>CM064059.1:29382210-31782210 GCA_032594955.1 Panicum miliaceum
GGTCCAATGGTGTGGATCGGGGGCATTCGTTGCGAAAAATTCTGACACGGCTTCATTGCACGAATTTATGCATTAATTGCACCAGTTCGGCCCATTTTGCACCGAAGTTTGTGTAGTAACGAAACGATCCAAAACGCGCCAAAACATGAGTTTGGGGTCCAATGGGGTGGATCTGGTGCGTTCGTTGCGAAAAATTCCGATGCGACTTCGTTGCACGAACTTGTGCCTTAATTGCATTAGTTCGGCCATTTTGCACCAAAGTTCGGGCAGAAACGAAACTGTCCGAAACGCCCCAAAACATGAGTTTTGGGTCCAATGGGGTGGATCGGGACGTTCGTTGAGAAAAATTCCAATGCAACGTCGTTGCACAAACTTGTGCCTTAATTGCATTAGTTCGGCCATTTTGCACCAAAGTTCGGGCAGAAACGAAACTGTTCGAAATGCCCCAAAACATGAGTTTTGGGTCCAATGGGGTGGATTGGGTTCGTTCGTTGTGAAAATTACCGATGCGACCTCGTCGCACGAACTTGTGCATTAATGGCACTAGCTCAGCCCATTTTCCACCGAACTTCGCGTAGTAAGGAAGCAGTCCAAAACGCCCCAAAACATGAGTTTGGGGTCCAATGGGGTGGATCGGGGGAGTTCGTTGCGAAAAATTCTGATGCGACTTCGTTGTACGAACTTGTGCATTAATTGCACTAGTTTAGCCCGTTTTGCACCAAAGTTTGTGCAGTAACGAGACGGCCCAAAACGTCCCAAAATATGAGTTTGGGGTCCAATGAGGTGGATGAGGTTCGTTCGTTGCGAAAATTTCGACACCGCTTTCGTTCCACAAACTTGTGCATTAATTGAACCAGTTTAGCATGTTTTGTACCGAATTTCGTGTAGTAACGTAATGGTCCAAAACGCCCTGAAACATGATTTTGGGGTCCAATGGTGTGGATCGGGGGCATTCGTTGCGAAAAATTCTGACACGGCTTCATTGCACGAATTTATGCATTAATTGCACCAGTTCGGCCCCATTTTGCACCGAAGTTTGTGTAGTAACGAAACGGTCCAAAACGCGCCAAAACATGAGTTTGGGGTCCAATGGGGTGGATCTGGTGCGTTCGTTGCGAAAAATTCCGACGCGACTTCGTTCCACGAACTTGTGCCTTAATTGCATTAGTTCGGCCCGTTTGGCACCAAAGTTCGTGGAGAAACGAAACTGTCCGAAACGCCCCAAAACATGAGTTTGGGGTCCAATGGGGTGGATCGGGACGTTCGTTGAGAAAAATTCCAATGCAACGTCGTTGCACAAACTTGTGCCTTAATTGCATTAGTTCGGCCATTTTGCACCAAAGTTCGGGCAGAAATGAAACTGTCCGAAACGCCCCAAAACATGAGTTTTGGGTCCAATGGGGTGGATTGGGTTCGTTCATTGTGAAAATTACCGATGCGACCTCGTTGCACGAACTTGTGCATTAATGGCACTAGCTCAGCCCATTTTCCACCGAACTTCGCATAGTAAGGAAGCAGTCCAAAACGCCCCAAAACATGAGTTTGGGGTCCAATGGGGTGGATCGGGGGAGTTCGTTGCGAAAAATTCTGATTCGACTTCGTTGTACGAACTTGTGCATTAATTGCACTAGTTTAGCCCGTTTTGCACCAAAGTTTGTGCAGTAACGAGACGGCCCAAAACGTCCCAAAATATGAGTTTGGGGTCCAATGAGGTGGATCAGGTTCGTTCGTTGCGAAAATTCCGACACGCTTTCGTTCCACAAACTTGTGCATTAATTGAACCAGTTTAGCATGTTTTGCACCGAATTTCGTGTAGTAACATAATGGTCCAAAACGCCCTGAAACATGATTTTGGGGTCCAATGGTGTGGATCGGGGGCATTCGTTGCGAAAAATTCTGACACGGCTTCATTGCACGAATTTATGCATTAATTGCACCAGTTCGGCCCATTTTGCACCGAAGTTTGTGTAGTAACGAAACGATCCAAAACGCGCCAAAACATGAGTTTGGGGTCCAATGGGGTGGATCTGGTGCGTTCGTTGCGAAAAATTCCGATGCGACTTCGTTGCACGAACTTGTGCCTTAATTGCATTAGTTCGGCCATTTTGCACCAAAGTTCGGGCAGAAACGAAACTGTCCGAAACTCCCCAAAACATGAGTTTTGGGTCCAATGGGGTGGATTGGGTTCGTTCGTTGTGAAAATTACCGATGCGACCTCGTTGCACGAACTTGTGCATTAATGGCACTAGCTCAGCCCATTTTCCACCGAACTTCGCGTAGTAAGGAAGCAGTCCAAAACGCCCCAAAACATGAGTTTGGGGTCCAATGGGGTGGATCGGGGGAGTTCGTTGCGAAAAATTCTGATTCGACTTCGTTGTACGAACTTGTGCATTAATTGCACTAGTTTAGCCCGTTTTGCACCAAAGTTTGTGCAGTAACGAGACGGCCCAAAACGTCCCAAAATATGAGTTTGGGGTCCAATGAGGTGGATCAGGTTCGTTCGTTGCGAAAATTCCGACACGCTTTCGTTCCACAAACTTGTGCATTAATTGAACCAGTTTAGCATGTTTTGCACCGAATTTCGTGTAGTAACGTAATGGTCCAAAACGCCCTGAAACATGATTTTGGGGTCCAATGGTGTGGATCGGGGGCATTCGTTGCGAAAAAATTCTGACACGGCTTCATTGCACGAATTTATGCATTAATTGCACCAGTTCGGCCCATTTTGCACCGAAGTTTGTGTAGTAACGAAACGATCCAAAACGCGCCAAAACATGAGTTTGGGGTCCAATGGGGTGGATCTGGTGCGTTCGTTGCGAAAAATTCCGACGCGACTTCGTTGCACGAACTTGTGCCTTAATTGCATTAGTTCGGCCCGTTTGGCACCAAAGTTCGTGGAGAAACGAAACTGTCCGAAACGCCCCAAAACATGAGTTTGGGGTCCAATGGGGTGGATCGGGACGTTCGTTGAGAAAAATTCTGATGCAACGTTGTTGCACGAACTTGTGCCTTAATTGCATTAGTTCGGCCATTTTGCACCAAAGTTCGGGCAGAAATGAAACTGTCCGAAACGCCCCAAAACATGAGTTTTGGGTCCAATGGGGTGGATTGGGTTCGTTCGTTGTGAAAATTACCGATGCGACCTCGTCGCACGAACTTGTGCATTAATGGCACTAGCTCAGCCCATTTTCCACCGAACTTCGCGTAGTAAGGAAGCAGTCCAAAACGCCCCAAAACATGAGTTTGGGGTCCAATGGGGTGGATCGGGGGAGTTCGTTGCGAAAAATTCTGATTCGACTTCGTTGTACGAACTTGTGCATTAATTGCACTAGTTTAGCCCGTTTTGCACCAAAGTTTGTGCAGTAACGAGACGGCCCAAAACGTCCCAAAATATGAGTTTGGGGTCCAATGAGGTGGATCAGGTTCGTTCGTTGCGAAAATTCCGACACGCTTTCGTTCCACAAACTTGTGCATTAATTGAACCAGTTTAGCATGTTTTGCACCGAATTTCGTGTAGTAACGTAATAGTCCAAAACGCCCTGAAACATGATTTTGGGGTCCAATGGTGTGGATCGGGGGCATTCGTTGCGAAAAATTCTGACACGGCTTCATTGCACGAATTTATGCATTAATTGCACCAGTTCGGCCCATTTTGCACCGAAGTTTGTGTAGTAACGAAACGATCCAAAACGCGCCAAAACATGAGTTTGGGGTCCAATGGGGTGGATCTGGTGCGTTCGTTGCGAAAAATTCCGACGCGACTTCGTTGCACGAACTTGTGCCTTAATTGCATTAGTTCGGCCCGTTTGGCACCAAAGTTCGTGGAGAAACGAAACTGTCCGAAACGCCCCAAAACATGAGTTTGGGGTCCAATGGGGTGGATCGGGACGTTCGTTGAGAAAAATTCTGATGCAACGTTGTTGCACGAACTTGTGCCTTAATTGCATTAGTTCGGCCATTTTGCACCAAAGTTCGGGCAGAAACGAAACTGTCCGAAACGCCCCAAAACATGAGTTTTGGGTCCAATGGGGTGGATTGGGTTCGTTCGTTGTGAAAATTACCGATGCGACCTCGTGGCACGAACTTGTGCATTAATTGCACTAGCTCAGCCCATTTTCCACCGAACTTCGCGTAGTAAGGAAGCAGTCCAAAACGCCCCAAAACATGAGTTTGGAGTCCAATGGGGTGGATCGGGGGAGTTCGTTGCGAAAAATTCTGATGCGACTTCGTTGTACGAACTTGTGCATTAATTGCACTAGTTTAGCCCGTTTTGCACCAAAGTTGGTGCAGTAACGAGACGGCCCAAAACGTCCCAAAATATGAGTTTGGGGTCCAATGAGGTGGATCAGGTTCGTTCGTTGCGAAAATTCCGACACGCTTTCGTTCCACAAACTTGTGCATTAATTGAACCAGTTTAGCATGTTTTGTACCGAATTTCGTGTAGTAACGTAATGGTCCAAAACGCCCTGAAACATGATTTTGGGGTCCAATGGTGTGGATCGGGGGCATTCGTTGCGAAAAATTCTTACACGGCTTCATTGCACGAATTTATGCATTAATTGCACCAATTCGGCCCATTTTGCACCGAAGTTTGTGTAGTAACGAAACGGTCCAAAACGCGCCAAAACATGAGTTTGGGGTCCAATGGGGTGGATCTGGTGCGTTCGTTGCGAAAAATTCCGACGCGACTTCGTTGCACGAACTTGTGCCTTAATTGCATTAGTTCGGCCCGTTTGGCACCAAAGTTCGTGGAGAAACGAAACTGTCCGAAACGCCCCAAAACATAAGTTTGGGGTCCAATGGGGTGGATCGGTACGTTCGTTGAGAAAAATTCCGATGCAACATCGTTGCACGAACTTGTGCCTTAATTGCATTAGTTCGGCCATTTTGCACCAAAGTTCGGGCAGAAACGAAACTGTCCAAAACGCCCCAAAACATGAGTTTTGGGTCCAATGGGGTGGATTGGGTTCGTTCGTTGTGAAAATTACCGATGCGACCTCGTCGCACGAACTTGTGCATTAATGGCACTAGCTCAGCCCATTTTCCACCGAACTTCGCGTAGTAAGGAAGCAGTCCAAAACGCCCCAAAACATGAGTTTGGGGTCCAATGGGGTGGATCGGGGGAGTTCGTTGCGAAAAATTCTGATGCGACTTCGTTGTACGAACTTGTGCATTAATTGCACTAGTTTAGCCCGTTTTGCACCAAAGTTTGTGCAGTAACGAGACGGCCCAAAACGTCCCAAAATATGAGTTTGGGGTCCAATGAGGTGGATCAGGTTCGTTCGTTGCGAAAATTCCGACACGCTTTCGTTCCACAAACTTGTGCATTAATTGAACCAGTTTAGCATGTTTTGCACCGAATTTCGTGTAGTAACGTAATGGTCCAAAACGCCCTGAAACATGATTTTGGGGTCCAATGGTGTGGATCGGGGGCATTCGTTGCGAAAAATTCTGACACCGGCTTCATTGCACGAATTTATGCATTAATTGCACCAGTTCGGCCCATTTTGCACCGAAGTTTGTGTAGTAACGAAACGGTCCAAAACACGCCAATACATGAGTTTGGGGTCCAATGGGGTGGATCTGGTGCGTTCGTTGCGAAAAATTCCGACGCGACTTCGTTGCACGAACTTGTGCCTTAATTGCATTAGTTCGGCCCGTTTGGCACCAAAGTTCGTGGAGAAACGAAACTGTCCGAAACGGCCCAAAACATGAGTTTGGGGTCCAATGGGGTGGATCGGGACGTTCGTTGAGAAAAATTCCGATGCAACGTCGTTGCACAAACTTGTGCCTTAATTGCATTAGTTCGGCCATTTTGCACCAAAGTTCGGGCAGAAACGAAACTGTTCGAAATGCCCCAAAACATGAGTTTTGGGTCCAATGGGGTGGATTGGGTTCGTTCGTTGTGAAAATTACCGATGCGACCTCGTCGCACGAACTTGTGCATTAATGGCACTAGCTCAGCCCATTTTCCACCGAACTTCGCGTAGTAAGGAAGCAGTCCAAAACGCCCCAAAACATGAGTTTGGGGTCCAATGGGGTGGATCGGGGGAGTTCGTTGCGAAAAATTCTGATGCGACTTCGTTGTACGAACTTGTGCATTAATTGCACTAGTTTAGCCCGTTTTGCACCAAAGTTTGTGCAGTAACGAGACGGCCCAAAACGTCCCAAAATATGAGTTTGGGGTCCAATGAGGTGGATCAGGTTCGTTCGTTGCGAAAATTCCGACACGCTTTCGTTCCACAAACTTGTGCATTAATTGAACCAGTTTAGCATGTTTTGCACCGAATTTCGTGTAGTAACGTAATGGTCCAAAACGCCCTGAAACATGATTTTGGGGTCCAATGGTGTGGATCGGGGGCATTCGTTGCGAAAAATTCTGACACGGCTTCATTGCACGAATTTATGCATTAATTGCACCAGTTCGGCCCATTTTGCACCGAAGTTTGTGTAGTAACGAAACGGTCCAAAACGCGCCAAAACATGAGTTTGGGGTCCAATGGGGTGGATCTGGTGCGTTCGTTGCGAAAAATTCCGACGCGACTTCGTTGCACGAACTTGTGCCTTAATTGCATTAGTTCGGCCCGTTTGGCACCAAAGTTCGTGGAGAAACGAAACTGTCCGAAACGCCCCAAAACATGAGTTTGGGGTCCAATGGGGTGGATCGGGACGTTCGTTGAGAAAAATTCCGATGCAACGTCGTTGCACAAACTTGTGCCTTAATTGCATTAGTTCGGCCATTTTGCACCAAAGTTCGGGCAGAAACGAAACTGTTCGAAATGCCCCAAAACATGAGTTTTGGGTCCAATGGGGTGGATTGGGTTCGTTCGTTGTGAAAATTACCGATGCGACCTCGTTGCACGAACTTGTGCATTAATGGCACTAGCTCAGCCCATTTTCCACCGAACTTCGCGTAGTAAGGAAGCAGTCCAAAACGCCCCAAAACATGAGTTTGGAGTCCAATGGGGTGGATCGGGGGAGTTCGTTGCGAAAAATTCTGATGCGACTTCGTTGTACGAACTTGTGCATTAATTGCACTAGTTTAGCCCGTTTTGCACCAAAGTTGGTGCAGTAACGAGACGGCCCAAAACGTCCCAAAATATGAGTTTGGGGTCCAATGAGGTGGATCAGGTTCGTTCGTTGCGAAAATTCCGACACGCTTTCGTTCCACAAACTTGTGCATTAATTGAACCAGTTTAGCATGTTTTGTACCGAATTTCGTGTAGTAACGTAATGGTCCAAAACGCCCTGAAACATGATTTTGGGGTCCAATGGTGTGGATCGGGGGCATTCGTTGCGAAAAATTCTTACACGGCTTCATTGCACGAATTTATGCATTAATTGCACCAATTCGGCCCATTTTGCACCGAAGTTTGTGTAGTAACGAAACGGTCCAAAACGCGCCAAAACATGAGTTTGGGGTCCAATGGGGTGGATCTGGTGCGTTCGTTGCGAAAAATTCCGACGCGACTTCGTTGCACGAACTTGTGCCTTAATTGCATTAGTTCGGCCCGTTTGGCACCAAAGTTCGTGGAGAAACGAAACTGTCCGAAACGCCCCAAAACATAAGTTTGGGGTCCAATGGGGTGGATCGGTACGTTCGTTGAGAAAAATTCCGATGCAACATCGTTGCACGAACTTGTGCCTTAATTGCATTAGTTCGGCCATTTTGCACCAAAGTTCGGGCAGAAACGAAACTGTCCGAAACGCCCCAAAACATGAGTTTTGGGTCCAATGGGGTGGATTGGGTTCGTTCGTTGTGAAAATTACCGATGCGACCTCGTCGCACGAACCTGTGCATTAATGGCACTAGCTCAGCCCATTTTCCACCGAACTTCGCGTAGTAAGGAAGCAGTCCAAAACGCCCCAAAACATGAGTTTGGGGTCCAATGGGGTGGATCGGGGGAGTTCGTTGCGAAAAATTCTGATGCGACTTCGTTGTACGAACTTGTGCATTAATTGCACTAGTTTAGCCCGTTTTGCACCAAAGTTTGTGCAGTAACGAGACGGCCCAAAACGTCCCAAAATATGAGTTTGGGGTCCAATGAGGTGGATCAGGTTCGTTCGTTGCGAAAATTCCGACACGCTTTCGTTCCACAAACTTGTGCATTAATTGAACCAGTTTAGCATGTTTTGCACCGAATTTCGTATAGTAACGTAATGGTCCAAAACGCCCTGAAACATGATTTTGGGGTCCAATGGTGTGGATCGGGGGCATTCGTTGCGAAAAATTCTGACACCGGCTTCATTGCACGAATTTATGCATTAATTGCACCAGTTCGGCCCATTTTGCACCGAAGTTTGTGTAGTAACGAAACGGTCCAAAACGCGCCAAAACATGAGTTTGGGCTCCAATGGGGTGGATCTGGTGCGTTCGTTGCGAAAAATTCCGACGCGACTTCGTTGCACGAACTTGTGCCTTAATTGCATTAGTTCGGCCCGTTTGGCACCAAAGTTCGTGGAGAAACGAAACTGTCCGAAACGCCCCAAAACATGAGTTTGGGGTCCAATGGGGTGGATCGGGACGTTCGTTGAGAAAAATTCCGATGCAACGTCGTTGCACAAACTTGTGCCTTAATTGCATTAGTTCGGCCATTTTGCACCAAAGTTCGGGCAGAAACGAAACTGTCCGAAACGCCCCAAAACATGAGTTTTGGGTCCAATGGGGTGGATTGGGTTCGTTCGTTGTGAAAATTACCGATGCGACCTCGTTGCACGAACTTGTGCATTAATGGCACTAGCTCAGCCCATTTTCCACCGAACTTCGCGTAGTAAGGAAGCAGTCCAAAACGCCCCAAAACATGAGTTTGGGGTCCAATGGGGTGGATCGGGGGAGTTCGTTGCGAAAAATTCTGATGCGACTTCGTTGTACGAACTTGTGCATTAATTGCACTAGTTTAGCCCGTTTTGCACCAAAGTTTGTGCAGTAACGAGACGGCCCAAAACGTCCCAAAATATGAGTTTGGTATCCAATGAGGTGGATCAGGTTCGTTCGTTGCAAAAATTCCGACACGCTTTCGTTCCACAAACTTGTGATTAATTGAACCAGTTTAGCATGTTTTGCACCGAATTTCGTGTAGTAACGTAATGGTCCAAAACGCCCTGAAACATGATTTTGGGGTCCAATGGTGTGCATCGGGGGCATTCGTTGCGAAAAATTCTGACACGGCTTCATTGCACGAATTTATGCATTAATTGCACCAGTTCTGCCCATTTTGCACCGAAGTTTGTGTACTAACCAAACGGTCCAAAACGCGCCAAAACATGAGTTTGGGGTCCAATGGGGTGGATCTGGTGCGTTCGTTGCGAAAAATTCCGACGCGACTTCGTTGCACGAACTTGTGCCTTAATTGCATTAGTTCGGCCCGTTTGGCACCAAAGTTCGTGGAGAAACGAAACTGTCCGAAACGCCCCAAAACATAAGTTTGGGGTCCAATGGGGTGGATCGGTACGTTCGTTGAGAAAAATTCCGATGCAACATCGTTGCACGAACTTGTGCCTTAATTGCATTAGTTCGGCCATTTTGCACCAAAGTTCGGGCAGAAACGAAACTGTCCGAAACGCCCCAAAACATGAGTTTTGGGTCCAATGGGGTGGATTGGGTTCGTTCGTTGTGAAAATTACCGATGCGACCTCGTCGCACGAACTTGTGCATTAATGGCACTAGCTCAGCCCATTTTCCACCGAACTTCGCGTAGTAAGGAAGCAGTCCAAAACGCCCCAAAACATGAGTTTGGGGTCCAATGGGGTGGATCGGGGGAGTTCGTTGCGAAAAATTCTGATGCGACTTCGTTGTACGAACTTGTGCATTAATTGCACTAGTTTAGCCCGTTTTGCACCAAAGTTTGTGCAGTAACGAGACGGCCCAAAACGTCCCAAAATATGAGTTTGGGGTCCAATGAGGTGGATCAGGTTCGTTCGTTGCGAAAATTCCGACACGCTTTCGTTCCACAAACTTGTGCATTAATTGAACCAGTTTAGCATGTTTTGTACCGAATTTCGTGTAGTAACGTAATGGTCCAAAACGCCCTGAAACATGATTTTGGGGTCCAATGGTGTGGATCGGGGGCATTCGTTGCGAAAAATTCTTACACGGCTTCATTGCACGAATTTATGCATTAATTGCACCAATTCGGCCCATTTTGCACCGAAGTTTGTGTAGTAACGAAACGGTCCAAAACGCGCCAAAACATGAGTTTGGGGTCCAATGGGGTGGATCTGGTGCGTTCGTTGCGAAAAATTCCGACGCGACTTCGTTGCACGAACTTGTGCCTTAATTGCATTAGTTCGGCCCGTTTGGCACCAAAGTTCGTGGAGAAACGAAACTGTCCGAAACGCCCCAAAACATAAGTTTGGGGTCCAATGGGGTGGATCGGTACGTTCGTTGAGAAAAATTCCGATGCAACATCGTTGCACGAACTTGTGCCTTAATTGCATTAGTTCGGCCATTTTGCACCAAAGTTCGGGCAGAAACGAAACTGTCCGAAACGCCCCAAAACATGAGTTTTGGGTCCAATGGGGTGGATTGGGTTCGTTCGTTGTGAAAATTACCGATGCGACCTCGTCGCACGAACTTGTGCATTAATGGCACTAGCTCAGCCCATTTTCCACCAAACTTCGCGTAGTAAGGAAGCAGTCCAAAACGCCCCAAAACATGAGTTTGGGGTCCAATGGGGTGGATCGGGGGAGTTCGTTGCGAAAAATTCTGATGCGACTTCGTTGTACGAACTTGTGCATTAATTGCACTAGTTTAGCCCGTTTTGCACCAAAGTTTGTGCAGTAACGAGACGGCCCAAAACGTCCCAAAATATGAGTTTGGGGTCCAATGAGGTGGATCAGGTTCGTTCGTTGCGAAAATTCCGACACGCTTTCGTTCCACAAACTTGTGCATTAATTGAACCAGTTTAGCATGTTTTGCACCGAATTTCGTGTAGTAACGTAATGGTCCAAAACGCCCTGAAACATGATTTTGGGGTCCAATGGTGTGGATCGGGGGCATTCGTTGCGAAAAATTCTGACACGGCTTCATTGCACGAATTTATGCATTAATTGCACCAGTTCGGCCCATTTTGCACCGAAGTTTGTGTAGTAACGAAACGGTCCAAAACGCGCCAAAACATGAGTTTGGGGTCCAATGGGGTGGATCTGGTGCGTTCGTTGCGAAAAATTCCGACGCGACTTCGTTGCACGAACTTGTGCCTTAATTGCATTAGTTCGGCCCGTTTGGCACCAAAGTTCGTGGAGAAACGAAACTGTCCGAAACGCCCCAAAACATAAGTTTGGGGTCCAATGGGGTGGATCGGTACGTTCGTTGAGAAAAATTCCGATGCAACATCGTTGCACGAACTTGTGCCTTAATTGCATTAGTTCGGCCATTTTGCACCAAAGTTCGGGCAGAAACGAAACTGTCCGAAACGCCCCAAAACATGAGTTTTGGGTCCAATGGGGTGGATTGGGTTCGTTCGTTGTGAAAATTACCGATGCGACCTCGTCGCACGAACTTGTGCATTAATGGCACTAGCTCAGCCCATTTTCCACCGAACTTCGCGTAGTAAGGAAGCAGTCCAAAACGCCCCAAAACATGAGTTTGGGGTCCAATGGGGTGGATCGGGGGAGTTCGTTGCGAAAAATTCTGATGCGACTTCGTTGTACGAACTTGTGCATTAATTGCACTAGTTTAGCCCGTTTTGCACCAAAGTTTGTGCAGTAACGAGACGGCCCAAAACGTCCCAAAATATGAGTTTGGGGTCCAATGAGGTGGATCAGGTTCGTTCGTTGCGAAAATTCCGACACGCTTTCGTTCCACAAACTTGTGCATTAATTGAACCAGTTTAGCATGTTTTGTACCGAATTTCGTGTAGTAACGTAATGGTCCAAAACGCCCTGAAACATGATTTTGGGGTCCAATGGTGTGGATCGGGGGCATTCGTTGCGAAAAATTCTTACACGGCTTCATTGCACGAATTTATGCATTAATTGCACCAATTCGGCCCATTTTGCACCGAAGTTTGTGTAGTAACGAAACGGTCCAAAACGCGCCAAAACATGAGTTTGGGGTCCAATGGGGTGGATCTGGTGCGTTCGTTGCGAAAAATTCCGACGCGACTTCGTTGCACGAACTTGTGCCTTAATTGCATTAGTTCGGCCCGTTTGGCACCAAAGTTCGTGGAGAAACGAAACTGTCCGAAACGCCCCAAAACATAAGTTTGGGGTCCAATGGGGTGGATCGGTACGTTCGTTGAGAAAAATTCCGATGCAACATCGTTGCACGAACTTGTGCCTTAATTGCATTAGTTCGGCCATTTTGCACCAAAGTTCGGGCAGAAACGAAACTGTCCGAAACGCCCCAAAACATGAGTTTTGGGTCCAATGGGGTGGATTGGGTTCGTTCGTTGTGAAAATTACCGATGCGACCTCGTCGCACGAACTTGTGCATTAATGGCACTAGCTCAGCCCATTTTCCACCGAACTTCGCGTAGTAAGGAAGCAGTCCAAAACGCCCCAAAACATGAGTTTGGGGTCCAATGGGGTGGATCGGGGGAGTTCGTTGCGAAAAATTCTGATGCGACTTCGTTGTACGAACTTGTGCATTAATTGCACTAGTTTAGCCCGTTTTGCACCAAAGTTTGTGCAGTAACGAGACGGCCCAAAACGTCCCAAAATATGAGTTTGGGGTCCAATGAGGTGGATCAGGTTCGTTCGTTGCGAAAATTCCGACACGCTTTCGTTCCACAAACTTGTGCATTAATTGAACCAGTTTAGCATGTTTTGCACCGAATTTCGTGTAGTAACGTAATGGTCCAAAACGCCCTGAAACATGATTTTGGGGTCCAATGGTGTGGATCGGGGGCATTCGTTGCGAAAAATTCTGACACGGCTTCATTGCACGAATTTATGCATTAATTGCACCAGTTCGGCCCATTTTGCACCGAAGTTTGTGTAGTAACGAAACGGTCCAAAACGCGCCAAAACATGAGTTTGGGGTCCAATGGGGTGGATCTGGTGCGTTCGTTGCGAAAAATTCCGACGCGACTTCGTTGCACGAACTTGTGCCTTAATTGCATTAGTTCGGCCCGTTTGGCACCAAAGTTCGTGGAGAAACGAAACTGTCCGAAACGCCCCAAAACATGAGTTTGGGGTCCAATGGGGTGGATCGGGACGTTCGTTGAGAAAAATTCCGATGCAACGTCGTTGCACAAACTTGTGCCTTAATTGCATTAGTTCGGCCATTTTGCACCAAAGTTCGGGCAGAAACGAAACTGTCCGAAACGCCCCAAAACATGAGTTTTGGGTCCAATGGTGTGGATTGGGTTCGTTCGTTGTGAAAATTACCGATGCGACCTCGTTGCACGAACTTGTGCATTAATGGCACTAGCTCAGCCCATTTTCCACCGAACTTCGCGTAGTAAGGATGCAGTCCAAAACGCCCCAAAACATGAGTTTGGGGTCCAATGGGGTGGATCGGGGGAGTTCGTTGCGAAAAATTCTGATGCGACTTCGTTGTACGAACTTGTGCATTAATTGCACTAGTTTAGCCCGTTTTGCACCAAAGTTTGTGCAGTAACGAGACGGCCCAAAACGTCCCAAAATATGAGTTTGGTATCCAATGAGGTGGATCAGGTTCGTTCGTTGCAAAAATTCCGACACGCTTTCGTTCCACAAACTTGTGATTAATTGAACCAGTTTAGCATGTTTTGCACCGAATTTCGTGTAGTAACGTAATGGTCCAAAACGCCCTGAAACATGATTTTGGGGTCCAATGGTGTGCATCGGGGGCATTCGTTGCGAAAAATTCTGACACGGCTTCATTGCACGAATTTATGCATTAATTGCACCAGTTCTGCGCATTTTGCACCGAAGTTTGTGTAGTAACGAAACGGTCCAAAACGCGCCAAAACATGAGTTTGGGGTCCAATGGGGTGGATCTGGTGCGTTCGTTGCGAAAAATTCCGACGCGACTTCGTTGCACGAACTTGTGCCTTAATTGCATTAGTTCGGCCCGTTTGGCACCAAAGTTCGTGGAGAAACGAAACTGTCCGAAACGCCCCAAAACATGAGTTTGGGGTCCAATGGGGTGGATCGGGACGTTCGTTGAGAAAAATTCCGATGCAACGTCGTTGCACGAACTTGTGCCTTAATTGCATTAGTTCGGCCGTTTTGCACCAAAGTTCGTGCAGAAACGAAACTGTCCGAAACGCCCCAAAACATGAGTTTGGGGTCCAATGGGGTGGATTGGGTTCGTTCGTTGCGAAAAATACCGATGCGACCTCGTTGCACGAACTTGTGCATTAACGGCACTAGCTCAGCCCATTTTCCACCGAACTTCGTGTAGTAAGGAAGCAGTCCAAAACGCCCTAAAACATGAGTTTGGGGTCCAATGGGGTGGACTGGGGGCGCTTGTTGCGGAAAATTCTGATACGACTTCGTTGTACGAACTTGTGCCTTAATTGCACTAGTTCGGCCCATTTTGCACCCAAGTTTGTGCTTTGACGAAACGGTCCGAAACGCCCCAAAATATGAGTTTGGGGTCCAATGGGGTGGATTGGGTTCGTTCGTTGCGAAAAATAACGATGCAACATCGTTGCACGAACTTGTGCATCAACGGCACAAGATTGACCCGTTTTGCATCGACGTTTGTGTAGTAACGAAACGGTCTGAAACGCCCTAAAACATAAGTTTGAGGGTACAATGAGGTGGATCGGGTTCGTTCGTTGCGAAAATTCCAACACGCCCTCATTCCACAAACTTGTGTATTAATTGAACCAGTTTAGCATGTATTGCAACGAATTTCGTGTAGTAACGTAACGGTCCAAAACGCCCCAAACATGATTTTGGGGTCCAATGGTCTGAATCGGGGGCGTTCGTTGCGAAAAATTCTGACGCGGCTTCATTGCACGAATTTATGCATTAATTGCACTAGTTCAGCTCGTTTTGCACAAAAGTTCGTGCAGTAACGAGACGGTCCAAAACATCCCAAAATATGAGTTTTCGGTCCAATGGGGTGCATCGGGCGCATTCGCTCGAAAAATTCCGACACGATGTCTTTGCACGAACATGTGCATTAACTGCACGAGTTCAGCCCGTTTTGCACCGAAGTTCGTGTAGTAAGGAAACTGTCCAAAACGTCCCAAAATATGAGTTCGGGGTCCAACGGGGTGCATCAGGCGCGTTCGCTCGAAAAATTCCGACACGATTTCTTTGCACGAACATGTGCATTAACTGCACGAGTTTAGCCCGTTTTGCGTCGTAGTTTGTGGAGTAATGAAACGGTCCGAAACGTCCCAAAACATGAGTTTCGGGTCCAATGGGGTGGATCGGGTTCGTTCGTTGCAAAAATTCCGACACGCCTTCGTTCCACAAACTTGTGTATTAATTGCACCAGTTTAGCATGTTTTGCACCGAATTTCGTGTAGTAACGAAACGGTGCAAAATGCCCCAAAACATGAGTTTGGGGTCCAATAGGGTGGATCGTGGGCGTCCGTTGCCAAAAATTTCAACTCGGCTTCGTTGCACGAAGTTGTGCATTAATTGCACCAGTTCAGCCCGTTTTGCACCAATGTTCGTACACTAACGAAACGGTCCGAAACGCCCCAAAACATGAGTTTGGGGGTCCAATGGGGTGGATTCGGTTCGTTCGTTGCGAAAAATATGGACGTGACCTCGTTGCATGAACTTGTGCATTAACGACACCAGATCGACCGGTTTTGCATCGAAATTTGTGTAGTAATGAAACGGTCTGAAATGCCCTAAAACATAAGTTTGGGGGTACAATTGGGTGGATCGGGTGTGTTAGCTGCGCATAATTCCGACGCGACTTTGTTGCACGAACTTGTGCCTTAATTGCACCAGTTCAGCCCGTTTTCCACCAAACTTCGTGTAGTAAGGAAAAAGTCCAAAACGCCCCAAAACATGAGTTTGGGGTCCAATGGGGTGGATCGGGGCGTTCGTTGCGAAAAATTCCGATGCGGCTTCGTTGTACGAACTTGTGCCTTAATTGCACTAGTTCGGCCCGTTTTGCACCAAAGTTCGTGCAGAAACGAAACTATCTGAAACACCCCAGCATGCAAACGGCCATGAGGGTGGTATAGTAATGAGGTTATGAGCCGGAACATGGGGCTGTTTGCTAAAGAATTGGCAGTTGGTACACCGGCGAATGAGTGCTTCGGCATCTACCAAAACAATTGGCCAGTAGAAACCAGTTCGAAACGCCTTGCCGACTAGTGTGCGACAAGCCGCGTGGTTCCCGCACAAGCCTTCGTGAATCTCCTGGAATATCTCTTTGCCCTCCTCCATGCTGACACACTTCAAGAGTATGCCTGATGCTGATCCACGCTTGTACATGTTACCCCTGACTAGAACATAACCTTTGCTGCGCCTTAGGATGCGAGTAGCTTCATCGCTCTTTGGGTCGATGCCGGGGGGTAGTTTGTGCTCCTGGATGTAGTCGATGAAGGCCACCCTCCAGTCGACCTCGATCATCAAGTCCTCTCGATCGGGTTCCTTTGGATCCTGAGCAATGGAACTTGAGTCTGGTCTCTTGATGGAAGGGTGATGCAACTCATGAACGAAAACTCCCGTCGGGATGTTGGCGCGATCAGAACCCAGTTTGGAGAGCACATTCGCGCCCACATTGTTGTCATGAATCACGTGGTGAATTTCCAACCCCGAGAACTTGCTCTCGAGCTTGCGTATTTTCGTAACGTACGCGTCCATGGTGTCCTTGTTGATGTCCCACTCCTTGTTGACTTGTTGAACCACCAGTAAGGAGTCACCGTAGACGAGTAGTCGCTTGATGCCCAGGGAGACTGCCAGGCATAGCCCGTGCAATAATGCCTCGTACTCGGCTTCGTTGTTAGAGACCTCGAATAGTATTTGGAAAGATGAAAAGAACTCCCGCACCACCGCCACCGAGCTTGAGTGAGCCATCAAAGTACATGACCCAATGCACTAGCTGGTTGGTTGGGGCTTCCACTTGGTTTTCTCGCCACTACGCCATGAAATCGGCTAGTGCCTGCGACTTGATGGCTGTCCGGGGCTTGAAGTCGAGTGTGAGGGCACCCAGCTCCACAGCCCACATGGAGATGCGCCCGGTAGCATCCCGATTATGGAGGATATCCGCCACTGGGAAGTCAGAGACCATCAGGATATTGTATGCGTCAAAATAATGGCGAAGCTTCCTGGAAGTGATGAGTATACCGTAAAGTAGTTTCTTAATCGTCGGGTAATGAACCTTGGATTCAGAGAGGACTTCGCTGATGAAGTAGACTGGTCACTGCACCCCGAAGGCGTGGCCCTCTTCCTTTCATTTCACCACAATTGCCGTGCTGATGACGTGGGTAGTCGCGGCGATGTAGAGTAGCAGATTCTCGCCTGGTTGGGGAGCCGTCATGATGGGTGGCGACTGCAAATGGTGCTTGAGATCTTGCAGCTCCTGGTTTGCCTCGTCGGTCCATTGGAACTTGTTGCCGCAAGACACAGTTGGTTGGCCCGTTGATAGGTGGCTCCTGCGTTCTTCAGCCCGAATGACATTGTAGTGTATGCGTATGCCCCAAAGGGGGTGATGAACGCCGTTTTAATTTGATCTTCTTCCTTGAGAGCTATCTGATGGTAGCCTGAGTAGTAGTCAAGGAAGGAGAGCAAGACGCAACCAGCCGTAGAGTCAATGACTTGGTCGATGCATGGGAGCGCGAACGGGTCCTTCGGGCAATATTTATTGAGATCAGTATAATCCACACACATCCTCCATTCATTGTTATTCTTTTTCAAGACTAGTACAGGGTTAGCAAACCACTCGGGGTGGTACACTTCTTTAATAAAACCAGCCGCGAGTAGTTTTGCTAACTCTTTCTGGATGGCCTCCCTCTTGTCGGGGGCGAAGCGTCGTAGTCGTTGCTTCTTTGGAGTGGCTTTAGGGTCGAATTTTAGGCAGTGCTCGATCAACTCCTTGGGCAACCCTGGTATATCCGCTGGTTTCCATGCGAATATGTCACGATTGGCCCTAAGGAAGGTGATGAGCGCACCTTCCTATTTGTCGCCTAAGCCGCCCCTGATCAAAGCAGTCTTGGACGGGTCGCCTTCTTGCAGCTGGATATCCTTGATGCCGATGTCGCTAGGGTTGGGTTTAACCCTCGACTGGCTAGGCCGCTGGTTGGAGATCTCCATCTCTGAGTTGGTCAGCTTCTGCGCGGCCGCGTGTACTTCTGCAGACGGCTCTCGCACACGTGATGTTGTGGTGTACTCGATCGCCTCCTGGTCGCAGTCGTACGACTTCTTCAGGTCGCCACGAAGTGTGAGTACGCCTATCTTGCCTGGCATTTTAAGTAGCAGGTAGACGTAGTGGGCACGACCATGAATTTGGCTAGTGCCGGTTTGCCAAGGATGGCATGGTAAGACGAGTCGAAATCCGCCACCTCGAACTTGATGTACTCAGTGCGGTAGTTGTTTTTCGTCCCGAAGGTGACTGGCAGGACCACTGACCTGAGTGGTGTAGTCGCGTTACCCGGGACAATGCTGTAGAAAGGAGCTTTGCTGGGGGTGAGCATCTTGGTGATGTCGAAGCCCATCTTCTTCAGAGTACTTGAGAAAAGCAGGTTGAGGCCGCTCCCGCCGTCGATGAGTACTCGGGTTAGCTGTGAGCCCGCCACGATAGGGTCTAGGACGAGCGGAAATTTTCCCGGCTCGGAGAAGCTGGTCCATTAATCGTCCCTGGAGAAGGAGATCGGGACCTTGCTGTATCTCAGAGGCCTTGTCATGGCCGGCTCCACAGAGAGTATTTCGTGCAAGATGAACTTCTGCGCGCGCTTGGAGGGGAATCCACCGTCTCCGCCAAAGAGGACATTGACGACGTTCTTCAGATCCTGGAAGTCTTGAGCCCCCGACTTGTCACCTTCCTCGTCATCCTCCTTGTCTTTTTGCTTTCCTGCTTGAGGGAGGGGTGGTGCATTGAGTGACTTGCGGATAGTGACGCACTCGAAGAACGTGTGTCGTGACTTCGGGTGTATCGGCCATTGTTTGTGCATGACTTTCTCAAATTCCAAGTCATTGTTCCCCGGCTTCTTGCCACGCGGGTTGCGCTCGACAGCTGCGACTTCATGGTCTGGCTTGCCCTTTCGGGTATTCCCCGAGTGGTTCCGCTGGCTCTTGTCGAAGTGGCCGTTGCCATTGCTTTTCTTGTCGTGGTTGCGCTTGGGGAAGCGGTCATTCTCCTCATCCTCCTGGTCAGCCCACCGTGCCATCATGTCGCGCAGCTCTATAGCAGTAGTCGGGCGATTGTGCCCGAAGTCGTGGTACGTGTGCTTCGAGAAGAGGCCGTTCTGGAAGCAGCGGATGACATCCTCATTGGTGATGTTGGCAATGGTGGCGCGCGTCTTGAAGAAACACCGGGTGTAGGACCTCAGGGTCTCGTTCATCTCTTGCTTCACCTGGGACAGATCATGGCAAGTGCCCGTTCTGATCATGGATCCTTGGAAGTTGTCGATGAAGGCCCGTTTGAGGTCCTCCCACGAGTCAATGGAGTTTGGCTTGAGGCTTTCAAGCCACGTGAGGGGTGCGGACTCTAGAGCCACCGGGAAGTAGAGAGCTTTTGTGGAGTTGGATCCCCCTAAAACTTCAATAGCAACGGAGTAGCATCGAATCCACTGTCGCGGGTCTTGCTTACCATTGTACTTCGGGATTCCGACCGGTTTGAAGTCCTTTGTGTAGGACTTGTCGATGATGCTGGTAGTGAAGGCGGGGAAGCGATCGCTGTCGTCGTCGTCGTGGCACCTGCCGGTACGATACCTTCTTCTTGATTTGATAACACACCGCGCGTCGCGGCCTTCATTGATCTTCTGCCTGAGGTCGATCGTGGGAGCATTGTGAAGACTGGCCTCGAGTGGATCTTGGCTTTGATGCCTTGCGCCACGCTGGTTGCAAGTGGATTGTTGTACTTCTTGTTCATTGTTGCCACGCGCAGACAGGTGGTCCTTGTTGCGCTGGCGGTTGTCGTTCCTCCGACTCTCGGGGCCTCCTCCGGGGGTGCAACTGACCAGCGCGGTTTCGTCATGGCGCTCAGACATCGAGGGCGGATTCCGAGTGGAAGACACTGGATGTTGCCCATCGAGTTGCATGAGCACGCGCTGGATCAGATACTGCAGCCTTTGTATCTGAGGATTGGGTGGGAGTTGTTGAGCTAAGAGGGCTGCTTCTGCGATGGCGCCAATCGGCGTACGATACTCCCGATCCGCGACTGCTGCAAAAGCGTTGTTTAGATCCCTTGGTTCGCGGGAGGGATTCTGCTCATTGCACCTGCGTTGGGCGCGCTTTGCGTTCTTTACCCGCTAGATCCTTCGGTGCTCTTCATCTTCATCCTGTGGAGCATCAGTTGTGGGCTCGTCGGCTGAGACATCCATGAGTTGCTCGTTGTCATACTGGGGGTCCAGCTCGTCGTCCTCTGCTTTGCAAAGGGAGGCCATGCAGACTTGACGATCCGGCGAGTGGTTAGCCGTAAGCCTGTACTCAAGTAGCTCTGTGCTACTTTCTTTTTCTTCTACGATGGGAGAAAGAGGTTTGTCTTCCTGCAAGGGCAGTTCCTGCATGAAGGCCACAAGGCGAGACTCGTAATCGAGTAGTTCGGAGGGCTCAAAGCCCTTCCAGTACATGAAATGGCCTTGCGGCGTTGATGTTATGGTTAAACCCAGATGGCTACCAGAAAATGATTCAGTGTGGCCATCGGGTTGCGAGTGGTTTTCAAGGGCGGGGTCGCCTGACGGGCGGTGGCTCCCACATCTCCGAGTCCTTCTCGAGACTGGCTTGAAGGTGTAGTACCGATCGAGGAGTACTCTTCGTTGGAGTTCGAGTAAATGTCAAAAACGGGGGGGCCCCGGCAAGCAGTGGCTCCCACATCCTTGAGCTTGAGCAGTAGATCCAAATCCTCCTCCAAGTTGGAGAGGGATTTAGATTGTGTGGTCCCCTCAGATCGGTTTGAGTCCGACCCGACTAGATCTGGTGCGTCACGAGTGGAAGTCACGTCGAAAACGGACATCTTTTCAATCTGCTGGGCCAGATCAGGAAACGACATATCGTAGAGGTTGTCGATGAACTCGTCGAGACCGCTGTTGGGAGTCGATGAAGAGGCCTCCGGCTCCCAGTTAAAGCCACCCGAACCGTTGGCGACGCAGATCCAGGACCTGAAGGTGAAAGTAGTGCCCTCGTCGAGCACAGCGCTGGTGAAGTTGAAGGATGCCATTGAATTCTGCGGAGGATGCTCGATGAACACCCCTACCTGGCGCGCCAGCTGTCGGTGTTTTACCACCACGCCCACCGAGGGATACCCCCAAGGTGGTTAGTTTGTAGGTAGCGTGTTGCCGAGATCAGGAACTCGAAGGTGTAAGGAACACAAGGTTTAGACAAGTTCGGGCCGCCGAGAGTATAATACCCTACGTCTTGTGTGGTTGTATTGCCTTTAATGGTGATTGTCCCCGAGGGGGTCCGTGTCTGCCCTTATATAGTCTGAGAGGACAGATTTACATGCAAGTCCTAGTCTGGTACAATCCCAGGAGTCCTACCCGAGTACTTCTCGAGTAGTTTCCTACTGTGTCCGACTAGCTTCGCTACTGTATGAGCAGTCCTACTACACTACGAGTAGTTACAACAGATGTAGGGTGTGGGCCATGTCCCATCCCGTATCCTAGAAGAAGTACGCCACGTGGACAGTCACGTGTGCCCCGGTCTGACAGATTTTACCACTCCACACTAATTTCATTCACTCATTTCCTCTCTCAAACTTTGCTGAGGGTTTTCATTGGATTTTTGCTCAAGTTCAAGTGCAAGAAACCTCTCTCTCTCATTATTTTGCTGCAAGATTGGCCACAATGTTGGAGCTGCAACTCTCAGGTAAGAGGTTCATTTCAGTTTTTAGTAACATAACCCGTTTCGAGTTGTTCATGTTCGTTCTTGTTCCTCGAGCTTCAACCATGAAAGGCATGGGTTGGAACCTCTTTGGTGCACTGAGGAAGATGATGGGTGCAAGTTCATCCCGTTCTTGGGGTGGCTCAAGCTCCCGCCACACTCCCGATCCTACACCGAACCTGAGCACAATGGACTGCGAAGAAGAACATGAAGAACACGCCGAGAAGCAAGCCGAACCGCAAGCCGAGGACATAGAGATGGATGACAACGACGCACCTACCTTGACTTGCACACAACCGCGAGAGGCAAGCCTACACCATCCTCAAGTGTCAGGACTTTGGTCACACCAAAGCTTTCGACTGGTACCTCCTCGAGAAAACAAGTATGGATGTGGACTTTGCTCGCATTTGGCATGCGGTTCGATGGGATGGTTTTTGCCCGTTGAGGAGAATGGTTCTTGTCTCCTCACCATCCATGTTCTTTGCATTCTTCGAGAGGTAGATGGTGATGTTTCATTTTGACTTTTTGGTCATGAATACTATTTTACTTGGAGAACATTGACTCATCACCTCAGTTTTAATACGCTCATGCCAATTTCTCTTTAACATGTTTGCCGCGATTTCAATCGCCATGATTTTTGGGGTTTGATTTCTGCTCAAGTTGTCCATCGAAAATTTGAACCTAGGTGCAATGATATTCAAAATCCAACTCTTCGTTTGATGCACAAGTGGTTGGCCATCACTCTCTTCCCAAGGGATGATGTTAGGCCCGTGCGCAACAATGAGTTTATGATCTTATATGCCATGGTCAACAAGATAAATGTCTCCCCCGTAAAGTCTATAGCTAAGCAATGGCTTACGAATTTCAAGATGACGGGTCCTATTGAGGGCACTTCTTTGGTTACTAGCATCGCTTCGAGCATCGGGATCTTAGATGGGAATGTTATTCCTTTCATTGAGGGGATCGACAAGGCTTATTTGATCCAAGGTCACACACTCAAGAAAGGCCTGAATGACTCTTTAATTTTCTTCTCCCTTGGCTATGTAAATGAGATCATGTTACCTAATTCGGGGTTCCATTTGTATAATTGCTCGTGGCTAACCACTTGTCGTGTCCCACAAGAGGAAGCCCACAGGCATAGTGTTTCTGGTTTACCTAGCAGGATGATGCGAAGCAAGCCGCATCGACACCACTGCATCCACAGCCTCAGCCACCCCATCCACATGAGGCAGGTGGATCGTCATGGCAGAGCGCAGACACCGATTAGTGGGCACAGCAAACCCATGCACGCATGTCCACCAGCTTGAGCTCCAGCGGGGTCCCACACCTTGCACGACGTACGGCCTCGACCCGAGACTTTAGCTCCCTCACCCAACAAATAGGCAAGCTCAAGGTCCAGGCTAATGACATCGAGGAGTCGTTGAACCAACACATCCAGACCAACCAAGAGTGGCAGTTATACACCGGTGAGAGGATCCACGCCATGGAGCAGAGGTAGCTGCAGCAGCAGTGAGCTAGAAACTAGCTTGGGGGAGGACCCCCACGAGAGGTACCTTGTATCTTGTATCCTTTAACCGTTTTCAACTTATGCAGGAAATAAAATAAAAATTTGCAAAATCTCAAACAACATAAAAATCTGCAAAACCAATTTTTTTTTTTTGCAAAACTTAGAAAAGACCAAAAATATTTACTTGCTTTCTTATGTGTAGTAAGCATGGTGTAGTTCTTCCTTGTTAAGATGATGAATAGTTGCTCTATTAATTTCATTCCTATGGCCAGTTACAACTTTGTGCTCTATCTAATTCTGAGTTTGTTGGCTTACATGATCAAATCTTAAGCTTGAAACTTGTGGGTAGCAAAAAGCATGATCCAAAATTAGGTTGTTGCGAGACATGGTATGATAGAATAGAGTTGCTATGGTCTTCTTCTACGTGATGCTTGCTATGGTCTTCTCCTACGTGATGCTTGATTAAATTTGAAAACCTTTCACATATGCAACTTGTTATCTCATTGACCTTTGTCAAATTGTTGTGACCCTTTGTGAGATACACTTCATACTCCCATAATCAAGATCACGTACACGTCTCCACCATATGCTATGCTTCTACACTAGAAGATAGCAAGCACTTTTTCCATCCACACACAAAATAAAACTCCATATTGTTCCATGACCACTATCTCCAAAATTATCATTATGAGAAAAAGGATATGGGCTCAAGAAAGCATGATGCTAAAAAAAAGATAGCCCATGTCCAAGAAAAGGAATAAAGGAGAGATGGTCCATGCAAAGGAGTCCATACACCATCCACCAAAAATATCCACACACATGCACATCTTGATCAAGGTTTATGACTTGTCTCTCCTTTGGATCTGGTTTTTGACTTAGCAAAATATGAGCAACAAGTATGCCTCCAAATTCTCCATACCTACAGCTCCACAAAAACAAGCTATCAGGAGTCGGATGAGAAAGAAAGTGATGTGGACATCACCAGAATGGATACACCCACATATAATAAACACACATGGAAGGTATGGAGGACCAAAGAAGTTGATTGGGGACCAAGCCTAAGTCTTCCCAATGTTCTCCATCAGGCCACCACGTCACCTTTGGTGCAAGGAAAGAAAGAGTCCATGTCCAACACGTTTTGGAGGCTGGATTCGGACTGCAGAACAGCACCAACTTGTGACGGACACCACGGTCGCATACGGACTCGGATAGGGACGTTCAAGTACTTCGTGGAAAGCTTATGAAGTCTAGTTTCATATGGATCCGGACTCAAGTCCATATCTCTCCTGATTCGTCCGCAATGACCAAAATACTACCGACTGGTTTTCTGTCTAAAGGTGCTGCGACATCTTAATATGGCCCGATGGGCTTTGTATCAAGTCGGGTCCATTAGGGACGCGTCCTAGGGTTGGAGTGCGACTCAAACACCCTCTTGGTCGTCCTCCTAGGTATTAATAAGGGTTAGAGCCGCCATGAACAGATTGGGGGTTTTTGTTTTGTTGAAAGTTTAGCCATTGCTACTTCCTTGTAGACGCGTGTGTCGACTAGACCATCCGTTCTACTCGATTCGGAACCCCACCTTGTTGATTCCAGATTGGTTATTATCTCCATATTTGCAATTGAGTTGTTTGTTCTACTTGTTCTTGCTGGTTCTTCGATTGCTTGCAGGACAGGTGCCCTAGTGGCCGGGTGTCGCGCTCCACAAGATCGCGACAGCCATTGGAGGTGGTGTATCGGTTGCTAAGGCGCAGGATCCTTGGAAGGCTGTAGTCGGGCCGTGAACGTCGCCTCCATCTCAAATCGAGTTATCCCCCACCTCTCATCGAAAGATCGGGAACAAACCCTAGCGGGTCGCCATCAGTTGGTAATCAGAGCAAGGTTTATCGGTGAGAGACTTCTAATTCTTCGCTGTTTTATTTTTCCTATAGTCCAGAAAAGCCAAAAAAAATAGTAGATTAGTTTACCTTCAATCCTATAAACCCTTTGAGCCTTTGCTGGTACTACTTAGTTAGGGCTTGTTGAATTTTCGGTTGCATCGGTTGCGTCGTGTTGCTGGTCTTAGTTTAGTCCTTTAGAATTTCGAGTTCTTGTCACCTATTTTTGTCTCGGAGTTTCAATTCATCAGTGGAAGAAAACTTTCATTGTTTCTGTGTCCGGTCTCCGATTTGCGAGTTTTAGTACAATCTGGAAAGCGTAACTCGTGATCTTTCCAACGGATCTGACCTGGGTCACAAATTCCATCTAAGTGCTCCAGAATCGACTTGGAGATTTGTGCGTCTGGCTGCGTGAAACAAGTTTCGTCAATCTGAGTTGGTAGCAGCTATATGCAGTAATCCTGTTGCGTTGTTTGTCAAACAAAGGATTTTAGTCCTCTACAAAAAAAAATAAGAAGAAAAAAAGAAAACAAAGTGAAAAAAAACAGAAAAGAAAAGAAAAGAAACGAAAAAGAAGAAAGGGGCTGATCCATCTTTTGTGTTCCTGCTGTTTCGGTTGGTGCTTTGTGACTTCATTTGTGTCCAGGCTCGCGCCTCTAGTACGGTCTATGCTAGGACCAGCACAGTACCACCGTTGAACAATTATTCAGCTTGCTTTTCTGACTAACGTGGTGCTAGTATTTTCCCTTGATCAGCCCACCTACAGCTCCACATACTCGACTATAGCTTGACAGTTTTCTGTTGCTAAGGCACCGATACACTTCTTTCAAGGTGCTTGACTTGTTGGTTGCCGACTCATCCTGTTTTGCTTGGTAAGAACTGGTAAGAGCTCGTATTAAACAAGTTGAGTTTGAGAGAATTACAACCGACACATTCCAGTAGTTGACAGGAGGATACATATTATTTTTGTGTTCTTGTTTTCTACTGATCATGGCAGGTGATACAGTGATTTTTGAGCGGAGCAGACAACAACAAAATATTCTGGACATTATTCAATGCTTGCCTTTATATCCTGGTGAGTTTGATCCTAAAGCTTACATTGATTGGGAGCTAAAAGTAGATAATGAATTTGATGAGCATGACCTGTCGGAGCAACATATGATTTATATTGCCTCTAATATTTTAACAGAAAATGCTTTGCTAGAATGGAAATATATTTGTAGGCATAACATTATTCCGCAAACTTGGAAAGAATTCAAAATACATTTTAGAGATGCCTATATTCCTGCATATTATGTTGATCATTTGCTTACCAAACTAGAGAAATTAAAACAGGGTAGTAGGACTGTGAAACAATACTACCATGATTTTAAAATTTGTATCATGTTTGGTGGATTGGATGAATGCATGGAAGATGTTATGAATAGGTTCATGAGAGGGCTCAATTCTGAAATTCGAAACTTGTTAATTGGCAAGTCCTATTGCTGTATCGGTCAATTGTTTTGTCTTGCTCTCCATGCTGAAAAAAAGAAATTCTTTCATTTGTGAATACTTGCAAGAATGATGTGACTCATAGTGTCCAAACTTTGTCCACTCTACATGCTAACAAAGAGCAACGAATAGTGGAACCTGCTGCTGATTCAACTTTTTCACAAGATGAATTACTTGTTGTTTCTTATGATAAAGAGGACTTGTGTGCTAATACTTCTTTTACTCATATACCAGAATTAATGAATAAGTGTGATATTTTTGGTTTGGAACCATACGAATGTGCTGTAGATAATCCTTCACATCCTATTACTTGTGTACAAGATGAACTGAAATTGTTGTCTTCTTTAAATACTTTGGGTTATATTGAATTTAATATTCTGTGTAATCTAAATTGTCTAAAAGAGAAGGTTCAATTAGATTCTAATTTGCCAAGTTTAAATCATTGTTCGCTTCATGCAATTGGAAAAAATGACATCAAAGGAGAATATTTGGTGCATAAAGTGTATATCTGTTCTAATCTGAAATATCTTTTTGGGCTACAATACCATGAGCAAATAGGGGGCTGCATTAACACTAATAATATCTTGCAAAGTTTTTCTAGTTTTTCTCTTATGCAACAGGATCAGCCTGAAGAACGGGAGCATTATTTGTTGTGCCCATGCAGCATAGTCGTCGCTCCATGTTCCAACAACAAAGCAAGCACCTTTGAATGCCGTTGGAGCAAGTCGAGGACGACTTGCAGCCAAGAAGGGGAGAATGATGTGGACATCACCAGAATGGATACACCCACATGTAATAAACACACATGGAAGGTATGGAGGACCAAAGAAGTTGATTGGGGACCAAGCCTAAGTCTTCCCAATGTTCTCCATCAGGCCACCACGTCACCTTTGGTGCAAGGAAAGAAAGAGTCCATGTCCAACACGTTTTGGAGGCTGGATTCGGACTGCAGAACAGCACCAACTTGTGACGGACACCACGGTCGCATACGGACTCGGATAGGGACGTTCAAGTACTTCGTGGAAAGCTTATGAAGTCTAGTTTCATATGGATCCGGACTCAAGTCCATATCTCTCCTGATTCGTCCGCAATGACCAAAATACTACCGACTGGTTTTCTGTCTAAAGGTGCTGCGACATCTTAATATGGCCCGATGGGCTTTGTATCAAGTCGGGTCCATTAGGGACGCGTCCTAGGGTTGGAGTGCGACTCAAACACCCTCTTGGTCGTCCTCCTAGGTATTAATAAGGGTTAGAGCCGCCATGAACAGATTGGGGGTTTTTGTTTTGTTGAAAGTTTAGCCATTGCTACTTCCTTGTAGACGCGTGTGTCGACTAGACCATCCGTTCTACTCGATTCGGAACCCCACCTTGTTGATTCCAGATTGGTTATTATCTCCATATTTGCAATTGAGTTGTTTGTTCTACTTGTTCTTGCTGGTTCTTCGATTGCTTGCAGGACAGGTGCCCTAGTGGCCGGGTGTCGCGCTCCACAAGATCGCGACAGCCATTGGAGGTGGTGTATCGGTTGCTAAGGCGCAGGATCCTTGGAAGGCTGTAGTCGGGCCGTGAACGTCGCCTCCATCTCAAATCGATTTATCCCCTGCCTCTCATCGAAAGATCGGGAACAAACCCTAGCGGGTCGCCATTAGAAAGGCGAAGTACAAGCCTCGGTGAGGAATTGAACACACTGAACGATTCGAGAGATCATTCGAGAAACTTTAAAATTTCTTTTGAAAAACTTTATAAATCCTCCACATTGATGGCTGAGCCAAGGGGCGAGTAAAAGGCACTCTACGAAACCGTTCTAACTCTCAACCGCCAAAGATAAAGTGACGCTATAAGCCCCACATGAGTAAAAGGTGAGTTCAGTGCCAACTTATTCAAAATCATGGCAAGAACACTTTGCTGTGCCTATGGTATAAGATGGGAATGCAACATTGTAGCAACTCCTGATCAACAACCTAAGTCTAAACTTTGCTCGGGACGAGAAAAGGGCTAGCTTGGGGGAGTTGTTGATGGTCCTGAAATGCAAAATCCAACCACTAACTATACTCAAGAATAAAGAAGAACACCCTTACTCACATATTTGTATCACTAAACTATTTCCACAGATGTATTGTCTATCAAGCCATTTCAGGGATGCGAGTCCAAAATAAGTGGAAAACACGCAGAGGACGCAGAAGAAGTACACAAAAGATCCCATCTTGCGTCACACTTACAAAGAGAGCCCACATGGCGGGGCAAACCAATGTATAAAGGCCGCAAACACACATAATCTAGAAGAGGACCCACCAGTCAGCCAGCCACCCGAAGACGGTGGCGAGGGGGGCCACCAATCTTGGTGCAGCTTGGCGGAAGAATCACTCTTATCCTCTTGAAGTCGGTTTGCTATGTTTCAAATATACCTCCGCCGGGAACCACCCTTTGAAGCTATAAAAGGAGGAGATGAAGGCCCCCACAAGAGACACCACACTTGAAGCCTCTCTCCCTCTCTCTAGTTGTGACTTGTAATCCTTAGGCTAGTGGAGCTAGGCCAGAATTCTTCTTAGCGAATCCAAATTGTCCTCGGGGTCGTTGCGCAACCTTCGGCCCTTGGTATGGCTTTGTATCCAACTTTTCGGTATTCTATTCATAATATAGAGTTGATTCATGGTTATCTTGCTATCTTGATAGTATGCTATACCATGTCTTATTGATTTAGCACTGGCCCAATCTTCCGATAGGTACGATAGATTCGATTGGTGGAGAACTCGATGTTGGCAATCCGGGCTTGTAATCAGTCACAATTCGAACCCTTACAACCACTACACTGCTGCTGCTGTTCCGTTAGTTATCAACCAAGCACAACTCAATTGACCTCGCCAAGAACACTTTTCCTTGCAAGTGAATCGAAGAACACAAGCAAGAAAGTATAAACACGCAATCTGAAATTGCAGATGTATATGAAACGGATCTGAGTAAAAGGTTCGAGCTCTCAATTTGAAAGGACTAGTCGACACGGTCGAGGAGAACAAGAATAGGGGCCCTGGAGCACCGTAAAAGGACTTGTTGCCACAGTTACAATGCATCAATCTCAGTTTCTCAACGGAAAACAAAAACTAAACAAAACCCAAACTCTAATTTGGCAGCGGCTACTGAATATATGAGGGTTAGCTCGGGGATGACCCCCCTGGAAGCGCCCCTATGGGCTCCAACACTATACATGGGACAATGGCCCAAAAGATGGTGGCTTAGCACCCTGACAGATTCTAGACTTCTACTTGTTTCGATGATTCCCATTGCCTTAGATAGAATTTTGACGTGGGACTGGTTCCATTGGAAGCTCTATAAAATTCCCTTTCCATCCATATAAAGAACGTCCATAACGGACTCTGTATACGAGCTGGGCGTCGTTTTTGGTGCGTGCTGCTCCTGTGCTCCGAGGTGGGCTTGAACTTGAATTGTTTTGGGTCTCCACCTTGGCGACTTGATTTGAACTAGCCTCGAGCCTCCATCTTTACTTGGACACCCTTGTTGGAATCCTTTTCCATACCATGTGCCAATCATGGTTATATGCATGGGTGTCATGTCCTCATCATGGTTATATTTCCATTGTCCTATAACCCTTATGTGCCCCAAAAATTTTCAATTCGGTTTGCGATGCTGAATTTTAGTCCCTCGTTGTGTCATCGTGTTCGTCAGGTCTGGGTCTTGTTTGTGGTCTATTTTGGATCAGTGCTTGAAATCGTGCACTGCAATTCAGTTTTCCTCTCTACATAATTCCATTGCTGCCCAACCCTTGTGCATGCAGCAAGAAATAAAGTGCACTCTGATTTTATGGGTCACTGTTTTTGGTGTGAGGAGAAAAGGAAGAAAGGGTCTTTGCAAAGTAGAAATACTTTCAATTTTTATTCTTGCGGAATTCTGAAGAACACAAGTAAAAGGCAAAGGGGTGCAAAGAATAAGAGAAGAAAAAGCCGCACCTAGAAAGAAAGATAATAAAACGATGAAAAAAACATTTAGAACAGCTTTTATCCTTTGAGTCTTTGTGCAAGTTGTATCCATTGCTCGTTTGAACTAGGTCGGAGACAAGTTTAGTATTACGACATAGACTATCTTGGGACTAGTTTCCAATCTTGCAATTTTGAATTGAATTTTTGATATTCCTTGCTACATATTGTGTCTACCCAAAGCTCCACATATACTTCTGATCAGTACAGTACAGGTTCACCTTGCAACTATTACACTCAAGCTTACAACGGATTGTGCTCCCTCACATTATATAACCATGTTTAGTGTAGCTTTAAGTCCCAACATTGGTTTGGTGTGCTTTCGAGCTTGCTCTAGTTCTATGCTTGTTGATCATCATGGTCGGGGTTCCGGAGCGGCTAGAGTAGTGATCATGTGCACGGGCGTGGTGCCCGGGGCATGCAGGATACATCAAATATGACTGCATCCCAGGGTCTGTTGGGGTAGGCGGCAGGTGGTGACAGCCCTGTCCGTCCCTTGTAGTCCCCCATGTCCGGATGTGGTGTAGGAGTCTAAAGTGCTATTCCAGGGTGCTAGCACACTAGTACTGGGTAGTCTCCCCGTAATGTTGAATGCTTAAATCTAATTCTAAGCATGTGTTGTATAACCCTTGCTAACTTGAATAGATACCACTAGGACAACCTCTTTGTATGCCTATGCTCCCACTAATCTTTGGCTTATTTGTTATTCTTTATTCTTAAGATTGGCTTGTGTTTATGTCACATTACCCTATACTTCATTTATCATAACTTACCCCATATGAAATGTGTTCTATAGCTTAAGCATATTGTCCTGCATATGTATCTAGTAAACTCTTTTACACCATGCCATCCTTTGGGATAATATAAATGATGATACTCTGATACTCTCCGAGTGAAATGCTACAATGGTATATCCGTGCGATTGCGAATTTATCAGTGACCATTAAGAAATACCAACACTCACATGGATCATGTCCTCTTTAGTGGGCATCTCCTCCCACTTCTTGTTGAGGACCTGGGGGAACCCGGTCCGAGACGGAAGACCGGGGGTGAGATTCGCCACGAAAAATCACTCCTCCGCCCACTTCTTGTTGTTGTCCTTGAGGGTGGTGTCCAGGTACTTCGCCCCCTAACGAAGCGAGAAGGTAGCGCCGCCCACCATGCTGGGCGTCCCCTCTGAAGGGTACGACCTTAGGTGGTACAGTGCCCGCTAGATGTTGCAGTGGGCTGGAATGCCCAAGTAGCACTCGCACAGATGGATGAAGATCGCAATATGCACAATCGAATTGGGCTTAAGGTGAGTCGCCTCCAGCCCGTAGTAATGAAGGATCCCGCAGAAGAATGCACCTGAGACGAAGCCCTTCTCGTAGAAGGACCAGAAGACCACCGTCTCGGCCCGGTCCTCCATTGGGTAATCCTAGCTATGCCAGCACTTCCACCCGGAGATCGCCTTCTCCGGGAGGAGGCCGCGCGCCTCCATCTCCTTGAGGTCCTCCTCAATTAGGGTGCTGGGCACCCATGATTTGTTGGGCGACACATTGAAGTTTCAGGGGGATCCAACTCCACCTAAGCTCTCTACTTCCCGGTGGCTCTGGAGTTCGCACCCCTCACGTGGCTTGAAAGCCTCAAGCCAAACTCCATCGACTCGTGGGAGGACCTCAAGCGGGCCTTCATCGACACCTTCCAGGGATCCATGATCACGACGGGCACTCGCTATGACCTGTCCCACGTGAAGCAAGAGATTAACGAGACCTTGAGGTCCTACACACGGCGTTTCTTCATGACGCGCGCCACCATCGCCAACATCACCAACGAAGACGTCATCCGTTGCTTCCAGAATGGGCTCTTCTTGAAGCACACGTACCATGACTTCGGGCGCAATCGCCCGACTACTGTCGTGGAGCTGTGTGACATGATGGCACAGTGTGCTGACCAGAAGGACGAGGAGAATGACTGCTTCCCCAAGCGCAACCACGACAAGCAAGCTAGTGGCAACGGCCACTTCGACAAAAGCCAGCAGAACCACTCGAGGAACACCCGAAAGTGCAAGCAACACCATGAAGTCGCGGCCGTTGAGCGCAATCTGCATGGCAAGAAGTCGGGGAACAACCAAGCGCAATACGAGCAAGTCATGCACAAACAGTGTCGGATACACCCGAAGTCAAGACACACGCTTTTCAAGTGCGTCACCATCTGCAAGTCACTCAATGCACCACCCCTCCCTCAGGGAGGAAAGCGGAAGGACCAAGAGGATGATGAGGGAGGTGACAAGTCGGGGGCTCAAGACTTCCAGGATCCCAAGAACGTCGTCAACATCATCTTCGGCGAAGACGGCAGATTCCCCTCCTAGCGCGCGCAGAAGTTAACCCTGCGCGAAATACTCTCTATGGAGCCGACCACGACAAGGCCTCTGAGATATAACGAGGTCCCGATCTCCTTTTCCAGGGACGATCAATGGACCAGCTTCTCCGAGCCAGGAAAATTCCCGCTCGTCCTAGACCCTGTTGTGGCGGGCTCACAGCTCACCCGAGTACTCATCGACGGCGGGAGCATCCTCAACCTGCTTTTCGCGAGTACTCTGAAGAAGATGGGACTAGACATCTCCAAGATGCTCACTCCCTGGGTAACAATGCTACACCACTCGGGTCAGTGATCTTGTCAGTCACCTTTGGGACAAAAGACAACTACAGCACCGAGTACATCAAGTTCGAGGTGGCGGATTTTGACTCGTCATACCATGCCATCCTTGGCAGACCGGCACTAGCCAAATTCATGGCCGTGCCGCACTACGTCTACCTGCTACTCAAAATGCCAAGCAAGATAGGCATACTCACACTCCGTGGCAACCTGAAGAAGTCGTATGAATGCAACAAGGAGGCGATCGAGTACGCCACGACATCACGCGTGCCAGAGCCGTCTGCAGAAGTACTCACGGCCGTGCTGAAGCTGACCAACACAGAGATGGTGATCTCCAACCAGCAGCCTAGCCAGTCGAGGGTTAAACCCAACCCCAGCGACGCCAGCATCAAGGCCATCCAGCTGCATGAGGGCGACCCGTCCATGACTGCTTTGATCGGGGGCGGCTTAGGCGACAAATAGGAAAGCGCGCTCATCAGCTTCCTTAGGGCTAACCGGGGCATATTCGCGTGGAAACCAGCAGATGTGCCAGGGGTGCCCAAGGAGTTGATTGAGCATTGCCTAAAAGTCAACCCAAAAGCCACTTCGAAGAAGCAACGACTACGACGCTTCGCCCCCGACAAGAGGGAGGCCATCAAAAAAGAGCTAGCAAAACTACTCGCGGCTAGTTTTATTAAAGAAGTGTACCACCCCGAGTGGTTAGCTAACCCTGTACTAGTCTTGAAAAAGAATAATAATGAATGGAGCATGTGTGTGGATTATACTGATCTCAATAAACACTGCCCGAAGGACACCTCGTGCTCCCAAGCATCAACCAAGTCATCAACTCTACGGCTGGCTGCGTCTTGCTCGCCTTCCTCAACTACTACTCGGGCTACCATCAGATAGCTCTCAAGGAGGAAGACCAGATCAAAAAGGCATTCATCACCCCCTTTGGAGCATACGCTTACACTACAATGTCATTCGGGTTGAAGAACGCAGGAGCCACCTACCAACGGGCCATTCAACTGTGCCTCGCGGACCAGCTGCACCACAACGTTGAAGCTTATGTGGATGGCGTGGTCATCAAGACCAGATCCCACGATGAGTTCATCTCTGATCTCAAGGAGACTTTCAACAGCTTGCGACGGTTTCGATGGAAGCTTAACCCGACAAAGTGCGTCTTTGGCGTGCCTCAAGGGAAACGACTCGGGTTCATTGTAAGTCACCGTGGGATCGAAGCAAATCCGAAGAAGATCAACGCCATCACAGCCGTGGATGCTCCAAAGACGATCAAGGACGTCCAGAAGCTCACTGGTTGCATGGCAGATTTGAATCGATTCATCTCCCGACTCGGAGAAAGGGGACTTCCCTTCTTCAAATTGCTCAAGCTCCATGACAAGTTCAAGTGGACCGAGGAGGCAAACCAGGCGCTGCAAGATCTCAAGCACCATTTGCAGTCACCACCCATCCTGACGACTCCACAACCAGGTGAGAACCTGCTACTCTACATCGCCGCGACTACTCACGTCATCAGTACGACAATCATGGTGGAACGACAGGAAGAAGGCCACGCCTTTGGGGTGCAGCGACCAGTTTACTTCATCAGCGAAGTGCTCTCTGAATCTAAGGTTCGTTACCCAATGATACAGAAAATATTTTACGGTATACTCATCACTTCCAGGAAGGTTCACCACTACATCGATGCATACAATATCCTAGTGGTCTCTGACTTCCCATCGGCGGATATCCTCCACAACCTGGATGCTACCGGGCGCATCTCCAAGTGGGCAGTGGATCTGGGAGCCCTCACACTCGACTTCAAGCCCCGGACAGCCATCAAGTCACAGGCACTAGTCGATTTCATGGCAGAGTGGCGAGAAAACCAAGTGGAAGCCCCAACCAACCAGCCAGAGCATTGGGTCATGTACTTTGATGGCTCACTCAAGCTCGGTGGTGGTAGTGCGGGAGTACTTTTCATCAGCCCGGGAGGAGAACAGCTCAAGTACGTGTTTCAAATACTATTCGAGGTCTCCAATAACGACGCCGAGTACGAGGCATTATTGCACGGGCTATGCCTGGCAGTCTCCCTGGGCATCAAGTGACTACTCGTCTATCGTGACTCCTTACTGGTGGTTCAACAAGTCAACAAGGAGTGGGACATCAACAAGGACACCATGGACGCCTACGTTATGGAAATACGCAAGGCTGGAAATTCACCATGTGGTTCGCGACAACAATGTGGGGCACGGATGTGCTCTCCAAACTGGGTTCTGATTGAGCTAACGTCTCACCGGGAGTTTTCGTTCACGAGTTGCACCACCCTTCCATTAGGGCACCAGACTCAAGTTCCATCGCTAGGGGTCCCAAGGAACCCGACCGAGAGGTCTTGATGATCGAGGTCGATTGGAGGGTGGTCTTCATCGACTATATCCAGGAGCACAAACTACCCCCCAGCGTCAACCCAAAGAGCGCTGAAGCTACTCGCATCCTAAGGCGCAACAAAGGGTATGTTCTAGTCAGGGGTAACCTGTACAAGCGTGGATCAGCATCAGGCATACTCATGAAGTGTGTCAGCACGGAGGAGGGCAAAGAGATACTCCAAGAGATTCACGAAGGCGTGTGCGGGAACCACGCAGCTTCTCGCACACTAGTCGGCAAGGCGTTTCAATCTGGTTTCTACTGGCCGACTGCTTTAGCAGATGCCGAAGCACTCGTTCACCGGTGCACCAACTGCCAATTCTTTAGCAAACAGCCTCATGTTCCGGCTCATAACCTCATCATCATACCACCCTCATGGTCATTCGCATGATGGGGCCTGGACATGGTAGGGCCCTTAACAACTGCGCCAGGAGGTTTCATATACGTGTTGGTGGCCATCGACAAGTTTACCAAGTGGATCGAGTACAAGCCAATCGCAACACTCATTGCGGATAGAGTGGTCACTTTCATTTGCGACATCTTACACCGCTGTTGCTTCCCCAACACTATCATCACAGATTTGGGATCCAATTTCCACTCGCATCAGTTCTGGGATTTCTGTGAACGCAGCTCCATTGAAGTCAAATATGTTTCGGTGGCTCATCCGCGGGCCAATGGCCAGGTTGAGCGCTCCAACGGCTTGATTCTTGATGGATTGAAGAAAAGACTCTATGATGAGAACAGTACAAAGGGCGGCAAGTGGATCAATGAGATCTCATCACTAGTCTGGGGGCTTCACACACAACCAAGCAAAGCCACTAGATAGTCACCTTTCTTTCTTGTATACGGGTCTGAAGCTATATTACCAGCTGACGTGATGTGGAAGTCCCCATGACTGGAGATGTTCGAAGAAGGCGAGCCTGACACTGAAAGACATCTCGAGCTTGACTCAGCTGAGGAAATCTAATGCAATGTATTGTTGCAGTCGGCCCGCTATTTATAAGGAGTTCGTCGTTACCATGACAGGAACTTTCAACGATGCTGTTTCAATGGTGGAGATATGGTTCTTCGACGAATCCAGGATGATACTGGACTCCACAAGCTTAACTCACGCTGGGAGGGACCTTTCATTGTGCACAAGGTTACAGGCCCTGGACCTTATCAATTATAGTACCCTGATGGCCAGGAGGTACCAAATTCTTGGAATATTGAGCATCTACGTCGTTTTCATCCTTGATCAACTGGGGACATCTTTTATTGATGCCTGGAGATGGATATTTCCAGTACAACTCCGTTTTACCAGTTCACGACTGGTATTACGCGCAAGTTTGCGAAAGGGGCCTCGCTCCCATATTTCCATTACCTAATTCCTAGTTTCCGACTAGTCTCTTGGGTTTCCGAAGGGGCTTTGTGCTCATAGTTCCAGTACAACTCCGTTTTACTGGTTTGCAACTGGTACTAAGCGCAAGTTTGTTGATGGGGCCTCGCTCCCTTATTTCCAGTAACATATTACTAGTTTTCGACTTGTACACTATGTTATTGAAGGGGCTTCGCTCCCCTAACAAGAAGTTTACTTGTTTATGACTAGTTCTACACCTGTTCGACTACTTGTTTTGACTACAACCCTAGTCGGGATCGACTCCGACTAGATGCCTCCATCGGCTGTTCAAGCGCCAAGGCTACTTGCTCAATGCCTGGACTCGGGGGCTAGCGCCACCGTTCTACTACACCTACTTTCTGCTTATCATCTGGTTCCTGGCTCGGGGGCTTGATGGGACAAGGCACTCAGCGTGCCTCAAGGGATAGCTCTCATGCTTACATGCTGGATGCTATACACCTACTCGTACCCGATCCAAGAGGCTTTTTAAGACTTATCTTGGGTAGATATTTGTTAACCATTATTTCAGGGATTTTCTTCCGAAATAAGGGGTTTGTTCAATTTATTACCCAGAGGACTTATTTAGTCATTGGATCAAGGAACAAAATTTGATTTGAGAGGTAATTTTGGGTGTTTTTTGGGATGTTATTTGTTTAACCATTTTTTCAGGGAACTCGTCCCGAGAAAAGAGGTTTTCAAATATACTACACTAATTTGCCCATGTTCACCATCAAATTTTTGCCGTCATATATTGCATGCCACGATTCTTTGGATCCTTAATTCCAAAACTTGGGAATTTGGATTCAAGGCTCGGGGGCTGCGGGACACGTGTCATTAGCGACTTATTTTTCAGATCTGCTGGAAGATAAGGACAAAAGACTCAAGATTAAATTGACCCTCAGCCTGATTCTATGAGTCAACCTAAGGCATGGGGGCTACTCCATATGGAGTGCGAGTTTAATCGCACCCCATATAAAGAAGACTGGACAACTACTCGAGGCATGAGCACCTCACAGCCTCGACGCTGCCAAGGAAGTACTGGAGGACACCTTCAAGATGAAGTTCTGGAGAACTCGAAGACGCCTTCAGGAGTACTCGGACGCCTGCAGTACTCGGCTACGAAGAGCTCGGGGGCTTATCACACCTGGGCACACGGGACTGTCCACGTGGCACACTTCTCCTAGGATACGGAATGGGACATGGCCCACGCCCTACATCAGTTGTAACTACTCGTAATATAGTAGGATTAATGGTACGGTAGTAAGACTAGTCGGACACGGTAGGAAACTACCCGAGAAGTACTTGGGTAGGACTCTTTGATGTCTTAGAGAAAGGCAACGGTAACAAGAAGGACGGCATCAGGTGGCCAATAGTTGAATTTTAAGTAGTGCGCTGAATTTTAAGTGGTGCGCTGGAAGATTTCCCAGCGAATTGATCGGGAACTGATGGTTCTTGTTTGATTGGATTATTCTCATGGAAATGAATTCAAATTGACTGGTGCGTCTGTCAGACCCGGGCACACGGGACTGTCCACGTGGCACATTTTCTCTTAGGATACGGGATGGGACATGGCCCACGCCTTACATCTGTTGTAACTACTCGTAATCTAGTAGAACTGCTCCTAGAGTAGTAAAACTAATCGGATACAGTAGAGGACTACCAGAAAAGTATTCGGATAGGACTCTAAGGCATGTAACCGACTAGGACTTCCATGTAAACCTGTCCCCCCAGACTATATAAGGGCGGACAGGACCCCCTCCAGGGGAACCCACGGGATCATCCAGGGAATCACCCAGGAGATCACACAATCACCATCAAAGGCAATACAAACCACACAGGATGTAGGGTATTACGCTCTCGGCGGCTCGAACCTGTCTAAACCTTGTGTTCCTTTGCATCTTTGAGTTCTTGATCTTGGCGACACCCTAATGGCGACCCGCTAGGGTTTGATTCCCGATCTTTCGATGAGAGGCGTGGATAACTCGATTGGTCGATGGAGGCGACGTTCACGGCCCGACTACAGCCTTCCAAGCTGCGCCTTAGCAACCGATACACCCCCTCCAATGGCTGTCGCGATCTTGTGGAGCGCGGCACCCGGCCACTAGGGCACTCGTCCTGCAAGCAATCGAAGAACTAGCAAGAACAAGTATGAAAAGTACTGAATTTACTAGATATAAATGAAGGTTTCACACGCAATCTCAATAATGGTGGGGTTCCGAAGACAAGAAGACGGGCGGCTGATCCAGCACGCGCGCTTGCAAGCAAGTAGCGAAGGCTAAACTTGATCTAAACAAAACCCAAGCATCCTTGGCGGCGGCTAAGGGGTATAAGTACGTGGGAGGACGACCACAGGGGTGTTGGGGTCGTACTCCAACCCTAGGACGCGTCCGTAATGGACTCAACTTGATACACGGCCCATTGGACCAAAACAGGGTGACGCAGCACCATGGGCAGAAAAGGACTCTGTATTAATTTAACGATTGCGGCCGACTCGTAATAGATATGGCTATGAGGCCGGATCCGTTTGAAAGAAGACTTCATAAGCTTTCCACGAAGTACTTGAACGCCCCAATCCGAGTTCATATGCGACCGTGGTGTCCGTCACAAGTCGGTACTGTTCTGCAGTCCGAATCCAGCTTGCGCGAATCCGTTTCCCTTTCGGCCGCCTCCTTGGTTCCTAAGCAAAACAAGAGTACACGGGTCTCCATGGTCTAAACATGATGCACCTAAGCTTAGATTTGAACTCACCTGATGATTAAGTTGATGCGCACGAGCACGAGTAATAGGACCAGCAATAGGTACTTGTGTCGGAGTGGATGTATCGTTGGTGTTGGTGTCCTCATCATCCTCCCCTTCTTGCATTTGAGTCGTCCTCGACTCAAGCTCATCTTCCTCTCCCAAATATGGCTTCAAATCTGCAATGTTAAATGTGGGACTAACCCCAAAATCCGCAGGCAGATCGAGCTTATATGCATTATCATTGACTTTCTCTAGCACTTTAAATGGTCCATCAGCCCGAGGTAGCAATTTAGATTTTCTCAATTCAGGAAACCTTTCCTTTCTCAAATGCAGCCAAACTAAATCTCCAGGTTCAAACTTTAGTTCCTTCCTACCTTTATCACCAGCAATCTTGTATTTAGCATTCATGCGCTCTATGTTTTCTTTAGTTGTTTCATGCAGTTTTAACATCAATTCGGCACGCTTAGTAGCATCAAAATTCGTTTTTTCAGAAAATGGCAAAGGCATTAAATCAATAGGAGCACGAGGCAAGAAACCATATACAATCTGAAATGGGCACATCTTTGTAGTAGAATGCAGCGATCGATTATAAGCGAATTCAATATGAGGCAAACAATCTTCCCACATCTTAATGTTCTTCTTTAAAACAGCCCTTAACATAGTAGACAAAGTCCTATTAACCACTTCAGTTTGACCATCAGTTTGCGGATGACATGTAGTAGAAAACAACAATTTAGTTCCCAATTTAGCCCATAAAGTCTTCCAAAAATAACTAAGAAATTTAGCATCACGATCAGAAACAATTGTGTTGGGCACACCATGCAAACGAACAATTTCCCGAAAGAACAAATCAGCAATGTGAGAAGCATCATCAGTTTTATGACATGGTATGAAATGGGCCATCTTAGAAAATCTATCAACAACCACAAACACACTATCACGTCCCTTCCTAGTCCTAGGCAATCCTAACACAAAATCCATAGAAATATCTTCCCAAGGAGCACTAGGAACAGGTAGAGGCAAATACAAACCATGTGGATTCAATCGTGATTTAGCCTTTTGACATGTCGTGCAGCGAGCAACAAATCTCTCCACATCTCTTCTCATCTTTGGCCAAAAGAAATGACCAGCAAGTATATCTTCCGTTTTCTTTGCTCCAAAATGCCCCATTAAGCCACCTCGATGCGCTTCCTGCAACAATAACAAGCGAACGGAGCTAGCTGGAATGCATAGCTTGTTAGCTCTAAAGACAAACCTATCACTAACGATGAATTTGTTCCATCCCTTCCCCTCTTTACAATGCAGCAACACATCTTTAAAATCAGCATCATTAACATATTGATCTTTAATCGTTTCCAATCCAAATATTTTGTAATCAAGTTGGTTCAACAAGGTGTATCTCCTATACAATGCATCAGCAATTATATTCTCTTTCCCTTTCTTGTGCTTAATAATATAAGGAAAAGATTCAATAAATTCAACCCACTTAGCATGTCTACGGTTCAATTTTCCTTGACTACGAATATGTTTTAAAGATTCATGATCTGAATGAATAACAAACTCTTTGGGCCATAGATAATGCTGCCATGTTTCTAATGTGCGAACAAGAGCATACAATTCCTTATCATAAGTAGAATAATTCAGAACAGGCCCGCTCAATTTTTCACTGAAATAAGCAATAGGTTTGCCTTCTTGTAACAAAACACCACCCAAACCAATGCCACTAGCATCACATTCAAGCTCAAAGGTTTTATTAAAATCAGGGAGTTGGAGGAGAGGTGCATGTGTCAACTTATCTTTCAGCGTGTTGAAGGAGTTCTCTTGTGTTTTACCCCAACTAAAAGGCACTCCCTTCTTTGTAAGCTCATTCAAAGGCGCGGCAATGGTGCTGAAGTCCTTCACAAAACGACGATAGAAACCAGCAAGTCCTAGGAAACTCCGCACTTGCGTGATAGTCTTCGGTATAGGCCATCCATGTATAGCTTCCACCTTGGCTTGATCAACCTCGATTCCCTGTGGAGTCACGACATAGCCAAGAAAAGACACTCGATCGGTGCAAAAGGTGCACTTCTCAAGGTTACCAAATAAACGTGCATCTCGTAAAGCATTAAAAACAGCACGTAAGTGATCAAGATGTTCATCGAAAGATTTGCTGTAAATCAATATATCATCAAAGTAGACAACAACAAATTTCCCAATGAAAGCACGCAGAACCTCATTCATTAATCTCATGAAAGTACTCGGTGCATTAGTTAACCCAAAAGGCATGACTAACCACTCATATAACCCGAACTTAGTTTTGAAAGCAGTTTTCCATTCATCTCCCAATTTCATACGAATCTGGTGGTACCCACTACGCAAATCAACTTTGGAAAACACAATAGCACCACTCAATTCATCAAGCATATCATCCAAACGAGGGATAGGGTGTCGATATCGAATTGTAATATTATTAATAGCCCTACAATCAACACACATACGCCATGTTCCATCCTTTTTAGGCACTAAAATAACTGGAACAGCACAAGGACTAAGAGACTCACGCACATAACCTTTGTCGAGTAGTTCTTGCACTTGTCGCTGAATTTCCTTAGTTTCTTCCGGATTTGTCCTGTATGGCGCACGGTTTTGGCAATGATGCACCAGGAATAAGGTCAATTTGGTGCTCAATCCCTCGTATTGGTGGCAGCCCCGCTGGTATCTCACTTGGAAACACATCAGAATACTCCTGCAAAAGGTTAGCAACAGCCGGGGGCAAAGAATGCTGCATATCGTGAACTGAAATCAAAGCATTCTTGCACACCAAAGCATAGGCAACAGAAGTGGAAGCAATCAATTCATTAATATCAGACTTAGTAGCAAGCAAGCAATGTCCTTTCAATCTTATCTCATCTTCCCTGCTACTAACAGATTTGGCATTCTTATCGATCTCAGCTTTAGTTCTCTTAGCTTTAGCAACATCATCACGCACAATAGATTCAGGTGACATAGGAAGCAAAACGATTTTCTTATCATGATGTATAAGAGAATATTGATTTGATCTACCATGATGCATGCTATCGGTATCAAATTGCCATGGTCTACCTAGCAGAATATGACAAGCTTCCATAGGCACAACATCGCATTCAACAACATCATGATATGAACCAATAGCGAAATTAATTCGTACCAATCTCGTTACCTTGACCTTACCACTATTGTTGAGCCACCGAATGTGATATGGATGTGGGTGCGGTTTTGTTGTAAGTGCAAGCTTCTCGACCATATCGCTGCTAGCCAAGTTGTTGCAGCTACCTCCATCAATTATCAAATGGCATGAACGCTCTTTAATAACACACTTTGTTTGGAATAGTGTATGCCGTTGATTTTGCTCCGCCTTTTCCATTTGTGCACTAAGTACACGCTGCACAATGAGGCTCTCATAATGATCTGCATCCTCTGCACCAATCTGCTCTTCTGGTTGTTCCTTAGTACCTGCATGGTCAGCAGCAAGCAAAGCAAGTGTATCTTCATCAAAATCACTAGCAGAGGAATACCCACCATCTCCTTTGACCACCAAAACGCGCTTGTTAGGGCAGTCACGTTGCACGTGGCCAAAGCCCTTGCATCGATGGCACTGAATATCTCTTGTCCTTCCCGTGGAGGCAACCGAAGATGCACTCGTGGCTGGTTTCTGGACAGTCGTGGTTGCCGAATTTGTCGGGGGAGCACGTGTCTTATCGTTGGATGGAGCGGGTATTGTCGACCGACTCGGGAATGTAGAAGGTGCAGGAGCTCGTCCGGTCAATGAGGTAGATGTGCGCGGCTGCCATGATGAAGGTTTTCCTGCAGAAATATTAGTTCTTGTACTAGCACGTCGTCCCAGCACTTCCCTTTCAGCTTTACAAGCAAGATGGAACAAACGGGTTACGTTAGTATAATCTTTATAAGCAAGAATGTCCTGAATTTCTCGATTCAAACCTCCTAAAAATCTAGCCATAGCAGGTTCCTCATCCTCCACTAAATTACAACGCAACACACCCATTTGTAATTCCTGATAGTATTCTTCTACACTTTTATTACCCTGTCTCAATTGTTGCAATCTATGTAACAGATCACGCGCATAGTAAGAAGGAACAAATCTAGCCCGCATGACCCGTTTCAAGGCATCCCAGGTTTGTGGAATATTATTAGGATTTTTCTTAGCATGTTCTATCCACCAAACAGAGGCAAAATCAGTAAATTCACTAGTAGCAGCCCTAACACGTATATTCTCTGGAAATTCATGACATGCAAACTTTTGATCAACAGCAATTTCCCAAGTAATGTATGCATCAGGATCGTATTTTCCATCAAAAGAAGGTATCTTAAATTTTATTTTACTGAAAGCATCATCATTATTATGTACCTCACGTCGTCGATGTCCACCTATACCTCTCCGATTAGTTCGCAGTCGTCGGCGACTAGGAGCATCTTGGTCATCTAGTTCAGTATCAGCGACATAATCATCCCAATTATCCTCGACACGCTCATCCTTCTTGTTTTCTCCCTCATGCCCATTTGCAGTTCTGGTATGCATCTCATCAAAACGCCTCAAAAGAGCAGCAAGGCTTTGGTCAATATGAGCGACCGACGTCTCCAGCCTTGTAAGCTTGGTGTTGGTGGCAAGCTGCGTGGCCTCCAACTGCCCAATCTTATCATTTGACACCAGCATATCTTCAGCAAGCCCATCTACATGCCTCCTCATCTTATTTTCAAAATGTTGTATGATTCCCTTTGTACGAGGAGAGTGACCTAAACTCCCATCACCCTCTGATCCTGTCATGGTTAGATGAACAAAGGAAACACGAAAATAGGTGAAGAAATAAGATCCTACAACTAATGGGATGTAGCTACTGCAAGGCGCTCACACTCAACCTGTTACACAAGCTCTTACCAATTCTTACCTTGCTCAACAGGAGGGGACGGCAACCAACAAGTCTGCAACCGTGGGATGAAGTGTATCGGTGCCGCAACAACAGGACCTGTCAAGCTGTAGTCGGATATGTGGAGCTATAGGTGGGCTGAAGCAAGGATGAACTAGCACCACGTTAGTTACAAAAGCAAGCTGAAAAATCGTTCAACGGCGGTACTATGCTGGTCCTAGCCTACACCGTGCTAGAGACGCGAGCCTGGACACAAATGAAGTCACGAGACACCACCGAAGAACAAAAAAGATGCACAAAGAACAGCCCCTTTTTCTTCCCCTCTTTTTCTTCTTCTTCTTTTTTTTTTTCTTTTTTTTTCCTTTCTTTTTTTTTCCTTCTTTTTTTTTCTCTTTTTTTTCTTTTTTTTTTCAGGGGATCCTCAAAACTGATTATATAACCTAAAAGACTTCAAAAGAGCCACACAGCACACAAACTTTTCTCTCTCTCTCTCTCTCTCTGGAGTAAGCCGAGGCTATATGTATTCGTGAAAAGTTGTGGTTTGAGTAAGCCGAGACTACTTCTGCCTTTCTGGAGCGTTACAAAATATGCAGTACAAGTGCGAAAAGCAATGGAATTTTATAACACGGCACAATAACCAATTGGGACTAGGAAATCGATCCCTACTCGAATCACAGCACCGCGTGCGATTCGGTCACAAACCAACACAGAATCTAACTCGGACTTGAACACGAATATGGACTCGGATTCCACCAACACGGAGTATGTATGGTAGCGCACGGTTGTGACTAGAACGTGACAAGAACTCGAAACTCTAAAGGACTAAAACTAAGACCAGCAACTCGACGCAACCGATGCAACCGAAAATTCAACAAGCCCTAACTAAGCAGTGCTAGCAAAGGCTCAAACGAGTTTATAGGACTGAAGGTAAACTAATCTACTATTTTTTTTTGGCTTTTCTGGACTATAGGAAAAATAAAACAGCGAAGAATTAGAAGTCTCTCACCGATAAACCTTGCTCTGATTACCAACTAATGGCGACCCGCTAGGGTTTGATTCCCGATCTTTCGATGAGAGGCGTGGATAACTCGATTGGTCGATGGAGGCGACGTTCACGGCCCGACTACAGCCTTCCAAGCTGCGCCTTAGCAACCGATACACCCCCTCCAATGGCTGTCGCGATCTTGTGGAGCGCGGCACCCGGCCACTAGGGCACTCGTCCTGGAAGCAATCGAAGAACTAGCAAGAACAAGTATGACAAGTACTGAATTTACTAGATATAAATGAAGGTTTCACACGCAATCTCAATAATGGTGGGGTTCCGAAGACAAGAAGACGGGCGGCTGATCCAGCACGCGCGCTTGCAAGCAAGTAGCGAAGGCTAAACTTGATCTAAACAAAACCCAAGCATCCTTGGCGGCGGCTAAGGGGTATAAGTACGTGGGAGGACGACCACAGGGGTGTTGGGGTCGTACTCCAACCCTAGGACGCGTCCGTAATGGACTCAACTTGATACACGGCCCATTGGACCAAAACAGGGTGACGCAGCACCATGGGCAGAAAAGGACTCTGTATTAATTTAACGATTGCGGCCGACTCGTAATAGATATGGCTATGAGGCCGGATCCGTTTGAAAGAAGACTTCATAAGCTTTCCACGAAGTACTTGAACGCCCCAATCCGAGTTCATATGCGACCGTGGTGTCCGTCACAACTTGGTACTGTTCTGCAGTCCGAATCCAGCTTGCGCGAATCCGTTTCCCTTTCGGCCGCCTCCTTGGTTCCTAAGCAAAACAAGAGTACACGGGTCTCCATGGTCTAAACATGATGCACCTGAGCTTAGATTTGAACTCACCTGATGATTAAGTTGATGCGCACGAGCACGAGTAATAGGACCAGCAATAGGTACTTGTGTCGGAGTGGATGTATCGTTGGTGTTGGTGTCCTCATCACACCCTACCTACAAACTCACCACCCCGGGTGTATCCCTCGGTGGGCTTGGCGGTAAAACACTGACAGCTGGCGCGCCAGGTAGGGGAGTTCATCGAGCATCCACTGGAGAACTCAGTGGTATCTCTCAGCTTCACCAGCAACGTGCTCGACGAGGGCACAACCTTCATCTTCGGCTCCTGGATCTATGTCGCCAATGGTTTGGGTGGCTTCAACACCCACCTAACCGACTCCAAGAAGCCGGAGGCCTCTGCAGCAACTCGACGCAGCAACCGCGACTCCTTCATTGATGATCTCGATGAGTTGCTGCTCCCAAATCTGCCCAGGCAGATCGAAAACACGTCCGTTTTCAACGCGACTCCAAGTCGTGTTGCACTAGGACTCGGATCGGATCAAAACCGATCTGAGGAAGCCTCACGATTCAAGTCCCTCCCTGACTCGAAGGAGGACTTGGATCGCATCTTCAAGACCCGAGATGAGGGAGCTACCGCGCGTCAGGAGCCCCCTATTCTCGACTACGATTCAGATTCAATTAAAGAGTACCCATCAACTACAATTCCAGACTGAGGAGGAATCGAGGACAGGGGAGCCACCGCTTGACGGGAGGCCCTAGTTCTTGTTATCCACTCACAACCCGATGACTACTCCGAGTCATTTTCGGGTAGTCACCCGGGTTTTAATTATAACACCCACGCCGCAAGGTTATTTCCGGTACTGGAAGGGTCTAGAGCCCTCTGAGGTACTCGAATCCGACTCCCACCTTGTGACACAATCCACCCTCCGGTGAATCGTCCCCAGGGAGCTGGAAATTTTTGACTACTCCGCTCAACATCGATGCGCTGTCGCGACAACCTCGACTACTCGACTCGCGCCGCAGTCACGACTGCCTTGACAACTCGGCAGCGCTAACAACAACATCGACAACTTGTCTCGACTAGAAACTAGTCGGGACCGAGCCACAAACTACTTGGCGACTAGCTCCGCTCGGTCAACAACTAGTCGGAATCAACTCCGACTAGTTGGCTCCATCAACAAATCACTCACGGATCAAGATCGGGTTGAGACAGTTCAACCCTGGACCCTCTCCGCATTGGAAGAGGATTTTGATCATCCCCCACCACTCGGAGAAGGAGAAGCCACCGCTTGTCAGGGGGCTATGGTTTCCGACAACCACTTGGATCCATCTACTCATGTGACCCAGGGTCTGGTAAGGGGATCAGATTGGTCGGGCAGGTTTGGGCAGCGGAAGGGCAAGAAACCCTCCAGGTCCCTCAAACCAAGTCCACCACGATTCATTGCCATACCCGGGGAACTCCCCTTTCAAGAGGGCAGACCCCTCCCCCCATCTGACAATGAAGACGAGGGCCAAGTGGTGCGGCGCGCCAAACTCATCAATCGAGAAGTACTCACGATTCACGCCGACGAGGACTGTGAAGGCCTAGAGCGAGTCCAGCAGGATGACTACGATGACTACCTTCTTGATCCACTCGACAAAGATGTGGACGTATCAATGGATAGAGAATCCTCATCCAACACAAAGGTGGACGACGCAGATGACATCAGAAGGAACGCCGCAGGCTCATCAATGCGAAGCGCGCTCAATGCAGGCACCGCGCCGTCAAGACGAACCAGCAGGCAAGCCGTAACCTCCATAACTTCTCCACGGGTGATCTTCGAACCTTCACCAATGCTGGCCGGGACGCCCACAATATCATAATTGCCAGGCGGCAGGAGTGTGAAGAAGTGGAAGCCTACAGCACCACCCGCAACCAACACCCTTCCGAGTACTTGGGGACTACTCAGAAGCGCAATCCAGAAGCCGTGGAACAATCCACCCGCAGAAAAAAGACTCCCAGTTCCAAGAAATGACTCGAGAAAGTCCTCCACGGGCAATGCCTGTACCATCCGAAGAGCAAGCATTCTACTTTTGAATGTCAAGCCCTTCGGAGGGCCCTTGGAGCTCCATCAAGTCCATGATGAAAGGCGACGGGACTACCCGACTAATGATTTACTCATAAATTAAGTACCGGCTTACGGAGGTTTTCTAAGGGTCTTTTTGGTGTTTCGTTTGTTTAAACCAATGTTTTGGGACCATATCTCGAAACAAGAGGTTCCGTACACCCAAAAGCACCCCTTTTTACCACTTAGTCAGGGTCGCTATTTATGTTCATCTACTCGGGTTAATCACAACTCCCTTGCTAAACTCAAGGAACCCTGTCACAGCCGAGCCATGCGACTACCAAGAGTGGTTGCCTTGTTTGGCAATGACTAGTGGAACCCGTCAATTAATCAAATATAGCACCTACGTGATTATCTATCAAACACTTCCAATAACGCACAGATTACTAGTTCCCGACTAGTTTGCTGTGTTACTGAATGGGCCTTGCTCCCAAACTTCCAGTAACACTCCGTTTACTAGTTTCTGACTATTATTATGCATAGTTTACTGAAGGGGCCTTGCTCCCGCACAACTTTGCCAATGGTTTCGACGGAATTCAATTTTTCCAGACTAGAAGCAGCATGAAGTAACCGTACCACCCGCATGTAAATCAACCGTGCAATCAACGACTCGATCGACGACTCGGAACCCCTCGGACCGAATCCCCCATGGTCGGAGGTCCTCTACCACAAGTTGGAGAAGCATTTGGATCGTCTACGACAAGTCGAAGGAGCATTTGGATGGTCTACGACAAGTCGGAGGAGAATTTGGATCGCCTACTACAAGTCAGAGGAGGATTTGGATCGTCTACTTCAAGTCGAAGAAGGACCAGCCAGCATCTATCAAATGGTTCCCATCCCCGCCGACTACCCGGACTTCACCAACAACGCCACACCTTTGCCAAATGGCCACCACGGCCTGATGGCGCCTTAACCTTGGTAGGGTGGGCCAGGGCATCGGAAGGGCATGAGTCCTCCAAGCTACCCGGCTCAGCCCACCCTTTTTGCGTCTCCATCTTAGTAGGGCAGGCCTGGGCATAGGAAGGGCACGAGTCCTCCAAACTACCCTGCTCAGCCCACCTTTCTTCACCTACGACTTGGTTGGGCGGGCCTGGGCATAGGAAGGGCACGAGTTCTCGAAACTACCCGGCTCAGCCCACCTTTCTTCGCCTACGACTTGGTTGGGTAGGCCTGGGCATAGGAAGGGCACGAGTCCTCCAAACTACCTGGCTCAGGCCACCTTTTCTTCGCCTACGGCTTGGTTGGGTGGGCCTGGGTATCGGAAGGGCATGAGTCCTCTAAGGTACCCGGCTCAACCCACCTTTCCGCACTACAATCTTGGAAGGGCAGGCCAGAGTATTGGAAGGGCATGGAGCCCTCCAAGCTACCCGGCTTAGCCCACCTTTTTGCGCCAGCAACCCCGACAGCTTGTCGGGTCTAGCACCGTTCCAAAAAGGTAGGAGGCTCGACTCCTCGATGACTACTTCGCCTACACAACTAGCCAAAAGCATGACTCACACCACCAGTGACTAGTTGGAATTGATTCCGACTAGTCGGGATCTTCAACAAACCAGCATAGCTTCATCAACAAGCGACACGACTTCATCGCCAATCACCCACGAGTGGACTACGACCCTATTCAAGGTGGTTTTATGGAGATCTTTAGGGAATTTGTTTAACCATTGTCTTGAGTTTCATCTCGACACAAGGGGTTTTTTTCCCAAAGAATTCGTTCAACCACTCGGTCAGGGGATCAAGGAGTTTACCCAAAACAGGGCATACATGTTCATCCTTACCTCAGAGCCATGCGACTTGTTTTGGCCCGCCCAAGGTACTCCTTCGGGCTAACCGAGACGCCTTCACATGGCAACTCACGACTTCTCTTGGCCCGCCCAAGGGACTCCCTTTGGGCTAGCCGAGACATTCTTGCTCAACGACTATTTTTGTACCAACGCAAGTGCAGGGTTGCGTTGTCCCTTCCTTTGGGCCAACCAAGACTTGTCTTGGCCTGCCCAAGGAACCCATTGCCTCACGCGAAAGATCTCGTCATCAATTCTTTAGGGCCAACCGTGATGTTGTCACAAGTCAACATGAGCATTCTCATGGTCCGCCAAGGTTGTGACTGAAGCTACCAGCAAGATTTATTTCTCTCTCATTGACTTCTAGTCACCTTCCCATACTTCCAGTAAAACTCCATTTTACTAGTCCGCGACTAGTAATATGCGTAGTGTACTGAAGGGGCCTCGCTCCCATACTTCCAGTAAAACTCCATTTTACTAGCCCGCGACTAGTAATACGCGTAGTGTACTGAAGGGGCCTCGCTCCCATACTTCTAGTAAAACTCCGTTTTACTAGTTCGCAACTAGTACTATGTGTAGTGTACTGAAGGGGTCTCGCTCCCATAATTCCAGTAACGCTCCATTTACTAGTTCGTGGCTAGTACTACGTGTAGTGTACTGAAGGGGCATCACTCCCAGTCTTCCAGTAAAACTCTGTTTTACTAGTTCCCGACTAGTGCTACGCGTAGTTTGCTGAAGGGGCCTCGCTCCCATATTTGAAGTAATGCTCTGATTACTAGTTACCGACTAGTATCCTATGTTACTGAAGGGGTTTTATTCCCATACTTCCAGTAACGTTGAGACTACTAGTCTCCGACTAGTGCTTTATGTTACTGACCGGGCCTCGCTCCCATACTTCTCCATTTACTAGTTTTTAAACTGGTTATACATGGAGTTTATTGCAAGGGCAACGCTCCCAACACGGTTTTATGTCTATCAGTTAAAACATACTTTTATGTTTACCTTGCAGGGGACCTGATCTAAACCGTGCTGCTGGGCAAGTCGGATTCAACTCCGATCAGTTGGCTTCATCAACAATCACCCACGACTACTCCGATTTCGCGAGAACACTCGACTACACGTCACTGACTACAACGACTACTCGTCGGATTCGACTCCGACTTAGTTGGGCTCATCGCTAGCCGTCGTCGACTACTTGACTTCGTGAAGAATGCACGGCGGCACGGTGGCGACTACTTCGACTACTAGTTTTCGCCTACAAGCTAGTCGGAATCAATTCTGCTCGATGATACGCTGGCGACTACTTCGACTACTCATTTCGCCTACAAGCTAGTTGGAATCGACTCGGCTCGGCGTTACGCTGGCGACTACTTTGATTACTCGTCTCGCCTATAACACTAGTCGAAATCGACTCCGACTAGATTGCTTCATCGATAGTTCAAGATTCAAGGCAACTTGGCCAATACCTGGCTCGGGGCTGGCGCCACAGACTACTAGGCATATCCTATGCGACTCATCAAGCTCCCAGGCTCGGGGGCTGGATAGGACACGGCTCTCAGCAATGAAGATCGCATGCCATGATTCTTTGGACCGTTTATTCCAAAACTTGGGAATTTGGATTCAAGGCTCGGGGCCTGCGGGACACGTGTCATCAGCGACTTATTTTTCAAATCCGCTGGAAGATAAGGACAGAAGACTCAAGATTGAATTGACCCTCAGCCTGATTCGACGAGTCAACCTAAGGCTCGGGGACTACTCCATATGGAGTGCGAGTTCAATCGCACCCCATATGAAAAGAAGTCAACTAATCGGGGCATGAGCACCTCACAGCCTCGATGCAGCCAAGGAAGTACTCGGAGGACACCTTCAAGATGATATTCAAGAGAACTCGAAGACGCCTTTAGAAGTACTCGGACGCCTGCAGTACTCGGCTACGAAGAGCTCAAGGGCTTGTCAGACCCGGGCACACGGGACTGTCCACGTGGCACATTTTGTCTTAGGATACGGGATGGTACATGGCCCACGCCCTACATCTGTTGTAACTACTCGTAGCCTAGTAGAACTACTCCTAGAGTAGTAAAACTAGTCGGATACAGTAGAGGACTACCAGAAAAGTACTCCGGTAGGACTCTAAGGCATGTAACCGACTAGGACTTCCATGTAAACCTGTCCCCCCAGACTATATAAGGGCGGATAGGACCCCCTCCAGGCTAACCCACGGGATCATCAAGACAATCACCTAGGAGATCACACAATCACCATCAAAGGCAATATAAACCACACAGGACGTAGGGTATTACGCTCTCGGTGCCCCAAACCCTTCTAAACCTTGTGTTCCTTTGCACCTTCGAGTTCCTGATCTCGGCGACACCCTACCTACAAACTCACCACCTCGGGGGTATCCCTCGGTGGGCGTGGCAGTAAAACACCGACAGCGTCTCCGCTAGTTACCCTACTCGGGGACTGGGCACCGCATATTAACTCGACGTGTCTACGTGACTCTGCCAGTGATCCTGCTCGGGGGCTGGATGCCGTACATCAATCTGGCGTGTCTCCACGACTCCACCAGTGACCCTGCTTAGGATTTGGGCACCGTGCATCAACCCAGCGTGTCTCCGTGACTCCGTCAGTGACCCTGCTCGAGGGCTGGGTGCCGCATATTAACTTGGCATGTGTCCAACATGGCCAGTGACCATGCTCGGGGGCTGGGCACCGTGCATCAACCCAGCATGTCTCCGTGACACTGCCAGTGACATTGCTCGGGGCTAGGCGCCGCATATTAACTTGGCATGTCTCCGTGACTCTGCCAATGACCCTGGTCGGGGGCTGGACGTCGTACATCATTCCGGCGTGTCTCCGTGACTTCGCCAATGACCCTGCTCGGAAGCTGGGCGCTGCATATTAACTTTGCATGTCTCCGTGACTCGGCCAGTGACCATGCTCGGGGGCTGGGCGTCGTGCATCCACCCAGCGTGTCTCCGTGACTCTGCTAGTGATCCTGCTCGGGGGCTGGGCACCGCCTATTAACTCGGCGTGTCTCCGTGACTCCTTCAGTGACCCTCTTGGGGGCATGCCATGCATCAACCCGACGTGTCTCCGTGATTCCGCCAGTAACCATGTTTGTGGGGCTAGGCACCGTGCATCGACTCGGCGTTTCTCCGCGATTTCGCCAATGACCCTGCTCGGGGGCTGGGCACTGTGGGTTGACTCGATATGTCCCTTTGACTTCAAATCAACTCATGAAGAGGGTTGGACCTTGTCTATTGACCCTCAAAATGCTTCTGCAAGCCCTTCCGAGGCTTGGGGGCTACATCCAACGGGTGCGCCCAGGGGCGCATCCCGTTGAAGACTGAGCTTGTGCAGGAGTCTACCATTGAGGACTGAAGCTTGGGCAGGAGTCTATCGATGTCTAGATTGTTGCGGAGGCTGAGGACCTAGGAAGTGTGCTTTAGCCGTTATGAGCACCAAACAACTTTGAGGCTTCAGCAAGAATCCACTCAGCAACCCGACGTTCGGGGGCTTGACGGAGGTAGACCCTGGTACCTCCCCGCTGAGTGGGGTCTGGTTCTTTAGGAAACGACTCTGCATAACGATCCAACGGCTAGGCACTCGGCTGGACGGCGGGAAGGGTCCTTAGGGATCAGGATAACCTTGATATCATGTATCTTAACCAATTCATTTCCTTGTAAACAACCCGAGTAGATCTTAACCTATCTTGTAACCCACGGAAACTCGAATATATAAGAGGTCGTGGGGGTACCTACCAAACATGAAACTACCTAGCGAACCATCTCATACAGAAACCCTAGCCATATAGTACAATACAAAACAAAGGATGTAGGGTGTTACGCTCTCGGTGGCCCGAACCTCTCTAAAATCCTTGCTTCTTGTGTTACCATCATGTTCTTGTCCCTGAGATCTCCCTCACCACAAATCTACTACCTGAGGATACCCCAGGTGGACTTGCTGGAGTACAAATCCAACACTTAGAATTATCAAAAGTACAAAGGAGTGAGCTCACCTGTTGATTTAGTCACCGTTGCTCTAGTGATTGGACCTTGTATATCAACTTGAGGTGTATTGGATGAATTCAAAGGAATGATGTCCCCATCAAGGATGGAGTAGATTATGGAGTCGGTGCAACTGCGAGAAGGGATAAAACCCTAACTCAAATGATCTTGCATCGTGATCACGATCTAAACCCTAACGGCACCCATCATACTGTATATATAGGGAACCCAAATTATCTCGCATCGTGATTGCGATCTAAACCAATTCGCTTTCCATCTCTCTCAGACTTGTAGGTGATGTTACCAAAAAAATAAAACAACAAAATAAAGTCATGCCCCTGGAAGGGGCGGGACCGGATTTCGATGGACCATTCACGTAGTTGCCGCGCACCCGTGCCATTCACCCCGGCAAGACGAGCACGTGCTTTTGAGGCTTTTCTTCTAACACATATAGCTGGATGGAGTAGGGACAACCATCGTATTTATATTTGATTATCCTCCACTTGCACTTGCTACAGGAAACTAAAGATTTCCACCACTTCCACTCTCCTCATGCACACACGGGCCTTTTAAGATATTTGGAAACTCTGAAATAATAAATGGATTCCAGCATAAATATTAAATACTATGACTAGTTGGTCACCTGGCCATAAGTAGTAAAAAGCAGCTGCCCACTTGTAGAATGTCGTTGCAACTTGCAACTCGTACATGAATAATTAACGTGGGTGAGAGCATGCACCCTAAAGTGCTTGCGTATCCAAACCTCCAAAGGATAGAAAAGCGGCCTCTGCCGGTCTAGTGCATGCTAGCTTTTCGAACTAGCTAGACTTGAGCATGTAGAAATGGGCTATTGAAGGGTGTGTCGTGCCGGGATCGCTCGCTGTGCAATTGACGTGTGCTTTTGAAAGGATCATGCAGAAATCATGGAGGATAAAGCTGACCAGGACAGCATATATATAGGCATTGAGCCAGACCCTTGTTTTCCCTTCTTTTAGCAGATATATCAACAAAATAGAACATGAGTTAAGGACCCGTTTGGATCATATAGGACCAAAATTTGGTTCGGACTAAATTTTAAGTGACTAAATATTAGGTAACTAAACTTTAGTCCATACATGTTTAAATCTATGAACTAAAATAGGAAACCATTTGAAACATATAAATAGGTGAATTAAACTTTAGTTCGAATTAGATGGGTTCTATGGCTAATGAACTAAATTTTAGTTGGGATGAAACTAAACTTTAGTCCAAAGTTTAGTCCACCTATTTGGATCACCTAATAGATTAAATTTTAGACGTAAAATTTACTCCATGGATCCAAACAGGATCTAAGTGCACTCAGTGTTACAATATATCCTACAATACCCGTAGGATCTTGACTAGCCGAAACACATGAACACCTAACCGAGATTAATTAGAACTTGATTATTGATTATTTGTCCTGAGGAGACGGACACAGATGCCATTAGGCTGCAAATGTCCCTTTTATCCCTGCTCGATCGGTGTAACAGGTGTAGCTGTCGATGTCGTGATGCAATCAAGGAGGTCTGTCTCTAGTGGAGTCCGCCCTGATGCGGTCGATGCCGTTATGGAAGACGATGATTGGCAATAAATGTTCAAGACGCTCCTATGCATTCCTCAATCGGCTAAGTCAGGGTTTCTTACAGTGATGAGAAAAAAAATCTCGCTTATCTCCATCCTCTCACGTACCACCCATTACACAGCACACCACGGTTTCAGATACGGCCCAAATAGTCCAAAATTTAGCCCACACCGCACGGGCCTTGATCTCATGGTTGACGTTTAGCTCGGAAATCATATATATGTTCCGCAAGTTCTTTTTTTGTTTCATATGAAACTTCTAATATTTAAGATATGTGGTACAGTTGATGGTTATGGGTACAATGACGGCGAGAGCGGGGGGGGGGGTAAACATATGTAGATGTAACATGTTGAATTATTAGTCTATCATAAATGTTATTTAGTGTTCGTATTGTTGAATCAGTTGTATCAAAATATTGAAAAATGCATAGGAGGGTTGGTTGGGTTGGGTGGGGGAGGGGTTTGTTCCCTAGGTGAATAAAATATTGAATGGGGGGTGTTCCCTAGGTGATTAAAATATTGAATGACGTCCGGCGTGATGGCTGCAGGGTTTCAATAGTTAAGCTACCTAGACGAATCTAGTTGGTTCTAAAGTTACAACTCTTACCACTTGCCGAAATGATAAATCCAGCACTGAGTTCATCAATGAACTTGTGATCTGGTCCTATTTAGTTCCACGCTAGTACATGTTGCTACGAGCGCCACAGTTTATTAGGCTCTTGTTTTAGCTCAGCGCTACCTAAATTGCGGCTTATCATAATTACATAGCTGTATGTTTCATATATCTTAGAGAAAACATATTTTGTTGCCAACCTCTAATTGTAGTTCGACGAGCCTTTTAGATGAACTGAACTCAAGCTCGTTGTAACTGGTAACGGACTGAGTAATCTCTTGTTTCTGGTAACAATGAAATTAGTGACTTGCAGTCCTGAAGAAATGTTCTCAGTAAAATCAGATAACAGAACCCAGCAGACTAGATCTCACATCCAAATCCTGAATCGGAGCAGAAGCCAGTCCTGCCGGAAAGGTACATGATGGAGACGATATCCATAAGCCATTCAGGCCGCCAAACCGTCCTCATGTCGAATTTTCAGCAGCATCATGTGAACCTCAGTGCTTCAGTTTCTGCTGTGTGAGGCTGTGAGCATCTTTTGCGCATCCACTATTGCAGGAGTGCACCCAAGATACGGGTACGCCCGAAACTCAAAAGTGCGGTGAGAAATTAACTTAATATTCTCTAATCTTTTATGTAATACTTCCTCCATGTAAGTATTAGATTTGTCTTAAATCAAATTTGTCTAATTTTAACCAAATCTAAAGAAAAATAGTGCAACAACTATATTAAGCAATATTTGCACTATCAACTTATATTTCACGGTGGATTCAATGAAATAAATTTGGTATTGTAAATATTATTATTTTTTATAAATTTGATCGAAGTTGGTTAAATTTAACTTAGAACAGATCTAATGCGACATGTAAAGAGAGAGTAAAGTCTTGATAATTAGTTGCTTTTAATAATTTTATATTTTTCTTGCAAACTTCATAATATCCAGAAAATGGCTGCGGTCTTATGGATTTGTTTTTTGAGATACAGTACAGAATCGTAATTATAGTATATACTTAGCCCTGGGAGTGACGCACACCCTATTCTTATGCACAATTAAAAGCACTTTTTGATGTTGACATACAAGTCATTTGCCATTAAAAGAGTAGCCGTATTAGTAACACATGAAACCTCAACCTAGGGCCTGATATCTAGTGCGTAGAGAATAAAGGTATCGATCACCATCAACCATCCAAGTTAGCACGCTACGTGTACTTATCGGGGTCAGCGCACCCCTATAGAAATTGGGAAATTCTATACAATCTCACTGTTTACTACTAGTACATTTCAGATGATTGGTGGATCTGGCTTTGGTTTTCTTAGTGCGTTAACGTTGCTCCGCCCCTGGATTTATTATTGCTTGGTTGTTGGTCAAATAATTTGTTATTACTACCTTTGCGCTCGCTTACATTGCCCCGATTGGGCAGCAAGTGCACGCTGTGTATACTAGCTAATATTTAAATAAATTGGACGTAAGACCTGCTTTACGACACAGCTAACGTAGGGCCGACGGTAAATTAGGCCGGCCGTACAGCCACCCCGATTAGGAAAGGCAAATAGAATCAGCAAATACAACCTTCCATATATAATCTTCCATATACAGTAAATCACTCCAATCAATACAACAGCGAATCCGACATGTCGAGTAATTTTCCTGCTAGAATCAGACCCACCACCGCCGCTCCTAATCTGTTCATTTCTGTACGTTTCTACTCCAATAATACTACCAATTCAACTCAATGGTTATACAATGAAGCAACTTTTTGGACCGCATAAGCAAAGTTAAAGAACTCTAAGAAAATTAGAACATGTACAAAGGTATTTTTCACCAATCTAAACATTCAGACAATGACACAAAGCATGTCTTCAAGCCTCATTCTCTAGCACCAAAAAAATATGGATGGGCACCATCATCAGATTTTTATGAGCCTGCTATGGCACCAAAACAAGGAATTGAATCAAAGAGGGCACATAATCAGAATATGAGATGCTAAAGTAAGAATTATTTTTTGCTTGAAATTGTTCAGTAGACCAAAATAGTAAAATTCACCATACTATGAAAAAATTGCTAGAACCATAACACAAAAGTGTTGAACCACAATGGATAAATTGCTTGTTGATGTAACATAAGTTGCCTAATTTAGTAGCACGTTTTTGCCTAATGAACAATGAAAAGAACTGCTACTGTTCCGGTTACTGGATCTAAAATAAAATAAATGAATTCGGCATCCTATTACAAATGCATCTATGCTTGTAAAAAATTACAGTTTTGCCTACACAATCTTACTCCTGCGCCTGTAGCTATCTCATCGGATCCTATTATAGTGTGGTGCCTACAGCTGCATCATCTCGTCCTAATTTACAACTTGCTTCTATGCCTGGTACTTCAATAGGAAAATAAAATCTACTAAGATCAGCATGGTACTTCAATAGGAAAATGAAATCTACTAAGATCTGTAGATAGAGGATACATAAGAAAAGTAAAGAAGACACACTAATGGAATGAATGCAGAACCAAAATAAGAGAAAAGGATCAAGTGTGAAATCAAAACCTATCCAATATACAACTATGTACTGCTAGCAATTGTAAAACCTGTGCTGAATCAAAAATACTAACCTAAAATGAATAATTTGCTTGTGATTTTGCATAACTCGCCTATAAATGAGTTCCACAAGTTGATCAGTAAAATTGAAATGATTGATAGAAAAAATGAGCTTATTGACCTCTTCCAGAACAATATTACTGCCTGATCAAACCATATTTTTGCCTAATGCAGTATACCATTTTGCCTATTCCAGAATTATATTATTGCCTTCTTAATAACCTCATTAGTGTCTAATAAGGTATATAGTAAATAAAGGCTTGTACGGCTCCACCATGTCAGAGGCAGTTAATACAATGCTATTGCCCATATTACTAAAAAAATGCTAGCAAGCAGCGATGTACCTTCCTGTTTCTAGAGGTGAAATTGCATTAGAATTGCTGTCAAAAATACCATTAATAAAATAGTAATGACTTAGTTCCAGCTGGCCACGTCCTAATAAAACTAGATCTAACATGTTTACTGCATACAGAACCTATCAATTAAAGAAAAAATCTGGAAGAAGTCAATTCAACTAGCACATAGCTAAAATTGGTGACTAGTAGTTCTGACTCATACAAAACACATCACGTGCAGATGCTATATCTTTATTGAACTTGCACCGAACCTTAGAAATAAAAAACATAGTGAGCACACAACTAAAATGGACACAGATCACTTATGCATGATATGTAAATTGCTTAACTCGAGCAACACCTGGTTAATATGCTCCTTCACCATCTCCTAGTCGGCCACCTTGCTATACAACTTCTCTTGGATGCAACATAGGAGGAAGCGATGGTGCATGTGAGCAACACATGGAACAAGGCACACAGGCATTTCATAAACTACCAGAATTAGAACCCTATTTATCACTGAATAATATGCAGTACCAACAAACGGATATTTCATAAGCTGTATTTACTTCAATGGTGTATGGGTTCAATGAAGCTAACCTGAGCTATAACCACGTGGTAGCCAAAATGATTGAGTAGGAGCCCCATGAAGGAACACAATAGTCCCACATCTTGCATCAGATGAACCTACAATGTATTAACATGTGACTAACAGTTGCATGTGTTTTGCTATCCGAGGTTAATTATAAATGAGGGTTGTGGTTGCAGTCCTTGGTTCATTTCATTGAGCAACAAATTAGTGGACGAACTGATATAGCACCTACAACTACAAGAAGCACAAATGCACTGTTTCACATTCCATGCTGAAATTCACGGAGTCATCTTGCATCTAATTTGCGTTAATGGACTGCAGCACTACTTTGTTGGTCTGGCACCATGTCATCGAGTGCGCCCAATCTATCATGCAGTGTTCTTCCTGACCACGAAGGAAAAGATGAACAAACGGTACTTGTTTCCCTCACGAACCATCAGAACTCTCCTGTCTAACATATGAATCATAGGAAGAGAAGGATGGGGGAGGGGAGGGGGACGAGGAGGAGAATAGCAGGCCTCATCTTGCCGGCGCAGTGGCTGCAGATCTGGAGCACCGGCCTCGGCTCCGCCTTGGCCCGTGCGCGGCCGCGCCCCAGGAGCCGCACGAAGGACGCTAGGCTCGCCTCCATCCTGAGCATGTTGAGGCAGTCGTGCTGTAGGGGAGCCGCCGTCGAAGCGCTTCCTCGCCGGGGGCGCGGCGTGCGCCCTTGCGGGGGGCCGCCGCGAGCACCCTCACCGGAGGCCGCCACAGCGGGCACCCTTGCCCAGCTGCTGCTCCCCCGAGGGGGCTGCCGCTCGCCGGGGGATGCCGCGCTTCTCCCTCGACGGAGCGCACCTCCTCGGCCTTCTCCCATTTTACGATCTGAGAGAGAGAGAGAGGAGCGTGAGAGAGATGGGGGACAACGTCGGTGGTGATGAACTGATGATAAGGCCGAACGCCTATGCTGCAGGACTGATGGTAGGATGATCCCTATCCTATACAGACGGCAAATAGTACCGGCCGTCGCGAAACAAAAAATACAACCGGCCGTCACAAAGTCTTTACCTTACCCTATATATTTTTTCTCTCAATTACCTATAAAACTTTTAGTATTTTTCAATATGTAGCCAGTACTGTAGTAGATTACTCAATGTATAGGGTGAATGAAGAAATCCCATCTGCTCCTATTCATAGTGGGATCTGATGTCGTCGTACCGCAAAATAGGTCTGCAGGCTCTCCCACTGTTGCATGTAGGGCCCACGAGATAAGGGAGAAATGCCTCCACATAGCCGAACGTAATAGGATTAGTAGATTAGCCTATGCATTTGGAAAAAAATATCTCAACAAACTATTAATCTAAAATAAATTTCAGTTATATCATTATATTTCGTATTATGAGATCTTCAAAATAATTCCACACTTCAATATATTTGAAGGTCTTCTTAGTTGGAACAATTTAATGGTGAAGTTGGAACAATTTTCATTATGTTCCAGCTTAAAAATCTAAATTATTCTGGAATAATAAAACTATTACACTAAAATTGTTCTGAATGTATTCCATCAAAAATAAAAATTTCTAAGAACAAAAAAAATATTCTGAAAATTAAGATAAAATATTACATGAAAAAGATATGGTTCTAGAATAAATGCTCTAGAACAACTTAAAACATTTTAGAACAAATAAAAATGTTCTAGGAAAAGTATTATTTAAATATCGTCGAGTGTAATCTAGCTTTGAATACTAACAAATATAATGTTGTAAACAAAATTTGATATGGACAATCATATTTTGAATTATGACCTTTCTTGGATTCGAATCCTATTTGCAGGAAGATTAATGCGACGTCAGCACTTTCTTGTGGTACAACGTCTGGCTGCTAGCGAATGGAAAAAACAGCCAATTAAAAGATAGCTAGAGTTACATTCTCGTAGGCCTTGCACATACAAGCTTAGACCTGCGTAGTGCCACCGTAGTCTTCTGCGATAGCTCACACACAAGTAGTCCGCGCGATAAATACAGTACTGGAATCGTCTACATTTAAGCAAGAGGGTGTATTTTGACGATCACCAAAAATATTTTGGTATTAGAGAGATGAGTTTTTTATCTGCCGGAGGACAGTTTTTTAATATTAGAGAGACGAGTAATCTGCTGATCTAATATTTTAATTTATCGCAACGACTACTCAAGCATGCATCACGGTCCACGGGTAAGCACGGGGCCGTTCGTCGTTGCGAATCCTCGCGTGACCGCACCCACCGGCCAAAGCAGGGAGGCAAATCATGTACGCTTGTTTGCCACCATCTGAATTTGCTAGCGCGGCAAAAATCCGGCCTCGCTCTCACTCTCGGCTCCCACTTATCCCCACCACCTCCAGCGACTTTAAAGTGACGGGCCACGCACCACTCATTTTCCATATATATCCCGACTACGTGCAGGAATTTAAAGTGAAAAATCAACATGCGTAGCGTTGGCCATTGTCCGTCAAAAGTTAATAAGCTGGCGGACAAACAAAATTTAACAGAGGTAGTACGAATATATACGGATTAGCTTAAAGATTAGGATGGATCGTAGTCTCTGCAAGGACTAGATGCATCTTCCGTGGTGGCCCGAATTTTTCAGAAAAAAAATTAGATTTGGTACAGTAATTGTGACGGAGAGTCATTACTCTAGATTTTTGTTTATAAAATAGGGTGTTGTTAGGTTTTCCGGGTTATGAGAGTTGCGTGATCAGTTTTGATGACCCGAAACACTGCGCACGTGCGTCTGCAATACCATCGTCAGGAGCAGCAGCAGCAAACTCGGCCCGGCCGGCTTTGTCAGCTTTGGGACCTCGCTTTGGCCTTTGCAGACAACGTAGCTATGTTTGGAGAGAACTGCTAACCACAAACGCTGGGTTGGTTGGTTAGTACTCAGTACCCACCTGCAGCCACAGTAGTGCCGTGTGGGGCAACGCTGGCTGGCCGGCCACGGGTGGAGTGTGTGTATAAGTATGTGTACCGGGTGCTTGCATGTCAAGCAGGCAAGGCCAGAGGCGTGAGCGAGCGATATAGAGTGAGGCAGTTACCTGCAGCACGGAGCTAGCTAGCTTAAGAGGAGGGTGGTCACATGGAACTTGCTGGGACATGGAGGAAGGTGATGCCTTACATGGCCATGGTCTTTCTCCAGTTCGGCTTCGCCGGGATGTTCCTCATCTCCGTAGCGTCCCTGCGTCAGGGGATGAGCCACTACGTCCTCGTCGTCTATCGGAACGCGGTTGCAGCCGTTGTCATGGCTCCGTTCGCGCTCTGGTTTGAGAGGTGATTGATTCGTCCATCATTCTTATAACAGTTAGTGACTACACACTTTCGTTCATATACATGCATGCACCTGTTATGCATATTGAACGGACAATTAGTTGTATATAGTAATATATCGCTATAAGTATACTGGTCAGTAAAGTTGCTCAAATGGATCGAAAAGTCTCTGCTAGCATCTTGTTTGCAAGTTTTAAGTTTAGTGTAAGTGTGATGTTCTTCTTTTTGTTGCAGACGCCTTCAAATTTGCTAATTAATAGCCATCTATGTGTCGCAAATTATAGGTCATTTTAGCTCTACATAGTACATAGTTTTTGCTATACATGCACCTACACCATATCTAGAAACATAATGGTAAAACCATATATCTAAAAAAGCCAAACAGTGCATAATATAGTTAGAACAGAGGGAGTACTAATTAATAGTTTTATATGTACGAACCTGGTCACACTAAATTAATCCAGCATATCATGCTACTACAGTTTATATCAGGTCTTCAGTTGTTTGTAACCGTTCACCGGCATGGCTTTAAATGACATTGACTAGTTTAACCATAATAGTCCACTTTTCTAATTAAGTAAATTCAAAGTACTAAATAATTTTCTATAAAGAAATCCCTTCGTCAGTTTTCAGGTAATAAAAGGCCCTCAATTAGATGTATTTTCTATGAATGCGGAGAACAATGTTCCAGTGATCACCATCTGCTATATTCATGTTGGTTATACTTATCTGTGCATTAGTATCTCAAACTGAAATACAAATACACTATAACCAACTGTCGAAGAAACTACAGAATACTGTATATGTTGCTCAACACATTGTTTGTAAAAGAGGCCAATGCACCGCATAAGAAAAATATAAGGGCGCGTTTGGTTAGCTGTATATAGCTCAACCTGGCTCGTGGGATACAGGACGCAAACGTTTGGTTGACTGGACACCTAGCTGAGCCTGGATCTTGACGTGCAAAAGACCCCGGCGAGCCAGGCTCCCGAGAAACGAAAATGAAACGCGTTTCTCCGCAGCCTGCCTCGAGCGGGACGCGAGGGTGTACGTGAGAGGTGATGGCGCATGCAAGATTCCAGGCAACCAAACATCTGCTGCATCGATCCTGTTTCTGCGGATTCAAGCAAGCAAACAACAAGATCATGTATGCATAGAACCTGTCCCCGCTCAACCTAGATGTTGCGAGCCAGGCTAACTTGGGCAGCGAACCAATTGCGCCCAAAGTTGCTGGCTTGGTGGGTGGTGCCTTGAGGGTTTCTTGCTTGTCCTTGATTTTGGACAATTGTGTACCACCATCTGCGTGGCTAGCTTGTAACTCTGCGCTTTGAGGATTCTCTCGAAACTACATCGTTATAACTCTTTTTCTCGAAAATACGTGCTCAGACACGATGTTGAAAGAGAGTAGTCGCAGCATCACTAATTCGATTTAAATGCTACGTGCATGTATTTGATTGTGCCTTTTGGTGGTGGTTAGATAGGTATTTAGAACAAAGATAACAAGTAAAGCTTGAAGTACACCATTTTAATTTTTGTATTATGACTGTATTAATTAAAACAAACGCACCATTAGTTGGGAAAGTACCACTACTTTTTATTATTTTTCTAGCCGATAACTGCAAAATGTCAAATGTGAAATTCATAGGTATTTATTTGGTATACACACCTTTTGATTCGAGATGTTATATGTACTATGAAAAATTGTGTGATTCATACCCAATTGTCTAAAACATGTGGCCTATAATTGCAGACTATGCTCAAAACTTGAGTATGATTCAGAAGAATCTATAAACAAGTTGGAGACCTAACGTTAATTTGTAATGTGTATTACCTTGATTAAAGAATAGAAAAACATAAAACAATAAGGGAAAAATTCTTCGAACTATGTTTATGTTTGGGTTGCTAATAAATACAAATCCAGGTTAACAACAATATTAATTTCACGGATGGCAAAAAAATGGAGTTACTTTTGGTGGCTCTCATTATAAGGTTCTCCCTATCGGTTACTGGTTAGCATTACTGATCTTTCAAAGAATAAGAAATACTAGCTTAGCACTCTTACAGGTCCGCTGTTCGTCGTTGTCTATTTCTTTCTTTGAATAAAGTCAGATAGTAAAGGAAAGCAAGAAAGCGACCTCATGTTCACTATTAACAGTACTTTCTTTTCCACAACAGGAAAACAAGGCCCAAAATGACCCTCTTAGTGTTCTTCAAGATCCTGGCTTTGGGATTACTCGAGTAATTAACTAACACCATTGAAATTTTTATATGGTCTTTCCATTCATAATTTTCAACTATTATTTAACAATTATACTCATCTGTAAATTGATAAAGGCCCGTGCTTGACCAAAACTTCATCTACATGGGAGTGAATAACACATCAGCAAGCTTCTCCTCGGCGCTAACCAACATACTGCCTGCTGTAACTTTTGTAAATGCAATCATACTCAGGTGAAGCTACAATTTATTAATATACAAACATTGATGAATCCCCTTGTTAGAAGAAAGGATATGCTCACATTCGATGTTGGACATGACAATCAAGGATGGAGAGAATAAACATTAAGGAGCGACGTAGCCAGGCTAAGATTGCTGGCACGGCCATAACAGTTGGGGGAGCGATGCTCATGATACTTTTCAAGGGCCCCATCGTCAACTTCCCATGGACCAAGCACATCAGCCACGCTTTCTCGTACAGCGGTGCCCACAATAGCGGCCACTGGCTCATGGGAACCTTCATGATCCTGTTGAGCTGCTTCTGCTGGTCTGCCTTCTTCATTCTCCAAGTATGTAACGAAAATTCCTGGCACCCATATGCTTAGGATGACATGTGATTTTTATTGTATATATATATGTTTTGCCAACAGCTTGGGCGGCCTGTTAGGACTTGTTTTGCACATTTTAAAGAATATTATACTGCGTTACTAAGTCAACTGCAAATTTTTCAGTCATACACTTTGAGAAGTTACCCATGTGAGCTCTCGTTGACCACTCTGATATGCGCATTGGGTGCCACAGAGAGCGGCGCGGTCGCTCTAGTCATGGAGCGTGACCCGAAGGCTTGGTCCATCGGGTTTGACATGAGACTCTTCACTGCCGTCTACTCAGTAAGTACGGGTAAAGTGATCTCATGTTTCCATATGATTGTATTGGCGAAGTACATGGCCATATATGTGTAATGGACGATTCGTCTGTTGCTCTGTTGGTGCAGGGAATAATGTGTTCAGGCATTGCTTACTACGTGCAAGGAATAGTGATCAAGGAGAGGGGCCCAGTGTTTGTAACTGCATTTAGCCCACTCTGCATGATCATAGTGACTCTGCTAGGATCCATCATTCTCTCTGAAGTGGTCACTTTAGGAAGGTATGTATGTCTTTCCCAAGATTAACTACTACTCCTGTTAATGCCTAATTTCTAAAGGACAAAACTACAGGATCTTAGTTAATGTGATTTGATTGCCCACACTTAGGCTGATTGGTGCGGCAGTAATCGTTGTTGGCCTCTATGCGCTCATCTGGAGCAAGAACAAGGACCATGTCAATGCACTTGATACGGAAAACAATTTTGAAAAGCAGAAAACTTTTGAGCTACCGTTCTCAACTACAGACGTGAACAAAACGAGCAGTCTGGGCAACATTTAGCGGTTACTGAAGTGGCATAACAAGGAAAGCTTGAGTCAACATGTTGACTTTGGTTTGTGTCCGTATGTACCCATGTCAACTGTTTTCTGTTTCCTCTTATGTATCGCACCGACAGATGTAAGCCTAGTAGCCTAGTAGCATGTAGTAGTAAACACGTGGTCGCAAAATTTCCGTGCAAGATGTAATTTTAGGCGGGCTATACATGGCTCATTATGCAATTCGATGGTGCATGTCAAATAAAACAACTATATATATAATTTTGTTGAGATATAAATATATAATGGTTAATGGTCATAAATGAAGCGCTTGCGACTCCCTCATTTTCATTTTGTGGGGGGCACACATGCAATTCAATATAACAACTTTATAATCCTTGGTCCACGCAGTCTAAGAAATTATAGATTATATCATTGAAATTTGATATCATTAGGCTTAGAAACTATACATTTATATCATTGAAGTTTGATGTCATTAGGGTTGGGATAACTGCCTCCAGGCCACGGTGAGGATTGAGGGGATACTTGGATACAATCGTGAATGAGTCAAGGGTGATCTCACTTATTGAGAAGGCCGAAGCTCCCTAGAGCCTTTCTGAAGCCTACTCCTTCAGGAGCCATTGGGAGGTCCTGGCACTTTGGAAGTGAAGGGGCACCCAGGACAGGTGGGGAGGCCCTACCTTCACTGCTCATCCCCCACTGCATTCTCGGAAGGGTACCAACATTGCTAGAAGGAAGTTGTCAAGGGCAAATCACTTGTCTCTTTATGGTAAAATGTGGAGGAAGGAGTCCATTCCACAATGTTGAATCAGTTCTAGGGGTAGATTGCATGCCCAAACTACCATGACGACCAAAGACGATCGAGGACCCCACCGACCTTCTCCCTGGTTGCTCTAATGCTCTCGAAGTATGGAGATCATTTCACTCTAAGTCGCACTAGCCGTATTCAGGGTATGCAAGTAATTATTCAGTCCAAACAACTAGTCACCTCGGCTATAAATAGGATGCCAAGCCATCTCTAAGGGCAGATTCACATATACACACTCCCTGGACACTCTGTCCCCTAGCAGCTCTACAATGCTCCAACAAGTAGCACAAGGGTCCCACACTCACTTGTTTGGGCTTAGTAGCCACCAACTGTTAGCACTAACCATGGGGATGAGTAGCTCGGCGGATACTCCAATCGACGCTGCAAGAAAAAATCTTGGGCGCATGATCAAAGGTCGGTGAATCGGATAGCCGGCCGGCCCCACTTTGTAGCCAACCACCTCGCCCTTCACCTGCAAGTAACCCCTCTTTGCCTTGGCCTATAAATAAGATGCATCCATCCATTTTGAAGCATAGAGAATTGAAGGAAGACCAAGGTGAAGCATAGCGCTGCCCACATACACATAGAAAATAGGGAGAGGGGCGAGGTGAGAGTCCGGAGAGGAGTCGGAGTGTCGGCCCCTCTCCATCATTGTACCTCCAAGAAATGAAGCTTCAGTTCGAGTAACTTCCTCATCTCATTGCTCCCTCTCCTTTACTTTATTAGTACTTGAATACTTGCTCTCTCTCTCTCTAGTTGCTGGATCTCTGGACGCCATAAGTAGCAAGTTCTTCGAGCTCCAGACTTCTTCTACTTCAGCCCCATCATCGTTGGGGGCTGGTCGACTATGTTTGGCTGCTTGAGGTTGTAGATCTCTCTGCACTTCTGGCTGTGCAAGCTCGATGTACTCAGGCAGGGAAGGCAAACTCTGATACAAATTGATATGAGACTACAAAGGATCAGATAAACATCAGAGTCAGTACAAGGGAGGCAATAAAAGTACTCCTGCTATGCAAAGCGAATGACTCACTTGTACCTATTTTGGTGGATTCTTGGCACTGAAGAGCTGCGGAAGATATGGTACAATGTTCACGTCCATCAGCACACGTTGTACTCGCATCAAGGCTTCCTCCTGCGGCAACTTCTCTGCAAAGAGATGGTACAGATCTTCAGTACCGAGGTACTCGAAACCAAACTGATCCCTCTTCTGTAGAGGCTGAATTTGCCTTCGAAAGAATGAAAACATCACTGCGGCACAAATGACTCCCATCTCCTTTAGGAACTTGATGATATCAATCGGTTCCTTGACATTATCCATCTCGGTCGTTTTAGGATTGAGCAACTCCTCCACCCCTTTCTGGCAGCTTTGGCTTGTGGTTTCCAATATAAAACCATCATTCCTTCCAGCCTGACAAACTACTTGGAAACTTGTAGCCGATGTAGTTCTGGTCCATTTTCTGCTCCAGCTGGAACCTAGCTCCTCCGACTACACTCTGGTCTTTCTTGCTGGGCTGAGGTTTGACCCGAAAGAGGTAGCAGAAGAGGGCGAAGTGAGGTTCGATACCAAGGAATGCCTCAAAGAGATGGACAAAGATGGCTACATGGGCTATGGAGTTGGGGTTGAGATGATGACGCTGAAGGCATAGAAATAAATGATGAATGGATGGAAATTACTTAAATATCCTTGAGCATCTCCCCCTTCCCCTGCCTACTCCTCTACCTCTTTCGACTGGGATCACCTTTCGACTCCGGCAAACAAGGCGAGCGGAATGATCCTCATTGAGCTAACCAGCGACACCGACTCCGGCATGGGTTTCCCCAAGGCGGCAGATCTGCCAGTGCTGGCGGCGGGATGGGATCAAACCTTGCCGCTGGTGCCGCCGGCCAAGCGGTCCCGCGGTCGCTCACCGAAGTCCAAGGAGCTATCAACGGCCTCGCCACCGGCCAAGCGGCCCAGCGGTCACCCGGTGAAGGCTGAGTCGCCCTTCTCGGCCTCGCCACCGGCCAAGCGCCCCCGAGGCTAGCTGCCGACGACAAAGTTGCCCTCCTCGCAATCGCCGCCGGCCAAGCATCCCCGTGGACGCCCGTTGAAGCCAAAGGCGCCTTGCACGACCTCGTCGCCGGGGAAGTGACCCCGTGTACAGCCGCCCAGGGTTATGGCTCCTTCAAGGGCCTCGCTACCTCTTAAGCGGGCCTGCGGTCGGCACTGAAGAAGGCGCCGTCCGAGGCCAAGATGTCTGCCGCAAGCGATGACTTCTCTACCGGCGATAACGACTCCTCCGACTCCTTCGATGAATTAGAGTTCATGAAGATGCACATGAATGAGATAGTTGATGAACTATATGAGGAGAAAAATGCTTGCAAAAGCGCAAGCCAATGCTGCACTTGAAGATGAACTTTGGATTGGGAAATCAAAAGCAAAAAAAAGGATGAGGGCACTTGTGAAAGTGCAAATGAGTGATGTGGATAGCTAGTGAGTAACAGTAACTGTTGATGTTATTTTTGTGATGTGGAATTGCTAGATGCTAGCATGATGTATGACCAATCTATGGTGACTAATCCTATCTATGGCAACCATGTTGATTTTGTTTGAGTTTGTGATGTTCCTATCTATGGTGAACCATGTGGATTTTGTCTTACTTTGTCAATATGTGATGGTTCCGACGCGTTTGCAAAAAAAAGGTTTGTGAAGTTGATAGTAATTTTACTCCATGTTTCGCAAATGAAAAATGTCTTTACTCCATCACGAATACTCTGGTGGAAAATTGAGTAAATTTGTTAGCAAAAAGAGGCCAGACAGGAATCAAACCGGAGACCGCATACTTGTGGTTGGCTTTCCCTACCACCAGACCAACTAAGTATATAGTACAATACGGAAATGGAAACGTGCCACCTAGGCAGTGAGGAGGCGAGCGCCGCCTACTGCTCCACGTGGTAGCGCATGATTGGCTGAGAGGTATCAGAGCTCGTAAATAGTCAATCTTTTTCTTTTTAATCCGGAATTAAAACATTAACTAGTATTTCTCCCTCACGAGAACTCCGAATTTGATGATTCTTTTTCCTAATTTTATATAAAATCACACTCTACCATTTAGTGGTGACTTTTTGCCAGTTAGTTTCAATTTCTTAGATCTTTACATATCACTTAGTCTCTTACACCTAAGTAGAAAAAAACAAAATGATATTGCATAAGAATTGCAAATATAACTTCATATTCTCTAATTCTAAGGTCAATATGAGTTTGTGTCAAAAATTGAGGTGTATATGAGGTCAAAAGTATTCTGAGCTATGCAAACTTGAATGTTTGAGTTAAGTTATAGGAAACTATGTGGGAGATGTATTCGTTTGTGAATAATGTATGGCCTGACTTTGTTAAAACAATTTGAATTTTTTTTCACAAGCTTATTGACCTAAAATATGTTGTTCTGTAAACTTTTGATATTATTAATATTTTGTACTATCGTAGACTTAAATGTTTGAATTATCCATATGAAACAATTGAATTTTGTATCCACATCTCGAACATGGGCTATAATGATATATATGATCCTGAATATATTTGTTCTATAAAATTTTTAATTTTATTGCAGGAATATGAAGTTCAACGTGAGCATACTTTTGAAATTACTTGTATCGGTAACTAAGATAAATGTCTATGTTAGATGGGCCGAAAAACTTACTGTGGGCCATTTTCTAGTCAAGCCCGATTCCTCATAGCCATTCATCTGCCCATCGATGATGCAGATGCCACGGCCATCGGCGGTTGCCATCCCGACTGCTGTTCTTCTGTAGTCTTTTTCAAGGAGCCGGTTGCCATCCCTGAGAGGCGCCTGTTGCCATAACTTCTTATGGAAGCCTTCCTTCCTACGGAAGGTGAGGAAGTCCTTTACTTAATCGCCATTTCCCCCACCATCAACGTCCTCGCGAGTTCCACTTCCACTAGACCATCTCTTCGCCTGCAGGCTGCAGCCCGTCCGACGTCATGAAGCGAACCGTCTCCCCCTCGGCTAAGGCCTCCTCCGCCCGGTCGCGCCGCCTCGCCCCCTCAGCCCTCGCCTCTGGCTCCCCGCCGCTCTTGGAGCAACCCTCCGGCTCCGCGGCATCGTTATCGTGTGGTAGTTTCTCATCACGCTCCTGCCACGCCGCGCGGCCGCACCTTCTCATGGTGCTACGTCACCCACACATCTTGGTCGTCGCGCTCCGACACCGGCGACCTCGGGTGGCCATCGCGCTTTGACACCGGCGAGCTCAACCTGTTGTTGCCCATGGATGTAGGCTGCGGAGGCGCTAGGGGCTCCCCAGCGCGTTCCCAGCCTCCTTCGGCAGTGGTGGCGCCTTCCTCCACTACCTTATCCCCTCATCATCGCCGCCCGCATCATTGCCGCCCCGGAGGTTGACCTTCACGGTCACCCTTCCTGCTGATGTGTTTGACTGCGACAACTCCAACACACAGATTGAGACGGACAAGTCCAATGACGAGCATTGAAACTACTGCATTCGAGTCCCAGGGGCCCCGCTCTACGCGTCTTCCGCCGCACTGATGGCACCTTCGGGTGCCCGTTTTGCCACGGCTTGGCGCACCGGTGGACCAGGAAGAATGAGGTCAGAGACCACGTTGTGGGGAAGGCCAACTCCTCAGCCCTAAGGGCCAACAATAAGAAGAGGTACAGCCGCAACCGCATCCTGGCCCGGAACGAGGGGTGGATGGAGGGAGCGAGCCGCGCCATGCATTGTGCCTTGCCACTACAGCCTATGTCATCATCATCGTCGCCGGTGTCGCGTCGCCGTAGATTGCCGTGGTGGCACGCTCCACGTGTGCTAAGTTCACACAGGAGCTACTTTCAGCAGTTTGATGTCGTAGCTTAATGAGTGTGTGTTATCTATCTTTGTCGTTGTCCTAGCTTAATTTGCTTGCAGTTTAGGAACTCGATTGGGATTTCGAACTCTAGTGTGGTATGTATGTATATATATGTTTTAATTAATGTACTCGTCTTAATTTGGAGTTCTATTGTTTGTTTTTGGCGTTAATTTTTTGAGATGTTCGAGGACTCCGGCGATGGTTTTCTTGCGAGCTGAGGTGACGAGGGTTTCCTCGTGAGGAAGGCGAAGGTTTCCTCGCAGGAAAGTTAGCAGGCGAGGGCTTTCTTGCGTTCTGTGGCACGCCCGTTGTCCGTGGTGTTGTCATCGTCAAAGACCAAACGACATTGCGTTGGAAGTGGCTTCTGCCGCGGCTGCCGAAGTGGTCCGAATCGACGGAGTATCTCGCAAATTAGATGGATAGGGTTTTCTTGCATCCAGTGTCGCAATTGTCATTCATCGCGCGCCTCTCGAAGAATTCTGGGCTGTTGGATTCTAACACAATGGCCAGGATCCCTAGTCAACCAATGGTGGGTTGGTTGACCCACATCCAAGTCAAGAAAAGGCCAACATGTCCGCAGTCAACCAAAAGGTCATCCCCACCACCTAGTCACTAGGTGTTCGTCCATACCGCCTAGTCGCTTGTTGGTGGTCCAAATCCAAATCCCTATTCATACTCGGCTCGGCAGTGGCGGCGGCAAGGGGATCCTGATTGATGATGCTGTGGAGGTGTCCTAGTATCCCCACCGCCTTGGGTGGAGACATCTCCGTCCTCCCCCTTTCCTTGCCGCCGCAAGTCTGCTAGTCTACACGTCCGCTGTGCAGGCGTGCGGCATGAAGTCCTCCTCGATCCGGTGGTACCAATCCAGCGTCTTGGAAGTAAGTACCCCCTTCCCCAACCATCAATTTGTTGACATGAATATAGTTTGATCTGTTAGTTTTGAATTTCATCTTACACTTAGCCTTGTACACATGTCGAATGGGTGTTTAGCAGCTACCTGCCTTGTTTAGGAACTTTGAATATCGATGGAAAGAAGATGGATATTGTTGGGTATTTTAGCGATAGCAAAAAAATCCGCAAGAGCACGGATACCGTTGTAGCTTTCACCTTAGAGTATTCCAAGGGTATCGAATCCGTGGGAATCGATTTCACCGTGAATCAGGTAGTCCTCGCTGCAAAACATTCTGCAGAGAAGTTTTAACCATTTTAGATGAATGCCACAATTACCACCTGTGCACGGAAGATTGGTGCGCACCGGTGTCGGCGCCACCTGATTTAGGGGCCAGCTCCACCTCAAATCCCGAAATGTAATTACGATCCTCTAGCTGCACGGCAAACACCCCTTGTTAGTCAGCATTGTACCGCCACCGCTCGCCACCGCCGCCACCAATTCTCCCACGACCTGTCTCATGTACTGCCTAGCAGTGTCGTCGACGTTGGTGCCGCCATTGGCCAAGTAGAGGAGGAGGGCGGCCATATAGGGCGCCACGTTGTGCTTGCCCACCGTGGCGCGTTCGAGATTCTCATTGAGGACTAGCAAGGGTATGATCACGGGTCCATGGAAGACGACTTCAATCCCGGTGATGAAGTAGGCCTCCGGATTGCTGACTGGGGTCAGGTGAGCAAGGAGGGTGTGGTAGCTATCAGGGTTGAACCACGCTATGTCATCGGTGAACCGCTCTAGTGCAACGCGCCGGCTGACTTTGGGTTCACCGCACACGTGTGGCATGAAGCTGCAAGTCACCCATAGGCTGCGAAGGTCACCCATTGGCCACTCTGAGGTCGCAGCGAGGTGCCCCACAATCTGAATGGCCACCTCGTACGGGATATTCACCAGCGACGACTGGTGCCGCCTTGCTGCCATGAGTGCCGGCGTCAATGACGTCACGGAATGAGGATGATGAGAGTAGAAGATCTTGAACCCCTCTGCGATCTTGCGTGGGAACTGGAGATGATGCTTGAGATCTTCCAGCGCCTCTGCCGCCTCCTCTGTGCACTGGAACTTGTCTTACCGCTTCAGGTTCCTGAAGAAAGGTAATCCTCTTTCCCCAAGTCGAGAGATGAATCTGATAAGGGCTACCATGCACCCTGTGAGCTTCTGGATGTCCTTGATCATTTGTGGGGCCCCTATGGCGGTGATCTCCTCCGAGTTACCTTCAATTCCCCGGTGGCTGATGATGAACCCGGGTAGTTTTCCTTGTGGTACGCCGAAGATGCACTTGGTTGGGTTGAGCTTCCACCGTAACTTGCGTAGGCTGTTGAAGGTTTCCTTGAGTTCGGAGATGAAGTCATTGCGGTTTCTGGTCTTGATGACCACATCATCCACGTAAGCTTCAACATTGCGGTGGAGCTGATCAGCGAGGTAAAGCTAGATGGCTCGCTGATATGTAGCCCTTGCGTTCTTCAGCCCGAAGGACATAGTTTTGTTGGCGTATGACCTAAATGGGGAGCTGAACGCTGTCTTGATTTGGTCTTCTTCCTTGAGGGCAATCTTTATGGTGTAGCCTGAGTAGCAGTCAAGGAAAGAGAGCAGGACGTAGCCAGCCGTTGAGTTGATGACTTGGTTGATGCGTGGGAGCACGAAAGGATCTTTCGGGCAGTGTTTGTTGAGATCAGTATAATCCACACACATCCTCCATTCATTATTATTCTTTTTCAAAACAAGTACAGGGTTAGCTAGCCACTATGGGTGGTAGACTTCTTTAATGAAACTAGTCGCGAGTAGTTTTGCTAAACTTCTTTTTGATGGCCTCCCTCTTGTCAGGGGAGAACCAGCGCCGTCGTTGCTTCCTGGGGGTGGATTTCAGATCGACTTTTAGGCAATGCTCGATCAACTCTTTGGGCACCCCTGGCATATCTGCTGGTTTCCACACAAAAATGTCTCGGTTAGCCCTAAGGAAGTCGATGAGCGTGAGTTCCTATTTGTCGTCCAACCCAGCACTGATGAGTGTTGTCTTAGACGAGTCGCCCTCCTGCATTTGGATGGTCTTCATGCCGACGTCGTTGGTGTTGGGCTTCACCGTCGACTCGCCTAGCTTCTTATGTGGAGGTACAGCTGGAATCACCATCTCCGACTGGGAGAGCTGTTGTGCGGCCACGAATACTTCAGATTAAGGTTATGGCACGTTTGTAGTCGAGGCATATTCGATTGCCTCTTGATCGCAGTCGTAGGACTTCTTCAAGTCGCCGCTGAAGGTGAGGAACCTTGTCTTGCCCGACATCTTGAGGAGCAGGTAGACATAATGGGGTACGGCCATGAATTTGGCCAGGGCAGGTCTGCCGAGGATGGCGTGGTATGAGGACTCGAAGTTTGCCACTTCGAACTTGATGTACTTCATACGGTAGTTTTCTTTTGTCCCAAAGGTAATTGTCAGTGTTACCGAACCAATTGGTGTAGTCGTGTTTCCTGGAATGATGCCGTAGAACGGAGCCTTGCTTGGGGTGAGCATCTTTGAGATGTCCAACCCCATCTTCTTGAAAGTACTCGCGAAGAGAAGGTTGTGGCCGCTCCCACCGTCGATGAGTACGTGGGTGGGCTGTAAGCCAGCCAATACAGGATCCAGAAAAAGCGGGAATTTTCCCATCTCGGAGAAGCTGGTCCACTGATCCTCTCGAGAGAAAGAAATTGGGACCTCGCTATATCTCAAGGGACGTTGTATGGATGGCTCAACAGATAAGATCTCGTGCAGAGTAAGCTTCTACGCGCGCTTGGTTGGGAAGCCACCATCGCTGCCGAAGATAACGTTGACGACGTTCTTGGATCCCGATATCCCTAGGTCCCCGACTTGTCTCCGTCATCGTCGTTCTTGTCCTTCCCCTTTTAGTCCTAATTAGGTAGAGGTGCATTGAGAGACTTTCGGATGCTGATGCAGTGAAAGAGTTTGCGCTTGAACTTCAGGTGCATCGGGCATTACTTGTGCAAGATCTTCTCGAACTGATCCTGTTGGTTCCCTGACTTCTCGCCACGCGAGTTGCGCTCTACAGCCATGACTTCATGGTCTGACTTGCGCTTTCGGGAGGGTTCCGAGTAGTTCCGCTAGCTTTTGTCGGAGTGGTTGCCATTGTTGCGCTTGTCATTTTTGCGCTTGGGGAAGCGCTCGTTCTCCTCGTCCTCCTAGTTAGCCCATCGCTGCATCATGTCGCGGAGCTCCACAATAGTCTTGGGGCAGTTGCGGCCGAAGTCGCGGTAGATGTTCTTCGAGCCGAGGCCACTTTGGAAGGGTGGATGAAGTCCTCGTCGGTGATGTTGGCGATGGTGGCGCGCATCTCGAAGAAGCACCTGGTGTAGGACCACAGGGTCTTGTTCTCCTCCTGCTTGACCTGTGACATGTCATGGCGAGTACGTGCGTGGAGCATGGAGCCCTGGAAGTTGTCGATTAAGGTTTTCTTCAGGTCCTCCGAGGAGTCGAAGGAGTCTGGTTTGAGGGTTTCAAGGCAGGTGAGCGGTGCGGATTCCAGCGCCATTGGGAAGTAGATAACCTTGGTCTTGTTGGAGCTGCCCAACACTCAATGGCAGTGGGGTAGCAGTGAATCCACCACCGTGGGTCTTGTTTTCCATCGTACTTGGTGATGCCGACTGGCTTGAACTCCCTTTGGCAGTCACGGGAGATGATGTTGCGAGTGAAAGCTAGGAAGCGATCACTATCGTCAACGTTGCGTGGATCACCGCCGCACTCATGGCGCCTCGTGTCGATGATGTCTCGAGCGTCACGGCCTTTGTTGATCTTCCGCCTTAGGTCAACTGTAGGCAAGTTACGGAGGTTTCCACGGTGGCCGTGGCCTCTCGCAGAGTGACCGCCGGCTTGGGGCGTTGCGACCCAGTGGTTGCCTGACTGTCGTGGAGGTTGTTGGACTTCTTGGTCAACGTGGCCGCATGCGGATTCCTGGGCGAGCTGGTGTCCGTGGCCACCCCGATTGTCTTGGTTGTGGTGGCGGTTGTCGTTCCCTCGAGGGTTGGGTCCTCCTCCTAGGGTACGACTAACCTGGGGGATGGAGCTCTCATGACACTTCGATCTTGAGCGGGTGCGCTGCAGCCACGGCATGGGGTTCCTCTGGTCCAGTTCAATGATGGCGCTCTGCATCAGATGCAGCAGCCTCTCGGTCTCCAGGTTTTGGGGTAACCGCTGAATTAATAAAGCTGCTTCGGCGATGTCCCGATTGGTTCATCGTTGTACTAGCGATCGTCGGTTGCAGCGAAGGCACCATTGAGGTTTTTACGGTGAAGTGGGTTCCGTGCGCAGGCTTCTGCGTTCCGCCTACACTTGGCACGTTTGCCATCCTTGATCCTTCGAATTCTTCTATGCTCCTTGTCTTCATCTTGAGGAGCGCCCAACGTGCGCTCGTCGGCGGAGATGTCCACGAATGGTTCGTTGTCGTACTATCTTCCTAGTTCGTCATCGTCGTCATGCTCGTGGAGGGAGGCCATGTAGACGTGACGTTGCGGGGAAAGCTCTCTGCTGGAGTTGTAGTCAACGAGTATTATCCTGCCCTCTCCCTCCTTGATCATGGGAGAGAGGGGCTTGCCTTCCTGAAAAGGCAGTTCTTGTGTGAAGGCCACAAGGCGGGAGTCGTATTCGAGTAGCTCAGAGGGCTCCATGCCCTTCCAATACACGAACCGGCTCTGCGGCGTCGAGGTTATAGTCAGGCCCAGATGACAACCCGGAAAGGTTTTGGAGTCATCATCCGAGTCCGGGTACTTGTCGAAAATGGGGGCCTCCCGACAGACGGTGGCTCCTGCATATCCGAGGTTGAGTAGATTATCCAAGTCCTCTTCCAATACGGAGAGGAACTTGGATTGAGTCAGCTCCTGGTTGACAGAAGCCGCATTGCATAGCCCTAATAGGAGTCAGGTATGCTGTGACACCTCAGGTGTTTAAATTACTAAACAAGTCTCATTAGCATAACAATATGCTTAACTAACTAAGAAAAATTTAAAGGAAATAAATTATGAGTTGGTTTTGCTTGGATTTGAAAGTATGTGTATATGTGCATAAGTACATGTACTTTAATCAAACAAATTAAATAACTTTCACATCAAAGCAAATATGGCTACGAAATTGAATAGGCACACCATCGGTGACATGATAAACAAAAGTCTAGTTGAAGCCTAGGAGAGAATACAAATTTTTGCCTAGCAAATGACGTGCCCTCCGAATCAAGCTTTGTGAGTTTTCAAATTAACTTTCAAACTAGAACTCAAATGAACTTTGGCCTGAAACCAAACTTGTGCAACTTTTCATTTTGAACAACTTTCATGTTCATAGATTTTTGAGTTGCAACATAGAAAAGGGAGATAATTTTATTTTTATGACCAGACCCCTGAAGTTTTTTCAATTTTCGCTTTTCAGTCCCTCCCTCACCTCACCTCTCCCCTGCTCTGCCCAACCGCCGCGCAGCGGCCGTCCGCCACCTGGCCGGCGATGCATGACCGGCGCTAGGCACCAAGCCAATGGCTGCCGCACCCCTGCCGCATGCGAGCTCCCTCCCCCGCGCCGCGACCCTCAGCCAGAGCGCCGCCGGCGCTGCCTCCACCGCCGCCGCACCCCACCTCGCCGTGGACAGCCCAGCTCCGACCCTCCTCCGCCCTATCCAAGCCTCAGAACGGGTTCCCCTTGATGCTGGGAGCTCTAGCTTGCCGGAGCATCATCGTCGACGCGCCGCACCGCCGCCGCCTCCTGCTCCACGCCGACGAGCCACCTCCGGCCATCCCCAACCCCGACCAAGGCTCCCACAAGGTAGCTCTTGCCTCCCTGGTTCTCCCCGACCCATTTTCCCTCGCCGCCGACGAGCTCCCTCGCCGGAATTTGGCCGGCCGCCATGCCAGCGCTGCCCAGGGACCACATTGCAACGATTGAAATCTTTAAAAGGGTCTGCACGCAAGTTTCCAGGGGCATATCTGCAAACTAGTGTTTTAACTTTAGTTTCAAAAACAGCAAAACTTGTAAAATTCATATAAAATTGTAGAAAAATCAGAAAAATAAAAATCAACTATTTTGGAATCTTTAGAATAAAATCTACAACTTTTGTTACATTCATTTCTTCAAATGCTTGCTATAGTTTGTTCTACATTAAATGGAAGGTTTCATAGCTTTTAATTGTGCCCACTGTTATAGACCAGTGCTGAATCTGATTTTTGGACAGTTGCTTAGTTTCTTGATGTGTAGGCCAATGTAAAAATCTCAGGACCAAAACCCATCTCTAGCTAAGCTTTTTGTTAGACTTTGGTTGTTGCCATAAATGGGTAGATTTAATTTCACCTACAGTTATATTCTGATTTATGTTGTGAAACTTCTCCAGAGCTGTTATATTGATGCTTAGATCCGACAAAAATATTTAGGGACTTTTTACTTGTCTGTAACCACTTATGTAATTTTGTGGTGGAAAAATGCATTAAATCAAAGTAATTAGTTTTTATGTTTGAAAAATGTTTATATTTTTACTATAGGATACATTGGGTCAGATCATGCTGTGTAAAAAGTTTCATACTCAGAAACGTTGTAAAATATCTTGTAGAAATTAATCTTTATTAAAATAGGTGTGTCTTGTCCTAATTATTATACTCTGTGTCATGCACAATAAATTTTTAGCATCAATAATTGTATAGTTTGTTCAGTATAGAAATAACTAGGTTATAGCAATGGCTGTGTATTACATTTTTCATATTTAATCTGCTGCAAAAAAATGTCTAAAATTTTTGCAGTGGTTTTGTCTTTGCATGTGGTACTCTAAATAAAAGTTTCATCACCAGAAGTTACATAGTTCAGTAATTGTGTTTAATCCATGTTTGTGCTTAGAAAATTAAGTTTCCAATATAACACAACCCCTTCTTGTTTAATGAAGTTAAATAGTTTAAGATGTACTCTATTAACGATTGCCCAAAAAATCTTAACTAAGTAACTTTACAACCAAATCTATGTTTTTTGGACTGCAACTTTATTGTGAAGGAAAATAAATGTCATATACCATCAATACAACTCATACTTGTGCATTCATATAGAATTGACTACTCTCGCCGACGGAACGTACGAGCTGGTGCCCGAGCCTGAGAGTGAGCAGCATAAAGCTCAAGTGAATCTAATTGAAGTTTTTGAAGACCCGAACCAAAGTTTGGAAGAGCCCAAGGCTAGCTTTGCTCAGGAAGGCAAGCCCCCGAGCATGAACCCTATTTTTCAAATTACGCAACTTATTACTCTATATTGCTTGTGCATTAAGTTTATAGGAGTTGAATGAAAACTTAGTTGCATGATCTTAGGTTCCTATGCTCTGAACACTAGATATAAGGTTCGATAGAATGCTATGCTAATAGGACTCCGGTAAAAGTCGAGTGATTTCCTGTCACTCGCGAGAATATAGAAGTTGAATGTTTACTACATGCTGCAATCATAAGGTCGATGGACGGGGCTATGGTGCGATGTTCATGTTGATGATTGAGGCCCCGTCTGTTTAGTGAAAAATGTTAAGGCCGCAGTGTGTGGTAGTGGTGGTTAAGTCTTTGAACGTACTAACCACATGCCGAGAATATGGTAATCGGTAAGCTTACGTACTGGATTGAACCGAGGCCGGAATATACTCCCCACCATCTTGAATTCGTTCACATCTAGCTAATGGCGGGTGCATTTGCCGCCATGGCCCGACGTACCGTGGTCCATGGGGACGTGTAGTCGAGGGCGGTGGGCCTATTCCGTGAAGCGGGAATTGAAGGGAAAAGTTGCACGTGTGACTCCGGGAGTAACCACATGACGTGTGTTTAGGTCTGCCTTGCAAGGTTAAGAAATTCGATTCGAATCGTCCGTTTCTCGCGGTTATTGAGACTGGTCGACCCTTTTACCACATAGAGTAAGAAATGGAACAATGATGATGATTAATCTTGTTGGATGCAAATTAATTCTTTCACCATGTATGATATTGGATAGTTGCTTACCTACAATGGTTAAATAAAACTAGAATGTGGAGCTAAAATTTGAAACTAAGGACCTACTTGTATATGCTTTTCGGCAAAACAAACCCCTCAAGCCAAAAGGCCTTGCATGTCTAATGGCGACCCGCTAGGGTTTGATTCCCGATCTTTCGATGAGAGGCGTGGATAACTCGATTGGTCGATGGAGGAGACGTTCACGGCCCGACTACAGCCTTCCAAGCTGCGCCTTAGCAACCGATACACCCCCTCCAATGGCTGTCGCGATCTTGTGGAGCGCGGCACCCGGCCAGTAGGGCACTCGTCCTGCAAGCAATCGAAGAAACTAGCAAGAACAAGTATGACAAGTACTGAATTTACTAGATGTAAATGAAGGTTTCACATGCAATCTCAATAATGGTGGGGTTCCGAAGACAAGAAGACGGGCAGCTGATCCAGCACGCGCGCTTGCAAGCAAGTAGCGAAGGCTAAACTTGATCTAAACAAAACCCAAGCATCCTTGGTGGCGGCTAAGGGGTAGTAGTACGTGGGAGAACGACCACAGGGGTGCTGGGGTCGTACTCCAACCCTAGGACGCGTCCATAATGGACTACACTTGATACACGGCCCATTGGGCCAAAACAGGGTGACGCAGCACCATGGGCAGAAAAGGACTCTGTATTAATTTTACGATTGCGGCCGACTCGTAACAGATATGCATATGAGGCCGGATCCGTTTGAAAGAAGACTTCATAAGCTTTCCACGAAGTACTTGAACGCCCCAATCTGAGTTCATATGCGACCATGGTGTCTGTTACAAGTTGGTACTGTTCTGCAGTCCGAATCCAGCCTGCGCGAATCCGTTTCCGTTTCGGTCGCCTCCTTGGTTACTAAACAAAACAAGAGTACACGGGTCTCCATGGTCTAAACATGATGTACATGAGCTTAGATGTGAACTCACCTGATGATTAAGTTGACGAGCATGAGCACGAGCACAAGTAATAGGACCAGCAATAGGTACTTGTGTCGGAGTGGATGTATCGTTGGTGTTGATGTCCTCATTATCCTCTCCTTCTTGCATTTGAGTCGTCCTCGACTCAAGCTCATCTTCCTCTCCCAAATATGGCTTCAAATCTACAATGTTAAATGTGGGACTAACCCCAAAATCTGCAGGCAGATCGAGCTTATATGCATTATCATTGACTTTCTCTAACACTTTAAATGGTCCATCAGCCCGAGGTAGCAATTTAGATTTTCTCAATTCAGGAAACCTTTCCTTTCTCAAATGCAGCCAAACTAAATCTCTAGGTTCAAACTTTAGTTCCTTCCTACCTTTATCACCAGCAATCTTGTATTTAGCATTCATGCGCTCTATGTTTTCTTTAGTTGTTTCATGCAATTTTAACATCAATTCAGCACGCTTAGTAGCATCAACATTCAGTTTTTCAGAAAATGGCAAAGGCATTAAATCAATAGGAGCACGAGGAAAGAAACCATATACAATCTGAAATGGGCACATTTTTGTAGTAGAATGCAGCGATCGATTATAAGCGAATTCAATATAAGGCAAACAATCTTCCCACATCTTAATGTTCTTCTTTAAAACAGCCCTTAACATAGTAGACAAAGTTCTATTAACCACTTCAGTTTGACCATCAGTTTGCGGATGACATGTAGTAGAAAACAACAACTTAGTTCCCAATTTAGCCCATAAAGTCTTCCAAAAATAACTAAGAAATTTAGCATCACGATCAGAAATAATTGTGTTGGGCACACCATGCAAACGAATAATTTTCCGAAAGAATAAATCAGCAATGTGAGTAGCATCATCAGTTTTATGACATGGTATGAAATGGGCCATCTTAGAAAATCTATGAACAACCACAAACACACTATCACGTCCCTTCCTAGTCCTAGGCAATCCTAACATAAAATCCATAGAAATATCTTCCTAAGGAGCATTAGGAACAGGTAGAGGGAAATACAAACCGTGTGGATTCAATCGTGCAGCGAGCAACAAATCTCTTCACATCTCTTCTCATCTTTGGCCAAAAGAAATGGCCAGCAAGTATATCTTCCATTTTCTTTGCTCCAAAATGCCCCATTAAGCCACCTCCATGCGCTTCCTGCAACAATAACAAGCGAACGGAGCTAGCTCGAATGCATAGCTTGTTAGCTCTAAAGACAAACCCATCACTAACGATGAATTTGTTCCATCCCTTCCCATCTTTACAATGCAGCAACACATCCTTAAAATCAGCATCATTAACATATTGATCTTTAATGGTTTCCAATCCAAAGATTTTGTAATCAAGTTGGTTCAGCAAGGTGTATCTCCTAGACAATGCATCAGCAATTATATTCTCTTTCCCTTTCTTGTGCTTAATAACATAAGGAAAAGATTCAATAAATTCAACCCACTTAGCATGTCTATTGTTCAATTTTCCTTGACTACGAATATATTTTAAAGATTCTTGATCTGAATGAATAACAAACTCTTTGGGCCATAGATAATGATGCCATGTTTCTAATGTGCGAACAAGAGCATACAATTCCTTATCATAAATAGAATAATTCAGAACATGCCTGCTCAATTTTTCACTGAAATAAGCAATAGGTTGGCCTTCTTGTAACAAAACACCACCCAAACCAATGCCACTAGCATCACATTCAAGCTCAAAGGTTTTATTAAAATCAGGGAGTTGGAGGAGAGGTGCATGTGTCAACTTATCTTTCAGCGTGTTGAAGGAGTTCTCTTGTGTTTTACCCCAACTAAAAGGCACTCCCTTCTTTGTAAGCTCATTCAAAGGCGCGGCAATGGTGCTGAAGTCCTTCAAAAAACGACGATAGAAACCAGCAAGTCCTAGGAAACTCCGCACTTGCGTGATAGTCTTCGGTATAGGCCATCCCTGTATAGCTTCCACCTTGGCTTGATCAACCTCGATTCCCTGTGGAGTCATGACATAGCCAAGAAAAGACACTCGATCGGTGCAAAAGGTGCACTTCTCAAGGTTACCAAATAAACGTGCATCTCGTAAAGCATTAAAAACAGCACGTAAGTGATCAAGATGTTCATCGAAAGATTTGCTGTAAATCAATATATCATCAAAGTAGACAACAACAAATTTCCCAATGAAAGCACGCAGAATCTCATTCATTAATCTCATGAAAGTACTAGGTGCATTAGTTAACCCAAAAGGCATGACTAACCACTCATATAACCCGAACTTAGTTTTGAAAGCAGTTTTCCATTCATCTCCCAATTTCATACGAATCTGGTGGTACCCACTACACAAATCAACTTTGGAAAACACAACAACACCACTCAATTCATCAAGCATATCATCCAAACGTGGGATAGGGTGTCGATATCAAATTGTGATATTATTAATAGCCCTACAATCAACACACATACGCCATGTTCCATACTTTTTAGGCACTAAAATAACCGGAACAGCACAAGGACTAAGAGACTCACGCACATAACCTTTGTCGAGTAGTTCTTGCACTTGTCGCTGAATTTCTTTAGTTTCTTCTGGATTTGTCCTGTATGGCGCACGGTTTGGCCATGATGCACCAGGAATAAGGTCAATTTGGTGCTCAATCCCTCGTATTGGTGGCAGCCCCGCTGGTATCTCACTTGGAAATACATCAGAATACTCCTGCAAAAGGTTAGCAACAGCCGGGGGCAAAGAATGTTGCATATCATGAACTGAAATCAAAGCATCCTTGCACACCAAAGCATAGGCAACAGAAGTGGAAGCAATCAATTCATTAATATCAGACTTAGTAGCAAGTAAGCAATGTCCTTTCAATCTTATCTCATCTTCCCTGCTACTAACAGATTTGGCATTCTTATCGATCTCAGTTTTTGTTCTCTTAGCTTTAGCAACATCATCACGCACAATAGATTCAGGTGACATAGGAAGCAAAACGATTTTCTTATCATGATGTATAAGAGAATATTGATTTGATCTACCATGATGCATGCTATCGGTATCAAATTGTCATGTTCTACCTAGCAGAATATGACAAGCTTCCATAGGCACAACATCGCATTCAACAACATCATGATATGAACCAATAGCGAAATTAATTCGTACCAATCTCGTTACCTTGACCTTACCACTATTGTTGAGCCACCGAATGTGATATGGATGTGGGTGCGGTTTTATTGTAAGTGCAAGCTTCTCGACCATATCGCTGCTAGCCAAGTTGTTGCAGCTACCTCCATCAATTATCAAATGGCACGAACGCTCTTTAATAACACACTTTGTTTGGAACAGTGTATGCCGTTGATTTTGCTCCGCCTTTTCCATTTGTGCACTAAGTACACGCTGCACAATGAGGCTCTCATAATGATCTGCATCCTCTGCACCAATCTGCTCTTCTGGTTGTTCCTCAGTACTTGCATGGTCAGCAGCAAGCAAAGCAAGTGTATCTTCATCAAAATCACTAGCAGAGGAATACCCACCATCTCCTTTGACCACCAAAACGCGCTTGTTAGGGCAGTCACGTTGCACGTGTCCAAAGCCCTTGCATCGATGGCACTGAACATCTCTTGTCCTTCCCGTGGAGGTAACCGAAGATGCACTCGTGGCTGGTTTCTGGACAGTCGTGGTTGCTGAATTTGTCGGGGGAGCACGTGTCTTATCGTTGGATGGAGCGGGTATTGTCGACCGACTCGGGAATGCAGAAGGTGCAGGAGCTCGTCCGGTCAATGAGGTAGATGTGCACGGCTGCCATGATGAAGGTTTTCCTGCAAAAATATTAGTTCTTGTACTAGCATGTCGTCCCAGCACTTCCCTTTCAGCTTTACAAGCAAGATGGAACAAACGTGTTACGTTAGTATAATCTTTATAATCAAGAATGTCCTGAATTTCTCGGTTCAAATCTCCTAAAAATCTAGCCATAGCAGGTTCCTCATCCTCCACTAAATTACAACGCAACACACCCATTTGTAATTCCTGATAGTATTCTTCTACACTTTTATTACCCTGTCTCAATTGTTGCAATCTATGTAACAGATCACGCGCATAGTAAGAAGGAACAAATCTAGACCGCATGACCCGTTTTAAAGCATCCCAGGTTTGTGGAATATTATTAGGATTTTTCTTAGCATGTTCTATCCACCAAACAGAGGCAAAATCAGTAAATTCACTAGTAGCAGCCCTAACACGTATATTCTCAGGAAATTCATGACATGCAAACTTTTGATCAACAACAATTTCCCAAGTAATGTATGCATCAGGATCGTATTTTCCATCGAAAGAAGGTATCTTAAATTTTATTTTACTGAAAGTATCATCAATATTATGTACCTCATGTCGTCGATGTCCACCCATACCTCTCCGATTAGTTCGCAGTCGTCGGCGACTAGGAGCATCTTGGTCATCTAGTTCAGTATCAGCGACATAATCATCCCAATTATCCTCAACACGCTCATCCTTCTTGTTTTCTCCCTCATGCCCATTTGCAGTTCTGGCATGCATCTCATCAAAACGCCTCAAAAGAGCAGCAAGGCTTTGGTCAATATGAGCGACCGACGTCTGCAGCCTTGTAAGCTTGGTGTTGGTGGCAAGCTGCGTGGCCTCCAACTGCCCAATCTTATCATTTGACACCAGCATATCTTCAGCAAGCCCATCTACATGCCTCCTCATCTTATTTTCAAAATGTTGTATGATTCCCTTTGTACGAGGAGAGTGACCTAAACTCCCATCACCCTCTGATCCTGTCATGGTTAGATGAACAAAGGAAACACGAAAATAGGTGAAGAAATAAGATCCTACAACTAATGGGATGTAGCTACTGCAAGGCGCTCACTCTCAACCTGTTACACAAGCTCTTACCAATTCTTACCTTGCTCAACAGGAGGGGATGACAACCAACAAGTCTGCAACCGTGGGATGAAGTGTATCGGTGCCGCAACAACAGGACCTGTCAAGCTGTAGTCGGATATGTGGAGCTATAGGTGGGCTGAAGCAAGGATGAACTAGCACCACGTTACTTACAAAAGCAAGCTGAAGAATCGTTAAACGGTGGCACTATGCTGGTCCTAGCCTAGACCGTGCTAGAGACGCGAGCCTGGACACAAATGAAGTCACGAGAAACCACCGAAGAACAAAAATGATGAACAAAGAACAACCCCTTTTTCTTCCCTTCTTTTTTTCTTCTTTTCTTTTTTTTTCTTTTTTTTTCTTTTTTTTTCAGGGGATCCTCAAAACTGGTTATATAACCTAAAAGACTTCAAAAGAGCTACACACCACACACCACACAAACTCTCTCTCTCTCTCTCTCTCTCTCTGGAGTAAGCCGAGACTATATGTATGCGTGCAAAGTTGTGGTTTGAGTAAGCCGAGACTACTTCTGCCTTTCTGGAGCGCTACAAAATATGCAGTACAAGTGTGAATAGCAATGGAATTTTATAACACGGTGCAATAACCAATTCGGACTCGGAAACCGATTCCTACTCGAATCACAGCACCACGTGCGATTCGGTCACAAACCAACACAGAATCTAACTCGGACTTGAACACGAATATTGACTCGGATTCCGCCAACACGGAGTATGTATGGTAGCGCACGGCTGTGACTAGAACGTGACAAGAACTCGAAACTCTAAAGGACAAAAACTAAGACCAGCAACTCGACGCAACCGATGCAACCGAAAGTTCAACAAGCCCTAACTAAGCAGTGCTAGCAAAGGCTCAAACGAGTTTATAGGATTGAAGGTAAGCTAATCTACTATTTTTTTGGCTTTTCTGGACTATAGGAAAAATAAAACAGCGAAGAATTAGAAGTCTCTCACCGATAAACCTTGCTCTGATTACCAACTTATGGCGACCCGCTAGGGTTTGATTCCCGATCTTTCGATGAGAGGCGTGGATAGCTCGATTGGTCGATGGAGGCGACGTTCACGGCCCGACTACAGCCTTCCAAGCTGCACCTTAGCAACCGATACACCCCTTCCAATGGCTGTCACGATCTTGTGGAGCGCGGCACCCGGCCACTAGGGCACTCGTCCTGCAAGCAATCGAAGAACTAGCAAGAACAAGTATGACAAGTACTGAATTTACTAGATGTAAATGAAGGTTTCACACGCAATCTCAATAATGGTGGGGTTCCAAAGACAAGAAGACGGGCGGCTAATCCAGCACGCGCGCTTGCAAGCAAGTGGCGAAGGCTAAACTTGATCTAAATAAAACCCAAGCATCCTTGGTGGCGGCTAAGGGGTATAAGTACGTGGGAGGACGACCACAGGGGTGCTGGGGTCGTACTCCAACCCTAGGATGCATCCTTAATGGACTCAACTTGATACACGGCCCATTGGGCCAAAACAGGGTGACGCAGCACCATGGGCAGAAAAGGACTCTATATTAATTTTACGATTGCGGCCGACTCGTAACAGATATGCATATGAGGCCGGATCCGTTTGAAAGAAGACTTTATAAGCTTTCCACGAAGTACTTGAACGTCCCAATCCGAGTTCATATGCGACCGTGGTGTCCGTCACAAGTTGGTACTATTCTGCAATCCGAATCCAGCCTGCGCGAATCCGTTTCCCTTTCGGTCGCCTCCTGGGTTCCTAAACAAAACAAGAGTACACGGGTCTCCATAGTCTAACAATGATGTACATGAGCTTAGATGTGAACTCACCTGATGATTAAGTTGATGAGCACGAGCACGAGTAATAGGACCAGCAATAGGTACTTGTGTCGGAGTGGATGTATCGTTGGTGTTGATGTCCTCATCAATGTCTAGGACTCGGCTAAGTATATTCCACTAGTCGGGTAAGCCTTGCTGAGTATTAGTATACTCAGCCTTACTTGTGGCTTGTTTTCAGGTGATACTTTTGAGGACATGGTTGCTAGTTTGACTTGGCCGTGTACTCTTCCTCCTGGTTGGTTGGTGGAATGGGATGCGTCCCCGGCCAATGATGATAATGCCGAGTGATGTCTCGTACGGGCTTCATCGAGACATCATGTATCGTCGAGTAGTTTATCGTTGTTTTTCCACTGCAATGAACTCTGAAGAACCCGTTTACTTTAAACTCTGAATTACTCATTTTACGAATTTCAACTTGGTCTGTAATAATAAATTTATGTTGAAACCTGTGATGTAAAATTTGTGGAATGTTGTATTCTCTGGGCTCGCCTTCGTGTGAGTAATTTTTGTATGTGTGGTTTCGATTGGCAAACCGTGGTTGTATCGGGCGGTTACCCGACAGACCAATGGATTATTCCGGTTGAAGTGCGAGATAGCCCTGATTGCCCTCGTGGTGACGGTTAGCGCACTTGAGTCGGATTAATTCAGGTGGTTCAGCCACAGCTGGTATCAGAGCCGAAATGCATACACCAGAGAGTATAACAAGCCTTAAAAAAACTTGGTTCGTTAAGGATGGTACCTAGTTCGTAAAGCTCTAGGGGATTATGGAAAAGTTACTAGGTGGCTATCTAACTTATGTATATTATCAACTGACTTCCAGCACATTACTTCTGTCAAAACTTACTTTTATGCACAACCGACCCTTAAATTCTGTAACGACGCACTCATCGCTAAGGTAAGAAGGTAAGAATCCTCAGCCAACTGAGAGAGCTTGGCCTTCCTGTCGGTGATGCGAGCCGAATGCTGCCCTCAAGCAGTGGCCTACTTGAGGTGCTGCCAATATACCAACTATTAGTTGATTATATTGGGAGTAGAAGGTTTGGCGCAGGGTATGGCGATCGCTGTTCATGCCCCCGTCTCAAGATGGTACCCCCGTGAATACGCTATCTGATAGCGTATGTTAACGTCGTCTGTACGGCGGGAATTATACGGATGCCGTTTCTATAGTGAACGGTAATGAATGCGGACGCTTTCATGAGTGCTGGCATGAAAGGTTCAATGGATATATATATATATGCTCTATCTTCTGCAGGTACACTAACCGCGTGTGGCAGAACCACCTGAATTAATCCGGCTCAAGTGTATTAACCATCACCATTAAGGCATTCTCGGTTAACCTTACACTTCAAACGGAGTAATCCACTGGTCTGTCGGGTATAACCTCCCGATACAACCACGGTGAACGGATCGAGCGCCATACATACAAACGCTCATGCGACGATGAGCCCAGAGAATACCACATTCCAGCAAATATTACAACATTAGTATAAGTGAATATTACAGACCAAGTTTTGAGTTTAGAAACCAAGTACTTCAATTATCATAAATAAGTTCTTCAGAGTTTAAGTTGCAGCGGAAATAAACGACGGAAACTACTCGACGATACAGAATGTCTCGATGAAGCCCGTACGAGACATCACTCGGCCTTATCACCGTTGGACGGGGGCGCATCCCATTCCACCGACCAACCAGGGGGAAGAGTGCAGGGCCAAGCCAAGCTAGCAATCATATCTTCGAAGGTCTCACCTGTAAACGAGCCACAAGCAAGGCTGAGTATACTAATACTCAGCAAGACTTACCCGTGTAGTGGAAACGACTCCACTGACTCTAGACATGCAAGGCTTCTTGGCTCAGGGGTTTGTTTTGCCGAAAAGCATCTACAAGTGGGTCCTTGCTTTCAACTTTTAGCTCAAGATTCTAGTTTCATTAACCATTCTAGATAAGCAGCTATCCAAAAGCATACATGGTGAAGCATTAAATTTTCATCCAACCAGTTCATTCATCATCCTTGTTCCTCTTCTTACTCTGTGGGTAAAAATGGTTAAGCAGTCTCAATAGCCGTGAGAAACGGACGATTCGAATCGAATTTCTTAACCTTGCAAGGGAAACCCAAACACACGTCACGTGGTTACTCCCTAGAGTCACACGTGCAACTTTTCCCCTTTCTTTCCGGGTCGTGGATCGGGGCTACCCTCCGAGAGTACAAGAGCCCCACGCCACGGTTCGGCGCCGGGTCGTGACCACTCTCTGCACTCGCCATATGCACATGGGACCGAAGTTCAAAGGGTAGGATGCCGTCCCCTTGCCGGGCCAATCAGGTACTTAAGCTTACCGATTCCCATAATCTCGGCATGTGTTTAGTACGTTCAAAGACTTAACCATCACTACCACACCCTGCGGCCTTAGCATTTTTCACTAGACAGACGGGCCTCAATCGTAACCATCGTTCCATAGCCCGTCCGTGTCCTTATGATTGCAGCGTGTAGTAGTCATTCAACTCCTATTTTCTCGCGAGTGACAGGAAATCACTTGACTTTTACCGGAGTCCTATTAGCACAGCATTCTATCGAACCTTACGTCTAGTTTTCAAGCAAGGGTTCCTGATATCATGCAACTAAGTTTTCATCCAACTCCTATAAACTTAATGCACAAGCAAAGAGTAATGAGTTGCATAATTTCGGAAAGAATGGGTTATGCTCCGGGGCTTGCCTTCGCAGTTCGCTTGGGGATCTTCCGAACTTGGGCTCGGGTCTTCAAGAGCTTCAGTTAGATTCGCTTGAGCTTCACGCTGCTCACTCTCGGACGCGGGCACCAGCTCGTGAGTTCCGTCGGCGAGAGTCGTCGATTCTACATGAGTGCACAAGTTTAAGTCGAGGAAATGGCACTTGATTATGATTTAAGAATAATTACTACAATGGATAGTTTCTGGTCATGAAATTTTGGATTTAGGCACATCAAGGAAAGATGCGCTTACTGTAAAATTTTCAGCCAATTTTATGTAACAGATTAATTATGAAAAATATATTACGTAGTCACTATTAGATCCTTGTTCTTTTTGTACAGGACAATTGGTGCAACAAATGAGTCTAAGATTGTTACAGAGCTTTCACTTAAGCATGCAGAAGCTACTGTAATTTTTGTAGAATTTATCATGCAGTATTCAGAGCATAGAAAATATGACATTCTACACCTAGGCTATTCAAGGATTCATTTTTTACAGGACCCTACACAGGGTGTTTGTCCCTGGAACTTTTTATACAGCAACCTCTACCACAGTGTATCTCCTAGTAAACATTTGAGAATTTTCCAAGCTAGGATACTATTTTCTTGATTTAATGTATGTTATTAGCACATAAATCAAATAAGTAGGTTACCTTGAGATAAAAAGTCTCCTAATTTTTCTCTGGCTTCTAGGTACCAATACATTAGCATAGAAAAAGTTTCATTGGGTGATTCACCACCTAACTGCAGGGATAAAACATTCTACTTAAACATGGTATGAAACTAAGTTTAATAAACAGTAAAGCTAGAGTTGGAATTTGGGCCTGATCTTTTTATACAGTCCTAAACATCAACCAACTAACTTACTGCCCAAAATTTAGGGTCAGCATTGCTCTACAACAGTGGGCACAAAATAAGCCCATTAAAGCTTCCATTTAATGTAGAGCAAAATATGTTGAGATTCTGAGAAACTTTCTGTAACAAAAGTGGTAGCGTTTGTTCTAAGGATTCCAAAACAGTTGAGTTTGCATTTTTCTGAATTTTCTACGATTTTATTCGAATTTTACAAGTTCACTAAATTTGAATCTAGATTTGAAACTTTCTTTTACAACTAGGTCCTTGAATCTTACGCGCAGACCCTTCTAAAGATTTAAATTCTTGCAATTGGGTCCTCGGGCGGCTCGGGTACGGCGGCCGGCCAAAATTCCGGCGAGGGGCTCGCCGGCGGCGAGGGGTGAGGGTCGGGGAAGGTTCAGTGGTGCGAGGGCTACCTTGTGGGGGTGTTGTTCAGGTGGGGGACGGCCGGGAAGGGCTCGCCGGCGTTGGAGCAGAGGCGGCGGCGGCGCGGCACGCGTCGACGGCGGTGCTCCGGCGGGCTTGGGGCGGTGTGGTCCGGTCGGCGAGCTTCAGTGGCGCGTGGGGAAGCTGCTCAGGGGCTTGGCTTGGACGGAGGAGGTCGGGGTCGTGCTGTCCACGGCGAGCAGGGGCGGCGGCGGCGGCGGCAGCGCGGGCGGCGGCGCTCCGGTGGCTCTGGGCGGCGTTGGGCGGGTCGGCGAGCTTCAGGGGGATGATGTAGTGGTGGCTGAAGCGTCAGTTTGGGCGGTGGGCGGCGGCGGAGGGCTGTCCACGGGCGGGCGGCGCTCGGCGGCGGCAATGGCGACGGCGAGGGCGTTCTGGGTGCTGGGGCTCGCGCGCGTGGCCGGGCGGGGCTTTTATAGGGGCCGGAGGGGGTGCGGAGGGGCCTGGGCAGCGCGCGGGGCGGGGCACGGCACAACGCGCACTGGCCACGGCGGGCGGCAGCGGAACGCCGGCGCGGCGTGCGGCAGCGCGGGCGCGGTGACTGGGCGGCCGGGGATATGGCGTGGGCGCGAGAGATAGCGTGGCGCGCGGAGTGGTGGAGCAGCAGCTGCAGCGGCTCGGGCGGAGGGCGGGCGCGGCGACTGGCGGGGCGCGGGAGCCGGGGCGGCACGGCGGGGCGAGGCGACTGGGCGCGGCGAGCGGCGGGGCTGGGCGCGGCAGCGTCGCGTGCACGCGCGGGCGCTCACTGGGCCGCACGGCGTGGGGAGGGGGCAAAGCCGGCCGTGGCGGGGTGGTGCGGCGGCCACTGGCCTGGCGCCTCGCGCCGGTCAGGCGACGCCGGCCACCTGGCGCGCGGCGGTCGGGCGCGGAGGAGAGAGAGGGGGGGGGGGGGGCGAGGGGCCTGGATGCAAGAATTCGAAAAGTTTCAGGGGGCTGGGTGCAAACAGGGCGTTTTCTCCTCTTTCTGATTTGAATTTCAAAAACTTTTGAACACGAAAGTTGTTCAAAATAAAAAGTTCTACAACTTTGGTTTCAGGCAAAATCTCATTTGGCTTATGGTTTGAAAGTTAACTTTAAAAGTTCAAAAGTAACCAAATGTGCTCAAATTAAATTTGAATTCCAACTGAACTCGTTCTAATTCTTTCCACCCTTTCATTAGTTGGTTTAACATAGAGTTAGGCTAATGACATTGATTTTGGAAATGTAATTACCAGGGTTGTCACACCGCGATTACGATAAGTTAAATAACGGTTAGAGAATTTTCGACTAGCTATTATAGTGAGAGACGTATTATGTATGCTACCAAAACTAATTCCGTTAGACCAAAGCTATTTGGCAATTATTTTATTTTATGAGGACGAATAGGATGTACATGCATCATGACCATATAAGTCTGAAATTGAAAATGCGATGCTTGAGAGTGGTAAGGTTCATGCGTGCACAAGATTGTCTTACGTAAGGATTATCTAGCAATCTGTCTCTTCCTGTCGTGTCTGGAAAGATGAAATTGTTGAGCATAGAAAATGATCCCTTCTTAAGAAGCTCATGTTGAAAGTTTTGTTCCAAAAATTGTATTCCACCTCCTATTTATATATGAAAAATTCTGAACTTATGGATAATTAGAAACAACAAAGACCTTGAGATGTCAGTTTTCTGTCTAAAATGAGCACTTCTGCCACATAAATTTTTATGCCCTCTTACTACAGTTTTCTGAAAACGTCTTCAACACAAAACTTGTTGTAAATGTACTCAGGCAGCTACTGTTAAAATTTGGTAATTTTTGGCTGGGTAGATTTTTCCTGGTGCACGAAACATTGGCTCACTGTTCACTGAATCTTCTCGGGAGACAGTAAAGTAAAATCTTAAGAGAAAAACCATCTTAGTGCCTGATTTAGCTCTAGAGTTGACTAGAAAAGTTGTGCACAAATACCTTAGGAATGTTCTGAAAAAAGTTGAGAATTTTTGGACAAGAACTGTTGAAGCTATGGCTATTTTAGCGTACTATCCAGAACCTGTCCACTATGTTGTTCACAGTTTTTCACTATCTCACCCATTCGATCTTTTGTTCAGATGGCCGAGCCGGTTGCCATGATGGTGGATGAGGATGGATGTGTTCACTTACAGTGTCTCCACTGGGAGGGCTTTCCCTCTATCTTGTGGGATGTTCTAAGCACCGCGGGCTATCCAATACCCCCACGTTACGCGGGACTAGAGTTTGCAGAGAATGGAGTTACCTAGTACCGTGTTAACGTGACCATCTTTCCGCACCCACTACACCCGGAGTGGCCCGCCTTGGATATTGAGGTTGTTGGTCACGGTTTGGCCGATACTTGGGAGCTTGCTGCCATGAGGGCACTCACCACTTTCTATGCCCAGTGCCCCGAGGTCGTCACGCTCACTCCTATTGGTTTGTTTCCTGCTGCCCAGGACAACGACCCATTTTGGCTCAACAGGGTACAACAGTCACAGTACTTGGTAGACTTTCATGCCCAGGAGACCATCGAGACTTCCGTCTGGTGTATGAATGCACTGTGCCGAATTCAGGCAATCTAGAGTCAGGCGCTTGTGCAGCTCGCCGACCTTGCACAGGCTTACCACATGATGTCAAACAACAGAGATGAGCAGATTCAGGAGCTCAGTGAGGAACTTGAGGACAGAGACACCCGGATTGGCCAACTTGAGGGCCAAGTTCAGGAGCACGACACTCTCATGGGTGAGAGAGATGACATGATAGCGCACTTGGAGGAGCAGCTCCATGATCTGAACCTTGAGTTGGAGGATGCTAATGAGCACATTCAGTGGCACCATGATCAGAATGCCCCTCCCGATGTGGTGGCTATGGAGGAAGATGTTGAGGAGCCACAGGAGATTAACGGTGTTTCAGGCATGGACTTTGAGGGTGAAGCACCGCATCCACCTCCGATGGGAGCTCACTCTCCTGCTAGCAGCGAGTAGTGCGTCAACGACCTTGACGATTTCTAGTTGATGACCTAGGAGGACATTTGCATATACTCCTCGATAGTGTAGCCTAACTTTTGGCAAGTGTTGTAATAGGCTAACTGAGAGTTGAGTACCTCTTTTATGACGAGTGCAGCTCAACCATTTGGACACTCTAATCATGTAGGCCATGGCTAAGAACTTGGTGGTTTGGTTATAATGTTGGCAAGCGGTTGAATCTGCGGTTGCAGAAACTTGTCAGAATTTTTATCCATATCTCCTTGCATTTCTGGGCTGTGTGTTGAGTACCAAAATTGTCACAAATTTTGTGATCTGGGTTCTCACAAAATTTCAGCACTATTGGACCTTGCTAGTTTGAGTTATAGGCAAAATACTATAACTCGTTCTGCTGAAAAACAGCCAAAACAGAGAAACAAAGAATGAATTCTTCAACCATCTTGGCCATCGATTTAGCATCTGAATTGAATACCAAAGTTGTACATCTCTAAATTCCCTACCCACTGCCAAAATATGAGCTATTTTGGATGAACCTACCAGGAGTTATAAGTTTCTTATGGTAGACAGTTTTCTGACCACGATTCAACCCATGATCTTTTGAGATTTTACATTTTCCGCGCCATCCCTTTTGAATCGTGTAAGCAATATGGATCATGTTGCTAATGATAAAGCACGTACCAATCAAGTTGGGTAGTAAAACTATCATATCCAACCTTATCCTTTTGGCACTAGAAGGCATAGACATTATTTTGGGAATGGATTGGATGGCTCAACGTGGCGTGACATTGGATATTCTTTCAAGGGCCGTTGAAATCAATTCCCCAACTCATGGATCCACTACTCTTTATTTGCCATTCCGAGAGTGCATAAAGTCTTGTGCTTTCACGATGGAAGGAATCAAACTAGAAGATATTCTTGTAGTATGCGAGTATGCCGATGTTTTTCCGGATGACTTGCCAGGGATGCCACCAGATAGGGATATTGAGTTCGTTATTGAACTGCAACCAGGCACTGCACCTATCTCAAAAAGACTCTTTAGAATGCCACCTAAGGAATTGGCTGGACTAAAAACACAACCCCAAGGACTACTGGACAAAGGCTTCATTCGCCCTAGCACATCACCTTGGGGATGTCCAGCCCTATTTGTAAAGAAAAAGGATGACAGTTTGAGGTTATGTGTTGACTACCGACCTCTCAATGCGGTGACCATTAAGAATAAATACCCACTTCCCCACATTGATGTTCTCTTTGATCAATTATCTGGAGCTAAAGTTTTCTCAAAGATTGATCTTCGATCTGGATATCATCAGATAAAGATTCGTCCATGCGATATTCCTAAGACTGCCTTTTCCACACGATATGGACTATATGAATTTTTGGTCATGTCCTTTGGTCTCACAAATGCTCCTGCCTATTTCATGTATCTCATGAATTCGGTATTCATGCCCGAGCTCAACAAATTCATCATGGTTTTCATTGACGACATCCTTATTTATTCAAAGAATGAGGAAGAGCATGCTAAGCACTTGCACATCGTTCTTCAACATCTTAGGGACCACCAGCTCTATGCTAAATTTTCTAAGTGCGAGTTCCGGTTGAATAGTGTAAAATTCTTGGGTCACACAATTTCCAGCAAAGGCATAGCCGTTGACCCCAGCAAGGTACAAAAGGTGATGGATTGGAAGCCTCCTACCTCTGTTCATCAGATTCGCAGTTTTCTTGGTTTAGCCGGTTACTATCGCCGCTTCATTCCGGATTTCTCCAGAATTGCTAAGCCTATCACTGAACTATTGAAAAAAGGAGTAAAGTTTGTGTGGGATGAGAAATATGAAGAAGCTTTCCACACTCTTAGAGAACATTTGACTACAGCCCCTGTGTTAGCTCGACCCGATAACACCAAGCCGTTCGATGTTTACTATGACGCATCTGGCACTGGTCTTGGATGTGTGCTTATGCAAGAAAATCGAGTTATTGCTTATGCCTCACGAGCCCTTCGGCCCCATGAGCAGAATTATCCGACCCATGATCTCGAACTAGCAACAGTCATTCATGCTCTAAAATTATGGGGACATTATCTCATGGGCACTCATTGCAATATCTACACCGATCACAAAAGTCTCAAATATATCTTCACCCAAGACGATCTGAATATGAGACACAGAAGATGGCTAGAATTAATCAAGGATTATGACCTCGAGGTGCACTATCACCCCGACAAGGCTATGTAGTCGCGGATGCACTAAGCCGCAAGGCTCATTGCCATTGCCTATTAGTGGAACTCTATAATGAAACATTATGTGCGGAAATGAGGAAGCTTAGTTTGGAAATGATTCCCCAAGGCACTTTGAATCACATCTCAGTCGAGCCTACTCTCCATGATCAAATCATCATGGCACAACTACATGATGAAGGTGTTAAGATCATCAAACAAAAACTCTCCCTTGGAGAAGAGAAGTATAAATGTTTCCGCCAAGACCATAAGAGAATTCTATGGTTTGAAAGTCGCATAGTCGTTTTGAAGAATAATGAGCTCCGCAGACAAATTCTTGAGGAGGCACATCTTTCCAAATTTTCTATTCACCCCGGCAGTAGCAAAATGTATCAAGATCTTAGGAAAAACTTCTGGTGGACTAGAATGAAAAGGGAAATTGCTAAATATGTCTCAGAATGTGACACATGCCAGAGAGTAAAAGCTAGCCACTTAAAGGTAGCCGGTACACTTCAACCTTTGCCTATACCCTCCTGGAAATGGGAAGACATAACTATGGATTTCATTGTTGGATTGCCGAGTACCGCACAGAAACATGATTCCATATGGGTTATCATTGATAGGCTCACAAAGACGGCACATTTTCTTCCGGTGCACACCACCTATACTGCCAAGAAATGTGCCGAGATTTATCTCGACCGCATTGTTTGCCTACATGGAGTACCGAAGACAATTATTTCCGATCGTGGTACTCAGTTTGTAGCACGCTTTTGGGAACTATTGCAAACATCTCTTGGTACTAAATTGATTTGAAGCTCCGCCTATCATCCTCAAACTGATGGACAAACTGAAAGAGTGAACCAAATTCTTGAGGACATGCTTAGAGCTTGCGTCATTCACTATGACAAGAATTGGGACAAATGCCTCTACCTAGCAGAGTTCTCATATAACAATAGCTATCAAACAAGTTTGAAAATGGCACCATTTGAGACTTTATACAGACGAAGGTGTCGAACTCCTTTGAGCTGGTCACAAACTGGAGAACGCAAAATATTTGGACCAGGCTTGGTAATTGAGGTAGAAGAAAAAGTGAGAGTAATACAAGAAAATCATAGAGCCGCACAATCCAGGCAGAAGAGCTATTTCGACCGAAGAAGAAAGCCTCTGAGATTTGAAGTTAGTGAGCACGTCTACCTTCGAGTTTCACCAACCAAGGGTGTACAACGATTTGGAGTCAAAGGAAAATTAGCTCCCCATTATGTTGGTCCCTATGAAATCATCGAGAATTGTGGACCCGTAGCCTATAGACTACGACTACCCCCTAAGCTTGCAGCCATCCATGATGTCTTTCACGTGTCTCAACTCAAGAAGTGTGTTCGAGTTCCTACAGAGGTTGTTGAACAACAAGAAATATTGGTAGAGCCCGACCTCTCATATGTTGAGTACCCTATCAAAGTCCTTGACCAAAAAGAAAGAAGTACTACAAGGAAAGTGATAAAAATGTATAAAATTCAATGGAATCATCACACTGAGGAAGAAGCCACATGGGAAACTGAAAGCTATCTAAACCAAAATTTCCCCGGTTTTCTCAACTCTACCAAAGGTACAGACACTGTCCACACTAAGCTTATTGTCCGAATCTCGGGATGAGATTCTTTTAAGGGGGGAAGGCTGTGACACCTCAGGTATTTAAATTACTAAACAAGTCTCATTAGCATAACAATATAGTTAACTAACTAAGAAAAATTTAAAGGAAATAAATTATGAGTTGGTTTTGCTTGGATTTGAAAGTATGTGTATATGTGCATAAGTACATGTACTTTAATCAAACAAATTAAATAACTTTCACATCAAAGCAAATATGGCTACGAAATTGAATAGGCACACCATCAGTGACATGATAAAAAAAAGTCTAGTTGAAGCCTAGGAGAGAATACAATTTTTTGCCCAGGAAATGACGTGCCCTCCGAATCAAGCTTTTTGAGTTTTCAAATTAACTTTCAAACTAGAACTCAAATGAACATTGGCCTGAAACCAAACTTGTGCAACTTTCATGTTCATAGATTTTTGAGTTGCAACACAGAAAAGGGAGATAATTTTATTTTTGTGACCAGACCCCTGAAGTTCTTTCAATTTTAACTTTTCAGTCCCTCCCCCACCTCCCCTCTCCCCTGCTCTGCCCGACCGCCGCGCAGCGGCCGTCCGCCACCTGGCCGGTGATGCCTGACCGGCGCTAGGTGCCAAGCCAATGGCTGCCACACCCCTGCCGCACGCCTGCTCCCTCCCCCGCGCCGCAACCCTGCCTAGCCCGAGCGTGCAACGCGCGCGACGTCGTCGCCCGCCTCTGCTCGCCGCCCGCCGTGCCCAATGGCCAGGCTGCGCCGTGCCCGAGCCCCCGCCGCGTCCCACCAGTCGCCGCGCTCGCCGCCCGACCAGCCCGCTGCTGCAGCTGCTTGCCCACGCCCGCGTGATCTCCCCCTCCCCCACGCCGAATCCCGCTCGCCGAACCCACTGGCCGCGCCCGCCGCATGCCACGCCGGCACTCTGCTTGCCGCCCACCGCGGCCAATGCCGTGCCACCCGTGCCCGAGCCTCGCAGTCTAGCCCCGGCCTTCTCCCTCCCTCCTGTCCCTATAAAGGCCGCCCCGAGCCCTGCTCGCACGACCAGCTCCCCAGAACGCCGACGCCCACTGCCATTGCCGTCGCCATGCCAAGCTTGCCGTGGAGCTCACCTCCCCGGCCACCCATTGCCAGAGCTGAGCATCCAAACACCACCACACCGCCCCACCGGAGCTCACTGCCCCGCCTATCGCTGCCCACCTCATCCAGAGCGCCGCCGACGTTGCCTCCACCGCCGCCGCACCCCACCTTGCCGTGGACAGCCCAGCTCTGACCCTCCTCCGCCCTAGCCAAGCCTCGGAACGGGTTCCCCTCGATGCCGTGAAGCTCACCGACCCGCCCCCGCAGGCTCTAGCTCATCGGAGCATCATCGCCGATGCGCCGCACCACTGCCGCCCCTTGCTCTGCGCCGACGAGCCACCTCCAACCCCGACTAAGGCTCAAACAAGGTAGCTCTTGCCTCCCTGGTTCTCCCCGACCCGTTTTCCCTCGCCACCGACGAGCCCCCTCACCGGAATTTGGCCGGCCGCCATGACAGCGCCACCCAAGGACCACATTGCAACGATTGAAATCTTTAAAAGGGTCTGCACGCAAGTTTCCAGGGGCATATCTGCAAAACCGTGTTTTAACTTTAGTTTCAAAAATAGCGAACTTGTAAAATTCATATAAAATCATATTAAAATCTGAAAACTACAAACTCAACTATTCTGAAATCTTTAGAAGAAAATCAACAACTTTTGTTACATGCATTTCTTCAGATGCTTGCTATATTTTGTTCTACATGAAATGGAAGGTTTAATTGCTTTTAATTGTGCCCACTGTTGTAGACAAGTGCTGAATCTAATTTTTGGACAGTGGCTTAGCTTCTTGATGTGTAGGCCAATGTAAAAATCTCAGGACCAAAACCCATATCTAGCTAAGCTTTTTGTTAGACTTTGGTTGATGCCATAAATGGGTAGATTTAATTTCACCTACTGTTATATTCTTATTTATGTTATGAAACTTCTTCAGAGCTGTTATATTGATGCCTAGATCCCACAAAAATATTTAAGGACTTTTTACCTGTCTGTAACCACTTATGTAATTTTTGTGGTGGAAAAATGCATTAAATCAAAGTAATTAGTTTTTATGCTTGGAAAATGTTTATATTTTTACTATAGGTTACTTTGGGTTAGAACATGCTGTACAAAAAGTTTCATACTCAGAAAACCTGTAAAACATCTTGTAGGAATTAATCTTTATTAAAATAGGTGTGTCTTGTCCTAATTATTATACTCTGTGTCATGCACAATAAAATATGAACAATTTACAGGAACACACATATGGCTAGATTAACACCCTATAAAATTGTTAGCATCAATACTTGTATAGTTTGTTCAGTATAGAAATAACTAGGTTATAGCAATGGCTGTGTATTACATTTTTCATATTTAATCTGCTACATAAAAATTTCTGAAATTTTTGCAGTGGTTTTGTCATTGCATGTGGTACTCTAAATAAAAGTTTCATCACCAGAAGTTACCTAGTTCAGTAATTGTGTTTAATCCATGTTTATGCTTAGAAAATTAAGTTTCCAATATAACACAACCCCTTCTTGTTTAATGAAGTTAAATAGTTTAAGATGTACTCTATTAACGATTGGCAAGAAATCTTAACTAAGTAACTTTACAACCAAATCTATGTTTTGTGCACTGCAACTTTATCGTGAAGGAAAATAAATGTCATATACGATCACTACAACTCATACTTGTGCATTCATATAAAATTGACTACTCTCGCCGACGGAGCGTACAAGCTGGTGCCCAAGCCTGAGCAGCATAAAGCTCAAGTGAATCTAACTGAAGTTTTCGAAGATCCGAACCAAAGTTCGGAAGAGCCCAAGGCTAGCTTTGCTCAGGAAGGCAAGCCTCGGAGCATGAACCCTATTTTTCAAATTATGCAACTTATTACTCTATATTGCTTGAGCATTAAGTTTATAGGAGTTGAATGAAAACTTAGTTGCATGATCTTAGGTTCCTATTCTCTGAACACTATATATAAGCTTCGATAGAATGCTATGCTAATAGGACTCCGGTAAAAGTCGAGTGATTTCCTTTCACTCGCGAGAATATAGGAGTTGAATGTTTACTACATGCTGCAATCATAAGGTCGACGGACGGGGCTATGGTGCGATGTTCATGTTGATAATTGAGGTCTCGTCTGTTTAGTGAAAAATGCTAAGGCCGCAGTGTGTGGTAGTGGTGGTTAAGTCTTTGAACGTACTAACCACATGCTGAGAATATGGTAATCGGTAAGCTTACGTACTAGATTGAACCGAGGCCGGAATATACTCCCCACCGTCTTGAATTCGTTCACATCTAGCTAATGGCGGGTGCATTTGCCGCCATGGCCCGACGTACCGTGGTCCATGGGGATGTGTAGTCGAGGGCGGTGGGCCTGTTCCATGAAGCGGGAATTGAAGGGAAAAGTTGCACGTGTGACTCCGGGAGTAACCACGTGACGTGTGTCGAGTAGTTTATCATTTTTCCACTGCAATGAACTCTGAAGAACCCGTTTACTTTAAACTCTGAAGTACTCGTTTTACGAATTTCAACTTGGTCTATAATAATTAATTTATGTTGAAACATGTGATGTAAAATTTGTGGAATGTTGTATTCTCTGGGCTTGCCTTAGTGTGAGTAATTTTTGTATTTGTGGTTTCAATCGGCAAACCGTGGTTGTATCGGGAGGTTACCCGACAAACCAATTGATTATTTCGGTTGAAGTGCGAGATAGCCCTGATTGGCCTCGTGGTGACGGTTAGCGCACTTGAGCCGGATATTCAGGTGGTTCGGCAACATAAGCTCTTCCTCAGATCGGATTGAATCCGACCCGAAAAGTCTCGGTGCAGCACGAGTCGAAGTCGCGTCGACAACGGACTCCTCTTCGACCTCCGTGGCTAGGTCAGGAAGCAGCATCTCATCAAGGTTGCCGATGAACTCGTCAAGATCGCTGCGTTGAGCTGCTGCAGATGCCTCCGGCTTCATGTCGTTGACGAGGTGCCGACGAAAGCTGCCCGCACCATCAGCGATGCAGACCCACAAGCCAAAGATGAAAGTTGTGCCCTTATCGAGCACAGCGCTGGTCAAGTTGAAGGATGCCATCGAGTTCGCCGGCGGATGCTCAATGAACAACCCTACCTGGCGTGCCAGCTATCGGTGTTAAACCTCCAAGACCACCGAGGGATACCCCGAGGTGGTAGATTGTAGGTTGGGTGTCGTCGAGATCAGGAAATCGAAGGCATGAAACTTTAGACAGGTTCGGGCCGCCAAGAGCGTACTACCCTACATCTTGTGTGGTGGTTTGTATTGCCTTAGATGATTTAATGTTTTTGGAGGGGGTCCTACCCACCCTTAGATAGTCTGGGGGGACAGGGTTACATGGAAATCCTAGTCTGATACTAGCTTAGGAGTCCTACCCGAGTGCTACTCGGGTAGTTAGACTAGTTCTACTCCTATACGAGTAGTTATGGTTTAGGGTGTGGGTCATGTCCCATCCCTTATCCTAGAATATGTACGCCATGTGCGCAGTCCCGTGGCCCCGGGTTTGACAAGGAGGAGTTCTTGAAGACCCCTCTTGGTCTCCAGGATGTTTAGGCGGCACCGCGTCTCGGGGATGGCAACCATCTTCTCGATCGTGATGGTGCACGGGAACAGGAACCATCGCACGGGGAAGGCCAACATTTATCTGCTCAAAGAGAATGCAAGTGTGGACTTAGGCAAAAACACTTGAGTAGCGCAGTGGCATGTAGCAACTGCCAAACTGGTCTTGGCCCATGTTTGAACCCATGCAGTAGCAAAATTTTTCCTCCCTTTTTAAGGGCTCGTTCAGCACACCTATTTTCACATGGACCTTTTTCTCTTCCTGGGCCAGATGGAGCAGATCCTGGTGGCTCACTCAAACCTGGGCCAGCTCCACAACAATTTCATTTCGGGCCTGACTTTGAAACAGGCCCAGGCCTTATTATCTATGGACACCACCATGACACATGGCCACGATGTGGACACGATAGACCGGGCAAGCATCACGTGGCTGCATGACTACCTGTCGTACCAACTGCACGAACACGGGGCGGCCATGTAGACCCGCCCAAGGGGACCCGCATTAACACGTATTAGCCATGACAGCCTGCAAGCCCGCACCCATACACATGGACGGAGAGCTCCAAGCTCACCAGTGGACCCCGCGCTGACATACCCATAACCAAGACACGTGGACCTTCGGATCCCAGTCAGCACACGTGGCTATTAGAAATATGCCCTAGAGGTAATCATAGAGATGATCATATTTCTTTGTATACATCATGTATTATGTGTTCATTGAATATCCATGAAAGGCAACATTATTGATTGGCAATTATGTGAATTGTTTGTGAGACTCTTTACTTGTATGGTTATTCTAAAGTTATTCCTAGTCGGAGTTTATGTATGGACACACATGAATATTAGACAAGCACATGTATTAGTTGATGACTGTGTTTCATAAGTCCTATGACATGGAGATGTCAAACTAATAATGTTGGCGCATGTATGACATGAGGCTGGACCAACCCAACTCGAGAAGTAGTGATTTCTCATTACACAATGTGTACGCTGTGTCCTTAGACCTGAGATTGTCGCGTGTACTCAAGATGTGAACCGACATACTTAGGAGCCATCAAATGCTACTCCGTAACTGGGTAGTCATAAAGGTGGTTCTCGGGTTTGTTAAGAAGCATGCTATGAGACATGGTCAGTCAAGATGGGATTTGCCCCTCTATGCTGGAGAGAGATATCTCTGGGCCCCTCGAGTGATCGGATCAAGAAATGCATGGCCGTGCTTGGTTTAAGTGTTAACCAAGGATTACGGATCACTGCATCGAGAAAGAGAGGTCAGCTTGGAGCTAGATCAAATAATATGAGGCAAAGGGAATAGCATGTATATGAGATTGTGACGGCTCATTTGATATGATCTTTGCGCGCGCATAGGAGTTGACACATCTTGCTAGAGGCTGCTGTCAACTATTGGTCGAGTAGGAGTACTCGGGTCATGTCTGTAAATGCGTGAGCCCAAAGGGTCACACTCTTAAGGGGATGGAAGCCTAATGAGGATATGATCCGAATTAGACTGCGGTTAGGTGCACTAATAGGCCTCGGTTAGGAAGCCCATTAGTGGGCGCTTATAAAAGAAGGTGTGGGGGTGCATGGAGGAGAACCCTAATTTTACGCATGCTGGCAGCCGCCTGTTCCCAAGCCCGCACCCACGGTTGCCCTTGGGACCTAGCAGTCCGGAGTGCGACGCTTCTTCCCCGTACGTGTGGATACCTTGGAGGTGCTGCATCTGCTGCATGAGGACGAGCCGCACGTGAGGAGGTCTCGCAACTACACTGCCGGTGACTGACTGCACTACCTCGACGCGCTACAAAAGTTCCGCACCCGCGCGTCTAGTGGTAATTCCGTTATCTATAACAACAGTTTTCCTAGTTTATGCGGTGGAAATTTTTGTTTTTTGCTAGCGTAGCCCACCTCATATCCCATCAGTGGCATCAGAGCCATAGCTGCTTCGTTATATGTTCGGATGTGTGCATATGGAGATATGTGTGGATGTAGATGAAACCCTACTCCTGTTTCGTGTCCTCGTTGTGATGGTCTTGTAACGACATACTCCTACCGGTCGGGTATCCGCCATCGGAGTTAAGTGATACACGTAAACTCAGTCAAAGCAGGCAGAGATAAATGGGATTGGTTGAATTGAAACTGAGAATGAATCACCAGATGCATATGATGCGTGGGATGGCAGATTGGATTTGCTATCGGGTTTAGTGAGTTGCAGAAACATGTTGTTCGGTAAAATAGCCATAACTTTTGCATAGGAACTCGGACTAAGATGAATTTTATATGAAAATTCATCTATAGAAAATTTTACACATGAAATTCAACCCCTTTCGGTGTTTTTGCTGAAATTAGATTTCCCAAAATCGGCCTGGAAGATGGAGTTTCGGGCGTTCGAAGTTTAGACGTCGTTGCGCCTAACTTGGTTTTGCAGGATCATGTGTGATTGGTATGGCCATTATGTGTATGTGATGCATGTATGTAATTTTCATGACCTGCATGTCGTGGGTAATGCAATATGGCAGGAGCCAAATGTATTGCCAATTTGTGTAATGGCCTGCATGCCAACCTGTGATGATCCGACCAGATAATGTAACTAGATTTCTATAGTTATAGTTCTTGGAGGACTCGTCACCTGAAGGATGGCAGATGGAACATGGAGATGGAGATCACCTTGGTGGACAGATTCTATGGAGATGGAGATCACCATGTGAATATGGGCCATACTGATTCACAACTATGTGTTTGCCGTTCTTATCGTTTTACTTCTACTTGCGATAATGTGTTTTCTGCATACGGTAGAAGTAGACCGATCGATCCCTTGCAATGTTTAAGTTTAAATGCCCCCCAACTAAACCTTGCTCCATTGTGTTTCTTGTACAATTAGTAGTGGGTCTATGAAATTAGGGTGCCACTAGTTTTCCTTGACTTGATGAGTTGTATCGGATACTTACACGCATAAAGGGTTGGTAATCTTAAACAAGGTAATCTTAACGATTAAGGACCTTGGGGCATAATGGTTGGGAGCCGAGACATAGAGATTCCACCCAACAACAAGAGTCATATGTGATATGATTAGAAAAGAGTTGCTTACCAATCTACCTGTCTTCTAGCAGTGATGCTAAAGCTCACTAGTCGACTTGATAGTTGTGGGTCTTGAATCACTAAGTTTCAACGGAGGGATATTGATTTTAGTGGGAGTAGATTCTGTTAAATGTTTAATGTGATTTACTCTATCAAGGATACGTTTGTCTTGGTGTTTTTTTGCATTATTATTTTGTTGTAGATCAATGGCACCTAGCACCACCACATCTTTTACTTTGCGTTCGATCTTGAGAAGGATAAGTTGAATGGGACTAACTATATGGATTGGATCCGTAACCTGAGAATTGTTCTCAGAGCTGAGAAAATGGAAGATGTTCTGGATACCCCATTACCAGAAGAACCTGCTGAAGATGCAACTGCTGCTGTCAAGAATGCTTACAAGAAAGCATGCGACAACAATCTTGAAGTGAGTTGCCTTATGCTCGCTTGGATGGAACCCGAGCTGTAGATGCAGTTTGAGACAAACCATGAGGCGCACGATATGATCGTGGCGCTTCAGGACATGTTCGAGACATAGGCCAGGACCGAAAGTTTCAATGCATCCAAGGCTTTTGTTGAGAGCAAGCTGGCAGAGGGCGCAGCAGTGGGGCCGCATGTGATCAAGATGGTTGGTTACACAGAGGTTGGAGAGTTGGGCTTCCCACTCGGCCAAGAGTTGGCCACTGATTTCATTCTTGCATCTTTTCCGCCGAGCTATGGGAACTTCATCTCGAACTACCACATGCACGGGGCTGAAAAGGGATTGAATGAGCTATGCGGCATGCTCAAGACAGCAGAAAGTGACATCAAGAAGAGCAAGGGCGGCGGCCATGTGATGGCTGTCCAAAACAAGCCTAACTTCAAGAAGAAGGGTACTTCGTGGAAGAAGAAGGGCAAGGCTAAGGTTGAGAACCCCACGCCGAACCCAAATCCTAAGGCTAAAACTGGACCAGCTACTGACACTGAGTGCTTTCACTGTCATGAAAAGCCTCACTGGAAGAGAAACTGCAAGGTGTACTTGGCTTCTTTGAAGAACCATGGAAGTAAGAGTACTTCCAAATCAGGTACCCTTACCGTTTATGTTATGGATATTTTGATTGCTGATTCTTTCATCAACTCTTGGGTATTTGATACCGGATTTGTTGCTCACATTTGCAATTCGATGCAGGGGCTGACAACAAGTAGAAGTGTGGCAAGAGGAGAAGTTGATTTCCACGTGGGCATTAATGCAAGAGTTGCTGCGTTGAGCGTCGGGACGATGCAACTCCACCTCCCGTCAGGATTTATTATGGAGTTGAATAATTGTTATTTTGTTCCTAGTTTGAGTCGAAACATTATATCTCCTTCATGTTTGATGATGGATGGTTATTCGTTTGCGAGTGAAAACAATGGTTGTGTGATCTCTAAGAATGATATGTTTGTGGCTTCTGCGCCTATTAAGAATGGGTTGTTTGTTTTAAATCTTGATGATTCACCTATCTGTAATGTAAGTGCTAAAAGGCTTCGGCCTAATGATTTGAGTCCTACCTATATGTGGCATTGTCGTTGGGGTCATATAAGTGAGAAGCGCATGAAGAAGCTCCATTCGGATGGGCTTCTAACTTCGTTTGATTTTGAATCATACGAGACATGCGAAGCTTGTTTTCTAGGCAAGATGACCAAGACACCATACATAGGTTTTCCCGAGAGAGCATCAGACTTGCTGGAACTCATACATACTGATGTGTGCGGACCAATGAGCACCACAGCTAGAGGAGGATTCCAATACTTTATAACTTTCACTGATGATTTGAGTAGATATGGCTATATCTATTTGATAAAGTATAAGTCTGAAACCTTTGAAAAGTTCAAGGAATTTCAGAATGAGGTTGAAAGTCAACGTGGCAAGAAAATTAAGGCCTTGCCATCTGATAGAGGAGGCGAGTATTTTAGTCATGAGTTTAGCAATCATCTGAAGAGTTGCGGAATTGTTCCACAACTCACGCCACCTGGAACACCTCAAAAAAGTCGTGTGTCCGAGCGATGTAATCGAACCTTGTTGGACATGGTTCGGTCGATGATGAGCCAGTCGGACCTACCGTTATCATTTTGGGGTTACTCTCAAGAAACAGCAGCTTTCACACTAAACAGGGTACCATCTAAATCCGTACTTAAGACACCATATGAGATATGGACTGGAAAGACTCCCAGCTTGTCTTTTATGAAAATTTGGGGATGCGAAGTTGTTGGCGCTAAAATCGGCCAGACAGGAATCGGCCGATGGTCTTCAGCGTCGGACACACGACCCGGGAGAATCTGCTTAGCTCCTGTTCGGGTTATCGCCCTAGTGCGGTTCGCGCGGCGTGCCAGTCAATCTGACCTGTTGATTGACAAGGAAATAAAGTATTAAATTCCAGGCGCTCCGATCGGCTGGAGTTCTGATCTGTCCTGAGGAGCGCGTCGGTGGCGAATCGGCCGATTTGCTGTAGAGATGATCGGCTATGGATCAGCCGATAATCGTGTAGTAATTGTAAAGAAAACTGCTGGAGCGATCTTAACAATTACTACAGAGACAACACTTGAAATAGATCTAATCGGCTGTGAGATGATAAATCGAAGAAGAAAGATGATGAAGCCGATTACTCTGATCTCAAGCTGGATAACTGATGATAATACTAGAATAACAGGTAAAACTTGCAATTCTAGTAAATATCAATAACTGGCGAATAAATCCAAACGAAACCACAGCGATGCGCCCGTAGTTAAAGCTAGGATATTACTCGATAAGCGGAACCTACCAATTGGCCGGAGATCAAGTTGATGCAGCCCTGCCAATCCGTATGAACTCGTGAAAGAAGAAAAGTATTGGCAAAGTCGCCGACTTGAAAGTAAATTACTGAAAAAGTAGAAGTATTGTTGTTGATTGATGTATTTATCTTTTTGCAAGACCCTGACGACTCCTATTGATATCCTAAAACTAGGACTCTTGGTCGATCACGACTTGTTACAACCTTATTTAAAAAAAAGGAAAACTACTATATCTATAATAACTTTTAAAGGAAACGGACTCCCGCAGAATCTTCCGCCGCCGTCCCCTAATCCAATCAGGATTCTTTTCAATTGCTCCTTGACCGACTTAGCGTTGCTCTGTTGACCAACTTTTGACCAGGACCCTCCGAAATAGTCCCATCCTGTTGGCGCAAGCTGTATCACCAATCGGCCGATTTCCAACTGTCACCTCAATCGGCCGATTCCTTACCGTAGCCTTTAGATCTGCCGCATCGGCCGACCTTCTTTTCCCGACGCCGATTTAACACGTGTCAAAATCTGGCGTCAACACATGCCCCCCAGTTTCGGAGTAAAACATAACTTTTCCTTCGATACTCTTTCTTTAATCCTTTCCTCCGAAACGGGCGCAATAAAAATCTCCTTCCGTTCCACGGCACAATGATTGCAATTTCCTCGGACCGAGCACGCGAAACGGCTGCTCCCCTGGAATTCGTGTAGACGGCGCAGTAAGAATACCATCTTTGCCCTTGCTCTCCCGATTTTTTCTTAAGTACTGGCCCTCTCCGCCTACTCTTCCCCACAAATCTAGCATTCTCTTCCAGCGAACCACTATTCGTCTTCTTCCAAGCTCTCTTTGATCTCCAAGCGCTTCCCCCCTTCCGGCGATCTCATCCGCGACCTGCTCCAATCCTCCAATGGCGTCACCATCGGCGACCGCTCCATCCACGGAAGCTCTATCAGCAACCCCTTCAGTGGCGGCGGCCCAATCGGCAACTCCTCTGGCAGCCCCATCGGCGACGATGATTTCCATCCCAGAGGTAAATGCTTGAAATTTTTCCCCTTTCATTTTTCTACTGCTTCAGTACTTTCCGGATCTTTTCTCAGTTTCTTCCCCTTTTCTCCCTTTTTAGGCACTTAGGCACCGAATCACCATCCCACTCTCAAAATCCCCTGACCTCATCTGCTTGGGCCCTATGGGGAACCCCGATCCAACAGACCTGATCAGTCTAGAAACTCATAGAATCCCATTCAAGCAGTCACCCATGAACCTAGATCACTGGGTAGGCACTTTTAGATCCTGGCCAAATGAAACCCCCGGCTGGAGAGAATGGTACCAGAGGATAGCCAGGTCTAGGAGGGTTCAGTGGGATGAACAAAAAATCGGCCAGTGTATAGACCTATCTTTGTCTCAGATGGAAAGAAATGAACCTCTGGTCATGGTAGCTTCTTATTTTTGGTCTGATGCACTCAATGCATTCCTTTTCGGACATGGACCCATGACCCCGACTCTGGCCGATGTTCTGTTGTTGACCGGCCTCGATGTCTCCTCCGCCGATACCCCTTTCAACTATCTGTTCAAGCCATCACATCGGCTAGAGACCAAAGGAATCGGCGGGTGGAAAGGGTATATTAGCAAAAATATGAAGACCGGGACAATTTCAGAGAGGGAGCATACTGCTTTTCTGATGATGTGGCTAGAAAAGCACTTTTTCTGTGGCAGAGCAGTTGGACCCTCTTCAAACACCCAAGCTTTAGCGGAAGCTTTGTCACAAGGATCGGCCATCCCCCTTGGAAAACATCTGCTGGGATCGGCCTATTACCTGATGCATCAAATCGACACCAAGCTGTCGAAGGGGGAGCCGATCGGAAACCCTGGCGGTCCCTGGTGGTTCATCACCCTCTGGCTCAATTTATACATGAGCAAGGTCTCTCAGCAACGGATAGAGACCAAAACTTTCCCTAACATTGAGTCAGAGGAGAATCCATCCGTCCGACGTCGCTGCAGATCTTTTGGAGAAGCGGCATCGGCCTTCCCCGGCTGCCAGTTTACTGCTACCCGCACAACTGAGTACTTCAGATGCTTTTATAATGGCCTTAGTGAAGAGACCGTCAGCTGGCATCCGTATCAAGCAGTGGAGCCGATTTTCGAATTACCCATGAGCTACGACTTCTCCACCCATACTTTTGACAGGGAGCTTATGGATGTCTTGATCAAACCAGGGATTCTGCCAGCCAATTTCTTCTCAGGAAAGGACTCTCCTACCTATGAGTTCTACAATCCATCGGCTGCAGCAAGGCAACTGGGTTTTGGCCAACTGCCGATTCGGGTCTACTTCGCCGGTCAAGCGAAATTCAGAGATGGGCTAACTTCAAGTCTTGACTACAGTCGGCTGTGCGATCTAGAACCAGATTCCAGTATTATTGATCTGAATAATTGGTCAGTTGCCTCTTTTGCCACCCAACAATTTAAATTATGGTGGGCAGAATGGAAGCAATACCTTTTCTGCAAATCTCCATCGATTTATTGCAACATTTTGGATCCAGAAAATATTGACCCAAATGCAGCGGTATGCTCTTTCTCCCAGCCGATTCCAATACTATTTCTTTCCATATTGTCATCTTGTTATTAACTCACGTTCATCTTCTTAGTCTGAAAGCCAGGTCCCTCCGATGCGGAGCCGAAGCGGCAGGCCGATAGATAGTCACCATCAATACACGCCATATCCACTTATCGGCTTCCATGCTCCAACTATCAAGGATATCTCTACTGGCCGATCGAAACGAGCACCGAAAAGGCCAACCTCGAAGATAACCAGCCGTCGAGTGCGAGCCCGCATCGGATCGGCCGATCAGACGGCGATAGCATCGGCTGAGATTCCCCGTATCGGATCGGCCGACCAGATGGCAGTGGTATCGGCCGAGACCCCCCGTATCGGATCGGCTGACCAGATGGCGGTGGCATCGGCCGAGACTCCAATCCCTTTACCTTTGCCGGTTGTCGAGGTAGCCGATCCTCAAGTCACCACCGAAGTCGAGGCAGCTGCAGCATCGTTATTAGTAGAAGCTGTTCAGGTAGTCTTACTTATCTCATATATTCTTCAAATCTTCCACTGACATTAACTCTCTTCCTCAGCCAGGCTGCACAAGCTATTCCACCGCAGTCTCCGCAGCAATCGGCTACGTCCCAAGTGGAAGCCGAAACTCCAGCAGCTCCTCTCGTCAGGGTAAATGATCTCTTACCTTGATCTCTTAATTTTCAGAGAACTTAACCGATCCTGATGCAGGCCGATTTGGGTACGCTGACTATAACCCCACAACAAACATCGGCCGGAAGATCAACAGAGGCATGACAGATTTCTCACACCATCTTATTTCAATTTCCCATAGCATACTCACAGGATCTTCTTTTATGTCTTTTTTCAGGAAGCTGGTCCAAGCGGAGCACTGATAATCGTTGAATCCTCTTCTTCCGACGAGCCAACTGCACCAGCCCCTGAGACAAGGGAGACGCTTCCACCGGCGCAGGCAAGAGAAATTCGTTTTAAGGAGGTAACAAACTTACCATTAGAATTGGCCGATTCCCTTTTACTGCTTGCCTACCCTTTTCTTTATTTCCTCACAGGAGCAAGAAACCCCTAACAACAGCATCTTCTCTTTTGCCGTCTCCTTGCCTGATGATGAGGAAATTGCTTCGCACCCAATTTCGTCGAGCTCTACCTCCGATGATGTCCGCGCCAAGCTCGAAAGCATGCGTACCCTCCTTCAAGACGACATCGGCTGATTGGTAGAAGATGCTTCGCCGATTCGACGACTTTTCAACGAGATCAAGGGTCGAATCCCGGAAGAAGTATCAGAAAACTTGGCGCATGCTGCCTATATAGAGCATATGCATATTCCGGTTTCCAGGGCGCTGCGCCACATGGCCGATCGTGCCCAGATGGCAAAAACTCGGGAAGAGGTCGATTCATACAAGCACCAGACTCAGGAGGTACACCACAAGATCAACTTCCTCGAAAGCTGCCGTCCGGACATCGTCGGCACGATAGATCGGCTCAAATGGAGAAGAGCAGAGCTGGCCAAGGAGATGGAGGAGATAACCAAAGAGATAGCCGCTGAAGAAAAGAAACTTCAAGAACTCCCATCCATCATCAGTGAGCTGAAGCAAGAGAGGCAGCACTTGGCCCGTGAAACGATAAGGCTTCATCGCCGTGTGTCAGAAGTTCCAGGATCGGCCGATGATGACCAGAGAGTACTAGACTCGGCCGATCAAATTCGACGACAAGCTATTGTATCCATAGATGCTTTTCTTGGGTTGTAAAGAATACTGTACACATTTATTGCTCCTTCAATGTTACTGCGCCGATTTGGTCTTGAACTGTTTCTTTAGTTAGCTTTGCATTTATGTATGCTTTTACTCCGATAGGACGTGTCTCACCGTCCATCTACCTCTCTTTCCTTTATAAGTAGACCCTTCACCATCTCCAGAGGCATACGCAATACTTATCTTCTCCTTCTCTCTTTACTGTCCCAAACTGGACGGCAATATGTCTTCTTCATCCTCTTCATCTTCATCCTCTGTCAACCAGGTATGAACTCTCCTCTGCCTTTCCCCTAAGCATCTCAATCGCTCTGATGTTGGTAACCCCTTTTATCTCTTGTTTAGCCAAAACGTCTCAGCCCTGGTCTAGAACGAGCGATTGAAATCATGCATTCAGACGAACCATTGTCACAGGCAGACAAAGATCTGATAAGAGCTCATGCTGAGGAACTTAGAGATCATGTCCCCGCTGTTGTCCAAGAATACTGGGACCTTATAGATGCTCACTTTTTGGTCCGTAAGCGGCCATCTTCTAAAAAAAATCTTCCACTTCCTTGTAAAGTTAAGACCGAAGTTGCCATGGAAGATTTGGAGGAGAAGAAGACCCGCCGCCTGATAGAACTTTGCAACCAAGCTGAGACTGGAGCCACCGCAGAGGACCCGAAGGAGAAAAGGCTCAGCCTTATGATAGAGCTGGGTCGCGTTGAGAGAGAAATCCAGCGTAGGCGTAATCAGTAGACGTATCGGTATTTTTATTCTAAGGGTGACTTGTACCATGTCGGCCATGTACTCTGTCATTTTCATCCAATAATGAACCAGTCAAAATGAATCCCAATGTTTTTTCTTCAGGCGACGTCATCTCTACATCAGATATGTAGACGAAAACCGATGAAAAATCGGCTATATTGTCTGGATATATTTTACTGCAAGTTATGCATCTACCCAAATGCTTGGATAGTACCTCTTCAGATATCGTCCGTTTAAAGCTCTTAGGAATTCCTCCCCTTCAATTGTTTCCAGAATATATGCATTTCCAGGGGCACATCGGCCGATTCTGTACGGCCCTTCCCAAGTAGGTGACCATTTACCGAATTTGGGATCTTTGGACCCTATCGGCAGCACCAACTTCCACACCAAATCTCCCTGAGAGAATCGTTTAACTTTGACCTTTTTGTCATACCATCTGGCCACCCTTTTCTTGTTTTCTTCTATACTAATCAGGGCTCTTAACCTTAAACCTGCCGAATCATCAAGTTCGTTCTTCATGAGGAAGGAATAGTCATCGGCCGTTAACTGATCTTGAAACGATATACGTCTTGACCCTGTCCTTATCTCCCAAGGCAAGACTGCCTCATGACCATAAACCAGCTGATAAGGGAATATCTTAGTGGTTCCATGACAAGCCATCCTATAAGCCCATAAAGATTCAGCCAAAGACATATGCCACTTTTTGGGTTGTTCTTCTATCTTCCTCTTGATTAGTTTGATTATCCCTTTATTGGACGATTCTGCTTGGCCATTGGCTTGAGCATAGTATGGAGAAGAATTTAATAATTTAATCCCCATATCGGCGGCAAACTCTCTGAATTCTCCAGAAGTAAACATTGTTCCTTGGTCAGTTGTGATGGTTTGAGGAATACCAAATCGATAGATAATATGGCTTTTAACAAATTCAATCATATCGGCCGACGTCACGTTCCTTAAAGGAACTGCTTCCACCCATTTAGTAAAATAATCCGTGGCTACCAATATGAACTTATCCCCTTTGCTCGATGGAGGATGAATTTGTCCGATGAGATCTATTCCCCAACCTCTGAACGGCCACGGCTTAATTATTGGATTCATAGCCGATGCTGGCGTGCGCTGTACATTGCCAAACCTCTAACAGTCTTGGCATCCTTTGTAATACTTGAAACAATCCTCAAGAATAGTTGGCCAATAATACCCATTGTTCCGGATCATCCATTTCATTTTGTGAGCCGATTGATGTGGCTCCACATGCGCTTTCATGGATTTCTCCCATCAGAACCTTTGCCTCTTCTGTTCCCAGGCATTTGAGAAGAACTCCATCAATCGTCCGATAAAATAAATCATACTCAAGCAACACATATTTTGTAGCTTGAAAACGTATTCGCCGATCCACTTTTTGGGATGGATCTTTCAAGTAATCGGCGATTTCCTTTCGCCAGTCATCGGCCGCGAGCTCTAGCATCATCGCTCCCTGAATCGGCCGATACCCGGAGGCATGTTGGGCTAGCCTGTTGGCCTCTTCATTATAATTTCTGGGGATATGCTCAATTATTGCAGACTTGAACTCTTTTAAAAGCTGAAGGCAATCTTCATAATAAACCTTCAAGATATCATCCTTGCACTCAGATCGCCCCGTTAATTGATCCACAATGAGCATGGAATCTCCAAAAATTTCGACTGCATCAGCTTTGACTTCCCTTAATAATTGTATACCCTTCAGAACGGCTTGATATTCCGCCTGATTATTAGTTGCGGAAGCTTCTATCGGCAGAGAGAAATTATAACTTGCCCCCCAAGGCGACACAAGAACAATGCCGATTCCTGGTCCGACCCCACACGAAGAACCATCAAAATATAGAGTCCATGGAACCGGTTCAACGGCGGAAATTTCTGGTCCACAATGCTGAGCTACGAAATCGGCCATTACTTGACCTTTGATAGCTTTGGCCGATTCGTACCTTAAGTCAAATTCTGAAAGAGCAGGATCCATTTTCCAATTCGCCCTTTCAAAATCGGCAATGATAGCATATACTTCACCACATCATCCTTGCATACAACTATGCATTCTGCCGATAGCAAATAGTGCCTGAGCTTGGTACACGAGAAGTATAAACACAAGCACAGCCGCTCCACCGGGGAATATCTTGTTTCGGCGTCTAGGAGTCTTCTGCTGACGTAATATACCACTCGTTCTTTTCCTTCAAACTCCTGTACCAACGTCGATCCAATAGCCTGTTCATCAGCCGATAAATATAATTTGAACGGCTTACCAGGCTGTGGTGGGACCAACACCGGAGGTGAAACTAGATATTGCTTGATATCTTCCAATGCTTTGCGGTGTTCTTCTCCCCATATGAATTCCTGGTCGGGCTTTAATTTCAAAGAAGGAGTAAAAGCCTGAATACGTCCTGACAGGTTGGATATGAATCTTCTGATAAAATTGACCTTGCCGATGAGGGACTGTAGCTCAGTTTTATTTTGTGGGGCCACAACTTTGTTGATGGCGTCTATAGTCTTGCGGTTGACTTCTATCCCGCGCTCATGAACCATGAATCCTAAGAATTGCCCAGCCAATAAACCAAATGCACACTTGTTTGGGTTCATCTTCAACCCATGCTTCCTTGTACACTCCAGTACTTCTTGTAAATCGGCCAGATGTTCTTGGTGACCTTTGACTTGACCACGACGTCATCTATATAAATTTCCACCGATGTACCAATGAGCTTATGGAAGATGTAATTCATGGCCCGCTGATACGTAGCACCGGTGTTCTTCAACCTAAAGGTCATCACAACCCATTCGAATAAACCAAGATGACCTGGACACCTGAAAGCCGTTTTCAAGATATCTTCTTCGGCCATTAATATCTGATTGTACCCTGTATTCCCATCCATGAAACTTATGACTTTGTGTCCTGCGGCAGCATCTATCAAGATATCGGCCGTTGGCATCGGATATCCATCCATTGCCGTAGCCTGATTTAAGTTCCTGAAATCGATGCACACGCGTAACTTTCCATTCTTTTTGTATACGGGCACAATATTAGAAATCCATTCAGCGTAGCGGCACTGCCGAATAAATCCAGCTTCAATTAACTTTGTAATTTCGGCCTTTATATCAGGTAGAATCTTGGGGTTACACCGTCATGCAGGTTGCTGATATGGCCGATATCCTGGTTTTATAGGTAACCGGTGTTCAACAATGGACCGGTCTAGACCTGGCATCTCATTATATTCCCAAGCAAAGCAATCCTTGAACTCTTTTAATAAATTTATCAGTTTACACTTATACTCAGGATCCAAATTAGCACTAATATACGTCGGCCTTGATTTGCTGCTATCTCCCAAATCTACCATTTCCAATAAATCGGCCGACGTAAACCCATGCCCAAGCTTCCCGTCTTCTCGGACGAGCTGATCCATCTATCCTGAATCTTCAGAGCCGACTGCTTGGATCGGCTGTAGACCGAAATCGGACACTTTTAGGAAGTCAGTGTCCCAAGTCCTGCCGGATATACATCTGACGTGCTCGCAGCTCCACTGTTGCGTGTCAGCCGCTGCAACGCTGTAGGCGGAATCGGCAGTGACTATCTCTGTGCTATCGCCGACCCATTGCACGAGGCATTGATGCATTGTAGATGGGACACAACAGTTTGCATGTATCCAGTCGCGACCAAGCAGCATGTTGTAGGATCCCTTGCCATTAATAACGAAAAAAGTGGTAGGAAGGGTCTTACTGCTGATGGTGAGGTCGACGCAGAGCGCTCCACGGGCGGGAGACACGTTGCCTTCGAAATCCTTTAGCATCATGTCCGTCTTGGTGAGGTCTTCATCGCCCTTGCCTAGCTTGCGGAACATGGCATACGGCATGATGTTAACTGCGGCACCTCCATCTACTAGTGATCTGGTGACGGGTCGTCCGTTAACATAGCCTTTGAGAAACATCGCTTTAAGATGTTGCCGTTTTTCTTCTTCAGGTTTCTCAAAAGTAGCCGTCATCGGCTCTAACACCAGTTGTGCCATTTGTTCTTCCATTCTTGTTGCTCTGTCTCGATCGTCAGGCGCCATGAATTCCATCGGCAATATGAACACCATGTTGATTTCGGCTGCCGATTCTTGATTGTTTGCTTCCTGATCATTTTTCTTTGGGCGCCACACCCGAGACTTAACATTCCTTTTCTCTGGCACCTGCTTCTGTTCTTCCTCTTGATGCTCCCACTAGCATGGCATTGGATCCTCCGTTTCTGGGATCTGGGTAGGCCATCGGGACACCACCTGGGATTTGCTGGTTTGGCCGATGATCTGGCGTATTCCCTATCTGGTTCCCTTCCTAGGGGTCCTCGTCCGACGCCCTGTCATCGGCTATCTCTTCCAGCCGATCGTGCACGCTGATCCTGCCCCCCAGTCCATCCTGTTGGTTGGTCCTGCCCCCCAGCCGATCATGCACCGAAATGCGCTGTTCCTCTCGTCCGCGCCGATTTCTGCTGATCGGCTCTGATCCTCTGTCCCAAGAGTGTGGCCTCGGGCGATCGTTGCAACTCAATCCATTACACTCCGGACAGTTATCGGCAGACAACAATCTGATGTTGTTCTCCCAGCAATGGATGAAGAACGGACATTGCCAGTGATCTTCATGCCAGCGTATCATCTCGTCGTGGTATCTTGATTGTTCTTGCTGCTGCCGATATTTGCTGAGCAAGAACTGGGAGGTGACGGGTTTGCGTGATCGTTCTGGCCCCCGCCTGCTCCTTTTGATTTCTTCCGTCGTGATCTGCCTCCTGGGATCGACGGCGCCGCCCCTTCTTGCCGATTCTGACGTCAGCACCTTGGTTTGGCGTGAATTTCCTCCGGTGTCAACCATGTTGGCCGGGAAGGGATGCTGATCTATCTTCATCGGCTTTGCCGATTTAGCTGGGGTTTCAAATTTAAGCCTCCCCTATTCGATGGCCGATTGTATCTGCTGATGGAAGACTTTGCATTCATTCGTATCATGAGACGTGGCGTTGTGCCACTTGCAGTATTTCATCTTCTTGAGTTGGTCGGCCGAAGGGATAGTGTGATGTTGAGATAGTTTAATCTGTCCCTCCATGAGCAATAAATCGAAAATTTTATCGGCCTTTGATGTGTCAAAGCCGAATGTCTCTGGCTCTTTCTTTCCGAAAGGGCATGATATCGGTTTTTTCCCTTTCACCCATTCTGCCAGGCCGATTTCCTCCTCCCCATCGGATTCAGACCCTTCTTGGTATGCCACCTTCTTTTGGAAATTCCTCCGCTGTTCAAACGGACGGACTTCCTGTCCTGACAACCGGTGGACGATCTGGCTTAGGCTTTCAAACTCTTGCGCAGCATATCTTTCTTTGATTTGTGGCAGGAGGCCTTGGAAAGCGATATCGGCCAACTGTGCATCGGTCAGAGCCAGACTGTAGCATTTGTTCCTGACTTCTCTGAACCTCTGTATATATCCCATTACCGGTTCATCGCTCCTCTGCCTGAGGCTGGTCAAATCCGAGAGCTTCATCTCATGTACTCCTGCGTAGAAGTACTTGTGGAACTGCTTTTCCAAATCGGCCCATGTAACAATAGAATTTGGTGGCAAGGTGGTGAACCACTGGAAGGCCGATCCGGATAGAGATGATGAAAACAAACGCACCCTCAGAGCATCTTGTGTGGCAGCCTCCCCGCACTGGATGATGAATCGGTTGATGTGCTCTACAGTGGATGTATCATCCGTCCCCGAAAACTTGGTGAAATCGGGAACTTTGTAGCGGTGTGGGAACGGCAGCAAGTCATAGGCCGATGGGTATGGCGTCTTGTAGGTGTAAGTTTGCACCTTTGGCTTCAATCCAAACTGGTCCTGGATCACTTCTGCTATTCTTGCCGTCCAGTCCACCTGCTGCTGATGAACAACTGTTCGCGGCGCGGGCATGTGCTGAAGAGCTGGCACGGCTGGGTGATGAATCGAAGCATGCGGCGAATTCTGCTAAGCAGCTGATAGTTGATGGCGAAGTGAATCCGCCGCCCCATCATATGTCATCATTGGCGCTGCGCCTCTGAATGCTTCTACAACGCTTGCCCCCCTGCCGATTTCTGATGAGATCGGCTGATACTGAGGGACCGTCGGCCAGACGGCTGATTGGTGAGTCACCTGGGTTGGATAGCTTCCATGCCCGGTTGATGGATCGGGGAAAGCCGTTATCGCCAATATCCCCCAGGGTACTGAGCTTGTAGGCAGCGATTGTACAGAAATGACCTGGACAGGTTGCAACGGTGTCTGTGACGGGAAACATGGTGCACCGCTGTACCTTGGAGACGCTGGAGGCAACGGAGTGTTGTATCCCTCGCGTTGCGTTAATATCGGCTGAGGAGCCGATTGGGATGTGCATGGTGAGCTTCTAGCTGGCAGCGTGATTGGCGGGGCATACGCTGGTCCCTGATAGCCTTGGACTACTCTGCTGGCCAGAGAACTAACGACGGCATTATACACCGTGTTGGTCATCACCGAGGATTGATCAATGAATGCCTGGTAGACGGACTGTTGGATCATATCGGACATCTTGCCTGAGTCTTCAGCGATGGTGATGTGGCGGGGAACTGGAATAGGAGCCTTCTTGACAGCCTCCCCGCTTCTGGTACGACTGAACGACTGAAGGTACATCTTCTTGTAATCTTCTAGATGTTTAGCTAATTCTTCTCTCTGGTCGTCCTTGAGATCCGCTTCTGTGACCTCAATGATGTTGGTATCGGAGATTTCTACGTTCTTCGACATATCAGATCTTGGATTTATCCCACTGAGCGTGCCAAAAGTGTGTTGGCGCTAAAATCGGCCAGACAGAAATCGGCCGATGGTCTTCAGCGTCGGACACACGACCCGGGAGAATCTGCTTAGCTCCTGTTCGGGTTATCGCCCTGGTGCGGTTCGCGCGGCGTGCCAGTCAATCTGACCTGTTGATTGACAAGGAAATAAAGTATTAAATTCCAGGCGCTCCGATCGGCTGGAGTTCCGATCTGTCCTGAGGAGCGCGTCGGCGGTGAATCGGCCGATTTGCTGTAGAGATGATCGGCTATGGATCAGCCGATAATCGTGTAGTAATTGTAAAGAAAACTGCTAGAGCGATCTAAACAATTACTACAGAGACAACACTTGAAATAGATCTAATCGGCTGTGAGATGATAAATCGAAGAAGAACGATGACGAAGCCGATTACTCTGATCTCAAGCTGGATAACTGATGATAATACTAGAATAACAGGTAAAACTTGCAATTCTAGTAAATATCGATAACCGGTGAATAAATCTAAACGAAACCACAGCGATGCACCCGTAGTTAAAGCTAGGATATTACTCGATAAGCAGAACCTACCAATTGGCCAGAGATCAAGTTGATGCAGCCCTGCCAATCCATATGAACTCGTGAAAGAAGAAAAGTATTGGCGAAGTCGCCGACTTGAAAGTAAATTGCTGAAAAAGTAGAAGTATTGTTGTTGATTGATGTATTCATCTTTTTGCAAGACCCTGACGACTCCTATTTATATCCTAAAACTAGGACTCCTGGTCGATCACGACTTGTTACAACCTTATTTAAAAAAATAGGAAAACTACTATATCTATAATAACTTTTAAAGGAAACGGACTCCCGCAGAATCTTCCGCCACGGTCCCCTAATCCAATCAGGATTCTTTTCAATTGCTCCTTGACCGACTTAGCGTTGCCCTGTTGACCAACTTTTGACCAGGACTCTCCGAAATAGTCCCATCCTATTGGCGCAAGCTGTATCACCAATCGGCTGATTTCCAACTGTCACCTCAATCGGCCGATTCCTTACCGTAGCCTTTAGATCTGCCGCATCGGCCGACCTTCTTTTCCCGACGCCGATTTAACACATGTCGAAATCTGGCGTCAACAGAAGTTTTTGTCAAGCGACTTCAATTGGACAAGCTAACTCCCAAATCGGATATGTGCATATTCGTGGGATATCCAATGGAAACTTTAGGGTATTACTTAAACAACCGATCAGAGGGCAAAGTGTTTGTTGCTCGGAACTGTGTTTTCTTAGAGAAAGAGTTTCTCAAGAAGGAGAAAAGTGGACAAAAGGTGTATCTTGAAGAGGTTCAAGATGAGCCAATTGGGCAAGATTCAACAAGTGATGCTAATGTAGCAGAACAAGTTGAGATACCTGTGGCAAGAGAAGCACCACCGCAGCAACGAAGGTCGGCAAGGCTCCGTGCGGCGTGCGAGATATTATTGTTGGACAGTGATGAGCCTGCGACATATGCAGAAGCGATGATGGACCCAGATTCTGAGAAATGGTAGAGTGCCATGAGATCCGAGATAGATTCTATGGGAGACAATCAAGTTTGGAACTTGGTTGACCTGCCTGATGGTGTTAAAGCCATAGAGTGCAAATGGATCTATAAGAAGAAGAAAGATATGGATGGAAATGTTCACATCTATAAGGCTCGACTTGTCGCAAAAGGGTTTAGACAAGTTCAAGGAGTTGACTATGATGAGACATTCTCTCCCGTAGTGATGCTTAAATCTATTCGGATCATTTTAGCAATAGCCGCGTATTTCGATTATGCGATATGGCAGATTGATGTCAAAATAGCTTTCCTGAACGGAAACCTGGATGAGGACGTGTATATGATACAGCCCGAAGGTTTTGTCGATCCGACCAATGCTGGAAAGGTATGCAAACTTCAGAAATCCATTTATGAGTTGAAGCAAGCATCTCGGAGTTGGAATATTCGTTTTGATCAAGTAGTTGAAAGGTTTGGTTTTCTTCAGAATGAAGAAGAAGCTTGTGTTTACAAGAAGAAAAGTGGGAGCTCTGTTGTATTTCTGATCCTGTATGTAGATGACATATTGCTGATTGGGAATGATATTCCGATGCTGCAATCCTTAAAGACTTCATTGAAAAATAGTTTTTCTATGAAGGACTTAGAGGAAGCCGCATACATTTTGGGCATAAGAATCCATAGAGATAGATCGAGAAGGCTTATTGGATTATGCCAAGATACTTACATTGACAAGGTGTTGAAACATTTCAGCATGGAACAATCAAAGAAAGGGTTCTTGCCTATGTCACACGGTATACATCTCAGCAAGACTCGGTGTCCTTCGACGACTGATGAGCTGGATCGCATGAGCAAGGTTCCATACGCTTCGGCAATTGGATCTATCATGTACGCGATGATAAGTACACGCCTAGATGTCTCATATGCTCTAAGTGCTACGAGCAGATACCAGTCTGATCCAGGTAAGAGTCACTGGACAGCAGTGAAAAACATTCTTAAGTACTTCAGAAGGACTAAAGATGTATTCCTAGTCTAGGAGGTGAGGAGGAGCTCACTGTAACGGGTTACACTGGTGCTAGCTTCCAAACCGACAAAGATGATTCAAAGTCGCAATCAGGATTTGTGTTCACATTGAATGGTGGTGTTGTAAGTTGGAAAAGTTCCAAGCAGGATACGGTAGTTGATTCTACAACGGAAGTTGAGTACATTGCAGCTTCGGAAGCCGCAAAGGAAGGGGTTTGGATGAGGAAGTTCCTCATAGAGCTTGGTGTCTTTCCGAATGCGTCCAGCCCATTGAACCTCTACTGTGACAACAATGGGGCAATAGCGCAGGAATCACCAGAAGAACAAACATGTACTATGGAAGTTTCACCTCATACGAGAGTTCGTTAGACAAGGTGAGATCAAGATATGCAAGATACACATGGATTTGAGTGTTGCTGATCTTTTGACAAAGCCTCTTCCACAGCGTAAGCATGAAGCGCACACAAGAGCTATGGGTATTAGATATCTTCTAGATTAGACTCTAGTGCAAGTAGGAGACTGTTAGAAATATGCCCTAGAGGTAATCATAGAGATGATCATATTTCGTTGTATCCATGATGTATTATGTGTTCATTGAATATCCATGAAAGGCAACTTGTATTGATTGGCAATTATATGAATTGTTTGTGAGACTCTTTACTTGTATGGTTATTCTAAAGTTGTTCCTAGTCGGAGTTTATGTACGGACACACATGAATATTAGACTAGCACATGTATTAGTTGATGATTGTGTTTCACAAGTCATATGACATGGAGATGTCAAACTAATAATGTGGGCGCATGTATGACATGAGGCTGGACCGATCCAACTTGAGAAGTAGTGATTTCTCATTACACAATGTGTACGCTGTGTCCTTAGACCTGAGATTGTCGCATGTACTCAAGATGTGAACCGACCTACTTAGGAGCCATCAAACGCTACTCCGTAATTGGGTAGTCATAAAGGTGGTTCTCGGGTTTGTCAAGAAGCATGCTGTGAGACATGGTCAGCCAAGATGAGATTTGCCCCTCTCTGCTTGAGAGAGATATCTCTGGGCCTCTCAAGTGATCGGATCAAGAAATGCATGGTCGTGCTAGGGTTAAGTGTTAACCAAGGATTCCGGATCACGACATCAAGAAAGAGTGGTCAGCTTGGAGCTAGACCAAATATCATGAGGCAAAGGGAATAGCATGTATATGAGATTGTGATGGCTCATCTGATATGATCTTTGCGCGCGCATAGGACCTGACACGTCTTGCTAGAGGCCGTTGTCAACTATTGGTTGAGTAGGAGTATTCGGGCCATGTTTGTTAACGCGTGAGCCCAAAGGGTCACACACTTAAGGGGCTGGAAGCCTAATGAGGATATGATGCGAATTAGACTGGGTTAGGTGCACTAATGGGCCTTAGTTAGGAAGCCCATTAGTGGGCGCATATAAAAGAAGGGGTGGGGCGCATGGAGGGGAACCCTAATTTCATGCCTGCTGGCAGCCGCCTGTTCCCACGCCCGCGCCCGCGGTTGCCCTCGTGGACCTAGCAGTCCGGAGTGCGACGCTTCTTCCCCGTACGTGTGGATACCTTGGAGGTGTTGCATCTGCTGCACGAGGACGAGCCACACGTGAGGAGGTCTCACAATTGCACTACCGGCGACCGACTGCACTACCGCGACGCGCTACAGAAGTCCCGCACCTGCGCGTCTAGTGGTAATTTTGTGATCTATAATAGCAGATTTCCCGGTTCATGCGGTGGAAATGTTTATTTTTCGCTAGCGTAGCCCACCTCATATCCCATCAGTGGCTGCCAGGTAGACATCTTGGACCAATCAGCCGGGACCTACAGTTACACGTGTTAGCCACGTCGGCCTGCTGGCCCGTACTCGTACACGTGGACGGCCGGGTCTCACCTCTCCAGTGGACCCGTGTTGACATATCTAACCCACAAACGTGACATGTGGACCTTCGGGTCCGAGTCAGGACACGTGGCTGCCAGGTAGACATGTTGGACCTGTCAACCGGGACCTACAGTTATACATGTTAGCCACGTCGGACCCTACACATGGCTCACCGGTTCTATGACGCGTCGCGGTCATCACTGATACGAGGAGTTAATGGCGCACCATTTTTTAATGATATGAGATATTGTTCTGTGATGCGCGTTTTACTTTCGACATAGTTCTATAGAGGCTTAGGGCTGCCGCCTATGAACTATAAGGAAACTGTGATTTTCATCATAGATAAGGTCTGTTCAACGATGAAGTTTCGGAACGTCACGCCCGAAACGTCATGGAAGCTACTATTTCTACTAGCGTGTAAAGGTTGAGAGAGTTCAGCATAAACATGTACCGAGAAACGAATACCAAAGGAAGCAAGATATTACCTTAACTATATTTTCTTGGTGAAATTTTTCTTAGATGTTATGAGGATGTATTTTAATCTCCAAATAAATTTCAGAATTTTTTGAGAAAAAATGGGTATTATAAAACTTGGTTGTAAAATATAGAAACATTTGTATTTTTACTTCCACATCTGCAGATTGTATCAAAATGTATTATTGTGCTTATATGATTCTTTATAATTTAAAGATTATTTTTATAGCACATATAGTTCACATAATCACATGCGATATAATTCCAATAAATAGGAAAAGATACATTTAAGTTCTAAATAAAGAGGTAAAATATTTCATAAAAAAAATACTAAATCAATACTAGATTAAATTTTCGTAAAAGATAAAGTTATTTATTTATTATTATTGCTTGTATCATTGTACTACAGTTGAGACTAGCCTATTTACTGACTGATGGTTCCATGCTGCAAATACAATTGCTGACGCACCGTTCATCTTTAAACATAAATATCTTTACCGACTGACGGTACCTTTGCAAAACAAGAATCACCCGACTGACTGCACGTCGAGATCATTTACCAACTGATTGTTCATCAGTAATGCTGAACTTTTACCGACTGACATCTGTCGCTAAATTGGTGTTGTGGTATAGTGAGAACACAAGGTTAGAAAATACTAAAAGATTTTGCCAAAGATCTTTCAGGCAGATATATACTCGTAAAAAGACCGTATTCAGCTAATTGATTTTGTGCTCATCATCCGGTCCAGATATTGCCATTATCAATGTTAGAGGAAGGATCCTGATGCCTTTATGCGATTTATGATTCTCTTTATTTCCTCCATTTTAAAGAGTTGAAATTACCAGTGACATCTGTACGTTGGAAGAGGATTTTGTTTATCGTCATTGGATCGATTTGATCACCAACCTTAGATCGCCCTTGTGAGAATTTTCTCCTTTTTTTTTCCACCTCAAGACCTTCTCGTAGTTGCCGACGGACTGGACGGTCGGGTTGCTAGCGACGAGCGCCGGCTCGGCCTGCTTGATGGCCTTGTGCAGGCCCCCCAGGTGGCCCCATATCAGCTTCCTCAGCAAACCTGCAGAGTGGCATGCCACGCTTTCAGTTTCAGACGATCAGGGAAGCACATTCAGAGCATCCTACTGTATCATTTTCTAGAAATTCTCTTGGTCTTCTGAAACTGTTACACTTCTAAAACTGAAACTGGCGTGGCTGCATACCGTATTCGTCGATGGGCGCATCGTAGTCGTAGCGTTTGATTAGTTTTCTGAAATCTTACTGTCAGATTGTCTCCTTTTAACCTACATTTAGGCACAATTAATCTAAAAGCTTCAGCTTTCAGTTATATGGACACTTAGGCATAATTTTGTTTTCTTCAATTTTGCAGATTATTGCAGATTATCTGATGTGCACCATACTTCATGACAAATCAACCTAAGCCCGCGCTGCTGTGCGACCAATCCCCCAGCAAGCTTGCACATGTCTCCTTAACCCGTGCGTGTATTTGCAATCGTCCTATCCGATGGAGCCTCCCGGTGTGTCAGTCCGTGATATTGTCCTATCCCCAAAACATGTTCTGCCTTTCTTGCAACCTGGAAGGCTTGTCCGTATTCTATATAGTACAGATGAGTCAGCCACCTTCTCCATTGATGAATATGTCACATGGGGAATTATTATAAACTTTGAAAAAGTGCAATCCAATGGTGAAGGTATTAACAGTTAATCTCATTTTCAACCTAATTTGTTAGTATGGCTGTTGACGCCGGATTTTGACACGTCTTGAATCGGCGTCAGGAGAAGAAGATTGGCCGATGCGGCAGATCTGAGAGCTACAGTAAGGAATCGGCCGATAGAGGTAACAATTGAAAATCGGCCGATTGGTGGCGCAACCCATACCGACAGGATAGGATTATTCCAGAAGATCCTGGTCAAAAGCTGGTCAACAAGGTATGCTAAGACGGCCGGAAAGCAATTGAAGAGGCCCTGATTGGATCAGGAAACGGCGGCGGAAGATTCTGCGGGAGTCCGTTTCCTTTTTAAAGTTATTATAGATATAGTAGTTTTCCTGTTTTAAATAAGGATTGTGACAAGTCGTAATCGACCAGGAGTCCTAGTTTCAGGGTATAAATAGGAGTCGCTAGGGCTTTGCAAAAAAAAATAATCAAATCAATCAACAAAACACTTCTACTTTTTACCAGTACTTTACTTTCAAGTCGGCGGCTTCGCCAATATTTTCTTCTTCCACGAGTTCGTACGGATTGGCAGGGCTGCATCAACCTGATCTCCGGCCAATTGGTAGGTTCTGCTTATCGAGTAACATCCGAGCTTTAACTACGGGCGCATCGCTGTGGTTTCCTTTGGATTTATTCACAAGTTATCGATATTTACTAGAATTGCAAGTTTTACCTGTTATTCTAGTATTATCACCAATTATCCAGCTTGAGATCAGAGTAATCGGCTTCGTCATTGTTCTCCTTCGATTCATCGCCATACAGCCGATTAGATCTGTTCCAAGTGTTGCCTCTGTAGTAATTGTTTAGATCCCTCTAGCAGTCTTCTTTACAATTACTATACGATTATTGGCTGACCTATAGCCGATCATCTCTACAGCAAATCGGCCGATTTGCCGCCGACGCGCTCCTCAGGACAGATCGGAAATCCAGCCGATCGACGCGCCTGGAATTTAATACTCTATTTCCTTGTCAATCAACAGGTCAGATTGACTGGCACGCCGCGCGAACCGCACCAGGGCGATAACCCGAACAGGAGCTAAGCAGATTCTCCCGGGTCGTGTGTCCGACGCTGAAGACCCATCGGCCGATTCCTATCCGGCCGATTTTAGCGCCAACACACTTTTGGCACGCCCAGTGGGACAATCCAAGACCTGATATGTCGAACAACGCGGAAATCTCTGACAGCAATATCATTGGGGTCACAGAAGCTGATCTCAAGGACGACCAGAGGGAGAAATTGGCCAAACATTTGGAAGATTACAAGAAGATGTACCTCCAGTCGTTCAGTCGTACCAGAAGCGGGGAAGCAGTCAAGAAGGCTACTATCCCAGCGCCTCGCCACATCACCATTGCTGAAGACTCGGGCAAGATGTCAGAGATGATTCAACAGTCTGTGTATCAAGCGTTCATTGACCAATCCTCGGTGATGAGCAACACGGTGTACAACGCCGTCATCAACTCTCTGGCCAGCGGAGCCGTTCAAGGTTATCGGGGACCGGCATATGCCCCTCCAACTACTCTGCCGGCCAGAAGCTTACCGTACACATCCCAATCGGCTTCTCAGCCGATATTGACGCAGCGCGAGGGATACAGCTCTCCACCACTTCCGGCGTCTCCAAGATACAGCGGTACACCTTGTCTCCCATCGCCAGCGCCGCTTCAACCCGTTCAAATGGCTTCTGTGCAAGCACTGCCTACGGGCTCAGTGCCTTGGGGGGCATCAGCCACGACTTATTTTCTCGAGCCAGCGAACGGGCATGGCACTTATCCGTTCCAGGTGCTGTACCAATCGGCCGCCCGGCCGACGGTCTCCCAGTACCAGCCGATTTTACCAGAAATCGGCAGGGGGGCAAGCACTGTGGAAGCATTCAGAGGCACGGTGCCAGCAACGACGTACGAAGGGGGTGCGGACGCGTTTCGCCAGCAGTTATCGGCCGCTCAGCAAACTTCGCCGATTCATCACCCGGCCATACCAGCCCTTCAGCATGTGCCCGCGCCTCGAACAACTGTTCATCAGCAACAGGTGGACTGGACGGCGAAAATAACAGAAGTAATCCAAGATCAGTTTGGACTGAAGCTGAAAGTTCAAACTTATGCTTACAAGACGCCGTATCCATCGGCTTATGACTCGTTGCCGTTCCCCCACCGCTACAAGGTTCCTGATTTCACCAAGTTCTCAGGGACGGATGACACATCCACTGTGGAGCACATCAACAGATTCATCATCCAGTGCGGAGAAGCTGCCACGCAAGACGCTCTGAGGGTACGGTTATTTTCATCATCTCTATTCGGATCGGCCTTCCAGTGGTTCACCACTTTACTGCCAAATTCTATCGTCACGTGGGCCGATCTGGAGAAACAATTCCACAAGTACTTCTATGCAGGAGTACACGAGATGAAAATCTCGGATTTAACCAGCCTCAGGCAGAGGAGCGATGAACCGGTGACAGGGTACATACAGAGGTTCAGGGAAATCAAGAACAAGTGCTACAGTCTGGCTCTGACCGATGCACAGTTGGCCGATATCGCTTTCCAAGGTCTCTTGCCACAAATCAGAGAGAGATATGCCGCCCAAGAGTTTGAGAGCCTGAGTCAAATCGTCCACCGATTGTCAGGGCAGGAGGTGCGACCGTTTGAACAGCGGAGGAGCTTCCAGAAGAAGGTGGCGTACTTGGAGGGATCTGAATCTGACGCGGAGGAAGAAATCGGCCTGGCGGAATGGGTAAAAGGGAAAAAACCAATATCCTGCCCCTTTGGCAAGAAGGAGCTAGAGACATTCGGCTTTGACACATCCAAGGCCGATAAAATTTTTGATCTACTGCTTCAGGAGGGACAGATTAAGCTATCGCAACATCACACCGTCCCTACGGCCGATCAGCTGAAGAAGATGAAATACTGCAAGTGGCACAACGCTACTTCTCATGACACCAATGAGTGTAAAGTCTTCCGCCAGCAGATACAATCGGCCATTGAACAGGGGCGGCTCAGATTTGAAACTCCAACCAAATCGGCAATGCCGATGAAGATAGATCAGCATCCCTTCCCGGCCAACACGGTCAACGCTGGAGAAGAATCAGGTCAAACCAAGGTGCTGACGTCAGAATCGGCGAGAAGAGGCGGCGTTGTCGATCCCAGGAGGCAGATCACGACGGAAGAAATCAGAAGGAACAGGCGAGGGCCAGAACGACCACACAGGCCTGTCACCTCCCGATTTCTACTAAGTAAATATCGGCGGCAGCAAGAACAAGCACAACACCAGCAAGAGATGATACGCCGGCGTGAAGATCACTGGCGGTGTCCCTTCTTCATCCACTGCTGGGAGAACGATATCAGATTGCCATCTGCCGATAACTGTCCGGAGTGTAACGGATCAAACCACAACGATCGCCCGAGGTTACACTCTGGGAACAGAGGACCAGAGCCGATCAACAGAAATCGGCGCGAAGAACGGCGCGTTCCGGTGCATGATCGGCTGGGGGGCAGAGTTGACCAGTGCAACAGGTCAAAAAGCAAGATCGGCCAGCAGGATGGACTGGGGGGCAGGATCAGCGCGCACGATCGGCTGGAAGAGATGGCCGATGACAGGGTATCGGATGAAGATCCCCTAGGAAGGGAACCAGATTGGGAACACGTCAGATCATCGGCCAAGCCAGTAAATCCCAGGTGGTGTCCTGATGGCCTATCCAGATCCCAAAAGCGAAGGATCCAACGCCTACGCCAGTTTGAGCATCAAGAAGAAGAACAAAGACAGGTGCCAGAGAGAAGGAATGTGAAATCTCGAATTTGGCGCCCAAAGAAAAGCGATCAAGAAACGGATAACCAAGAATCGGCAGCCGAGATTGATATGGTTTTCATACTGCCGATGGAGTTCATGGCGCCGAGCGATCGGGATAAAGTGAAAAAAACAGAAGAAGAGCAAATGGCACAGCTGGTATTAGAGCCGATGACGGCTATGTTTGAGAAACCAGAAGAAGAAAAACGACAGCATCTCAAAGCGCTGTTCCTCAAGGGTTATGTCAACGGAAGACCCGTCACCAGACTACTGGTAGATGGAGGCGCGGCAGTCAACATCATGCCGTATGCCATGTTCCGCAAGCTGGGCAAGGGGGATGACGACCTCACCAAGACGGACATGATGCTGAAGGATTTCGAAGGCAACGTATCACCCGCCCGCGGAGCGTTCTGCGTCGACCTTACCATCGGCAGTAAGACCCTCCCTACTACTTTCTTCATCATTAATGGCAAGGGGTCCTATAATATGCTGCTTGGTCGCGACTGGATACATGCAAATTGCTGTGTCCCCTCTACAATGCATCAATGCCTTGTGCAATGGGTCGGCGACAGTACAGAGGTAGTAGCTGCCGATTCTGTATACAGCGTTGCAGCGGCCGACACACAGCAGTGGAGCTGCGAGCATGTCAAGTGTATATCTGGCAGGACTTGGGACACTGACTTCCTAAAAGTGTCCGATTTCGGTTTAAAGCCGATCCAAGCAGTCGGCTCTGAAGATTCAGAATAAATGGATCAGCTCGTCCGAGAAGATGGGAAGCTGGGGCACGGGTTCACGTCGGCCGATTTATTAGAGATGGTAGATTTGGGAGATAGCGGCAAATCGAGGCCGACGTACATTAGTGCCAATTTGGATTCTGAGTACAAATACAAATTGATAAGATTATTGAAAGAGTTCAGGGATTGCTTTGCTTGGAAATACCACGAGATGCCAGGACTAGACCGGTCTATTGTTGAACACCGGTTACCTATAAAATCAGGATATCGGCCGTATCAGCAACCTGCACGGCGGTGTAACCCCAAAATTCTACCTGACATAAAGGCCGAGATTACAAAGTTGATTGAGGCAGGATTTATTCGGCAGTGCCGCTACGCCGAATGGATTTCTAACATTGTGCCTGTATACAAGAAGAATGGAAAGTTGCGTGTGTGCATCGATTTCAGGAACTTAAATCAGGCGACGCCAATGGATGGTTATCCGATGCCAACGGCCGATATCTTGGTGGATGCTGCCGCAGGCCACAAAGTCATAAGTTTCATGGATGGGAATGCCGGATACAATCAGATATTAATGGCCGAGGAAGATATTTTGAAAACGGCTTTTAGGTGCCCAGGTCATCTTGGTTTATTTGAATGGGTGGTTATGACTTTTGGCTTGAAGAACGCCGGCGCTACGTATGAACGGGCCATGAACTACATCTTCCACAAACTCATTGGTTCATCAGTGGAAATTTATATAGATGACGTCGTGGTCAAGTCAAAAGGTCACCAGGATCATCTGGCCGATTTACAGGAAGTGCTGGAGTGCACAAGGAAACATGGGCTGAAGATGAACCCAAACAAGTGTGCGTTTGGTGTATCGGCCGGACAATTCTTGGGATTTATGGTCCATGAGCGTGGGATAGAAGTCAGCCGCAAGACTATAGACGCCATCAACAAAGTAGTGGCCCCACAAAATAAAACTGAACTGCAGTCCCTCATCGGCAAGGTCAATTTCATCAGAAGATTCATATCCAATCTATCGGGACGTATTCAGGCTTTTACCCCTCTGTTGAAATTAAAGCCCGACCAAGAGTTCACATGGGGAGAAGAACAACGCAAGGCACTGGAGAATATCAGGCAGTATCTGGTTTCACCCCCGGTGTTAGCCCCGCCACAGCCTGGTAAGCCGTTCAAGTTATATTTATCGGCTGATGAGCAGGCTATTGGATCGGCGTTGGTACAGGAGTTTGAAGGAAAAGAACGAGTGGTATACTACGTTAGCAGAAGACTTTTAGACGCCGAAACAAGATACTCTTTGGTGGAGCGATTATGCTTGTGCTTGTACTTTTCATGTACTAAGCTCAGACACTATTTGCTATCGGCAGAATGCATAGTCGTGTGCAAAGACGATGTGGTGAAGTATATGCTATCGTTGCCGATTTTGAAGGGGCGGATTGGAAAATGGATCCTGGCTTTGTCAGAATTCGATCTAAGGTACGAATCGGCCAAAGCCGTCAAAGGTCAAGTGATGGCCGATTTCGTAGTTCAGCATTGTGGACCAGAAATTGCCACCGTTGAATCAGTTCCATGGACTCTATATTTTGATGGTTCTTCGTGTGGGGTCGGATCAGGAATCGGCATCGTTCTTGTGTCGCCTCGGGGGGCAACATATGATTTCTCTCTGCCGATAGAAGCTTCTGCAACCAATAACCAGGCGGAGTATCGAGCTGTTCTGAAAGGCATCCAACTATTAAGGAAAGTCAGGGCGGATGCAGTCGAGATCTTTGGGGACTCCATGCTCATTGTGGATCAGTTAACAGGACGATCCGAGTGCAAGGACGACATCTTGAGGATTTATTATGAGGATTGTCTTCAACTTTTGAAAGGCTTCAAATCTGCAACAATTGAGCACATCCCCAGAAATTATAATGAAGAAGCCAACAGACTGGCTCAACATGCTTCTGGGTATCGGCCGATTCAGGGAGCGATGACGCTAGAACTCGCGGCCGATGACTGGCGGAAGGAGATCGCTGATTATTTGAAAAATCCATCCCAAAAGGTGGATCGGCGAACACGTTTTTAGGCTACAAAGTATGTGTTGCTTGAGGATGACTTATTTTTTCGGACGATTGATGGAGTTCTTCTCAAATGCCTGGGAACAGAAGAGGCAAAGGTTCTAATGGGAGAGATCCATGAAGGCGTGTGTGGAGCTCATCAATCGGCTCACAAAATGAAGTGGATGATCAGGAACAATGGATATTACTGGCCGACCATCCTTGAAGATTGTTTCAAGTATTACAAAGGATGCCAAGACTGTCACAGGTTTGGCAATGTGCAGCGCGCACCAGCATCGGCTATGAATCCAATAATTAAGCCGTGGCCGTTCAGAGGTTGGGGAATAGATCTCATCGGGCAGATTCATCCTCCATCTAGCAAAGGGCATAAGTTCATATTGGTGGCTACAGATTATTTTACCAAATGGGTGGAGGCAGTTCCTTCGAGGAACGTGACATCAGCCGATATGATTGAGTTTGTTAAAAGCCATATTATATATCGATTTGGTATTCCTCAAACCATCACAACTGATCAAGGGACAATGTTCACTTCTGGAGAATTCGGAGAGTTCGCCGCCGATATGGGAATTAAATTATTAAATTCTTCTCCATACTATGCTCAAGCCAATGGCCAAGCAGAATCGTCTAACAAGGGGATAATCAAGCTAATCAAGAGGAAGGTAGAAGAGCAGCCCAAGAAATGGCATATGTCTTTGGCTGAATCTTTATGGGCGTACAGGATGGCTTGTCATGGGGCCACTAAAATATCCCCTTATCATTTGGTTTATGGCCATGAAGCGGTATTACCATGGGAGATAAGAACAGGGTCAAGACGCATATCGCTACAGGATCAGTTAACGGCCGATGATTATTCCTTTCTCATGAAAGATGAGCTTGACGATTCAGCGGGTTTGCGGTTAAGAGCTCTGATCAGCATAGAGGAGAACAAGAAAAGGGTGGCCAGATGGTATGACAAGAAGGTCAAAGTCAAACAGTTCTCTCAGGGAGATCTGGTATGGAAGCTGGTGCTGCCGATAGGATCTAAGGATCCCAAATTCGGTAAGTGGTCACCCACTTGGGAAGGGCCGTATAGAATCGGCCGATGTGCTCCTAGAAATGCATACATTCTGGAGACAATAGAAGGGGAGGAATTCCCAAGAGCTCTAATGGACGATATCTGAAGAGGTACTATCCAAACATTTGGGTAGATGCATAACTTACAGCAAGATATATCAAGGTAACATGGCCGATTTCTCGTCGGTTTTCTGGTTACACATCTGGTGAAGGAAATATTGGGATTCATTATTGGATGGAAATCACGGATTACATGGCCGACATGGTATAAGTCGCCCTTGGAATAAAAATACTACTGATTACGCCTACGTTGGATTTCTCTTTCGACGCGACCTAGTCTTATCATGAGGGTGAGCCTTTCATCTTTCAGATCCTTTGCAGTGGCTCCAGTTTCAGCTTGGTCGCAGAGTTCTTTCAGCAGGCGGGCCTTCTCCTCTTCCAAATCTTTCATGGTGGCTTCAGTCTTAGCTTCAGCAAGTCGGTGTGAAGATGAAGAACTCTCGTCAGAGGTTGGCATTTGTTCAAAGCAGACGAGATCCATATGGTCCAAGATTGGTCGGACATTGGCAGGAACATGATCTTTGAGTTCTTCAGAATGAGCTTTTATCAAATCTATATCAGCTTGCGACAATGGCTTGCCTGAATGCATGATTTCGATCGCTCTTTCCAAACCGGGGTTGAGATGGTTCGGCTGAAAGAAGGAATAAACAAATATGTTGGAACCAAGTAAGGTATCTCAGGAAGGGATGGAGAGAAAATTGATACCTGATTAACGGAAGAGGAGGATCGAGAAGACATTTTAATGCTTGACCAAAGACGGCGAGGGGCGGGATTCAGAAGGAAAGGAAGACGAGCAAGATGAGCATTTTTGGAAATAGTACGAAGAGGCGTATTTATAGAAAAGAAGAGACGAAGGGTTGGCAAGACGTGTGCCGTCGGAGTAAAGGCATCAGTAAATGTAAAGCTGCCAGGGGAGATGGTCAAAGTTTGAGTCTACACGCCAACATGATGTTCGTCCTGTTTCCGGATTCCATGTCGTGGAGCTGATTCTAGAGCAAGGATCAGATGCAGAGGAGTAGGTAACGCAATTGACTCTGGGGTTTACTCCTGTCACAATTGGGAAGTTTCGGAGGAGAGGATTAAATAAAAGAGTTTCGAAGGAAAAGTCATATTTTACTCCGAAACTGGGGGGCATGTGTTGACGCCGGATTTTGACACGTCTTGAATCGGCGTCAGGAGAAGAAGATTGGCCGATGCGGCAGATCTGAGAGCTACAGTAAGGAATCGGCCGATAGAGGTAAGAGTTGAAAATCGGCCGATTGGTGGCGCAACCCATACCGACAGGATAGGATTATTCCAGAAGATCCTGGTCAAAAGCTGGTCAACAAGGTATGCTAAGACGGCCGGAAAGCAATTGAAGAGGCCCTGATTGGATTAGGAAACGGCGGCGGAAGATTCTGCGGGAGTCCGTTTCCTTTTTAAAGTTATTATAGATATAGTTGTTTTCCTGTTTTAAATAAGGATTGTGACAAGTCGTAATCGACCAGAAGTCCTAGTTTCAGGGTATAAATAGGAGTCGCTAGGGCTTTGCAAAATAAAATAATCAAATCAATCAACAAAACACTTCTACTTTTTACCAGTACTTTACTTTCAAGTCGGCGACTTCGCCAATATTTTCTTCTTCCACGAGTTCGTACGGATTGGCAGGGCTGCATCAACCTGATCTCCGGCCAATTGGTAGGTTCCGCTTATCGAGTAACATCCGAGCTTTAACTACGGGCGCATCGCTGTGGTTTCGTTTGGATTTATTCACAAGTTATCGATATTTACTAGAATTGCAAGTTTTACCTGTTATTCTAGTATTATCACCAATTATCCAGCTTGAGATCAGAGTAATCGGCTTCGTCATTGTTCTCCTTCGATTCATCGCCATACAGCCGATTAGATCTGTTACAAGTGTTGCCTCTGTAGTAATTGTTTAGATCGCTCTAGCAGTCTTCTTTACAATTACTATACGATTATCGGCTGACCTATAGCCGATCATCTCTACAGCAAATCGGCCGATTTGCCGCCGACGCGTTCCTCAGGACAGATCGGAAAATCCAGCCGATCGACGCGCCTGGAATTTAATACTCTATTTCCTTGTCAATCAACAGGTTAGATTGACTGGCACGCCGCGCGAACCGCACCAGGGCGATAACCCGAACAGGAGCTAAGCAGATTCACCCGGGTCGTGTGTCCGACGCTGAAGACCCATCGGACGATTCCTATCCGGCCGATTTTAGCGCCAACAATGGCTTTCTATTTTCTTTACATGTTTAGTATATAAAATGAATTTTACCCGGAAAATGTTTGGTGACGCATTCCATTACAGGATTATGTTGTTATACACTTTAATGTGGATTGGGATGGGATTTCAGGCTTAATCCGCAGATATGTCGGCTTACCGTTCACTGTCATGTTTTGATGATTAGGATCCTTCATGGCTCTTCTGGGATCTGCTCATGTTCATGACTTCATGAGCTTTGACCAATTGTGACAGGTGTTATAACCCCTGTCAGTGTTGCCTAGGTCTCTTACCTTGGTGATGAATTGACTGGCAACCAAGTGCCTCTTCAGAGTTGCAAATAATTCTGTAAAGCCATTCTGATCTCAAACGATTTGGACTTCGCAAAAATTATATAGATGCATCGATGCAGTTACCTTTTTTTCCTTTTCACAAGCTGATCTAAAAAAGCTTGACTCAAGTTAGGTTCGGATTAACTATTTGCAGGGCGTAACTTCATCAGTTTGAATTGCAGAACTTTTGGCAGCTTTTAACCTGTAACTGTACTAAGTGGATCTTGAATTCTCAACCACACGCAGCAATTACATCTGGTTTTCATTCCCAAAAATAGTTAAATTACTGTGATTCTAACTATGCCTTTAAAGGTCATTGCTGAAAGGGAAAATATCCCTTTACTTAACTTCTGGTCTTGCTCTTGCAAATAGGATAATCCTAATCAATATCCGCTGCCACACTGGACTTATAAGTCATCAACTAGTGTTTTATAATCAATGGAAAATGCAGGTCATACTTGGATACAAGAAAGAACCAATCTCTCATCCACAAGATAATTACAAGATAATTAGTCATCACCTAGGGGGGCTTCAGGTCAAGTGAAAAAGTAAATACCATGAGAAGAGAGAAGATGAAGAGGGGATGAGAAAAGGTTCTCTAGTCAGCGTGACATGTCAGCGCTAGACATGTACATGGATGAGTACAGGCCTAAATGATATCACTTTCAGAGTTTATGGACCCGAAAATTCACTTTCGAAGTTTGTGGACCTAAGTGATATCCTCTTACAAGGTTATGATCACTACTACAAAATCAATTTGTAGGAACGTCCTATTTTTTTTCCTAGGGGCGGGTCAAAAGATATCCCGCTCCTACAAATGGAGCGCAGTTATTGTAGCATCCGACCCCCAACTAGAAAAGCATTTTTAGGGGCGGGTGATGGCATCACCCGCTCTAGAAATGGCCACCATTTTCAGGGACGGTTAACGGCATCACCCAACCTTAGAAATGGTATTTTTAGGGGCAAGTGATTCCACCACCCGCTCCTGAAAATGGTGGCCATTTCTAGGGGTGGGTGATGGCATTAACTGCCTCTAAAATTGCTGTTTTAGGGGCCGGTAATGGCATGACCCGCCCCTACAAATGGTTCCACATAAATAAATTCATAAATTTTTGATATCCCTAAAAATACGTTTTTACCCTCCCCTAAAAATCCTTTTTTGTAGTAGTGGATGAACCTCCCATGCATTTAACTTTTTTTTTGTTGTTCATGTGAGATGAGATAAGTTAAAGTAATTCCATCATCTGAGTAATAATAATATAAGTTAAAGTAAGCCAAAATTTATTAGGTCCCAATCAAACGTGCCATAATAATAATATAAGCTAAATTCAGCTCGCCACGACATTACCATTCAAATACTTTAGCCAAACAAACGTGCCACCCTTTCTTGAACCAACAGTTTGAGTCATGATTCTGATAGTCCCAGCTGAATTGTATGATTCACAAGGCTTCCCTTTACTTAAAGCAGAAGACTCCTATTTTATGCGACTAAAAAGTAATTAGCCGAATACGATGTACTCCCTCTGTCCTGAATTACAATTTATTTAAATTTTTTCAGATACATAGTTTTTATAATGTATCTAGACATATATATTTAGGTGTATAGTATACATATCTAGAACAAAACGAATTATAATTTGGTGTAGTGGTTATCATTCAGCGGAAACACAGTGTTTATAGTTGGTCTACCATTTCTTGGAACGCTTGCACACAGGACAGAGGCAATCCAACTACAAGCACCATGCTGTGGCTATCACGCACGCCACGCAGAATCATTGCCACCTCTTTATGCGGCAGCTCCGCCGGACCCGAGTGGCTTGCCTGTCCCCATCCAAAATCCGCGGTTCGGAACTCAAGTCGGTTCCAAGCTGTGACGAGAGTCGTCGCCGTCAGCGACGGGCGTGCCACTCGGTTGAGCTCAATGTAGTCAACGGCGGAACGGATAAACGCGTTGTCTGTGCGGCTGATGGCAGCCTTGATGGAACGGGATGCCGCTGACAGTGGCCTGCTGAGGAGGTCGCTGGCGTTAGAAATGCAGCATGCGAAGACGATGGCGTTGCCCCAGAATCCGTTCGGCAGTGGCGGGTTGACGCGCCGCCGGCCGTCTACGGCGAACAGCAACTTGCTCTTCTGCTCGGGGCGCATCCTCAGGGCTCGCGTCCTCGCGACCCAAACAAAAGCCGTGAGAGCGACGAAGGTCGAGCACGTGGTGGTCGAGGCGTCTTCGCTAGCAGCTTTCTTCAGCCTCTCCAGCTTGCCGGCGTCGAACGTGAAGGAGCGATACACGCAGGGCATGTTGCCAAATATGCCGGCGAGGTCGGAGACGTCCTCTATCTCTGTGAATTCGTCATGGGGGAAGCAAATCGTTGGGACAGACCTGGCGCTCTGCAGTGTGCGATCGTGGTACGGCGAGGTGGACAGGGGCACGCCCCGTGCGGTCTCCGCCCAGGAGCAGAGGAACGCGGCCGCGGACTGGCCGTCCGCCAAGCAGTGGTTCATGGCGAGCCCGAGGACGAAGCCACCGCACTTGAACGTGGTCACCTGGACGGTCAGCAAGGACGCCTCCCGGGCGTTCTCACTGTCCATGTCGATGTACACAAGGTCCTTAAGAAACTCGGCGGCGCAAGGCGCGGACACGTCCGTGACCTCCCGCAGCTCCTCGTCGGCTAGTGCTTCGACGAACGGCACACCACGGCGATCGTTCCGCACGGCAAGCCTCCCGTCGGGGCGCACGGCCAGGGCGCCCTGAAAGGGGTAGTAGTACGAGAGCACCGTGCTAAGGGATTCCCTGATAAGCGTGACCGCGTTGTCGCTACGCGTCTCGCTGGATGAGTTGAAGACGTGGACGGTCTTCATGAGAGCGTCGACGTTCTGGTCGAGGTTGGAGAGGAAGTAGTAGTCTTCACGAACTGTGACCGGGGCATCGCCGGCAGCGTGCACTAGCACTGGTTCCGACCTCGTCACCTTCATCATTTCTCTCTTGCTGGTTTACTCAACGTCTTTGCTATGTCATTGGCAGTTTCGCAAGTGCAGTCAGCATGCAGGGTAGTGGGAGCAGGGGTATATATAGGCCCGTCAGGTAGAGCTCCGGCTCTTTTGAAATGGCTCCGAATGGCTCCGGCTCCTGCTTATATGGTAAAACAGTTTTTATTTTGGAGCCAAAACTATTTTGAAAAGGGTTTGATAGGAGCACTCCTCATATTTCTTCATAAATGGATGGAAGGCATAAAATATTCAATATATCCTACCACTTTGACTTGGTTGTATAGATAAGTGTCATGCGCGTAGTTTATAACTTCATTTCATATGAATAAAAAAGTTGTTGAATAAAAATTATAGATTAATCAATAATTACTATTTTCTCTAGTAATAGATTAATTAATGCTCATAAAAAAATAAAATTTTAAATAGCCAACTATAGCTGCCGCTAAAACCGGTTATAACTGTTAGGAAGTGCAGCCGCTATGTCATTTAGTCGGATTAAACCGGCTATAGCTGCTAAATATCGTAACGAAAGCTCTGCTGCTAAACACTTAAGACGGTAATTTAAAACCATGATAAAAAAGCATAATCACGTGCTCATGCCAGGCACCATGGGTGCGCCGGCACCGGCACCGGCCGCAGCAAGAACCGCATATCACGCGGGTGCACCCACACCGCCGGCACCGGCCGGCGGCCACGCTGCCAGTAGCATCAAGAACAGCGGGCGCAGCGGCGAACACGGCAGGCGCCGCCGCCCCAATACCTGCCGCTTCTTGGTGCCGCATCCCGAAGCCGATGTGTGGCCTCCCGTCCATCTATCCTTCACTTACGCATCGAGTTCTCCGCTTGTGGATCCGCCGGTTTTCCTAACGAGGATGACCTCCTTGCGCCTAATTGATGCAGGCCAGCGGACGGGTTTCATCCCCCCGACCGCACGGCTCGAGTTTTCGCGAGGGAGAGAGTGGAAGACCGAGCAGACCGAGCATTTTTTTCGTAAATAACACAAACTTGAGGGGCAAATGGATATGCTTAGATGCGGGTCTCGGAGATGAGCCACGAGGAGCTACTATTTTTGGCTCCCATGCGCTAGTTCATTCCCACGACTGGCTCCACGAGTGCTCCAGCATCAGAACCGTTTCCAATTTCACCATTTGGTACACCTCCTGCTGGAACCGGTGACGGAGCCGTCAGGAGATCCCTACCAAAGGGGCCGATAGACTACAGCGCTGTCAAACAGTTAGTTGCAGGTATTAAATTGTTTCCTTATCCATTCCGTTCTTTAATAGCCGATGGTGGATGTCTGCTCTTGATGGTTTCCTGCATTTCTCCATTAATGTGCGACCTAATTTACTGACGCGACCCCCTGACCAATCGCACATCCGCAGCACACCTAAATCAAAATCGATTGCTAGATGCATCATTTCCGCCTTCAGGTATATTTTGTAGTAATTCTACTTTGGACGAACTATCACATGCTTATACGATCAGATAGCCTGGCAAAATTAGTTTTAAGTGTCGTATATGCTTGATAGCACACGTTTTTTTCTTAAAAATGCAAGAAAGCTGCCAAGCATTTCTTAATCTTTGGTAGTGCCGCACTCGCACAGCCATCCAAGTGCGTCGGCATCACATTATTTGTCTAATACTAGTACATCCAGAAACCCTCATCGGTTTTTGACATTTGTCCCCACGGAGATTGGACCCCGAAAGCATTAGTTCCGGGTCCAACGCTAGAGGCTGGGAGAGCAAGGAGGAATTTTTTATCCCGGTTGAAGCCACAAACCGGGACTATAGGTCCCTCACTAGTCCTGGTTGGTAGCTCCAATCGGGACTAATGGCGCGCAGCACAATTAGTCCCGGTGGTAGCCACCAACCGGAACTAAAGGCATCTTCCTCCTCTATCCGGCGAAGCCATGAACACTCCAACCGTTGTGTGTTCATGGCGACGGCCGGCTAGGGGAGGAGCTCATGCTTTTTTTCATATTTTTTGGAGATTCAACTTGCCCATGTGATGATAAAGGTCAGCAACTTCATCTCCTCCCTTTCATAGTAGTATTTTTGTTTATAGCTTTAGAAATAGAGAAATTTAAGATTTTAGAATTAGAGAGAATGAGGAACTTTTTCATTTTTTCACCATATGACATAGAATGAGAAATTTTCATTGCATGCATAGTTGTTGCTTAGTTGAAGAAGGTAATCAAAATGATTACATAGAAAAATAAATTTATGAATTAGTAATTTTTCATGCATAGAGAAATGATAATGCAAAAAAATTGAAATACTATAGATAAAGTAGTATATGGTTATATTTTTTATATGCATAGATAAAGTTAGATAAATTGGAAATACCATATCATGCATAGATAAAATGAGAGATAATATATCAGATGTTGTATAGTAACCATTTAGATAATATGAGCTATAATCTTTTTTGTAGTTGCTTAGATGTTGCATGCATTGAGAGATAATATTTTGGAGTAATATTTCATGCATAGAGAGACAATGCACAGAGAAATGAGAGATATTTTAAAAAATATCTAGAGTTAATGATAATTTCAATAATAAAATGCAGATGGACCTGCAATTGGTGTACAATGCTGACTGACATTCCAAAGGGTTCATCGATGGCCTGCATTATTTTTTGGATGTGGCCGAGGCAAACAAGAGGAATGGTTTCTTGTGCTACCCGTGTGGAGATTGCCAGAACAAGAAGGATTACTCCTCTTCAAGGATCCTTCACAGCCATATTTCTGCTAATGGTTTCATATCCAATTATATTTATTGGACCAGTTACGAAAAAAGGGGTTATAATGGAAGACAATGAAGAAGAAGAGTGTGACGACAACTTTCCTGGCCAAGCTGGATTCGGTGCCTTTGATGATGATACTGCAATGAAAGAGCCTGAAGGAGAGGAAGTAGATGATGATCCCACCGACGATCTTGGCAGGCATTGCACGATGCACGGGTAGATTGTGAAAGTGAAAAGGAGAGGATGATGTTCCAGCAGATATTAGAGGACCACCACAAGTTGTTGTACCCAGGTTGTGAAGATGGATTGAAGAAGCTTGGCAACACTCTAGAGTTGCTGCAATGAAAGACAGCGCATGGTGTATCTGACAAGGGATTTGGTGAAACATTTAAAAAATACGCTTCCTAAGGATAACGAATTGCCTACCACAACATACGAAGTAAAACAACTTGTTTGCCCTCTAAGATTGGAGGTACACAAGATATATACATGTCCCAATGATTGCATCCTCTACCACGGTGATGAGTACAAGAATTTTGATGCGTGTCCCATATGCAGTGCATTGGGGTATAAGATCAGGAGAGAGGACCCTGAGTATGTCGAGGGGGAGTGTCCTAGGAAGAGAGTTCCTGCCAAGGTCATGTGGTACTCTCCTATAATACCACGCTCGAAGTGTGTCGGTGTGAAGTGTGTCGTCAAGATCAGGAACTCAAAGGTGCAAGCAACATAAGGTTTAGACAGGTTTGGGCCGCGAGTTGCGTAATACCCTACATCCTGTATGGTGGATTGTATTGCCTTGGATTGGTTATGCTTCGGAGGGGGTCCCTGCCTGCCCTTATAGACTCTAGGGGACAGGGTTATAGGTATCCTAGTCGAGTACAAGCTTAGGAGTCCTACTCTGGTCATGCCGAGTAGTTTCCTTCTATACTATTTAGTCCTACTTGTATCTGATTACATTACAATAGACATAAGGTATGGAATATGCACCATCGCTCATTCTAGAATTATCTATGCCACGTAAGCAGTCCCGTGGTCCCGGATCTAACAATTCCTAGAGCTCTTCGTAGCCGAGTACTGCAGGCTTCCAAGTACCTTTTGAGTCATCTTCTAGTTCTTCAGAACTTCATGTTGAATATGTCTTCCCGAGTACCTTTTAGGCTCCTTCGAGGCTACAAGGTGCTCTTTGCCTAGAATAACTTTAAGTCTTCAAAAATAATATTCTTTATGGGGTGCAATGAAAATTGTACTCCATATAGAGTAGCCTCCGAGCCTTATGTTGAATCAAAGAATCATATTGAGGGTCAAATTAGTCTTGAATCTTCTTTCTTTATCTTTCAAAAAATTTGAAAAACATCTCGCGGATGACACGTGTCCCGTAGCCCTCGAGCCTTGAGTTACTTACTCCTACTATGTACTTAGGCAGAGAGCAAACTCAAATAGGTAGAACTTTTCTACCTAAATAGACTGGGGATCCCGCAGATCAAAGGAAGTAACTAAAAAAATTAATGAAAGTAAAAGGAAGAACTAGCGAGATACTAAAGATAAACGAGGAACTTACTTAAGAAAGCTTTATTTCTCTAAGGTGGCTACAGAGTTGGAGTAAGGTCGAGGGAACTCGGCTCCGCTCCTAGCTTGGCTCTCACCCAAGCTCTCACCTCACACTCTCCCTATTCTACACTTACGATAGAGCAACAAGACTAAGTACTCTTCTTCTCCAAAGATGGTGTGTTGAGAGTGGAGGTATGTGCTGCCTTTTATAGGGTTTCAAGGATGGTTGATGTGAACCCGATAGGGTTTGTTCCTGATCTTTCGATGAGAGGCGTGGGATAACTTGATTGATGGAGGAGACGATGTTCACGGCCTGACTACAGCCTTCCAAGGACGCTCTGCCTTAGCAACCGATACACCACCTCCTATGGTTGCCGCAATCTTGTGGAGCGCGACACCCCGGCCACTAGGGCACTCGTCCTGCAAGCAATCGAAGAACTAGCAAGAACAAGTAGAACAAGTACTAAAAATACGAGATGTAATTGAAGGTCTCAAACTGAATCTCAAATATGGTGGGGTTCCGAAAACAAGTGGACGGGCAGCTGGATCAGCGCACGCGCATACACGGAAGTAGCAAAAGCTAAAGTTGCATCTAACAAAACCCGAGTGTTCTTGGCGGCGACTAAGGGTTATAAGGAAGTGGGAGAATAACCACAAAGGTGCTGGGGTCGTATCCCAACCCTAGGACGCATCCGAATTGGACTCAACTTGATACACGGCCCATTGGGCCAAAATAGGGTGACGCAACACATTGGGCTGAAAAGGACTCTATAGTAAATCAATGATTTCGGTTGACTCCGAAAATATATAGAGGTGATTCCGAATCCGTTGGAAAGTAGATTTGATAAGCTTTCCAGGAAGTACTTGAACGCCCAAAACGGAGTCCAGATGAAGTCGTGGCGGTTGTCACAAGTCGTGTCTGTCCTGCAGTCCGAATCCAGCCTGCGCGGTTCCTCTTCCCTTTTGATCCACTCCATTGTTCTTGAGTAAAACAAGAGTGCACGTGTCTCCATTGTCTAAATATAATGAACGTGAGCTTAAGAGTGAACTTACTTGATGGGTAAGCCGACGAGCACGAGCGCGAGTAATAGGACCAAGTGGTGTTGGCGAAGTAGATGCTGGTGTAGGTGTGGATGTATCGTTGGTGGTGATGTCCTCATCAATGGTGCTGTTGCGTAGCTTTGCATGTAAGCAGGTAAGTTGGTTGACTTAACTTCCACGTGAAGCTGGACACGTGGCGCTGTAGGGCCAGGCTGGCCGGCCACCCTAGGGCAGCTTAGGATTCTTGCCACATGTAACTGTCCTTCTTGTGGACGCTCTTGATCACTTCTAGAGGTCGGTATCGGGTTGCATCTCTTTGGAGGCTGGACGGGTAGAGGCTGGCTGGCCTAGACAAGGCCGGTCGTCTTGGCTCCAGCTCCTCCCAGCCCTCCGATGCACCAACATCTTGAGCCTGAAGACTAAGTAGATGCTGCATGTGGGTCCATCAATCCATGGCTCAAGCCTTTCGACCGTAGGATGTTTTCCTTGATGATGTGCCGATCTGGATGGCTTAGACTCGAGTTTGTGCACTTGATGATGAAGTTTGAGATGTGTTTGCCTCCGTGTCAGGCCGGCTGGCCTAGGAGAGGCCGGTCGGCTTGGGATTTTCCCCTTTTTGGTCATATTTTGTAAAGTGAGCTCCTGCAATCAAATAATCACCAAAACTAGTGGAACTCATCAGGCTAAATGATATTAGAGTCATTTTGACCATAAAAGTATGAAATCTAGAGAAATGTTGGCGGTAAAAGTCATAGAAATCGACCGCCAACACGCCCCCACACCTAGACTTTGCTCGTCCCGAGCAAAAGGGTTGAACTAGATCTAGAGGGTCAAGCAAAGTCTGGGTTCATGAAAACCAAAGTGTGCATAAGAATCTATTTCTAAGCTTTCCCTCGTACCTTGGATTCCGGGTGTCTAGTACCTTCACTTTCGCCTATTGAACCTCAGAACAAATCGATGTGGAGTATGGTTCCTTCCTTTCTCAATACTTGGAGATTTATGCAAGATTTTCAAAATTTGGAGGCATGCTCTCATTTCTCAACCCACTCGGTCGCTCAAAGTGTTTGATTCTCACAAAGTCTTTTCCTGAAGCCTCTCCTACCTCTACGAAGCTTGTATGTGGAGCTTGAGGTGGGGATAAAGAATTGCATATCTCTTTCCATCTATGTTGCAGGATCAAATAACTTATCTCTGAGAGGTCATGTCATCCTAGGACTTTGGTCAAGTGCAAGTGAGTGAAGTGGATGTCCTTGAGTGGTATTTGATTCTAGCTTCTTTCATCTTTCCCCCTTTTTTTTACTCGAGCAAGATGATTCCTCACTCGCTTTCTCTCTTTCAGGGGAATGAAGAGCTGCTTGAGAACCACATTTCATGGACTTTGTTTGATGGACGTGTGCGTGTATGACCAAAGTACCAGGGTGTATGACAAGTCTTAAGAAGCAATGATGTTTGATCAAGCTCAAGATGTAAAAGATAACTATGTGGTTTCAAACTATATCATGTATGTGTATGGCTCTAGATAGGAATTGGTAAAGTTGAGCATGAATGAGAGTTGCCTCACTTTTCCTTTTCGGAATAAATATTCGCCAAGACTTTGAATTTAGGAAAGGTCATGCATCACATATCATTATATCATGAAGATCAATATGCAAGAGATCAAGTGATCCTATCATAAAGTTCCAGAGGCACCTAGGTACTTGCATTAGAAATAAACTTAGGCACCTTTGATAGACATGCGAAGATTTCATCTCTTTCTAGGTGGTTCATTCAAATTCTTATTTCATTAGCTCTGGTACGAATTTGAATCAAACCCAGGAAAGGAAGAGATATTAGGGTTGCAAACCTCCATCTCGAGCTGGATAAGCATAAGGGGCTGACAGATGGGGCCGATCGGCCTGGTGTAGGCCGGCAGGCCTGTAGTTGTGGCCTGAGCGTCAATTTCAGGTTCCACGCGTGCAGACACGGCTCCAGGGTCCTGTTGCAACTGGCACATGATCATTTTAGCATGGGTGGAGGCCGGCCGGCCTAGTGCAAGCCAACCATCTCTGGTTTGCGTTGGATTTCGCCAGTTTTCATCCATTGACTTGTTGACATGTTGCTCGTTTTGCTTTTCTGCGTACTTGATGCAAAATCAGAATAGGGGTGTGGTTGGCACACAAGTGTGCACCAACCACTAATGACAAGGCATGAAACAAAGCAATTCCTTTTTATTTTATTCAATCCAAAATGAGGTGTTGCTGGAATTACAAAAGATTGAAATCAAAAATTGGAAGGGAAGAATTCAGCACCTAAACCTAAAACTAATCTAGCCTAACCCATCTAATCCCTCAGGTCCGGGGCCATGTAGAGGTCCGAGGCGATTGATCTTGGAGCACATCGCCTTGTAGAGAGTATCGACCTTGTCATCAAGGTCCATCCTCTCGATCTCTGACTCGGGCATGCATGTAACACCCTAGGTGTATAAAATGCTGAAACAAGATTATGCATACTGCATCATGCATAATGAACAAGAAAAATTCAAACAAAGCATTTCATTCAATGAATGCATGTGTATAGCCCCGCATAGCCGTCAAGTCACAGGCACTAGTCGATTTCATGGCGGAGTGGCGAGAAAACCAAGTGGAAGCCCCAACCAACCAGCCAGAGCATTGGGTCATGTACTTTGATAGCTCACTCAAGCTCGGTGGCGGTGGTGCGGGAGTACTTTTCATCAGCCCGAGTGGAGAACAGCTCAAGTATGTGTTTCAGATACTATTCAAGGTCTCCAACAACGAAGCCGAGTACGAGGCATCAAGCGACTACTCATCTACAGTGATTCCTTACTGGTGGTTCAATAAGTCAACAAGGAGTGGGACATCAACAAGGATACCATGGACACCTACGTTATGGAAATAGGCAAGCTTGAGAAAAAGTTCTCGGGGTTGCAAATTCACCATGTGATTCTCGACAACAATGTGGGCGCGGATGTGCTCTCCAAACTGGGTTCGGATCGAGCTAATGTCCCACCCGGAGTTTTCGTTCATGAGTTGCATCACCCTTCCATCAGCGCACCGGACTCAAGTTCCATCGCTCAGGGTCCTAAGGAACCCGACCGAGAGGTCTTGATGATCGATATCGACTGGAGGGTGGCCTTCATCGACTACATCCAGGAGCACAAACTACCCCCCGGCGTCGACCCAAAAAGATCTGACGCTACTCGCATCTTACGGCGCAGCAAATGGTATGTTCTAGACGGGGGCAACGTGTACAAGCGTGGATCAGCATCAGACATACTCAAGAAGTGTGTCAACATGGAAGAGGGCAAAGAGATACTCCAAGATCTTCACGAAGGCGTGTGCGGGAACCACACAGCTTCTCGCACACTAGTCAGCAAGGCATTTCAATCTGGTTTCTACTGGCCGATTGCTTTGGCAGATGCCAAAGCACTCGTTCGTCAGTGCACCAACTGCCAATTCTTTGGCAAACAACCTCATGTTCCGGCTCATAACCTCATCACCATACCACCCTCATGGCCGTTCGCATGTTGGGGTCTGGACATGATAGGGCCCTTAACAACTGCGCCAGGAGGTTTCACATACGTGTTGGTGGCCATCAACAAGTTTACCAAGTGGATCGAGTACAAGCCAATCGCAACGCTCACTGTAGATTGAGTGGTTACTTTCATCTGTGACATCTTACACTACTTTGGCTTCCCCAACACCATCATTACAAATTTGGGATCCAATTTCCACTCGCATCAGTTCTGGGATTTTTGTGAACACAGTTCCATTGAAGTCAAATATGTTTCAGTGGCTCACCCGCAGACCAATGGCCAGGTTGAGCATGCCAACGGCTTGATTCTTGATGGATTGTACAAATTACTCTATACCGATAACAGCAAAAAGGGCGGCAAGTGGATCAATGAGATCTCATCAGTAGTCTGGGGCTTCACACACAACCAAGCAAAGCCACAGGACAGTCACCTTTCTTTCTCGTATATGGATCTGAAGCTATATTACCAGCTGATGTGATGTGGAAGTCTCCACGACTGGAGATGTTTGAAGAAGGCGAGGCTAACACTGTAAGACATCTCGAGCTTGACTCAGCTGAGGAAATCCGATGCAATGTATTGTTGCAGTTGGCCCGCTACTTACAAGCAGTTCGTCGTTACAACGACAGGAACGTTCAACGACGCTCTTTCAACGTTGGAGATATTGTTCTTTGACGAATCTAGGATGATACTGGACTACACAAGCTTAATTCACGATGGGAGGGGCCTTTCATTGTGCACAAGGTTACAGGCCCTGAATCTTATCGCTTACAGTACTCTGACGGCCAGGAGGTACCAAATTCTTGGAATATTGAGCATCTACGTCATTTTCATCCTTGATCAACTGGGGACATCTTTTACTAATGCCTGGAGATGGATACTTCTAGTACAATTCCGTTTTATCAGTTCACGACTGGTATTACGCGCAAGTTTGTTGAAGGGGCCTCGCTCCCATATTTCCAGTACCTTATTACTAGTTTCCGACTAGTCTCTTGGGTTACTGAAGGAGCTTTGCGCTCATATTTCCAGTACAACACCGTTCTACTAGTTTATGACTGGTACTACGTGCGAGTTTGTGGAAGGGGCTCGCTCCCTTATTTCCAGTAACATATTACTTGTTTTTGACTTCTACACTATGTTATTGAAGGGGCCTCGCTCCTATGACAAGAATTTTACTAGTTTATGACTAGTTCTACACCTGTTCGACTATTTCAACTAGATGGCTTCATCGACTGTTCAAGCACCAACGGCTACTAGCCCAATGCTTGGGCTCTAGGGCTAGCGCCACCGTTCTGCTACGACTACTTTATGCTTATCATCAGGCTCCTAGCTCGGGGGCTTGATGGGACAACGCACTCAGCGTGCTCAAGGGATAGCTCTCATGCTTACATGCTGGACGCTGTAAAACTACTCGACAATACCCGATCCAAGAGGCTTTTTAAGATTTATCTTGGGTAGATGTTTGTTAACCATTATTTCAGGAATGTTATTCCAAAATAAGGGGTTTGTTCAAATTATTACCTAGAGGTCTTATTTAGTCATTGGCTCAGGGTACAAAGGTTGATTTGTGAGGCAATTTTGGGTGTTTGTTGGGGATGTTATTTGTTTCACCATTTCTTCAGGGAATTAATCCCGAAAAAAGAGGTTTTCAAATTTACTACACCAATTTGCCCATGTTCACCATCAAATCTTTGCCGTCATTTATTGCATGCCACGATTCTTTGGATCCTTCGTTCCAAAACCTTGGGGATTTGGATTCAAGGCTTCGGGGCTGCGGGACACGTATCATCAGCGACCTATTTTTCAAATCTGTTGGAAGATAAGGACAAAAGACTCAAGATTAAATTGACCCTCAGCCTAATTCTATGAGTCAATCTAAGGCTCGGGGGCTACTCCATATGGAGTGCGAGTTTAATCGCACCCCATATAAAGAAGACTGGACAACTACTCAGGGCATGAGCACCTCACATCCTCGACGCAGCCAAGGAAGTACTCGGAGGACATCTTCAAGATGAAGTTCGGAAGAACTCGAAGACGCCTTCAAAAGTACTCGGACGCCTGCAGTACTCAGCTACGAAGAGCTCGGGGGCTTGTCAGACCCGGGCACACGGGACTGTCCACGTGGCACACTTCTCCTAGTATACGGGATGGGACATGGCCCACGCCCTACCTCTGTTGTAACTATTCGTAATGCAGTAGGATTGCTCGTACAATAGTGAAACTAGTCGGACATGGTAGGAAGCTACCCAAGAAGTACTCGGGTAGGACTCCGGGGCTTGTACCTGACTAGGACTTCCATGTAAACATGTCCCCCCGGACTATATAAGGGCGGACAGGAAGCCCCTCGGGGACAATCATCATCAAAGGCAATACAAACCACACAGGACGTAGGGTATTACGCTCTCAGCGGCCCGAACCTGTCTAAAACCTTTCGTTCCTTTGCTTCTTTGAGTTCCTGATCTCGGCAACACCCTACCTACAAACTCACCACCTCGGGGGTATTCCTTGGTGGGCGTGGCGTAAAACACCGACAAGCACGTTTTTGGTGGGACAACTATTTCGCCATGCTCCCAGCAGATCATGTTGTTACACAGGATGAATTTAAGAATTCTTTCAGGGCTCATCATATTCCAGAAGGGCTTATGGAAAGGAAGCTGAATGAATTTCTGGCTCTTACCCAGGGTAATCACACTGTACTCCAGTATGCTCAGGCTTTCAACAACCTCTGTCCGTACGCGGGCTATCATGTTGTCACCGATGCTAAAAAGCGGGATTGCTTTCGCAGAGGCCTAATTACTAAGCTCAAAGATCATCTGAACCCCATAAAGGTAGACACTTATAATGAGGTGGTCAACCTGGCTATTACTCAGGAAGATTGTATCATTGCTCATCGTGCTGAGAAGAAGACGAAGGTACCGGCTGGACCCTCTAGTGCTCTGCCACAGAGGTATCGTTTGGTGCAGAATACTACTCCTTAAGCTCCTCAGAAGGCCCCTCAGCAAGGGCATTGGGTATCAGGTCCTCATAACAACATGGCGTGACATGTCCCCCTGCCCCTCAGCAGACTGGCCCAAGAGCGACTGCTTAGCTGCCAGTTCGTCCAAGCAATGCAAATCGTTGCTTCAATTGTGGGAGTTCCACCCACTTCGCTCGAGAATGCCCCCAGGCTAGACAGCCAAATCAGGGCAATGTTCTAGTCAGAACAATAAGAACAAGGGCAAAAGACAGACTATTCAGGTCCAGCAGTGAAGAATTAACTTCACCACACTTGCCGAGCTTCCCGAGGGTGTCCCAGTGATGACGGGTACATTCTCTATCCATAACAAGGCCGCAGCTATATTATTCGATTCTGGTGCATCGCATAGCTTCATTAGTGCAAAATTCGGTGCAAAAATGGGACTTGAATTTAGTCACACAAAAAGGTCATATATGATTTCAACACCGGGTGGTAAAATTGCTTGCAACCAACTAATACGGCTTGTATCAATCAAGTTGGGTAGCAAAATCATTAATACAGATCTTATCATCTTGGGACTTGAAGGCATAGATATCATTTTGGGGATGAATTGGATGACTCAACCTAGGGTTCTATTAGATGTTCCCTCAAGATCCGTTGAAATAAATTCACCAAAATATGAAACCACTACTCTCTACTTGCCATACCGAGACTGCCTAAATTCTTGTGCCTTTGCCATGAATGAATCCAAGCTAGAAGGAATTCCCATGGTGTACGAGTATGCCGATGTTTTTCCGGATGACTTATCAGGAATGCCACCGGATAGGGACATTGAGTTTGTTATTGAGTTGCAACCAGGCTCTGCACCTATCTCAAAAAGGCTCTATAGAATGCCACCCAAGGAGTTGGCTGAATTGAAAATTCAACTTCAAGAACTTCTAGATAAAGGCTTTATTCGTCCAAGTGCTTCAGCTTGGGGTTGCCCAGCCCTATTTGTGAACAAAAAGAATAAGAGCTTGAGGTTGTGTGTGGACTACCGACCTCTCAATGCGGTGAAAAATAAAAATAAATATCCACTTCCCCGCATTGATGTTCTTTTTGATCAATTAGCCAGAGCTAGAGTTTTCTCAAAAATTGATCTTCACTCTGGGTATCATCAGATAAAATCCGTCCAAGTGACATTCCTAAGACCGCCTTCTCCACTGCTTTGGATTGTATGAGTACCTAGTCATGTCTTTCGAACTCACAAATGCTCCTTCATATTTCATGTATCTCATGAATTTAGTGTTCATGCCTGAGCTTGACAAGTTCGTTGTGGTCTTCATTGATGATATCCTCATATATTTCAAAAATGAGAAAGAGCATGCCACACATCTTCACATTGTTCTCCAATGTCTTAGGGACCACAAATTGTATGCCAAGTTCTCCAAATGTGAATTTTGGCTAAATACTATAAAAATCTTAGGCCACACTATCTCCAGTGAAGGCATAGCCGTTGATCCTAGCAAAGTACAAGAGGTGATGGATTGGAAACCTCCAACCTCAGTTCATCAAATCCGCAGTTTTCTAGGATTAGCAGGCTACTACCGTCGTTTTATTCGGATTTCTCCAGAATTGCTAAGTCTATGACTGAACGGTTAAGGAAAGGAGTGAAGTTTGTTTGGAGTGAAGAATATGAAAAAGCTTTCCACACTCTAAGGGAACACTTAACTACAGCTCCATTCTTTGTTCAACCAGATGACACCAAGCCATTCGATATTTATTGTGACGCCTTCGGTACTGGTCTTGGTTGTGTGCTTATGCAAGATAACCGAGTCATTGCCTATTCCTCCCGAGCTCTTCAACCTCATGAACAGAATTATCCAACACATGATCTTGAGTTAGCAGCTGTCATTCATGCTCTGAAGATCTATCGACACTATCTTATGGGCACCATGTACAATATCTACACCGATCACAAGAGTCTGAAATACATCTTTACCCAAGCTGATCTGAATATAAGACAAAGAAGGTGGTTGTAATTAATCAAAGATTATGTTCTTGAAGTGCACTATCATCTAGGCAAGGCTAATGTAATCGCGGATGCACTGAGCTGCAAAGCTCATTGCAATTGCCTATCCACGAAATTCTATAATGAAATATTATGTCATGAAATGACGAAACTCAATTTGGAAATGATTCCCCAAGACATTCTAAATCACATCTCAGTTGAACCAACCTTCCACGATTGAATCATCATGGCACAGTTACATAATGAGGGACTAAAGATCATCAAGCAAAAGCTATCCCAAGGGGAAGAAAAATACAAATGTTTCCACCAAAGCAAGAATGGAGTCTTATGGTTTGAAAGCCGCATCGTTGTTCCAAAGAATCATGAACTCCGCAAAGAAACTCTTGACGAGGCTCATCTTTCCAAATTCTCTATTCACCCGGGTAGTAGCAAAATGTATCAAGACCTTAGACAAAATTTTTGGTGGACTAAAATGAAGAGAGAAATTGCTAAGTATGTCTCAGAATGTGACATATGCCAGAGAGTGAAGGCCAGCCACTTGAAAGTAGCCGGTACACTTCAACCGTTGCCTATACCATTATGGAAATGGGAAGACATAAGTACGGATTTTATTGTTGGATTGCCAAACACTTTTTCAATGACACAATTCTATATGGGTTATTTTTTATGGACTCACAAAGACGGCACATTTTATTCCGGTACGTACTACCTATACTGCCATGAAATATGCCGAGATTTATCTAGAACGCATTGTTTGCTTGCATAGGGTGCCCAAGACAATTGTTTCCGATCGAGGTACTCCATTCGTAGCACGCTTTTGGGAATACTTGCAAGCTTCTATTGGTACCAAACTGATCCGAAGCTCAGCTTATCATCCTCAAACGGATGGTCAAACTGAAAGAGTAAACCAAATCCTTGAAGATATGCTTAGAGCTTGTGTCATCCATTATGGCAAGAATTGGGACAAATGCCTATCTCTAGCAGAGTTCTCATACAACAATAGTTATCATGAGAGTCTGAAAATGGCACCATTTGAGGCCTTGTATGGTCGAAGGTGTCATACTCCTTTGAGTTGGTCGCAAGCCGGGGAACAAAAAGTATTCAGACCCAACCTCGTAGATGAGGCAGACGAGAAAGTGAGAATAATACAAGAGAATCTTAGAGCCGCACAGTATAGACAAAAGAGCTATTTTGATACGAGGAGAAAGACCTTGCAATTCAAAGTTGGTGACCATGCCTACCTTCGGGTTTCACCAACCAAGTGTGTACAACGATTCGGAGTGAGAGGAAAATTAGCATCCCCATATGTTGGTCCTTATGAAATCACTGAAATTTGTGGACCTGTGGCCTATAGGGTGCGACTACTCCCTCCGCTTGCAGTCTTCCATGATATCTTTCATGTTTCTCAACTCAAGAAGTGTATTCAAGTTCCGACTGAAATTGTTGAACAACAAGAAATATGGGTAGAAACGGATCTATCTTATGCGGAATGTCCAGTCAAAATTCTCGACACCAAAGAAAGAGTGACTCGATGAAAGAGTATAAAAATGTACAAAATCCAATGGAGTCTTCATACCAAGGATGAAGCAACATGAGAAACTGAAAGCTATCTAAACTAAAATTTTCGCGGTTTCCTAAATTCACCCAAAGGTACACACACTTTCCGCACTAAGTTACTTATCCGAATCTCGGGATGAGATTGTTTTTCGGGGGCAAGGTTGTAACATCCTAGGTGTTTAAAATGCTAAAACAAGATCATGCATACAGCATCATGTAGAATGAACAAAAAAAATTCAAACAAAGCAATTTCATTCAGTGAATGCATGTGTATGTATGTAGGTATGTATTGCACGTGTATGTGTGTAGATGTGCTTAGTATAATTCACTCTATAATTGTTCCCAAAATCAACTCAACATGTATAGCAAAATATATTCACCTATCCCCGTTGACATGATCTAAAAAAAAAGGAATTAGAAATTTTGACCAAAATTTGAACATGAATTGACAAGTAGTTCAAATTTGAGTGAATCTAGAATAACTTCTAAACTATAGTCCAATTGAACTTTGGTATAAAACAGTAGTTGTAGAGTTTTAAATTCTCTACAACTTTCGTGTTGAGAGTTTTTCGAGTTCAGTTCAAAATTTGAAGTTTTTCTTCAGACGAATAGCAGTTGACCTTTGTTTTTCTCTCCTTTCTCCCTTTCTCTCTCCTCCCTCCCCTCCCCTGTTCCGACCATGGCAAGGCACCGGCGCCAGGTGGCTGGCGATGCCTGACCACCACGCCGCGCCAAGCCTCCTCACTCAACAGGCCACCGACCGCTACTGCCATCGCCGCGGCCCCCTCGCGCACGCCACACCCCGCCCTACCGCTGGCAGCCACACGGCACAGGATGCCTGCGGGTGCACGACGACGAGCAGAGGCATCGAGCGCCTGCCACCGGCCTGCCCCGACCGCTCCAGAGCCCCTGCGCGCACGCCCTAGCCTCCTCTCGCCCTCTCGCCTCTCCCTTGGTGCCTATAAAAGTCGAGCCGGCCCCCTTCTCGCGCCCGAGCAGCACAACCGCCCGCCATTGGCACGGCCGAGCTTGACCTCGCCGTGTAGCCCCCACCTCCAGTCTCCCTCCGCCCAAATTGACCCCCCCCCCCCCCGCCCCCCCAGCAAGCTCCCCCACCTCCCACCGAAGCCGCCCAGCCCGACCACCACCGCCCTCCCTCACCGGACCACCACCGCCCGTCGCCCGCACCTCATTGGAGCTCTTGCTCACTGTCGGCAGCCGTCCACCGACCCTCCTAGGCCCAACCAAGACCACCCAAAGGTAGAACTCGGCCTCCTCTTGCTCCTCCCCCACCTTGCCCTTGCCGCCGGCGAGCGAGCTCGCCGAATTTCGGCCGGACAGAGCTTCCCCCACCATGAGCAGCGCCTAGATTGCAAAAGTTATAGGGTCCTTTTTGTTAGATCCAGGGACCTGTCTGCGAGAACTCGAGTTAACTTTTATTTTCAAAAGGTTGTCACTTATAAAATCAATCTAAAATAACAAAAAAATCATTAAATAGTAAATGTGGACATTTTGGAATCCTTGTGAATAGATCTACACTCTGGAACCATAATAGGACATGCTTTAGTTTAAATGTTTTTACTGTAACAATGCATATATGCTTAATAGAGGTTTAAATGCTAGTTGAACTTGTCTTTTTCCTAACTGCAGTTTAAAGCCCTCAAATGACATGAAATCTTTATGGTAGCCTATAAATGTGATGCTGCTGTTTGTGTAAAAATTTCAAGGCTAGTACTGTTCCCTAGAAAAAGTTCTTGATAAATCTTGTTTTGGGCTATAAATTGCTAGATGTGCTTGTTCATAATTTTGTTTAATTTTCTATGCTCTGTAACCTGCTCAATAGAATCTGATAAATTCACAGTAAATTTACTATAGACTTGTGAACACTCTGAAATTTTTTGAGAACAAATTCTTGCATAGTCGGTTCTGTATAAATAGAACTAGGTTCTAGTAGTAGCTGTGTATTTTATTTTTGATGTTTAATCTGCTGCACAAAAGGAGCTGAAATTTATACAGTGAACTTGTTGCTCAGTAAGGTACTCTGCATAAATTTTTGAAGACAAGAAACCTTGTCTAGCTTTAGTTACAGGGCCACTTTATTGCTTTGTGTTTTATAATGGAAAATAGAATTTTCTGCATGTTAATAAAGCCATAGAAACACCACAGTTACTTAATGAAATAAGTAAAGCTAATTAATACTTGATAAATGACTGCCCAAGGAAATATAAGTGAAATATTCTGTAACTTAAATTGAGTTTTGTTGGATTACAACTTTATAGTGAAATGCTTAAGTGACCTTGTCCATCAACACAATTCATGCATATGCATTTCATGTAGATACTACCGCTCTCGCCGACGGAACGTACAAGTTGGTGCCCGAGTTCGAGAGTGAGCAGCGTGAAGCTCAAGTTAATCTAACTGAAGTTGTTGAAGACCCGAACAAATGTTCGGAAGAGCCCAAGGCTAGCTTTGCTTAGTAAGGCAAGCCCCAGAGCATAAAACCTATGTTCAAATATATGCAATGCTATACTTCTATTTACTTGTGCATTTAATTTTATAGGAGCTTGTTGAAACCTTAGTTGCTATGTTTACTAGTTGTAAAGTTCACTAGAAGCCATGCTAATAGGGTTTTGGTAAAAGGCGAGTGATTGCCTGTCACTCACGAGATATAGGAGTTGCTTGTTTACTTATGTTGGAATCATAAGGTCGATGGGCGGGGCTGTTTACGATATTCATGATAATGGTTGAGGCCCCGTCTGTGTAGTGAAAATGGATAAGGTCGCGGTGTGTGATAGCATGTGGTCAATTTTTGAACGTACTAACCACATGCCGAGAATATGATGATCAGTAAGCTTGTGACTCTGTGAGTAACCACGTGATGTGTGTTTAGGTTTCCATTGCTAGGTTAAGAAATTCGATTCGAATCATCCGTTTCTCGCGGCCATTGAGATTGATTGACCCTTTTTCCACATAGAGTAAGAAGAGGAACAATGATGATGATTAATCTTGTTGGATGCTTAAATTAATTTTTTTCCCACCATGTGTGATTTGGATAGTGCTTACCTAGAATGGTTAATCAAACTAGAATTTGAACCTAAAATTTGAAAGTAAGGATCTACTATTTGTTGCTTTTCGGCAAAATCAAACACCTCAAGCCAAAATCCTTGCATGTTTAGGAGTCAGTTAAGTATATACCAATAGTCGGGTAAGCCTTGCTGAGTATTAGTATACTCAACCTTGCTTCTGGCTTTGTTTTTAGGTGTGACCTTCAAGGCCATGGTTGATTGTTTATCTTGGCCCATGTGCTATTCCTTCTGGTTGGTCGGCGGAATGGGATGCGTCTTCGGCCAATGAAGATACCGTTGAATGATGTCATGTACGAGCTTCATCATGATATCTTGTATTGTCGCTAGATTGTCGTTTATTTCCGCTGCACTTGAACTCTGAAGTACTTGTTTACGAATTCGAACTTGGTTTGTAATAATAATTGGTGTTGAACTCTGTGATGTAAAATTTATGGATTGTTGTAATCTCTGGACTCGCCTTCGTGTGGGTTGTATGTATGCATTGTTTTGATCAGAAATCTAGTGGTTGCATCGGGATGTTACCCGACAAACCGTCAGATTACTCTGTTTTAAGTGCGTGTTAGCTCGGATTGCCTTCATGGTGATGGTTAGCGCACTTGAGTCGGATTAATTCAGGCGGTTCTGTCACAATGCTCTCATCCATATTATTCAATTTTAACTTAAGCGCGGCGAGCTGCTCCGTCAGCTCCTTGATCTCAGTGCCCTCCTCCTCCTCCTCGCTGCTACCCATATACACGTAGACCTCTGGAGGGCCACGGATCGGTGGTGGCGAACGAGTGAGCCGTACCAAAACCCGGACGGAGTCAATGGATCCCTCTCCCGACGATCTAGGGGAGGTGAGAGCACCTTCCCAATGCCAACCTTTTGTCCGCACACGCGATGGCGTGGCAGACTCGGGCTGGCAGGCTTGTACTCTGGTGATTTGGGCTCCACCATCTCTAGGGCGGCGACTTGTGCAATGCGCTGTCCCAAAGGGGATGGCACAAGGTGATCACCTTCCTCGGGGACAGAACCCCCGTGATCAGCCGTGTCGGCGTGTGCGCGCTGGTGCGCGCATTGGCCCCTACTCCTGGGCTTCTGGAGGGAACCCTGCGCGGGATGGCGATGATCGGCATGAAAGTGAGGCCGGCTGGCCTCTCCAAGGCTGGCTGGCCTGAGGCTGACGCCTCTGACCTGCAGGCGGCGAGGTGAAGGCCTCGGCCATCACCAAGGACTCAATGAAACGGACACTGCCGACATCTCTTGGATTTGGATGGTGCCGAAGGTGAAGTGGTGGCCATGGCGACAGAGTTTGGAGTCATGGGGTGGATTGCGAGGCCATGGCAGAGATCTCAGGAAATTTGAAACTTGGAAGTGGAGAGGAAGTGCGAGGCTTGAGATGAAGAAGAACCTGAAGCCTTTCAGGTTAAAAGGACACTTCTTGATCCAATTCTCTAGGGAATTCGGAAAGGATCCTTGATAAGATAGATTCAAACTTGAACGTTTGAATTCGGGCTCGAGTCCAGGCCGACCGGCATGGGGGAGGCCGGCCGGCCCCACCTTGTTAGGTTAGGCTCTCAGTTTTCTCGAAGTTTCTCTCCCTGACTTCTATTTCTGGTTTTTGGGGGCGCAGCAGACTAGAACGGGAAAGAAAATAAAGGGAAGAGAAAGAAAAGAAATCTATACTAAGATAAGGCACATTTAAGGTACAACAATGACAATAGATGAAGGCTCTAGCTTGGATAACTCGTAGACGTTTATCTCCTCGAGTTTCGGTATTTCGGGCTTGAGGAATATTTTCAGTCGTTGGCCATTAGCCTTGAAAATATTCCCATCATCATCCTGGAGGGTTATAGCGCCATGATTGGCGGCATTATTTACTAGGTAAGGCCCTTTCCACTCACTTCTAAGCTTATCATGACCAAACAAATGAACGAGAGAGTTAAAGAGTAATACCTTATCTCCCGCCTTGAAGTGTTTGATCTTGATACACTTGTCATGCCATCTTTTTGTCTGCTCCTTGTAGAGCTTGGAGCTGTGGTAGACCTTCTCCCTCCATTCATCCAATTCAGCCAGTTGAATTTGCCTTTTAACTCTGGCTGATTGGAGGTCCATGTTCCACCTCTTGATCGCCTAGTGGGATTTGAACTCAAGTTCAACTTGCAAATGGCAGTTTTTGCTATAAACCAGTTGGTACGGTGTCATTCCTATCGGCGTCTTGAATGCTGTTCAATAAGCCTAGGGTGCCTTGGGTAATTTGCTCTTCCAATCCTTCCCCATGACATTTACTATTTTCTGTAGAATATTCTTGATTTGTTTGTTTGAAGTTTCTGCTTGTCCACTTGTCTAGGGATGGTATTGTCAGACCCGAGCACATGGGACTGTGCACGTGGTGTACTTTTCCTAGGATAAGGGATGGGACATGGCCCACGCCCTACATCTGTTGTAACTCCTCGTAGTGTAATAGGACTACTCATACAGTAGTGAAACTAGTCGTACACGGTAGGAAACTACCTGAAAAGTACTCGGGTAGGACTCCTGGGCTTGTACCCGATTAGGACTTCCATGTAAACCTATCCCCCCGCACTATATAAGGGCGGACAAGGACCCCCTCCAAACAGGAGATCACCCGATCACCGTCTAAGGAAATACAAACCGCACAGGATGTAGGGTATTACACTCTCGGCGGCCCGAACCTGTCTAAACCTTGTGTACCTTGCACCTTCGAGTTCCTGATCTCAGCGACACCTGTGGCAGAACCACCTGAATTAATCCGGCTCAAGCGCGCTAACCATCACCATGAGGGCAATCAGGGCTAACTCGCACTTCAAACGGAATAATCCATTGGTCTGTCGGGTAACCTCCCGATACAACCACGGTTTTTGCCGATCGAAAATACACATACATGTACTCACACGAAGGTGAGCCCAGAGGATACAACATTCCACAAATTTTACACCACAGGGTTCATCATAAATTATTATTACAACTGAGTTCGAATTCGTAAAACCAGGTACTTCAGAGTTCAAAATAATTGAGTTCTTCAGAGTTCAATGCAGCGGAAAAATAACGATAAACTACTCGACGATATACAATGTCTCGATGAAGCCCGTACGAGACATCACTCGGCATTATCATCGTTGGCCGGGGGCGCATCCCATTCCACCGACCAACCAGGAGGAAGGGTACACAGCCAAGTCAAACTAGCGATCATATCCTCGAAAGTATCACCTGAAAACGAGCCACAAGCAAGGCTGAGTATACTAATACTCAGCAAGGCTTACCCGACTAGAGGAATATTGTGGCAGAACCACCTGAATTAATCCGGCTCAAGTGTGTTAACCATCACCATTAAGGCATTCTTGGTTAACCTTACACTTCAAACGGAGTAATCCACTGGTCTGTCGGGTATAACCTCCCGATACAACCACGGTGAACGGATCGAGCGCCATACATACAAATGCTCATTCCACGATGAGCCCAGAGAATACCACATTCCAGCAAATGTTACAACATTAGCATAAGTGAATATTACATACCAAGTTTTGAGTTTAGAAACCAAGTACTTCAATTATCATAAATAGGTTCTTCAGAGTTTAAGTTGCAGCGGAAATAAACGACGGAAACTACTCGACGATAAAGAATGTCTCGATGAAGCCCGTACGAGACATCACTCGGCATTATCTCCGTTGGACGGGGGCGCATCCCATTCCACCGACCAACCAGGGGGAAGAGTGCAGGGCCAAGTCAAGCTAGCAATCATATCTTCGAAGGTTTCACCTGAAAACGAGTCACAAGCAAGACTGAGTATACTAATACTCAGCAAGACTTACCCGAGTAGTGGAATCTACTCCACCGACTCTAGACATGCCAGGCTTTTTGGCTCAGGGGTTTGTTTTGCCGAAAAGCATCTACAAGTGGGTCCTTACTTTCAACTTTTAGCTCAAGATTCTAGTTTCGTTAGCCAGTCTAGGTAAGCAGCTAACTAAAGCATACGTGGTGAAGCATTAAATTTTTCATCCAACTAGTTTATTCATCATCATTGTTCCTCTTCTTACTCTGTGGGTAAAAATGGTTAAGCAGTCTCATTAGCCGTGAGAAACGGACGATTCGAATCGAATTTCTTAACCTTGCAAGGGAAACCCAAACACACGTCACGTGGTTACTCCCTAGAGTCACACGTGCAACTTTTCCCCTTTCTTTCCGGGTCGTGGATCGGGGCTACCCTCCGAGAGTACAAGAGCCCCACGCCACGGTTCGGCGCCGGGTCGTGACCACTCTCTGCACTCGCCATATGCACATGGGACCGAAGTTCAAAGGGTAGGATGCCGTCCCCTTGCCGGGCCAATCAGGTACTTAAGCTTACCGATTCCCATAATCTTGGCATGTGTTTAGTACGTTCAAAAACTTAACCATCACTACCACACCCTGCGGCCTTAGCATTTTTCGCTAGACAGACGGGCCTCAATCGTAACCATCGTTCCATAGCCCGTCCGTGTCCTTATGATTGCAGCGTGTAGTAGTCATTCAACTCCTATTTTCTCGCGAGTGACAGGAAATCACTCGACTTTTACCGGAATCCTATTAGCACAGCATTCTATCGAACCTTACGTCTAGTTTTCAAGCAAGGGTTCCTGATATCATGCAGCTAAGTTTTCATCCAACTCCTATAAACTTAATGCACAAGCAAGAGTAATGAGTTGCATCATTTCGGAAAGAATGGGTTATGCTCCGGGGCTTGCCTTCGCAGTTCGCTTGGGGCTCTTCCGAACTTGGGTTCGGGTCTTCAAAAGCTTCAGTTAGATTTGCTTGATCTTCACGCTGCTCATTCTCGGACGCAGGCACCAGCTCGTAAGTTCCGTCGGCGAGAGTCGTCGATTCTACATGAGTGCACAAGTTTAAGTCGTGGTAATGGTGATTGATTACGATTTGAGAGTAATTACTACAATGGATAGTTTCTGGTCGTGAAATTTTGGATTTAGGCACATCAAGGAAAGATGTGCTTACTGAAAAATTTTCAGCCAATTTTATGTAACAGATTAATTATGAAAAATACATTACATAGTGGCTGTTAGATCCTTGTTCTTTTTGTACAGAACAATTGGTGCAACAAATGAGTCTAAGATTTTTACAGAGATTTCACTTAATCATGCAGAAGCTACTGTAAGTTTTGTAGGATTTATCATGCAATATTCAGAGCATAGAAAATATGACATTCTACACCTAGGCTATTCAAGGATTCAATTTTATAGGACCCTACACAGGGTGTTTGTCCCTGGAACTTTTTACACAGCAACTTCTACCAAAGTGTATCTCCTAGTAAACATTTGAGAATTTTCCAAGCTAAGATACTATTTTCTTGATTTAATGTATGTTATTAGCACATAAATCAAATAAGTGGGTTACTGTGAGATAAAAAGTCTCCTAATTTTTCTCTGGCTTCTAGGTACTAATATATTAGCATAGAAAAAGTTTCATTGGGTGATTCACCACCTAACTGCAGGGATAAAACATTTTACTTAAACATGATATGATCCTAAGTCTAATAAACAGTCAAGCTAGAGTTGAAATTTAGGCCTGATCTTTTTACACAGTCCCAATCATCAAGCAACTAACTCACTGCCCAAAATTTAGGGTCAGCATTGTTCTAGAACAGTGGGTACAAAATAAGTCCATTAAAGCTTCTATTTAATGTAGAGCAAAATATGTTGAGATTCTGAGAAACCTTTTGTAACAAAAGTGGTAGAGTTTGTTCTGAGGATTCCAGAACAGTTGAGTTTGCATTTTTCTGAATTTTCTACGACTTTATACGAATTTTACAAGTTTACTGAATTTGAATCTAGGTTTGAAACTTTCTTTTACAACTAGGTCCTTGAATCTTACGCGCAGACCCTTCTAAAGATTTAAATTCTTGCAATTGGGTCCTCGGGCGGCTCGGGTACGGCGGCCGGCCGAAATTCTGGCGAGGGGCTCGCCGGCGGCGAGGGGCGAGGGTCGGGGAAGGTTCAGGGGTGCAAGGGCTACCTTGTGGGGGTGTTGTTCAGGTGGGGGACGGCCGGGAAGGGCTCGCCGGCGTTGGAGCAGAGGCGGCGGCGGCGGCGCGGCTCGCGTCGACGGCGGTGCTCCGGCGGGCTTGGGGCGGTGTGGTCCGGTCGGCGAGCTTCAGTAGCGCGTGGGGAAGCTGCACAGGGGCTCGGCTTGGACGGAGGAGGTCGGGGTCGTGCTGTCCACGGCGAGCAGGGGCGGCGGCGGCGACGGCAGCGCGGGCGGCGGCGCTCCGGTGGCTCTAGGCGGCGTTGGGCGGGTCGGCGAGCTTCAGTGGGGTGATGTAGTGGTGGCTGGGGGCTTAGTTTGGGCAGTGGGCGGCGGCGGAGGGCTGTCCACGGGCGGGCGGCGCTCGGCGGCGGCAATGACGACGGCGAGTGCGTTCTGGTGCGTGGCTCGCGCGAGGCGGTCGGAGCTCGGTTTTTATAGGGGCCGGAGGGGGTGCGGAGGGGCCTGGGCAATGCGCGGGGCGGGGGCACGGCACGGTGCGCACTGGGCGCGGCGGGCGGCGGCAGAACGCCGGCGCGACGTGCGGCAGCGCGGGCGCGGTGATTGGGCGGCCGGGATACGGCGCGGGCGCGGTGGGATAGCGCGGGGCGCGGAGTGGTGGAGCAGCAACGGCAGCGGCTCGGGCGGAGGGCGGGCGCGGCGACTGGCGGGGCGCGGGGGCCGGGGCGGCACGGCGGAGCGCGGGGACTGGCCGGCCGGGCGGCGGGCTGGGCGCGGCAGCACGCGCGGGCGCTTACTGGCCGCGCGGCGTGGGGGCGGGGCAAAGCCGGCCGTGGCGGGGTGGTGCGGCGGCCACTGGCCTGGCGCCTCGCGCCGGTCAGGCGACGCCGGCCACCTGGCGCGCGGCGGTCGGGCGCGGAGCAGAGAGGGGGGGGGGGGGGGGGGGGCGAGGGGCCTGGATGCAAGAATTCGAAAAGTTTCACGGGGCTGGGTGCAAACAGGGCGTTTTCTCCTCTTTCTGATTTGAATTTCAAAAACTTTTGAACACGAAAGTTGTTAAGAATAAAAAGTTCTACAACTTTGGTTTCAGGCAAAATCTCATTTGGCTTCTGGTTTGAAAGTTAAATTTAAAAGTTCAAAAATAACCAAATGTGCTCAAATTAAATTTGAATTCCAACTAAACTCGTTCAAATTCTTTCCACCCTTTCATTAGTTGGTTTAATTATAGAGTTAGGCTAATGACATTGATTTTGGAAAAATAATTACCAGGGTTACTTGGGTTCGGGTCTTCAAAAGCTTCAGTTAGATTTGCTTGAGCTTCACGCTGCTCATTCTCGGACGCAGGCACCAGCTTGTAAGTTCCGTCGGCGAGAGTCGTCGATTCTACATGAGTGCACAAGTTTAAGTCGTGGTAATGGTGATTGATTACGATTTGAGAGTAATTACTACAATGGATAGTTTCTGGTCGTGAAATTTTGGATTTAGGCACATCAAGGAAAGATGTGCTTACTGAAAAATTTTCAGCCAATTTTATGTAACAGATTAATTATGAAAAATACATTACATAGTGGCTGTTAGATCCTTGTTCTTTTTGTACAGAACAATTGGTGCAACAAATGAGTCTAAGATTTTTACAGAGATTTCACTTAAGCATGCAGAAGCTACTGTAATTTTTGTAGGATTTATCATGCAGTATTCAGAGCATAGAAAATATGACATTCTACACCTAGGCTATTCAAGGATTTAATTTTATAGGACCCTACACAGGGTGTTTGTCCCTGGAACTTTTTACACAGCAACTTCTACCAAAGTGTATCTCCTAGTAAACATTTTAGAATTTTCCAAGCTAAGATACTATTTTCTTGATTTAATGTATGTTATTAGCACATAAATCAAATAAGTGGGTTACTGTGAGATAAAAAGTCTCCTAATTTTTCTCTGGCTTCTAGGTACTAATATATTAGCATAGAAAAAGTTTCATTGGGTGATTCACCACCTAACTGCAGGGATAAAACATTTTACTTAAACATGATATGAAACTAAGTCTAATAAACAGTCAAGCTAGAGTTGAAATTTAGGCCTGATCTTTTTACACAGTCCCAATCATCAAGCAACTAACTCACTGCCCAAAATTTAGGGTCAGCGAACTGCGAAGGCAAGCCCCGGAGCATAACCCATTCTTTCCGAAATGATGCAACTCATTACTCTTGCTTGTGCATTAAGTTTATAGGAGTTGGATGAAAACTTAGCTGCATGATATCAGGAACCCTTGCTTGAAAACTAGACGTAAGGTTCGATAGAATGCTGTGCTAATAGGATTCCGGTAAAAGTCGAGTGATTTCCTGTCACTCGCGAGAAAATAGGAGTTGAATGACTACTACACGCTGCAATCATAAGGACACGGACGGGCTATGGAACGATGGTTACGATTGAGGCCCGTCTGTCTAGCGAAAAATGCTAAGGCCGCAGGGTGTGGTAGTGATGGTTAAGTTTTTGAATGTACCAAACACATGCCGAGATTATGGGAATCGGTAAGCTTAAGTACCTGATTGGCCCGGCAAGGGGATGGCATCCTACCCTTTGAACTTCGGTCCCATGTGTATATGGCGAGTGCAGAGAGTGGTCACGTCCCGGCGCCGAACCGTGGCGTGGGGCTCTTGTACTCTCGGAGGGTAGCCCCGATCCACGACCCGGAAAGAAAGGGGAAAAGTTGCACGTGTGACTCTAGGGAGTAACCACGTGACGTGTGTTTGGGTTTCCCTTGCAAGGTTAAGAAATTCGATTCGAATCGTCCGTTTCTCACGGCTAATGTGACTGCTTAACCATTTTTACCCACAGAGTAAGAAGAGGAACAATGATGATGAATAAACTGGTTGGATGAAAAATTTAATGCTTCACCACGTATGCTTTAGTTAGCTGCTTACCTAGACTGGCTAACGAAACTAGAATCTTGAGCTAAAAGTTGAAAGTAAGGACCCACCTGTAGATGCTTTTCGGCAAAACAAACCCCTGAGCCAAAAAGCCTGGCATGTCTAGAGTCGGTGGAGTAGATTCCACTACTCGGGTAAGTCTTGCTGAGTATTAGTATACTCAAAAAAATTTGCTCTCACGGGGAGTTGAACCCAGGACCTGAGATGCTACTGAGACTCTTATAACCACTAGGCTACAGGCCGTTTCGGGTAAGTGTGCAGAAAAGACTTGGATGATTTCTAGATGACGACCTAGGAGGACTTTTGCACATACTCCTCGATAGGGTAGCCTAACTTTTGGCAAGTGTTGTAATAGGCTAACTAGGAGTTGAGTAACTCTTTTGTGTTGGGTACACCTGAACCATGTGGAAACCCTCAGCATGTAAGGAACGGCGATAAACTTGGGTGATTTCGTTGTAAGTTGGTAAACGATGAAATCCACAATCGCTGAGACTTGTCGGAATTTTTATCCATGTCTCCTTGCATTTCTTGGCTGAGTGTTGAATACCAGACTTGTGCTAAATTTTGTGATCTAGGTTCTCACAAAAACTCAGCATCATTGGACCTCGCTAGTTTGAGATATAGGCGAAACCGTACCGATCAATCTGCTGAAAAACAGCCAAGACAGTAAGGCAAAGGACGAGCTTTTCGACCACCTTAGCTATAGTTCTAGCACCGAAGTTAAATACCAAAGTGGTGCATTCCTAAAATCCTCTGACTACTGCGAAAGTTTGAGATGTTTTGGATGGACCCACAGCAGGCTATGATTTTTCTCGTAGCAAACAGAGATTCTGTCCATAATTCTAGCTATGACTTCGGAAGTCTCTGACTACCCAATTGTTTATGAGTCAAGGAAGTAATATGGATCGCGTTGCTAATGGTAACCTTTCACGTTTCAGATGGTTGGATCAACACGTGGCAACCCCGAGGGTTTTGGTGCCGGTGGCAGCCGCTCGCGACAATCGCCACCACCCCCGCCCAGTTTGGTGGAAGTGATGACCGCTCAAACCGAGCTGCTGCGTCAGATTGTGCAAGGACAACACCAGCAGAGGGGTGGGCACAATGCTCACCAACCACAAGCTGCAGGATACACGGATTTCCTGGGGACCTAGCCGCCCTTGTTCCATAAGACAGAGGAACCCCTGGACGCAGATGCATGGATTCGCACCATAGAATCCAAGTTCACACTACTTGTGGCCCCATGCTCAGAGGCCAACAAAGCTCGTTTTGCCGCGCAACAGCTTCGCTGTACCGCTCGTCTGTGGTGGGACCACTATTTTGCGATGCTCCCGGCTGACCATGTGGTCGACTGGGATGAATTCAAGACCGCGTTCCGGGCACATCACATTCCCGAGGGTCTCATGGAGAGGAAGTTGAATGAGTTCCTGGCACTCACCCAGGGCACCCGCACCGTGCTACAGTACGCCCAAGCATTCAACAACCTATGCCAGTATGCGGGCTATCACGCTGATACAGATGCCAAGAAGTGTGATCGTTTCCGCCGAGGTCTGAATACCAAGCTCAAGGAACGTCTGAACCTAGCCAGGGCTGACACCTACAACGAGTTGGTCAATATGGCCATTACCCAGGAAGACTGTATCATGGCGCACCGGGCAGAGAAGAAGAGAAAGACACCCGCAGGACCATCAAGTGTCCAACCACCAAGGTATCGCATCGTGCAAAATACCGCACCCACAGCTCCACCAAGGGCCCCGCAGCCAGGAAGATGGATTGCCAGACCCCCACAGCAGCCAGGCATGGTACGACCCCCGATGCCTTCACAGAATGGTCCGAGGCCCATTCTTCAACAGTCTCTTCGACCTAGCCCCGCGAATCGCTGTTTCAAATGCGGGAGTTCCAGACACTTCGCACGAGAATGCCCTCAGCCTGGACAGCCCAACCAAGGTCAAGGATCCAACCCGAACACCAAGAACAGGGGCAAGAGACAGACCCTGCAAGTCAAGCAAGGACGGATTAACTTCACCACGCTTGCAGAGCTTCCTGAGGGAGCCCCAGTGATGTCGGGTACATTCTCTATCCATAACAAGCCTGCAGTTATATTATTTGATTCTGGTGCATCGCATAGTTTCATAAGTGCAAAATTCGGTGCAAAAGTAGGCTTGGATGTTTGTCACACAAAAGGGTCATATATGATATCAACACCGGGTGGTAAAATTGCTTCAAACCAAATGATCAGACAAGTACCAGTCAAATTGGGTAGTAAAACCATCGACACGGACCTTGTCCTTTTACCCCTTGACGGCATGGACATTATTTTGGGAATGAACTGGATGGCTATGCATGGAGTCACACTGGACCTTTCTTCCCGAGCCGTTGAGATAAATTCACCTAGTCACGGAGCCACTACCCTTTACCTACCGTTCCTAGATTGTACGAATTCCTGTGCTTATAAGATGGAAGGACTTAAGCCAGATAATATTCCTGTGGTAAACGAGTATGCCGATGTTTTCCCGGATGATTTACCAGGAATGCCCCCGAATAGGGATATTGAGTTCGTTATTGAACTACAGCCAGGCACTGCACCTATATCCAAGAGACCATATAGGATGCCCCCTAAAGAATTGGCAGAGCTGAAAATTCAACTCCAAGAACTACTGGACAAAGGTTTTATTCGCCCTAGCGCGTCACCTTGGGGATGTCCAGCCCTATTCGTAAAGAAGAAGGATGACAGTTTAAGATTATGTGTGGACTACCGACCTCTCAATGCGGTAACAGTTAAAAATAAATACCCACTTCCTCGTATCGATGTACTCTTCGATCAATTAGCTGGAGCCAGAGTCTTCTCAAAGATTGATCTTCGTTCGGGATATCATCAAATCAAGATTCGCCCCTGCGATATTCCTAAGACTGCCTTCTCCACACGCTATGGACTATATGAATTCTTGGTTATGTCCTTTGGACTCACCAATGCCCCTGCCTACTTCATGTATCTCATGAATTCGGTATTCATGCCCGAACTTGACAAATTCGTCGTAGTGTTCATCGACGACATCCTTGTCTATTCCAAGGATGAGGAAGAGCATGCCAAGCACCTTCATATTGTTCTTCAGCGACTCAGAGACCATCAGCTCTATGCTAAGTTTTCTAAGTGTGAGTTTTGGTTGGATACTGTAAAGTTCTTAGGTCACACGATCTCCAGCGAAGGCATAGCTGTTGACCCCAGCAAGGTACAAGAGGTGATGGATTGGAAACCCCCTACCTCTGTTCATCAGATTCGCAGTTTTCTCGGCTTAGCCGGTTACTACCGCCGCTTCATCCCGGATTTCTCTCGAATTGCTAAGCCCATGACGGAACTATTGAAGAAGGAAGTAAAGTTTGTATGGGATGAGAAGTGTGAAGAAGCCTTCCACACTCTCAGAGAGCATCTGACTACTGCACCTGTGCTAGCTCAACCCGATAATACCAAGTCATTCGAGGTGTATTGTGACGCATCAGGTACTGGTCTAGGATGTGTGCTTATGCAAGAGAATCGAGTGATTGCATATGCATCACGAGCCCTTCGGCCCCACGAACAGAATTATCCCACTCATGATCTTGAGCTTGCAGCCGTCATTCACGCGCTGAAAATATGGAGGCACTATCTCATGGGTACACAGTGCAATATCTACACGGATCATAAGAGTCTCAAGTATATCTTCACACAAGCCGATCTGAATATGAGACAACGGAGATGGCTAGAACTAATCAAGGATTATGACCTTGAAGTGCACTATCACCCCGGTAAGGCTAACGTAGTCGCTGATGCACTAAGCCGCAAGTCCCATTGCCATTGCTTATCCATGGAGTTCTACCATGAGACATTATGTGCAGACATGAGGAAGCTTAACTTGGAAATGGTTTCCCAAGGCACTCTAAATCACATCTCAGTTGAGCCCACTCTTCGCGACCAAATCATCATGGCACAACTACAGGATGAAGGAATTAAGATCAACAAACAGAAACTCTCTCTAGGTGAGGAGAAGTATAAGTGTTTCCGCCAGGACCATAAGGGAGTTCTATGGTTCGAAGGTCGTATAGTCGTTCCGAAGAATCGTGAACTCCGCAAGAAAATTCTCGATGAGGCACACCTTTCCAAATTCTCTATCCACCCCGGCAGTAGCAAAATGTATCAAGACCTAAGGCAAAACTTCTGGTGGACTAGAATGAAAAGAGAAATTGCTATGTATGCCTCAGAATGTGACACGTGCCAGAGAGTGAAAGCTAGCCACTTAAAGGTAGCCGGTACACTTCAACCGTTACCTATACCATCATGGAAATGGGAAGACATAAGTATGGACTTCATCGTTGGACTACCAAACACTTCCCAGAAACATGATTCCATATGGGTTATCGTGGACAGACTCACAAAGACGGCACATTTTCTTCCGGTACACACCACCTATTCTACCAAGAAATATGCCGAGATTTACCTCGATCGTATTGTTTGCCTGCATGGAATACCTAAGACAATTATTTCCGATCGTGGTCCTCAGTTTGTAGCACGCTTTTGGGAACAACTGCAAACGTCTCTTGGCACAAAACTGATTCGCAGCTCAGCATACCATCCTCAGACTGATGGACAAACGGAAAGAGTAAACCAAATTCTTGAAGACATGCTGAGAGCTTGTGTCATTCATTATGACAAGAATTAGGACAAATGCCTACCCCTAGCAGAGTTCTCGTACAACAACAGCTATCAAACGAGTTTGAAAATGGCACCATTTGAGGCCCTGTATGGACGAAGGTGTCGAACTCCTTTGAGCTGGTCACAAACTGGAGAACGTAAAATAATTGGACCCGACCTAGTGATCGAGGCAGAGGAGAAAGTAAAAGTAATACAAGCCAATCTTAGAGCCGCACAAGCTCGACAAAAGAGCTATTCTGACAAAAGGAGGAAGCCCCTAAAGTTCGAAGTTGGCGATCATGTCTATCTTCGAGTTTCACCAACCAAGGGAGTGCGAAGATTTGGAATCAAAGGCAAACTAGCTCCCCGTTATATTGGTCCTTACGAAATCATTGAGAACTGCGGACCCGTAGCCTACAGATTACGACTGCCCCCTCAGCTCACGGCCACCCATGATGTCTTCCACGTATCTCAACTCAAGAAGTGTATTCGAGTCCCTACCGAGATTATGGAACAACAAGAAATATCGTTGGAACCCGACCTCTCGTATGTCGAACACCCAGTTAAGATTTTGGATCAAAAAGAAAGAGAGACCAGGAGGAAAGTGATTAGAATGTATAAAATACAATGGAATCACCACACGGAAGAAGAAGCCACCTGGGAAACGGAGAGCTACCTGAACCAACATTTCCCTGGGTTTCTTATCTCAACCACTGGTATGTGCACCCACGCCCACACTAAGAATTACCGAATCTCGGGGCGAGATTCTTGTTAAGGGGGGAAGGATGTGACAACCCTGGTAATTATTTTTCCAAAATCAATGTCATTAGCCTAACTCTATGATTAAACCAACTAATGAAAGGGTGGAAAGAATTTGAACGAGTTCAGTTGGAATTCAAATTTAATTTGAGCACATTTGGTTATTTTTGAACTTTTAAATTTAACTTTCAAACCAGAAGCCAAATGAGATTTTGCCTGAAACCAAAGTTGTAGAACTTTTTATTCTGAACAACTTTCGTGTTCAAAAGTTTTTGAAATTCAAATCAGAAAGAGGAGAAAACGCCCTGTTTGCACCGAGCCCCCTGAAACTTTTCGAATTCTTGCATCCAGGCCCCTCGCCCCCCCCCCCCCCTCTCTGCTCCGCGCCCGACCGCCGCGCGCCAGGTGGCCGGCGTCGCCTGACCGGCGCGAGGCGCCAGGCCAGTGGCCGCCGCACCAACCCGCCACGGCCGGCTTTGCCCCGCCCCCACGCCGCGCGGCCAGTAAGCGCCCGCGCGTGCTGCCGCGCCCAGCCCGCCGCCCGGCCGGCCAGTCCCCGCGCTCCGCCGTGCCGCCCCGGCCCCCGCGCCCCGCCAGTCTCCGCGCCCGCCCTCCGCCCGAGCCGCTGCCGTTGCTGCTCCACCACTCCGCGCCCCGCGCTATCCCACCGCGCCCGCGCCGTATCCCGGCCGCCCAGTCACCGCGCCCGCGCTGCCGCACGTCGCGCTGGCGTTCTGCCGCCGCCCGCCGCGCCCAGTGCGCACCGTGCCGTGCCCCCGCCCCGCGCATTGCCCAGGCCCCTCCGCACCCCCTCCGACCCCTATAAAAACCGAGCTCCGACCGCCCCGCGCGAGCCATGCACCAGAACGCACTCGCCGTCGCCATTGCCGCCGCCGAGCGCCGCCCGCCCGTGGACAGCCCTCCGCCGCCGCCCACTGCCCAAACTAAGCCCCCAGCCACCACTACATCACCCCACTGAAGCTCGCCGACCCGCCCAACGCCGCCCAGAGCCACCGGAGCGCCGCCGCCCGCGCTGCCGTCGCCGCCGCCGCCCCTGCTCGCCGTGGACAGCACGACCCCGACCTCCTCCGTCCAAGGCGAGCCCCTGTGCAGCTTCCCCACGCGCTACTGAAGCTCGCCGACCGGACCACACCGCCCCAAGCCCGCCGGAGCACCGCCATCGACGCGAGCCGCGCAGCCGCCGCCTCTGCTCCAACGCCGGCGAGCCCTTCCCGGCCGTCCCCCACCTGAACAACACCCCCACAAGGTAGCCCTTGCACCCCTGAACCTTCCCCGACCCTCGCCCCTCGCCGCCGGCGAGCCCCTCGCCGGAATTTCGGCCGGCCGCCGTACCCGAGCCGCCCGAAGACCCAATTGCAAGAATTTAAATCTTTAGAAGGGTCTGCGCGTAAGATTCAAGGACCTAGTTGTAAAAGAAAGTTTCAAACCTAGATTCAAATTCAGTGAAATTGTAAAATTCATATAAAATCATAGAATATTCAGAAAAATGCAAACTCAACTGTTCTGGAATCCTCAGAACAAACTCTACCACTTTTGTTACAAAAGGTTTCTCAGAATCTCAACATATTTTGCTCTACATTAAATAGAAGCTTTAATGGACTTATTTTGTACCCACTGTTCTAGAACAATGCTGACCCTAAATTTTGGGCAGTGAGTTACTTGCTTGATGATTGGGACTGTGTAAAAAGATCAGGCCTAAATTTCAACTCTAGCTTGACTGTTTATTAGACTTAGTTTCATATCATGTTTAAGTAAAATGTTTTATCCCTGCAGTTAGGTGGTGAATCACCCAATGAAACTTTTTCTATGCTAATATATTAGTACCTAGAAGCCAGAGAAAAATTAGGAGACTTTTTATCTCACAGTAACCCACTTATTTGATTTATGTGCTAATAACATACATTAAATCAAGAAAATAGTATCTTAGCTTGGAAAATTCTCAAATGTTTACTAGGAGATACACTTTGGTAGAAGTTGCTGTGTAAAAAGTTCCAGGGACAAACACCCTGTGTAGGGTCCTATAAAATTGAATCCTTGAATAGCCTAGGTGTAGAATGTCATATTTTCTATGCTCTGAATACTGCATGATAAATCCTACAAAAATTACAGTAGCTTCTGCATGCTTAAGTGAAATCTCTGTAAAAATCTTAGACTCATTTGTTGCACCAATTGTTCTGTACAAAAAGAACAAGGATCTAACAGCCACTATGTAATGTATTTTTCATAATTAATCTGTTACATAAAATTGGCTGAAAATTTTTCAGTAAGCACATCTTTCCTTGATGTGCCTAAATCCAAAATTTCACAACCAGAAACTATCCATTGTAGTAATTACTCTCAAATTGTAATCAATCACCATTACCACGACTTAAACTTGTGCACTCATGTAGAATCGACGACTCTCGCCGACGGAACTTACGAGCTGGTGCCTGCGTCCGAGAATGAGCAGCGTGAAGCTCAAGCAAATCTAACTGAAGCTTTTGAAGACCCGAACCCAAGTTCGGAAGAGCCCCAAGCGAACTGCGAAGGCAAGCCCCGGAGCATAACCCATTCTTTCCGAAATGATGCAACTCATTACTCTTGCTTGTGCATTAAGTTTATAGGAGTTGGATGAAAACTTAGCTGCATGATATCAGGAACCCTTGCTTGAAAACTAGACGTAAGGTTCGATAGAATGCTGTGCTAATAGGATTCCGGTAAAAGTCGAGTGATTTCCTGTCACTCGCGAGAAAATAGGAGTTGAATGACTACTACACGCTGCAATCATAAGGACACGGACGGGCTATGGAACGATGGTTACGATTGAGGCCCGTCTGTCTAGCGAAAAATGCTAAGGCCGCAGGGTGTGGTAGTGATGGTTAAGTTTTTGAACGTACTAAACACATGCCGAGATTATGGGAATCGGTAAGCTTAAGTACCTGATTGGCCCGGCAAGGGGACGGCATCCTACCCTTTGAACTTCGGTCCCATGTGCATATGGCGAGTGCAGAGAGTGGTCACGACCCGGCGCCGAACCGTGGCGTGGGGCTCTTGTACTCTCGGAGGGTAGCCCCGATCCACGACCCGGAAAGAAAGGGGAAAAGTTGCACGTGTGACTCTAGGGAGTAACCACGTGACGTGTGTTTGGGTTTCCCTTGCAAGGTTAAGAAATTCGATTCGAATCGTCCGTTTCTCACGGCTAATGAGACTGCTTAACCATTTTTACCCACAGAGTAAGAAGAGGAACAATGATGATGAATAAACTGGTTGGATGAAAAATTTAATGCTTCACCACGCATGCTTTAGTTAGCTGCTTACCTAGACTGGCTAACGAAACTAGAATCTTGAGCTAAAAGTTGAAAGTAAGGACCCACTTGTAGATGCTTTTCGGCAAAACAAACCCCTGAGCCAAAAAGCCTGGCATGTCTAGAGTCGGTGGAGTAGATTCCACTACTCGGGTAAGTCTTGCTGAGTATTAGTATACTCAGTCTTGCTTGTGACTCATTTTCAGGTGAAACCTTCGAAGATATGATTGCTAGCTTGACTTGGCCCTGCACTCTTCCCCCTGGTTGGTCGGTGGAATGGGATGCGCCCCCGTCCAACGGAGATAATGCCGAGTGATGTCTCGTACGGGCTTCATCGAGACATTCTTTATCGTCGAGTAGTTTCCGTCGTTTATTTCCGCTGCAACTTAAACTCTGAAGAACCTATTTATGATAATTGAAGTACTTGGTTTCTAAACTCAAAACTTGGTCTGTAATATTCACTTATGCTAATGTTGTAACATTTGCTGGAATGTGGTATTCTCTGGGCTCATCGTCGAATGAGCATTTGTATGTATGGCGCTCGATCCGTTCACCGTGGTTGTATCGGGAGGTTATACCCGACATACCAGTGGATTACTCCGTTTGAAGTGTAAGGTTAACCGAGAATGTCTTAATGGTGATGGTTAACACACTTGAGCCGGATTAATTCAGGTGGTTCTGCCACAAATATACTTAGCCGACTCCTAAACATGCAAGGCTTTTGGCTTGAGGGGTTTGTTTTGACGAAAAGCATATATAAGTAGGTCCTTACTTTCAAATTTTAGCTCAAGGTTCTAGTTTTCTTTAACCATTCTTGGTAAGCAACTATCCAATATCATACATGGTGGAAGAATTAATTTGCATCCAACAAGATTAATCATCATCATTGTTCCTCTTCTTACTCTATGTGGTAAAAGGGTCAAGCAGTCTCAATAACTGTGAGAAACGGACGATTCGAATCGAATTTCTTAACCTTGCAAGGGAAACCTAAACACACGTCACGTGGTTACTCCTAGAGTCACACGTGCAACTTTTCCCCTTTCTTCCTGGGTTGTGGATCAAGGCCACCATCCGAGACTACAGAGCCTAGCTCTGCACCCACCATGTGCGCGCATGGAACCGAAGTTGAGAGGGTGGGATGCTGTCCACTTGTCGGTCCGATTAGGTACTTAAGCTTACCGATTACCATATTCTCGGCATGTGGTTAGTACGTTCAAAAACTTAACCACCACTACCACACACTGCGGCCTTAGCATTTTTCATTAAACAGACGGGACATCAATCATCAACTTGAACATCGCACCATAGCCCTGTCCGTCGACCTTATGATTGCAGCATGTAGTAAACATTCAACTCCTATATTCTCGCGAGTGACAGGAAATCACTCGACTTTTACCGAGTCCTATTAGCATAGCATTCTATCGAACCTTACATGTAGTGTTCAGAGCATGGGTACCTAGGATCATGCAACTAAGTTTTCATCCATCTCCTATAAACTTAATGCACAAGTAAAATAGAGTAATAAGTTGCATAAGTGTAGAAAAATAGGGTTCATGCTCCGGGGCTTGCCTTCTTGGGTAAAGTTAGCTTGGGGCTCGTCCGAACTCGGGTTCGGGTCTTCGAAAGCTTCAGTTAGATTCACTTGAGCTTCAGGCTGCTCACTTTCGGACGCGGGCACCAGCTCGTACGTTCCGTCGGCGAGAGTAGTCGATTCTATATGAATGCACAAGTGTAAGTTGTAGTGATGGCACATGATATTTATTTTCTTCATGATAAAGTTGCAGTCCACAAAAACATAGATTTGGTTGTAAAGTTACTTAGTTACGATTTCTTGGGCAATCTTTAATAGAGTACATCTTTAACTATTTAACTTCATTAAACAAGAAGGGGTTGTGTTATATTGGAAACTTAATTTTCTAAGCACAAGCATGGATTAAGCACAAACACTGATCTAGGTAACTTCTGGTGATGAAATTTTTATTCAGAGCACATTGTGCAGAGACAAAAGCACTGTAAAAATTTCAGACATTTTTATGCAGCAGAATAATCATGAAAAATATAATACACAGCCACTGCTAGATCCTAGTTATTTTTATACAGGACAAACCATGCAAGTGTTGATGCCAAAACTTTTACAGCGGGTTAACCTATCCACATATGTGTTACTGTAAATGTTTCAGATCTTATTGTGCATGATACAAAGCATAATAAATAGGACAAGATACACTTAGGTTAATGAAGATTAATTTCTACAGGATGTTTTACAGGGTTTCTGAGTATGAAACTTTTTGTACAGCAAGAGCTACTCTAGTGTGTCCTACAATAAAAAGATGAATATTTTCCAAGCATAGAAACTAATTATTTTTATTTAGTGCATTTTTCCCACCACAAAATTATACAAATAGGTTACAGAAAGGAAAAAGGTTCTAAACTTTTTCTGTGGTATTTTGGCATCACTATAACAGCTCTTGAAAAGTTTCACAACATGAATCACAATATAACAGCAGTTACAAATCAGTTTTATTATTTCATGACATAAACAAGGTTTAACAAAAAGTTTAGCTAGAGATGGGTTCTGGTCCTAATATTGTTACACTGGCCTACACATCAAGCAACCAATGTACTGTTAAATTTTCAGGTTTAGCCTTTGTCTGCAACACTGGGTACAATTAAAGTCTATTAAACCTTCCATTTAATTTAGAGCAAGATTTAGCAAGCAACTAAAGCAATGCATGTAACAAAAGTTGTAGATCTTCTTCTAAAGATTACAGAACATGTATTTTTACGATTTTTCTACGATTTTATATGAATTTTACAAGTTCACTATTTTTGAAACTAGGTTTAAAACTTTCTTTTACAGAGGGGTCCCTAGAAACTTGCGTGCACGCCCCTGGGAAGATTACAATCAAAGCAATGTGGTCCCTGGCGGCCGGCCGGCGAGCTCGAGCTCGATTCTAGCGAGGGGAGGGGCCGGCACTGAGGGCAAGGTGGGGGAGGAGCACGGGGAAGGCATGGGCTACCTTGGGGAGGTCTCAGTTGGGGCCGAGGTGGCCAGTGGCGGGCTCACCACGGTGGAGCAGGGGCGACGACGCTTGGAGCTTGGCTCCGGCGAGCTCCGGCGATGTGGAGCAGCAGCGCTTGGATTGGGAGCTTTGGTGGATGGTTGGGGACCGATTCCGGGGGTTGGATTGAGTGGAGGCGGGGCGGAGGGAGGGGCTCAGCGCTGAGCTCCGAGCGGCGGCATCAATGGCGGGCGTCGGCGGGTCTGCGTGCGAGCAGGGGCGTGCTTCCCCTTTTATAGCGAGCCAAGGTAGGGGAGAGGGTTGGGGCGCGCCGGGCATGGCAGGGGTGTGCCATTGGGCGCGGTCGGTGGTGGCCAGAGCCGTGCGGCGTGCGGCACGCCATTGGGCGTCGGGGCGGCGGCGTTTTACTAGCCGTGCGGGATGCCGCGTGAGGGAGAAGGAGGACGCGGCCGCGGGTTGGGCAAGCTAGGCGGTGCTGCAGCGGCGTTGGGGGATTGGCTTGGCGCGACGCGGCGGCAGGCATCGCCGGCGACGTGGCGCCAGCGGCTTCGCTGGGCTGTCGGGGTAGAGCAGAGGAGAGAGGTGAGGGAGGGACCGAGATGCAAGAATTTGATAAATTTTAAGGGTCTAATCGTAAAACTGATATTTTCTTACATTTCTGTGTTGCAACTCAAAAATCTCTGAACACGAAAGTTGTTCGAAATGAAATGTTACACAAGTTTTGTTTCAGGTCAAAGTTCATTTGAGTTTTAGTTCAAAAGTTATTCTAAAAACTCAAAAAGCATGATTTAGAGGGCACGCCATTTCCACGGCAAAAATTTGTATTCTCTCCTAGGCTTCAACTAGACTTTTGTTTATCCTGTCAATAATGATGTGCCTATTCAATTTCGTAGCCATAAGTGCTTTGAGGTGAGAGTTATTTAATTTGTTTGATTAAAGTACATGTACTTGTGCACATATACACATCTATTTCAATTCAAAGCAAAACAAATTTATAATTCATTTCTTTTAAACTTTTCTTAGTTAGTTAAGCATTGTGTTAAGATAATGAGGCTTATTTCGTAATTTAAACACCTGAGGTGTCACAACACCCTACCTACAAACTCACCACCTCAGGGGTATCCCTCGGTGGGCGTGGCGGTAAAACACCGACAGCTAGCGCGCCAGGTAGTGGTGTTCATCGAGCATCCACTGGAGAACTCGATGGCATCATTCAATTTCACCAACGCTGTGCTCGATGAGGGCATGACGTTCACCTTCGGCTCCTGGGTCTGTATCGCCGACGAGGTGGTGGCTTCAGCAGCCACCTCGCTGAAACCAGGGAGCCGACGGCATCTGGTCCAGCATCTTGCCGTGACATTAATGACCTCGCCGAAGATCTAATCGGAAACCATAAGGACGAGTCTGGATCCAACCCGGCTCCTACTCGTGATCGATTCGAATTCAGCTCATGCCACAACGGCGACATGCCATCGCCGCCGACCCTGATGATGCGGCTCGACTTCAGCTAGCACCGCAGCGCAGACGCGCTGCTGCCACCGGCTGCGACTACTTCGACAAATCTGCATCGCCAACGATTACTTCAACTACTCGTATCGACTAGAAACTAGTCGTGGATGAGCCTTAAACTACTTGGCGACTAGATCTGCACGGTCAACAACTGGTCGGGATCAACTCCAACTGCTGCGGTTTCGTCGACAACCGTCCACGAGTGGGTGAGTTTCGACTACTCCAACTACTTGTTTCAGCAAGAAAACTAGTCGGGAGTGGGCTTCAAATTGTCAACAACTAGTCGGAATCAACTCCGACTAGTCGGCTTTATTGACAAACCGTCGTGGCTCCATCGACGGCCGTTGCGGCTCATCGACAATCGTCCATGAATCAAGCTAAGTCACTTATACCTTTTCAACTTGTTCCTCACAGGATCGGATACTTTTTGCGCAACGCGCATTCTCTTCACAGGCCATGTCATGCTTGTTCCCGATTGCTTGCACGGTCCGCCCTGCAACACGGGCGATCAGGTTACACCCTATAAGTGCGCTCCACAAGCGTTCTCTTTTTTTGCGTAGCGCCGACTCCTCTAGTTTCCTCTGAACTGTTGCTACAATACCCGGTAGCATATGCTTTTCGTGAAACCTCGACTCTTCTAGACGCCTATGCAACTACACGTGCACGCGGCCAAGCTCCCTGCGCAATGGTTTACGACATTCAGGGATCAAGTGCCTCGCGTAATAGGCTACCTACCCGGCGACATTATGCGACCTAGCAAGAGTACAATGCGAAAAAATTTTCACGCATTTTACAATGCTGGGATTTTCTCCCAACACGATATCATGTATATCAGTTACAACATACTTTTATATTTACCTTGCAGGGGATCTGACCTGGACCATGCTGCTGGGCGAGTTGGATTCAACTCTGACTAGTTGGCTTCGGCAACAGTCGCCAACGACTACTTCGACTTCGCGAGAACGCTCGACTACACGTCGCAGACTACAATGACTACTCGCCGGACTCGACACTGACTAGTTGGGCTCATCGACAACTGTTGGCGACTACTTGACTACGTGAAGAATGCACGGCGACACACTGGCGACTACTTCGACTACTCATTTCGCCTACAAGACTAGTGGGAGATGACTATTCTGGGCGACACGCTGGCGACTACTTCGACTACTCATTTCGCCTACAAGATTAGTCGGAGATGACTATGCTTGATGACGTACGGGTGACTACTTTCAACTACTCATCTCGCCTACAAAACTAGTTGGAATCGATTCCAACTAGTCGGATTCATCGACAGTTCAAGATTCAGCAACAACTTGGCCGATGCCTAGGCTCAGGGGTTGGTGCCACCGACTACTAGGCATACACTATGCGACTCATCTAGCTCCCAGGCTCGGGGGCTGAATACGACACAGCTCTCAGCGCATAAGCATGCCACGACTCTTTGGATCCTTTATTCAAAACCTTGAGGATTTGGATTCAAGGCTCGGGGGCCACCCGTCCGCGCGTGGCAACGATGAACAAGAAGTACAACAATCTACTCGCCGACCTCGCAACCAGCGTGGTGCAAGGCCTCAAGGAAAAGCTCCACTCGAGGCTAGCCTTCACGACGCTCCCACAATCGACCTCAGGCAGGTATGGAGTTGCAACCCGGTGATCTACTCCCAACTAGCTGTGGCACTTCCTGAATGTCTTATCAATGAAGTGTGAACATCCATCACTGATCACGACTCTGGGAACTCTGAAGAGAGGAAATATGATTTCCTGAAGCATTTTCTTTGAGGTCTTCGAGTTGGCCACAACGCAGGGAAGTGCTTCAACCCATTTGGGCACATAGTCCACTGCCACCAAGATATACTCAAATTGCTCTGACATAGGGAACGAACCCATGAAGCCTATCCTCCATACGTCAAAGATTTCCACTTGAAGGTTGCTCTTCAGTGGCGTAGCATCTCGGGAATTGATATTCCCGTGCTTCTAACATCTTGGGCATCGCCGCACAAACTCCTTGGCATCTCCATACATGTTCACCCAGAAGAATCCACTCTGCCAAACTTTAGCATGGGTCCGGAATGCTCCGTAATGCCCTCCATATGGCGAGGAGTGAAAACGCTCCAGAATCTTGCGGGTCTCACATAGCGTGATGTAGCGGCGGAGTAAACGATCAGCACGTACTTTGAATAAATAGGGGTCATCCCACATGTGATATCTGCTGAGGTGAATCAACTTCTTTCTGTCTTCTCCCGGGGGTATATATTCAGTCACCATGTAATTCACTAAGTTGGCATATCATGGACTGGCTGTAGTGACCTTCAGAAGAATATCATCTCTCAAGTAGTCATCAATTGTTAGATCTGATCCTTTCACTTGCATTCTTGAGAGATGATCAGCCGCACAGTTCTTTGCTCCATCTTATCTCTTATTTCCAAGTCAAACTCTTATAGGAGTAGAATCCAACGGATGAGTCATGGCTTAGCATCCTTCTTGGTCAAGGGTACTTTAGTGCAGCATGATCCGTGTATACTATCACTTTAGCACCAACCAAGTAGGATCTGAACTTGTCAATGGCGAATACCACTGCCAAAAGTTCCTTTTTCATTGTCGCATAGTACAGCTGGGGTCCGGTCAGTGTTTTACTGGCGTAGGATATGGCACAATGCTGCTTGTCTCTGCATTGACCCAGCACTGCACCGGCGGCATAGTCACTTGCATTGCACATGATCTTGAATGGAAGATTCCAATTCGGGGGGTGTATGATGGGTGCAGAAACGAGTGCCTTCTTGAGGCTGTAGAAGGCTATGAGGCAATCTTCATCGAAGTTGAATGGGGTTTCTTTAGCAACAAGGCTTGTCAAAGGTCTGGCTATATGGGAGAAATCCTTGATGAATCTCCTATAAAAGCCAGCGTGCCCAGAAAACTTTGAACTCCGTTGACATTTGTCGGGGGGTGGCAACTACTCAATCACCTCGTTCTTTGTCCGATCCACTTCTATGCCTTTTACTGACACTCTATGTCTGAGGACAATCCCTTCTCTGACCATGAAGTGGCACTTCTCCCAGTTAAGGACTAAGTACGTTTCTTGGCAGCTCTTGAGAACTTTGTCCAAATTCTCAAGGCACTCCTCAAAGCTCTAGCCATAGACTGAGAAGTCATCAATAAATACTTCCATGGTGTTCTTGATCAGGTCGGAGAAGATCGCCATCATACACCTTTAAAATGAAGTAGGTGCATTGCAAAGACCAAATGACATTTGCCGGTAGGCGAACGTGCCGTAGGGATAGGTGAAGGTAGTCTTACTCTGGTTATCCGGATAAATGAGAATTAGATGATAACCAGAATATCCATTGAGGTAGCAGAAGAATGAGTGCTTCGCCAACCGTTCAAGCAACTCATCAATGAAGGGGAGAGGGAAGTGATCTTTCTGGGTGGCCTTGTTGAGCTCATTTCTCTCATGTTGGACTACTGTCATGCCTCCCTTCTTTGGAACAACTTGAACTAGGCTAACCCACCCACTGTCTTGCACGGTGTAGATGATGCCCACGTGCAGTAGCTTCAGAACCTCTTTCTTTACTACCTCCCTCATCGCATCATTAAGCCGTCGCTGATGCTCTCTTGATGGCTTATGGTCCGGTTCCATTGGAATGTGATAGGTGCATAAGTTGGGGCTGATCCCCTTCAAATTTAGTAGAGAATACCCTATGATGGATCGGTATTTCTCCAAGACTGCAATGAGCCGCTGAGTCTCATTATCTGTCAGCTTATCACTGGCATGCTTCTGTTGTTGTCAAGGAAAGCATACTTCAAACCAGGAGGTAGCGGCTTCAACTCAGGAAGAGGAGGTTGCGGTTTCTCTTCTTCCTGGAGCTTAGTCTTGCCGTCCGGATCCGTTTCCTGGGTGAAGTGAATGGCATCTTCTTCAATATTGGGCTGAGTTAATCCTTCTTGAATGATGCTCATCGCTTCTTCCGCTGGGTCTTGCTCCGGTTTAGCTTCTGCGAAAGTGTTGCATGAACGTACTAAGCTGATCGGGATCTTCTCTTTGCCAACCTTAACCTCGAGGGTAGCTCGGTCTCTGTTGGGTTGACAAGTGGCTCTATTGGCTGTCCGATCAAGACGAACCTTCACCTTCAGGGAAATCGAAGATGTGAAAGTCCAAGAATACTTTGTTATGTCCCATCTTCAAGGACAAAACAAGGAGGATTCCATTACTTTTTACCACCTGGCCGTCTATCCACTTCAGGTGCTTATGAGAGAATGTCAGGGGCTCTTTTGGTGCAATGTGATCTGCCATTGTCTTGGACATCACATTCACCCCGACCTTCGGATCGTAAAAGGCTTCTTGCAGTTCAGCATCCCCAATAGTGCAGACGAGTATTCTGAAATTGTAGTATATCTGTATGATGCTACTGCTAGATTCCGCTTCCTCTGTCCATTCCTTGCTCATAATCGTACTAAGACCCTCAATATGCGATATGGCTTCTAGAATGAACGCCTCAGATTTTTAGCATATGCACTTGTGCTCCTTCGGCATGGTTAAGACATTACCGAGATCCATATACTCTTCTTGTGTGAAGAGATAAGGGATGAACATTGGCATATCTTCTAGGAGTGGCTCATAATCTTTGGACTTGCTTGGTTCGGTGATTTCCTCTATGTATGGTGGAGGTGGAGAGGATGCAGCTGATAGGGTGAACTTGCTGCTTCTCTTTGGGCTGATCAGTTGGCTCGGGTGGATCGTCAAAGACACCCGTATACTGAGTACTATCAAGGACCTTCTCCAATATGGTCCTTGCTTCAGCAATTGTCTTGAACATGACAGATCCCTTAGAGGTGACATTCATGAAATGCGCGCTCTCTGGGTTGAGATCACAAACGAAGTGCTGCATTAGCATCTCTTCCGAAATATCATGAGGTGGCCTGGAATCTGCCATCAGCATGAATCTTGCCTATGTTGCTCCAAGTGATTCTTTGCCTTGCTTGAATGTGAGCAGTTGAATGCGAAGCGGTATAAGTTTGTCAACAGGAAAGAAGAATAAGCAGAACTCATCCTTCAGTTTGATCCAATCTCCTTCAACTCTCACTGCCTTCTGGTTATACCAAACTTTTGCTTCTCCCGTCAGAGAGAACGGGAAGAGCTTCCACCGTAGGGTGTTTTGATTCATACCGGGTATGGTCAACATTGCGCAATTTTCCTCGAATTCCTAAAGGTTAGCATAGGGACTCTCGTCCTTTTACCAGAATAGGACTATGCATGAACCATGGCTATGAGACTGGGATGGATCTCATAACCATCAGATAGTATGGGGTGGCAAGAAGGAGGCGCTTCTGTAATACCCAAAAGAAAAGAAAAGAAATTCCATAACCAATATACCAAAAACATCTCTCTCTCTCTATCTATCTTCAGCCGGCCCAGCCCAACTCTCCTTATCTTTTTCCTTCTCCCCCCTTTCCCACGCACGGCCCATCTCGGCCCAACTCGGCCACACCGGCCCGAGCCGCCCCTTCTCTCTCACCACCGACAGGTGGACCACACCTGTCACCCCCCACCTCCAGCCGCTCCGGCTTACTCCCCCGCACCGCACGCCCCGCCCAGCCGTTGTGCCGCACACGCACGCCCCTCCCTCCTTTACTCTACCTTAAAGGCTCGTGATGAGCCCCGCCATCACCCCACCTCGCACCTCCTCCTCTCTCACCAGAAACCACTACCGCCATCATGGCCATGATGCTCAGCCACCACCGAGTACCGCCCCTTCCCCTGCCGGCCGCTCTGCTCCCTCCCTCGCCCTATAAAGCCACACCCGAGCCTGCCTCCCTCCCTCCTCGCTCCCGTGCTCCACCCTGCCACTTCTGTGCAGCGCTGCCGCACCCTCGAGCTCCGCTGCTGCCATGAAATCATGGCCGTACCGACGCGCTGCCACTCCACCACCTCAGCTCGACATTTGTGAGCCGCCGTAGCTCCGAGCTTTGGTGGGGAACCTCCCAGTCTCGTCTTCCTGCTCTCCCTCGCTACCCCGTTCCCGGAATTCCTCGCCGGAATTCTCGAGCCACCCTCACTGCCGTGTGCCTTCTTCGGCCATCGCATCACCATCCCGGGTCCCTCCATCTAGTTCATCGTCGTCTCCTCTTTCTCTCAAGCTAAACCCGAGCAAAAACGGGCACCGGAACACCGATTTTGACAAACTCCGGCGAGCTCCGCTGTCACCCGCCACCGCAAGTCTCACCGCCGGCGCCGCCGCAGAGCCACCCCTTTCGCCCGCAGTCGTTCGATCAAGATTGGACTGACCAAATTCAGTCAAACCTATCCCATACCGGTCTGTCGATGTTTTACAGCCACGCCCACTGAGGGATAGCCTCGAGGTGGTGAGTTTGTAGGTAGGGTGTCGCCAAGATCAGGAACTCGAAGGTTCAAGGAGCACAAGGTTTAGACAGGTTCGGGCTGCCGAGAGCATAATACCCTACGTCCTGTGTGGTTTGTATTGCCTTTGATGGTGATTGTCACTGAGGGGGTCCCTATCCGCCCTTATATAGTCTGGGGGGACAGGTTTACATGGAAGTCCTAGTCGGGTACAAGCCCAGGAGTCCTACCTGAGTACTTCTCGGGTAGTTTCCTGCCGTGTCCGACTGGTTTCACTATTGTATGAGTAGTCCTACTGCACTACGAGTAGTTACAAAAGATGTAGGGCGTGGGCGATGTCCCATCCCGTATCCTAGGATAAGTACGCCACGTGGACAGTCCCGTGGGCCCTGGTCTGACTTCGTAGCCGAAATCTGCAGGCATCCGAGTACTTCTGAAGGCGTCTTCGAGTTCTCTCGAACTTTATCTTGAAGGTGTCCGCCGAGTACTTCCTTGGCTGCGTTGAGGCTGTGAGGTACTCATGCCCCGAGTAGTTGTGCTGTCTTCTTTATATGGGGTGCGATTAAACTCGCACTCCATATGGAGTAGCCCCCGAGCCTTAGGTTGACTCGTAGAATCAGGCTGAGGGTCAATTTAATCTTGAGTCTCCTGTCCTTATCTTCTAGCAGATTTGAAAAATAAGTCACTGATGACACGTGTCTCGCAGCCCCCGAGCCTTGAATCCAAATCCCCAAGTTTTGGAATAAAGGATCCAAAGAATCGTTGCATTCAATATATGACGGCAAAGATTTGATGGTGAACATGAGCAAATTGTTTTAGCAAATTTGAAAACCTCTTTTTTCGGGATGAATTCCCTGAAAAAATGGTTAAACAAATAACATCTCCAACAAACACCCAAAATTACCTCTCAAATCAATCTTTGTGCCCTGAGCCAATGACTAAATAAGACCTCTAGGTAATAATTTGAACAAACCTCTTATTTCGAAATAAAATCCCTAAAATAATGGTTAACAAACATCTACCCAAGATAAATCTTAAAAAGCCTCTTGGATCGGGTATTGTCGAGTAGTTTTACAGCGTCCAGCATGTAAGCATAAGAGATGTCCCTTGAGGCACACAGAGTGCCGTATCCCATCAAGCCCCCGAGCTAAGGTGCTAGATGATAAGCATAGAGTAGTCGTAACAAACGATGGAGCTAGGCCCCGAGCCCAAGCATTGGGCAAGTAGCCGCTGAATCTTGAATAGTCGATGAAGCCATCTAGTCCGAGTCGATCCCGACTAGGATTGTAGTCAAGATGAGTAGTCGAAGTAGTCGAACAGGTATAGAACTAGTCGTAAACTAGTAAACCTATTGCCGTGGGAGCGAGACCCCTTCAATAACATAGTGTACAAGTCAAAAATAAGTAATATGTTACTGGAAATAAGGGAGCGAGGCCCCTGTAGTAAACTTGCACGTAATACCAGTCGGAAACCAGTAAAACGGAGTTGTACTGGAAGTATGAGCACAAGGCCCCTTCAGTAACCCAAGATACTAGTTTGAAACTAGTAAGTAGTTACTGGAAGTATGGGAGCGAGGCCCCTTCAGTAAACTTGCGTGTAATACCAGTCGGAAACCAGTAAAACGGAGTTGTACTGGAAGTATGAGCACAAGGCTCCTTCAGTAACCCAAGAGACTAGTCGGAAACTAGTAATTAGTTACTAGAAATATGGGAGCGAGGCCCCTTCAGCAAACTTGCGTGTTATACCAGTCGTGAACTAGTAAAATGGAGTTGTACTGGAAGTATCAATCTCCAGGCACCAATAGAAGATGTCCCCAGTTGATCATGGATGAAAACGACGTAGATGCTCAATATTCCAAGAATTTGGTACCTCCTGGCCATCCGGGTACTGTAAGCGATAAGATCCAGGGCCTATAACCTTGTGCACAATGAAAGGTCCTTCCCATCATGAGTTAAGCTTGTGTAGCCCGGTATCATCCTGGATTCGTCGAAGAACCATATCTCCAATGTTGGAAGAGTGTCATTGAACATTCCTATTGTGGTAACGAAGAACTCCTTGTAAGTAGCGGGCCGACTGGAACAATACATTGCATCGGATTTCCTCAGCTGAGTCAAGCTCGAGATGTCTTGCAGTGTTAGCCTTGCCTTCTTCAAACATCTCTAGTCGTGGAGACTTCCACATCACATCAGCTGGTAATATAGCTTCAGACCCGTATACGAGAATGAAAGGTGACTCTCATGTGGCATTGCTTGGTTGTGCGCGAAGCCCCTAGACTACTGATGAGATCTCAACGATCCACTTGCCTCCCTTTTTGCAGTTCTGGTCATAGACTCTTTTCTTCAATCCATCAAGAATCAAGCCGTTGGCGCGCTCAACCTGGCCATTGGCCCGCGGGTGAGCCACTGAAACATATTTGACTTTAATGGAACTGCGTTCACTAAAATTCCAAAACTGATGCGAGTGGAAATTGGATCTCAGATCTGTAATGATAGTGTTGGGGAAGCCAAAATGATGTAAGATGTCGCAGTTGAAAGTAACCACTTGATCTGCAGAGAGCGTTGCGATTGGCTTGTACTCGATCCACTTGGTAAACTTGTCGATGGCCACCAACACGTGTGTGAAACCTCCTGGCGCAGTTGTTAAGGGCCCTATCATATCCAGGCCCCAACATGCAAACGGCCATGAAGGTGGTATGGTGATGAGATTATGAGCCGGGACATGAGGTTTTTTGCCAAAGAATTGGCAGTTGGTACACCGGTGAACGAGTGCCTCGGCATCTGCCAAAGCAGTCGGCCAGTAGAAACCAGATCGAAACGCCTTGCCGACTAGTGTGCGAGAAGCCGCGTGGTTCCTACACACGCCTTTGTAATTCTCTTGGAGTATCTCTTTTCCCTCCTCCATGCTGACACCCTTCATGAGTATGCCTGATGCTGATCCATGCTAGTATAGGTTACCGACAACTAGAACATACCCTTTGTTGCGCCTTAGGATGCGAGTAGCTTCAGCGCTTTTTGGGTCGACGCCGGGGGGTAGTTTGAGCTCCTTGATGTAGTTGATGAAGGCCACCCTCCTGTCGACCTCGATCATCAAGACCTCTCAGTCGGGTCCCTTGGGACCCTGAGCGATGGAACTTGAGTCTGGTGACCTGATGGAAGGGTGATGAAACTCGTGAACGAAAACTCTCGGTGGGACGTTGGCTCGATCAGAACCCAGTTTGGAGAGCACATCCGCGCCCACATTGTCGTCGCGAATCACATGGTGAATTTCCAACCCCGAGAACTTACTCTCGAGATTGCGTATTTTCATAACATACGCATCCATGGTGTCCTTGTTGATGTCCCACTCCTTGTTGACTTTTTGAACCACCAGTAAGGAGTCACCATAGATGAGTAGTCACTTGATGCCCAGGGAGACTGCTAGGCGTAGCCCGTGCAATAATGCCTCATACTCGGCTTTGTTGTTGGAGACCTCAAATAGTATTTGAAACACCTACTTGAGCTGTTCTCCTCTCGGGCTGATGAAAAGTACTCCCGCACCACCGCCACCGAGCTTGAGTGAGACATCAAAGTACATGACCCAATGCTCTAGCTGGTTGGTTGGGGCTTCCACTTGGTTTTGGTGGCCTTCCGATGCCCTGGCCTGCCCTACCAAGGTTAAGGCGCCATCAGGCTTTGGTGGCCGTTTGGTAAAGGTATGGCATTGTTGGTGAAGTCCGGGTAGTCGGCGGGAATGGGAATCATTCGATAGATGCTGGCTGGTCCTTCTCCAACTTGAACTAGACGATCCAAATCCTCCTCCGACTTGTAGTAGGCGATCCAAATTCTCCTCCGACTTGTCGTAGACCATCCAAATGCTCCTTCGACTTGTCGTAGACGATCCAAATCCTTCTCCGACTTGTGGTAGAGGACCTCCAACCGAGGGGGATTCGGTCCGAGGGGTTCCGAGTCGTCGATCGAGTCATCGATTGCATGATTGATTTCCGTGCGGGTGGTACGATTGCTTGATCCTGCTTCTAGTCGGGAAAAATTGAATTCCGTCGAAACCATTGGCAAAGTTGTGCAGGAGCAAGGCCCCTTCAGTAAACTACGTGTAATACTAGTCGGAAACTAGTAAACAGAGTGTTACAGGAAGTTTAGGAGCAAGGCCCCTTCAGTAACATAGCAAACTAGTCGGGAACTAGTAATCTGTGCGTTACTGGAAGTGTTTGATAGATACTCACGTAGGTGCTATATTTGATTAATTGACGAGTTCCACTAGTCATTGCCAAACGAGGCAACCACTCTTGGCAGTCCCATGGTTCGGCTATGACAGGGTTCCCTGAGTTTAGCAAGGGAGTCATGATTAACCCGAGTAGATGAACATAAATAGCGACCTTGACTAAGTGGTAAAAAGGGGTGCTTTTGGGTGTACGGAACCTCTTGTTTTGAGATATGGTCCCAAAACAATGGTTTAAACAAACGGAACACCAGAAAGACCCTCAGAAAACCTCCTTGAGTCGGGTACTTAATTTATGAGTAAATCATTAGTCGGGTAGTCCCGTCGCCTTTCATCGTGGACTTGACGGAGCTCTAAGGGCCTCCGAAGGGCTTGACATTCCAAAGTAGAATGCTTGCTCTTCGGGTGGTACAGGCATTGCCCGTGGAGGACTTCCTCGAGTCATTTCTTGGAATTGGGAGTCTTTTTTCTGTGGGTGGATTGTTCCACGGCTTCTGGCTTGCGCTTCCGAGTAGTCCCCAAGTACGGCGGGTGTTGGTTGTGGGTGGTGCTGTAGGCTTCCACTTTTTCACGCTCCTGCCGCTTGGCAATGATGATATTGCGGGTGTCCTGGCCAGCGTTGATGATGGCTCGAAGATCACCTGTGGAGAAGTCGTGGAGGTTACGGCTTCCCTGCTGGTTCGTCTTGATGGCGCGGTGCCTGCGTTGAGCGCGCTTCGCATTGATGAGCCTGTAGCGTTCCTTCTGGATGTCATCTACGTCGTCCACCTTGGTGTTGGATGTGGATCCCTATCCATTGATACATCCACGTCTTCGTCGTAGTCATCCAGCTGGACCCGCTCTAGACCTTCATGAGTACTTCTTGATTGAAGCGTTAGGCACACCGCACCACTTGGCCCTCGTCTTCGTCTTCAGATGGGGGGAGGGGTCTGCCCTCTTGAAAGGGGAATTCCCCGGGTGTGGCAATGAATCACAGTGGACTTGGTTTGAGGGACCTGGAGGGTTTCTTGCCCTTCCGCTGCCCAAACCTGCCCGACCAATTTGATCCCCTTACCAAACCCTAGGTCACATGAGTAGATGGATCCGAGTGGTTGTCGGAAACCATAGCCCTCTAACAAGCGGTGGCTTCTCCTTCTCCGAGCGGTGGGGGATGATCAAAATCCTCTTCCAATGTGGAGATGGGTCTAGGGTTGAACTGTCTCAACCCGATCTTGATCCGTGAGTGATTTGTTGATGGAGCCAACTAGTCAGAATTGATTCCGACTAGTTGTTGACCTAACGGAGCTAGTCGCCAAGTAGTTTGCGGCTCGGTCCTGAGTAGTTTCTAGTCGAGACGGGTGGTCGAAGTTGTCGTTAGCGCTGCCGAGTTGTTGAGGCAGTCGTGACTGTGGCACGAGTCGAGTAATCGAGGTTGTCGCGGCAGCGCGTCGATGTTGAGCGGAGTAATCGAAAATTTCCGATTCCTTGGGGTCGATTCGGCGGAGGGTGGATTGTGTTACAAGGTGGGAGTCGAATTCGAGTACCACAGAGGACTCTAGACCCTTCCAGTACCGGAAACAACCTTGCGGCGTGGGTGTTATAGTTAAACCCGGGTGGCTACCCGAAAACGATTCGGAGTAGTCATCGGATTGTGAGTGGATAACGAGAACTAGGGCCTCCCGACAAGCGGTGGCTCCCCCGTCCTCGAGTCCTCCTCGGTCTGGAACTGTAGTTGACGGATACTCTTTAGTTGAATCTAAATCGTAGTCAAGAATGGGGGGCTCCTGACGCGCGGTGGCTCCATCGTCTCGGATCTTGAAGATGCGATCCAAGTCTTCCTCCGAGTCGTGGAGGGACTTGAGTCGCAAGGCTTCCTCCGATCAGTTTGGATCCGATCCGAGTCCTGGTGCAGCACTACTTGGAGTCATGTTGAAAACGGACGTGTTTTCGATCTGCCTGGCAGATCTGGGTGTAGCAACTCATCGAGATCGTCGATGAAGGAGTCTCGGGTGCTGCATCGAGTTGCTGCAGAGGCCTCCGGCTTCCTGGAGTCGTTTAGGTGGCTATTGAAGCCACCCAAACCGTTAGCGATGCAGATCCAGGAGCCGAGGACGAAGGTTGTGCCCTCGTCGAGCACGTCGCTGGTGAAGCTGAGAGATGCCATCGAGTTCTCTAGTGGATGCTCGATGAACTCCCCTACCTTGCGCGCCAGCTGTCGGTGTTTTACCACCACGCCCATCGAGGAATACCCCCGAGGTGGTGAGTTTGTAGGTAGGGTGTCGCCGAGATCAGGAACTCGAAGGTGCAAAGGAACACAAGGTTTAGATAGGTTCGGGCCACCAAGAGTTTAATACCCGACGTGCTGTGTGGTTTGTATTGCCTTTGGTGGTGATTGTGTGATCTCCTTGTTGATTCCCTGAATGATCCCGTGGGTTCCCCTTGAGGGGGTCCTGTCCGCCCTTATATAGTCTGGGGGGACAGGTTTACATGGAAGTCCTAGTCGGTTACATGCCTTAGAGTCCTACCGGAGTACTTTTCTGGTAGTCCTCTACTGTATCTGACTAGTTTTACTACTCTAGGAGGAGTTCTACTAGGCTATGAGTAGTTACAACAGATATAGGGTGTGGGCCATATCCCATCCCGTATTCTAAGAGAAAATGTGCCACGTGGACAGTTTCGTATGCTCGAGTCTGACAGGGGGTGCGACTGACCGGTGCGGTTTCTCCATGGCGCTCAGACCTCGAGGGCGGATTCCGAGGGGAAGACACTGTATGTTGCCCATCGAGTTGCACGAGCGCGTGCTGGGTCAGATACTGCAGCCTTTGTATCTGAGGATTGGGTGGGAGTTGTTGAGCTAAGAGGGCTATTTCTGCGATGTCGCCAATCAGCGTACGATATTCCCAATCCGCGACTACTACAAAAGTGTTGTTTAGATCCCTTTGTTCATGGGCGCGATTCTATGCATTGCGCCTGCGTTGGGCGCGCTTGGCGTTCTTTACCCACCGGATCCTTCGGTGCTCCTCGTCTTCATCCTGGGGAGCATCAGCTGTGGGCTCATCGGCTGAGACATCCGCGAGTTGCTCGTTGTCGTACTGGGGGTCCAACTCGTCATCCTCCGCGTTGCAAAGGGAAGCCATGCAGACTTGACAATCCGGCGAGTGGTTAGCCGTAAGGCTGTACTCGAGTAGCTCTGTGCTACTTTCTCCCTCTTCCGCGATGGGAGAGAGAGGTCTACCCTCCTGGAAGGGTAGTTCCTGCGTGAAAGCCACAAGGCGGGACTCGTAATCGAGTAGTTCAGAGGGCTCAAAGCCATTCCAATACACGAAACGGCCTTGCAACGTTGATGTTATGGTTAAACCCAGATGGCTGCCCAAAAAAGATTTGGTGTGGCCGTCGGGTTGCGAGTGGTTTTCAAGGGCGGGGGCCGCCCGACGAGCGGTGGCACCCTCGTCTCCGAGTCCTTCTCAGGACTGGCTTGAAGGTGTAGTACCGATCGAGGAGTACTCTTCGTTGGAGTACAAGTAGATGTCGAAAATGGGGTGGCTCCCGCCACACCCATCGAGGGATACCCCCGAGGTGCTGAATTTGTAGGTAGGGTGTCGCCGAGATCAAGACCTCGAAGGTGCAAGGAACACAAGGTTTAGACAGGTTTGGGCCGCCGAGAGCGTAATACCCTACGTCCTGTGTGGTTTGTATTGCCTTTGATGGTGATTGTCCCTAAGGGGGTCCCTGTCCGCCCTTATATAGTCTGAGAGGACATGTTTACATATAAGTCCTTGTCAGGTACAAGCCCAGGAGTCCTACCCGAGTACTTCTGGAGTAGTTTCCTACCGTGTCTGACTAGTTTCACTATTGTATGAGTAGTCCTACTACACTACGAGTAGTTACAACAGATGTAGGGCGTGGGCCATGTCCCATCCCGTATCCTAGGAGAAGTACACCACGTGAACAGTCCCGTGGGCCCAGGTCTGACACGGTCAGCCCTATCATTTTTTTGGAAAAGCCCTTACAGTTTTCCAAAATCAACCCGCCATCTTATGCAGTTCAAAAGTATTTGCAAAATGATCCTTTCCTTTCTATTTTAGCCCCTGTCCTTTCTAGTTTTTGAACCCGTCATCCACCTCTCTCCCTTTTCTAGTCTAAGCACTATGTTTTAAGATTTATTAGGTTTTAGCCCTCGGTTACTTCTAGTTTAGCCCCTGGAAGTTCAAATCGCAAATAAGTCCCTGTAATCATGTTTTAGCCATATCTTCTTCGTTTTATCTCCGTTTTCATCGATTCTTGCGCTCACGCGATCCTTGCAGCAAGTTCTATATCTTTATGACCTTGTATTTCTCCATTTGTACTATTTGTTGCTCTATTTCTTATTCTGTGTATGTTTTTGCTTGTGTGATCATGTAGACAACATGACGTTCGAGGAAGGACAAGAGCAGCAGTACGAGGAAGAGAACCAGCAATTTGACGAGGAAGGCAAGTGGAATTGCCCCCTACATACTCTGTTTATGTCTCAATAGTAGCATGATAATTCACTTTACTTTATTCATCAAATTGCATAACTTGACGGGAATACCTATTAAGGATTGACCTAGTCTTTTCACCCAAGCCTTGAACACCTGGTTTTAGTTATCTTTTTGGGTAGAAATGCTTAGTTGGTTAACTTTGGTAAATGGTGCTATCACAAACTTTTGAGAATGTTTATCATGACTTTATACTGTTGTTATACCTGGATAATTACAACAGCACTTTGTTTAAATGGAACATGGAGAACCACCCAAGAAAACCATACAACCACAATAGTCATATGGCTCTAACCTTAGCTGATTAATTAGACATATGGTTAGCTGATAGCCTTACCAAAAGGGCAAGGAGGGGTCGGTGTTGGGGTATAGCCCGGTCCTCTTGGGGTAGTAGCCTTTGCTAAGGTACTAACCACTACGGAGGGTTATGTTCCACACCGCTAATGCAATTCTAGCGGGCTATTTAGTTTTCTGCGTGTCTTTGTAAAGGCTTCGTAGTGGACCCTCGCCACTCACCAAAATGAAGTGTTTAACGGCCTTGCAAACCCGGGTGATTTTGGGGAACACGAATTATGGTTAAAGTGTACAACCTCTGCAGAGTGTAAAACTAATATATCAGCCTTGCTCATGGTTACGAGCGGCTTGGACCCTCACATGATGATCAAACTTAAAGAATAAATTAATTTGTGGTTCCTTGGTTTTCTATATGATGATGTATCCTTTATGCTTAAATGTGTTGGTATAAACTTATACCTAGTTAAGAGGTGCTTGCTAATAAAATATGACCAACTAAAAATGTTAACCGCTATAAGCCTATCAGCCTTTCCTTGATGGCCTTGCATCTTTCCCCCACTTGTTGACTACAAACCCGTAAGAGTACTCACCCTTGCCTAACTGTTGTTTAGAAGAGACCGTGTGTAACACCCAAAATATAGGAGCTAAAATTTCTAAAAAGTATTTTCATAAAAATCATAAATTAAAATTGTGCATGCCTCTTTATTTCTTCCTTCTCCTATTCTTTCTTTCAGCCAGCCCGACCCCTTTTCCTCTTCTTCTTTTTTTTTTCCGCGGCCGACCCAGTGGCCGATTTCCTCACCCGACCCTTGCTTTCACCGACAGTTGGGACCCACCTGTCGGCGCTTTCTTCTTCTTCTCTCTTCTTCCCTTACCCAGAGTCCAGAACGACTCCGAGCTGCTGTTCGTACCCCCTTCTCTTTCTTTCTTCTTATCCCGAGTCCTGATCGATTTCCGCAGCACCGCCTTCCTAATCTCGACGATCTGCCCCTATAAAATCCTGCCAAACCCCGCTTTGCAACCCACGCCAAACTCAAATCTTTTCCTCTACACAACATTGTCGCGCGCCGCTGGAAGTTGCGCCTCGGAGGAACGCCGCCGACCCGTGTCGCCGATTCTCCGTCGACTCGCCGATCTGCAGCTCCCCTGCCGTCTTCAACTCTCGCCAGAGCTCCGCAAGTTGGTGAGCATCAAGCCAACCAGAATCCCCTCTCTCTTTTGCTCCGCCGCCTACCAGATTTCTCGCCGGACCCCTATTTCCGCCCGCCGCCATGACCGCCAGTTCACAGCCGCCGCACAGCCAACCCGTACCCACCCTCACCTTCGCCATATCGCCCACTCACTACCCGTCATAAACCCAGCTTGAATTGAGCCCCGGAACACCAGATTTGGTGAAGCTCCGGCCGTCCGCCGCCGCACTCGATCGCCGCCGATGCCCAGCTAAAACTCCGCCTCACCCGACCCCTTTTGTTCTGTCAAGCCGACCCTTCCTTTGCCGCTCGATCCAGATCTAACGGCCAGAAGTGATCTTCACTTTACCCGGCCGATTTACCCGACCCACTCTTCATACCTCCGATTCGCCCGACCCTTACTCCGCCGATTCGTCTGATCCGCCGCCGATTCTGATCCAACGGATTATATTCACCCGACCCTAGCCGTTCCCAGAACTTTAGCAGCAAGACCCCTCGGTTTTCCAGGAATCAAACCGCAGTCCAGATCAGTAGAAAATAATTTGAGCTGAGCCCTTTCTTTTTCTATTCCGACCCCTGACTTTTCTAGAATTAGAACCCGCCGTCCAGAATTTATAGTTTTGCACCCCGACCCTCTGTTTAAGGTTTAATTATGTTTTGGCCCCTGAAATCTTTAGATCTAGCCTCGGGAGACTTAAAACTCTAGCAGTTAGGTCCTCAGATCACTGTTTAAACCATATCTTCATCGTTCCAACTCCGATTTCAGCGATTCTTGAGCCCACACGATCTTTGCACCATGAACTACAACTTTAGCATCTTTTCGCTTTCTGTTTGTATTGTTTGTTGTATTGTTTCTTATTTGTTTGTGTATGCTTGTTTGTGTGATCGCGTAGACAATGTGACGTTCGAGCCAAATCAAGAGCAAGCTTACGAGGAAGAGAATCAGCAGTTGCTTGACGAAGGCAAGTGGATTTCCCCCTCTGCATATTCTATTTGATCCCAACAGCTGCATGAAAATATACTTTACTTTACTGTTGCTTGCATAAACTTGATGGGTTACCTATGCTAAGGACATACCTAGTCTTTTACCCCAAACCTTGAAACACCTGGGTTTACTATTTTTGATGGGTAGTTACGCTTAGTTGCCAACTTTGGGATTGGTATTGGTTTACTCTTTTGTTAATGTGGATCACGTTTCGTATTGTGGTATTATCGCATAAGTTCAAGATCGACTTTGTTTAATGGGAACATGGAGAACCACCCAAGTAAACAGTGCAACCACAAAGTGTACCCTCGCCACTCACCTCGGAAGTGTTTAAGGGCCTTGCAAACCCGGGCGATTCAGGGAAACACGATTTGTGGGTAAAGTGTACAACCTCTGCAGAGTGTAAAACTGTTATAACAGCCGTACTCACGGTTAAGAGTGGCTTGAACCCTCACATGATAATGAAACTTGAAGATTAATTAAATTGTGGTTCGTGGTTAATACTTGAGCTGATGGTATCTTTATGTTTTGCTGAAGTGGGTTGGTATAAACTTAAACCTAGTTAATAGATGCTCGTTAATAAATATTTGACCAACTAAAAGCAGCCGCTGCTGCAAACCCTAGCCTATCCTTGATAGCCTTGCATTTTCACCCCACTTGCTGAGTACCAACCATAAGAGTACTCACCCTTGCCCCTGCTGTTCAGAAGAGAACTTTGAAGAGGAGATCTTCGACGACTTCGAGGAGTTCTAGGTCCTGCGTTCACCAGTCATCGCCTGTGGAAGACGAAGTTGTTGAAGACTTCGTATAGGGTATAACGGTTCAATGTTAAAGACATTTGTGTCTCTTTTATACGGAGTGTAATATTGTTAAATACTTTATTTAGTTAGTTTTGAGCATTGTCTTTGATATATATTACATTTTCCGTCTACCATATGTGTGTGAACGAGATCCTGGCGCACATATGAAATGCATCTGGTTCTTTCAAGAATCGGGTGTGACAGAAGTGGTATCAGAGCCATGTTGACTGTAGGACGCTAGCCTAGTTAGAAATGGTCGAAATTAAGGATTTATCTTCTAGAAAGCCATATCAGCATCAAAAAAAAATTCCTGTTATATTTCCACATAAAAACCTATGTTTTACATAAACCTTCTACCATTTTCCTTTTAAAAGAAAAATATCCTGAATTTTACTCCCGCCCTTACCAGATGGTCAGAATTTACCAAACTGCTCGCAAGCGCACCGGAGGTCGCCAAGTTTGCATTGCCCCAGCTGAACCAACTTCTCCTACCCCAGTCCCAGCCCCTGTTGAAGAGGAGGACAAATGTTTGCTTTGAGTGCTATAAGAATTGCCAAACTGCTCGCAAACCTATGATTGCTTGAGAACAAATGTTTGCTTTGAGTGCTATAAGAATTGCTTGATATAATATATACATTAATATCAGTTGGAGTCATATAAATCCATATTTTGTTAAGATATTATTTTCTGTCGACCTATATTTAGTACACCTATCTTATCCTGGGTTTATTCCCTAAGGGTCAGATGGTGAACACCAGGACAGGTGGAGGACAGAATATCCCTAGCTCTAGGCGTGCTCGCATAGTCAACCGACAGAGTCAGTTGCCAACACAGCCCATGGAGCAATTCTTGGCAGCACAGATGCAGGTGTTGCAGAACCTCACTGCCACTATCCAGAACATGCAAGCTCAGCAGAATCAGCAAGCACCGCAGCAAAACCTGCCACCAAGAGACAAACACAGAGAATTCATGAGCCACCACCCTCCTACCTTTTCTCACTCTGTGGACCCCTTGGACGCTGATGATTGGTTGAAGGTCATCACTAAGAAGCTGGACATCACGCAATGCAGTGACCGTGAAAGGGTCCTGTATGCTGCAGGACATCTGGAAGGAGCAGCCGCTGATTGGTGGGATGCTTTCACTGCTGCCCACGCCAATGCCAACACTATCACCTGGGAGGAGTTCAGAACCAACTTCCGCAGCCACCATATCCCAGCAGGACTAATGAAGCTCAAACAGAAGGAGTTCCTGAACCTGAAGCAAGGTAGCATGACTGTCAGTGAGTACCGGGACAAATTCACTCAGTTGTCTCGTTACGCGCCCCATGAGGTGGATAGTGACGCAAAGAGACAGGAGCACTTCTTGGAAGGTCTGATAGGGCCGCTCAACTATCAGCTGCATAGTCACACTTTCCCAAACTTCCAAACTCTGCTAGACAAAGCCATTGGTCTGGAGAGCAAGCACAAGGAGCTTGGAGAACACAAGCGAAAACTTCAGTCCCAAGGACAATCCAGCAGCAACACCCGACCCCGCTACAACACACCCCAAGGATATCAGCCGCGCTTTGGAGGACAAGGTGGAGGATATTAGCAGAGTCAACAGAATCATAGAACTCCACAGCAGCCTCAACGCTTCAACCAGCAGACTCAGCGCAACTCCAACCCGCAACCGTACCATCCAGGCTATGCCACAGGTGCACCAGTGCGGTCCAACAATCCAGTCACTCCAGTCCAACCTAACGGATGTTTGAAATGTGGAGAACTGGGTCATTACGCTAACAACTGCCCGAAGCGTAATGCGCAAACTCCTCAGAATCAGAGGAATAGTGGACAAAGGCAGACTCCTCAGCAGCAGCAGCCGCGCAGCAGCAACCAGACACCACTGGGTAATAAAGGACAGCAGAACTGCGTGCGCGGAAAGGTGAATCATGTGGCTGCAGAAACAGCTGAAGAGGCTCCCGACGTTGTGCTCGGTACGTTCCTTATCAATTCTGAACCTGCATCAGTTTTATTTGTTTCTGGAGCATCACATTCATTCATTACTGAGCAATTTGCTGCAAAACATAATTTACCAATGAGCCCTATGAAGCAAATATTACTAATACGCTCCCCGGGCAAGGAATTGAAAGTCAGCCACTTATGCCCAAGGGTCAGCATGAATATTATGGGGATAGAATTCCTAGCCAATCTAATAATCCTAAAGACTAACGGCATCGACGTGATCCTCGGAATGGATTGGTTATCAGGATGTGATGGTGTTATTCAGTGTCGCAAGAGATCAGTGCTCTTGACCAGTCCTCAAGGAGTAAAATAGAGTTTGTGGCATCAGCTTTGCCCAGTGCAGTTGGGATAGTGAACCAAATGAAGGGAATGCCTCTGGAAGATATTAGAGTTATCAGTGAGTACCCCGACATTTTCCCGGAAGATTTACCAGGTATGCCACCTGTTCGTGACATTGAGTTCAGTATTGATCTTTTACGTGGTACTGCACCTATCTCTAAAAGACCCTATAGAATGGATGTTAAGGATCTAAGTGAACTAAAGAAACAAATAGAAGAAATGTTAGCTAAGGGATTTATCCGTCCTAGCTCATCCCCGTGGGGAGCACCCGTGATCTTTGTCGATAAGAAAGATGGCAGCAGAAGGATGTGTGTAGACTACAGGTCGCTGAACGATGTGACAATCAAGAATAAGTATCCACTGCCCCGGATTGAAGATTTGTTTGATCAGATGAGAGGTGCCAAGGTTTGCTCCAAGATTGATCTGAGATCAGGATATCATCAGCTAAGGATCCGACCAGAGGATATACCCAAGACAACCTTCACAACCAGATATGGTCTGTACGAGTTTACTGTGATGTCATTTGGATTGACCAACGCTCCAGCATACTTCATGTACCTGATGAACAAGGTTTTCATGGAATATCTAGACAAGTTTGTAGTTGTGTTCATTGATGACATCTTGGTGTATTCACAGAACGAGGAAGAACATGTAGAGCATTTGAGGATAGTGTTACAGAAACTTCGAGAGAATCAGTTATATGCTAAGCTGAGCAAATGTGATTTTTGGTTGAGAGAAGTTTCTTTCCTTGGACATGTTATCACAGATGGAGGAATTGCACTAGACCCAAGTAAAGTTCAAGATGTTCTGTATTGGAATCCACCAAAGACTGTGCCTGAAATCAGAAGTTTTCTCGGACTTGCAGGCTACTACCGCAGATTTATTAAAGGCTTCTCAAAGATCGTGAAACCTATGACTTCTCTGTTGGAAAAGGGAAAGAATTTAAGTGGGATGATACATGCCAGAAGCGTTTTGAGGAACTGAAGACAAGATTGACCACTGCCCCTGTGTTGATAATGCCAGATATCCACAAAGGGTTTGATGTGTATTGCGACGCTTCACGGATGGGTCTTGGATGTGTGTTAATGCAAGAAGGCAAGGTTGTGGCATATGCTTCAAGACAGCTGAGAAAGCATGAGCAGAACTATCCTACCCATGACTTGGAATTGGCTGCCGTTGTGCACGCATTGAAGATTTGGAGGCACTACATGATCGGAAACAAGTGTCAGATCTTCACGGACCATAAGAGTCTGAAGTACATCTTCACGCAACAGGATCTTAACTTAAGACAACGAAGATGGCTAGAATTAATCAAGGACTACGATTTGGATATCCAGTATCATCCTGGCAAGGCTAATGTTGTGGCAGACGCCCTAAGCCGGAAAGGACAAGCCAATACGATGATTGCTCGATTGATGCCTCAAGAATTATGTTGGGAGATGGCACGTTTGAATCTGAGAATTGTCACTCATGCGAAAACCATGACTATGGAGATGGAACCGACACTAGAACAGGAGATCAGAAAAGGACAGTTGACAGATGCTAAGATCAAAGAGATCAAGATTCAAATTGGTTTACGCAAAACTAAGGATTTCACCGAAGATGGACAAGGAACTGTTTGGTTCAGAAAAAGGATCTGTGTGCCTGAAATTGATCACCTTCGCGAACTTATTTTGAAGGAAGCACATGATTCCGCTTATTCCATTCATCCTGGAAGTACCAAAATGTATCAAGACTTGAAAGAAAGGTACTGGTGGTATGGTTTGAAAAGAGACGTAGCAACTCACGTAGCTTTGTGTGATGTGTGCCAGAGAGTAAAAGCAGAACACCAGAGACCAGCAGGTTTACTCCAGCCTTTGAAAGTACCTGAATGGAAATGGGAAGAGATTGGTATGGATTTCATTGTAGGGTTACCTCGTACTCGTGATGGTTACGACTCGATATGGGTTATTGTGGACAGATTGACAAAAGTCGCACATTTCATCCCGGTCAAAACAACCTACACTGGAGCCAAGTTAGCAGAACTGTACATGTCACGAATTGTGTGTCTGCACGGTGTTCCAAAGAAGATAGTGTCTGATCGAGGTACTCAGTTCACGTCGCGTTTCTAGCAGAAATTACATGAGTCCATGGATACAAAGCTCAATTTCAGTTCTGCATATCATCCGCAAACAGATGGTCAGACCGAGCGAACAAATCAAGTATTAGAGGATATGTTGAGAGCATGTGCCCTCAAGCATGGAGGTAGTTGGGATAAAAGCTTGCCATATGCAGAATTCTCCTACAACAACAGTTATCAGGCAAGTCTCAAGATGGCCCCATTTGAAGCATTATATGGAAGAAAGTGCAGGACACCCCTGTATTGGAATTAGACAGGGGAAAGTCAAGTTTTTGGACCAGAGATTCTTCAAGAAGCGGATAGACAAGTCCAGATAATCCGAGAAAATCTCAAGACTGCCCAGTCACGACAGAAAAGTTATGCCGATACACGAAGAAGGGAATTGACATTTGAAGTTGGAGACTTTGTGTATTTGAAGGTATCACCCATCAGAGGTTTACGTAGATTCAAAGTGAAAGGAAAGTTGTCACCACGTTATATTGGTCCTTTTCAGATCCTGGAAAGGAAAGGTGAAGTAGCATATCAATTGGAGTTACCAGCAAGATTGTCAGATGTCCATGATGTGTTCCATGTATCACAGTTAAAGAAATGTTTGAGAGTGCCAGAGGAGCAATTACCGTTGGAGGAACTTGATGTGCAAGAAGATTTAACTTATGCAGAGCATCCGATTAGAATTTTGGAAACATCTCAGAGGGTTACACGGAACAAGGTAATCAAAATGTGCAGAGTACAGTGGAGTCACCATTCAGAGGATGAAGCTACTTGGGAAAGAGAAGATGAGCTGATGGCAGAATCCCCTCAGCTGTTCCTTAGTCCTTCCTAATCTCGAGGACGCGATTCTCTTTAAGGGGGGTAGGTTTTGTAACACCCAAAATATAGGAGCTAAAATTTCTAAAAAGTATTTTCATAAAAATCATAAATTAAAATTCTGCATGCCTCTTTATTTCTTCCTTCTCCTATTCTTTCTTTCAGCCAGCCCGGCCCCTTTTCCTCTTCTTCTTCTTTTTCTCCGCGGCCGACCCAGTGGCCGAATTCCTCACCCGACCCTTGCTTTCACCGACAGCTGGGACCCACCTGTCGGCGCTTTCTTCTTCTTCTCTCTTCTTCCCTTACCCAGAGTCCAGAACGACTCCGAGCTGCTGTTCGTACCCCGTTCTCTTTCTTTCTTCTTATCCCGAGTACTGATCGATTTCCGCAGCACCGCCTTCCTAATCTCGGCCGATCTGCCCCTATAAAATCCTGCCAAAGCCCCGCTTTGCAACCCACGCCAAACTCAAATCTTTTCCTCTACACAACATTGTCGCGCGCCGCTAGAAGTTGCGCCTTGGAGGAACGCCGCCGACCCGTGTCGCCGATTCTCCGTCGACTCGCCGATCTGCAGCTCCCCTGCCGTCTTCGACTCTCGCCAGAGCTCCGCAAGTTGGTGAGCATCAAGCCAACCATAATCCCCTCTCTCTTTTGCTCCGCCGCCTACCAGATTTCTCGCTGGACCCCTGTTTTCGCCCGCCGCCATGACCGCCAGTTCACAGCCGCCGCACAGCCAACTCGTACCCACCCTCACCTTCGCCATATCGCCCACTCACTACCCGTCATAAACCCAGCTTGAATTGAGCCCCGGAACACCAGATTTGGTGAAGCTCCGGCCGTCCGCCGCCGCACTCGATCGCCGCCGATGCCCAGCTAAAACTCCGCCTCGCCCGACCCCTTTTGTTCTATCAAGCCAACCCTTCCTTTGCCGCTCGATCCAGATCTAACGGCCAGAAGTGATCTTCACTTTACCCGGCCGATTTACCCGACCCACTCTTCATACCTCCGATTCGCCCGACCCTTACTCCGCCGATTCGTCTGATCCGCCGCCGATTCTGATCCAACGGATTAGATTCACCCGACCCTAGCCGTTCCCAGAACTTTAGCAGCAAGACCCCTCGGTTTTCCAGGAATCTAAACCGCAGTCCAGATCAGTAGAAAATAATTTGAGCTGAGCCCTTTCTTTTTCTATTCCGACCCCTGACTTTTCTAGAATTAGAACCCGCCGTCCAGAATTTATAGTTTTGCACCCCGACCCTCTGTTTAAGGTTTAATTATGTTTTGGCCCCTGAAATCTTTAGATCTAGCCTCGGGAGACTTAAAACTCTAGCAGTTAGGTCCTCAGATCACTGTTTAAACCATATCTTCATCGTTCCAACTCCGATTTTAGCGATTCTTGAGCCCACACGATCTTTGCACCATGAACTACAACTTTAGCATCTTTTCGCTTTCTGTTTGTATTGTTTGTTGTATTGTTTCTTATTTGTTTGTGTATGCTTGTTTGTGTGATCGCGTAGACAACGTGACGTTCGAGCCAAATCAAGAGCAAGCTTACGAGGAAGAGAATCAGCAGTTGCTTGACGAAGGCAAGTGGATTTCCCCCTCTGCATATTCTATTTGATCCCAACAACTGCATGAAAATATACTTTACTTTACTGTTGCTTGCATAAACTTGATAGGTTACCTATGCTAAGGACATACCTAGTCTTTTACCCCAAACCTTGAAACACCTGGGTTTACTATTTTTGATGGGTAGTTACGCTTAGTTGCCAACTTTGGGATTGGTATTGGTTTACTCTTTTGTTAATGTGGATCACGTTTCGTATTGTGGTATTATCGCATAAGTTCAAGATCGACTTTGTTTAATGGGAACATGGAGAACCACCCAAGTAAACAGTGCAACCACAAAGTCACATGGCTCTGACCTTAGCCAATTAATTAGATGTGTAGTTTGCTGGTGGCCTTACCGAAAGGGCAAGGAGGGGGTCGGTGATAGGGGTCATAGCCCGGTCCTCTTGGGGTAGCTGCCTTTGCTAAGGAGCTGACCATTAGGGAGGTTTATGGACCACGCCGCTACTGAAACTCTAGCGGGCTGCCTAGCTCTCGACATGTCTTTGTAAAGGCTTCGTAGTGTACCCTCGCCACTCACCTCGGAAGTGTTTAAGGGCCTTGCAAACCCGGGCGATTCAGGGAAACATGATTTGTGGGTAAAGTGTACAACCTCTGCAGAGTGTAAAACTGTTATAATAGCCGTACTCACGGTTAAGAGTGGCTTGGACCCTCACATGATAATGAAACTTGAAGATTAATTAAATTGTGGTTCGTGGTTAATACTTGAGCTGATGGTATCTTTATGTTTTGCTAAAGTGGGTTGGTATAAACTTAAACCTAGTTAATAGATGCTCGTTAATAAATATTTGACCAACTAAAAGCAACCGCTGCTGCAAACCCTAGCCTATCCTTGATAGCCTTGCATTTTCACCCCACTTGCTGAGTACCAACCATAAGAGTACTCACCCTTGCCCCTGCTGTTCAGAAGTGAACTTTGAAGAGGAGATCTTCGACGACTTCGAGGAGTTCTAGGTCCTGCGTTCACCAGTCATCGCCTGTGGAAGACGAAGTTGTTGAAGACTTCGTATAGGGTATAACGGTTCAACGTTAAAGACATTTGTGTCTCTTTTATACGGAGTGTAATATTGTTAAATACTTTATTTAGTTACTTTTGAGCATTGTCTTTGATATATATTACACTTTCCGTCTACCATATGTGTGTGAACGAGATCCTGGCGCACATATGAAATGCATCTGGTTCTTTCAAGAATCGGGTGTGACACCGTGGAAGTGGAACACTACAGCGACTTCGAGGAGTTCAAGGCGTGCGTTCACCAGTCAATCGCTTATGGAAGAAGCTTTGTTGCAGATCTCGTTTAGGATTTCAGTGAAACACTTAAGACCTTCATGTCTATTTTATTCGGAGTGTAATAATCTTATTTACTCTCTTGTTTACATTTCAAACATTGTCTTTTGATATATTCACTTATGATGTCTATCATATGTGTGTAACTTGATACTGGCGCACACAAGAGATGCATTTGGTTTTGCTTCCAAAATCGGGTGTGATAGAAGTGGTATCAAAGCAGTGTTGACTGTAGGACGCATGTTAGATAGAAATGGTTGAAATTAATGATTTATTTTCTAGCAAGCCATTTCAGCTTCCAAAATCATCTTATTTTTCTCATAAAAATCTATTTTATTTCATTTTGTTCTTATTACTTCAAAGACTCTTTTATTTGTTTTCAACTTGTTCTGAGTTCTGTTCTAGCTCTATCAGATGGCTAGGACCAAGTAGACTGCTCGCAAGCGCACCGGAGGCCACCAGGTCCGCATCGCCCCGCCTCAGCCAGCTCCCCAAGTTCAGCCCATGGAAAAGGTTAAGGAAGACCCGGAAGAGGTCTACTTTTACGTGGAGACTGAGGATGGCTTCTTCATGGCTGTCGACTCGGAGGGAAACCTGAGGAGTCCGTCACCATCACCAGCCCCTGCCTCACCCACACCAGCAGCAGACGCACCACTCTCACCACCAGTCGCTCTTGCTCCAGATGCTCCAGCACCTGGCGCTGCTTGAGGAGACTCGGATGACTTTGGGGATGATGATGATGAGGAGGAGGAGGAGGAGGAGGATGATGATGAGGAGGAGGAGGATGATGAGGAAGATGATAACAACAACAACACGACGACGACAATGCTGATGGGAACCAAGGTGATGGTCCGCGTGAGGTGGGTAAAATTAATTGCACTCACACCTCGAAGGATGAGCGCGGCTACTTCCCCACTCTGCTTCAGGACGTGCTATGGGAGTTGGGCAACACCGTGAAGCCCCTCTATGTCACCAGCCACATCTTCGGTCCTTCTCGCGACGACTGCTACATCACCCGGGTCCACATCCGGGAACTCTTGGAGACTTCAAGAGGCTTGAGGACCCGCTCGGCGCACAACTCCACCGTGCCCTATGCTACCTACGTCGCCTCCATTAGCAACGCCACCAGGAGGGCTCTGTGGTCCCTCTACTACACTCACCGCCAGGAGCTGGGCACCACTGACTATCGCCACCTTCCTCGCGGCACCAATGGCACCGAGAAGACTGTGGTGCTGATGGGAGAAGATGGAGAAGACCGCATCAACATCCTTGCTCGAGTCACTGCAGGCCTCAACACTGATCTTGAGGGCGCCACCGCAGAGCTGGACTAGACCTACGAGAAGCTGCAGTAAGCTTAGGCCAGGGTTGCACAGCTGGAGGCCCAAATTGCTGGAGTGGAGCCACCTCCTGCGGAGGAAGACGATCCCCCCTGCCCTACCCTTTCACCACCCCGCAAGAAGCTTCGCTACGGCTCAGCTGGCTCCATCACCGGTCTTCTAGGCTAGGTTCTTAGGCTGGTTTCCTTTCTAAGTTTGTTTTGTTAGAACCGTTCCTGCGAGGACGTGAGATGTAATAATGCTTGATTTGTGGACAAGTGCTTGTTTTGTTTTGTTTTGATTTGACATGTTTTGTGGAGTGATGCCGCAATGCATCAAGGAATAAATAGTTCAAGTCTTTTTCAGTTCATCTATCTTATTCTGAATTCATTTCTCTAACAATCAGATGGTAAACACCAGGACAGGTGGAGGTCAATACATTCCCAGCCAGAGACGTGCTAACATAATCAATCAACAAAATCAATTACCACCCCTACCACCAAATCCAACAATGAAGCAATTCTTGGCAGCCCAGATGCAGCTGTTGCAGAATATCACCGTCATCATGCAAAACCTGCAAGCACAACAGAACCAGCAACCGCCACATGCAGCCTAACAACCGAGAGATAAGCACAGGGAGTTCATGAGCCACCATCCTCCAACGAACTCTCACTCAGCGGATCCCTTGGATGCTGATGATTGGCTGAAGGTCATTAGTAAGAAGCTAGACATAATGCAGTGCAACGACCGCGAGAAGGTCTTGTACGCTTCAGGGCATTTGGAAGGGTCTGCAGCCGACTGGTGGGATGCTTACACCACCGCTCATGCTGCCGCTGACACAATCACTTGGGAAGAATTCAAAAACAGTTTTCGCTCGCACCATATCCCTATCGGTGTGATGAAGCTCAAGCAGAAGGAGTTCTTGGCCTTGAAGCAAGGCAATATGACAGTCAGCGAGTACCGGGAAAAGTTCACTCAATTGTCCCGTTACGCGCCCAACGAAATCGATACTGATGAGAAGCGGCAAGAACGCTTTCTGGATGGTCTGATAGGGCCACTTAATTATCAACTACAGAGTCACATGTTCCCAATCTACTAGACACTGTTGGACAAAGCTATAGGCTTGGAAAACAATCGCAAGGAACTTGGTGAACAAAAGCAGAACTTCCAGTCTCAGGGGCGATTAGTAGCAATACTCGCTCCCACTACAACACGCCATAGGGATTGCAGTCCCGCTCTAGAGGACAAGGTGGAGGTTATCAACAGAACCAACAGAATCAACGTAGTCCATAGCAAACTTAGCGCTTCAATCAGCAAACACAGCGCACTCCCAACCAGCAGCAAAACCGTTCAGGTAATGCAACAGGTGCACCAGTGCGGACCAACAAACCAGTTGCGCCAGTTCAACTCAGTGCCTGCTTCAAGTGTGGTGAAGTGGGACACTATGCCAACAATTACACAAAGCGCAACATGCAGACTCCTCAGAACCAGAAGAACAATGGTCAGAGGACTGGTCAGCAAATCGTCTCAAGCGCGTAATGGGAATCCAAATTCTCAGGGAAACAAGGGCGAATAGAGCTACATGTGTGGTAGGGTGAACCACATGACAGCTGAAACAGCTCAAGAAGCTCCTGATGTTGTGTTCGGAATGTTCCTCATCAATTCTGAACTTGCATCAGTTTTATTTGATTCTGGAGCATCACATTCATTTATTACCGAACAATTTGTGGCAAAGCATAACCTACCTATGCACCCTATGAAGCAATGTCTTCTAGTTAGTTCTCTGGGCAAAGAAATGAAACCTAGTTACCTATGCTCGCGGGTCAATATGAAAATCATGGGCATAGATTTCCTAGCCAACCTAATAGTCCTAAAGTCTTGTGGCATTGATGTCATCCTTGGAATGGATTGGTTAGCGGGATGTGATGGAATTATTCAGTGTCCCAAGAGGTGAGTGCTCTTAACCAGCCCAGAAGGGATAAGGTAGAATTTGAGGCTACTGCTTTACCCAAGGGAGTGGGGACAGTGAATCAGATGAAGGGAATGCTTTTAGAAGATATCAAGATTGTATGTGAATACCCCGACATCTTCCCGGAGGATTTGCCAGGTATGCCGCCTGACCGTGATATCGAGTTCAGTATTGATCTTTTACCTGGCACTGCACCTATTTCTAAAAGACCCTATAGAATGGATGTTAAGGATTTGAGTGAATTGAAGAAACAGATAGAAGAATTGTTAGCAAAGAGATTTATCCATCCTAGCTCGTCACCTTGGGGAGCGCCCGGTATCTTTGTTGATAAGAAGGATGGCACCACAAGAATGTGCGTGGATTATAGGTCTCTCAATGATGTAACAATCAAGAACACATATCCATTACTAAGAATCGAAGATCTGTTTGATTAGATGAGAGTTGCTAAAGTCTTCTACAAAATTGATCTGAGATCAGGCTATCACTAGTTAAGAATCTGACCGGAAGATATTTCCAAAATAGCGTTCACAACTAGATATGGTCTTTATGAGTTCATTGTGATGTCATTTGGGTTGACAAACGCTCCAACATAGTTCATGTATTTGATGAACAAGGTGTTCATGAAATATCTCGATAAGTTTGTGGTCGTATTTATAGATGATATCTTGGTATTCTCCAAAAATGAAGAAGAACATGAAGAGCACCTGAGAATAGTGTTGTGGAAGCTTCGAGAAAATCAGCTATATGCCAAATTAAGTAAATGTGAGTTTTGGTTGAAAGAAGTTTCGTTCCTTGGACACGTTATCACCAACGGAGGAATTGCAGTAGACCCAAGTAAAGTTCAGGATGTTCTGAATTGGAACCCGCCCAAAAATGTGTTCGAAATCAGAAGTTTCCTTGGACTCGCAGGTTATTACCGCAGATTTATTGAAGGATTCTCAAAAATCGTAAAACCCCTCACTTCTTTATTGGAAAAAGGGAAAGAGTTTAAATGGGATGCCGCATGCCAGACTTGTTTTCAAGAGCTGAATCAAGGCTAACCCTCTGTTGAAAATGTCCGATATCCACAAAGGGTTTGACGTTTATTGTGATGCTTCACGTCTACATCTTGGACGTGTGCTGATGCAAAAAGGCAAAGTTGTTGCTTATGCCTCAAGACAATTTAGAAAGCATGAACAAAATTATCCCACTCATGATTTGGAATTAGCTTACGTTGTGCACGCATTAAAGATTTGAAGACACTATATGATCGGAAATAGGTGTCAAGTCTTCACTGACCACAAGAGTTTGAAGTACATATTCACTCAAACGAATCTTAATCTAAGAAAGCACAGATGGCTAGAGTTGATCAAGGATTATGATTTGGATATTCAGTATCATCCCGGCAAGGCAAATGTTGTGGCGGACGCCCTAAGTCGAAAAAGTCAAGCTAATAAGGCTATAGCCCGTTTGATACCTCAAGAGTTGTGTTGGGAAATGGAGCGACTCAATTTAGGGATCGTTTACCATATTGAAGCCATGACCATGGAAATAGAACCTACACTGGAACAAGAGATTAGAATAGGGAAAATGGCAGATGCTAAGATCAAAGAAATCAAGACACAAATTGGTTTAGTGAAAGCCCCGGATTTCACAGAAGATGAACATGGGACTATTTGGTTCAGAAAAAGGATCTGTGTACCTGACATTGACCATCTTCATGAACTCATATTGAAGGAAGCACATGATTCAGCCTATTCCATTCACCCTGGTAGTACCGAGATGTACCAAGATTTGAAAGAGAAGTACTGGTGGTATGGTTTGAAAAGAGATGTAGCAACCCACGTTGCTTCGTGTGATGTATACCAAAGAGTAAAAGCAGAACACCAAATGCCAGCAGGCTTACTCCAGCCATAGAAAGTACCTGAATGGAAATGGGAAAAAATTGGTATGGATTTTATTGTGGGGTTTCCTCGCACACATGACGGTTACAATTCAATATGGGTTATTATGGACAGGTTGACTAAAGTTTCTCATTTCATACCAGTCAAAACAACCTACACCGGAGCCAAGCTAGCAGAGCTATACATGTCATGCATTGTGTGTCTACGTGGTGTTTTCAAAGAAGATAGTATCTGACCGAGGTACTCAATTCACATCTCAGTTCTGGCAGAAGCTACATGAATCAATGGATACAAAGCTTAATTTCAGTTCTGCATATCACCCACAAACAGACGGTCAAACTAAAAGAACCAATCAAATCCTAGAAGATATGCTAAGAGCTTGTGCCTAAAAGCATGGAGGTAGTTGGGATAAAAGTTTGCCATATGCAGTTTTCTTATAACAACAGCTATCAAGACAGTCTCAAGATGGCCCCATTTGAAGCATTATATGGGAGAAAATGTAGAACACCATTGTACTGGAGTCATACAGGAGAAAGTCAGGTTTTTGGGCCAGAAATTCTTCAAGAAGCTGAAAGGCAAGTCTAGATAATCCGGGATAATCTCAAGACTGCACAGTCACAACAGAAGAGTTATGTTGACACATGGAGAAGGGAATTAGCTTTCGAAGTTGGAGATTATGTGTATCTCAAGGTATCACCTATCAGGGGTCTCTGTAGATTCAAGGTGAAAGGAAACTTATCACCTCGTTATATCGGTCCTTTTCAGATCCTGGAAAGGAAGGGTGAAGTGGCATATCAGTTGGAACTACCGGCACGATTGTCTGATATCCATGACGTGTTTCATGTATCTCAGCTTAAGAAGTGTTTGAGAGTGCTTGAAGAGAAATTACCATTGGAAGAACTCAATGTGCAAGATGACTTGACTTATTCAGAGCATCCTGTCAAAATATTGGAAACATCCCAGAGAATCACTTAGAGCAAAGTAATAAAAAGGTGTAAAGTATAGTGGAGTCACTATTCAAAGGATGAAGCTACGTGGGAAAGAGAAGATGAGCTTTATGCAGAGTTCCCTCAGTTGTTCTCCAATCCTTCCGAATCTCGAGGACGAGATTCTCTTTAAGCGGGTAGGTTTTGTAATACCCAAAAGAAAAGAAAAGAAACATAAATTCCATCACCAATATACCAAAAACATCTCTCTCTCTGTCTTCAGCCGGCCCATCCCATCTCTCCTTCTCTTTTTCCTTCTCCCCCCTTTCCCACGCGTGGCCTGCACGGCCCATTTCTGCCGCTCGGCCCATCTCGGCCCACCTCGCCCACACCGGCCCTGTAACACCCTAGGTGTTTAAAATGCTAAATTCAAGATCATGCACATAGCATCATGCATAATGACCAAGAAAAATTCAAACAATGCATTCCTTTGAAGAATGAATACATGTGTGTGTGCATGTGTATGTGTGTAGATATGCTTAGTATAGGGTACTTCTATCATTATCCAAAATCAACTCAATATGTTTAGCAAAAATTTATTCACACATCCCTGTTGAAATGTTCTACAAAAATAAATTAGAAATTTTGACCAAAATTTGAAAATTTAACATAAATTGACAAGTAGTTCAAATTTGAGTAAATTAAAAAAAAACTTTCGAACCATTGCTTAAATGAACTTTTCCCTGAAACAAACGTTGTAGAGTTTTGAATTCTCTACAACTTCCATGTTGGAAGTTTTTCAAGTTTCTGCACCAAATTTGGAGAAATTTTGAAGTCAAATTCTGGTGTCTCTCTCTCTCCTACATCCCTCCCCTCCCCTGTTCTGTTCAATCGCGGCCAGAGGCCGCCGGCCACCTGGCCGGCGATGCCTGAGCCCCGAGCCGCACCAAGGCTCGAACCCCGATGGACCGCGACCAAGTCTGCGCCCCGCCGATCTCCCCTGCTTCGAATCCTGCCATGCCCGACGTGCACGCGCCATGCGGCCATCTATTTCCGACGGCCGAGCCACGACACGCCGGCGACGCCGCGGCTCTGCTGCGGCCTCATCCTAGCCGCATCTCCATCCGTTGTGCCGCGCCCAGCCCCTTCTCCCTTCCTCTTGCCCCCTATAAAAGGCTGGCCCCTCCCCTGCCATTTCCGCCGGCGAAGCTCGGCCCGACGCCAAGCCCCCTCCCCCCGGCCACCCTCTGCCCCCAAACCACCCGCTAGCAAGCTTGCCCGTGCCCTCCTAAAGCTTCTTGAGCTCACCCCGCTGCCCACCTTGCCGTTCCTCGCCCGACCGCTGCACGCAGCAGCCGCCGCCCGAGCCCCAGTCACGTCGTCGGCCCTCCACGGGTAGCCTCGGCCCCGACGAAACCACCCCGAGGTAGCCCTTGGCTCTCTCTTGCCTCCCCGCCCCTTGCCCCTCGCCGCCAGCGAGCAGGCTCGCCAGAATCCGGCCGGTCGTGCCCTTCCCCGCCGTAGCCATGGCCCAGGGGCCACATCGTAAAGTTTTCAATCTTTCTAGGGTTCCCAATGCAAAACCCAGGGGCATATCTGCAAAACCTTATCTCAAGTTTTTAATCCAAACCAGTGAACTTCAAAAATGCTTTAAAAATTGTAGAAAAATCCTAAAAATGCGAACTAAAGTGTTTTGGATTCCTGGCAGCTAGATCTACAACTCTGCGTACATAACCATGCTCTGTTTCTGAATACTTTGTACTCTAGAATAAAAGTTATAGTAAATAGCTCATAAATGTAACTTATGTTCTAGGCAAGTGCTGTACTCAATTTTTGGACTGTGGTTTAGATTCGAGGAGTTTGGATCTGTGTAAAATTTTTAGGGCCAGAGGACATCTCTAGCTATTGATTTTATTAGATCTTGTTCTATACTATGAATAAATAGATCTAAATGTTCTTGGTGTTCTACTGTGATTCATGAGGTGAAACTTTTACAGTAATATTACATTGATGTCTAGATGCTGTGAAAAAAGTTTAGGACTTTTTGCTCCAGGTGGAACTTGCTCAAGTATTTTTTTCCATGAATAAGTACAATAAATCAAGATATATAGTTTTTGCACTTAGAAAATGATGATATAATTACCAGTGGACATTTATAAGTAGATGATCATGTTGGAAAAGTTTGAGACACATAGACTTGGCGGAACTGTCTGTAGAAATAGATCTTGAGTAATGTAAATTTATCTTGACTTATTTTTCTATGCTATGTAACTTGCACACTAAAAATCTGAAAAATTCACCGCAGACGCACCATAAGTTTACGAGTACTCAGTAAAAGTATGAGCACCAGTGCTTGCATGGTTTGTTCTATATAAATGGATCTAAATCCTAGCAGTAGCTGTTTAATTTTATTTTTCATGATTAATCTGCTGAATGAAAATAGCTGAAAATTTTACAGTGAGTTTTTTGTTAAGTAATTTGCTCTGCATAAAAATCTCACCTCCAGAAACTATCCCTAGTAGCTGTTATGAATAATCCATGTTTGCTTTTGAAAAATGACATTTTATAAAATGTCAAAACCCCCCACTTACTTAATGAAGTTAGTTAGTTTAAGTTATAATCGGTAAACAACTTACCAAGAAAATATGAATAAAATATTTTACAACTTAACTTAAGTTTTGTTGGATTACAACTTTAAAGTGAAATAAACAATAAATCTTACCATCAAAATAACACAAACCTATGCATTCATATAGAATCGACGACTCTCGCCGAGGAACCTACGAGCTGGTGCCGAAGCCCGAGAGTGAGCAGCGCGAAGCACAGATCAATCTAACTGAAGTCGTCGAAGACCCGAACCAAAGTTCGGAAGAGCCCAAGGCTAGCACTGCTCAGGAAGGCAAGCCCTGGAGCATAACCCTTATTTTCAAAATTATTCAATATTGAAATTCTATTTACTTCTGCAATTACGTTTATAGGAGTTTGGTTGAAACCTTAGTTGCATAATCCTAGGTATCCATGCTATGAACACTAGTTGTAAAGTTCACTAGATTGCCATGCTAATAGAACTCCGGTAAAAGTCGAGTGATTTCCTGTCACTCACGAGATATAGGAGTTGTTTGTTTACTTAGGTTGGAATCATAAGGTTGACGGGGGGGCTATTTATGATATTCATGTTGATGGTTGAGGCCCCATCTGTATAGTGAAAATGGCTAGGGTCGCAGTGTATGGTAGTGGTGCTCAAGTCTTTGAACGTAATAACCACATGCCGAGAATATGGTAATCAGTAAGCTTAAGTACCTGATTGAACCGAGGCGTGGAACATACCACCCCACCATCTTGACTTCGTTCCCATGCAGCCACATGGTGAGTGCAGAGCGAGGCTCTGTACTCGAGGGCGGTGGCCCTATTCCGCGAAACGGGAATAAAGGAGAAAAATCGCACATGTGACTCTGTGAGTAACCACGTGACATGTGTTTAGGTTTCCCTTACAAGATTAAGAAATTCGATTCAAATCGTCTGTTTCTCGTAGAAAATGAGACTGCTTGATCCTTTTACCACATGGATTAAGAAGAGGAACAATGATGATGATTAATATTGCTAGTTGCTTAATTTATATGCTTCCACCATGTATGTTGGATAGATGCTCATCTAGAATGGTTAATCAAACTAGAATCTTGAAGCTAAAAATATGAAATTAAGGACCTACTCTTTGTTGCTTTTTGGCAAAAACAAACCCCTCAAGCCAAAAGCCTTGCATGTTTAGGAGTCGGCTAAGTATATACAAATAGTCAGGTAAGGCTTGCTGAGTATTAGTATACACAGTCTTGGTTGTGGCTTTGTTTTCACGTGAGACCTTTGAGGACATGGTTGCTAGTTTGACTTGGCCGTATACTCTTCCTCCTTGTTGGTCGGTGGAATGGGATGCGTCCCCGGCCAACGATGATAACGCTGAATGATGTCATGTACGGGCTTCATCATGATATCTTGTATCATTGTAACTTTCGCTTATTTTCTGCCGCACTGTTTAACTCTGAAAGTACTTGTTTATGAATTCGACTTGAATTGTAATAATAATTAATGTTGAACTTTGAAAGTACTTGTTTATGCTTTGTTTCGTTCGGAAAACCAGTGGTTGCATCGGGATATTACCCGATAGACTGTCGTTTTACTCCATTTTAAGTGTGTGTTAGCCCGGATTGCCTTTATGGTGATGGTTAGCGCACTTAAGCCGGATTAATTCAAGCGGTTCTGCCATAGGCCCGAGCCGCCCCTTCTCTCCCACCACCGACAGGTGGACCCCACCTGTCATCCCCCACCTCCAGCCACTCCGACTTCCTCCCCCGAGCCTCACGCCCCGCCCAGCCGTTGCGCCGCACCCGCACGTCCCTTCCTCCTTTACTCCGCCTTCAAGGCTCGTGATGAGCCCCTCCATCACCCCACCTCGCACCTCTTCCTCTCTCGCCGGAAACCGCAGCAGCCATGATGGCCATGATGACCGGCCACCACTGACTGCTGCCACATCCCCTGCTGGCCGGTCCGCTCCCTTCCTCGCCCAATATGAGCCACACCTGACCACTTCCTTGCTCCCTCCCCGCTCCCGTGTACCGCCCCGCCGCTTCTAGGCAGCGTTGCTGCACCCTTGAGCTCCGCCATTGCCCCGAGCTCACGGCCGCACCGACGCGCTGCCACTCCACCGCCTCTACTCGACGTCCGTGCGCCACCGTAGCTCCAAGGTGTGGTGGGGAACCTCCCGGTCCTGTCTTCCCTCTCTCCCTCGCTTCACCGTGCCCGAAATTACTCAACGGAATTCCCAAGCTTCCCCTCGCCGCCGTGCGCCTTCTCTGGCTGCCCCACCACTGTCCCGAGTCCCTCTATTGAGTTCACCGTCGCCTCCTCTTTCTCTCAAGCCAAACCCGAGCCAAAACGAGTACCGAAACACCGATTTCGGCGAACTTCGACAAGCTCCACCGCTGCCCGCCGCCTCAAGTCTCGCCGCCGGCACCGCCGGCGCCGCCCCTTTCGCCCGCAGCCATTCGATCAAGATCAGACCAACCAGATTCAGTCAACCCTATCCCATACTAGTCAGCCCTGTCGTTTCTGCAGAAAAGCCCATACAGTTTTCCAAAATCAACCCGCCGTCCTGTGCAGTTCAAATGTATTTGCAAAACAATCCTTTTCTTTCTGTTTTAGCCCCTGTCCTTTCTAGTTTTTGAACCCGCCATTCACCTCTCTCTGTTTTCTAGTCTTAACCCTGTGTTTTAAGTTTTATTAGGTTTTAGCCCTCGGTTACTTCAAGTTTAGCCCATCGAAGTTTGAATCTTTTGCAAATAAGTCCCTGGATTCATATAGCCCATGCTTAGTTGCTTAACTTTGGGAAATAGTGTTATCACAAACTTTTGAGAATGTTAATCATGACTTTATACTTTTGTTATACCTGGATAATTACAAGACCACTTTGTTTAAATGGAACATGGAGAACCACCCAAGAAAATCGTACAACCACAATAGTCATATGGCTCTAACCTTAGCTGATTAATTAGACATGTGGTCAGCTGATAGCCTTACCGAAAGGGCAAGGAGAGGGTCGGTGTTGGGGTATAGCCCACGGTCCTCTTGGGGTAGTAGCCTTTGCTAAGGTACTGACAACTAGGGAGGGTTACAATCCACACCGCTACTGAAACTCTAGTAGGCTATTTAGTTTTCTGCATGTCTTTGTAAAGGCTTCATAGTGGACCCCTCGCCACTCACCAAAGGAAGTGTTTAAGGGCCTTGCAAACCTAGGCGATTTTGGGGAACACGAATTGTGGTGAAAGTGTACAACCTCTGCACCTTATAAAACTGATATATCAGCCGTGCTCACGGTTACAAGCGGCTTGAACCCTCACATGATAATCAAACTTAAAGAATAAATTAATTTGTGGTCCTTAGTTTTTGATATGATGATGTATCCTTTATGCTTAAGTGGGTTGGTGTAAACTTATACCTAGTTAATAGGTGCTTGCTAATAAAATATGACCAACTTAAAATGTTAACCGCTAGAAGCCTGTCAGCCTTTCCTTGATGGCCTTGCATCTTTCCCCCACTTGTTGAGTACCAACCATAAGAGTACTTACCCTTGCCTAACTGCTGTTTAGAAGAGAACCTGGAAGTAGAACACTACAGTGACTTCAAGGAGTTCTAGGCATGCATTCACCAGTCAATCGCCTGTGGAAGAAGCTTTGTTGCAGATCTCGTTTAGGATTTCGGTGAAACACTTAAGACCTTCGTGTCTATTTTATTCGGAGTGTAATAATGTTATTTACTCTCTTGATATATTCACTTACGATGTCTATCATATATGTGTAACTTGATCCTGGCGCACATATCAGATGCATTCGGTTTGTTTCCAAAAACGGGTGTGACAGGTTAAAAATACTCGCGAGATGGAACTACCGGATAACTAGGAGAAAACTCCATGTGGGTTGTGGACATGTGCAGAGAGTGTACAGATGAAAAAAGCTCTAAGACTAGTGTTGCTACCGTTCCCCGGCAACGGTGCCAGAAAGCTTGTTGGCACTCCTTAGCCTATACGAACTAATCCGCAAGCGCACAGATACTGATGTAACTTTCACCAGGGAGTTTACTTGGGATATCAAATCCAAGGAACGCCAAGCGTGACCAGACTTGGAACTATTCAACCGTACCCGCCAGGGGAGAAGAGGTAAGAGGCCAGAGGGTCTAACTTCAGATAGCCAACTTGTTACCCAGATAACTTGCTACTTACTAACTTGATCTGCTTCGGCGGCTGGAACAGGAAGGACTTCAGAAAGGGATGAGAGGGGAGTCCAATGGTAACCTGCAGCTACTGCTATGAAAGAACCCAAACGTGGTGGACTACGAGGGACGGACAGGGCTGTCACCACCTGCCGACTACCACACTGTTCCGTGGGGTGGAACACACCCAAGGTAACTAACCAAGCCTAGGCACCACCCCTAAAACTATCGAGTTACTTACTCCTACCGTGTACTTAGGTAGAGAGAAAACTCAAATAGGTAGAACTTTGCTCCCTATGCATACAGGAAATCCTGCAAATCAAAGGAAGTAACTAAACAAATTACTAAAAGTAAAAACAAGAACTAGCGAGATACTAAAGATAAACGAGGAACTTACTTAATAAAGCTTTATTCCTCTGAGGTGGCTACAGAGTTGGAGTAAGGCCGAGGGAACTCGGCTCCATTCGTAGATTGGCTCTCACCCAAGCTCTCACCTCACACTCTCCCTATTCTACACTTAAGGTAGAGCAACAAGACTATGAACTCTTCTTCTCCAAACATGGTGTGTTGAGAGTGGAGGTATGTACTTCCTTTTATAAGGCTTCAAGGACGGTGCTTGCTGCGTAGCTTAGCTTGTAAGCAGGTAAGTCGGTTGACTTAACATCCACGCGAAGCTGGAGACATGGAGCTATAGGGCCAGGCCAGCCTCTCCTAGACCGGTCGGCCTTGGATTCTTGCCACATGTAACCGTCCTTCTTGTGGATCCTCTTGATCACTCCTGGAGGTCAATAACGGTTGCATCTCTTTGAGGCTGGACAGGTAGAGGCCGGCGAACCTAGACAAGGCCGGTCGGCTTGGCTCTGTGTGGCAGAACCACCTGAATTAATCCGGCTCAAGTGTATTAACCATCACCATTAGGGCAATCTCGATTAACCTTACACTTCAAACGGAGTAATCCACTGGTCTGTCGGGTATAACCTCCCGATACAACCACGGTAAAGCGGATCGAGTGCCATACATACAAATGCTCACGCGACGATGAGCCCAGAGAATACCACAATCCAGCAAATATTACAACATTATCATAAGTGAATTATTACAAACCAAGTTTGAGTTTAGAAACCAAGTACTTCAGTGATCATAACTAAGAAGTTCTTCAGAGTTTAAGTTGCAGCGGAAAATAAAACAACGGAAGCTACTCGATGATACAGGATGTCTCGATAAAGCCCGTACGGGACATCCCTCGGCATTATCTCCGTTGGACGGGGGCGTATCCCATTCCACCGACCAACCAGGGGGAAGAGTACAAGGCCAAGTCAAGCTAGCAATCATGTCTTCGAAGGTCTCACCTAAAAACAAGCCACAAGCAAGGCTGAGTATACTAATACTCAGCAAGGCTTACTCGACTAGTGGGGTATACTTAGCCGACTCCTAAACATGCGAGGCTTTTGGCTTGAGGGGTTTGTTTTGCCGAAAAGCATCTACGAGTGGGTCCTTACTTTCAACTTTTAGCTCAAGATTCTAGTTTCATTAACCATTCTAGATAAGCAGCTATCCAGTATCATTCATGGTGAAGCATTGAATTTCATCCAACAAGTTTACTCATCATCATTGTTCCTCTTCTTACTCTGTGGGTAAAAGTGGTTAAGCAGTCTCAATAGCCGTGAGAAACGGACGATTCGAATCGAATTTCTTAACCTTGCAAGGGAAACCCAAACACACGTCACGTGGTTACTTCCAGAGTCACACGTGCAACTTTTCCCCTTTCTTTCCGGGTCGTGGATCGGGGCTACCCTCCGAGAGTACAAGAGCCCCACGCCACGGTTCGGCGCCGGGTCGTGACCACTCTCTGCACTCGCCATATGCACATGGGACCGAAGTTCAAAGGGTAGGATGTCGTCCCCTTGCCGGGCCAATCAGGTACTTAAGCTTACCGATTCCCATAATCTCGGCATATGTTTAGTACGTTCAAAGACTTAACCATCACTTCCACACACTGCGGCCTTAGCATTTTTCACTAGACAGACGGGCCTCAATCATAAACATCATACCATAGCCCGTCCGTTGTCCTTATGATTGCAGCGTGTAGTAAACATTCAACGCCTATTTTCTCGCGAGTGACAGGAAATCACTCGGCTTTTACCGGAGTCCTATTATCACAGCATTCTATCGAACCTTACATCTAGTCTTCAAGCATGGGTTCCTAACATCATGCAACTAAGTTTTCATTCAACTCGTATAAACATAATGCACAAGCAAAAGAGTAGTGAGTTGCATAATTTAGGAAAGGAAATGGGTTATGCTCCGGGGCTTGCCTTCTTGCGAAAAGTTAGTCCGGGGATCGTCTGAATGTTGACCCGGGTCTTCAACTGCTTTAGTTAAATTCGCCTGGGCTTCTCGCTGCTCACTCTCGGACTCGGGCACCAGCTCGTAAGTTCCGTCGGCGAGAGTAGTCGTTTCTACATGAATGCACAAGTTTAAGTACGGGTGATGGTAAACGACATGATTTAAGTGTAACTACTACAGTGGGTAGTTTCTGGTCATAAAACTTTGGATTTAGGCACATCAGGGAAAGATGTGCTTACTGAAAAATTTTCAGACGATTTCATGTAGCAGATTAATTATGAAAAATATATTACATAGTTGCTGTTAGATCCTTGTTCTTTTTGTACAGAACAAATGGTGCAATAAGTGAGTCTAAGATTTTTACAGGGCTTTCATTTAATCATGCAGGAGCTACTGTAAGTTTTATAGGATTTATTATGCAGTTTTCAGAGCATAGAAAATAGGACATCGCACACCTAGGTTATTTAAGGATTTATTTTTACAGGATCCTTCACAGAGTTTTTGTCCATGAAACTTTTTACAAAGCAACCTCCACCACTGAGTATCTTCTAGTAAAAGTTGGAGAATTTTCCAAGCTAAGATACTATTTTCTTGAATTAATGTATGTTATTAGCACATAAATCAAATAAATCGGTTCCTGTGAGGTAAAAAGTCTTCCAATTTTTCTCTAGCATCTAGGTACCATTACACCAGTATACAAGAAGTTTCATTAGGTGATTCATAACCTAACTGCAGGGATAAAAATATTTAGCCACTTATGGTAGGAAACTAAGTTTAATAAACAGTGTAGATAGAGATGGAGTTTGGGCCTGATCTTTTTATACAGTCCTAAACATCAAGCAACTAACTCACTGCCCAAAATTTAGGGTCAGCATTGATCTACAACAGTGGGTACAAAAGAAGTCCATTAAAATTTCCATTTAATGTAGAGCAAGATATAATGAGAATCTGAGAAACTTTTTGTAACAAAGGTTGTAGAGTTTCTTCTAAGGATTCCAGAACAGTTTAGTTTGCATTTTGCTGAATTTTCTACGATTTTATACGAATTTTACAAGTTCGCTGAATTTGAATCTAGATTTGAAACTTTCTTTTACAACTGGGTCCTTGAATCTTACGTGCAGACCCTTCTAAAGATTTAAATTCTTGCAATTGGGTCCTCGGGCGGCTCGGGTACGGTGGCCGGCCGAAATTCCGGCGAGGGGTGAGGGTCGGGGAAGGTTCAGGGGTGCGAGGGCCGGGAATAGCTCGCCGGCGTTGGAGCAGAGGCGGCGGCGGCGGCACGCGTCGACGGCGGTGCTCCGGCGGGCTTGGGGCGGCCTGGTCCGGACGGGAAGCTTCAGTGGCGCGTGGGGAAGCTGCTCGGGTGCTTGGCTTGGGCCGAGGAGGTCGGAGTCGAGCTGTCCACGGTGAGCAGGGGCAGCGGCGGCGGTGACAGCGCGGGCGGCGGCGCTCCGGTGGTTCTGGGCGGCGTTGGGCGGGTCGGCGAGCTTCAGTGGGATGATGTAGTGGTGCCTGGCGCTTCAATTTGGGCAGGGGGCGGCTGTGGGGGGGGCTGTCCACGAGCGGCGGAGCTCGGCGGCGGTAATGGCGGCGGCGAGGTGCTCGGACCGCTGTGGCTCGCGCGGGCGGCCGGGGGTGCAGCGACGGGCGGGGCGCGGGGGTCGGGACGGCACGGCGCGACGCGGCGGTTGGGCGCGGCGAGCGGCGAGGCGGGGCGCGGCACGGCGTGCGCACGCGCGGGCGCGGACTGGGCAGCGCGGCGGTGGGGGGGGGCAAAGCCGTGCGTGGGGGAGAGGCGCGGCGGCCACTGGCCTGGCGGCTCGCACCGGTCAGACATCGCCGGCGACATGGCGTGCGCTGTCGGGCGGGGAGGGGAGAGAGAGAGAGGAGCGAGGGGCCTAAACGCGAGAATTTGAAATGTTTCAGGGGGCTGGGTGCAAATAGGGCGTTTTCTCCTCTTTCTAATTTGAATTTCAAAAACTTTTGAACATGAAAGTTGTTCAGAATAAAAAGTTCTACAAGTTCGGTTTCAGGCAACATCTCATTTCGCTTATGGTTTGAAAGTTAAATTAAAAATTCAAAAGTATCCAAATGTGCCCAAATTCAATTTGAATTTCAACTTAACTTGTTCTAATTCTTTTCACCCTTTTATTAGTTGGTGAAGCATAGGGTCAGGCTAATGACATTGATTTAGAAATGTAAATTACCAGGGTTGTCACAGCCTTCCCCCCTTAAAAGGAATCTCGCCCCGAGATTCGGTAACTCTTAGTGTGAACAGGGGTGCACGTACCAGTGGTTGAGATAAGAAAACCAGGGAACTTTTGGTTTAGGTAGCTCTCGGTTTCCCAGGTGGCTTCTTCTTCAGTGTGATGATTCCATTGAACTTTATACATTTTAATCACTTTCCTCCTGGTCTCTCTTTCTTTTTGATCCAAAATTTTAACTGGGTGTTCGACATACGAGAGGTCGGGTTCTAACAATATTTCTTGTTGTTCCACAATCTCGGTAGGGACTCGAATACACTTCTTGAGTTGAGATATGTGGAAGACATCATGGGTGGCCGTGAGCTGAGGGGGCAGTCGTAATCTGTAGGCTACGGGTCCGCAACTCTCAATGATTTCGTAAGGACCAACGTAACGGGGAGCTAGTTTGCCTTTGATTCCGAATCTTTGCACTCCCTTGGTTGGTGAAACTCGAAGATAGACATGATCGCCAACTTCGAATCTTAGGGGCTTTCTCCTTTTGTCAGAATAGCTCTTTTGTCGGGCTTGTGCGGCTTTAAGATTTGCTTGTATTACTTTTACTTTCTCCTATGCCTCGATTACCAGGTCGGGTCCAATTATTTTACGTTCTCCGGTTTGTGACCAGCTCAAAGGAGTTCGACACTTTCGTCCGTACAGGGCCTCAAAGGGTGCCATTTTCAAACTCGTTTGATAGCTATTGTTGTACGAGAACTCTGCTAAGGGTAGGCATTTGTCCCAGTTCTTGTCATAGTGAATGACGCAAGCTCTCAGCATGTCTTCAAGAATTTGGTTTACTCTTTCCGTTTGTCCGTCAGTCTGAGGATGGTATGCTGAGCTGCGAATCAGTTTAGTGCCAAGAGACGTTTGCAGTTGTTTCCAAAAGCGTGCTACAAACTGAGGACCACGATCGGAAATAATTGTCTTAGGTATTCCATGTAGGCAAACAATACAATCGAGGTAAATCTCGGCATATTTCTTGGTAGAATAGGTGGTGTGTACCGGAAGAAAATGTGCCGTCTTTGTGAGTCTATCAACGATAACCCATATGGAATCATGCTTTTGGGAAGTGTTTGGTAGTCCAACGATGAAGTCCATACTTATGTCTTCCCATTTCCATGATGGTATAGGTAACGGTTGAAGTGTACCGGCTACCTTCAAGTGGCTAGCTTTTACTCTCTGGCACGTGTCACATTCCGAGACATACGTAGCAATTTCTCTTTTCATTCTAGTCCACCAGAAGTTTTGCCTTAGGTCTTGATACATTTTGCTACTGCCGGGGTGGATAGAGAATTTGGAAAGGTGCGCCTCATCAAGAATTTTCTTGCGGAGTTCATGATTCTTCGGAACGACTATACGACTTTCGAACCATAGAACTCCCTTATGGTCCTGGCGGAAACATTTATACTTCTCCTCACCTAGAGAGAGTTTTTGTTTGATGATCTTAATTCCTTCATCATGTAGTTGTGCCATGACGATTTGGTCGTGAAGAGTGGGCTCAAGTGAGATGTGATTTAGAGTGCCTTGGGAAACCATTTCCATGTTAAGCTTCCTCATTTCTGCACACAACGTCTCAGGGTAGGACTCCATGGATAAGCAATGGCAATGGGACTTGCGGCTTAGTGCATCCGCGATTACATTAGCCTTGCCGGGGTGATAGTGCACTTCAAGGTCATAATCCTTGATTAATTCTAGCCATCTTCGTTGTCTCATATTCAGATCGGCTTGCGTGAAGATATACTTGAGACTCTTATGATCCGTGTAGATATTGCACTGTGTACCCATGAGATAGTGCCTCCATATTTTCAGAGCGTGAACGACAGCTGCAAGCTCGAGATCATGAGTGGGATAATTCTGCTCGTGGGGCCGAAGGGCTCGTGAGGCATATGCAATCACTCGATTCTCTTGCATAAGCACATATCCTAGACCAGTACCCGATGCGTCACAATACACATCGAACGACTTGGTATTATCGGGTTGAGCTAACACAGGTGCAGTAGTCGGATGCTCTCTGAGAGTGTGGAAAGCTTCTTCTCATTTCTCATTCCATATAAACTTTACTTCCTTCTTTAACAGTTCAGTCATGGGCTTAGCAATTCGAGAGAAATCTGGGATGAAACGACGGTAGTAACCGGCTAAGCCGAGAAAACTGCGAATCTGATGAACAGAGGTAGGGGGTTTCCAATCCATCACCTCTTGTAGCTTGCTGGGGTCAACAGCTATGCCTTCGCTGGAGATCGTGTGACCCAAGAACTTTACAGTATCCAACCAGAATTCACACTTAGAAAACTTAGCATAGAGCTGATGGTCTCTGAGTCGCTGAAGAACAATGCGAAGGTGCTTGGCATGCTCTTCCTCATCCTTGGAATAGATAAGGATGTCGTCGATGAACACTACGACGAATTTGTCAAGTTCGGGCATGAATACCGAATTCATGAGATACATGAAGTAGGCGGGGGCATTGGTGAGTCCAAAGGACATGACCAAGAATTCATATAGTCCATATCGTGTGGAGAAGGCAGTCTTAGGAATATCGCACGGGCGAATATTGATCTGATGATATCCCGAACGAAGATCAATCTTTGAGAAGACTCTTGCTCCAGCTAATTGATCGAAGAGTACATCGATACGGGGAAGTGGGTATTTATTTTTAACAGTTACCGCATTGAGAGGTCGGTAGTCCACACATAGTCTTAAACTGTCATCCTTTTTCTTTACAAAAAGGGCTGGACATCCCCAAGGTGACGCGCTAGGGCGAATGAAACCTTTGTCCAGCAGTTCTTGGAGTTGAATTTTCAGCTCTGCCAATTCTTTAGGGGGCATCCTATATGGCCTTTTGGATATAGGTGCAGTGCCTGGCTGTAGTTCAATGATGAACTCAATATCCCTATCCGGTGGCATTCCTGGTAAGTCATCCGGAAAGACATCGACATACTCGTTGACGACAGGAATATGCTCTAGCTTAAGTCCTTCCATCTTGTAAGCACAAGAATTCGTGCAATCTAGGAATGGTAGGTAAAGGGTGATGGCTCCGTGACTAGGTGAATTTATTTCCACAACTCGGGACGAGGGGTCTAGTGTGACTTTGTGCAAAACCATCCAATTCATACCCAAAATAAGATCCATGCCGTCAAGGGGTAAAAGAATCAAGTTTGTGTTGATGGTTTTACTACCCAACTTGACTGGTACTTGTCTGATCATTTGGTTCGAAGCAATTTTACCACCCGGTGTTGATATCATATATGACCCTTTTGTGTGACAAACATCCAAGCCTACTTTTGCACCGAATTTTGCACTTATGAAACTATGCGATGCACCAGAATCAAACAATATAACTGCAGGCTGGTTATGGATAGAGAATGTACCCGACATCACTGGGGCTCCTTCAGGAAGCTCTGCAAGCGTGGTGAAGTTAATCCGTCCTTGCTTTACCTGCAGGGTCTGTCTCTTGCCCTTGTTCTTGTTGTTCGGGTTGGATCACTGACCTTGGTTGGGCGGCCCAGACTGAGGGCATTCCCGTGCAAAGTGGTTAGAACTCCCGCATTTGAAACATCGATTCACGGGGCTGGGTCGAAGAGATTGTTGCAGAGTGGGCCTCGGACCATTCTGTGGAGGCATCGGGGGTCGTACCATGCCTGGCTGCTGTGGGGGTCTGGCAATCCATCTCCCTGGCTGAGGGGCCCTTGGTGGAGCTGTGGGTGCGGCATTTTGCACGATGCGATACCTTGGTGGTTGAGCACTTGATGGTCCAGCGGGTGCCTTTCTCTTCTTCTCTGCCCGGTGTGCCGTGATACAGTCTTCCTGGGTAATGGCCATATTGACCAATTCGTTGTAGGCGTCAGCCCTGGCTAGGTTCAGACGCTCCTTGAGCTTGGTACTCAGTCCTCTGCGGAAACGGTCACGCTTCTTAGCATCCGTATCAGCGTGATAGCCCGCATACTTGCATAGATTGTTGAACGCCTGGGCGTACTGCAGCACGGTGCGGGTGCCCTGGGTAAGTGCCAGGAACTCGTTCAGCTTCCTCTCCATGAGACCCTCGGGGATATGATGTGCCCGGAATGCGGTCTTGAATTCATCCCAGGTGACAATGTGATCAGCGGGGAGCATAGCAAAATAGTGGTCCCACCACAGACGAGCTGTACCGCGAAGCTGTTGCGCGGCAAAACGAGCTTTGTTGGCCTCTGAGCATGGGGCCACAAGTAGTGTGAACTTGGATTCGATGGTGCGAATCCATGCATCTGCGTCCAGGGGTTCCTCGGTCTTATGGAACAAGGGCGGCTGGGTCCCTAGGAAATCCGTGTATCCTGCAGCTTGGGGTTGGTGAGCATTGTGCCCACCCCGCTGCTGGTGCTGTCCTTGCACGATCTGACGCAGCAGCTCGGTTTGAGCGGCCATCACTTCCACCAAACTGGGCGGGGGTGGTGGCGATTGTCGCAATCTGCTGCCACCGGCACCAAAACCCTCGGGGTTGCCACGTGTTGATCCAACCATCTGAAACGTGAAAGGTTACCATTAGCAACGCGATCCATATTACTTCCTTGATTCATAAATGATTGGTGTAGTCATAGACTTCCGAAATCACAGCTGGAAGTATGGACAGAATCTCTGTTTGCTACGAGAAAAATCATAGCTTGCTGTGGGTCCATCCAAAACATCTCATACTTTGACAGTAGTCAGAGAATTTAGGAATGCACCACTTTGGTATTTAACTCCGGGGCTAGAACTATAGCTAAGGTGGTCGAAAGGCTCGTCCTTTGCCTTACTGTCTTAGCTGTTTTTCAGCAGATCGATAGGTAATGTTTCGCCTATAACTTAAACTAGCGAGGTCCAATGATGCTGAATTTTTTGAGAACCACGATCACAAAATTCCTGACAGGTTTGGTATTCAACTCACAACTCAGAAATGTAAGGAAACATGGATAAAATTTCCGACAAGTTTCAGCGATTGTGGATTTCATCGTTTACCAACTTACAACGAAATCACCCAAGTTTATCACTGTTCCTTACATGCTGAGGGTATCCACATGGTTCAGGTGTACCCATCACAAAAGAGTTACTCAACTCCTAGTTAGCCTATTACAACACTTGCCAAAAGTTAGGCTACCCTGTCGAGGAGTATGTGCAAAAGTCCTTCTAGGTCATCATCTAGAAGTCATCCAAGTCGTTGACGGACGACTCGCTGTGAGTAGGAGAGTGAGCACCCATCTGAGGTGCCTGTGGTACCTCACCCTCGAAGTCCATTCCTGAAATACCATCAATCTCCTGTGGCTCCTCCTCATCTTCCTCCATGTCCTCCTCATGGGGATGGTCATTCTGATCATGGTGCCACTGAATGTGCTCATTAGCATCCTCCAACTCAAGGCTCAGATCATGGAGTTGATCCTCCAAGTGTGCTATCGTGTCATCTCTCTCACCCATGAGAGTGTCCTGCTCCTGAATTTGGCCCTCAAGTTGGCCAATCTGAGCATCTCTGTCCTCAAGATCCTGACTGAGCTCCTTAATCTGCTCATCCCTGGTATCTGCCATCATGTGGTAGGCCTGAGCAAGATCAGTGAGCTGCTCAAGCGCCTGACTCTGGAGAGTCTGAAGTCGGTAGAGTGCACTCATGCACTGCACGGAGGTATGGATAGTTTCCTGAGCGTGAAAGTCTACCAAGTACTGTGCGTACTGCACCCTGTTGAGCCAAAAGGGGTCGTTGTCCTGGGCAGCAGGAAACAAACCAATGGGAGCGAGTGTGACAACCTCGGGACGCTGCGCACAAAAAGTGGTGAGCGCCCTCATGGCTACAAGCTCCCAAGTATTGGCCAAACGGCGACCAACAGCCTCAATCGCCAAGGCGGGCCACTCCGGGTGTAGCGGGTGCGGAAAGATAGTCACGTTGACACGGCACTGGGTAACTCCATTCTCTGCAAACTCCAGTCCGGCGTAACGTGGGGGAATTAGATAGCCCGCGGTGCGCAGAACATCCCACAAAATAGAGGGAAAGCCCTCCCAGTGGAGACACTGCGAGTGTACGCGTCCATCCTCATCCACCATCATAGCAACAGGCTCGGCCATCTGAACAAAAGATCAAATGGAGTGAGATAGTGAAAAACTGTGAACAGCACAGGGACAGATTCTGTATAGTGTGCAAAAATAACCATAACTTCCACAGTTCTCATCCAAAAATTCTAAAATTTCACCAGATCACTCCTAAGGTATTGGTGAACAACTTTGCTAGTCAACTCCAGAGCTAGATAGGTCTCTAAGATGGCCTTTCTTTTCAGGTTTTACCTCTCTGTCTACCCAGAATTTTCAGTGAACCGAGAGCTAGAGTTTCGTGCACCAGGGAAAATCTACCCAGCCAAAATTTACCAAATTTTAACAGCAGTTACCTGGGTAAATTTGGAACAAGTTTTGTGTTGTACTCTTTTGCAGAAAACCGTAGGAAGGGGGCCTAAAAATTTAAGGGGCAGAAGTGCTTATTCTGGACAGAAATCTGATATTCCAAGGTTTTTGTTGTTACCTACTATCCATAAGTTCAGAATTTTTGATTTTTGAACAGGGGATAGAACACGAAGTTTGGAACAATTCTTTCCCCATGAACTTTACCAGAAAAGGTCATTTTTTTTATCAATAAATCTCTCTTTTCGGTCATGGCAGATTCGGGACAGCTTCGCTAGATAGTCCTTATGCGACATCACGCTTAGATACGCAAGAACCTTACCACTCTCATACAACGTATTTTCAATTTCAGATATATATGGTCATGATGCATGCACGTCCTATTCGTCCCCACAAAATAAAATAATTGTCAAATACTTTTGGTCTTACGAAGATAGTTTCGGTGGCATACGTGATACGCTTCTCACTATAATATCTAGTCGAGATTTTCTAACCGTTCTTTAACTTATCAAATTCGCGGTTAGTGTACCTGCAGAAGATTGACAAAGCATATATATTTTATGAACCTTTCATGCCAGCACTCATGAAAGCGTCCGTATTCATTACCGTTTACTTATAGAAACGATATCTGTACAATTTCCGCCGTACAGACGACGTTAACATACGCTATCGAGATAACGTATTCACGGAGGTACCATCATGAGACGGGGGTATGAACAGCGATCGCCATACCCTGCGCCAAACCTTCTACTCCCAATATGTTCAACTAACAGTTGGCATATTGGCAGCACCTCAAGTAAGCCACTGCTTGAGGGCAGCGTTCGGTTCGCATCACCGACAGGAAGGCCAAGCTCTCTCAGTTGGCTGAGGATTCTTACCTTCTTACCTTAGCGATGAGTGCGTCGTTACAGAATTTAAGGTCGGTTGTGCATGAAAGTAAGTTTTGACAGAAAGTAATATGCTGGAAGTCAGTGGATAATATTTCATAAGTTAGATAGCCACCTAGTAACTTTCCCATAATCCCTTAGGGCTTTACGAACTAGGTACCATCCTTAGCGCACCAACGTATTTCGCAACACATCCTTCTAGTCAAGTTTTAGTAAAACGAGTCTTCAAGGCCTGTCGCATTCTCGGGCGTATGTATTTCAGCTCTGGTGCTAGCTGTTACCAGCTGTGGCACCAGCTACGGCTCTGATACCAGCTGTGGCAGAACCACCTGAATTAATCCGGCTCAAGTGTATTAACCATCACCATTAGGGCAATCTCGATTAACCTTACACTTCAAACGGAGTAATCCACTGGTCTGTCGGGTATAACCTCCCGATACAACCACAGTAAAGCGGATCGAGTGCCATACATACAAATGCTCACGCGACGATGAGCCCAGAGAATACCACATTCCAGCAAATATTACAACATTATCATAAGTGAATTATTACAAACCAAGTTTGAGTTTAGAAACCAAGTACTTCAGTGATCATAACTAAGAAGTTCTTCAGAGTTTAAGTTGCAGCGGAAAATAAAACAACGGAAGCTACTCGATGATACAGGATGTCTCGATGAAGCCCGTACGGGACATCGCTCGGCATTATCTCCGTTGGACGGGGGCGTATCCCATTCCACCGACCAACCAGGGGGAAGAGTACAAGGCCAAGTCTAGCTAGCAATCATGTCTTCGAAGGTCTCACCTGAAAACAAGCCACAAGCAAGGCTGAGTATACTAATACTCAGCAAGGCTTACCCGACTAGTGGGGTATACTTAGCCGACTCCTAAACATGCGAGGCTTTTGGCTTGAGGGGTTTGTTTTGCCGAAAAGCATCTACGAGTGGGTCCTTACTTTCAACTTTTAGCTCAAGATTCTAGTTTCATTAACCATTCTAGATAAGCAGCTATCCAGTATCATTCATGGTGAAGCATTGAATTTCATCCAACAAGTTTACTCATCATCATTGTTCCTCTTCTTACTCTATGGGTAAAAGTGGTTAAGCAGTCTCAATAGCCGTGAGAAACGGACGATTCGAATCGAATTTCTTAACCTTGCAAGGGAAACCCAAACACACGTCACGTGGTTACTTCCAGAGTCACACGTGCAACTTTTCCCCTTTCTTTCCGGGTCGTGGATCGGGGCTACCCTCCGAGAGTACAAGAGCCCCACGCCACGGTTCGGCGCCGGGTCGTGACCACTCTCTGCACTCGCCATATGCACATGGGACCGAAGTTCAAAGGGTAGGATGCCTTCCCCTTGCCGGGCCAATCAGGTACTTAAGCTTACCGATTCCCATAATCTCGGCATATGTTTAGTACGTTCAAAGACTTAACCATCACTACCACACACTGCGGCCTTAGCATTTTTCACTAGACAGACGGGCCTCAATCATAAACATCGTACCATAGCCCGTCCGTTGTCCTTATGATTGCAGCGTGTAGTAAACATTCAACGCCTATTTTCTCGCGAGTGACAGGAAATCACTCGGCTTTTACCGGAGTCCTATTATCACAGCATTCTATCGAACCTTACATCTAGTCTTCAAGCATGGGTTCCTAACATCAGGCAACTAAGTTTTCATTCAACTCCTATAAACTTAATGCACAAGCAAAAGAGTAGTGAGTTGCATAATTTAGGAAAGGAAATGGGTTATGCTCCGGGGCTTGCCTTCTTGCGAAAAGTTAGTCCGGGGATCGTCTAAATGTTGACCCGAGTCTTCAACTGCTTTAGTTAAATTCGCCTGGGCTTCTCGCTGCTCACTCTCGGACTCGGGCACCAGCTCATAAGTTCCGTCGGCGAGAGTAGTCGTTTCTACATGAATGCACAAGTTTAAGTAGGGGTGATGGTAAACGATATGATTTAAGTGTAACTACTACAGTGGGTAGTTTCTGGTCATAAAACTTTGGATTTAGGCACATCAGGGAAAGATGTGCTTACAAAAAATTTTCAGACGATTTCATGCAGCAGATTAATTATGAAAAATATATTACATAGTTGTTGTTAGATCCTTGTTCTTTTTGTACAGAACAAATGGTGCAACAACTGAGTCTAAGATTTTTACAGGGCTTTCATTTAATCATGCAGGAGCTACTGTAAGTTTTATAGGATTTATTATGCAGTTTTGAGAGCATAGAAAATAGGGCATCGCACACCTAGGTTATTTAAGGATTTATTTTTACAGGATCCTTCACAGGGTTTCTGTCCATGAAACTTTTTACACAGCAACCACAACCACTGAGTATCTTCTAGTAAAAGTTGGAGAATTTTCCAAGCTAAGATACTATTTTCTTGAATTAATGTATGTTATTAGCACATAAATCAAATAAATAGGTTCCTGTGAGGTAAAAAGTCTTCCAATTTTTCTCTGGCATCTAGGTACCATTACACCAATATAGAAAAAGTTTCATTAGATGATTCATAACCTAACTGCAGGGATAAAAATATTTAGCCACTTATGGTAGGAAACTAAGTTTAATAAACAGTGTAGATAGAAATGGAGTTTGGGCCTAATCTTTTTATACAGTCCTAAACATCAAGCAACTAACTCACTGCCCAAAATTTAGGGTCAGCATTGATCTACAACAGTGGGTACAAAAGAAGTCCATTAAAATTTCCATTTAATGTAGAGCAAGATATAATGAGAGTCTGAGAAACATTTTGTAACAAAGGTTGTAGAGTTTCTTCTAAGGATTCCAGAACAGTTTAGTTTGCATTTTTCTGAATTTTCTACGATTTTATACGAATTTTAAAAGTTCGCTGAATTTGAATCTAGATTTGAAACTTTCTTTTACAACTGGGTCCTTGAATCTTACGTGCAGACCCTTCTAAAGATTTAAATTCTTGCAATTGGGTCCTCGGGCGGATCGGGTACGGTGGCCGGCCGAAATTCCTGCGAGGGGCTCGCCGGCGGCGAGGGGTGAGGGTCGGGGAAGGTTCAGGGGTGCGAGGGCTACCTCGTGGGGGTCTTGTTCGGGTGGGGGACGGCTGGGAATAGCTCGCCGGCGTTGGAGCAGAGTTGGCGGCGGCGGCACGCGTCGACGGCGGTGCTCCGGCGGGCTTCGGGCGGCCTAGTCCAGACGTGAAGCTTCAGTGGCGCGTGGGGAAGCTGCTCGGGTGCTTGGCTTGGGCGGAGGAGGTCGGAGTCGAGCTGTCCAGGGTGAGCAGGGGCGGCGGCGGCGGTGACAGCGCGGGCGGCGGCGCTCCGGTGGTTCTGGGCGGCGTTGGGCGGGTCGGCGAGCTTCAGTGGGATGATGTAGTGGTGGCTGGCGCTTCAATTTGGGCAGGGGGCGACTGTGGGGGGGGGGGGGGGGGGGCTGTCCACGAGCGGCGGAGCTCGGCGGCGGTAATGGCTGCGGCGAGGTGCTCTGACTGTTGTGGCTCGCGCGGGCGGCCGGGGGCGCGGCTTTTCTAGGGGCAGGAGGGGGTGGGGGTGCCTGGGCGACACGCGGGGGCGGAGACACGGCGAGGGCGTGCCACTGGCCACGGCGGGCGGCAGCAGGACGCCAGCGCGGCGTGCGGCGGGCGGGAGCGAGCGACTGGCAGCCGGGGATTTGGCGTGGGCGCGAGGAGATAGCGCGGCACGTGGATTGGGGAAGCAGCTGCTGCAGCGGCTCGGGCGGAGGACAGGCGCAGCGACGGGCGGGGCGCGGGGGTCGGGATGGCACGGCGCAACGCGGCGGTTGGGCGCGGCGGGCGGCGAGGCGGGGCGCGGCACAGCGTGCGCACGCGCGGGCGCGGACTGGGCAGCGCGGCGGTGGGGGGGGGGGGGGCAAAGCCGTGTGTGGGGGAGAGGTGCGGCGGCCACTGGCCTGGCGGCTCGCGCCGGTCAGACATCGCCGGCGACGTGGCGTGCGCTGTCGGGCGGGGAGGGGAGAGAGAGAGAGGAGCGAGGGGCCTAAATGCGAGAATTTGAAAAGTTTCAGGGGGCTGGGTGCAAACAGGGCGTTTTCTCCTCTTTCTAATTTGAATTTCAAAAACTTTTGAACATGAAAGTTGTTCAGAATAAAAAGTTCTACAAGTTTGGTTTCAGGCAACATCTCATTTGGCTTATGGTTTGAAAGTTAATTTAAAAATTCAAAAGTATCCAAATGTGCCCAAATTCAATTTGAATTTCAACTTAACTTGTTCTAATTCTTTTCACCCTTTTATTAGTTGGTGAAGCATAGGGTCAGGCTAATGACATTGATTTAGAAATGTAAATTATCAGGGTTGTCACACTCTGGCTACTCCCAGCCCTTCGATGCATCGAGGTCTTGATCACTGCGTGCATGTACTCCAGGAAGGTCGATTTGAGCCTGAAGACCAAGTAGACACTGCATTTGGGTCCATCAATCCATGGCTCAAGCCTTTCAAACGTAGGATGTTTTCCTTGATGATGTGCTAATCTGGATGGCTTGGACTTGAGTTTGTGCACTTGATGATAAAGTTTGAGACGTGTTTGCCTCAGTGTCAGGCCGGCCGGCCTAGGAGAGGCTGGTTGTCCTAAGATTTTTCCCTTTTTGGCCATATTTTGTACATTGAGCTTCTGCAATCAAAAAATCACCAAAACTAGTGGAACTCATCAGGGTAAATGATCTTAGCATGATTTTGACCATAAAAGTATGAAATCTAGAGAAATGTTGGTGGTAAAAGTCATAGAAATCGACCGCCAACAACCATCTTCCTCACCTCCGATCGATAGTACTCGGCGTCATCTACTCCACCTGTTGCGCACCTCCATGCCTCCTCTCTGAGCTCCCAAACGCATGCGAGTAAAGCATCTCATGACATGGGAGATGGGCAACAAGAAAGCCGCTAGCCGTGGGGAGAAGTGCAAGAGGACTGATGCGAAAGAGGCTAAAATCGCAGATCCGGCCTAGAACAAGAGTAATCTTCCCTCGAATGCTTTGTTAGCTTTCAATGGTTGAGGAGTTTTCTCTAAATAGCATGAGTACTTCTTCTTCCGTCTTTCGCAGAACTCAATAATATGGTAGTATATAAAGAGGACAGGATGACCAACTGGAAGAATGGCTTTCACTGTTTTTCGGAGGAGAATGAATGCTTCACCAAGTTGCTTCAGGATGCCGATAAGCAACTTGTCGACTGCATGGAGTAGATCAAGGTCTTGAACAGCAACAAGGAGCGACAACAGAAAGCACATGAAGAACTTGAGGGTGCGGCAAAGGTGCTCGGCTTATTCAAGTCCTTTTACCCTGATGCCGATGTGAAGCCACTAGTAGAAGGTGCAGCTGCAGTTTGCTCGGAGGAGAAATTCGCCAAGTATCTTGAAGAAGCAAAACCAGTGGCCCAAAAAATAGTTGAGGACATGGAGCTAGACTAGAATCATTGATGTGTAATGAACTGTCTATCCTGCTATTCATGATATGCTTGTAATTTTTTTTTAATGTTGATGGCTTTTGATTTGTTCAAAGTACTATTAGATAAGTAGTACCGACAGTCGTAGGGCTTAGGAAAACTCGATACGCTTGGGTCAAGCTACTCTGAGTGCATCAACTCTGGATGTAGTTAGTAACTTGGCGTTCGGTTTATGGCTTCTTGTCAAGGCCGTTACTGCCTGTGGCTAATACTCAGAGCTTTACTAGGATTATGGGCTTGGTGACCCCTTCAGAGTTTGCCTCTCGTAGTTACTGTCTATGATAAGACTAGTACTCGAAGCTGTTATTGAAATAAGTGTCGCACAAGTGTTTCTTGTGTCTTAGCCTAGTCGGCAATGAAAACAGTCGTTTAGGTAGAACTCATGGCAGAGCCCCTGAGTAATCCTTAAGACTTAGGGTGGTTGGCTTATTGTTAGTACTCGTGGCTGGAGCCCCTAAGTTCTACGATCTAGCTCAGAGGAGCAAGTAGTGGTTTGGGAACCAGAACAACTATTTATTACTATAAAATTCCGCGTTGGAGCTGACAGATTTGTGTACAAATTACACTAAGGGTAGAACCGTTGTAGGCGCTCGATATTCTAGGAGTTTGGAACTTTCTAGCCATTAGGGTACTGTATTCGGTATGACCCTGGTCTAGTAACCTTGGAGATGATGGAAGGCCCTTACCATCGCGAGTTGAGCTTATGTAGCCCTATCTCATTCTAGATGCGACGTAATACCAAATCACCAATGTTGAATGATCTCTTCTGGATATTGCGGTCGTGGTAACGGTGAACGCCCTAGAGCTGGCAAGTTGAGCGAAGTATAGCATTGCATCTAGCCTCTTCAACTGAATCGAGTTCCAGGTGTCTTGCCTCTTCAATCTCGCCTTCTTCGTACATCTACAGTTGTGCAGATTAACAGATGATGTCAGTAGTAAAAATAGCTTCTGACCCATAGACGAGAAAGAAAGGTGATAGTCCAGTGGCGTTGTAGGGTTGAGTGCGTAGCCCCCAGATGACATGTGGTAGCTCATTGATCCACTTGCCACCCTTTTTTTGCTTTTTGCGTCGTAGAGTCTCTTCTTCAGCCCATCAAGTATCATGCCATTGGTGCGTTCGACCTGGCCATTGGCTCTGGGGTGCGCGTGTGACACATACTTGATGGTGATAGTGAAATTCTCACATAATTACTAGATTGAATCCACTGTGAAGTTGGATCCCTGATCTATGATGATGTTGTTGGGGAAGCCAAATCGATGAAGAATGTCGCAGATGAAGTTGACTACTCAATCCGCTGAGGGAGAAGTAATCGACTTGTACTCGATCCACTTGGTAAACTTTTCGATGGCGACCAACACGTGAGTAAACCCTCCTGGTGCCATTGTTAGGGGTCCAATCATGTCATGGCCCCATCAGGCGAACATCCAAGATGGGGGTATGGTAATCAAGTTGTGAGCCGGGACGCGTGCTTGCTTGCCGAAGAACTGGCAGTTGGTACACCGTCAGACAAAATCTTCGGCGTCTGCCACAGTCGTTGGCCAGTAGATGTGGCAGAACCACCTGAATTAATCCAGCTCAAGTGCGCTAACCATCACCGTAAAGGAAATACGGGCTAACACGCACTTAAAACGGAGTAATCCGACGGTCTGTTGGGTAACATCCCGATGCAACCACTAGATTTCCGATCGAAAAAATGCATATATACAACCCACACGAAGGTGAGCCAGAGGTTACAACAATTCACAAATTTTACATCACAGAGTTCAACATGAATTATTATTACAATTCAAGTTTGAATTCATAAACAAGTACTTTCAGAGTTCAACAGTGAAGCGGAAAATAAGCGAAAGTTCTAATGACAATACAAGATATCATAATGAAGCCCGTACATGACATCATTCAACGTTATCATCGTTGGCCGGGGACGCATCCCATTCCACCGACCAACCAGGAGGAAGAGTACACGGCTAAATCAAACTAGCAACCATGTCCTCAAAGGTCTCACCTGAAAACAAAGCCACAAGCAAGGCTGAGTATACTAATACTCAGCAAGGCTTACCCTACTATTGGTATATACTTAGCCGACTCCTAAACATGCAAGACTTTTGTCTTGAGGGGTTTGTTTTTGCCGAAAAGCAGCAAAGAGTAGGTCCTTAATTTCAGATTTTAGCTTCAAGATTCTAGTTTGATTAACCATTCTAGATGAGCATCTATCCAACATCACACATGGTGGAAGCAATTAAATTAAGCAACTAGCAATATTAATCATCATCATTGTTCCTCTTCTTACTCCATGTGGTAAAAGGGTCAAGCAGTCTCAATGGCCGCGAGAAATGGACAATTCGAATCGAATTTCTTAACATTGCAAGGGAAACCTAAACACACGTAACGTGGTTACTCACAGAGTCACACGTGCGACTTTTCTCCTTTATTCCTGTTTCGCGGAATAGGGCCACCGCTCTCAAGGACAGAGCCACGCTCTGCACTCACCATGTGGCCGCATGGGAACGAAGTCAAGACGGTGGGGTGGTATGTTCCACGCCCCGGTTCAATCATGTACTTAAGCTTACCGATTACCATATTCTCGGCATGTGGTTAGTACGTTCAAAAACATGACACCACTACCACACACTGCGACCTTAGCCATTTTCACTAGACAGACGGGGCCTCAACCATCAACATGAATTTCATAAATAGCCACGCCCATCAACCTTATGATTCCAACATAAGTAAACAAACAACTCCTATATCTCGCGAGTGACAGTAAATCACTCGACTTTTACCGGAGTTCTATTAGTATGGCAATCTAGCAAACTTTACAACTAGTGTTCATAGCATAGGTACCTAGGATCATGCAACTATGGTTTCAACCAAACTCCTATAAATGTAATTGTACAAGTAAATAGAATTACAATATTGCATAATTTTAAAAATACTGGTTATGCTCCGGGGCTTGCCTTCCTGAGCAGTGCTAGCCTTGGTCTCTTCCGAACTTTGGTTCGGGTCTTCGACGACTTCAGTTAGATTGATCGGAGCTTTGTGCTGCTCACTCTCGGGCTCGGGGATCCGCTCGTACATTCCATCGGCGAGAATAGTCGATTCTATATGAATGCACATGTATGAGTTGTTTTAATGATAGAAGATAAATAACTTATTTCACTAATCCAACAAAACTCAACTTTAGTTGTAAAACATTCCAATTACATTTTCTTAAGCAGTACTTTACCAAGTACTATTTAGATTAACTAACTCCATTAAGTAAGTTAAGTAAGTGGGGGTTTTTCTCGTTTCATTTACATGCAGAAATTTTCTGTTTTCATATTTAGACACAAGACATCATGTGGGATTTATATTTGAAGTTAGATAAAGTTTCTAATGTTGAAATTTTTATACAAAATACATTTCCTGGTGACAAACTCACTGTAAAAATTTCAGCCATTTCTACCTAGCAAATTAATCATGATAAATCAAGTGAACAGCTACTGCCAGAACCTAGATTCATTTATGCAGATCAAACCAAGGAAGTAATAGTGCTCAAAATTTCACAGAGTACTCTCACACCTATAGTGACCCTACTGTACATTGTTCATATTTTATTAAGCAAATAACTAAGCATAGAAAATACAACAAAATGTATCTATATTATCCAAGATTCATTTTTACTGACAGAACTACAGAGCTTCTGTACCTTAAACTTTTCTAGAATGACCTACTACTTAATTATGTCCTCCAGTGAAACTATCATAATTTTCCTAGCATAGTAACTATTTATAATGATTTAATGCATTTATGCAAGGCTAAAATTATGTGATCAAGTTAATGGAAGCAAAAAGTCCCAAACTTTTTCTGTAGCATTTTTGTGTCAACGTATCACGTCTGTAAAAGTTTCATCCCTATAATTAGTATTGAACATGGTAAAAAAATAAATCTACCTACTAGTGCATTAATTAAGATTTAAAAACAACTATAGCTAGATTTCAGATGTGGTCCTAAAATTTCTACGCTAAGCTACTCATCTAGAATCTAAGCCACTGCATAAAAATTACCATCAGTGCTTGCATATAATAAAAGATATATTCATGAGCTCAATAATCTAGTATTTATGCTAGAGCAAGATTTTTGAAGAAAAATCAAGATGTGTATGTAATGAATGTTATAGGTCTTGTTTCAAGGAACTCATAATATTTTAGTTTGTGTTTTTTCGATTTGTCTACAATTTTTGGCGGATTCAACACAACAACACAGTTCCTTTCGTTACAAACATGTCCCTGTTTTATGCATGAAGGACCCTAAAAAGATCTAGGCATTTGCAATGTAGTCCCTGGACGGAGCTGGGCGGTTCCCGGCCAAAATCCGGCGACGAATCTAGCCGACAGCAAGGCGAAAGGGGTGGGGAAGCATGAGGGGAACGAGGTTGGTTGGGGCTGGTACGGCCGGAGGAGGGCTGGCCGTGGGAGCCTTGCTCGCCGGCGGCCGCCGGTGGCGGGCGACGGTGCTCTGGCGATGCTGGGTGAGAGAGGCCGGGTCGGGGAGATTCAGTGGGTTGAGGGGAACCAATCCTAGGGGTTGATGGGGGTGGAGGGAGGCCGGAGGCTGGAGCTCGGCGTGAGGTTGTCGGGCAGCGGCAATGGTGCCGCCGTGCAGAGCTCGTGCACGAGGCAGGCGAGACCTGGGTGCTGCTTTTGTAAGCGCGGGAGGAGGAGGGGAGAGGGTGGGGCATCTGGGCGAAGGAGCTATAGCCCATTGGATGGCCGGGGCGGTGGACAGGCGCCAGCGAGATGAGCAGAGGCGGTGTCGCGGCACGGACGTCGGGAATCCGATGCTGCGTGGACATGGCCGGTTGGGTGCGGGAGATTTTGGCGTGGGCAAGGGGAAGATTGCGGCTGTCCGGGAAGCTGGGCCGTGGATGGCTTGGCGTGGCTTGGTGGCAGGAATCGCCGGCTACCTGGCCGGCGGCCTCTGTTGCCGGTCGGAGCAAAGCAGTGGAGGGGAGGGGAGAGAAAAAGAGAAAGAAAAAAATGAGGGCCAGTTTTGAATTCAATTTTTCTCAAAATTTTGCATGAAAACTCGAAAAATTTTCAGCACGAAAGTTGTAGGACATTTGAAAGTGTACACCTTGTGTTTTAGGCCAAAGTTCATTTGAGCTATAGTTTAAAGGTTATTTTAAATTTAAGACTCCTAGGATTTGAATTCCTATTCATTTCATGTGTTTAAACTTTTAATTTGCAAACGGTGTCTGAAGTAAACTTGTAAGGTACTAAAATATGAGTGTGTTTTATGCTACATTTGATATGACAAGTTGAGCATGTATGGTTATGAACATATTTATGAAAAATCTTATATGCACAGATACGTAGACATACACATACACACATGTATTCATGAAAGAAATGCATGGTTTGAATTATTCTTGGTCATTGTGCATGATGCTAAATGCATGATCTTTGTTTTAGAATTTTAAACACTTAGGGTGTTACAGCCTTCCCCCTTTAAAAAGAATGTCATCCCGAGATTTCGATAAATAAGCTTAGTGCAGGAAATGGGTGTACCTTTGGTTGAGTTTAGAAAACCAGGGAAGTTTTGGTTTAGATAGCTTTCAATTTTCCAAGTAGCTTCCTCTTCGGTACGATGATCCCATTGAAGTTTGTACATTTTAACCACTTTTCTTCTAGTGACCCTTTCTTTTTTATTAAGGAACTTGATAGGATATTCAACATAGGAGAGGTCCAGTTCTACCCATAATTCTTTTTGTTCAACAATTTCAGTAGGAACTCGGATACACTTCTTGAGCTGAGAGACTGAAAGATGTCATGGATGGCTGCAAGTTGCGGAGGAAGTCGCACTCTATAGGCCACGGGTCCGTAAATTTCGATGATTTCATAAGGACCGACATATCAGGGAGCATGTATGGTTATGAACATATTTATGAAAAACCTTATATGCACACATACATGTACATGTATTCATAAATGAAATGCCTTGTGAATTTTTCTTGTTCATTATGCATGATGATATATGCACGATCTTGTTGTAGCATTTTAAACACCTTGGGTGTTACAGCCTATCCGCCTTAAAAGGAATCTCGTCCCGAGATTCGGGTAAATAACATAGTGTGGAAGGTGCGTGTACCTTTGCGCGAATTTAGAAAACCGAGGAAATTTTGGTTTAAATAGCTTTCAGTTTACCAAGTGGCTTCCTCTTCGGTGTGATGGCTCCATTGGATTTTATACATTTTAACCACTATTCTTCTAGTGACCCTTTCCTTTTGATCAAGAACTTTGATAGGATATTCAACATAATTGAGGTCTGGTTCTACCAATATTTTCTTTTGTTCAACAATTTTGGTCGGAACTCGAATACACTTCCTGAGTTGAGAGACATGAAAGATATCATGGATGGCTGCAAGCGGAGGGGGTAGTCGCACTCTATAGGCCCCGGGTCTGCAAATTTCGGTGATTTCATAAGGACCAACATATCGACGAGCTAACTTCCCACTCACTCCAAACCTTTGCACACCCTTGGTTGGTTAAACCCAAAAGTAGACATGATCACCAACTTCAAATTGCAAAGGCTTTCTTCTTTTATCAAAATAGCTCTTTTGCCTAGACTGTGCAACTCTTAGATTCTCTTATATTACTCTTACTTTTTCCTCTGCCTCGATTACCAATTCTGGTCCAAATATTGTACGTTCTCCGGTTTGGGACCAACTCAAAGGAGTTTGACACCTTCGACCATACAAGGTCTCAAACGGTGCCATTTTCAAACTTGCTTGATATCTATTGTTGTATGAGAACTCTGCTAGAGGTAAGCTTTTATCCCAACTTTTGTCATAATGGATGACATAAGCTCTAAGCATGTCTTTGATTATTTGATTTACTCTCTTAGTTTGCCCATCCATTTGAGGATGATAAGCTGAGCTTCGAATCAGTTTTGTGCCAAGAGAAGCTTGTAAGTGTTCCCAAAAACGTGCTACGAATTGCGGACCATGATCTGAAATAATCATCTTGGGTACTCCATGTAAGCAAACGATGCGATCGAGGTAAATCTCGGCATATTTCTTGGCAGTGTACGTAGTGTGTACCGGAATAAAATGTGCCATCTTCGTGAGTCTATCCACGATAACCCATATGGAATCGTGGTTTTGGGAGGTGTTGGGCAGTCCAACAATGAAATCCATACTTATGTCTTTCCATTTCCATGATGGTATAGGCAAAGGTTGAAGTGTACCGGCTACTTTCATGTGGCTAGCTTTTACTCTCTGACATGTGTCACATTCTGAGACATATTTAGCAATTTCTCTTTTTATTCTAGTCCGCCAGAAGTTTCTCCTAAGATCTTGATACATTTTTCTACTGCCCAGATGAATAGAGAATTTGGAAAGGTGGGCTTCGTCAAGAATTTGCTTTCGGAGCTCATGATTCTATGGAACGACTATGCAACATTCAAACCATAGAACCCCATTATGGTCTTGGCGAAAACATTTATACTTCTCCCCTCCTTGAGAGAGTTTTTGCTTGATGATTTTAACACCTTCATCATGTAATTGTGCCATGATGATTTGATCGTGGAGGGTTGGTTCAATGGAAATGTGGTTTAGAGTGCCTTGGGGAATCATTTCCAAATTGAGTTTCCTCATCTCATGACATAATGTTCCATTATAGAATTCTGCGGACAAGCAATTGCAATGAGCCTTGCGGCTTTGCGCATCCGCGATTACATTAGCCTTTCTTGGGTGATAGTGCACCTCAAGATCATAATCTTTGATCAATTCCAACCATCTTCTTTGTCTCATATTCAGATCAGCTTGGGTGAAGATATATTTGAGACTTTTATGATCAGTGTAGATATTGCAATGAGTGCCCATAAGATAATGTCTCCAAATCTTTAAAGCATGAATGACCGCTGCTAACTCGAGATCATGTGTTGGAGAATTCTGTTCATGAGGTCGAATAGCTCGTGAAGCATAGGCAATGACTCGATTGTCTTGCATAAGCATACAACCAAGACCAGTACCAGATGCATCACAATGGACATCGAATGGCTTGGTGTTATCAGGTTGAGCTAAGACTTGGGCTACAGTCAGGTGTTCCCGAAGAGTGTGGAAAGCTTTTTCACATTTCTCGCTCCACACAAACTTTACTCCTTTCCTCAACAGTTCAGTCATAGGCTTAGCAATTCTAGAGAAGTCAGGAATAAAGCGGCGATAATAACCAGCTAAACCAAGAAAACTGCGAATCTGATGGACGAAGGTGGGAGGTTTCCAATCCATCACCTCTTGTACTGTGCTAGGATCAACGGCTATGCCTTCGCTGGAAATAGTGTGGCCCAAAAAGTTTACACTATCCAGCCAGAATTCACACTTGGAAAACTTAGCATAGAGCTGATGGTCTCTGAGACATTGGAGAACAATATGCAGGTGCTCCGCATGCTCTTCCTCATTTTTGGAATATATTGGGATGTCGTCAATGAAGACCACAATGAACTTGTCAAGTTCGGGCATGAATACCGAATTCATGAGATACATGAAGTAGGCAGGAGCATTTGTGAGACCAAAAGACATGCCAGGTATTCATATAGCCCATATCATGTGGAAAAGGCAGTCTTAGAAATATAGCATGGTCTAATTTTAATTTGATGATAGCCAGAGCGAAGATTAATTTTTTAGAAGACCCTAGCTCCAGCTAGCTGATCGAAGAGAACATCAATGCGGGGAAGTGGGTATTTATTTTTGATTGTCACCGTACTGAGAGGTTGGTAGTCCACACACAACCTCAAGCTCTCATCCTTTTTCTTCACAAACAGGGTTGGACAACCCCAAGGTGATGCACTTTGACGAATGAAACCTTTATCTAAAAGTTCCTGCAGTTGTATTTTCAATTCGGCCAACTCCTTGGCTGGCATTCTATAGGGTCTTTTTGAGATAGGTGCAGTGCGTGACTGCTGTTCAATGATGAACTCAATATCCCTATCCGGTGGCGTTCCTGGCAAGTCATCCGGAAAAACATCGGCGGACTCGCATACCACTGGAATATCTTCTGGTTTGACTCCTTCCATCGTGAAAGCACAAGAATTTATACATTCCCAAGAAGGTAGGTAAAGAGTAGTGGCTCCGTGACTGGGTGAATTTATTTCCACGGCTCGGGAAGAAATATCTAATGTAACCCCGTGCAGAGCCATCCAATTCATCCCCTAAATAATGCCCATGCCTTCCAGTGCCAAAAGGATAAGGTCAGTTTTGATAGTTTTACTACCCAACTTGATCGGTACGTGCCTTATTGGTTGGAAGCAATTTTACCACCTGGTGTTGATATCATGTATGACCCTTTTGTGTGGTAAAAATCCAGTCCCAATTTTGCACCAATAAAACTATGTGATGCACCGGAATCAAATAATATAACTACAGGCTTGTTGTGGATAGAGAATGTACTCGACATCACTGGTGCACCTTCTGCAAGATCAGCAAGGGTAGCGAAATTGATCCTTCCCTGCCGAACTTGAACAGTCTATCTTTTTCCCTTGTTCTTATTGTTCTGATTAGAACCTTGCCTCTGATTTGGCTGCCTAGGCAGGGGGCATTCTCGAGCAAAGTGGCTACAACTCCCACAATTAAAGCAACGATTTATTTTGCTCGGACCACCAAGCTGTTTGTTACCTAAGGATATCATTACTGGCATACCTACTGAGCCTTTCTTGGGTGTGGTGCATCTGGCATGGTCCATCTTTTCCCGGACAAGCGAGCGAGTTCTTGCTCTTATGACTGTGTTGGCGTTAGTAGTACTGCTAGTTTGCCTTCTACCACGTGGAATGAATTCTATGCATGTAATTTCCCATCCACTTAAGTCTACGTCGCATGTGTCGTGCTTGAGAGTCTGACACTCTACTTGGGGATCCTTAAGTTCCATCGGAAGTCGTGATAGTGGCATTAGAGAGTCCGAGTAAGCATCCCTTGTCTCCTTTATTTCCTCATTGAGCTCTTGATAGCCCGCAACCTGAGGTTGGTGGACATTGCCCCAGCCCGTTGATGGTGTTGCTGCTGCAGGAATTGATGAAACGCTTGCTGCCCCTGGACAAGCTAACGAAGCAGTTCAATCTGGGCAGCCACTACTTCAGCCAGGTTGGGCGGTGGTGGGGGCGGTGGTGGCTGTCCGCTACCACTAGCACTTCCAAAGCCTTCAGGAGTATTGTGTGTCCCTTGAACCATCTGCAATGTGCAACTGTTCATTAGCTAGGGGATCCACAATGCTTCCAAGGCTTAGTAAGATAACTGCGGAAGATTTAGAACTCAAAGGATCATAGATAAATTGTGGATAGAAAACTATTGGTTACGAGAAAATTCATAACTCCTATTCTGTTCATCCAAACCCTTTCAATTTTTTTTGACCGTTACTAGGAATTTTAGTGACCTACAACTTTGGTATTCAACTTAGAAGCTAAATCGATGGTTAGGATGGTCAAGAAATTCATTCTTTGCTTCTCTGTTTGGCTGTTTTTCAGCAGACTGAGCTATAGTATTTTGACTATAACTCTAACTACAAATGTCCAATGGTGCTGAAATTTTGTGAGAATTCAGAGCCTAAAATTCCTGAAAACTTTGGTATTCAACTTGTTACCCATAATAATCATCTTTAATGGTAAAAATTTCGACAAAAACCTGCTGTAGGATATGGACTGGTTAGTGGAAGTCCAATATTTCTAGAAGCAAATTCAGAACTCCATAACTCCAAATTGAGCAGTCCAAAAATTCTAAAACTTCACTAGAACAATCCTAGGGTAATTGTGCACTTTACTTTTCAACATTTTGGCTAGAACAGGCTCTAAGATGGTCATTTCCTTAAATGTTTGTCTTGCTGTCTACCCAGAAATTACAGTGGATAGCCAGCTAGCGTTTTGGTCCCTAGAGAAGATCTAATTGGACAAAAATTACCATATTTTAACAGTAGATTCTTGATTAATCTTTCAACAAGTTTTGTGTTGATCATTTCCTCAAAAAGATTTTCTAAGAGGGTGGAAAAACATATGTGACAGAAGTCCTCAAAACAGTTAGAAAGACTGAGGTGTGGAAGTTTCTAGTGTTGCCTACTGAGTTCAAATCCAAAAATTCCCAAATTTTGGCAGCATGTAGTAGGCATGTTTTGGAGCAAAATTCTCAATGCGCACTTCTACAGAAAAGGTCATTTTCTATAACCAATAAATTCATCTTCCTAGATATGGCAGAAAGTGACAGATTTCTAGATAAGCCTTATGTGATTGATAATCGTGCATAAGTGGAAACCTTATCATTCTCAACCATTTCACGACCAATTTGATTCGGTTTTAATGTAACATGATTCATGCATTTCCTATTCATCCTCACAAAAGAGAAATAACTGCCAAATAACTTTGGTCTTACATGGTTAATTTCGGTGGCAATATATTACGTCTCTCCCTATATTAACTACCCAAAATCTAACCGTTCTTAACTTAACGTATGCGCGGTTAGTGTACCTGCAAAAGATTGACCGAATATATATATCGAACCTTCTGTGCCAGCACTCACGAAAGCGTCCACATTGATTACCGTTCAATATAGAAACGGCATCCGTACAATTCTCGCCGTACGGACAAGGTTAGTGTACGCTACCGAGATAGCGTATTTATGGGGGTACCATCATTTAATGAGATGGGGGTATGAACAACAATCGCCATACCAAACCTTTACTCCCAATATAATCAATGAATAGATGGTATATTGGCAGCACCTCAAGTAAGCCACTGCTTGAGGGCAACGTTCGGTTCGCGTCACCGACGTGAGGATCAAGCTCTCTTAGTTGTCTGAGGATCCTTACCTTCTTACCTTAGCAATGAGTGCGTCGTTACAGAAATTAAAGATCGGTTGTACACAAAAGTAAGTTTTGACAGAAACTAATGTGCTGGAATTCAGTTATATATAATCTAGTTAAGATAGCCATCTAGTTACTTCCTGTTGGCGCTAAAAATCGGCTGGGAATCGGCCGATGACCTTCAGCGTCGGACACACGACCCGGGAGAATCTGCTTAACTCCTGTTTGGGTGATTGCCCTGGTGCGGTTCGCGTGGCGTGCCAGTCAATCTGACCTGTTGATTGACAAGGAAAGAAACGTATTAAATTCCGGGGTTCCGATCGGCTAAAGTTCCGATCTGTCCTGAAAAGCGTATCAGTGAATCGGTCGATTTGCTATGAAGATGACCGGCTATAGATTAGCCGATAATCATGTAGCGATTGCAGAGAAACTACTGGAGTAACTTAAACAATCGCTACAGATGCAACACTCGAAATAGATCTAATCGGCTATATGATGATAAATAAGGAAAAATAATGATAGAGCCGACAGTTCGATCTCAAGTTGGATAACTGGTGATAAAACTAGAACAATAGGTAAAACCTATAATTCTAGTAAATATCGATAACTGGTGAATAAATCTAAACGAAACAACAGCGATGCGCCCGAAGTTAAAGCTTAGATGTTATTCGATAAACGGAAGCTACCAATTGGTCGGAGATCGTGTCAATGCAGCCCTGCCAATCCGTACGAACTCGTGAAAGAAAAAGAAGTATTGGCGAAGTTGTCGACTTGAAAGTAAAGTACGATGAAAAAGTAGATTGTTTGTATTGATTGATGTGTATATGTTATAAAACCCTGGCTGCTCCTATTTATACCCTAGGACTAAGACTCCTGATCTATTATGATCCGTTGCAAACTTGATTTAAATAAAAACTACTATATCTATAAGACTTTCCTAAAGGAAACGGGCTCCCGCAGAATCTTCTGCAGCCATCTCCTAGTCCAATCCGGACTCCTTCCACTGCTCCTCGATCGAGTTGGTGACATTCTTTGACCAATGTCAGGTCATCTTTGACTGGGATCCTCCGTTGGGATTCTATTGGCTTCGTCCCCTATCTGCTGGCGCGAGCCCACATTGGCCCAAACGCTCTAGGCTTCCAATCGGCCGACCCCTACCAACTCCATTCGCTAATCGCACGAAACACTGCAGCGCCAATCGGCCGATTCCTAACTGTAGCGTCAATCGGCCGATTCCCAACTGTAGCCTTTAAATCTGCTGCATCGGCCAATCTCTTCCTCTCCTGACGTCGATTCAACACGTGTCAAAATCTGGCGTCAACACATGCCCCCCAATTTCGGAGTAAAACATGACTTTTACTTCGAAATTCTTTTTTAATCTCTCCTCCAACAAAAATCTCCTTCCGTTTCGCGGTCTTCTACATGATGATTGCAATCTTTTCAAACTGGGCGCCTGAGACAACTGTTCCCCTGGAATTCGTGTAGACGGCGCGGCAAAAATCCCACTTTTACCCTTTCTCTCTCGGAATGTCTTTAAGTACTGGCGTTCTCCGCCGCATCTTCTCCACGAGCTTAGTAATTTCCTCCCCAGCGAATCACTTTCTATCTTCTCCCAGCGCCCTCTTGGTTTCCAACCGCATTCTCCGGCGATACTTCTTTCGTCTACAATCTGCTTCATTCCTTCAATGGCGGCATCATCAGCAATTCCACCAACCACGGAGGCTCTGCCAGCAACTCCATCGGCGACGGCAGTTCCATCAGCGACTCCATCGGCGACGATGAGCTTCATCCTGGAGGTAAACATCCGAAACTTTCCTCTTTTACTTTTTACCGTCCAGGCACCTTTCAGATCTATTCTTAGTTCCTCCCTTTTTTACCTTTTTAAGGCATTTAAACACCGAATCACTATTCCCCTTTCCGAAGCTCCTGGTCTCATCTGCTTAGGCCCTATGGGGAATCTAGACCCGACTGATCTGATTAACTTAGAAACCCATAGAATCCCTTTCAAGCAATCACCTATGGATTTGGGTCAGTAGTCAGGCGTTTTTAGATCTTGGCCGAATGAAACCCCCAGCTGGAAAGAGTGGTACCAAAGAATGGCCAACTCTAAGAGAGTTCAATGGGATGAATTAAAAATCGGCCAGTGCATCAATCTCTCTTTATCCCAGATGGAGAAGAATGAACCCCTGGTAATGGCAGCCTCCTATTTCTGGTCTGATGCACTCAACGCGTTTCTCTTTGGGCACGGACCCATGACCCTAACTCTGGCTGATGTCCTGATGCTGACCGGCCTTGACATTTTCTCCCCCGATACACCCTTTGATTATCTGATCAAACCAACCCATCGGCTAGAGACGAAAGGAATCGGCGGGTGGAAAGGGTATATCAACAGAAACATGAGGACCGGGATGATTTTGGAGAGAGAACATACAGCATTCTTGATGATGTGGCTAGAGAAGCACCTCTTCTGCGGCAGAGCGGTTGGTCCTTCTTCCAATACACAAGCTCTAGCCGAAGCCCTGTCAAGAGGATCCACCATCCACCTCGGGAAGCATCTGCTAGGATCGGCCTACCACATGATGCACCAGATCGGCGTCAAACTATCAAAGGGAGAGCCGATTGGTAACCCTGGTGGCCCCTGGTGGTTCATCACCCTCTGGCTTAACTTGTACATGAGCAAAGTCTCCCAGCAGCAAATAGGGACCAAGACATTCCCCAACATTGAGTCAGAGGAGAACCCCACCATACGACGACGGTGTACCTCATTCGGCGAAGCGGCATCAACTTTTCCTGGTTGCCAGTTCACCGCCACCCAAACAGCCGAGTATTTCAGATGTTTTTACAACGGCTTTAGTGAAGAAAACACCAGTTGGTACCCATATTAGAGGACAGAGCCACTTTTTGAGCTTTCCTACTGCTATGACTCGTCGTCCAACTCCTTTGATAATGATCTTATGGATGTCTTGATCAAACCAGGGATTTTACCGGCAAGCTTCTTCTCTCGGAAAGACTCCCCAACTTATGAATTTTACAACCCATCAGTTGCAGCATGACAATTCGGCCTTGGTCAGCTGCCGATTCAAGTTTATTTTGTCGGCCGCGCAAAATTCCGAGATGAGCTCACTAAGGGCCTCGACTATAGTTGGATGTGCAATTTAGTGCCGGACTGCAGTACCATTGATGTAAGCAATTGGATAGTGGCTCCTTTTGCTGTCCAACAATTCAAGTTATGGTGGGCAGAATGGAAGCAGCATCTCTTCTGCGCATCTCCTTCAACATATAGCAATGATCTGGATCCTGACAACATCGATTCAAATGCAACGGTACTGCCCTTCTCTCGGCCGATTTCGATGTTATTCCTCTTTATGCTACAAATTTGCTGCTAACTCTTATTCCCCTTTTCAGTCCGAAAGTCGACTTCCTCCGACGCGGAGCCGAAGTGGTAGGCCGATAGAGAATAGCCGCCCATACACACCATTCCCACTCATCGGCTACCATGCCCCAACCATCAAAGACATCACAACCGGCCGATTGAAAAAAAATACCGAAGAGAGCTTCTTTAAAGAAGACGAGCCGCCGAGTGCGTGCACGTATAGAACCAGCTGAATAATCGGCGGCGGCATCGGCTCAACCTTTAGCTGCACCGACTGTGCCGATTATTGAGGAAGTCGATCTCTAGGCTGCTACAGAAGTTGGAGCGGCTATTGCATCATTGCTAGTAGAAGTTGTTCAGGTAATTTCGTATACCTCACATGCTTCTAAGTATTCTATCGATGTTTACTTCTTTTTTATGCCAGGCTGCGCAAATCGCCCCAATGCAGTCTTCGCAGCAATCGGCTACATCCCAGGTGGAAACCGGAACGCCAACAAATCTTCCCACCAAGGTAGAGAGTCTCTTAACTCTTTTCTGATACTTAACCAAAAACTAACCGATTTTTGATGCAGGCTACCCTGGGTGCAGCGATTGTACCTTTCCAACAACTCTCGGCCGGACGACTCACAGAGGTATGATAGTAATTATATATCATCAGACTTAATCATTTGTATTATACTTATAAAATCCGCTTCTCATACCTTTCCAGGAGGCTGGCCCGAGCAGGGTACCGATAATCGTTGAATCCTCTCCTTCCGATGAACCAATCGTGCCAATTCCCGAAATGAGGGTAGCACTTGTGGCAGAACCACCTGAATTAATCCGGCTCAAGTGTATTAACCATCACCATTAGGGCAATCTCGGTTAACCTTACACTTCAAATGGAGTAATCCACTGGTCTGTCGGGTAACCTCCCGATACAACCACGGTAAAGCGGATCGAATGCCATACATACAAATGCTCATGCGACGATGAGCCCAGAGAATACCACATTCCAGCAGATATTATAAACATTATCATGAGTGAATATTACAAACCAAGTTTGAGTTTAGAAACCAAGTACTTCAGTGATCATAACTAAGAAGTTCTTCAGAGTTTAAGTTGCAGCGGAAAATAAAACAACGAAAGCTACTCGACGATACAGGATGTCTCGGTGAAGCCCGTACGAGACATCACTCGGCATTATCTCCATTGGACGGGGGCGTATCCCATTCCACCAACCAACCAGGGGGAAGAGTGCAGGGCCAAGTCAAGCTAGCAATCATATCTTCGAAGGTCTCACCTGAAAACAAGCCACAAGCAAGGCTGAGTATACTAATACTCAGCAAGACTTACCCGTGTAGTGGAAACTACTCCACCGACTCTAGACATGCAAGGCTTTTTGGCTCAAGGGTTTGTTTTGCCGAAAAGCATCTACAAGTGGGTCCTTACTTTCAACTTTTAGCTCAAGATTCTAGTTTCATTAACCATTCTAGATAAGCAGCTATCCAATAGCATTCATGGTGAAGCATTAATTTTCATCCAACAAGTTTATTCATCATCATTATTCCTCTTCTTACTCTGTGGGTAAAGGGGGTTAAGCAGTCTCAATAGCCGTGAGAAACGGACAATTCGAATCGAATTTCTTAACCTTGCAAGGGAAACCTAAACACACGTCACGTGGTTACTCACAGAGTCACACGTGCAACTTTTCCCTTCAATTCCCGGTTCACGGAACAGGCCCACCGCCCTCGACTACACCTCCCCACGGACCTCGGTACGTCGGGCCGTGGCGGCCGATGCACCCGCCATTAGCTAGATGTGAACGAATTCAAGACAGTGGGGAGTATATTCCGGCCTCGGTTCAATCCAGTACTTAAGCTTACCGATTACCATATTCTCGGCATGTGGTTAGTACGTTCAAAGACTTAACCACCACTACCACACACTGCGGCCTTAGCATTTTTCACTAAACAGATGGGGCCTCAATCATCAACATAAACATCGTACCATAGCCCCGTCCGTCGACCTTATGATTGCAACATGTAGTAAACAATCAACTCCTAATTTCTCGCGAGTGACAGGAAATCACTGGACTTTTACCGAGTCCTAGTAGCATAGCATTCTATCGAACCTTGCATCTAGTGTTCAGAGCATGGGTATCTAGGATCATGCAACTAAGTTTTCATTCAACTCCTATAAACTTAATGCACAAGTAAAAGTAGAGTAATAAGTTGCATAAGTTTAGAAAATAGGGTTCATGCTCCGGGGCTTGCCTTCTTGTGAATAGTTAGCTTGGGGCTCTTCCGAACTTGGGCTCGGGTCCTTAAGAGCTTTAGTTAGATTTACTTGAGCTTCACGCTGCTCACTCTCGGACGCGGGTACCAGCTCGTACGTTCCGTCGGCGAGAGTCGTCGATTCTATATGAATGCACCAAAATAAGTTCTAGTGAGGGTATACGACGATCATGTTCACTCACGTCAAAGTTGTAGTTCACAAAATAGCGATTGGGTTGTGATGTTACTTAGTTGAGATTTCTGTGGGCAATTGTTAATAGAGTAGAAAGGTACAATAAGTAACTTCGTTAAGCAAGGTGGGGTGGGTGTTCATGGGAACTTATGTTACTCATGGAAACATGATTTAAGTGTAACTACTACAGCGAGTAGTTTCTGGTCATGAAATCTTGGATCTAGGCACATCAGGGAAAGATAAGATTACTGTAAAATTTTCAGATATTTTCATGCAGCAGATTAATTATGAAAAATATAACACATGGTGGCTGCTAGACTCTTGTTCTTTTTGTACAGAACAAATGGTGCAAAAACTGAGTCTAAGATTTTTACAGGGCTTTCATTTAATCATGCAGGAGCTACTGTAATTTTTATAGGATTTATTATGCAGTTTTTAGAGCATAGTAAATATGACATTACACACCTAGGTTATTCAAGGATTTGTTTTTACAGGATCCTGCACAGGGTTTTTGTCCATGAAACTTTATACACCGTGTCCGCTACCATCGTGTATCTTCTAGTAAAAATATGAGAATTTTCCAAGCTAAGATACTATTTTCTTGATTTAATGTATGCTATAAGCACATAAATCAAATAAATAGGTTCCTTTGAGAGACAAAGTCTCTAAATTTTTCTATGGCATCTAGGTACCATTATACAAGCACAGCAAAAGTTCCATTAGGTGATTCATAACCTAACTGTAGGGACAATTAATTATATCCAAACATGGTATGAAACTAAGTTTAATAAACAGTGCAGATAGAGATAGAATTTGGGCCTGATCTTTTTACACAGTCCTAAACATCAAGCAACTAACTCACTGCCTAAAATATAGGGTCAGCATTGATCTACAACAGTGGGTACAAAAGAAGTCCATTAAAACTGCCATTTAATGTAGAGCAAAATATATTGAGAATCTGAGAAACTTTTTGTAACAAAAGTTGTAGAGTTTCTTCTAAAGGTTCCAGAACAGTTGAGCTTGCATTTTTCTGAATTTTCTACGATTTTATATGAATTTTACAAGTTCACTGATTTGGTTAAAACTTTCTTTACAGAGGGGTCCCTGAAAACTAGCAGAAAACCCCCTGGGAAGATCTGGGCGATTGCAATGTGATCCCTGGTCGCGATTCATGGCGGGGAACATCAAATCCGGCCGAAATCCGGCGGGCTTGGTCGCCGGCGGCGAGGGCAAGGTGGGGGAGGAGCAAGAGGAGGTTGGGGGCTACCTTTGGGTGGGTTTTGTGCGAGTTGGAGTGGCCGGGAAGGGGTGCCGCGGCGTGGAGCAGCGGCTCCGTCGAGGTGCGGCCGGGATTTCAGCGAACTCCGGCGAGGTGGGTGGCAGGGCTCAGGCTGGGAAGCTTCAGCGCATTGAGGAGGACCCGTTACAGCGCTTGTCTCGGGCGGAGGTGGGCCGGAGCAAAGGGCCCCGCGGCGAGGTGGGGGCGCCGGCGGCAATGGAGGCGCGGTGGCTTTCTAGGCGCGCGAGGGGCTCTGTTCGGCTTTTATAGGTGCAAGGGAGGGAGGAGGGGGTCCAGGCAGGGCTGGGCCGGGCGGCACGACGGGGGCACGCCGTTGGGTGCCTGGGCGGCGGCCAGCGACTGGGCGGCGGGGCGGTGCTGCAGGGCGCCGGGGGTCTGGCGCGCGAAGCAACAGACTCGGATTGGGCAGAGGCACGACGTGGGGGAGGCAAAGCCGCTGAGGCGGGGAGCGACGGCCATTGGCTTGGCGCGGCATGGGTGGCAGGCATCGCCGGCGACGTGGCGTGCGGCTGTCGGGCGAGGGGGCGGTGCAGCAGAGGAGGGGGAGGTGAGGGAGGGACCTGTGTGCGAGAATTTGAAAACTTTCAGGGGGCTGGTTGCAAAGAGGACATTTTCTCCACTTTCTAATTTGAATTTCAAAAACTTTTGAACATGAAAGTTGTTCAGAATAAAAATTTCTACAAGTTTGGTTTCAGGCAACATCTCATTTGGCTTATGGTTTGAAAGTTAATTTAATAATTCGAGGGTATTCATATGTGCCCAAATTAAATTTGAATTTCAACTTAACTTGTTCAAATTCTTTTCACCCTTTTATTAGTTGGTTAAGCATAGGGTTGGGCTAATGACATTGCTTTATAAATGTAATTTATCAGGGTTGTTACAGCACTCCCACCGGCGCAAGCAGAAGAAATCCATTTCAAACAGGTAAGGAACTTGTCACCCAAATCAGCCGATTTCCCCTTACCGTCGGCTAATCTGTATTTTTATTTTTTTTTATTCTTTCGCAGGAGCAGGATATTCCCAACAACAGTCTTTTTTCTTTCGCGGTTGCCCTTTCTGACGATGAAGAGGTTGCTTCACGCCAAGTCACATTGAGCTCGATCCCTGATAACGTCCGTGCCAAGCTCGAGAGTATAAGGACCCTCCTCAAAGATGACATCGGCCGATTAGTGGAAAACGCCTCGCCGATTCGGCAACTTTTTAGTGAAATCAGAGGCCGAATTCTAGAGGAAGCGACAGAGGCTCTGGAACCTGCCGCATACATAGAATCAATGCAGACTCCAGTGCTCAGAGCCTTGCGCCATATGGTGAATCACGCCAAACTAGCGAAAGCCCGCGAGGAGGAAGACTCCTACAAACATCGAGCTCAAGAGGTGCATCAACGAATCAGCTTCCTTGAAAACTCTCGTCCAGATATCGTCGGTGCCATAGACCGCCTTAAACGGCGAAGGGCAGAGCTAGCCAAGGAGATGGATCAGGTGACCCAGGCCATAGCTGCTGAAGAGAAAAGACTCCAAGATCTCCCATCCGTCATCGCCGAGTTGAAGCAGGAGAGGCAGAACCTGGCCCACGAAGTAATAAAAATCCATCGTCAAATGCCAGAAGTTCCTGGATCGGTTGATGACGACCAGAGAATCGTAGACTCGGCCGATCATGTTAGGCAACGAGCGATTGCGGCTATTGCTGCCCTCCTCGGGTGTACTGTAAAAGTTCTGTAAACATTTAATGTCCTCTTGCCGTTGACGTGCAGATTCAAACTTGGACCGTCCTCTTTGGCAGCTTTTCATTTGTTTACCCTTTTATTCCGATGGGACGCATCCTACCATTCCTTCACCCTCTTCCTTCTATAAGTATGAGATCCCGTATCATTTCCAAAGGCGTGCGTATTGCCCGTCTTCTTTCCCTCTAAGAACTTAATCTCCATCCTCCCAGACTAGACGTCAAGATGTCCTCTTCGTCTTCTTCCTTCTCCATCAACCAGGTGCAAAATCCTCCTCTATTTCCTCTCTTGACATTTCAATCATTCTGACGCTGGGTGATTGTTTGCTCTCCTTTTAGCCGGAACACCTTAGTCCCAGTCTGGAACGAGCGATTGAAGTCATGCATTCAGACGAACCATTGTCGCAGGCGGACAGAGATCTGATCAAAGCTCATTTCGAAGAACTCAAAGGTCATGTCCCTGCTGATGTCTAGAAGGTCTGGGACCATGTAGACGCTAACTGCTCCAGGCGGCCGCCAACTGAAAGGAGTCATCCACTCCCTCGCTCAGTCGCCCTTGAAGATGCTACGGCGGGGACATCCGAACCACCTCTCGACAGGAGCCACCCACTCCCTCGTCAAGTCGAGGTTGAAGTTGCCATGGAGGATCTGGAGGAAAAGAGCATCTGCTTCTTGATAGAATTAGGTCGGATCGAAAGGGAGATTAAGAAAAAGCACGATCAATAAATATGTTGGTGATTTTGTTCTAAGGGCGACTTGTACCGTGTCGGCCATGTACCCTGCTGTTCTTACCGAATAATGAATCGGTCAGACTAAGTCGAATGTTTCATCTTTAAGGCGATGTCATCTTTACATTGGCTATATAGACAGGAGCCAATAGGAGTTGGCCATGTTGTCTTGATGTACCCTATGGTAAGTTATGCACCCACCCATATACTTGGATAGTACCTCTTCAGATATCTCCCATTTAAGGCTCTTGTGAATTCTTCCCCTTCGATAGTTTCTAGTATATATGCATTTCCCGGAGCACATCGGCCGATTTTATACGGCCCTTCCCAAGTGGGCGACCATTTACCGAATTTGGGATCCTTAGACCCTATCGGCAGCACCAACTTCCATACCAAATCTCCTTGGGAGAATTTTTTAACTTTGACCTTCTTGTCGTACCACCTGGCCACTCTTTTTTTGTTTTCTTCGATGCTAATCAGGGCCCTTAATCACTGACCCGCCAAATCATCGAGCTCTCCCTTCATGAGGAGGGAATAGTCATCGGCCGTCAACTGATCTTGAAGCAATGTGCGCCTTGACCCCGTCCTTAATTCCCAAGGCAATACTGCCTCGTGACCATATACCAACTGATAAGGAGATATCTTAGTGGCCCCGTGGCAAGCCATCCTGCAAGCCCATAGAGACTCGGTTAAAGACATGTGCCACTTCTTGGGTCGTTCCTCTATTTTCCTCTTGATCAACTTGATTATCCCCTTATTAGATGATTCGGCCTGACCATTGGCTTGAGCATAATACGGAGAAGAATTCAACAATTTAATCCCCATATCGGCGGTGAATTCTTCGAACTCCCCTGAGGTGAACATCGTTCCTTGATCAGTTGTGATGGTTTGAGGGATGCCGAACCGATAAACAATGTGGTTCTTCAAGAAATCGATCATAGCGGCCGATGTCACGGTCTTTAACGGAACTGCCTCTACCCATTTGGTAAAATAATCAGTGGCTACTAATATAAACTTGTGCCCTTTGCTTGATGGAGGGTAAATCTTTCCGACGAGGTCTATCCCCCAACCTCTAAACGGCCATGGTTTGATTATCGGATTCATAGCCGAGGCTGGTGCACGCTGTACATTGCAAAACTTCTGACAGTCTTGAAAACCTTTATAATATTTAAAACAATCTTCAAGAATCGTCGGCCAATAATAACCGTTGTTTCTGATCATCCACTTCATCTTGTGAGCCGATTGATGAGCTCCGCATACGCCCTCGTGGATTTCTCCCATCAGAACCTTTGCCTCTTCCGTTCCTAGGCATTTGAGAAGAACCCCATCAAACGTCCGGTAAAACAAATCGTCTTCGAGCAACACATATTTCGTGGCTTGAAAACGCACTCGCCGTTCCACTTTCTTGGACGGATCTTTCAAGTAATCGGCAATCTCCTTTCACCAATCGTTGGCCGCAAGTTCCAGAATCATGGCCCCTTGAATCGGCCGATACCCGGATGCGTGTTGGGCAAGTCTATTGGCCTCTTCATTGTAATTTCTGGGAATGTGCTCAATAACCGCAGACTTGAATTCCTTTAACAGTTGGAGGCAATCTTCGTAGTAAATCCTTAAGACATCATCTTTGCATCCAGATCTCCCTGTTAATTGATCCACAATGAGCATGGAATCTCCAGAAATTTCCACCGCATCGGCTTTGATTTCTCTTGACAATTGGATACCTTTTAGGACGGCTCGGTATTCCGCCAGGTTGTTGGTCGCGGATGCCTCTATCGGCAGAGAGAAATCATAGCTTGCCCCCCGAGGCGATATGAGAACGATGCCGATTTCTGATCCGGCTCCACATGAGGAACCATCGAAGTATAGAGTCCATGGAACTGGTTCAACGACAGCGATTTCCGGTCCACAATGCTGAGCCACGAAATCGGCCATAACTTGACCCTTGACAGCTTTGGCCGATTCGTACTTTAGGTCAAACTCTGACAGAGCCAGGATCTACTTTCCAATCCGTCCTTTCAAAATTGGCAGTGATAGCATGTATTTCACCACGTCATCCTTGCATACGACTATGCAGTCTGCCGATAACAAATAGTGCCTGAGCTTGGTACACGAGAAATATAGACACAGGCATAGCCGTTCCACCGGGGAATATCTCGTTTCGGCGTCCAGGAGTCTTCTGCTGACATAATATACCACCCGTTCTTTTCCTTCGAACTTCTGTGCCAGCGCCGATCCGATAGCCCGCTCGTCGGTCGATAAGTATAGTTTGAACGGCTTGTCAGCCTGTGGCGGGACTAATACAGGTGGTGAAATTAGATATTACTTGATGTCTTCTAACGCTTTGCGTTGTCCTTCTCCCCACACGAATTCCTGATCGGGCTTCAATTTCAACAAAGGGGTGAAAGCTTGAATACGCCCGGAGAAGTTGGATATGAATCTTCTGATAAAGTTGACCTTGCCGATTAGGGACCGCACTTCAGTCTTATTCTGTAGGGCCACAACCTTATTGATGGCAGCTATGGTCTTCCGGTTGACTTCTATCCCACGCTCATGGACCATGAATCCTAAGAATTGCCCGGCCGACACACCGAATGCACAGTTGTTCGGTTTCATTTTCAACCCATGCTTCCTTGTGCACTCCAACACCTCTTGTAAATCGGCCAGATGTTCCTGATGATACACCAATAACCTTGTGAAAGATATAATTCATAGCTCGTTGGTATGTAGCGCCGGCGTTCTTTAATCCAAAGGTCATTACCACCCACTCGAATAAACCGAGGTGGCCCGGACATCTGAAAGCCGTTTTCAAATATCTTCTTCGGCCATTAATATTTGATTGTACCCAGCATTACCGTCCATGAAACTGATGACTTTATGTCCTGCGGCAGCATCTACCAAAACGTCGGCTGTCGGCATTGGATACCCGTCCATCGGTGTAGCCTGATTTAGGTTCCTGAAGTCGATGCATACGCGCAACTTTCCGTTTTTCTTGTATACGGGTACAATATTAGAAATCAATTCGGCGTAACGGCACTGCCGAATAAATCTTGCTTCAATCAATCTTGTAATCTCAGCCTTTATATCAGGTAGAATCTTAGGGTTGCATTGTCGTGCGGGCTGCTGATATGGCCGATATCCTGGTTTTATGGGCAACTGGTGTTCGACAATGGACCGGTCTAGACCAGGCATTTCATGGTATTCCCAAGCAAAGCAATCTTTGAATTCTTTTAATAAACTTGTCAATCTACATTTGCAGTCGGGATCCAAGCTAGCACTAATATACGTCGGCCTTGGCTTGCTACCATCTCCTAAATCCACCATCTCCAATGAATCGGCCGACATAAATCCATGCCCAAGCTTCCCATCTTCTCGGACAAACTGATCCATCTAATCTGAATCTTCAGAGTCGACTGCTCGGATCGGCTGTAGGCCAAAATTGGACACTTTCAAGAAATCAGTCTCCCAAATCCTATCGGATATACACTAGACGTGTTCACAGCTCCACTGTTGCATATCGGCCGCCGTAACACTGTAGGCGAAATCGGCGGTGACTATCTTGGTACTGTCGCCGACCCACTGTACGAGGCATTGGTGCATTGTAGACGGGACACAACAATTCGCGTGTATCCAATCGCGACCGAGCAACATGTTGTAGGACCCCTTGGCATTAATAATAAAGAAGGTAGTGGGAAGGGTCTTACTACCGATGGTGAGGTCGACGCAGAGCGCTCCTGTGGGGCCGGCCCAGGGCTTAATAGGATTAATAGGATACTCATACCAACAAGTTGTAACTTTTTTTCCGGAAGCCCAATTTCAAAGAACTCCAAAGTTAAGCGTGCTTGGCTTGGAGTAATTTGGGGATGGGTGACCGACCGGGAAATTCTTCCTGGGTGCGCATGAGGATAAAGTGTGCAGAAAAGACTTGTGTTGGTCTGTGAGGGCAGTCTTATGTCTTAGGAAGCGGCCAGATGTAAGCAAATGGTATCAAAAGTCGAGTCTCGCGGTTTCACGGGCGCGTGCGGGTCAGGTGCGCAGGCATGTGGGCGGGCGCGTGGCGGGTCAGTGCACGAGCATCAGGGATGCGCCGTTGGCACTGGACGCACGGACGTGGCACATGGGCCGTTGGCACTGTGGACGTACGGATGTGGCCAAGAGGGAACGTTCCTAGGTTGGTGTTGACCGACGAGGACATCGGTCTCTTAAGGTGGTGAGGAGCTGTGGCAGAACCACCTGAATTAATCCGGCTCAAGCGCGCTAACCATCACCACAAGGGCGATCAAGGCTAACTCGCACTTCAAACGGATACAACCACGGTTTTTGCCGAACGAAACCACACATACATGTACTCACACGAAGGTGAGCCCAGAGAGTACAACATTCCACAAGATTTTACACCACGGGGTTCATCATAAATTATTATTACAACTGAGTTCAAATTCACAAAACAAGGTAATTCAGAGTTCAAAATAATTAAGTTCTTCAGAGTTTAATGCAGCGGAAAAATAACGATAAACTACTCGACGATACAGGATGCCTCGATGAAGCCCGTACGAGACATCACTCGGCATTATCATCGTTGGCCGGGGGCGCATCCCATTCCACCGACCAACCAGGAGGAAGGGTACACAGCCAAGTCAAACTAGCGATCATATCCTCGAAAGTTTCACCTGAAAACAAGCCACAAGCAAGGCTGAGTATACTAATACTCAGCAAGGCTTACCCGACTAGTGGAATATACTTAGCCGACTCCTAGACATGCAAGGCTATTGGCTTGAGGGGTTTGTTTTGCCGAAAAGCATATACAAGTAGGTCCTTACTTTCAAATTTTAGCTCCAAGTTCTAGTCTTCTTTAACTATTCTAGGTAAGCAACTATCCAATATCATACATGGTGAAGGAATTAATTTTTCATCCAACAAGATTAATCATCATCATTGTTCCTCTTCTTACTCTATGTGGTAAAAGGGTCAAGCAGTCTCAATAACCGCAAGAAACAGACGATTCGAATCGAATTTCTTAACCTTGCAAGGGAAACCTAAACACACGTCACGTGGTTACTCGCAGAGTCACACGTGCAACTTTTCCCTTCAATTCCCGCTTCACGGAACAGGCCCACCGCCCTCGACTACACGTCCCCATGGCCCGGCCATGGCGGCACATGCACCCGCCATTAGCTAGATGTGAACGAATTCAAGACGGTGGGGAGTATATTCCGGCCTCGGTTCAATCTGGTACTTAAGCTTACCGATTACCATATTCTCGGCATGTGGTTAGTACGTTCAAAGACTTAACCACCACTACCACACACTGCGGCCTTAGCATTTTTCACTAAACAGACGGGGCCTCAATCGTCAACATAAACATCGTACCATAGCCCCGTCCGTCGACCTTATGATTGCAGCATGTAGTAAACATTGAACTCCTAAATTCTCGCGAGTGATAGGAAATCACTCGGCTTTTACCGGAGTTCTATTAGCATAGCATTGTATCGAACCTTACATCTAGTGTTCAGAGCATGGGTACCTAGGATCATGCAACTAAGTTTTCATTCAACTCCTATAAACTTAATGCACAAGTAAAGTAGAGTAATAAGTTGCATAAGTTTAGAAAAATAGGGTTCATGCTCCGGGGCTTTCCTTCTTGGGTAAAGCTAGTTTGGGGGTCGTCCGAACTCGGGTTCGGGTCATCGAAAGCTTCAGTTAGATTTACTTGAGCTTCACGCTGCTCACTCTCGGACGCAGGCACCAGCTCGTACGTTCCGTCGGCGAGAGTAGTCGATTCTTTATGAATGCACAAGTGTAAGTTATAGTGATGGTATATGACGATTATTTTCCTTCACGATAAAGTTGCAGTCCACAAAACATTGATTTGGTTGTGAAGTTACTTAGTTAAGATTTCTTTGGGCAATTGTTAATAGAGTATAACCTAAACTATTAACTTCATTAAACAAGAAGGGGGTTGTGTTATAATGGAAACTTAATTTTCTAAGCACAACATGGATTAAACACAACTTCTGGACTAGGTAACTTCTGGTGATGAAATTTTTATTTAGAGCACATGATGCAGAGAAAAAAGCACTGTAAAAATTTAAGGCATTTTTACACAGTAGAATAATTATGAAAAATATAATACACAGCCACTGCTAGAACCTAGTTATTTTTATACAGAACAAACCATTCATGTATTGATGCTAAACATTTTACAGGGTGTTAATCCATCCATATATGTGTTACTGTAAAGTTTTCAGATTTTATTGTGCAAGATACAAAGCAAAATAAATAGGACAATGTACAACTATTTTAATAAAGATTAATTTCTACAGGATGTTTTACAGGGTTTCTGTGTATGAAACTTTGTATACAGCAAGAGCTACTCTAAAGAGTCCCACAGTAAAAAGTTGAACATTTTCCAAGTAAAGAAACTAATTATTTGAATTAGTGCATTTCTCCTACCACAAAATTATATAAATAGGTTACAGAAAGGAAAAAGGTTCTAAACTTTTTCTGTGGTATTCTGTTTTTGCATCTAAAGATTCCAGAACAGTTGAGTTTGTAATTTTCTGATTTTTCTACGATTTTATACGATTTTTACTAGTTCGTTTTTTTTGAATTCACATCGGCCGATTCTGTACGGCCCTTCCCAAGTGGGTGACCATTTACCAAATTTGGAATCTTTGGATCCTATCGGCAGCACCAACTTCCACACCAAATCTCCTTGAGAGAATTGTTTAACTTTGACCTTTTTGTCATACCATCTGGCCACCATTTTCTTGTTTTCTTCTATACTAATCAAGGCTCTCAACCATAAACCTGCCGAATCATCAAGTTCGTCCTTCATGAGAAAGGAATAATCATCGGCCGTTAACTGATCTTGTAATTATATACGTCTTGACCCCGTCCTTATCTCCCAAGGCAAGACCGCCTCATGACCATAAACCAACTGATAAGGGGATATCTTAGTGGCTCCATGACAAGCCATCCTATATGCCCATAAAGATTCAGCCAAAGACAAATGCCACTTTTTGGGTTGCTCCTCTATCTTCCTCTTGATTAGTTTGATTATCCCTTTATTGGACGATTCTGCTTGGCCATTGGCTTGAGCATAGTATGGAGAAGAATTTAATAATTTAATCCCCATATCGGCGGCAAACTCTCCAAATTCTCCAGAAGTAAATATTGTTCCTTGGTCGGTTGTGATGGTTTGAGGAATGCCAAATCGATAGATAATATGGCTTTTAACAAATTCAATCATATCGGCCGATGTCACGTTCCTTAAAGGAACTGCCTCCACCCACTTAGTAAAATAATCTGTGGCTACCAATATGAACTTATGCCCTTTACTTGATGGAGGATGAATCTGTCCGATGAGATCTATTCCCCAACCTCTGAACGGCCACGGCTTAACTATTGGATTCATAGCCAATGCTGGCGCACGCTGTACATTACCAAACTTCTGACAGTTTTGGCATCCTTTGTAATACTTGAAACAATCTTCAAGAATAGTTGGCCAATAATACCCATTGTTCCGGATCATCCATTTCATTTTGTGAGCCGATTGATGAGCACCACACACGCCCTCATGGATTTCTCCCATCAGAACCTTTGCCTCTTCTGTTCCTAGGCACTTGAGAAGAACTCCATCAATCGTCCGATAAAATAAACAAGCAACACATATTTTGTAGCTTGAAAACGTACTCGCCGATCCACTTTTTGGGATGGATTTTTCAAGTAATCGGCGATTTCCTTTCGCCAGTCACCGGCAGCGAGCTCTAGCATCATCGCTCCCTGAATCGGCCGATACCCGGAGGCATGTTGGTCCAGCCTGTTGGCCTCTTCATTATAATTTCTAGGGATATGCTCAATTATTGCAGTCTTGAACTCTTTTAAAAGCTGAAGGCAATCTTCATAATAAATCCTCAAGATATCATCCTAGCACTCAGATCGCCCCATTAATTGATCCACAATGAGCATGGAATCTCAAAAAATTTCAACTGCATCAGCTTTGACTTCCTTTAATAATTGTATGCCTTTCAGAACGGCTCGGTATTCCGCCTGATTATTAGTTGCGGAAGCTTCTATCGGCAGAGAGAAATCATAACTTGCCCCTCGAGGCGACACAAGAACAATGCCGATTCCTGATCCGACCCCACATGAAGAACCATCGAAATATAGAGTCCATGGAACTGGTTCAACGGCTGCAATTTCTGGTCCACAATGCTGAGCTACGAAATCGGCCATTACTTGACCTTTGACAGCCTTGGCCGATTCGTACCTTAAGTCGAATTCTGATAGAGCGAGGATCCATTTTCCAATCCGTCCTTTCAAAATCGGCAATGATAGCATATACTTCACCACATCATCCTTGCATACGACTATGCATTCTGCCGATAACAAATAGTGCCTGAGCTTGGTACACGAGAAGTATAAGCACAAGCATAACCGCTCCACCGGGGAATATCTTGTTTCGGCATCTAAGAGTCTTCTGCTGACGTAATATACCACTCGTTCTTTCCCCTCAAACTCCTGTACCAACTCCGATCCAATAGCCTGTTCGTCAGCCGATAAATATAATTTGAACGGCTTACCAGGCTGAGGCGGGACCAACACTGGAGGTGAAACTAAATATTGCTTGATATTTTCCAATGCCTTGCGTTGTTCTTCTCCCCATATGAATTCCTGATCGGGCTTTAATTTCAACAGAGGAGTGAAAGCCTGAATGCGTCCTGACAGGTTGGATATGAATCTTCTGATAAAATTGACCTTGCCGATGAGGGACTGTAACTCAGTTTTGTTCTGTGGGGCCACAACTTTGTTGATGGCGTCTATAGTCTTGCGGTTGACTTCTATCCCGCGCTCATGAACCATGAACCCTAAGAATTGCCCAGCCGATACACCAAATGCACACTTGTTTGGGTTCATCTTCAACCCATGTTTCCTTGTGTACTCCAGTACTTCTTGTAAATCGGCCAGATGTTCTCGGTGACTTTTTGATTTGACCACGACATCATCTATATAAATTTCTACCGATGTACCAATGAGCTTGTGGAAGATGTAATTCATGGCCCGCTGATACGTAGCACCGGCATTCTTCAACCCAAAAGTCATAACAACCCATTCGAATAAACCAAGATGACCTGGACACCTGAAAGCCGTTTTCGAGATATCCTCTTCGGCCATTAATATCTGATTGTACCCTGCATTCCCATCCATGAAACTTATGACTTTGTGTCCTGCGGCAGCATCTATCAAGATATCGGCCGTTGGCATCGGATATCCATCCATTGGCGTGGCCTGATTTAAGTTCCTGAAATCGATGCACACGCGTAACTTTCCATTCTTCTTGTATACGGGCACAATATTAGAAATCCATTCGGCGTAGCGGCACTGCCGAATAAATCCTGCTTCAATTAACTTTGTAATTTCGGCCTTTATATCAGGTAGAATCTTGGGGTTACACCGTTGTGCAGGTTGCTGATATGGCCGATATCCTGATTTTATAGGCAACCAGTGTTCAACAATGGACCGGTCTAGACCTGGCATCTCATGATTTTCCCAAGCAAAGCAATCCTTGAATTCTTTTAATAAATGTATCAGTTTACACTCATACTCAGAATCCAAATTAGCACTAATATACGTCGGCCTTGATTTGCTGCTATCTCCCAAATCTATCATTTCCAATAAATCAGACGACGTAAACCCACGCCCAAGCTTCTCGTCTTCTCGGACGTGCTGATCCATTTAATCTGAATCTTCAGAGCCGACTGCTTGGATCGGCTGTAGACCGAAATCGGACACTTTCAGGAAGTTAGTGTCCCAAGTCCTGCCAGATATACATTTGATGTGCTCGCAGCTCCACTGTTGCGTGTCGGCTGCTGCAACGCTATAGGCGGAATTGGCAGTGACTATCTCTGTGCTGTCGCCGACCCATTGCACAAGGCATTGTAGATGGGACACAGCAGTTTGCATATATCCAGTCGCCACCAAGCAGCATGTTGTAGGACCCCTTGCCGTTAATAACGAAAAAAGTGGTAGGAAGGGTCTTACTACCGATGGTGAGGTCGACGCAGAGCGCTCCACGGGCGGGAGACACGTTCCCTTCAAAATCCTTCAGCATCATGTCCATCTTGGTGAGGTCTTCATCGCCCTTGCCTAGCTTGCGGAACATGGCATACGGCATGATGTTAACTGCAGCGCCTCCATCTACTAGTAATCTGGTGACGGGTCTTCCGTCAATATAGCCTTTGAGAAACAGTGCTTTAAGATGATGCCGTTTTTCTTCTTCTAGTTCCTCAAACGTAGCCGTCATTGGCTCTAACACCAGTTGTGCCATTTGATCCCCCTCCGTTCTTGTTGCTTTATCTCGATCGTTGGGCGCCATGAATTCCATCGGCAGTATGAACACCATATCGATTTCGGCTGCCGATTCTTGGTTGTTTGCTTCTTGATCATTTTTCTTTTGGCGCCACACCCGAGACTTAACATTTCTTTTCTATGGCACCTGCCTCTGCTCTTCTTCTTGATGCTCCCACTAGCGTAGGCGTTGGATTCTCCGTTTCTGTGATATGGATAGGCCATTGGGACACCACCTGGGATTTGCTGGTTTGGCCGATGATCTGGCGTGTTCCCAATCTGGTTCTCTTCCTAGGGGATTTTCATCCGACACCCTGTCATCGGCCATCTCTTCCAGCCGATCGTGCACGCTGATCCTGCCCCCCAGTCCATCCTGTTGGTCGATCTTGCTTTTTGACCGGTGGTACCGGTCAACTCTGCCCCCCAGCCGATCATGCACCGAAACGCGCTGTTCCTCTCATCCGCGCCGATTTCTGCTGATCGGCTCTGATCCTTTGTCCCTAGAGTGTGGCTTCGGGCGATCGTTGCAGCTCAATCCATTACACTCCGGACAGTTATCGACAGATGGCAATCTGATGTCGTTCTCCCAGCAATGGATGAAGAACGGACATTGCCAGTGATCTTCATGCCGGCGTATCATCTCTTCGTGGTATTTTGATTGTTCTTGTTGCTGCCGATATTTACTGAGTAAGAACTGGGAGGTGACGGGCTTGCGTGGTCGTTCTGGACCCCGCCTGTTTCTTTTAATTTCTTCCGTTGTGATCTGCCTCCTGGGATCAACGGCGCCGCCCCTTCTCGCCGATTCTTACGTCAGCACCTTGGTTTGACTTGAATTTCCTCCAGCGTTAACCATGTTTGCCGGGAAGGGATGCTGATCTATCTTCATCGGTTTTGCCGATTTAGCCGGGGTTTCAAATTTAAGCCTCCCCTGCTCGATGGCCGATTGTATCTGCTGACGGAAGACTTTGCATTCATTTGTATCATGAGAAGTGGCGTTGTGCCACTTGCAGTATTTCATCTTCTTATGTTGATTGGCCGAAGGGATGGTGTGATACTGAGATAGCTTAATCTGTCCTTCCTGAAGCAATAAATCAAAAATTTTATCGGCCTTTGATGTGTCAAAGCCGAATATCTCTGGCTCCTTCTTCCCAAAAGGGCATGATATCAGTTTTTTCCTTTTGACCCATTCTGCCAGGCCGATTTCTTCTTCCCCATCGGATTCAGATCGTTCCAAGTATGCCACCTTCTTTTGGAAATTCCTCCGCTGTTCAAACGGTCGGACCTCTTGTCCTGACAATCGGTGGACGATTTGGCTCAGGCTTTCAAACTCTTGGGCAGCATATCTTTCTTTGATTTGCGGCAAGAGGCCTTGGAAAGCGATATCGGCCAACTGTGCATCGGTCAGAGCCAGACTGTAGCATTTGTTCCTGACTTCTCTGAACCTCTTTATATATCCCATCACCGGTTCATCGCTCCTCTGCCTGAGGCTGGTTAAATCCGAGAGCTTCATCTCGTGTACTCCTGCATAGAAGTACTTGTGGAACTGTTTCTCCAAATCGGCCCATGTAACAATAGAATTTGGCGGCAAGGTGGTGAACCACTGGAAGGCCGATCCGGACAGAGACGATGAAAACAAACGCACCCTCAGAGCATCTTGCGTGGCAGCCTCCCCGCACTGGATGATGAATCGGTTGATGTGCTCCACAGTGGATGTATCGTCCGTCCCTGAAAACTTGGTGAAATCCGGAACTTTGTAGCGGTGTGGGAACGGCAGCAAGTCATAGGCCGACGGATATGGCGTCTTGTAGGTGTAAGTTTGCACTTTTGGCTTCAATCCAAACTGGTCCTGGATTACATCTGCTTTTCCTACCGTCCAGTCCACCTGCTGCTGATGAACAGCTGTTCGCGGTGCGGGCATGTGCTGAAGAGCTAGTACGGCTGGGTGATGAATCGGCGAATTTTGCTGAGCAGTCGATAGTTGATGGCGAAGTGAATCCGCCCCCCATCGTATGTCATCGTTGGCGCCGCGCCTTTGAATGCTTCTACAGCGCTTGCCCCCTTCCGATTTCTGATGAGATCGGCTGATACTGAGGGACCGTCGGCCGAGCGGCCGATTGGTGTGGCACCTGGATTGAATAACTCCCGTATCCGTTCACTGGCTCGGGAAAATACGTCGTCGCCGATGTTCCCCAAGGTACTGAGCTTGTGGGCAGCGATTGCACAGAAGCAATCTGGACGGGTTGAAGCGGTGTCTGTGATGGGAGACATGGTGCACCGCTGTATCTTGGAGACGCTGAGGGCAATGGAGAGTTGTACCCCTCGCGTTGCGTCAATATCGGCTGAGGAGCCGATTGGGACGTGTATGGTAAGCTTCTGGCTGGCAGAGTGGTTGGCGGGGCATATGCTGGTCCCTGATAGCCTTGGACTGCTCCGCTGGCAAGAGAGCTGACGACGGCGTTATACACCGTGTTGGTCATCACTGAGGATTGGTCAATGAACGCCTTATAAACGGATTGTTGGATCATATCTGACATCTTGCCCGAGTCTTCAGCAATGGTGATGTGGCGGGGAACTAGAATAGGAGCCTTCTTGACAGACTCCCCGCTTCTGGTACGACTGAACAACTGGAGGTACATCTTCTTGTAATCTTCTAGATGTTTGGCCAATTCTTCCCTCTGGTCATCCTTGAGATCCGCTTCTGTGACCTCAATGATGTTGCTGTTGGAGATTTCTGCGTTCTTCGACATATCAGATCTTGGATTTGTGTCCCACCGGGCGTGCCAAAAGTGTCTTGGCGCTAAAATCGGCTAGACAGGGATCGGCCGATGGTCCTCAGCGTCGGACACACGACCCGGGAGAATCTGCTTAGCTCCTGTTCGGGTTATCGCCCTGGTACGGTTCGCGCGGCGTGCCAGTCAATCTGACCTGTTGATTGACAAGGAAATAAAGTATTAAATTCCAGGCGCTTCGATCAGCTGGAGTTCCGATCTGTCCTGAGGAGTGCGTCGGCGGCGAATCGGCCGATTTGCTGTAGAGATGATCGGCTATGGATCAGCCGATAATCGTGTAGTAATTGTAAAGAAAACTGCTGGAGCGATCTAAACAATTACTACAGAGGCAGCACTTGAGATAGATCTAATCGGTTGTATGATAATAAGTTGAAGAAGAACGATGACGAAGCCGATTACTCTGACCTCAAGTTGGATAACTAGTGATAATACTAGAATAACAGGTAAAACTTGCAATTCTAGTAAATATCGATAACTGGTGAATAAATCCAAACGAAACTACAGCGATGCGCCCGTAGTTAAAGCTCGGATATTACTCGATAAGCGGAACCTACCAATTGGCCAGAGATCAGGTTGATGCAGCCCTGCCAATCCGTACGAACTCGTGAAAGAAGAAAAAGTATTGGCGAAGTCACCGACTTGAAAGTAAATTACTGAAAAGTAGAAGTATTGTTGTTGATTGATGTCTTGATCTTTGCAAGACCCTGACGACTCCTATTTATACCCTAAAACTAGGACTCTTGGTCGATCATGACTTGTTACAACCTTATTTAAAAAACAGGAAAATTACCATATCTATAATAACTTTTAAAGGAAACGGACTCCCGCAGAATCTTCCGCCGCCGTCCCCTAATCCAATCAGGATCCTTTTCAATTGCTCCTTGACCGACTTAGCGTTGCCCTGTTGACCAACTTTTGATCAGGACCCTCCGAAACAATTCCATCCTGGTGGCGCAAGCTGTATCATCAATCGGCCGATTTTCAACTGTTACCTCAATCGGCCGATTCCGTACTATAGCCTTCAGATCTGCCGCATCGGCCAATCTTCTCCTCCTGACGCCGATTCAACACGTGTCAAAATCTAGCATCAATAGAGACCTTGGAAGGCGATATCGGCCAGCTGAGCGTAGGTTAGGGCTAGGGTATAGCATTTGTTTCTGACCTCTCTGAACCTCTGTACGTAATTAGTTACTGGTTCGTCGCTCCTCTGCCTGAGGCTGGTCAGATCTGAAAGCTTCATCTTGTGGACTCCCGCGTAGAAGTACTTATGGAATTGCTTTTCCAGATCGGCCCAAGTAACGATGGAGTTGGGTAGTAGGGTAGTGAACCACTGGAAGGCCGACCCAGATAGAGACGATGAGAACAGACGCACCCGCACAGCATCTTGTGTGGCGGCCTCCCCGCACTGGATGATGAATCTATTTACGTGCTCCACAGTCGAGGTATCATCCAGCCCCGAAAACTTGGTGAAGTCAGGAACTTTGTACCGATGGGAAAACGGCAGTAGATCATAGGCAGGTGGGTATGGCGTTTTGTACGTATAGGTTTGTACCTTCGGCTTTAACCCGAATTGGTCTTGAATCACCTCCGCTATCCTTGCTGTCCAATCCACTTGCTGCTGAGGAACAACTGGTTGGGGGATCGGCACAAGTTGATGGATCGGCGGTGGGACGGCCGGGTGATGGATCAAAGCGTGTGGTGGATTTTGCTGCGGCGTGGCCGGCTGAGCGGTTGACAGCTGGTGGCGTAGCGAATCTACCGTCCCATCGTATAGCATCATCGGCGCCGCGCTTCTGAGTGTTTCCGCAGCATCTTCCTCCCTGCCGATTTCTGACGTGGCCAGTTGATACTGAGGGACCGTCGGCCGGACAGCTGATTGGAACGGTGCCCGGGTCGGAGAGCCTCCATGACCGGTTCATTGGTCCGGAACAGCTATTGTTGTTGGTGCCCCCCAAGGTACTGAGTTTGAGGGCAGTGATTGCAAGGAAGAAATCTGGGTAGGCTGAGGCGGCGCCTGTGATCGAAAGCATGGCGCGCCGTCATATCCTGGAGGCATTGAAGGCAATGAAGTGTTGTATACTCCATGTTGTGTCGATATCGGCTGAGGAGCCGAGTGAGACGTGCCTGGTAAGCTTCTGACTGGAGCTATAATAGGTGGGGCGTATGCTGGCCCCTGATATCCCTGAGCTACGCTGACCAGAGAACTGATCAGGGCATTGCATACCGTGTTGGTCATTACTGAGGATTGGTCGATGAAAGCCTGCTAAACGGACTGTTGAATCATATCGGACATCTTGCCCGAGTCCTCAGCGATGGTGATCTGGCGGGGAATTGGAGGAGGAGCTTTCTTGACGGTCTCCCCGCTTCTGGTACGACTGAAAGATTGCAGATATACCTTCTTGTAGTCTTCTAGGTGTCTTGCCAGTTCCTCTTTCTGGTCGTCCTTGAGATCTGCCTCCATAACCTCAATGATGTTTTTTTCAGAGATTTCGGTGGTCTTTGACATGGTGGATATTGAGGTGGTCCCACTGGGCGTGACAAAAGTGTGTTGGCGCTAAAAATCAGCCGGGAATTGGCCGATGACCTTCAGCGTCGGACACACGACCCAGGAGAATCTGCTTAACTCCTATTCGGGTGATTGCCCTGGTGCGGTTTGCACGGAGTGCCAGTCAATCTGACCTGTTGATTGACAAGGAAAGAAACGTATTAAATTCCGGGGTTCCGATCGGCTAAAGTTCCGCTCTGTCCCGAAAAGCGTATCAGCGAATCGGCCGATTTGCTATGAAGATGACTGGCTATAGATTAGCCGATAATCACGTAGCGATTGCAGAGAAACTACTGGAGTAACTTAAACAATCGCTACAGATGCAACACTCGAAATAGATCTAATCGGCTGTATGATGATAAACAAGGAAAAATAATGATAGAGCCGATAGTTCGATCTCAAGCTGGATAACTGGTGATAAAACTAGAACAATAGGTAAAACCTATAATTCTAGTAAATATCGATAACTGGTGAATAAATCTAAACGAAACAACGGCGATGCCCCCGAAGTTAAAGCTTAGATGTTATTCGATAAACGGAACCTACCAATTGGCCGGAGATCGTGTCGATGCAGCCCTGCCAATCTGTACGAACTCGTGAAAGAAAAAAGAAGTATTTGCGAAGTCGCTGACTTGAAAGTAAAGTACAATGAAAAAGTAGATTGTTTGTATTGATTGATGTGTATATGTTACAAAACCCTGACTGCTCCTATTTATACCCTAGGACTAAGACTCCTGATCTATTACGATCCATTGCAAACTTAATTTAAATAAAAACTACTATATCTATAAGATTTTCCTAAAGGAAACGGGCTCCCGCTGAATCTTCTACCGCCATCTCCTAGTCCAATCCGGACTCCTTCCACTGCTCCTCGATCGTGTCGACGTCGTTCTTTGACCAACGTCAGGTCATCTTTAACTGGGATCCTCCGTTGGAATTCTATTGGCTTCGTCCCCTACCTGCTGGCGCAAGCCCACATTGGGCCAAACGCTCTAGTCTTTCAATCGGCCGACCCCTACCAACTCCATTCGCCAATCGCACGAAACACTGCAGCGCCAATCGGCTGATTCCTAACTGTAGCGTCAATTGGCCGATTCCCAACTGTAGCCTTTAAATCTGCCGCATCAGCCAATCTCTTCCTCTCCTGACGCTGATTCAACACGTGTCAAAATTTGGCGTCAACACTTCCCATCATCCCTTAGGGCTTTACGAACTAGGCGTCTTCCTTAACGAACCAACAAATTTTTCAAATGCAATTTTTGTGGTCAAGTTTTATGAAAACATTTGTTTAGGCTTGTTGTACTCTCTGGTGTATGCATTTCGGCTTTGATACTAGTTGTGGCAGAACCACCTAAATTATTCTGGCTCAAATGCGCTAACCATCACCGTAAAAGCAATCCGGGCTAACACGCACTTAAAATGCAGTAATCTAATGGTGTGTCGGGTAACATCCTGATGCAACCACTAGATTTCCGATCGAAATAATGCATACAGACAACCCACATGAAGGTGAGCCCAGAGATTACAACAATCCATAAATTTTACATCACAGAGTTCAACATGAATTATTATTACAATTCAAGTTCATATTCATGAACAAGTACTTTAAGAGTTCAACATTGCAGCGGAAAATAAGCGAAAGTTGTAAAGACGATACAAGATATCATGATGAAGCCCGTACATGACATCATTCGGCGTTATCATCGTAGGTCGGGGACGCATACCATTCCACCGATCAAATGTCTCACCTGAAAACAAAGCCACAAGCAAAGCTGAGTATACTAATCCTCAGCAAGGCTTACCCGACTATTGGTACATACTTAGCCGACTCCTAAACATGCAAGGCTTTTGGCTTGAGGGGTTTGTTTTTGCCGAAAAGAAACAAAGAGTAGGTCCTTATTTTCAGATTTTAGCCATTCTAGTTTGATTAACCATTCTAGATGAGCATCTATCTAACATCGCACATGGTGGAAGCAATTAAATTAAGCAACTAGCAATATTAATCATCATCATTGTTCCTCTTCTTACTCCATGTGGTAAAAGAGTCAAGCTGTCTCAATGGCCACAAGAAAAGGACGATTCAAATCGAATTTAATAAAAATGCAAGGAAACCTAAACACATGTCACGTGGTTACTCACAGAGTCACATGCGTGACTTTTCCCCTTTATACCTATTTCGCGGAACAGGGCCACCGCCCTTGAGTATAGAGCCGCCCTCTCCACTCACCATGTGGCTGCATGGGAACGAAGTCAAGATAGTGGGGTGGTATGTTCCACGCCCCAGTTCAATCAGGTACTTAAGCTTAGCGATTACCATATTCTCGGCATGTGGTTAGTACGTTCAAAAACTTGACCACCACTACCGCACACTGCGACCTTAGCCATTTTCTCTGTATAGACAGGGCCTCAACCATCAACATGAATATCATAAACCTTATGATTCCAACATAAGTAAACAAAAAACTTCTGTATCTCGCGAGTGACAGTAAATCACTCAACTTTTTATCGGAGTTCTATTAGCATGGCAATCTAGCGAATTTTATAGCTAGTGTTCATAGCATGGGTACCTAGGATCATGCAACTAAGGTGTCAACCAAACTCTGATAACGTAATTGCACATGTAAATAGAATTACAATATTGCATAATTTTGAAAATAAGGGTTATGCTCCGGGGCTTGCCTTCCTAGGCAGTGCTAACCTTGGGCTCTTCCGAACTTTGGTTCGGGTCTTCGACGACTTCAGTTAGATTGATTTGAGCTTCGTGCAGCTCACTCTCGGGCTCGGGGATTAGCTCGTATGTTCCGTCAGATAGAGTAGTCAATTCTATATGAATGCACATGTATGAGTTGTTTTAATAATAGAAGATAAAATGACTTATCTCAGTAATGCAACAAAACTCAAGTTAAGTTGTAAAACATTCGATTTACATTTCCTTAGGCAGTCCTTTACCGAGTACTATTTACATTAGCTAAATCCATTAAGTGGGGTTTTTCCTCGTTTCATTTACATGCAGAAATTTTCTGTTTTCATATTTGAAGTTAGATAAAGTTTCTGATGTTGAAATTTTTATATAGAGTACATTTCCTAGTGGCAAACTCATTGTAAAAATTTCAGCCATTTGTACCTAGCAGATTAATCATGATAAATCAAGTAATCAACTACTGCTAGAACCTAGATTCTTTATGTAGATCAGTCCAAGGAAGTAATAGTGCTCAAAATTTTACAGAATACTCTCACACCTATAGTGACCCTACTGTACATTGTTCAAACTTTATTAAGCAACTAACAGAGCATAGAAAATACAACAAAATATATCTATATTATCCAACATACATTTTTCATGACCTTATACTTAAATATGTCTTCCGGTAAAACTATCATAATTTTCCTAGCACAGTAACTATTTATAATGATGTAATGCATTTATTCAAGGCTAAAATCATGCGAAAGTCCCAAACTTTTTCTGTAGCATCTTTGTGTCAATGTATCACGTCTGTAAAAGTTTCATCCCTATAATTAGTATTGAATATGGTAAACAAATAAATCTACCTACTATTGCATTAATTAATATTTAAAAACAACTATAGCTAGAATTCAGATCTGGTCCTGGAATTTCTACGCTAAGCTACTCATCTAGAATCTAAGCCACTGCACAAAAATTACCATCAATGCTTGGCTATAATAAAAGATATATTCATGAGCTCAATAATTTAGTATTTATGCTCGAGTATGATTTTTGAAGAAAAATCAAGATGTGTATGTAATGAACGTTATAGGTCTTGTTTCGAGGAACTCATAACATTTTAGTTTTTATGTTTCCCTTTTGTCTACAATTTTTGGCGGATTTTACAAGTTCGCAGATTCAACACAACACATTTTCTTTCCTTACAAATAGGTCCCTGGTTTTATGCACGAAGGACCCTAAAAAGATCTAGGCGTTTGCAATGTAGTCCCTAGACGGAGCTGGGCGGTTTCCGGCCGAAATCCGGCCAGGAATCTGGCCGGCGGGGAGGCGAAAGGGGTGGGGAAGCACGAGGGGAATGAGGGCTACCTTTCGGTGGTCTTGGTTGGGGCTAGTACGGACTGAGGAGGGCTGGCCGCAGGAGCCTTGCTCGCATGCGGCCGGCGGTGGCAGGCGACGGTGCTCTGACGATGTTTGGTGAGGGAGGCCGGGCCGGGGAGGTTTAGTGGGTCGAGGGGAACCAATCTTAGGGGTTGATGGGGGCGGAGGGAGGCCGGAGGTAGGAGCTCGGCGTGAGGTGGTTGGGCAGCAGCAATGGTGCCGCCGTGCAGAGCTCGTGCGCGAGGCAGGGTAGGCCTGGGCACTGCTTTTGTAACCAAGGGAGGAGGAGGGGACAGGGTGGGGCGTCTGGGTGAAGGAGCTGCAGCCCATTGGATGGCCGGGGTGGTGGACAGGCGCCAACGAGATGAGCAGAGATGGTGTCGCGGCGCGGACATCGGGAATCCGATGCCGCATGGACATGGCCGGCTGGGTGCGGGAGATTTTTGCGTGGGCGAGGGGAAGATGGCGCTGCTGGTCGGGAAGCTGGGCCGTGGTTGGCTTGGCGCAGCTTGGTGGCAGGAATCGCCGACCACCTGGCCGGCGGCCTCTATTGCCGGTCGGAGCAAAGCAGGGGAGGGGAGGGGAGAGAAAAAGAGAAAGAAAAAAATGAGGGCCAGTTTTGAATTCAATTTTTCTCAAAGTTTTGCATGAAAACTCAAAATACATTCAACATGAATGTTGTAGGCCATTTGATAGTCTACAACTTTTGTTTTAGGCCAAAGTTCATTTGAACTATAGTTTAAAGTGTATTTTAAATTTTAGACTCCTAGAATTTGATTTCCTATTCATTTCATGTGTTTAAAATTTGAATTTGCAAAGGGTGTTTGAAGTACACTTGTAAGGTACTAAAATATGAGTTTTTTATGCTACATTTGTTATGACAAGTTGAGCATGTATGGTTATTGATGAGGACATCACCACCAACGATACATCCACTTGGTCCTATTACTCGCTCTCATGCTCGTCGATTTACCCATCAAGTAATTTCACTCTTAAGCTCAGGTTCATCATATTTAGACAATGGAGACACGTGCACTCTTGTTTTACTCAGGAATAATGGAGTGGATCAAAAGGGAAGAGGCATCGCGTAGGCTGGATTCGGACCGCAGGAAAGACACGACTTGTGACAGCCGCCATGAGTTCATCCGGACTCCGTTTTGGGCGTTCAAGTACTTCCTAGAAATCTTATCAAATCTAATTTCCAACGGATCCGGAATCACTTCCATATCTGTACGGAGTCAACCGCAATCATTGTTTTACTATAGAGTCCTTTTCAGTCCATGGTGCTGCGTCACCTTATTTTAGCCCAATGGGCCGTGTATCAAGTTGAGTCCAATTCGGACGCGTCCTAGGTTTGGAATACGACCCCAGAACCCTTGTAGTCATTCTCCCACCTCCTTATACCCCTTAGCCGCCGCCAAGAATACTCGGGTTTTGTTACATGCAAGTTTAGCTTTTGCTACTTCCTTGTAGGCGCGCGTGCTGATCCAGCCGCCCGTCCACTTGTTTTCGGAACCCCAACATATTTGAGATTCAGTTTGAGACCTTTAATTACATCTTGTATTTTCAGTACTTGTTCTACTTGTTCTTGCTAGTTCTTCAATTGCTTGCAGAACGAGTACCCTAGTGGCCGGGGTGTCGCGCTCCACAAGATCGTGGCAACCATAGGAGGTGGTGTATCGGTTGCTAAGGCGCAGCGTCCTTGGAAGGACGTGAATGTCATCTCCTCCATCAATCGAGTTATCCCACGCCTCTCATTGAAAGATCAGGAGCAAATCCTACCGGGTTCACATCAGTTATGAACATATTTATGAAAAACCTTATATGCACACATACATAGACATGCACATACACACATGTATTCATGAAAGAAATGCATGGTTTAAATTTTTCTTGGTAATTGTGCATGATGCTAAATGCATGATCTTTTTTTTAGCATTATAAACACTTAGGGTGTTACAGTAGAACCCTGATTTGAATGCCTTCATGATTAGTGTGCGCGATGCTGCATGGTTGCCGCTGGATCGATCGTGAATTTCTCGGAGTATGACATAGCCTTTTTCCATGGTAACGCACTTCATGAGGACTCCTAAGGCTGATCTGCACTTGTAGAAATTATTTCAGACCAGGATGTACCCTTTACTTCGCCTTATGATGAGTGCTACCTCTTCCGGTTTTGGAGAGACGTTGGGGTGTAACTTCTGGTCCTTGATGAAATCAATGAACTGTTCGCTCTAGTCGACCTCGAGCATCATGACCTCCCGATCTGGTTCAGAGGGACTGTAGGCGTTTTACCGCCAAGCATACCTAGGGATACCCCAAGGTAGTAGGATTGTAGGCAGGGTGTCGCCGAGATCAAGAACTCAAAGGTGCGAGCAACACAAGGTTTAGATAGGTCCGGGCCGCATGTTGCGTAATACCCTACGTCTTCTATGGTGGTTTGTATTGCCTTGGATTGGTTATTATTTGGAGTGGGTCCCTGCCGCCCTTATATACTCTGGGGGGATAGGGTTATAGGTATCCTAGTTCGGTACAGGCCTTGGAGTCCTACCCGAGTACTACTCGGGTGTTGGTGGTCGATTGCCATGATATTTACCGCCAACATTTCTCTGGATTTCATACTTATAAGGCCATAATCATGCTAAAATCATTTACCCTGATGAGTTCTGTCGGTGTTTAACCTCCAATCCCACCAAGGGATATCCCCGAGGTGGTAGATTGTAGGTGGAGTGTCACCGAGATCAAGAATTCAAAGGTGCAAGGAATATAAGATTTAGACAGGTTTGGGCCACCAAGAGTGTAATACCCTACGTCTTGTGTGGTGGTTGGTATTGCCTTAGGTGTTGATGTGTTTCGAGGGGGTCCCAGCCCACCCTTATATTGTCTGAGGGGACGGGGTTACATGGAAATCCTAAGCAGATACGAGCTTAGGAGTCCTACCCGAGTACTACTCGGGTAGTTTCCTTCTATTCCGACTAGTCCTAGGATGTAGGGCGTGGGCCATGTCCCATCCCTTATCCTAGAATATGTATGCCATGTGTGCAGTCCCGTGGCCCCGGGTCTGACAAGCCCCCGAGCTCTTCGTAGTCGAGTACTACAGGCTTCCGAGTACTTCTTAAGGTGTCTTCGAGTTCTTCTGCACTTTGTCTTGAAGGTGTCTTCCGAGTACTTCCTTGGCTGCATCGAGGCTGTGAGGTGCTCATGCCCCCGAGTAGTTTTCAAGTTTTCATTCATATGGTGTGCAATTGAACTCACACTCCATATGGAGTAGCCCCTGAGCCTTAGGTTGAATCGAAGAATCAGGCTGAGGGTCAAATTAGTCTTGAATCTTCTGTCCTTATCTTCCAAAAAACTTGAAAAATAAGCCATCGATGACACGTGTCCTGGAGCCTCCGAGCCTTTAATCCAAATTCCCAGTTTTGGGAAAAAGGATCCAAAAGGTCATGGCATGGGTTGTATAAAAACAAATAGTTTGAATTGATGGTAAAAATGGGTAAATTGGTTCGGAAATTTGAAAACCCCTTTTTTTGGGACGTTATCCCTGAAAAAGTGGTTAAACAAATAACTTTCCCAAAGTAACCCAAGATTACCGCTCAAAACAAATCTTATCCTATAAAAACACTTCGCATTCCGCACAGTAAACTTGGGCCCGCTGCTGGTTATTTAACCATGCGGTGACCTAGGGTTTTACTCACCCTTTCACTTGTGCTTTTTACAACTTGAGCCTTTCATCTTCCTCTGTCTCACAGCCGCCGCCACTTCCAGAGTTAGATCTAGGTCATTTGCTTTGCAAAATGTAGTCGCCCAGTTCATGCTTCTCCCCAAAACCCTGCTCCGCCACCTCTCTCATCGTAGCCCCCGAGCGCATGCGAGTGAAGCATCTCGTGACCATAAGGATGGCCGACAACAAGCGAGGTAACTCCAAGGGGACGGAAAAGGAGTGTAAGTGTGGCAGAACTACCCGAATTAAATCCGGCTCAAGTGCACTAACCATCATCCATAAAGATGAACCGGCTACCATGCACTTCAAACGGAGTAATCTGAGAGTCTGTCGAGTAAATCCCGATGCGACCACTTAATATTTCGATCAAAACAAAGCGTACACATAACTCGCACGAAGGCAAGTCCAGAGATTATAACATTCCATAGCTATTATCTCACAAGTTTGACATCAATTATTACAAGCCGAGTTCATCAAACGAATACTTCAGAGTTCAAACATAAAAATTTTATTCAGTGTTTATCAGCAGCGGAAAGAAAACACGTTCATCTATCATCAATTCGGATACCATGATGAAGCCCATACGTGGCATCACTCGATAGAGTCATTGTTGGCTGGGGACGGATCTCACTCCACTGACCAACCAGTCGGAAAAGTACTTGGCCAAGCCAAACCAGCTATCATATCTTCAAAAGACACAGCTGGAAACATTGCCACAAGCAAGGCTGAGTATACTAATACTCAGCAAGGCTTACTCCTAAGCATGCATGGCTCTAAGGTTCTAGGGTTTCTTTTTGTTGAAAAGGAACAAAGAGTAAGTCCTTAATTTCATATTTTAGCTTTCAATATTCTAGTTCAATTAACCATTCTAAGTGAGCATCTATCTCTAACCAAACATGGTGGAATACATTTAATCATCCGACAAGTTTCATCATAGCCATAGTTCCTCTTGTAACTCTATGTGGCAGAAGTATTAAGCAGACTCAATTACCGCGAGAAACGGACGATTTGAATTGAATTTCTTAACCTTGCAAGGGAAACCTAACACACACGTCTGGAGTACCGAAGGATCACCCCAAGTAACTTTTCCCCTTTATTTCCGGGTTGTGGATCAGGGTCACCCTCCCCGACTACAGAGCCACGCTCTGCACTCGCATGTGTATACCCATCTGAACTTCGTTCAAGTAGGGTGAAGGTAAAGTCCACTCGTCGGGCCAATCAGGTACTTAAGCTTATCAAGTACCATATTTTCGACATGTGGTTAGTACGTTCAAACGCTTAACCACCACTATCACACTTTGCAGCCTTAGCATTTTTCTCTACTCAGACGGGGCCTCAACCATGAGCATCGTACCACAGCCCTGCCTGTCGACCTTATAGTTGCAGTATGTGGTAAATCATTCAAGTCCTATAATTTTCGCGAGTGGCAGGAAACCACTCGACATTTACCGAACCTATTAGCAGAGCATCTACTCGAACCTCTAGTTCTAGTATTCAATACATAGGTGCCTAGGATCATGCAGCTAGGGTTCCAATCAACTCCTATGAACTTAAATGCATAGGTAAAAAAAAAGAACAGTAGTTGCATAAATCGAAACTCTGGGATCATGCACCAGGGCTTGCCTTCTTGGGCAAAACTAGTCGGGGGTTCTTTCGAACGTTAGTTTGGGTCTTCAGCGAATTCTATTAGATAAACCTGAGATTCACGCTGCTCAATCTCGGACTCGGGCACCAGATCGTAGGTTCCGTCGGCGAGAGTAGTCGAATCTATATGAATGCACATTTATGAGTGGTTTTACTGATACAAGATAAATAATCATTTCACTATAAAGTAATCATTCAACAAAACTCAATTTAAGTAGTCGAGCACTTCATTTTCTTTTCCTTGGGTAGTCATTTATCGAGTACTTATCTGGATTAACTAACTTCATTAAGTGAGTGAGTGGTTTTGTCATGTCATACGACCATTTTTAACAGTAAGTATGGGTTAGAAAAAACTACTCGTAGAGGCAGTTTCTGGGGTTGAGACTTTTATGTAGTGCACGTTACTTAAGTGCAAACTCACTGTAAAAGTTTTAGCCATTTTCATTCAGCAGGTCAATCATGAAAAATATATTAAACATCTACTTCTAGAATCAATATCTATTTGTACAGAACAACTCATGCAAGAACTGATGCTCAACTTTTTATGGAACAAACTTACTTGCATGAGTAGTTTATTGTAAATTTTGCAGATTTTTCCTATGCAAGAATCAGAGGATAAAATTCTAGTTTAACTGGACCTAGCATATAAAAAAAGTACTCGAAACAACTAGTTGTGATTGGATTCAACACATGAAATTTTTATAAAAGACTACTCTTAGTATAGAAGCTACCATCCAAAACTCATGAGCAGTTCTTTCCTGAAACTCTTGGAACAACTAAAAGACATTTAAACTTGATTTAAATCTGTAGCTAAAATTATGTGGAAATAGTTCAAGATCCTTTTACAAAGTTGTAGATCTTAACTTAAGGAGTCCAGAACATCTTAGTTTGTATACCTAGGATTTTTCTGTGAGTTTTTTTGCATTTTCACTGTTAATAGATTGGTTTTCAAAGTTCTAGTTCCTGGTTTACAAATGAGTCCCTAAGATTTTACAGAAATCTTCTCGGAAAGATTGAAATCGAAACAAAAGGGTCCTTTGAGGCCAAATTCCAGCAACTAGGGTTGTCGACGGTGAGGGGCGAAGGTGGTTGAGGCAAGAGGGGAGCACACCGCACGTATTTGAGGCCTTGGGTGGGGAAGGGGTGGACCGAGGCGGCTTGCCGATGGTGGCACGGAGCCGGCGGCGGGTGTGGGTGGTGGTGGCGGTGCTCCGGTGAGGAAGAGGGCGGAGGGAGCGGCTGTGCAGCTTTGGGGTAAGGCGGGGAAGCTGGTGGAAGGGTTGGTTTGAGCAATGTTGGGGCAGAGTGGTGCGTCCACACACGGGTGGCAACTCGCCGGAGTTGGGGGTTGGGGCGTCGAGCTCAGGGGCCTCGGGTGGGGCTTTTATAGGCGCGACGGGGGGAAAGGGTGGTGGCCTGGGGAGGAGCTGCTGGGGAGGGCTCGACCAGGGGCAAAACCGGGGGCACAGTTGCCTTGCTGGCGCCAGCGGGGCTCACCGTGGCGCCAGCAGCGCCCGTGGCAGAAGAAAGTCACCGCGTGGAGGCTTCCTGAGGGGGAGGGCGAGATATTGTTGGCCAGCGGGAGATCTCCAGGTGCTGGCAGGCCCACTTGGCTGGGCGGCCTCAGCTGCGCTGGGGTGCGCCGGCCAGCTGGCCTGCCGGCGATGGGACAGGGCAGAGGGAGGAGAGAGGAGGGAGAAGATGATGGGACTAATGCGCGAGAAGCAAAAACAGAGGGGGCCTAGGTGAAAAGAGAGCTAAAACACATTCTTCCCAAGGTCAAATCAAAAACATTTGAATACCATTTTTGGTTCAACTTTTCAAGATATACATTTTCTCTTTTATGACTATGTTCATTTGCGCAATGTATAAAATGTTATTTTAAATTTCTGAAAACTAGTATTTAAATGACACGTCATTTCATGTAAATTTTTGCACTGTTAGCGCTTGAGTTCAACTAGACTTTTGTTGCTCCTGTTATGACAGATGTGCCATTAAATTTTTAGAGTCAGTTGTCATCAACTTTGAAAGTTACAAGGGTTTGTTTGCAAGAGTTCAAATGCTTATGCATAAATACACATATTCATTTGCTTGAAAGGTAGATTTGATAGGCTGTTTTATATTTTTCTTGCGCTTTATGCCTGATTTCATGTTATGGATCTTTGTTTAGTCTTTTAGACACCTAGGGTGTCACAGTAAGGCCGCCACCACCACCGAAGATGGGTGGAAACCAAGTAAGTGCTCCGAAGCTGACATCCACGCCCTCGTTGATGAGCGTCTTCTCCAGAGCAAGGAAGTCATCCAGTGTCGCCCTGCCACTGGGGACAAAAGGCCATATGAAGGAGTTGAGATTGTTCTTTTTCAATACTTCATCGAGCGAGGATTAGCCCTCCCGACTTCTGAGTTTTCCCATGGTCTCCTCTTTTACTATGGAATCCAGTTGCATCACTTTAATCCCAACTTCAGCCTTCACATTTCCATCTTTGTTCAGTTTTGTGAAGTATTCTTAGGAATAGAGCCGCACTTCGATCTCGTCACCTATCTTTTCCACCTCAAGTCCCAACCCAACGATAAGGTCCTGTAGGAGGTCGGGGGTACTGGGCTGCAGCTAAGGCAAGGGATGGAGAAAAAAATACATCTCGTACAAATTCCCAAGTAGTTTGTCAGGGTGGAGAGAGAAGTGGTTCTACATCGGAAACCACATGCCTTCCTTGCTAGAGATGACTGCGGGAGCACTTAAGATCACGCGGGAGTGGTCCAAGCCTTGTGGGGATGAAAACCAGATCCTAGAATTGCAAGGTATCGTAAAGAAGCAGAGGGATGCGGATGTTACTGGCGTAGTGGTGATGTTCTCGTGGATCGGCAAGCGGATCCAACCACTGTAGAAGCGGGCAAGGTTTGGCTTTAACTATCTTGGAGTCTTAGATCCTTCTTGGTTTTCTGCAGAGGCGATTCAACGATCAGATGTTGTAGTTCGAGTGAGCCGGGTACTCATGGGCACTGAAATAGTGCCCTATGTCCCGAAGATGTACTCTGCTAAGGACCCTCCAAAGCATGTAACTATCTGTATCCTTCTGTATTGCAATCTTGTGTTGAGTGATACTAACTCATGTGTCAATTTTGTTGCAGCGGGATGTGGATGTATATAGAAGTATGCCGCCGATGTCGGACATCACATGTCCACAGCATCTGCAGCCATCGGTGTACCAGAAGCCGGTATTTCATCCTTCCTATGATCCAGTCAGTACACACGATAACCAGGACAGCGACGATGGTCGCACCTTGGCTAAAGTGATAAAAGGCTAGGGTAAGAAGACCGCCCAGGAGAGCAGACCGCTCTCCTAGTGATGATCTTTTGCCTAGCCATCCGCGGAGATCAAGAGCCACTGCTCGAAAGCGCAAGGCGAGCGCCTCACCCGCTGGCGATGACATTGGAGCGTCCAGGTGAGTGCTTGTCATTGCATTTTGAGTACTTTTCCTCCTTTCGCTTGGGCGTTTTCTGATTAAATTTCCCCCTTCTTCTTGATTATTGTCGGTAGCTCCCCAAACCCCAAACGTACCAGGGGTACAGTTGAAGAGGAGATCGGGGATGAGACTGCAATGGGACAAGGAGTGCCCACCATTGCAGTGGACCCGTCAAGTGGTACTGCTAAAACCGCGCCAAAGCGATCACTGCCCACAGCTGACCGCAGTTTGATGGTGACCGTCGCGGTTGCCCCGCCGGGGCAAACGCCGCCCTGGACTGGCGAACCTGCGGCGACGAGTGCTCTGTGTACTGGACTAGTGCCCCGCGTACTTAAGAAGAAAGTATTGTCGATATAGAAGTCTACGCTGTAAATATCCGAGTGCTTTTCCTTTGTGTATTGTAGGTTCTTATTTGTCTGATAACAACTCATAATGTTGTTTCCCTATGCAAGCGGTCCTCTTCTCTAGGCTTGGAGCAGCTTGGGAGTGCCACGGATGCCCAAGCCCCTGAGCCAGAGAATGTGGTTAATGCGAACCGGCGGCCACAGAAGGGAGGTGCCAGTCACTGAACCAGAGCCGGTGAACGCAGGGGAGCCTCAAGAAAATCCCATAGGTAGGTTGCGTTGATCTGCATTTCACCTGAGTTCTTTGTTGGTTGCATGTTTGCTTATGGAGTAACCATGTGACAGGGAGCCCGCAGCCGCAGCAGCATGACCCTGTCGAGCAAGGCGCTGCGAGTAGTTTAACAGTTGTAGCTCCGACGCGAGCATCAATTTTTGACAGCGGCATCCCATTGGATCTCATCGATGCCCCAATGCTCGTAAATGAACAAATGAAAGAGATCGATGATTCATTCTGGGATTTGTTACGGTTCTCCAGGGTTAGTGCCCTGAACTTTCCATATTTTCTATTGTCTAGTAGTATTGCTTCTCAAACTTCTTCTCAATGTCAAACAGACAATGGCCGACCAATCCCGCATCAAGTCGGACCAATTGCGAGCCGTGAAGATCAAATTCCAGTAGTTGCATACCAGGGAGCAAGAGATCGAAGCATAAGCAGCAGAAAGTACTAAGGTGCGGTGTGAACTGGATACCTTGAAGCTCGAGCACACCCGGGAGGTCTGTCTGCTAAGGAAAGAGATTGAAAATCTGAAGGACAGACACAGACTATAGGCCAAGTCTTACCGAGGTAATACTCTATCGACTGCTTTATCCTTGCTTGCCATAAGTGAAGAGTAGTATCTGAACTCATAGAAGTGCTTCTCCGTCTCGTTTTCCTTGCAGAACTTAATAATATCATAAGAAATAAGGATGACGAGATCACTAACTTGAAGAATCTTGTGTACCGTCGCTCAGATGACGCGGAGAAGTTGATTCAAGCCCTCCAAGATGCAGATGTACAACTCATGGAGTGTATGATACAGATTGGGGAGATGACCGCTGGAAAAGAGCAAAACAGGAGGGAACTTGAAGAGCTCAAGGGTGTTTCCCAGGTTGTGGTCGACATGGTGGATCCGCCAGAAGAAGGGGTGGTCAGCAACAAGACGCTGTTGGAGCGACTTCGCGAAACACCCCAAAAAATTTCCAGTTATGTATCAGAGACCACCAGGACCTACATGGAGCACATCCTAGGACTCTTCAAGTCCTATTGGCCTAAGGCCAACCTTTATCCGCTAGCGATTGGGATGTGTGCAGACTGCACCGAAGACAGGTTCAAGGAACTTGTTGAAGAGGTGAAGCTGGTAGCCTAGAAGCTAGTCGATAGCTTAGAGTACTAGAAGGTTCAGACATGCAAACATTGAATACTCTGTCAGCTATGTATAACTATAAATATATGTACAAGATGCTTGCCTGGTGATGTGTTCGGTGTGCTGACCCGTAGAGTAGGACCGAAAATCATTGGACTTAGAAATAGTAGAGACGCCATATAGATCTACCCAGAAGGCAATGCTTCTAGAGGTACTCAATGGTTGTGCGTTCACAAGTTAAACCCAAACAGGGATGTAGACAAACTAGGGTGAAATAGCGTTGTGCGATGTCCTAGATTGTTTCGTAGGCGTAGAAGCCTCTCCAACTGTATCGTAGTAACAAGAGCCATTAGTTCTGGTGAACTGTGTAGGGTAGTACTCGAAGTAGTCGGTAGTGTTTGCAAGTACTCAGTGCTTGGTGACCCATAGGGCCGTTGCGAAGTAGTCGTGTCAAAAAGTACTCATGGCGTAGCCCCCGAGTATAATTGAAGACTTATCGTAGTTAGCGTATTGTTAGTACTCGTGGCTGGCAGCCCCCGAATTCTTTCAATGTAGCTAAAGAAAAAGTAGTTGTTTTGAGATTGAATCAATTCTTTATTGATGACAAGATGCTGCGCTACAGCTGACAACTTTGGATACAAGTTATCTAAGGGTAGAAACGGCGTAGGTGCTCGATATTCCAGGAGTTTGGGACCTCCTGGCCATTAGGGTATTGTAAGCGATACGACCCTGGTCTTGTAACCTTGAGCACGATGAAGAGCCCCTCCCATCACGAGTTGAGCTTGTGCAGCCCAGTTGCGTCCCAAATGCGGTGAAGGACCAAATCTCCATTGTTGAAGGATCTTTCTTGAACATTCCGATCGTGGTAACGACGAACTCCTTGTAAGTAGCGGACCGACTGGAGTAGGAAATTGCATCTTACTTCTTCTGCTGAGTCAAGTTCGAGATGTCTTGCATCATCAGCCTCGCCTTCTTCGTACATTTCCAGTCATGGAGATTGCCACATGACATCAGCCGGTAGTATGGCTTCGGACCCATAGACGAGGAAGAAAGGTGACTGTCCTATGGCTTTGCTTGGTTGTGTGCGAAGCCCCCAGACTTCTGATGAGATCTCATGGATCCACTTGCCACCCTTTTTGCTGTTCTCGTCGTAGAGTCTTTTCTTCAATCCATGTAGGATCATGCCGTTTGCGCGCTCAACCTAGCCATTGGCCCGTGGGTGAGCAACTGAAACATACTTGACCTCCATGGCGCTGCACTTGCAGAATTCCCAGAATTCGTGCGAGTGGAAATTGGAACCCAGATTTGTGATGATAGAGTTGGGGAAGCCGAAACGGTGCAGGATGTCGCAGATGAATCTGACCACTCGATCTACGGAGAGCTTTGTAATTGGCTTATACTCGATCCACTTCGTAAACTTATCGATGGCCACCAACATGTGAGTAAAACCTCCTAGCGCAGTTGTCAAGGGCCCTATCATATCCAGGCCCCAGCAGGCGAATGGCTATGAAGGTGGTATGGGGATGAGATTGTGAGCCGGGATGTGGGGCTGCCTGCTAAAAAACTGGCAGTTGGTACACCGACGGACGAGTTCTTCGGCATCTGCCAAGGCCGTCGGCCAGTAGAACCTAGATCTGAAAGCCTTTCCGACCAGCATGCGAGAAGCAGCATGGTTCCCACACGTGCCTTCATGGATCTCCTGGAGTATTTCTCTGCCTTCCTCTGTGCGGACACACTTCATGAGTATGCGTGATGCTGATCCATGCTTGTATAGGTTGTCTCCGACCGGAACGTACCCTTTGCTCCGCCTTAAGATGCATGCAGCCTCAGCGCTCTTCTTGTCAACGCCGGGGCCAATTTGTGCTCCTTGATGAAGTCAATAAAAGTCACCCGCCAGTCAACCTCAATCATCATGACCTCTCGATCGGGTTCTATTGGACCCTGAGCGATGGTGCTTTGATCTGGTACCTTGATGGATGGGTGATGCAGCTCGTAAACAAAAACTCCTGGTGGGACATTTGCTAGATCGGAGCCCAGCTTTGAGAGCACATCTGCCCCGACAATGTTGTCGCGAATCACATGATGAATTTCCAGGCCCAAGAACTTCTTCTCGAGCTTGCGTATCTCTGCAACATACGTGTCCATGGCATCCTTGTTGATATCCCACTCCTTGTTGACTTGTTGGATCACCAGCAAGGAGTCGCCGTAGACAAGTAGTCGCTTGATGCCCAGAGAGACTGCCAGGCGCAGCCCGTGCAGTAGAGCCTCGTACTCGGCTTCATTGTTTGAGACCTTAAATAATATCTGGAATACATATTTAAGTTGTTCTCTTGTTGGACCGATGAAGAGTACTCCGGCACCACCGCCTCTGAGCTTCAGTGAGCCGTCGAAGTACATGACCCAATGCTCTGGCAGGTTGGCTGGAGCTTCCACTTGGTTTTCTCGCAATTCTGCCATGAAATCGACTAGTGCTTGCGACTTGATGGCAGTGTGAAACTTGAAGTCGAGAGTAAGAGCCCCAGTTCGACTACCCACTTGGAGATACGTCCAGTGGCATCCAAATTGTGGAGTATATCTGCCAATGGGATATCAGTGACAATTGAGATCTTGTATTCGTCGAAGTATTGGCGAAGCTTCCTGGAGGTGATGAGTATAGCGTAGAGTAGTTTCTGAATTGATGGGTAACGAACCTTGGATTCAGAAACGACTTCGCTGACAAAGTAGATGGGCCGCTGCACACCAAAGTCATGGCCTTCCTCCTGGCCTTCCACCATGATTGCCACGTGTCGGTGTTTTACCGCTATTCCCACCGAGGGATACCCCCGAGGTGGTGAGTTTATAGGTAGGGTGTTGCTGAGATCAGGAACTCGAAGGTGCAAAGGAACACAAGGTTTAGACAGGTTCGGGCTGCCGAGAGCATAATACCCTATGTCCTGTGTGGTTTGCATTGCCTTTGATAGTGATTGGCTGATCTCCTTGTTGATTCCCTGGATGATCCCGTGGGTTCCCCTGGAGGGGTCCTGTCCGCCCTTATATATTCTTGGGGCGCAGGTTTACATAGAAGTCCTAGTCGGTTACATGCCTTAGAGTCCTACCCGAGTATTTTTCTGGTATTCCTCTACTGTATCCTACTAGTTTTACTACTCTAGGAGCAGTTCTACTAGGCTGAGTAGTTACAACAGATGTAGGGCGTGGCCATGTCCCATCCTGTATCCTAAGAGAAAATGTGCCACGTCGACAGTCCTGTGTGCCCGGGTCGGACAAGCCCCCGAGCTCTTCGTAGCCGGGTACTGCAGGCGTCCCAGTACTTCTGAAGGCGTCTTCGAGTTCTCCTGAACTTCCTCTTGAAGGTGTCTTCCGAGTACTTCCTTGCCTGCGTCGAGGCTGTGAGTTGGTCATGCCCCGAGTGGTTGTCTACTTTTATATGGGGTGCGATTGAACTCGCACTCCATATGGAGTAGCCACCGAGCCTGAGGTTGACTCACAGAATCAGGCTGAGGGTCAATTCAATCTTGAGTCTTCTATCCTTATCTTCCAGGTGATTTGAAAAATAAGTTGCTCATGACACGTGTCCCGCAGCCCCCGAGCCTTGAATCCAAATCCCCAAGTTTTGGAATAAAGGGTCCAAAGAATCGTGGCATGCGATCTTCATTGCTGAGGGCCATGTCGTATCCAGCCCCCGAGACTGGGAGCTAGATGAGTCACATAGGATATGCATAGTAGTCCGTGGCGCCAGCCCCCGAGCCAGGTATTGGCCAAGTTGCCTTGAATCTTGAACTACAGACGAAGCAATCTAGTCGGAGTCGATTCCGACTAGTGTTATAGGCGAGACGAGTAATCGAAGTAGTCGCCAGCGTAACGCCGAGCCGAGTCGATTCCGACTAGCTTGTAGGCGAAATGAGTAGTCAAACTAGTCGCCAGCGTATCGTCGAGCAAAATTGATTCAGACTAGCTTGTAGTATGGGAATAAAACCCCTTCAGTAACATAGAATACTAGTCGATAACTAGTAATCAGAGCATTACTGGAAATATGGGAGCGAGGCCCCTTCAGCAAACTACGCGTAGTGCTAGTCGTGAACTAGTAAAACAGAGTTTTACTAGAAGATTGGGAGCGATGCCCCTTCAGTACACTACACGTAGTACTAGCCGCGAACTAGTAAACGGAGCGTTACTGGAATTATGGGAGCGAGGCCCCTTCAGTATACTACACGTAGTACTAGTCGCAAACTAGTTAAACGGAGTATTACTGGAAGTCTGGGAGCGAGACCCCTTCAGTACACTACACGTATTACTAGTCGCGGACTAGTAAAACGGAGTTTTACTCGAAGTATGGGAGCGAGGCCACTTCAGTACACTACGCGTATTACTAGTCGTGGACTAGTAAAATGGAGTTTTACTGGAAGTATGGGAAGGTGACTAGATGTCAATGAGGGAGAAATAAATCTTGCTGGTAGCTTCAGTCACATCCTTGGGCGGACCATGAGAATGCTCATGTTGACTTGTGACAACATCACGGTTGGCCCTAAAGGATTGATGACGAGATCTTTCGCGTGAGGTGATGAGTTCCTTGGGCGGGTTAGGACAAGTCTTGGTTGGCCCAAAGGAAGGGACAACGCAATCCTGCACTTGCGTTGGTACAAAAAATGGCGTTGAGCAAGAATGTCTCGGCTAGCCCAAAGGGAGTCCCTTGGGCGGGCCAAGACAAGTCGTGAGTTGCCATGCGAAGGCGTCTCGGTTAGCCCGAAGGAGTACCTTGGGCAGGCCAAAACAAGTCGCATGGCTCTAAGGTAAGGATGAACGAGTATGCCCTATTTTGGGTAAACTCCTTGATCCCCTGACCGAGTGGTTGAACGAATTCTTTGGGAAAAAATTCCTTGTGTCAAGATGAAACTCGAGACAATGGTTAAACAAATTCCCTAATGATCTCCGTAAAACCTCCTTGAATAGGGCCGTTGTCTTCTCGTGGGTGATTGGCGACGAAGTCGTGTTGCTTGTTGATGAAGCTGTGCCGCTTTTTTGAAGATCCTGACTAGTCGGAATCAATTCCAACTAGTCACTAGTGGTGTGAGTCCTGCTTCCGGCTAGTTGTGTAGGCGAAGTAGTCGTCGAGGAGTCGAGGCTCCTGCCTTTTTGGAACGGTGCTAGAACCGACAAGCTGTAGGGGTTGCTTGCGCAAAAAGGTGGGCTAAGCCGAGTAGCTTGGAGGGCTCCATGCCCTTCTGATACCCTAGCCTGCCCTTCCAAGATTGTAGCGCAGAAAGGTGGGCTGAGCCGGGTACCTTAGAGGATTCGTGCCCTTCCGATACCAAGGCCCGCCCAACCAAGTTGTAGGTGAAGAAAGGTGGGCTGAGCCGGGTAGTTTGGAGGACTCGTGCCCTTCCTATGCCTGGGCCCACCCAACTAAGTCGTAGGCGAAGAAAAGGTGAGCTGAGCCGGGTAGTTTGGAGGACTTGTGCCCTTCCTATGCCCAGGCCCGCCCAACCAAGTCGTAGGCGAAGAAAGGTGGGCTGACCTGGGTAGTTTGGAGGACTCGTGCCCTTCCTATGTCCAGGCCCGCCCAACCAAGTCGTAGGCGAAGAAAAGGTGGGCTGAGCCTCGTAGTTTGGAGGACTCGTGCCCTTCCTATGCCTAGGCCCACCCAACCAAGTCGTAGGCGAAGAAAGGTGGGCTGAGCTGGGTAGTTTGGAGGACACGTGCCCTTCCTATGCCCAAGCCCGCCCTACTAAGATGGAGACGCAAAAAGGGTGGGCCGGGTAGCTTGGAGGACTCATGCCCTTCCGATGCCCTGGCCCGCCCTACCAAGGTTAAGGCACCATCAGGCCGTGGTGGCCGTTTGGTAAAGGTATGGCGTTGTTGGTGAAGTCCGGGTAGTCGGCGGGGATGGGAACCATTCGATAGATGCTGGCTGGTCCTTCTCCGACTTGAAGTAGACGATCCAAATCCTCCTCCGACTTGTAGTGGGCGATCCAAATTCTCCTCCGACTTGTCGTAGACCATCAAAAAGCTCCTTCGACTTGTCGTAGATGATCCAAATCCTTCTCCAACTTGACCTCCAACCGAGGGGGATTCGGTCTTAGGGGTTCCGAGTCGTCGATTGCACGGTTGATTTCCATGCGGGTGGTACAGTTACTTCATGCTGCTTCTAGTCGGGAAAAATTGAATTTCGTCGAAACAATTGGCAATGTTTTGCGGGAGCAAGGCCCCTTTAGTAAACTACGCGTAATACTAGTCGGAAACTAGTAAACGGGGTGTTACTGGAAGTTTGAGAGCAAGGCCCCTTTAGTAACACAGCAAACTAGACAGGAACTGGTACTTTGTGCATTACTGGAAGTGTTTGATAGATAATCACGTAGGTGCTATATTTGATTAATTGACGGGTTCCACAAGTCATTGCCAAACGAGGCAACCACTCTTGGCAGTCGCATGGTTCGGGTGTGACAGGGTTCCCTGAGTTTAGCAAGGGAGTCGTGATTAACCCGAGTAGATGAATATAAATAGCGATCGTGACTAAGTGGTAAAAAGGGGTGCTTTTGGGTGTACGGAACATCTTGTTTCGAGATATGGTCTCAAAACAATGGTTTAAACAAACGAAACACCAAAAAGACCCTCAGAAAACCTCCTAAGCCAGTTACTTAATTTATGAGTAAATCATTAGTCGGGTAGTCCCGTCGCCTTTCATCGTGGACTTGACGGAGCTCCAAGGGCCCTCCGAATGGCTTGACATTCAAAAGTAGAATGCTTGCTCTTCGGGTGGTACAGGCATTGCCCGTGGAGGACTTCCTCGAGTCGTTTCTTGGAACTGGGAGTCTTTTTTCTGCGGGTGGATTGTTCCACAGCTTCTGGCTTGCGCTTCCGAGTAGTCCCCAAGTACTCGGGAGGGTGTTGGTTGCGGGTGGTGCTGTAGGCTTCCACTTCTTCACGCTCCTGCCGCCTGGCAATGATGATATTGCGGGCGTCCCGGCTGTTGATGATGGCTCGAAGATGACCCGTGGAGAAGTCGTGGAGACGCCATATAGATCTACCCAGAAGGCAATGCTTCTAGAGGTACTCAATGGTTGTGCGTTCACAAGTTAAACCCAAACAGGGATGTAGACAAACTAGGGTGAAATAGCGTTGTGCGATGTCCTAGATTGTTTCGTAGGCGTAGAAGTCTCTCCAACTGTATCGTAGTAACTAGAGCCATTAGTTCTGGTGAACTGTGTAGGGTAGTACTCGAAGTAGTCGGTAGTGTTTGCAAATACTCAGTGCTTGGTGACCCATAGGGCCGTTGCGAAGTAGTCGTGTCAAAAAGTACTCATGGCGTAGCCCCCGAGTATAATTGAAGACTTATCGTAGTTAGCGTATTGTTACTACTCGTGGCTGCAGCCCCCGAATTCTTTCAATGTAGCTAAAGAAAAAGTAGTTGTTTTGAGATTGAATCAATTATTTATTGATGACAAGATGCTGCGCTACAGCTGACAACTTTGGATACAAGTTATCTAAGGGTAGAAACGGCGTAGGTGCTCGATACTCCAGGAGTTTGGGACCTCCTGGCCATTAGGGTATTGTAAGCGATACGACCCTGGTCTTGTAACCTTGAGCACGATGAAGGGCCCCTCCCATCGCGAGTTGAGCTTGTGCAGCCCAGTTGCGTCCCAAATGCGGTGAAGGACCAAATCTCCATTGTTGAAGGATCTTTCTTGAACATTCCGATCGTGGTAACGACGAACTCCTTGTAAGTAGCGGACCGACTGGAGTAGGAAATTGCATCTTACTTCTTCTGCTGAGTCAAGTTCGAGATGTCTTGCATCATCAGCCTCGCCTTCTTCGTACATTTCCAGTCATGGAGATTGCCACATGACATCAGCCGGTAGTATGGCTTCGGACCCATAGACGAGGAAGAAAGGTGACTGTCCTATGGCTTTGCTTGGTTGTGTGCGAAGCCCCCAGACTTCTGATGAGATCTCATGGATCCACTTGCCACCCTTTTTGTTGTTCTCGTCGTAGAGTCTTTTCTTCAATCCATGTAGGATCATGCCGTTTGCGCGCTCAACCTAGCCATTGGCCCGTGGGTGAGCAACTGAAACATACTTGACCTCCATGGCGCTGCACTTGCAGAATTCCCAGAATTCGTGCGAGTGGAAATTGGAACCCAGATTTGTGATGATAGAATTGGGGAAGCCGAAACGGTGCAGGATGTCGCAGATGAATCTGACCACTCGATCTACGGAGAGCTTTGTAATTGGCTTATACTCGATCCACTTCGTAAACTTATCGATGGCCACCAACATGTGAGTAAAACCTCCTAGCGCAGTTGTCAAGGGCCCTATCATATCCAGGCCCCAGCAGGCGAATGGCTATGAAGGTGGTATGGGGATGAGATTGTGAGCCGGGATGTGGGGCTGCCTGCTAAAAAACTGGCAGTTGGTACACCGACAGACGAGTTCTTCGGCATCTGCCAAGGCCGTCGGCCAGTAGAATCTAGATCTGAAAGCCTTTCCGACCAGCATGCGAGAAGCAGCATGGTTCCCACACGTGCCTTCATGGATCTCCTGGAGTATTTCTCTGCCTTCCTCTGTGCGGACACACTTCATGAGTATGCGTGATGCTGATCCATGCTTGTATAGGTTGTCTCCGACCGGAACGTACCCTTTGCTCCGCCTTAAGATGCATGCAGCCTCAGCGCTCTTCTTGTCAACGCCGGGGCCAATTTGTGCTCCTTGATGAAGTCAATAAAAGTCACCCGCCAGTCAACCTCAATCATCATGACCTCTCGTTCGGGTTCTGTTGGACCCTGAGCGATGGTGCTTTGATCTGGTACCTTGATGGATGGGTGATGCAGCTCGTGGACAAAAACTCCTGGTGGGACATTTGCTAGATCGGAGCCCAGCTTTGAGAGCACATCTGCCCCCACAATGTTGTCGCGAATCACATGATGAATTTCCAGGCCCAAGAACTTCTTCTCGAGCTTGCGTATCTCTGCAACATACGTGTCCATGGCGTCCTTGTTGATATCCCACTCCTTGTTGACTTGTTGGATCACCAGCAAGGAGTCGCCGTAGACAAGTAGTCGCTTGATGCCCAGAGAGACTGCCAGGCGCAGCCCGTGCAGTAGAGCCTCGTACTCGGCTTCATTGTTTGAGACCTTAAATAATATCTGGAATACATATTTAAGTTGTTCTCTTGTTGGACTGATGAAGAGTACTCCGGCACCACCGCCTCTGAGCTTCAGTGAGCCGTCGAAGTACATGACCCAATGCTCTGGCAGGTTGGCTGGAGCTTCCACTTGGTTTTCTCGCAATTCTGCCATGAAATCGACTAGTGCTTGCGACTTGATGGCAATGTGAAACTTGAAGTCGAGAGTAAGAGCCCCAGTTCGACTACCCACTTGGAGATACGTCCAGTGGCATCCAAATTGTGGAGTATATCTGCCAATGGGATATCAGTGACAATTGAGATCTTGTATTCGTCGAAGTATTGGCGAAGCTTCCTGGAGGTGATGAGTATAGCGTAGAGTAGTTTCTGAATTGATGGGTAACGAACCTTGGATTCAGAAACGACTTCGCTGACAAAGTAGATGGGCCGCTGCACACCAAAGTCATGGCCTTCCTCCTGGCCTTCCACCATGATTGCCACGTGTCGGTGTTTTACCGCCATGCCCACCGAGGGATACCCCCGAGGTGGTGAGTTTATAGGTAGGGTGTTGCTGAGATCAGGAACTCGAAGGTGCAAAGGAACACAAGGTTTAGACAGGTTCGGGCTGCCGAGAGCATAATACCCTATGTCCTGTGTGGTTTGCATTGCCTTTGATAGTGATTGGCTGATCTCCTTGGTGATTCCCTGGATGATCCCGTGGGTTCCCCTGGAGGGGTCCTGTCCGCCCTTATATATTCTTGGGGCGCAGGTTTACATAGAAGTCCTAGTCGGTTACATGCCTTAGAGTCCTACCCGAGTATTTTTCTGGTATTCCTCTACTGTATCCTACTAGTTTTACTACTCTAGGAGCAGTTCTACTAGGCTGAGTAGTTACAACAGATGTAGGGCGTGGCCATGTCCCATCCTGTATCCTAAGAGAAAATGTGCCACGTGGACAGTCCTGTGTGCCCGGGTCGGACAAGCCCCCGAGCTCTTCGTAGCCGGGTACTGCAGGCGTCCCAGTACTTCTGAAGGCGTCTTCGAGTTCTCCTGAACTTCCTCTTGAAGGTGTCTTCCGAGTACTTCCTTGCCTGCGTCGAGGCTGTGAGTTGGTCATGCCCCGAGTGGTTGTCTACTTTTATATGGGGTGCGATTGAACTCGCACTCCATATGGAGTAGCCACCGAGCCTTAGGTTGACTCACAGAATCAGGCTGAGGGTCAATTCAATCTTGAGTCTTCTATCCTTATCTTCCAGGTGATTTGAAAAATAAGTTGCTCATGACACGTGTCCCGCAGCCCCCGAGCCTTGAATCCAAATCCCCAAGTTTTGGAATAAAGGGTCCAAAGAATCGTGGCATGCGATCTTCATTGCTGAGGGCCATGTCGTATCCAGCCCCCGAGACTGGGAGCTAGATGAGTCACATAGGATATGCATAGTAGTCCGTGGCGCCAGCCCCCGAGCCAGGTATTGGCCAAGTTGCCTTGAATCTTGAACTACAGACGAAGCAATCTAGTCGGAGTCGATTCCGACTAGTGTTATAGGCGAGACGAGTAATCGAAGTAGTCGCCAGCGTAACGCCGAGCCGAGTCGATTCCGACTAGCTTGTAGGCGAAATGAGTAGTCAAACTAGTCGCCAGCGTATCGTCGAGCAAAATTGATTCAGACTAGCTTGTAGTATGGGAATAAAACCCCTTCAGTAACATAGAATACTAGTCGGTAACTAGTAATCAGAGCATTACTGGAAATATGGGAGCGAGGCCCCTTCAGCAAACTACGCGTAGTGCTAGTCGTGAACTAGTAAAACGGAGTTTTACTAGAAGATTGGGAGCGATGCCCCTTCAGTACACTACACGTAGTACTAGCCGCGAACTAGTAAACGGAGCGTTACTGGAATTATGGGAGCGAGGCCCCTTCAGTATACTACACGTAGTACTAGACGCAAACTAGTTAAACGGATATTACTGGAAGTCTGGGAGCGAGACCCCTTCAGTACACTACACGTATTACTAGTCGCGGACTAGTAAAACGGAGTTTTACTCGAAGTATGGGAGCGAGGCCACTTCAGTACACTACGCGTATTACTAGTCGTGGACTAGTAAAATGGAGTTTTACTGGAAGTATGGGAAGGTGACTAGATGTCAATGAGGGAGAAATAAATCTTGCTGGTAGCTTCAGTCACATCCTTGGGCGGACCATGAGAATGCTCATGTTGACTTGTGACAACATCACGGTTGGCCCTAAAGGATTGATGACGAGATCTTTCGCGTGAGGTGATGAGTTCCTTGGGCGGGTTAGGACAAGTCTTGGTTGGCCCAAAGGAAGGGACAACGCAATCCTGCACTTGCGTTGGTACAAAAAATGGCGTTGAGCAAGAATGTCTCGGCTAGCCCAAAGGGAGTCCCTTGGGCGGGCCAAGACAAGTCGTGAGTTGCCATGCGAAGGCGTCTCGGTTAGCCCGAAGGAGTACCTTGGGCAGGCCAAAACAAGTCGCATGGCTCTAAGGTAAGGATGAACGAGTATGCCCTATTTTGGGTAAACTCCTTGATCCCCTGACCGAGTGGTTGAACGAATTCTTTGGGAAAAAATTCCTTGTGTCAAGATGAAACTCGAGACAATGGTTAAACAAATTCCCTAATGATCTCCGTAAAACCTCCTTGAATAGGGCCGTTGTCTTCTCGTGGGTGATTGGCGACGAAGTCGTGTTGCTTGTTGATGAAGCTGTGCCGCTTTTTTGAAGATCCTGACTAGTCGGAATCAATTCCAACTAGTCACTAGTGGTGTGAGTCCTGCTTCCGGCTAGTTGTGTAGGCGAAGTAGTCGTCGAGGAGTCGAGGCTCCTGCCTTTTTGGAACGGTGCTAGAACCGACAAGCTGTAGGGGTTGCTGGCGCAAAAAGGTGGGCTAAGCCGAGTAGCTTGAAGGGCTCCATGCCCTTCTGATGCCCTAGCCTGCCCTTCCAAGATTGTAGCGCAGAAAGGTGGGCTGAGCCGGGTACCTTAGAGGATTCGTGCCCTTCCGATACCAAGGCCCGCCCAACCAAGTTGTAGGTGAAGAAAGGTGGGCTGAGCCGGGTAGTTTGGAGGACTCGTGCCCTTCCTATGCCTGGGCCCACCCAACTAAGTCGTAGGCGAAGAAAAGGTGAGCTGAGCCGGGTAGTTTGGAGGACTTGTGCCCTTCCTATGCCCAGGCCCGCCCAACCAAGTCGTAGGCGAAGAAAGGTGGGCTGACCTGGGTAGTTTGGAGGACTCGTGCCCTTCCTATGTCCAGGCCCGCCCAACCAAGTCGTAGGCGAAGAAAAGGTGGGCTGAGCCTCGTAGTTTGGAGGACTCGTGCCCTTCCTATGCCTAGGCCCACCCAACCAAGTCGTAGGCGAAGAAAGGTGGGCTGAGCTGGGTAGTTTGGAGGACACGTGCCCTTCCTATGCCCAGGCCCGCCCTACTAAGATGGAGACGCAAAAAGGGTGGGCCGGGTAGCTTGGAGGACTCATGCCCTTCCGATGCCCTGGCCCGCCCTACCAAGGTTAAGGCACCATCAGGCCGTGGTGGCCGTTTGGTAAAGGTATGGCGTTGTTGGTGAAGTCCGGGTAGTCGGCGGGGATGGGAACCATTCGATAGATGCTGGCTGGTCCTTCTCCGACTTGAAGTAGACGATCCAAATCCTCCTCCGACTTGTAGTGGGCGATCCAAATTCTCCTCCGACTTGTCGTAGACCATCAAAAAGCTCCTTCGACTTGTCGTAGATGATCCAAATCCTTCTCCAACTTGACCTCCAACCGAGGGGGATTCGGTCTTAGGGGTTCCGAGTCGTCGATTGCACGGTTGATTTCCATGCGGGTGGTACAGTTACTTCATGCTGCTTCTAGTCGGGAAAAATTGAATTTCGTCGAAACAATTGGCAATGTTTTGCAGGAGCAAGGCCCCTTTAGTAAACTACGCGTAATACTAGTCGGAAACTAGTAAACGGGGTGTTACTGGAAGTTTGAGAGCAAGGCCCCTTTAGTAACACAGCAAACTAGACAGGAACTGGTACTTTGTGCATTACTGGAAGTGTTTGATAGATAATCACGTAGGTGCTATATTTGATTAATTGACGGGTTCCACAAGTCATTGCCAAACGAGGCAACCACTCTTGGCAGTCGCATGGTTCGGGTGTGACAGGGTTCCTTGAGTTTAGCAAGGGAGTCGTGATTAACCCGAGTAGATGAATATAAATAGCGATCGTGACTAAGTGGTAAAAAGGGGTGCTTTTGGGTGTACGGAACCTCTTGTTTCGAGATATGGTCTCAAAACAATGGTTTAAACAAACGAAACACCAAAAAGACCCTCAGAAAACCTCCTAAGCCGGTTACTTAATTTATGAGTAAATCATTAGTCGGGTAGTCCCATCGCCTTTCATCGTGGACTTGACGGAGCTCCAAGGGCCCTCCGAATGGCTTGACATTCAAAAGTAGAATGCTTGCTCTTCGGGTGGTACAGGCATTGCCCGTGGAGGACTTCCTCGAGTCGTTTCTTGGAACTGGGAGTCTTTTTTCTGCGGGTGGATTGTTCGACAGCTTCTGGCTTGCGTTTCCGAGTAGTCCCCAAGTACTCGGGAGGGTGTTGGTTGCGGGTGGTGCTGTAGGCTTCCACTTCTTCACGCTCCTGCCGCCTGGCAATGATGATATTGCGGGCGTCCCGGCTGTTGATGATGGCTCAAAGATCACCCGTGGAGAAGTCGTGGAGGTTACGGCTTCCCTGCTGGTTCGTCTTGACGGCGCGGTGCCTGCGTTGAGCGCGCTTCGCATTGATGAGCCTACGGCGTTCCTTTTGGATGTCATCTGCATCGTCCACCTTGGTGTTGGATGAGAATTCCCTATCCATTGATACGTCCACGTATTCATCGAGTGGATCAAGAAGGTAGTCGTCGTAGTCATCCAGCTGGACCCGCTCTAGGCCTTCACAGTGTGGCAGAACCACCTGAATTAATCCGGCTCAAGCGCGCTAACCATCACCTCATGGGCAATCAGGGCTAACTCGCACTTCACACGGAATAATCCATTGGTCTGTCAGGTAACCTCCCGATACAACCACGGTTTTTGCCGATCGAAACCACACATACATGTACTCACACGAAGGTGAGCCCAGAGGACACAACATTCCACAAATTTTACATCATAGGTTCATCATAAATTATTATTACAACTGAGTTCGAATTCGTAAAACAAGGTACTTCAGAGTTCAAAATAACTTAGTTCTTTAGAGTTCAATGCAGCGGAAAAATAACAATAAACTACTCGATGATACATGATGCCTCGATGAAGCCCGTACGAGACATCACTCGGGATAATCATCGTTGGCCGGGGGCGCATCCCATTCCACCGACCAACCAGGAGGAAGGGTACACGGCCAAGTCAAACTAGCAATCAGATCCTCGAAAGTCTCACCTGAAAACAAGCCACAAGTAAGGCTGAGTATACTGATACTCAGCAAGGCTTACCCGACTAGTGGAATATACTTAGCCGACTCCTAGACATGCAAGGCTTTTTGGCTTGAGAGATTTATTTTGCCGAAAAACATATACAAGTAGGTCCTTACTTTCAAATTTTAGCTCCAAGTTCTAGTTTTCTTTAACCATTCTAGGTAAGCAACTATCCAATATCATACATGGTGGAAGAATTAATTTTTCATCCAACAAGATTAATCATCATCATTGTTCCTCTTCTTACTCTATGTGGTAAAAGGGTCGAGCAGTCTCAATAACCGCATGAAATGGATGATTCGAATCAAATTTCTTAACCTTGCAAGGGAAACCTAAACACACGTCACGTGGTTACTCCCAGAGTCACACGTGCAACTTTTCCCTTCAATTCCCGCTTCACGAAACAGGCCCACCGCTCTCGACTACACGTCCCCATGGACCACGGACCCGGCCGGGCCATGGCGGCACATGCACTCGCCATTAGCTAGATGTGAACGAATTCAAGACGGTGGGGAGTATATTCCGGCCTCGGTTCAATCCAGTACATAAGCTTACCGATTACCATATTCTCGGCATGTGGTTAGTACGTTCAAACGCTTAACCACCACTACCACACACTGCGGCCTTAGCATTTTTCGCTAAACAGACGGGGCCTCAATCATCAACATAAACATCGCACCATAGCCCCGTCCGTCGACCTTATGATTGCAGCATGTAGTAAACATTCAACTCCTAAATTCTCGCGAGTGACAGGAAATCACTCGACTTTTACCGGAGTCCTATTAGCATAGCATTCTATCAAACCTTATATCTAGTGTTCAGAACATAGGAACCTAAGTTCATGCAACTAAGTTTTCATTCAACTCCTATAAACTTAATGCACAAGTAAAGTGGAGTAATAAGTTGCATAATTTAGAAAATAGGGTTCATGCTCTGGGGCTTGCCTTCTTGGGTAAAGTTAGTTTGGGGCTCGTCCGAACTTGGGTTCGAGTGTTCAAAACCTTCAGTTAGGTTCACTTGAGCTTCACGCTGCTCACTCTCGGACTCGGGCACCAACTCGTACGTTCTGTCGGCGAGAGTAGTCGATTCTATATGAATGCTCAAGTGTATGTTGTAGTGATGGTATATGACGATTATTGTCCTTCACGATAAAGTTGTAGTCCACAAAACATAGATTTGGTTGTGAAGTTACTTAGTAAAGATTTTTTGGGCAATCGCTAATAGAGTATAACTTAAACTATTTAACTTCATTAAACAAGAAGGGGTTGTGTTATATTAGAAACTTAATTTTCTAAGCACAAGTATGTATTAAACACAACTTCTGGACTAGGTAACTTCTGGTGATGAAATTTTTATTTAGGGTACCTTATGCAGAGATAAGACTTAATGTAAAAGTTTCAGACATTTTTATGCAGCAAAATAATTTTGATAAAAGTAATACACAGCCACTGCTAGAATCTAATTATTTTTATATAGAACGAACTATACAAGTATTTATGCCAAATATTTTATAGGGGGTTAACCTATCCACATATATGTTACGGTAAATTTTTCAGATTTTATTGTGCATGATACAGAGCATAATAAATAGGACAAGATACACTTAGGTTAATGAAGATTAATTTCTATAGGATGTTTTACAGGGTTTCTGAGAATGAAATTTTTTATACAGCATGAGCTACTCTAAAGTGTCCCACAGTGAAATGTTGAATATTTTCCAAACAAAGAAGCTAATTATTTGAATTTGTGCATTTTTCCTACCACAAAATTATATAAATAGGTTACAGGAAGGAAAAAGGTTCTAAACTTTTTCTGTGGTATTTAGGCATCACTATAACCGCTCTTGAAAAGTTTCACAACATGAAACATAATATATCAGTAGGTACAAATTAGTTCTATTATTTCATGGCATAAACAAAGTTTAACAAAAAGTTTAGCTAGAGATGGGTTCTGGTCCTAATATTTTTACACTGGCCTACACATCAAGCAACCAATCTACTGTCCAAAAATCAGATGCAGCACTAGTCTACAACAGTAGGTTCATTTAAAAGCTCTTAAACCTTCCATTTAATGTAGAAAAATATATAGCAAACATGTGAAGAAATACATGTAACAAAAGTTGTAGATTTTCTTCTAATGATTCCAGAACAGTTTAGTTCGAATTTTTCAGATTTTTCTATGATTTTATACGAATTTTAAAAGTTTGCTGTTTTTGAATTCAAAGTTTAAACACAGGTTTATAGATATGCCCCTGAAAACTTGCGTGCAAACCCTTTTAAAGATTTCAATCATTGCAATTTGGTCCCTGGGCGGCGCTGGCACGGTGGCCGGCCAAATTCCGGCAAGGGGGATCATCGACGGCGAGGGGAAAGGGTCGGGGGAGTACTAGGGAGGCGAGAGCTACCTTGTGGTGGCCTTGGTTGGGGTTGGGGGTGGCCGGAAAGGGCTCGTCGGCGTGGAACAGGGGACGGCGATGGTGCGGAGCGTCGGCGACGGTGCTCTGGCGGTGTTGGGGCAGCGCTGGCGGGTCGGGAAGCTCCGGTGGGGTGATGTAGTCCTATTCCGAGCCTTGGTTCGGGCGGAGAAGGGTCGGGGTGGGGTGTCCACGGCGGCCAGGGGCGGCGGCGATGGAGGCAGCGCTGGCAGCGCTCCGGCGGGTCTGGACGGTGATGGGCAGGGCAGTGAGCTGCGGTGGGGTGCTGTGGTGGTGGTTGGAGACTCAGCTCTGGCAATGGGTGGCCGGAGAGGTGAGCTCCACGGTGAGCTGGGCACGACGGTGGTAATGGTGGCTGCGGCGGCGTTCTGGTGTCTAGGCGCACGAGGAGGCTGAGTGCGGCCTTTTCTAGGCAGCAGAGAGGCGGGAGGAGGGGCGGGTCTGGACTGCGAGGCTCGGGCCCGGGCGGCACGACGGGGGCGTGCCATTGGGCGTCGGGGGTGGCGGCCAGAGGCTCGGCGCGGCGGGCGGGAGCAGGGGATTGAGTGGCTGGACAGAGCAGAGGCTCGGGCACGGCGTGGCTTGTCCATTGGGCGCGGCATGCGGTGGCCGGGCGGCGGCGTCGCGTGCGGCCAGCGGCGCGTCACGGTTGGAGGCCGGAGATCCTGGCGTGGGGAGGGAGGGATTGCGCGGCACGTGATTGGGCGCGACAGGGCTTGGTCGGGGGAGTGGGGAGGACGGCCGGCGACTGGCTTGTTGCGGCGTGGGCAGCAGGCATCACCAGCCAGGTGGCCAGCGGCGAGTGGCAGCGGGCGTCGGGCGAAGCAGAGGAGAGGGGAGGGACTGGAAGTGAAAATAGAAGAAAAGCCAGGGGCTGGTTTGCAAAGTCAAGTGTTTCTCAAATTTTTGTGTGGCAACTCAAAAATCTCCGAACATGAAAGTTGTTCAAAATGAAAAGCTACACAAGTTTTGTTACAGGCCAAAGTTCATTTGAGTGATTCCTCATCTATCCTGTCAGGGGCCAAGTCGAAGGCTCGAGTATAAATTCCCTATGCTCATGTGAACGGTCGGCCCGTAGATCTAAAAGGATCCTCCATAGGCCTGACCGGAAAGTATATTTGTCCACGAAAATAATATTCGTTCATGAGACCTCGAATTCCCATGTTCTAGCCTGCATTATGCCAGCTGGTCCCACCCCCTCTTGAGTCACCCTTATCTAAAAAAAAGGATGGAGTCTATCTAGATCATAGGATCACTGTATTCAGAGGTCAATTCTCTTTCTTTGACCTCCCACCGTTCATGACATCCCTTGCTTCTCGCAAGAACGGCTCCTCGGTGGAGGAGAAGAAGCGCTCGTCCCCTTCGGTCAAGTGCTTGTGCGTGCTCTTACCTACGTCGGTCAAAGTCAAGCCGGAAATTTCTCTCCTCAACTTGTAAGTGGAGTAAGAGTACAATCCTCCACATCAGTTAGGCGGACCCGACTCCACGCAGGTTGTAGTTTAGAAGTTATTTTTAAAACTCAAAAAGTTTGATTCGCAGGACACGTCATTTCCTGGGAAAAAATTTGTATTCTCTCCTAGGCTTCAACTAGACTTTTGTTTATCCTGTCATCGATGGTGTGCCTATTAAATTTCACCGCCAAGTGCTTTGAGGTGAGAGTTATTTAATTTGTTTGATTAAAGTACATGTATTTATGCACATATACACATCTATTTTCAATTCAAAGCAAAACCAATTTATCATTCATTTCTTTTAAACTTTTCTTAGTTATTTATGCATCGTGTTAAGTTAATGAGGCTTATTTCGTAATTTAAACACCTGAGGTGTTGCACACAGTCCTCGTTGGCGTGAATCATGAGTACTTCTTGATTGAAGCATTTGGCGCACCGCACCACTTGGCCCTCGTCTTTGTCATCAGATGGGGGGAGGGGTCTGCCCTCTTGAAAGGGGAGTTCCCCGGGTGTGGCAATAAATCGTGGTGGACTTGGTTTGAGGGACCTGGAGGGTTTCTTGCCCTTCCGCTGCCCAAACCTGCCCGACCAATCTGATCCCCTTACCAGACCTTGGGTCACATGAGTAGATGGATCCGAGTGGTTGTCGGAAACCATAGCCCCCTAACAAGTAGTGGCTTCTCCTTCTCCGAGTGGTGGGGGATGATCAAAATCCTCTTCCAGGGTTGAACCGTCTCAACCCGATCTTGATCCGTGAGTGATTTGTTGATGGAGCTAACTAGTCGACGTTGATTCCGACTAGTTGTTGACCGAGCGGAGCTAGTCGCCGAGTAGTTTGCGGCTCGGTCCCGACTAGTTTCTAGTCGAGACGGGTTGTCGAAGTTGTCGTTAGCGCTGCCGAGTTGTCAAGGCAGTCGTGACTACGGCGCGAGTCGACTAGTCGAGGTTGTCGCGGCAGCGCGTCGATGTTGAGCGGAGTAGTCGAAAATTTCCGGCTCCCTAGGGTCGATTCGCCGGAGGGTGTATTGTGTCACAAGGTGGGAGTCGGATTCGAGTACCTTAGAGGGCTCTAGACCCTTCCATTACCGGAAACAACCTTGTGGCATGTGTGTTATAGTTAAACCCGGGTGGCTACCCGAAAACGACTCGGAGTAATCATCGGGTTGTGAGTGGATAACGAGAACTGGGGCCTCCCGACAAGCGGTGGCTCCCCCGTCTTGGAGTCCTGCTCGGTCTCGAACTATAGTTGATGGGTACTCTTTAATTTAATCTGAATCGCAGTCAAGAACAGGGGGCTCCTGACGTGCGGTGGCTCCCTCATCTCGGATCTTGAAGATGCGATCCAAGTCCTCCTCCGAGTCGGGGAGGGACTTGAATAGCGAGGCTTACTCAGATCGGTTTGGATCCGATCCGAGTCCTGGTGCAGCACGACTTGGAGTCGCGTTGAAAACGGACGTGTTTTCGATCTGCCTGGGCAGATCCAGGAGCAGCAACTCATCGATATCGTTGATGAAGGAGTCGCGGTTGCTGCGTCGAGTTGCTGCAGAGGCCTCCGGCTTCCTGGAGTCGGTTAGGTGGCTGTTGAAGCCACCCAAACCGTTGGCGATGCAGATCCAGGAGCCGAAGATGAAGGTTGTGCCCTCGTCGAGCACGTTGCTGGTGAAGCTGAGAGATGACATCGAGTTCTCCAGTGGATGCTCGCTGAACTCCCCTACCTGGCGTGCCAGCTGTCGGTGTTTTACCGCCACGCCCACTGAGGGATAACCCCGAGGTGGTGAGTTTGTAGGTAGGGTGTCGCCGAGATCAAGAACTAGGAGGTGCAAAGGAACACAAGGTTTAGATAGGTTTGGACCGCCGAGAGTGTAATACCCTACGTCCGTGGTTTGTATTGCCTTTGACGGTGATTGTGTGATCTCCTAGGTGATTCCCTAGATGATCCCGTGGGTTCCCCTGGAGGGGGTCCTGTCCGCCCTTATATAGTCTAATGGCGACCCGCTAAGGTTTGATTCCCGATCTTTCGATGAGAGGCGTGGATAACTCGATTGGTCGATGGAGGCGACGTTCACGGCCCGACTACAGCCTTTCAAGCTGCGCCTTAGCAACCGATACACCCCCTCCAATGGCTGTCGCGATCTTGTGGAGCGCGGCACCTGGCCACTAGTGCACTCGTCCTGCAAGCAATCGAAGAACTAGCAAGAACAAGTATGACAAGTACTGAATTTACTAGATGTAATGAAGGTTTCACACGCAATCTCAATAATGGTGGGGTTCCGAAGACAAGAAGACGGGCGGCTGATCCAGCACGCGCGCTTGCAAGCAAGTAGCGAAGGCTAAACTTGATCTAAACAAAACCCAAGCATCCTTGGTGGTGGCTAAGGGGTATAAGTACGTGGGAGGACGACCACAGGGGTGCTGGGGTCGTACTCCAACCCTAGGACGCGTCCGTAATGGACTCAACTTGATACACGGCCCATTGGGCCAAAACAGGGTGACGCAGCACCATGTGCAGAAAAGGACTCTGTATTAATTTTACGATTGCGGCCGACTCGTAACAGATATGGATATGAGACCAGATCCGTTTGAAAAAAGACTTCATAAGCTTTCCACGAAGTACTTGAACGCCCCAATCCGAGTTCATATGCTACCGTGGTGTCCGTCACAAGTTGGTACTGTTCTGCAGTCCGAATCCAGCCTGCGCGAATCCGTTTCCCTTTCGGTCGCCTCCTTGGTTCCTAAGCAAAACAAGAGTACACGGGTCTCTATGGTCTAAACATGATGTACATGAGCTTAGATTTGAACTCACCTGATGATTAAGTTGATGCGCACGAGTACGAGTAATAGGACCAGCAATAGGTACTTGTGTCGGAGTGGATGTATCGTTGGTGTTGATGTCCTCATCATCCTCCCCTTCTTGCATTTGAGTCGTCCTCGACTCAAGCTCATCTTCCTCTCCCAAATATGGCTTCAAATCTGCAATGTTAAATGTGGGACTAACCCCAAAATCCGCAGGCAGATCGAGCTTATATGAATTATCATTGACTTTCTCTAACACTTTAAATGGTCCATCAGCCCGAGGTAGCAATTTAGATTTTCTCAATTCAGTGAACCTTTCCTTTCTCAAATGCAGCCAAACTAAATCTCCAGGTTGAAACTTTAGTTCCTTCCTACCTTTATGACCAGCAATCTTGTATTTAGCATTCATGCGCTCTATGTTTTCTTAAGTTGTTTCATGCAGTTTTAACATCAATTCGGCACGCTTAGTAGCATCAAAATTCGTTTTTTCAGAAAATGGCAAAGGCATTAAATCAATAGGAGCACAAGGCAAGAAACCATATACAATCTGAAATGGGCACATCTTTGTAGTAGAATGCAGCGATCGATTATAAGCGAATTCAATATGAGGCAAATAATCTTCCCACATCTTAATGTTCTTCTTTAAAACAGCCCTTAACATAGTAGACAAAGTCCTATTAACCACTTCAGTTTGACCATCAGTTTGCGGATGACATGTAGTAGAAAACAACAATTTAGTTCCCAATTTAGCCCATAAAGTCTTCCAAAAATAACTAAGAAATTTAGCATCACGATCAGAAACAATTGTGTTGGGCACACCATGCAAACGAACAATTTCCCGAAAGAACAAATCAGCAATGTGAGAAGCATCATCAGTTTTATGACATGGTATGAAATGGGCCATCTTAGAAAATCTATCAACAACCACAAACACACTATCACGTCCCTTCCTAGTCCTAGGCAATCCTAACACAAAGTCCATAGAAATATCTTCCCAAGGAGCACTAGGAACAGGTAGAGGCAAATACAAACCGTGTGGATTCAATCGTGATTTAGCCTTTTGACATGTCGTGCAGCGAGCAACAAATCTCTCCACATCTCTTCTCATCTTTGGCCAAAAGAAATGGCCAGCAAGTATATCTTCCATTTTCTTTGCTCCAAAATGCCCCATTAAGCCACCTCGATGCGCTTCCTGCAACAATAACAAGCGAACGGAGCTAGCTGGAATGCATAGCTTGTTAGCTCTAAAGACAAACCCATCACTAACGATGAATTTGTTCCATCCCTTCCCCTCTTTACAATGCAGCAACACATCTTTAAAATCAGCATCATTAACATATTGATCTTTAATCGTTTCCAATCCAAATATTTTGTAATCAAGTTGGTTCAACAAGGTGTATCTCCTAGACAATGCATCAGCAATTATATTCTCTTTCCCTTTCTTGTGCTTAATAATATAAGGAAAAGATTCAATAAATTCAACCCACTTAGCATGTCTACGGTTCAATTTTTCTTGACTACGAATATGTTTTAAAGATTCATGATCTGAATGAATAACAAACTCTTTGGGCCATAGATAATGCTGCCATGTTTCTAATGTGCGAACAAGAGCATACAATTCCTTATCATAAGTAGAATAATTTAGAACAGGCCCGCTCAATTTTTCACTGAAATAAGCAACAGGTTTGCCTTCTTGTAACAAAACACCACCCAAACGAATGCCACTAGCATCACATTCAAGCTCAAAGGTTTTATTAAAATCAGGGAGTTGGAGGAAAGGTGCATGTGTCAACTTATCTTTCAGCGTGTTGAAGGAGTTCTCTTGTGTTTTACCCCAACTAAAAGGCACTCCCTTCTTTGTAAGCTCATTCAAAGGCGCGGCAATAGTGCTGAAGTCCTTCACAAAACGACGATAGAAACCAGCAAGTCCTAGGAAACTCCGCACTTGCATGATAGTCTTCGGTATAGGCCATCCATGTATAGCTTCCACCTTGGCTTGATCAACCTCAATTCCCTGTGGAGTCACGACATAGCCAAGAAAAGACACTCGATCGGTGCAAAAGGTGCACTTCTCAAGGTTACCAAATAAACATGCATCTCGTAAAGCATTAAAAACAGCACGTAAGTGATCAAGATGTTCATCGAAAGATTTGCTGTAAATCAATATATCATCAAAGTAGACAACAACAAATTTTCCAATGAAAGCACGCAGAACCTCGTTCATTAATCTCATGAAAGTACTCGGTGCATTAGTTAACCCAAAATGCATGACTAACCACTCATATAACCCGAACTTAGTTTTGAAAGCAGTTTTCCATTCATCTCCCAATTTCATACGATCTGGTGGTACCCACTACGCAAATCAACTTTGGAAAACACAACAGCACCACTCAATTCATCAAGCATATCATCCAAACATGGGATAGGGTGTCGATATCGAATTGTGATATTATTAATAGCCCTACAATCAACACACATACGCCATGTTCCATCCTTTTTAGGCACTAAAATAACCGGAACAGCACAAGGACTAAGAGACTCACGCACGTAACCTTTATCGAGTAGTTCGTGCACTTGTCGCTGAATTTCCTTAGTTTCTTCCGGATTTGTCCTGTATGGCGCACGGTTTGGCAACGATGCACAAGGAATAAGGTCAATTTGGTGCTCAATCCCTCGTATTGGTGGCAGCCCCGCTGGTATCTCACTTGGGAACACATCAGAATACTCCTGCAAAAGGTTAGCAACAGCCGGGGGCAAAGAATGCTACATATCGTGAACTGAAATCAAAGCATTCTTGCACACCAAAGCATAGGCAACAGAAGTGGAAGCAATCAATTCATTAATATCAGACTTAGTAGCAAGCAAGCAATGTCCTTTCAATCTTATCTCATCTTCCCTGCTACTTACAGATTTGGCATTCTTATCAATCTCAGCTTTAGTTCTCTTAGCTTTAGCAACATCATCACGCACAATAGATTCAGGTGACATAGGAAGCAAAACGACTTTCTTATCATGATGTATAAGAGAATATTGATTTGATCTACCATGATGCATGCTATCGGTATCAAATTGCCATGGTCTACCTAGCAGAATATGACAAGCTTCCATAGGCACAAAATCGCATTCAACAACATCATGATATGAACCAATAGCGAAATTAATTCGTACCAATCTCGTTACCTTGACCGTACCACTATTGTTGAGCCACCGAATGTGATATGGATGTGGGTGCGGTTTTGTTGTAAGTGCAAGCTTCTCGACCATATCGCTGCTAGCCAAGTTGTTGCAGCTACCTCCATCAATTATCAAACGGCATGAACGCTCTTTAATAACACACTTTGTTTGGAACAGTGTATGCCGTTGATTTTGCTCCGCCTTTTCCATTTGTGCACTAAGTACACGCTGCACAATGAGGCTCTCATAATGATCTGCATCCTCTGCACCAATCTGCTCTTCTGGTTGTTCCTTAGAACCTGCATGGTCAGCAGCAAGCAAAGCAAGTGTATCTTCATCAAAATCACTAGCAGAGGAATACCCACCATCTCCTTTGACCACCAAAACGCGCTTGTTAGGGCAGTCACGTTGCACGTGGCCAAAGCCCTTGCATCGATGGCACTGAATATCTCTTGTCCTTCCCGTGGAGGCAACCGAAGATGCACTCGTGGCTTATTTCTGGACAGTCGTGGTTGCTGAATTTGTCGGGGGAGCACGTGTCTTATCGTTGGATGGAGCGGGTATTGTTGACCGACTCGGAAATGTAGAAGCTGCAGGAGCTCGTCCGGTCAATGAGGTAGATGTGCGCGGCTGCCATGATGAAGGTTTTCCTGCAGAAATATTAGTTCTTGTACTAGCACGTCGTCCCAGCACTTCCCTTTCAGCTTTACAAGCAAGATGGAACAAACGGGTTACGTTAGTATAATCTTTATAAGCAAGAATGTCCTGAATTTCTCGATTCAAACCTCCTAAAAATCTAGCCATAGCAGGTTCCTCATCCTCCACTAAATTACAACGCAACACACCCATTTGTAATTCCTGATAGTATTCTTCTACACTTTTATTACCCTGTCTCAATTGTTGCAATCTATGTAACATATCACGCGCATAGTAAGAAGGAACAAATCTAGCCCGCATGACCCGTTTCAAGGCATCCTAGGTTTGTGAAATATTATTAGGATTTTTCTTAGCATGTTCTATCCACCAAACAGAGGCAAAATCAGTAAATTCACTAGTAGCAGCCCTAACACGTATATTCTCTGGAAATTCATGACATGCAAACTTTTGATCAACAGCAATTTCCCAAGTAATGTATGCATCAGAATCGTATTTTCCATCGAAAGAAGGTATCTTAAATTTTATTTTACTGAAAGCATCATCATTATTATGTACCTCACGTCGTCGATGTCCACCCATACCTCTCCGATTAGTTCGCAGTCGTCGGCGACTAGGAGCATCTTGGTCATCTAGTTCAGTATCAGCAACATAATCATCCCAATTATCCTCGACACGCTCATCCTTCTTGTTTTCTCCCTCATGCCCATTTGCAGTTCTGGCATGCATCTCATCAAAACGCCTCAAAAGAGCAGCAAGGCTTTGGTCAATATGAGCGACCGACGTCTCCAGCCTTGTAAGCTTGGTGTTGGTGGCAAGCTGCGTGGCCTCCAACTGCCCAATCTTATCATTTGACACCAGTATATCTTCAGCAAGCCCATCTACATGCCTCCTCATCTTATTTTCAAAATGTTGTATGATTCCCTTTGTACGAGGAGAGTGACCTAAACTCCCATCACCCTCTGATCCTGTCATGGTTAGATGAACAAAGGAAACACGAAAATAGGTGAAGAAATAAGATCCTACAACTAATGGGATGTAGCTACTGCAAGGCGCTCACACTCAACCTGTTACACAAGCTCTTACCAATTCTTACCTTGCTCAACAGGAGGGGACGGCAACCAACAAGTCTGCAACCGTGGGATGAAGTGTATCGGTGCCGCAACAACAGGACCTGTCAAGCTGTAGTCGAATATGTGGAGCTATAGGTGGGCTGAAGCAAGGATGAACTAGCACCACATTAGTTACAAAAGCAAGCTGAAAAATCGTTCAACGGCGGTACTATGCTGGTCCTAGCCTAGACCGTGCTAGAGACGCGAGCCTGGACACAAATGAAGTCACGAGACACCACCGAAGAACAAAAAAGATGCACAAAGAACAGCCCCTTTTTCTTCCCTTCTTTTTCTTCTTCTTTTTTTTTCTTTTCTTTTTCTTTTTTTTTCCTTCTTTTTTTTCTTTTTTTGTTTTTTTTTTCAGGGGATCCTCAAAACTGATTATATAACCTAAAAGACTTCAAAAGAGCCACACAGCACACAAACTCTCTCTCTCTCTGGAGTAAGCCGAGACTATATGTATTCGTGCAAAGTTGTGGTTTGAGTAAGGCGAGACTACTTATGCCTTTCTGGAGCGCTACAAAATATGCAGTACAAGTGCGAATAGCAATGGAATTTTATAACACGGCGCAATAACCAATTCGAACTAGGAAACCGATCCCTACTCGAATCACAGCACTGCGTGCGATTCGGTCACAAACCAACACAGAATCTAACTCGGACTTGAACACGAATATGGACTCGGATTCCGCCAACACGGAGTATGTATGGTAGCGCACGGTTGTGACTAGAACGTGACAAGAACTCGAAACTCTAAAGGACTAAAACTAAGACCAGCAACTCGACGCAACCGATGCAACCGAAAATTCAACAAGCCCTAACTAAGCAGTGCTAGCAAAGGCTCAAACGTGTTTATAGGATTGAAGGTAAACTAATCTACTATTTTTTTTTGGCTTTTCTGGACTATAGGAAAAATAAAACAGCGAAGAATTAGAAGTCTCTCACCGATAAACCTTGCTCTGATTACCAACTATTAGCATGAGCTTAGATTTGAACTCACCTGATGATTAAGTTGATGCGCACGAGTACAAGTAATAGGACCAGCAATAGGTACTTGTGTCGGAGTGGATGTATCGTTGGTGTTGATGTCCTCATCATAGTCTGGGGGGCAGGTTAAAATGGAAGTCCTAGTCGGTTGCATGCCTTAGAGTCCTACCCGAGTACTTTTCTGATAGTCCTCTACTGTATCCGACTAGTTTTACTACTCTAGGAGCAGTTCTACTGGGCTACGAGTAGTTACAACAGATGTAGCAGTTCTACTGTAGCGCGCTAACCATCACCACAAGGGCAATTAGGGCTAACTCGCACTTCAAACAGAATAATCCACTGGTCTGTCGGGTAACCTCCCGATACAACCACGGTTTTTGCCGATCGAAACCACACATACATGTACTCACATGAAGGTGAGCCCAGAAGATACAACATTCCACAAATTTTACCCCACAGGGTTCATCACAAATTATTATTACAAAGGAGTTCAAATTCGTAAAACATGGTACTTCAGAGTTCAAAATAATTGAGTTCTTCAGAGTTCAAGGCAGCGGAAAAATAACGATAACTACTCGACGATACACGATGTCTCGATGAAGCCCGTACGAGACCTCACTCGGCATTATCACCGTTTCCCGGGGGCGTATCCCATTCCACCGACCAACCAGGAGGAAGGATACACGGCCAAGTCAAACTAGCAATCATGTCCTCGAAAGTTTCACCTGAAAACAAGCCACAAGCAAGGCTGAGTATACTAATACTCAGCATGGCTTACCCGACTATTGGTATATACTTAGCCAACTCCTAGACATGCAAGGCTTTTGGCTTGAGGGGTTTGTTTTGCTGAAAAGCATATACGAGTTGGTCCTTACTTTTAAGTTTTAGCTCCAAGTTCTAGTTTTCTTTAGCCATTCTAGGTAAGCAACTATCCAATATCATACATGGTGAAAGAATTAACTTTTCATCCAACAAGATTAATCATCATCATTATTCCTCTACTTACTCTATGTGGTAAAAGGGTCAAGCAGTCTCAATAGCCGCGAGAAATGGACGATTCGAATCGAATTTCTTAACCTTGCAAGGGAAACCTAAACACACGTCACGTGGTTACTCCCAGAGTCACACGTGCAAATTTTCCCCTTTCTTCCTGGGTTGTGGATCAGGGCCACCATCCGAGACTGTAGAGCCCGGCTCTGTACCCACAATGTGCGCGCATGGAACCGAAGTTGAGATGGTGGGATGCTGTCCACTTGCCGGTCCGATTAGGTACTTAAGCTTACCGATTATCATATTCTCGGTATGTGGTTAGTACGTTCAAAGACTTAAACCACCACTACCACACACTGTGGCCTTAGCATTTTTCACTAAACAGACGGGGCTTCAATCATCAACATAAACATCGTACCATAGCCCCGTCCGTCGACCTTATGATTGCAGCATGTAGTAAACATTCAACTCCTATATTCTCGCGAGTGACAGGAAATCACTCGACTTTTACCGGAGTCCTATTAGTATAGCATTCTATCGATCCTTACATCTAGGGTTCAGAGCATGGATACCTAGGATCATGCAACTAAGTTTCCATTCAACTCCTACAAAATTAATGCACAAGTAAAGTAGAGTAATAAGTTGCATAAGTTTAGAAAAATAGGGTTCATGCTCTGGGGCTTGACTTCTTGGGTAAAGCTAGCTTGGGGCTCGTCCGAACTTGGGCTCGGGTCTTCGAGAGCTTCAGTTAGATTTACTTGAGCTTCACGCTGCTCACTCTCGAAAGCAGGCACCAGCTCGTACGTTCCATCGGCGAGAGTAGTCGATTCTATATGAATGCACAAGTGTAAGTTATAGGGATGGCATACGACGATTATTTTCCTTCACGATAAAGTTGTAGTCCACAAAACATCGATTTGGTAGTGAAGTTACTGAGTTAAGATTTCTTTGGGCAATTATTAATAGAGTATAACTTAAACTATCAACTTCATTAAATAAGAAGGGGGTTGTGTTATATTGGAAACTTAATTTTCTAAGCCGGGAAATTTCGGTTTAGATAGCTTTCAGTTTCCCATGTGGCTTCTTCCTCAGTGTGATGATTCCATTGAACTTTGTACATTTTAATCACTTTCCTCCTAGTGCTTCTTTCTTTTTGATCCATGATTTTGATAGGATACTCGACATATGAGAGGTCAGGCTCTACTAAGATTTCCTGTTGTTTAATAGCCTCGGTAAGGACTCAAACACACTTCTTGAGTTGAGATACGTGAAAGACATCATGGATCGCTGCAAGCTGAGGGGGCAGTCGAATTCTATAGGCTACGGGTCCACAGCTCTCGATGATTTCATAGGGACCAACATAACGGGGAGATAGTTTTCCTTTGACTCCGAATCGTTGTACACCCTTGGTTGGTGAAACTCGAAGGTAGACGTGGTCACCAACTTAAAATTTCAGTGGCTTTCTCCTTCTGTCGAAATAGCTCTTTTGCTTGGATTGTGCGGCTCTAAGGTTTTCTTGTATTACTCTCACTTTTTGTTCTGCCTCGATTACCAAGTCTGGTCCAAATATTTTGCATTTTCCGGTCTGTGACCAACTCAGAGGGGTTCGACACCTTCGTCCGTATAAGGCCTCAAATGGTACCATTTTCAAGCTCGTTTGATAGCTATTGTTATATGAGAACTCTGCTAGGGATAGGCATTTGTCCCAACTCTTGTCATAGTGAATGACGCAAGCTCTAAGCTTGTCTTCAAGAATTTGGTTCACTCTTTCAAATTATCCGTCAGTTTGAGGATGATAGGCTGAGCTTTGAATCAATTTAGTACCGAGAGAAGCTTGCAATTGTTCCCAAAAGCGCGCTACAAACTGAGTACCACGATCGGAAATAATAGTCTTTGGTACTCCATGTAGGCAAACAATACGATCGAGATAAATCTCAGCATATTTCTTTGCGGTATAGGTGGTGTGTGCCGGAAGAAAATGTGCCGTCTTTGTGAGCCTATCAACGATAACCCATATGGAATCATGTTTCTGTGCGGTACTTGGCAATCCAATAATGAAATCCATACTTATGTCCTCCCATTTCCATGAGGGTATAGGCAAAGGTTGAAGTGTACCGGCTACTTTCAAGTGGCTGGCTTTTACTCTCTGGCAGGTGTCGCATTCTGAGACATATTTAGCGATTTCTCTTTTCATTCGAGTCCACCAGAAATTTTGCCTAAGGTCTTGATACATTTTGTTACTACCGGGGTGAATAGAAAATTTAGAAAGGTGTGCCTCATCCAGAATTTGCTTACGGAGCTTATGATTCTTCGGAACGACTATGCGACTTTCGAACTATAGAACTCCCTTATGGTCCTGGCGGATACATTTGTATTTCTCTTCTCCTAGAGAGAGTTTTTGTTTGATGATCTTAACTCCTTCATCGTGTAGTTGTGCCATGATGATTTGGTCGTGGAGAGTGGGCTCGACTGAGATGTGATTCAGAGTGCCTTGAGAAATCATTTCCAAACTAAGCTTCCTCATTTCCGAACATAATGTCTCATTATAGATTTCCACTGATAGGCAATGGCAATGGGCCTTACGGTTGAGCGCATCCGCGACTACATTTGCCTTGTCGGTGTGATAGTGCACCTCGAGATCATAATCCTTGATTAATTCTAGCCATCTTCTTTGTCTCATATTCAGATCGGCTTGGGTGAAGATATATTTGAGACTCTTATGATCGGTGTACAATGAGTGCCCATTAGATAATGTCTCTATATTTTTAGAGCATGAATGACTGCTGCTAACTCGAGATCATGGGTCAGGTAATTCTGCTCATGGGGCCGAAGGGCTCGTGAAGCATAGGCGATAACTCGATTTTCTTGCATAAGCACACAACCAAGACCAGTGCCAGATGCGTCACAGTACACATCGAACGGCTTGGTGTTATCGGGTTGAGCTAACACAGGGGCTGTAGTCAAATGTTCTCTGAGAGTGTGGAAAGCTTCTCCGCATTTCTCATCCCACACAAACTTTACTCCCTTTTTCAATAGTTCGGTCACAGGCTTAGCAATCCTGGAGAAATCCGGTATGAAACGGCGATAGTAACCGGCTAAGCCAAGAAAATTGCGAATCTGGTGCACAGAGGTAGGAGGTTTCCAATTCATCACTTCTTGTACCTTGCTGGGGTCAATGGCTATGCCTTCGCTGGAAATAGTGTGACCCAAGAATTTCACACTATCCAACCAGAATTCGCACTTAGAAAATTTAGCATAGAGCTGATGGTCTCTGAGATGCTGAAAAATAATGTGCAGGTGCTTAGCGTGCTCTTCCTCATTCTTGGAATAGATAAGGATGTCGTCAATGAAAACTACGACGAATTTGTCGAGCTTGGGCATGAATACCGAATTCATGAGATACATGAAGTAGGCAGGGGCATTGGTGAGACCAAAGGACATGACCAAGAATTCATATAGTCCATATCATGTGGAAAAGGCGGTCTTAGGAATATCGCATGGGCGAATCTTTATGTGATGATATCCCGATCGAAGATCAATCTTTGAGAAAACTCTAGCTCCAGATAATTGATCAAAGAGAACGTCGATGCGGGTAAGTGGGTATTTATTCTTAATGGTTACCGCATTGAGAGGTCGGTAGTCCACACATAATCTTAAACTGCCATCCCTTTTCTTTACAAATAGGGCCGGACATCCCCAAGGTGATGCGCTAGGACGAATGAAACCTTTGTCCAGTAGTTCTTGGAGTTGTGTTTTCAGTTCGGCCAATTCCTTAGGTGGCATCCTATACGGTCTTTTGGAGATAGGTGCAGTGCCGGGTTGCAGTTCAATAACGAACTCAATATCCGTATCTGGTGGCATTCCTGGTAAGTCATCCGGAAAAACATCGGCATACTCGCATACCACTGGAATATCATCTAGCTTGATTCCTTGCATCACGAAAGCACAAGAATTCGTGCACTCCCGGAACGGTAGGTAAAGGGTACTGGCTCCGTGACTAGGTGAATTTATTTCAACAGCTTGAGAAGAAAGGTCCAGTGTGACTCCGTGTAGAGCCATCCAATTCATACCCAAAATAACGTCCATGCCGTCAAGGGGCAAAAGAACAAGGTCCGTGTTGATGGTTTTACTACCCAACTTGATCGGTACTTGCCTTATCATTTGATTTGAAGCAATTTTACCACCCGGTGTTGATATCATATACGACCCTTTTGTGTGACAAACATTCAAGCCTACTTTTGCACCAACCTTTGCACTAATGAAACTATGTGATGCACCATAATCAACCAATATAACTGCAGGCTTGTTATGGATAGAGAATGTACCCGTCATCACTGGTGCTCCTTCAGAAAGTTCGGCAAGGGTGGTGAAATTGATCCGTCATTGTTTGACCTGAAGGGTCTGCCTCTTGCCTTTGTTCTTATTGTTCTGGTTAGAGTCTTGGCCCTGATTTGGCTGGCTGGGCTGAGGGCATTCGCGAGCAAAATGACTGGAACTCCCGCACTTGAAACAACGATTGGTGATGCTCAGTCGAAGAAACTGCTGAGTAGCGGGCCTTGGTCCAGTTTTTTGAGGCACATGGGGTCGTACGACACCTTGTTGTTGCGGTGGCCTGACAATCCAACGCCCTGGCTGAGGGGCTTTCGGTGGAGCTGTAGGCGCAGTATTTTGCACTAAGCGATACCTCGGTGGCTGAGCTCCCGAGGGTCCAGTTGGCGCCTTTCTCTTCTTCTCGGCACGATGAGCTGCAATACAATCCTCTTGGGTAATTGCCATGTTGACTAGCTCATTATATGTATCGGCCTTGACAAGATTCAGTCGTTCCTTGAGTTTGGTACTCAGACCTCTGCGGAAACGATCACGCTTCTTAGCATCCGTGTCTTCGTGATAGCCCGCGTACTGGCACAGATTATTGAAGGCCTGAGCATACTGAAGTACAGTGCGGGTACCCTGAGTGAGTGCCAGAAACTCATTTAGCTTTCTTTCTATTAGACCTTCTGGGATATGGTGTGCCCGGAACGCAGTTTTGAATTCGTCTCAGGTGACAACGTGATCAGCAGGGAGCACAGCAAAGTAGTGGTCCCACCAAAGACAAGCTGTACCGCGAAGCTGCTGCGCGGCAAAGCAAGCCTTGTTTGCATCCGAACATGGGGCCATGAGTAGAGAAAACTTGGACTCGATTGTGCGAATCCAAACGTCCACATCCAAGGGTTCCTCCGTCTTGTGAAATAAGGGAGGCTGGGTCCCAAGAAAATCTGTGTAACCGGCAGCTTGAGGTTGGTGAACATTGTGTCCACCCCATTGTTGGTGCTGTCCTTGCACGAGCTGGCAAAGCAACTCAGTTTGAGCGGCCATTACTTCCACCAAGCTGGGTGGTGGTGGTGGTGGCTGTGGTTGTGATCCACTTGCGCTAGCACCAAAACCATCCGGGTTACCACGGGTTGCTCCAACCATCTGAAAATGTGAATGTTTATCATTAGCAACGTGATCCATATTGCTTCCATGATTCAAAAGGATTAACGTGGAACAGTAGACTTCCGAAAGATCATGGATAGAATCGTGGGCATAAAACTATCTGCCATAAGAAATTTATAACTCCTGGTAGGTTCATCCAAAATTTCTCATATTTTGGCAGTGGGTAGGGAATTTAGAGATGTACAACTTTGGTATTCAGCCAAGATGCTAAATCGATGTCTAAGATGGTCGAACGATTCACTCTTTGCTTCGCTGGTTTGGCTGTTTTTCAGCAGAACGAGTTATAGTATCTTGCCTATAACTCAAACTAGCAAGATCCAATAGTGTTGAAATTTTGTGAGAACCTAGATCACAAAATTTAGGACAAGTTTGGTATTCAACACTCAGTCCAGAAATGTAAAGAGACATGGGTAAAAATTCCGACAAGTTTCTGCAATTGCAGATTCAACTGCTTTCCAATATCTCAATCAAACCACCTAGTTTTTATAGCCATGGCCTACATGATTAGAGTATCCAATGGTCAAGTTGTACTCATCACAAAAGAGGCACTCAACTCTTAGTTAGCCTATTACAACACTTGCCAAAAGTTAGGCTACACTATCGAGGAGTATATGCAAGAGTCCTCCTAGGTCATTGGCTAGAAGTCGTCGAGGTTGTTGACGGACGACTCGCTGTGAGTAGGAGAGTGAGCTCCCATCGAAGGTGGCTGCAGTGCCTCACCCTCAAAGTCCATTCCTAAAACACCATCAATTTCCTGTGGCTCCTCCTCATCTTCCTCCATAGCCATCACGTCGGGAGGGGCATTCTGATCATGGTGCCACTGAATGTGCTCATTAGCATCCTCTAACTCAAGGTTCTGATTATGGAGCTGCTCCTCCAAGTGTGCTATCATGTCATCTCTCTCACCCATGAGAGTGTCGTGCTCCTGAACTTGGCCCTCAAGTTGGCCAATCCGGGTGCCTCTGTCCTCAAGTTCCTCACTGAGTTCCTTAATCTACTCATCCCTGGTATCTGCCATCATGGCAACAGGCTCGGCCATCTGAACAAAAGATCAAAGGGGTGAGATAGCGAAAAACCGTTAACAACACAGTGACAGGTTCTGGACAGTGTACTAAAATAGCCATAACTTCAACAGTTCTTGTCCAAAAATTCTCAACTTTTACAGAACATTCCTAAGGTATTTGTGAACATCTTTGCTAGTCAACTCTAGAGCTAGATAAGGCTCTAAGATGGTCTTTCTCTTAAGGTTTTACTTTACTGTCTACCCAGAAATTTCAGTGAACAGTGGGCCAATGTTCCGTACACCAGGGACAATCTACCCAGCCAAAAATTACCAAATTTTAACAGTAGCTGACGGAGTCAATTTACAACAAATTTTGTGTTGAACACTTTTGCAGAAAACTGTAGTAAGGGGGCATAAAAAGTTATGTGGCAGAACTGCTTATTTTGGATAGAAAACTGGCATCTCGATGTCTTTGTTGTTTCTCATTATCCATACGTCCAGAATTTTTCATATTTAGACAGGAGGTAGAATACAACTTGTGGAACAAAACTTTCAACATGAGTTTCTTCAAAAAGGGTCATTTTCTAAGCTTAATAAATTCATCTTTTCAGATAAGGCAGGAATGTGACAGATTTACTAGAAAATCATTATGCAAAGACAATCGTGTGGGCGCATGAACCTTACCACTCTCAAGCATCGCATTTTCAATTTCAGATTTATATAGTCATGATGCATGCACGTCCTATTCATCCTCACAAAATAAAACAATTGCCAAATAGCTTTGGTCTTACGAAGTTAGTTTCGGTGGCATACACAATACGGCTCTCACTATAATAGCTAGTCGAGGAATCTCTAGCTGTTCTTAATCTTATCGTAATCGCGGTTAGTGTACCTGCAGAAGATTGATATAGCATATATATATCCATTGAACCTTTCATGCCAGCACTCATGAAAGCGTCCGTATTCATTACCGTTCACTATAGAAACGGCATCCGTACAATTCCCGCCGTACAGATGACGTTAACATACGCTATCAAGATAGCGTAATCACGGGGGGTACCGTCTTGAGACGGGGGTATGAACAACGGTCGCCATACCCTGCGCCAAACTTTCTACTCCCAATATAATCAACTAATAGTTGGTATATTGGCAGCACCTAAGGTAAGCCACTACTTGAGGGCAGCGTTCGGCTCGCATCACCGACAGGAAGGCCAAGCTCTCTCAGTTGGCTGAGGATTCTTACCTTCTTACCTTAGCGATGAGTGCGTCGTTACAGAATCTAAGGGTCGGTTGTGCATAAAAGTAAGTTTTGACAGAAAGTAATGTGCTGGAAGTCAGTTGATAATACTCATAAGTTAGATAGCGACCTAGTAACTTTCCCATAATCCCTTAGGGCTTTACGAACTAGGCACCATTCTTAACGAACCAACGCATTTTCCAAACACAATTTTTGTGGTCAAGTTTTATCAAAACAAGTTTTTAAGGCTTGTTGCATTCTCTGGCGTATGCATTTCGGCTCTGATACGAGCTGTGGCAGAACCACCTAAATTAATCCGGCTCAAGCGCGCTAACCATCACCACAAGGGCAATCAGGGCTAACTCGCACTTCAAACGGAATAATCCACTGGTCTGTCGGGTAACTTCCTGATACAACCACAGTTTTTGCCGATCGAAACCACACATACATGTACTCACACGAAGGTGAGCCCAGAGGATACAACATTCCACAAATTTTACCCCACAGGGTTCATCACAAATTATTATTACAAAGGAGTTCAAATTCGTAAAACATGGTACTTCGGAGTTAAAAATAATTGAGTTCTTCAGAGTTCAATGCATCGGAAAAATAACGATAACTACTCGACGATACACGATATCTCGATGAAGCCCGTACGAGACCTCACTCGGCATTATCACCGTTGCCCGGGGGCGTATCCCATTCCACCGACCAACCAGGAGGAAGGATACACGGCCAAGTCAAACTAGCAATCATGTCCTTGAAAGTTTCACCTGAAAACAAGCCACAAGCAAGGCTGAGTATACTAATACTCAGCAAGGCTTACCCAACTATTGGTATATACTTAGCCGACTCCTAGACATGCAAGGTTTTTTGATTGAGAGGTTTGTTTTTCCGAAAAGCATATACGAGTAGGTCCTTACTTTCAAGTTTTAGCTCCAAGTTCTAGTTTTCTTTAGCCATTCTAGGTAAGCAACTATCCAATATCATACATGGTGAAAGAATTAATTTTTCATCCAACAAGATTATCATTGTTCCTCTACTTACTCTATCTGGTAAAAGGGTCAAGAAGTCTCAATCGCCGCGAGAAACGGATGATTCGAATCGAATTTCTTAACCTTGCAAGGGAAACCTAAACACACGTCAGGTGGTTACTCCTAGAGTCACACGTGCAACTTTTCCCCTTTCTCCCTGGGTTGTGGATCAGGGCCACCATCCAAGACTACAGAGCCCGGCTCTGTACCCACAATGTGCACGCATGGAACCGAAGTTGAGATGGTGGGATGCTGTCCACTTGCCGGTCCGATTAGGTACTTAAGCTTACCGATTACCATATTCTCGGCATGTGGTTAGTACGTTCAAAGACTTAACCACCACTACCACACACTGCGGCCTTAGCATTTTTCACTAAACAGACGGGGCTTCAATCATCAACATAAACATCGTACCATAGCCCCGTCCGTCGACCTTATGATTGCAGCATGTAGTAAACATTCAACTCCTATATTCTCGCGAGTGACAGGAAATCACTCGACTTTTAGCGGAGTCCTATTAGCATAGCATTCTATCGATCCTTACATCTAGGGTTCAGAGCATGGGTACCTAGGATCATGCAACTAAGTTTCCATTCAACTCCTACAAACTTAATGCACAAGTAAAGTAGAGTAATAAGTTGCATAAGTTTAGAAAAATAGGTTTCATGCTTCGGGGCTTGCCTTCTTGGGTAATGCTAGCTTGGGGCTCGTCGGAACTTGGGCTTGGGTCTTTGAGAGCTTCAGTTAGATTTACTTGAGCTTCACACTGCTCCCTATCGGACGCGGGCACCAGCTCGTATGTTCCGTCGGCGAGAGTAGTCGATTCTATATGAATGCACAAGTGTAAGTTATAGGGATGGCATACGACGATTATTTTCCTTCACGATAAAGTTGTAGTCCACAAAACATCAATTTGGTAGTGAAGTTACTGAGTTAAGATTTCTTTGGGCAATTGTTAATAGAGTATAACTTAAACTATCAACTTCGTTAAACAAGAAGGGGGTTGTGTTATATTGAAAACTTAATTTTCTAAGCACAACATGGATTAAACACAACTTCTGGATTAGGTAACTTCTGGTGATGAAATTTTTAATTAGAGCACATTATGCAGAGACAAAAGCACTGTAAAAATTTCAGGTATTTTCATGCAGCAGAAAAATTTTGAAAAAGGTAAAACTCAACCACTTCTAGAAACTAGTTATTTTTATACCGCATGAACCATTTGGGTTTTGACACCAAAAATTTTACAGGGAATTAATCTATCCATAAATGTGTTATTGTAAATTTTTCAGATTTTACTGTGCAAGATACAAAGCATATTAAATAGGACAAGTTACACCTACTTTAATGAAGATTAATTTCTACAGGATGTTTTACAGGTTTTCTGAGTATGAAACGTTTTATACAGCAAGAGCTACTCTAAGGTGTGCTACAGTAAAAAGTTGAATATTTTCCAAGCACAGAAACTAATTATTTGAATTAGTGCATTTTTCCTACCACAAAGTTATATAAATAGGATACAGAGAGTAAAAAGGTTCTAAATAGGTTATAGGCATCAATATAACAGCTCTGAAAAAGTTTCACCACAAGAATCGCAATATAACAGCAGTTATAAATTAGTTTTATTATTTCATGGCATAAACAAGGTTTATCAAAAAGCTTAGTTAGAGATGGGTTCTGGTACTAATATTTGTACACTGGCCTACAAATCAAGCAACCAAACTACTGTCAAATTTTTAGGTTTAGCCTTTGTCTACAACAGTGGGCACAAATAAAGTCTATTAAACCTTCCATTTAATTAGAGCAAGATTTAGCAAGCAACTGAAGAAAGGCATGTAACAAAAGTTGTAGATATTCATCTAAAGATCCCAGAACAGTTGAGTTTGTATTTTTCCAATTTTTCTACGATTTTACATGAATTTTACAAGTTCACTAATTTTGAATCTAGGGTTAAAACTTTCTTTTATAGAGGGGTCCCTGGAAACATGTGTGCAGACTCTTTTAAAGATTTCAATCGATGCAATTGGGTCCTTGGGCGGCGCTGGCACGGCGGCCGGCCAGATTCCGGCGAGGGGGCTCGTTGGCGGCGAGGGGAAAAGGGTCGGGGAGATCCAGGGAGGTGAGAGTTACCTCGGAATGGCCTTGGTCGGGGTTGGGGGTGGCCGGAGGTGGCTCGTCGGCGCGGAGCAGAGGGGCGGCGGCGGGGCGGAGCGTCGGCGACGCTGCTACGGCGAGGACGGGAGTGTGTGGGCTGGTCGATGAGCTTCGTGGCATCGAGGGGAACCCGTTTTGAAGCTTGGCTGGGACGGAGGAGCTTTGGAGTGAGCTGTCCACGGAGCAGCAAGTAGCGACGGCGGCGAGGGCGGCGCTGGCGGTGCTCCGGCGGTTCTGGGCGATGATGGGTGGGGCAGTGAGGTGCGGTGGGGTGCTGTGGTGGTGGTGGGAGACTCAGCTCTGGCAAGGGGTGGCCGGAGAGGTGAGCTCCACGGGGAGCTGGGCACGACGGCGGTAATGGTGGCGGCGGCGGCATTCTGGTGTCTGGACGCGCGAGGGGGACTCAGTGCGGCCTTTTGTAGGCAGCAGAGAGGCGGGAGGAGGGGCGGGACTTGGACTGCGAGGCGCGGGCGCGGGCGGCACAATGGAAGCGCGTGACTGGCCGCGGTGAGTTAGGTGCTGAAGATTTGGCGTGTGGAGCTGGAGATCACGTGGCGCGCGGGTTGGGCGAGGAGCTGCAGCAGTTGTCTTGCCGGGCGGCGAACGCGGCGACTGGCGGAACGCGGCGGAGGCACGGGCACGGCGCGGCTTGTCCATTGGGCGCGGCGGGCGGCGAGCAGAGGCGCGCGGCGCCAGTGCGCGCGTGGCATGCGCGGACTGGAGAGGAGCGCGGCGTGCGGGCACGGCCAGGCATTGGCTTAGCGCCTAGCGCCGTCAGGTATCGCCGGCCAAGTGGCCTGTGGCGACTGCGCGGCGGCGGAGGGTCGGGCGGAGCCAAGGGTCGGGCGAAGCGAAAGGGTCGGGCAAAATTAAAGGGTCGGGCGAAGCCGAGGGTCGGGCGAGTGAAAGGGTCGGGCGACGCGAGGATCGGGCAAGTGGCTGCGCGTCGGAGGGTCGGGCGAGGCGGAGAAGAAGGGTCTACAGTGAAATAGAAGAAAAGGCAGGGACTGGTTTGCAAATCCAAGTGTTTCTCAAATTTTCGTGTTGCAACTCAAAAACCTCTGAACACAAAAATTGTTCAAAATGAAAAGTTACACAAGTTTTGTTTCAGGCCAAAGTTCATTTGAGTTATAGTTTAGAAGTTATTTTAAGAACTCAAAAAGTACAATTCGGAGGGTACATCATTTCCTGGGCAAAACTTTGCCTTCACTCCTAGGCTTCAACTAGACTTTTGTTTAACATGTCAAAAATGATGTGCCTATTCAATTTTGTAGCCATGTTTGCCTCAATGTGAAAGTTATTTAAAGGGCTTGATTAAAGTACATGTACTTATGCACATATACACAACTATTTCCAATTTAAGGCAAAACCAATTTATAACTCATTTCATTGAAACTTCTCTTAATTATTTATGCACCATGTTAAGCTAAAGAGGCTTATTTCGTAATTCAAACACCTGAGGTGTTACACCATGTCCCATCCAGTATCCTAAGAGAAAATGTGGCACGTGGACAGTGCTGTGTGCCTGGGTCTGACACCGCGCTGATGACGTGAGTAGTCGTGGCGATGTAGAGTAGCAGGTTCTCGCCTGGATGTGGAGCTGTGAGGATGGGGGGCGACTGCAGATGATGCTTGAGGTCTTCCAGCGCCTGCTCTGCCTCCTTGGTCCACTGCAACTTGTCCTGTCATTTTAGCAACTTGAAAAAGGGTAATCCCTGTTCTCCAAGTCGCAAGATGAATCTATTCAGAGCCGCCATATGTCCTTTGAGCTTCTGGATATCCTTGATCATCTGCGGAGCCCCCATGTCTGTAATGGAGGTGATCTTCTTCGGGTTCGCTCCAATTCCTTGGTGACTGACGATGAAACCGAGTAGTTTCCCTTGCGGTATGCCGAAGATGCATTTAGTCGGGTTGAGCTTCCACGGAACTTGCGTAGGCTATTGAAGGTTTCTTTGAGGTCGGAGATGAACTCGTCGTGGGTTCTGATCTTGACGACCACGTCGTCCACATAGGCTTCAACATTGCGATGTAGCTAGTTAGCGAGACATAATTGGATAGCCCGCTGATAGGTGGCTTCTGTGTTCTTCAGCCCAAAGGACATAGTTGTGTAGGCGTACGCACTGAATAGGGTGATGAACACCGTCTTGATCTGATCTTCTTCTTTGAGGGCAATCTGATGGTAGCCGGAGTAGCAATCAAGGAAAGAGAGCAGGACGCAGCTAGCCGTGGAGTCAATGACTTGGTCGATGCGTGGGAGCGAGAAGGGGTCCTTCGGGCAGTGTTTGTTGAGATTAGTGTAATCCACACACATCCTCCACTCATTATGTAACACATTAGGTGTTTAAAATCCTAAGCAAGAAAATCTAAACATAGCATCATGCATAATAACTCAGAATCATTGAAATAATGCATCTAATTATGTGTGTGCATATGCATGTGTATGAATGTGTATGTGCATCTGTATGTACGTGTGTATGTGAGATTTTTCCTTTTGTGTTTATAATCTTTCATGCTCCACTTTTCATGACAAAGGTAGTATAAAAGCACACTCATATTTTAGTACCTTACAAAGTGTATTTCAAACACCATTTGCAAATTCAAAATTTAACACAATAAATGACTAGTAATTCAAATCCTAGTAGTCTTGAATTTAAAATAACTTTTAAACCGTGGCTCAAATGAAAAACAAAAGTTGTAGATTTCCAAATTCCCTACAACTTTCGTGTTCAAAGTTTTTCAAGTTTCTATTCGAAATTTTGAGAAAATTTAATTTGAATCTCGGCCCTTTTCTCTCTCCCTCCCTCTCTCTTCTCTCCGCTCCCCTGCTCTGCTCCGGCCGGCATAGAAGCACTATGAATATTTTTTGGACTGTAAGCTAGTCTCTGCTTGTTAAGACTTGTGTAAAAGTCTCAAGGCCAGAACATGTCTCTACGAGTAGTTTTTGTGGGATCTTGTTTGATGTGCTATTTTGCTAGAGTTACTTGTTCATGCTGTTCTACTGATATTTTAGGGTTGAAACTTTTACAATAGAGTAACCTTGATGCATAAATGCTATGAACAAAGTTTGGAACTTGTTACTTCTGTCTAACTTGCTCATATGTTTTTATTTAAGAAAAACTACATTAAATCAATGTAACTAGTTCTGGTGCTTAGAAAAATAAGAAATTTTAATGAGAGACTACTTTTGAGTAGATTATCATGTTGGAAAAGTTTGAGACACAGAAACTTTGCGGAACTACCTGTAGAAACAAATCTTGACTAATGTAGACGTATCTTGACATATTTTCTATGATCTGTATCTTGCAAACTAAAATCTGAAAACTAAAATCTGAAAAGTTTAGGAGTACTCAGTAAAATGTTGAGCATCAGTCCTTGCATGGTTTGTTCTGTATAAATAGATCTTGATCCTAAAAGTTGTTGTTTAATGTATTTTTCATGATTAATCTACTTAATGAAAATGGCTGAAAATTTGGCAGTGAGTTTGTACTTAACTAATGTGCTCTGCATAAAAATCTCAACACACAAAAAACTATCTCTACGAGTTGTTTTATTTTAATCCATGCTTACATTTGTAAAAATGGCCGTTTATGAAATGATAAAACCACTCACTTACTTAATGAAGTTAATTAATCCAAATACTACTCGATAAATGACTTCCCAAGGAAAAGAAAATGAAGTGCTTTACAACTTAACTTGAGTTTTGTTGAATGACAACTTTATAGTGAAATAGTTATTTATCTTGTATCATTAAAATAACTCATACATATGCATTCATATAGAATCGACGACTCTCGCCGACGGAACCTACAAGCTGGTGTCGGAGTCCGAGAGTGAGCAGCGCCAAGCTCAAATTAATCTAACTGAAGTTGCTGGAGACCCGAACCAAAGTTCGGAAGAGCTCAGGCTACCTTTGCTCGGGAAGGCAAGCCCTGGATCATAACCCCTACTTTTAAACTTATGCAACTTTTATTTATATATGGTATGGTGCATTAAGTTTTTTGGAGTTGATTGAAACCCTAGTTGCATGATCCTAGTACCTATGATATGAACACTAGTTTGTGTCGGTCGCTACATTGCCATGCTAATAGGACTCTGGTAAAAGTCGAGTGATTTCCTGTAACTCGCGAGATATAGGAGTTGCTTGTTTTACTTATGTTGGAATCAAAAGGTCAACGGACGGGGCTATGTTACAATATTCCTGTTGATGATTGATGCCCCTTCTGTTTAGCGAAAATGCTAAGGTCACGGTGTGTGGTAGTGGTGGTTAAGTTTTTGAACGTACTAACCACATGCCGAGAATATGGTAATCGATAAGCTTAAGCTTCACCATGATATCTTGTATCGTCATTAGAACTATCATTTATTTTCCGCTGCACTATTAAACTCTGAAAGTTCTTGTTTGTGAATATTTTTGAACTTGATTTGTAATAATAATTCCTGTTGAACTCTGTGATGTAAAATTTGTGGATTGTTGTAATCTCTGGGCTCACCTTCGTGTGGGTTGTATGTATGCATTGCTTCGATCGAAATTCTAGTGGTTGCATCGGGATGTTACCCGACAGACTGTCGTTTTACTCCATTTCAAGTGCGTGTTAGCCTGGATTGCCTTTACGGTGATGGTTAGTGCACTTAAGCCGGATTAATTCGAGCGGTTCTGCCACAGCTGGAGAGCCGAAATGCATACACCAGAGAGTACAACAAGCCTGAAACAAATGTTTTCATAAAACTTGACAACAAAATTGAGTTTCCAAAATTGCATTGGTTCGTTAAGGACGACGCCTAGTTCGTAAAGCCCTAGAGGATTATGGGAATGTAACTAGGTGGCTATCTTAACTATATTATATACAACTGACTTCCAGCACATTACTTTCTGTCAAAACTTACTTTTGTGTACAACCGACCTCTAATTTCTGTGACGACGCACTCATCGCTAAGGTAAGAAGGTAAGGATCCTCAGTCAACTGAGAGAGCTTGACCCTCACGTCAGTGACGCGAACCGAAAGCTGCCCTCAAGCAGTGGCTTACTTGAGGTGCTGCCAATATACCAACCGCTTGTTGATGATATTGGGAGTAAAGGTTTGGTGCAGGGTATGGCGATTGCTGTTCATACCCGCGTCTCATTAAGTGACGATACCCCCGTGAATACGCTATCTCGGTAACATATGCTAACGTTGTCCGTACGGCGGAAATTGTACGGATGCCATTTCTATAGTGAACGGTAATGTATGGGGATGCTTTCGTGAGTGCTGGCACGAAAGGTTCAATTTATATTCTATCAAACTTCTGTAGGTACACTAACCGCGATTACGTTAAGCTAAGAACGGTTAGAAAAATTTGGCTAGTTAATATAAGGAGAGACGTATTATGTACGCCACCGAAATTAACCACGTAAGATCAAAGCTATTTGGCAATTGTTTTGCTTTGAGAGGACAAATAGGACGTGCATGCATCATGATCATACTTGAAAATTGAATAAAACATTTTCCTGGGTTTATAAGGGAGTAAGTTGCACTAGAGCACGTTTGAGCACTCACTTAAGGGCTATCTAGAAATCTGTCTTTTTCTGCCATATCTAGATAGAGGAATTAATTAGGCTTAGGAAATGATTTTATCTGAAGAGAAGCTCAATAGGGAAGTCGCTTCAAATTTTGCCCCCTTTCTGCTGCTAAATTTTGAGAATTTTTGGACTAGTACTCAGTGGGCAACACTAGAAACTTTCACACCTTAGTCTTTCTGACTGTTTTGAGCACTTCTGTCATCTAAATTCTTAGACCTTCTTAGTGAAGTTTTCTGCAAACGTGTTCAACATCAAACTTGTTGCAAACTTACTCAACCAGCTACTGTTCAAATTTGGAAATTTTTGGCTAAGTAGATTTTCCCTGGTGATCAAAATACTAGCACTCTGTCCACTGAAAAACCACCAAAATAGAGAAGCACTCAGAGATGTAGTCGAAGTGGTAGAAAATGTAGTTGTGGTGTTGAAAATGTAGTCGAAGTACTCGTGGATGCAATCTAAGTAGTCGAAGATATAGTCGTAAAAGACGGAGGAGTAACTGAAGCAGTCGGAGATGTAGTCGTAGTAGTAAAAAATGTAGTGTAGTCGAAGATGTGGTCATAGTAGTCGGATGTGTAACTGAGTCGGAGTCGTAGTCGTAGTAGTAATAGATATAGTTGAAGCAATTGGAGATGCAGTCGATATAGTAAAAAATGCAGTGTAGTTGAAGATGTAGTCATAGTAGTCGGAGGTTCAACTGAAGCAGTCCAAGACATAGTCGTAATAGTCAGAAATATAGTTGAAGCAGTCGTATATGCAGTCGAGATAGTCAAAGATGCAGTGTAGTCGAAATTGTAGTTGTAGTAGACGAAGGTACAATTGAAGCAGTCGAAGATGTAGTTGAAGCAGACGGAGATATTGTCGAAGCAGTCGGAGATGTAGTCGACGTAGTCGTCGATGTAGTGAGGCAGTCGGAGATATAGTCCAAGAACCCATAGTAGTAGTTGATGTAGTCGGAAACGTAGTCGAAGTAACCGGTGATGTAGCCATAGTAGTCAGAGAAGTAGTCGTGGTAGCCGCAAATGTAGTAGAAGTAGTCGAAATGTAGTCGTGGTAGTCGGAGTTTTAGTCGAAGCAGTCAGAGATGTAGTAGTCGGAGGTGTAGTTGAATACCAAAGTCGCAGGCCACTAAATTTTCTAGTCACTGCCAAAATTTGAAAGGACTTGGATGAATAGACTGGGAGTTATGAATTTTCTTGCAACCAGCAGTATTATGTCCACAGTTTATCTATGAATCCTTGAGCTCTAAATCTTCCGCACTTATGACACTCAGCCTTGGAGGTATTATGGATTCCCGAATTTATGAAAAATTTGCATCTTGCAGATGGTTCAAGGGACCCGCAACACCTAGAGCAGTTTTGGTGCTAGTGGTAGCGGACAACCGCAGCAGCCGCCACCACCGCCCAACATGGCTTAAGTAATGGCCACCCAAACCGAGTTGCTCCACCAGCTTGTTCAAGGGCAGCAAGCGTTTCAGCAATTCCAGTAGCAGCGGGGTGGGCACAATGTCCACCAACCTCAGGCTGCTGGCTATGTGGACATTTTGGGCACTCAGCCACCTCTGTTTCACAAGACAGAGGAGCCCTTGGATGCGGACGCTTGGATTTGCACAATCGAGTCCAAGTTTTCTCTACTTGTGGTGCCATGTTCCGATGCAAATAAGGCCCGTTTTGCCACGCAACAACTTCGCGGTACCGCGCACCTTAGGTGGGACAACTATTTCGCCATGCTCCCAGCTGATCATGTTGTCACTTGGGAGGAATTCAAGAATGCATTCAGAGCCCACCATATTCCGAAAGGGCTTATGGAGAGGAAGTTGAATGTATTTCTGGCTCTTACTCAGGGTACCCACACCGTACTCCAGTATGCCCAGGCTTTCAATAACCTTTGTCAGTACGCAGGCTATCATGCTGACACCGATGCTAAGAAGTGTGATCGCTTCCGCAGAGGCCTTAGTACCATGCTCAAGGACCACTTAAACCCCATCAGGGTAGACACTTATAATGAGCTAGTCAATCTGGCAATCACTCAGGAAGACTGTATCTTGGCTCACCGTGCTGAGAAGAAGAGGAAGGCACCAGCTGGACCCTCTAGTGCTCCGCCACAGAGGTATCATTTGGTGCAGAATGCTAATTCTAAAGCTCCTCAGAAGACCCCTCAACAAGGTGTCGGTGTTTTACCGCCACGCCCACCGAGGGATACCCACAAGGTGGTGAGTTTGGTTGGTTCGGTGTCGCCGAGATCAGGAACTCGAAGGTCCAAAGGAACACAGGGTTTTAGACAGGTTCGGGCCGCTGGGAGCGTAATACCCTACGTCCTGTGTGGATTGTATTGCCTTTGATGGTGGTGATTGTGATTGTCCCCGAGGGGGTACTTGTCCGCCCTTATATAGTCCGGGGGATAGGTTTACATGGGAATCCTAGTCGGGTACAAGCCAAGGAGTCCTCCCCGACTACTTCCCGGGTAGTCTCTATCTGACTCTGACTAGTCTAACTACCGTACGAGTAATCCTATTGTATTACGAGTAGTTACAACAGATGTAGGGCGTGGGTCATGTCCCATCTCAAATCCTAGGTGCGGTGCCACGTGGCCAGTTCTGTGTGTCCGGGTATGACAAGCCCCCGAGCTCTTCGTAGCCGAGTACTCACAGGCGTTCGAGTACTTCTGAAGGCGTCTTCAAGTTCTTCACGAACTTCGTCTTGAAGGTGTCCTCAGAGTACTTCCATGGCTGCATTGAGGCTGTGAGGTCTCATGCCCTGAGTAGTTGCAGTCTTCTTTATATATGGGGTGCGATTAAACTCGCACTCCATATGGAGTAGCCGCTGGGCCTTAGGTCGACTCGTAGAATCAGGCTGAGGGTCAATTTAAACTTGAGTCTTCTGTCTTAGTCTTCCAACAGATTTGAAAAATAAATCGCTGATGACACGTGTCCCGCAGCCCCTGAGCCTTGAATCCAAATCCCCAAGTTTTGGAATCTAGGATCCAAAGGATCATGACATGCGATATGGTAAAGATTTGATGGTAAACACGGGCAAATTGGTGTAGCAAATTTAAAAACCTCTCTTTTCGGGATGAATTCCGTGAAAAGATGGTGAAACAAATAACATCCCTAACAAGCACCCAAAATAACCGCTCAAACCAAACTTAGTGCTCAAGCCAATGACCAAGTAAATCCTCTAGGTAATAAATGTAACAAAACCTCTTATTTCGGAATAGAATCCCTGAAATAATGGTTAACAAACATACACTCAAGATAAATCTTAAAAAGCCTCTTGGTGCAGGTATTTGTCGAATAATCATGCGGTATCTAGCAGGGAACATGTGTACTGCCTTTGAAAGCAATCTGAGAGCTTTGCCACATTAGGCTCCCGAGCCAGGGGCATAAAAGTAGTCGATGCAGAAAAGGTGGCATTAGCCCCCGAGCCCCAGCGTACAGCAAGTAATGAAGCCATCTAGTCGAAAGTGATCCCGACTAGGATTGTAGTCAAGACAAGTAGTCGAAGTAGTCGAACTGGTATGGGACCAGTCGTAAACAAGTAAAATTCTTGTCATGGGAGCGAGGCCCCTTCGATAACATAGTGTACAAGTTGGAAACAAGTAATATATTAGTGGAGAAATATGGGAGCGAGGCCCCTTCAGCAAACTTGCACATGATATCAGTTGTAAACCAGTAAAACGGAGTTGTATTGGAAGTATAAGAACCAAGGCCCTTCAGAAACCCAAAATACTAGTCATGCAATGGTAATTAGGTACTGGGAGTATGGGAGCAAGGCCCCTTCAGTAAACTTGCGCGTAGTACCATTCATAAACCGGTAAAACGGAGTTGTACTAGAATAATCAACTTCTTAGCACCAAAATATGATAGACCTAGTTGAGTTAAGGATAAAACCGATGCAAGTGTTCAATATTCCACGAGTACCTCCTGGCCGTCCGAGTACTGCAGGCGATAAGATCCAGGGCTTGTAACCTTGTGCACAATGAAAGGTCCTTCCCATCGTGAATTGAGCTTGTGCAAACCAGTATCATCCTAGATCCGGTGAAGTACCATGTCTCCCACATTGAAAGAGCATCGTTGGATGTTCCTGTCATGGTAACGACGAACTCCTTGCAGGTAACGGGCCGACTGCAATAGTGCATTGCATCTGACTTCCTCGGTTGAATCAGTTCAAGTTGTCTTGACTTGTCGGCCTCGCCTTCTTCAAACCTCTCCAGTCGGGGAGACCTCCACATCACCTCAACTGGCAATATGGCCTCAGATCCATACATGAGAAAGAAAGGTGACTGGCCTGTGGCTTTGCTTGGTTGTGTGCGAAGCCCCCAGACTACTGATGAGATCTCGTTGATCCACTTGCCACCCTTTTTGTTGTTCTCGTCACAAAGTCTTTTTTCCAGTCTATCAAGAATCAAGCGGTTGGCATGCGCAACCTGGCCATTGGCCCGTGGATGAGCCACCGAAACATATTTGACTTCAATGGAGCTGCGTTCATAGAAATCCCAGAACTCATGCGAGTGGAAATTTGACCCCAAATCTATGATAATTGTTTGGGGAAACCAAAGAGGTGTAGGATGTCACAAATGAAAGTAACCACTCGGTCAGCAGTGAGTGTTGCGATTGGTTTGTACTCAATCCACTTTGTAAACTTGTCGATGGCCACCAATACGTATGTGAAACCTCCTGGCGCAGTTGTAAAGGGCCCAATCATGTCCAAGCCCCAACATGCAAACGGCCATGAAGGTGGTATGGTTATCAAAGTATTAGCCGGAACATGATGCTGTTTACCAAAAAATTGGCAGTTGGTACACCGGTGAACGAGTGCTTCGGCATCTGCCAAACCAGTTGGCCTGTAGAAATCAGAGTGAAATGTCTTGCCGACTAGTGTGCGGGAGGCAACATGGTTCCCGCACACGGCTTCATGAATCTCCTAGAGTATTTCTTTGCCTTCCTCCGTGCTGACACACTTCATGAGTATGCCTGACGCTGATCCACGCTTTTACAAATTGCCCCCGACTAGAACATACCCTCTGCTACGCTGTAGGATGCGAGTAGCCTCAGCACTTTTTGGGTCGACACCGGGGGGTAGTTTGTGCTCTTGGATGTAGTCGATGAAGGTCACCCTCCAGTCGACCTCGATCAGCAAGACCTCTCGGTCGGGTTCCTTGGGACCCTGAATGATGGAACTTGAGTCTGGTGTCCTGGTGGAAGGGTGATGCCACTCATGAACGAATACTCCCGGTGGGATGTTAGCACGATCTGAACCCAATTTGGAAAGCACGTCCGCGCCCACATTGTTGTTGTGAACCACATGATGAATCTCCAGCCCCAAGAACTTTTTCTCGAGTTTGCGTATGTCCATGACATAGGCGTCCATGGTGTCCTTGTTGATGTCCCACTCCTTATTGACTTGTTGAACCACCAGTAAGGAGTCGCCATAGACTAGTAATCGCTTGATGCCGAGGGAGATTGCCAAGCTTAGGTCGTGCAGCAGTGCCTCGTACTCGGCCTCGTTGTTGAAGACCTCGAATAGAATTTGAAACACATACTTGAGCTGTTCTCCTCTCGGACTGATGAAAAGTACTCTCGCAACACCGCCACCGAGCTTGAGTGAACCATCAAAGTACATGACCCAATGCTCCGGCTGGTTGGTTGGGGCTTCCACTTGGTTTTCTCACCACTCAGCCATGAAATCGACTAGTGCTTGTGACTTGATGGTTGTCCGGGGCAAGAAGTTGAGTGTGAGGGCTCCCAGCTCCACCGCCCACTTCGAGATGCGCCCGGTAGCATCCCGATTGTGGAGGATATCCGCCAATGGGAAGTCGGAGACCACCAAGATATTGTATGCATCGAAGTAGTGGCGAAGCTTCCTGGAAGTGATGAGGATACCATAAAGAATTTTTTGAATCATCGGGTAACGAACCTTGGATTCAGAGAGGACTTCGCTGATGAAGTAAACCTGTCGCTGCACCCCGAAGACGTGGCCTTCTTCCTGTCGTTCCACCACGATCGTCATACTGATGACGTTAGTAGTCGCGGCGATGTAGAGCAGCAGGTTCTCACCTGGTTGGCGAGCCGTCAGGATGGGTGGTGATTGCAAGTGATGTTTGAGGTCTTGTAGAGCCTTGTTTGCTTCCTCGGTCAACTTAAACTTGTCGTGGTGCTTGAGCAACTTGAAGAAGGGTAGTCCCCTTTCTCCAAGTTGGGAAATGAAGCGGTTTAAAGCTGCCATGTAGCCGGTTAGCTTCTGGACGTCTTTGACAGTCTTTGGGGCATCCATGGTTATGATGGCATTGATCTTCTCTGGATTGGCTTCAATCCCGCGGTTGCTGACGATGAACCTGAGTAGTTTGCCCTGAGGGACGCCAAAGACTCACTTTGTCGGGTTGAGCTTCCATCAAAACCGTCACAAGCTGTTGAAGGTCTCCTCGAGGTCAGTGATGAACTCGTCATGGGATCTGGTCTTGATGACCACATCATCCACGTAAGCCTCAATGTTGCGGTGGTTGATCTGCGTGGCACAATTGGATGGCCCGTTGATAAGTGGCTCCTACGTTCTTCAACCCAAAAGACATTCTAGTATAGGCATATGCTCTGAAGGGGGTGATGAACTCCGTTTTCATCTGGCCATCCTCCTTGAGAGCTATTTGATGGTAGCCCGAGTAGCAGTCGAGGAAGGAGAGCAAAACGCAGCCAGTCGTGGAGTCAATGACTTGATCGATGCGTGGGAGCGCGAAGGGGTCCTTCGGGCAATGTTTATTGAGATCAGTATAATCCACACACATCCTCCATTCATTATTGTTCTTTTTGAGTACAAGTACAGGGTTAGCTAGCCACTCTGGGTGGTAAACTTCTTTAATAAAACCAGCCGCGAGTAGGTTTGCTAACTCTTTCTTGATAGCCTCCCTCTTGTCGAGGGCAAAATGATGCAGTCGTTGCTTCCTCATAGTGGCCTTAGGGTCGACTTTCAGGCAATGCTCGATCAACTCCTTGGGCACCTCTGGCATATCCGCTGGTTTCCACGTGAATATGTTGCGGTTACCCCTAAGGAAGTTGACGAGCGTGCTTTCCTATTTGTCACCTAGGCCGCCTCCAATCGGAGCAGTCTTGGATGAGTTGCCTTCCTGCAGCTCGATGGTCATGATGCCGACGTTGCTGGGGTTAGGTTTAACCCTCGATTGGCTTGGCCGCTGGTTGGAGATCTCCATCTCTGTGTTGGTTAGCTTCAGCGCGGACGTGAGTACTTCTGCAATTGGCTCTGACACGCGTGAAGTTGTTGCGTACTCGATCGCCTCCTTATCGCAGTCGTACGACTTCTTGAGGTCGCCACGGAGTGTGAGCACGCCTATCTTGCTCGGCATCTTGAGTAGTAAGTACACGTAGTGAGGCACGGCCATGAATTTGGCTAGTGCCGGCCTGCCAAGAATGGCATGGTACGACGAGTCAAAATCCGCCACCTCAAACTTAATGTACTTGGTGCGATAGTTGTCTTTGGTCCCGAAGCTAACTGGCAGGACCACCGATCCAAGTGGTGTAGCCACATTGCCTGGGACGATCCCGTAGAAGGGAGCCTTACTCGGAGTGAGCATTGTTGAAATGTCCAGTCCAATATTCTTGAGGGTACTCGCGAAGAGCAGATTGAGTCCACTTCCACCGTCAATGAGTACTCGGATAAGCTGCGAGCCCGCCACGACAGGATCTAGGACGAGCGGGAACTTTCCCGGCTCGGAGAAGCTGGTCCATTGATCCTCCCTGGAAAAGGAAATCGGGACCTCGCTGTATCTCAAGGGCCTTATCGTGGCTAGTTCCACACAGAGAACTTTGCGCAGGGTTAGCTTCTGCGCGCGCTTGGTGAGTAATCCACTGTCTCCACCGAAGATAACGTTGACGACATTCTTTGGATCTTGGAAATCTTGGGCTCCCGACTTGTCACCTCCTTCTTCATTGTCCTCCTTGTTCTTTCGCTTCCCGACTTGATGGAGGGGTGGAGCGTTGAGTAATTTGCGGATGGTGACGCAATCAAAGAGAGTGTGACGCGACTTCGGGTGAATCGGGCATTGCTTGTGCGGGACTTGCTCGTATTCAGACTGGTTGTTCCCTGACTTCTTGCCGCGCGGGTTGCGCTTGACAGCCTCGATTTCATGGTCTGGCTTGCGCTTTCGGGGGTTCCCCGAGTGGTTCCGCTGGCTTTTGTTGGAGTGGTCGTTGCCGTTCCCTTGTTTGTTGTGGTTGCGCTTGGGGAAGCGGTTGTTTTCCTCGTCCTCCTTGTCAGCCCATCTTGTCATCATGTCCCACAGCTCCACGACAGTAGTCGGGCGTTTGCGCCCGAAGTCGTGGTGCGTGTTCTTCGAGAAGAGGCCATGTTGGAAGTAGCGGATGACATCTTCATCAGTGATGTTGGCGATGGTGGCGCGCGTCTCAAAGAAACACCGTGTGTAAGACCTCAGGGTCTCGTTCATCTCCTGCTTCACCTGGGACAAGTTGTGACGAGTGCCTGCCCTAATCATGGACCCCTGGAAGTTGTCGATGAAGGCCCGCTTGAGGTCCTCCCACGAGTCGATGGAGTTTGGCTTCAGGCTTTCAAGCCTTGTGAGGGGTGCGGGTTCTAGGGCCACGTGAAACTTCAATAACGACGGAATAGCAATGAAGCCACTGGCGTGGGTCCTGCTTACCGTCATACTTGGGGATTCCAACTGATTTGAAGTCCTTGGGGTAGGACTTGTCGGTGATGGTCGTAGTGAAGGTGGGGAAGCGGTCGCTGTCGTCGTCGTCATAGTTCCTGCCGGTACAGTCCTTCCTCCTCGCATTAATGACAAGCTGCGCGTCGCGGCCTTCATTGATCTTCTGCCTGAGGTCGATCGTGGGAGCGTCCTGGAGGCTGGCTGCGACTGGATCTTGGCCGCGGTACCTTGCCCACGATGGTTGCGAGGGGGTTGTTGTACTTCTTGTTCATTGTTGCCACGCGCAGACGGGTGGCCCTCATTGCGCTAGCAGTTGTCGTTCCTCCGACTCCCTTGGCCTCCTCCGGGAGTGCGACTAACCAGCGTGGTATCCCAGTGTTGCTCGGACCTAGAGAGCTGGTTCCGAGTGGATGACACTGGATGTTGCCCATCGAGTTGCACGAGCGCACGCTAGGTCAAGTACTGCAACCTTTAGATCTGGGGGTTAGATGGGAGTTGTTGGGCCAAGAGTGCTGCCTCTGCAATCGCACCGATTGGGGTACGGTACTCGCGATCCGCCACTGCTGTGAAAGTGTTGGAGAGATCCCTTGGTCCACGGGCACGGTTCTACGCGTTGCATCTGCGTTGAGCGCGCTTGGCATTCTTTGCCCGTCGGATCCTCTGTTGTTCCTCGTCTTCATCTTGAGGAGCGTCTGCTGTGGGCTCATCGACTGAGATGTCCGCGAGTTGTTCGTTGTCGTACTGGGTGCCCATCTCGTCTTCCTCCGTGTTGTGAAGGGAAGCCATGCAGACTTGTCGATCCGGCGAGTGGTTGCACTAAGGCCGATCTCGAGCAGACTCTCACTTTCTTCCGCGATGGGCGAGAGAGGTCTACCCTCTTGGAAGGTTTGTTCTTGCATGAAGGCCACGAGGCGAGATTCATAATCGAGTAGTTCGGAGGGCTCAAAGCCCATCCAGTACATGAAACATCCTTGTGGCGTTGATGTAATCGTTAAACCTAGATAGCTTCCCGATAAGAATTCGGGGTGGCCATCGGGTTGGGACTAGTTTTGAAGGGCGGGGGCCGCCCGACGGGTGGTGGCTCCCTCACCTCCGAGTCCTTTTCAGATTCGGTTTAGAGGTGTAGTCCCGCACGTGGAGTACTCTGCATCGGAGTCCGAGTAGAAGTCAGAACCGGGGGCCTCCCGGCTAGCGGTGGCACCCGCGTCCCCGATTTGGGGCAGCAGATGCAAATCCTCCTCCAAGTCAGAGAGGGATTTGGATTGTAGGGTCTTTGTAAATCGGATTGAATCCGAGTCGAGTAGATCTGTTGCAGCTCGAGTTGAAGTCATTTTGAAAACGGACATCGTTTTGATCTGCTGGGCCAGATCCGGAAGCAGCGTGTCGACGAGGTTGTCGACGAAGTCGTCAAGACCGCCGCTTGAGGTCGATGAAGTAGCCTTCTTCTGCTTGGAGTTGGCTAGGTGGCTGTTGAAGCAACCCGAACCATCGGCGATGCAGATCCAAGAGCCGAAGATGAAAGTCGTGCCCTCATCGAGCATGACGCTGGTGAAGTTGAATGACGCCATCGAGTTCTCCGGAGGATCTTCGATGAGCTCCCCTACATGGCGCGCCAGCTGTCGGTGTTTTACCACCACGCCCACCGAGGGATACCCACAAGGTGGTGAGTTTGGTTGGTTGGGTGTCGCCGAGAATAGGAACTCGAAGGTGCAAAGGAACACAGGGTTTTAGACAGGTTCGGGCCGCTGGGAGCGTAATACCCTATGTCTTGTGTGGATTGTATTGCCTTTGATGGTGGTGATTATGATTGACCCCGAGGGGGTACCTGTCCGCCCTTATATAGTCTGGGGGACAGGTTTACATGGGAAGCCTAGTTGGGTACAAGCCAAGGAGTCCTACCCGACTACTTCCCGGGTAGTCTCTATCCGACTCCGACTAGTCTAACTATCGTACGAGTAATCCTACCGCATTATGAGTAGTTACAACAGATGTAGGGCGTGGGCCATGTCCCATCCCGAATCCTAGGTGAAGGGTGCCACGTGGCCAGTCCAGTGTGCCCGGGTCTAACACAAGGGCGTTGCGTTTTCAGGCCCCCACAACAGCAGGGCGTTGCGCGACCCCTATGCCTCAGCAGACTGGCCCAAGGCCGATTGCTCAGCAGCCAGCTCGTCCGAGCAACGCAAATCGTTGCTTTAATTGTGGGAGTTCGAGCCACTTTGCACGAGAATGCCCCCAGCCTATGCAGCCAAATCAGGGGCAAGGTTCTAATCACAACAATAAGAACAAGGGAAAAAGATAGACTGTTCAAGTTCAGCCCACCGCCCACCTCTTGCTGGAGCTCCTGCACACCGTCGACAGCCCAACTCCGGAAACCCCAGCCCCAACCGAGCACACCTACAGGTTTCCCTCGACCTCCTCGTCCTCCCCCAACCCTTTCCCCTCGCCGCCGACTAGTTTCCTCATCGGGATTTGACCGCCAACCATGGCAGCCCCGCCCAGGGACTACATTGCAATCGCCAAGTTCTTTTTAGGGTCCTTTCTTCTAGATCCAGGGACCTATCTGCGAGAACCCGAGTACTTTTGTTTTCAAGAGACTATCAATTGTAAAATCAATCTAAAATCATACACAAATCAGAAAAATGCAAACTAAAATTTGTTGTGACCCTCTTGATGTATTCGACTACTTTTACATAGATAGATGACCAGTTACAAAGTAAAACTTGATCTAAAAATAATCTTGTTTTAAATAGCCCATAAATGTATCTCTTGATCTAGGACAGTACTATGAATGATTTTTGGATTCTAAGCTAGTCTCTGCTTGTTAAGACTTGTGTAAAAATCACAAGGCCAGAACATGTCTCTACAAGTAGTTTTTGTGGAATCTTGTTTGATGTGACATTTTGTTAGAGTTATTTGTTCATGCTGTTCTACTGATATTTTAGGGTTGAAACTTTTACAGTAGAGTAACGTTGATGCATAAATGATGTGGACAAAGTTTGGAACTTGTTACTTCTTTCTAACTTGCTCCTATGTTTTTTAGTTACGAAAAACAACATGAAATCAAAGTAACTAGTCCTGGTGCTTAGAAAAATAAGAAATTTTAACCAGAGGCTACCTTTGTGTAGATTGTCATGTTGGAAAAGTATGAGACAAAGAAATTTTGTGGAACTACCTGTAGAAACAAATCTTGATTAATGTAGACGTATCTTGACTTATTTTCTATGATCTGTATTTTGCACACTAAAACCTGAAAAATTTACAGTAGACTCACCATAAGTTTAGGATTATTCAGTAAAATGTTGAGCATCAGTTCTTGCATGGTTTGTTCTGTATAAATAGATATTGATCCTAGCAATAGCTGTTTAATGTATTTTTCATGATTAATCTATTTAATGAAAATGGCTGAAAATTTTACAGTGAGTTTGTACTTAACTAATGTGCTCTGCATAAAAATCTCAACACAAGAAACTATCTCTATGAGTTATTTTATTTTCATCCATGCTTACTTTTGGAAAAATGGCCGTTTATGAAATGATGAAACCTCTCACTTACTTAATGAAGTTAATTAATCTAGATACTACTCGATAAATGACTGTCCAAGGAAAAGAAAATGAAGTGCTCTACAACTTAACTTTAGTTTTATTGAATTGCAACTTTATACTAAAATAGTTATTTATCTTGTACCATTAAAACCACTCATACATATGCATTCATATAGAATCGACGACTCTCACCGATGGAACCTACGCGCTGGTGCCAGAGCTCGAGAGTGAGCAGCGTGAAGCTCAAGTTAATCTAACTGAAGTTGCTGAAGACCCGAACCAAAGTTCAGAAGAGCCCAAGGCTAGCTTTGCTCAGGAAGGCAAGCCCCGGAGCATAACCCCTACTTTTAAACTTATGCAACTTTTATTTATATATGGTATTATCCATTAAGTTTTAGGAGTTGATTGAAACCCTAGTTACATGATCCTAGTACCTATGATATGAACACTGGTCGGTGTCGGTCGCTAGATTACATGATCCTTATAGGACTCCGGTAAAAGTCGAGTGATTTCCTATGTTGGAATCATAAGGTCGACGAACAGGGCTATGTTACGATATTCCTGTTAATGATTGAGGCCCCGTCTGTTTAGCGAAAATGCTAAGGTTGCGGTGTGTGGTAGTGGTGGTTAAGTTTTTGAACGTACTAACCATATGCCAAGAATATGGTAATCGGTAAGCTTAAGTACCTGATTGAACCGGTGCGTGGACATACCTCCCACTGTCTTGACGCCATTCCCATGGGCACATGGTGAGTGCAAGAGCAGCCACGGCCTGGCGCCATACCATGGTTCGTGGACCTCTGTACTTGAGGACAGTGGCCTTGATCCATGAAACGTGAATAAAGGGGAAAAGTTGCACGTGTGACTCTGTGAGTAACCACATGACATGTGTTTAGGTTTCCCTTGCAAGGTTAAGAAATTCGAGGACATGGTTTTCAGGTGAGACATTTGAGGACATGGTTGCTAGTTTGACTTGGCCGTGTACTCTTCCTTCTGGTTGGTCGGTGGAATGGGATACGTCCCTGGCCAATGATGATAACACTGAATGATGTCATGTAAGGGCTTCATCATGATATGTTGTATCATCGTTAGGACTATCGTTTATTTTCCGCTGCACTATTAAACTCTGAAAGTACTTGTGTATGCATGAATTCGAACTTGGTTTGGAATAATAATTCATGTTGAACTCTATGATGTAAAATTTGTGGATTGTTGTAATCTCTGGGCTTACCTACGTGTGGGTTGTATGTATGCATTGTTTCGATCGAAATTCCAGTGGCTGCATCGGGATGTTACCCGACAGACTGTCGTTTTACTCCGTTTTAAGTGCGTGTTAGCCTGGATTGCCTCTACGGTGATGGTTAGTGCACTTAATCCGGATTAATTCGGGCGGTTCTGCCACACATTATTATTCTTTCTCAAAACTAGTACAGGGTTAGCTAGCCACTCGGGGTGGCAGACTTCTTTAATAAAACCAGCCGCGAGTAATTTTGCTAACTCCTTTATGGCCACCCTTTTGTCTGGAGCGAAGCGTCGTAGTCGTTGTTTCTTCTGAGTGGCATTAGGGTCGACTTTTAGGCAGTGCTCAATCAGCTCCTTGTGCACGCCCAGCATATCCGCTGATTTCCACGCGAATATGTCACGGTTGGCCCTAAGAAAACTGAAGAGCGTGCTTTCCTATTTGTCACTCAAGCCGCCTCCGATCAAAGCTCTCATGGATGGGTCGCCTTCTCGCAGCTGGATGGTCTTGATGCTGATGTGGCTGGGGTTGGGTTTTACCCTGGACTGGCTAGGTCTCTAATTGGAGACCTCCATCTCTGTGTCGGTGAGCTTTTGTGCGGCCGCAAAGACTTCTACCGAAGGTTCTAGCACGCGTGATGTCGCCGCGTACTCGATCGCCTCTTGGTCGCAGTCATACAACTTCTTCAAATCGCCACGGAATGTGAGTCTTGCCTGGCATCTTGAGTAGCAAGTAGACGTAGTGAGGTACGACCATGAATTTGGCCAGAACCGATCTGCCGAGGATGGCGTGGTATGACGACTCAAAGTCGGCCACCTCGAACTTGATGTACTCCGTGAGGTAGTTGTTTTTGGTCCCAAAGGTAACTGGCAGGACCATTGAACCAAGTGGTGTAGCTACGTTCCCTAGGACGATACCGTAGAATGGAGCATTACTGGGGGTGAGCTTCTTGGTAATGTCCAGCCCCATCTTCTTCAGTGTACTCGCGAAGAGCAAGTTGAGGCTGCTCCCGCCATCGATGAGTACTCAGGTCAACTGCGAGCCTACCACGACAGGGTCTAGGACGAGCGGGAATTTTCCTGGCTCGGAGAAGCTGGTCCACTGGTCCTCCATGGAGAAGGAGATTGGGACCTCACTATATCTCAGAGGTTTCTGTATGGCCCGCTCGACAGAGGGGATCTAGCGCAGAGTCAGCTTCTGCCCACGCTTCCACGGGAAGTTGCCGTCTCCGCCGAAGATGACATTGATGACATTCTTTGGATCTTGGAAATCTTTGGCCCCTGAATTGTCACCCTCTTTGTCATCCTCCTGATCCTTCCGCTTGCCGTCGTGATCAGGGAGTGGAGCGTTGAGTGACTTGCGGAGGCTAACGCACTCGAAGAGCGAATGCTTGGACTTTGGATGCATCGGGCATTGCTTGTGCAAGACTTTCTCAAACTGAGTTTGATATTTCCCCGACTTCTTGCATCGTGAAATGCGCTCAACAGCAGCGACTTCATGGTCTAGCTTGCATTTTTGGGGGTTTCATGAGTTGTTCTGCTGGCCTTTGTCAAAGTGGTTGTTGTTGTTGCCCTACTTGTCGTTTTTGCGATTGGGGAAGTGTTCATTCTCCTCATCCTCCTGGTGGGCCCACCGTGCCATCATGTCATGGAGTTCCACGGCAGTATTTGGGAGGTTGCGTCCGAAGTCGTGGTAAGTGTGCTTCGAGAAAAAACCATTCTAGAAACAGCGGATGACGTCCTCGTCGGTGCTGTTGGCGATGGTGGCTCCATCTCGAAGAAGAGCCGGGTGTAGGACCTCAGGGTCTCGTTCATCTCCTACTTAACCTGGGACAAGTCATGAAAAGTACCTGCTCGGATCATGGATCCCTGGAAGTTGTCAACGAAGGCCCTCTTGAGATCCTCCCAGGAGTTGATGGAGTTTGGCTTGAGACTTTCGATCCAAGTGAGAGGTGCGGATTCCAAGGCTACCGGGAAATAGAGCACCTTGGTGGAGTTGGATCCACCTGACACCTCGATGGCGACGGAGTAGCAGTGAATCCACTGGTGTGGGTCTTGCATGTCATCGTACTTGGGGTGCCGATTGGTTTGAAGTCCTTGGGGTAGGAACGATCGGTGATGTTGGAGGAGAACGCGGGGAAGCGGTCAGTATCGTCGGCGTCGTGGTATCTGTTAGGTCTGTCCCTTATCCTTGCCTCAATGACACGCCATGCGTCTCGACCATCATTGATCTTCTGCCTCAAATCATCCATAGGAGCATTCTGTAGGCTGGCCTCAGGCTGAGCTTCACACTGAGGCCTTACATTGTGCTAGCTGCAGGGTGGTCGCAGAGGTTGCTACACCTCTTGGTCGACATTGCCACGCACGGACTGCTATCCTTGGAGATTGCCATGGCCGCCCTGATTGTCCTAGTTGCGCTGGTGGTTGTCGCCCCTCCAGGGTCCGGCTCCACCTCCGGGGGTGCGACTGACCTGTGCAGAGTCACTGTGATGCTCGGATCTCGAGAGGGTGTTCCGTGTTAAAGACATGGTGTTTTGCTCGTCGAGTTGCTCGAGCGCGCGCTGGGTTTGGTACTGCAGCCTTTGCACCTGGGGGTTTGGCTGTAGTTGTTGAACTAGGAGCGCTGCCTCTACAATGGCGCCAATCAGGGTGTTGTACTCCCGATCTTCGGCTGCTGCGAAGGCATTGTTGAGGTTCCTGCGGTACAGCTGGTTGCGTGCGCAGTTTTCCATGTTCCGCCTGCGCTTGGCGCGCTTGGCATTCTTCAACTGCCGGATCCTCCTGTGCTCTTCATTCTCGTCCTAGGAAGCGTCCGCCGTGCGCTCGTCGGCGGATACGTCCGCGAGTAGTTCTGCGTCGTACTCTGGATTTGGCTCATCGTCCTCCACGTTGTGGAGGGAAGCCATGTAGACTTGGCGATCCAACGTGGTCTTAGTCGTATGGTTGAACTCAACTAGCTCTGTGCTGCCCTCTTCCTCTTCAGTGATGCGAGAAAAGGGCTTGAATTCCTGGAGAGGCAGTTCCTGCGTGAAGGCCACAAGACGGGAGTCGTATTCGAGTAGCTCAAAGGGCTCCATGCCCTTCCAGTACACGAACCTGCCTTGCGGCGTAGTAGTTATGGTCAAACCCAGGTGACTACATGAAAAGGATTTGGAGTCGTTGTCTGAATCAGAGTAGTTGTCAAAAATAGGGGCCACCCGGCAAGCGGTGGCTCCCTCATCCCCGATCTTGAGCAGATGATCTAAGTCCTCCCCCAAGTCGGAGAGGGACTCAAACCGCATAGCCTCCTGGTAGAACGACACGACATTGCGTAACCTGAACAGGAATCAGGTACGACCCTCCTCAGATCGGGTTGAGTCTGATCCAGGAAGTCCTGGTGCAGCAGAAGTTGAAGTCACGTCGAGAATGGACATCTTCTCGATCTCCTCGGTGAGATCGGGGAGCAGCATCTCATCGAGGTTGTCGATGAACTCGTCGAGACCTCTGCATTGGGTTGCTACAGGAGCCTCTGGCCTGCTGGTCTCGGCTAGGTGGCTATTTAAGCCACCTAAGCCGTTGGCGACGCAGATCCAAGAGCCGAAGATGAACATTGTGCCCTTGTCGAGCATAGCGCTGGTGAAGTCGAAAGTTGCAATGGAGTTCTCTGGTGGAGGCTCGATGAACACCCCTACCTGGCGCGCCAACTGTTAGTGTTTAACCTCCAAGCCCATCGAGGGATATCCCCGAGGTGGTAGATTATAGTTTGGGTTTCGCCGAGATCAGGAACTCGAAGGTGCAAGGAACACAAGATTTAGATAGGTTCGAGCCGCCAAGAGCGTAATACCCTACGTCCAGTGTGGTGGTCGGTATTGCCTTAGGTGTTGATGTGTTTTGAGGGGGTCCCTGCCTGCCCTTATATAGTATGGGGTGGCAGGGTTACATGGAAATGCTAGCCAGATACGAGCTTAGGAGTCCTACCCGAGTACTACTCGGGTAGTTTCCTTCTGTTCTGACTAGTCCTACTACGGTACGAGTAGTTACAACTGATGTACGGCGTGGGCCATGTCCCATCTCTTATCCTAGAATATGCGCCATATGCATAGTCCCATGGCCCCGGGTCTGACAAGTTCCACTAGTTTTGGTGCTTATTTATTTCTGGAGCTCAGTGTGCAAAACTTCGCTGATTTTGGAGACAACCCAGGCCGGCCGGCCTCTCATAAGCCTGCCGGCCTGACACTGTGGCCTTTTGTGTCCAAACTTCACCCTATAGGCTTACAAACACAAGTCCATGGTATCAGGACTAGCACATCATGAAGGAAAACATCCTATAGTTGATAGGCCTAAGCCATGGATTGATGGACCCACATGCAGTATCTACCCTGGTCATCAAGCTCAAAACAGCCCTCCTAGAGTACATGCACGCGTTGATGGATGAGTTGGTTCAATGAAGGGTTGAGAGGAGCCAGAGCTAGGCCGACCGGCCTCTCCCAGGCCGGCCGGCGTCGAATTGCTTAGCCTCAAACAAACATAACCGTTACCAACCTCAAGAAGAGATTAGCAACGCCCAGGAGAAATGTGGTGACACGCGGCAAAAGTCCTAGGCCTGTCTGCCTCCTTCTACAGCGCCACGTGCCCCTCTTCATGTAGAAGTTACCTCAACCGCCAATGCAGTGTACAAGCTAAGCACCAGTCCGAGAACCGACATTGAAGACCTATAAAAGGCAGCCCATACCTCCACTCTCAACACACCTTCCTTGGAGATAAGAAGAGTTCTCAAGATGTAGTTGCTCTATCTTTGTGTAGAATAGGGAGAGTGTGAGGTGAGAGCTTGGGTGGGAGCCAAGCTAGGAGAGGAGCCGGGTTCTCTCGGTCCTACTCCAACACTTTAGACACCTTAGAGGAATGAAGCTTCTTTTAGTAAGTTCCTCATCTTTCTTCAGTATCTCACTAGTTCTTCTCTTTACTTTCAGTAATTTGTTTATTTACTTTCTTTGATCTGCGGGATCCACTGTCTGCGTAGGTAGCAAGTTCTACCTAATTGAGTTTGCTCTTTATCTTAATGTTAGATAGGAGTAAGTGACTTGACAGTTTAGGCGTGGTGCTTAGACTTGGTTAGTTACCTTAGGTTGTGTTCCACCCCACAGAACAGTGTGGTACGCGGCAGGTGTTGACAACCATGTCTATCCCTCGTAGTCCACCACGTTCGAGTGCTTTCATAGCAGTAGTAGTAGGTTGCCGTTGGACTCCCCTCTCACCCCTTTCTGAAGTCCTTTCTCTTCCAGCTGCCGAAGCAGATCAAGTTAGTGAGTAACAAGTTATCTGGGTAACGAGTTGGCAAACTGAAGTTAGGCTTGTACCCTCTTACCTCTTCTCCCTTGGTGGGTCCAGTTGAATAGTTCTAGGTCTGGTTGCGCGTATCGTTCCTTGGATTCGATATCCCAGGTAAACTCCCTGGGAAAAGCTACATCGGTATCCATGCGCTTGCGGATTAGTTCGTATAGTCTAAGGAGTGCCAATAAGCTTTCTGGTGTCATTGCTAGGGAACGTAGCAATACTATCTAATGGATATGAGATCTAGCAGTTCCATATGGAATTTTCTCCTAGTTATCCGGCAGTTCCATCTCGCGAGTATTTGGAACTGCCTCCATCTTGCCACCCATTCTATCTAATGGATATGAGATCCATCTCAGTATCATAGCCATGGTTCGCGCATAGTCCTTTTCTGGTAGAAAGGACAAGAGTCCATATGCTCACCTGCAGGAATTCAAGAAAAATTGCGCATTGTTGACCATACACGGTATGAATCAAAACACCTTACGGTGGAAGCTCTTTCCGTTCTCTCTGACTGGAGAAGCAAAAATTTGGTACGACTGGAAGGCAGTGAGAGTTGAAGGAGATTGGATCAAACTGAAGGATGAGTTATGCTTATTCTTCTTTCCTGTTGACAAACTTATACCGCTTCGCATTCAACTGCTCACATTCAAGCAAGGCGAAGAGTCACTTGGAGCAGCCTGGGAAAGATTTATGCTCACGGAAAATTCCGGGCCACCTCATGGTATTTCGGAAGAAATGCTAATGCAGCACTTCGTTGGTGGTCTTAAGCCAGAAGCGCGCATTTCATGAATGTCACCTCTGAGGGATCCGTCATGTAAAAGACAGTTGTTGAAGTAAGAACTATTCTGGAGAAGGTCCTTGACAGCACTCAGCACACGGGAGTCTTTGACGATCTACCTGAGCCAACTGATCAGCCCAAAGAGAAGCAGCAAATTCACACCCTATCAGCTACATCCTCTCCACCTCAACCATACATAGAGGAAATCACCGAACCAATGAAGTCCACAGATCATGAGCCACTCATAGAAGATATGCCAATGTTCATCCCTGATCTCTTCACAGAAGAAGAGTATATAAAGCTCGCCAATGCTTCAACCATGTAGACGGAGCACAAGTGCATATGCTCAAGATCTGAGGCGTTCATTCCAGATGCCACACCGTAGATTGAGGGTCTTACTGCGATTAAGAGAAAGGAATGGATAGAGGAAGCAGAATCAAGCAGTAGCATCATACAGATCTGCCATGATTTCAGAATACTCCTCTGCACTATTGGGGACGCTGCACCGCAAGAAGTCTTTCACGATTTGAAGGTAAGGGTGAATGTGATGTCCAAAACATTGGTAGATCACATTGCACCATAAGACCCCTTGATTTTCTCTCGTAAGCACCTGAAGTGGATCGATGACCAGATTGTGAAGGGTCAAGGAATCCTCCACGTTATGTCCTTGAATATGGGACATAACAAAGTATTCTTGGATATTCACATCTTCAATATCCCTGGAGGTGAAGAGTTTGTCTTGATCGGACAGCCAATAGAGCCACTTGTCAACCCCAATAGAGACCAAGCAACCCTCGAGGTTAAGGTTGGCAAAGATAGAATCCCAGCCAGCCTAGTACGTTCGTGCAACACCTAGTGGAGGAAACGATGAGCATTATTCAAGGAGGGTTAACTCAGCCCAATATTGAACAAGATGCTATTCACTTCACCCAGGAAACAGATCAGGACGGGAAGAGTAGGCTTAAGGAAGAAGAGAAACCGCAACCTCCTCTTCCTGAGCTGAAGCCACTGCCTCCTGGTTTGAAGTACACTTTCCTCCACAACAACAGAAGCACGTTAGCTGTCATAAGTGATAAGCTGACAAAGAGTGAAACTCGACGGCTCATTTCAGTCTTGGGGAAATCGATCTGTCATTGGGTATTCCCTACAAGACTTGAAGGGGATCAACCCCAACCTATGTACCCATCGCATTCCAATGGAGCCGGACCATAAGCCATCAATAGAATATCAACAACGGCTTAATGATGCGATGAGGGAGGTAATAAAGAAAGAGGTTCTGAAGCCACTACACGCGAGCATCATGTACCCTATGCAATATAGTGAGTGGGTCAGCCCAGTTCAAGTTGTTCCGAAGAAGGGAGGCATGACAATAGTCTAGAATGAGATAAATGAGCTCATACCTCAGAGGAAAGTTAGTGGATGGCGGATATGCATCGATTACCGGATGCTCAACAAGGCTAACCAGAAAGATCACTTTCCTCTCCGCTTCATCGATGAGATGCTTGAATGGTTGGCAGAGCACTCATTCTTCTGTTACCTCGATGGATACTATGGTTATCATCAAATTCCTATTCATCCGAATGACCAGAGTAAGACTACCTTCACCTATCCCAACGGCACATTCGCCTCCTCGCGAATGTTGTTTGGTCTTTGCAATGCACCTGCTTCATTTCAGAGGTGTATGATGGCGGTCTTCTCCAACCTGATAGAGAACATAATTGAGGTATTCATGGATGATTTCTCAGTCTATGGAAAGGATTTTGAGGAATGCCTTAAGAATTTGGATAAAGTGCTCAAGAGATGCTATGAAACGCACTTAGTCCTTAATTGGGAGAAGTGTCACTTCATGGTCAGAGAAGGGATTGTCGTTAGACATAGAGTGCATATAGAGGGATAGAAGTGGATCGGGCAAAGATCGAGGTGATCGAACAGTTGCCACCCCCAACGAATGTCAAGGTAGTACGAAGTTTTCTGGGGCACGCTGGCTTTTATAGGAGATTAATCAAGGATTTCTCCCGTATAGCCAAGCCTTTGACAAGTCTTCTTGCCAAAGAAACTCCTTTCAACTTTGATAAAGGTTGCCTCATTGCCTTTTACACCCTCAAGAAGGCACTCGTTTATGCACCCATCATACAACCTCCCGATTGGAAACTTCCTTTCGAGATCATGTGCTATGGAAGCGACTACATCGTTGGTGCAGTGCTGGGTTGATGCAAGGATAAACAGCATTATGCCATATCTTATGTGATGTGAACCCTCTAGGGTTTGTTCCCGATCTTTTGATGAGAGGCGGGGGATAACTCGATTTGAGGATGGAAGCGACGTTCACGGCCCGACTACAGCCTTCCAAGAACGCTACGCCTTAGCAACCGATACACCACCTCCAATGGCTACCGCGATCTTGTGGAGCGCGACACCAGGCCACTAGGGCACTCGTCCTGCAAGCAATTGAAGAACCAGCAAGAACAAGTAAACAAGTACTGAATATACTAGATGTAGATGAAGGTTTCAAACTCAATCTGCAATGATGTGGGGTTCCGAAGACAAGAAGACGGGCGGCTGATCCAGCACGCACGCTCACAAGCAAGTAGCAAAGGCTAAACTTGATCTAAACAAAACCCAAGCATCCTTGGCGGTGGCTAAGGGGTATAAGTATGTGGGAGGATGACCATAGGGGTGCTGGGGTCGTACTCCAACCCTAGGACGCGTCCGTAATGGACTCAACTTGATACACGGCCCATTGGGCCAAAACAGGGTGATGCAGCACCATGGGCAGAAAAGGACTCTATTAATTTTAAGATTGCGGCCGACTCGTAACAGATATGGATATGAGGATAGATCCGTTTGAAAGAAGACTTCATAAGATTTCCACGAAGTACTTAAACGCCCCAATCCGATTTCATATGCGACCGTGGTGTCCGTCACAAGTTGGTACTGTTCTGCAGTCCGAATCCAGCCTGCGCGAATCTGTTTCCCTTTCGGTCGTCTCCTTGGTTCCTAAGCAAAATAAGAGTACATGGGTCTCCATGGTCTAAACATGATGTACATGAGCTTAGATGTGAACTCACCTAATGATTAAGTTGACGAGCACGAGCACGAGTAATATGACCAGCAATAGGTACTTGTGTCGGAGTGGATTTATCATTGGTGTTGATGTCCTCATCATTATGCATGTAAGACATTGATCGCACCCCAATTGAACTATGCGACAACGGAGAAGGAACTTCTGGCACTGGTGTTCGCCATTGACAAGTTGAGATCCTGCTTGGTTGGTGCTAAAGAAATAGTATACACGGATCATACTGCACTGAAGTACCTCTTGACCAAGAAGGATCCCAAGCCACGACTCATCCATTGGATTCTGCTCCTCTAAGAGCTTGATGTGGAAATTAGGGATAATAAAGGAGCAGATAATTGTGTGGCGGATCATCTCTCAAGGATGCAAGTTAATGGATCAGACATACCGATTGATGACTACTTGAGAGATGATACTCTTCTGAAGGTCACTATAGCCAGTCCATGGTATGCAAACTTAGTAAACTACATAGTGACTTGATATATACCTCCAGGAGAAGACAAGAAAAAGCTAATCCACCTCAATAGATGTCACCTATGGGATGACCCCTATCTATTCAAAGTCTATGCTGATGGTTTACTCTGCCGCTGCATCCCACTATGTGAGACCTACAAGATTCTTGAGCGTTGTCACTCCTCACCATATGGAGGGCACTACCGAGCAATCCGGACCCATGCTAAGGTTTGGCAGAGCAGATTTTTTTGGCCAAACATGTATGGAGACGCTAAGGACTTTGTGCGGCGATGCCCAAGATGTCAGAAACATGGGAATATCAATTCCCGAGACGCTATACCACTGAAGAGCAACCTTCAAGTGGAAATTTTTGACGTATGGGGGATAGACTTCATGGGTCCTTTCCCTATGTCACAACATTGTGAGTACATCTTGGTGGCAGTTGACTACATGTCCAAATGGGTTGAAGCACATCCCTGTGTTGTAGGTGAATCAAAGAACTCAAAGAAAATGTTCCAGGAAATCATATTTCCTTGCTTTGGAGTTCCCAGAGTCGTGACAGTGATGGAGGCTCACACTTCATTGATAAGACAGTCAGGAAGTGTCTCAGCAAGTTGGGAGTAGATCACCGGATTGCAACTCTATACTGTCAGACCCGGTAGGGGTGCTCATCGAAGATCCACCAGAGAACTTGATGGCATCGTTCAACTTCACCTGCACTGTGCTCGATGAGGGCACGACGTTCAGCTTCGGCTCCTAGTTTCGCATTGCCAACGGTCATGGGTGTTTCAACAGCCACCTCGCTGACACCAGGGAGCCGACGGGCATCTGCTCCAACATCCTACCGCGACATTGACAACCTTGCCGATGATCTCGGCGAAATTTGACTTTCCGATCTAATCGAAAACCGTAAGGACGAGTCTGGATCCAACTCGGTTCCAACTCATGATCGGCTCGCGCCGCAGTGACGATGACTACCGCTAATCACTACTGCAAGTCCATACCAGATACTTCCTCTAGTCAAGCGTTGGCCCAAGACAGCCACTACGGCCGGGGACAGAACGAGCGCGTGACACTGCACGAGGAGTTGCTTCGTCGACTTCCACCTGATGGCATCTGGTCAGGAAGCTTACATCGCCATCTACCACAACAGCTCAGCATGACCCCAGCTTGTGTCGCGGTCTACTACGACAACTCGGCACGGCTTCTACTTGCGCCATCGACTACTCCGACTACTTGTCTCGACAAGAAAACTAGTCGGGAGTGGGTTCCACACCATCTACAACTAATCGAAATCGACTCCGACTAGTCGGCTTCATCAACAAACCATCACAGCTCCATCGACGACCGCTACGGCTTCATCGACAATCGTCCACAAAATAAGCTAAGTCACTTATACCTATTCCGACTTGTTCTTCACAGGATCAGATACATTTTGCGAAACGCGCATTTTCTTCACCAGGCCATGTCGTGCATGTTCCCGGTTGCCTGCACGGTCCACCCTGCAACACGGGCGGTCAGGTTACACCCTATTAGTGCACTCCATGAGCGTTCTCTTTTTTCTCGCAGCGCCGACTCCTCTAGTTTTCTCTTAACGGTTGCTACAATGCCCGGGTAGTGCACGCTTTAATCTGTGAAACCTCGACTCTTCTGTACGCCTATGCTCCTACGCGTGCATGCGGCCCCGCTCCCTACGCTATGGTCTACGACTATTAGGGATCAGGTGCCTAAACGTAAGAGGCTACCTACCCGGGGACATTATGTGAATCAGCAAGAGCAAAACGCGAAATAAATTTCATGCATTTTACAATGCTGGGATTTGCTCCCAACGCGATATCATGTATATCGGTTACAACATACTTTTATGTTTACCTTGCAGGGGACCTGACCTGGACCATGCTGCTGGGTGAGTCGGATTCAATTCTGACTAGTTGGCTTCATCAACAGTCGCCAACGACTACTTTGACTTCGCAAGAACGCTCGGCCACACGTCCCCGACTACAACGACTACTCGACAATACTTCAACTTGCGTCACTTACTACGTCGACTACTCAGAGCGACTCCTGCTGGGGCTATCGGCACAATGATCGCTTGACTGCAATTAGTTGGATTTGATTCGATCTAGTTGGGATCATCAACAACCAAGAAATAAAAGAACAATGCATTTTCGGACCCGCCCCTTCTAAAAGTGTAAAGTTTATCCCTACCTGATTGCTAAAGGACAACGGGAGAGTAATCGCTTTGGAGTGCCTCGTGATTGGGAACATTTCAAATAAAAAGAGGTGTGACTGCCAAGTTTGCCAGGTGTCAGCTGATCAGGCGCCCAGCTATGCACAACATCCCCTCGCGGAGCGCAAGCCCCAACCCAGCGGCCGCCTATAAGTACTACCACACTGAACGATCGAATGCCCGGCGTGCAAGCAGCAAACCCCATTGCCATGGAGCGCGTCTGTGTGGCGTTGGTGGACCTCCTCGCCATCGGCATGTTCGCGGGAGTTGAGGCGAGGGCGGGGACGTCGGCGTCCTGCTGCAGCACCCCGGTCACCATCGAAGGTAAGCCCCCCGCCCGCCCCGCCCGCTCTCTCTCGCTCTCTCATGATGATGATGATGATCTGATGAGTGATGAGGATGTTCAGATCTATGAGGCTATGACTAGTTGCGTCGTGGGCGTTCAGATCTACGAGTATTTGCCAGTGTTTGTGTGTGTTGCCTACGGGTATGTGCTCATGTTGTCATGGGTTGTTTGGAGGATTAGATGCTGGAGTTTGATTTTTGAGTTCTTTTTCTGGCTACCAATGAGTGTTGCTCGTCTCTTCAAACGCGTGGGGACTGGGGGTATTTCTGATTTGCTTTCGCCGACGAGTTTTAAACTTTTAATTCATCTAAAAAAAGGGAACACGTTTATTAGTTCTTTAATCGCACAAGATGGAAAGGGCAGTGGGATGTGCTCTTTGGATCTCAATATCTTTTGGTCTGGCACCTGTCTTTATAGTTACTTTGCAGCGCTTTCGTTCCCATACTCGGATCCAAGCCTTTTTGTTCTTTCAACCAGTGTTGTTCTTGTTTTGTTTTCGTAGGGGCAATATGGCTAGTAGGTTGATCCGGTTCGGTTGATCTATGCATGCGTCCTGGGCCTTTTGTGTAGCTGATATGCTCGATGGTGTGGGCTAGGTGGGCCATTTCGGAAAAGAAAAAGTACTAATGCGTTCAATTTCGTTAGAGCGCATCGGGTTTAGGCTTTAGGGGGCTAGAGGCCCAGATCTAATAGGAGAATTAATTGATTAATGCTCTCTAGAGGTTGTGTCCGGAACTCCGAATATTATTTCTATGCACTATAATGATGCATCGCGTTGCTGTTAGTTGCTAGGTGGCGCCGCCGGTTCTCGCCTGCCGGAGCGGCTGGTCCGTCTTGCACCACTCGCCATGACAATGGGGCCTGGGTGCAATCCGGGTCGGCTGGCGAACCAGCTCTCAGACAACTGCAATGATGGTGTATCAACCTCCTGCTGCGAAGCCGTCGTTGCAACCGTTGACACAAGAGGGTGCTTCTGCGCCGTCACAAACGAAAGGACTTTCATCAATGATTTGGCTATCTCTCGGGTTTTGCAACTCTACCGAGAGTGCGGTGGAATCCGCCGCCTCATTGATGACAGCGAGTGCGAAGGTCAAATTCCTCTATGCAATTCACTGTTTGATATTGCAGTTGTGGAGACCACCGAATAGACAACTTGTCCCCCATCATCCTCAGGGCTCGAGAAGAGTGGATGGTTGCCCATGTTCAGCATGAGTGTGTTTTTATACTACATTTTTCATGAAAAGTGGAGCATAAAAGGTTATAAACACAAAAGGAGCAAATCTCACATACACACATACATACACATGCACATACACATTCATACACATGCATATGCACACACATTATTAGATGCATTGTTTCAATGATTCAGGGTTATTATGCATGATGCTATGTTTAGATTTTCTTGCTTAGGGTTTTAAACACCTAGGGTGTTACAGCCTTCCCCCCTTAAAAAGAATCTCGTCTCGAGATTCGGGTAAATAACTTAGTGTGGAAGGTGCAGGTACCTTTGGACGAATTTAGAAAACCGCGAAATTTTTGATTTAGATAGCTTTCAGTTTTCCAAGTGGCTTCCTCTTCGGTATGATGACTCCATTGGATTTTGTACATTTTAACCACTTTCCTTCTAGTGACCCTTTCCTTTTAATCAAGACCTTTGATAGGATACTCAACATAAGAGAGGTCCGGTTCTACCAATATTTCATTTTGTTCAACAATTTCGGTCGGAACTCATATACACTTCTTGAGTTGAGAGACATGAAAGATATCATGGATGGCTGCAAGCGGAGGGGTTAGTCGCAAGCTATACGCCCCGGGTCCGCAAATTTCGGGGATTTCATAAGGACCAGCATATCTGGGAGCTAACTTCCCTCTCACTCCAAACCTTTGCACACCCTTGGTTGGTGAAACCCGAAGGTAGACATGATCACCAACTTCAAATTGCAAAGGCTTTCTCCTTTTATCAAAATAGCTCTTTTGCCTAAACTGTGTAACTCTTAGATTCTCCTGTATTACTCTTACTTTTTCCTCTGCCTCGATTACCAAGTCTAGTCCCAATATTTTACGTTCTCCGGTTTGGGACCAACTCAAAGAAGTTCGATGTGACGCCCTAGATGTCTAAAAGATTAAATAAAGATCGAAACCATGAAATCAGTCATAAATGAGCAAGAGAGGTAGGAAACAACCTATCAAATACACCTTGCAGGCAAATGAATTTGTATTCATGCATAAACAATTGAACCCACACAATCAAACTCTTGTATCTTTCAAAATTGATCACATTTGAACCCATAATTTTAATGACATCTTTGTCATAACAAGAACAACAATAGTCTAGTTGAACTTACACGCTAACAGTGCAAAAATTCACATGAAATGACGTGTCATCTAAATGCTTATTTTTGGAATTTCAAAATAACTTTTAAACCGTAGCTTAAATGAACTTTGGGCTAAAACAAAAGTTGTAGATTTTCAAATTCCCTACAACTTTCGTGTTCAGAGTTTTTCAAGTTCCAGTTTGAAATTTTAAGAAAATTCAATTTGAGTCCCAGCCCTTTCTCTTCCCTCCCCTGTTTTGCTCCCGCTGGCAGTATGCCGCCGCCACGCGGCAGGGCATCCCTGCCCGGTGAGCCACGCCGAGGCGCGAAACCCAAACAGGGCCGACCAGCCACCGACCGAGCCTGCTACAGGCGATTTGCCCCTCCCCATATCCCGCCCTGTCTGCCCGTGCGCGCTACGCGGCCGGCGATTCCCGACAGTCGAGCCACGACGCGCTGGCAGAGCCGCGCCCTTGCCGCGACCCTGTCCCGGCTGCGCCCCCTCCCTCCCTCCGCTGTGTCGCGTCCAGCTCCTCGGCCATGTTCCCTACCGCGCCTATAAAAGCCACCTCGGGGCACCTCAGTTCGTCGCCTCAACCTCCAACTCCGGCATGTCACCCCCTGTGCGTCGACGAGCCAATCCACCCTCGCATTGCCCAAAACAACCCTTCCCCACCTTCTCCGCCTCACCCCGAGGCTACCCAGACGTTCCCCGCGCCACCTTCCTCACGGGACCGTCACCCCAGCCATCCACCCCGCCGCCGGTGCTGTGCCACCGTCGGCAGGCCGCCTCGGTCTATCCCTTCCCCACCCTAGACCTCCAACAGGTGCGGTTTATCCCTCTCTTGAATCTCCCACCCTCACACCGCACCACCGGCCACCATAGTCGCCGCATTTTGGCCGGCAGTAGCCGTTTCCCTGTACCAAGGATCTATCTGCGTCGATTTAAATCTTCTGAGAAGTTTTCTATAAATGTCAAGAACTCATGTGTAAACCTGGAACAAGAACTCGAAAACCAATCTGTTAACTTTGAAGATGCATAACAACTCACAGAAAAATCCTAAAAGTACAAGCTAAGATGTTCTGAAATCCTTAAGTGTAGCTCTACAACTTTGTAATAGGACTTTGGATCTGTTCCCACATGTTTTTAGATGTGGATTTAAATCAAGTTTAAATGGCTTTTATTTATTCCAAGAGATTCAAGAAAGAACTGCTCATGAAACTTGGATGGTAGCTTCAGAATTAGGAGTGAAGTCTCTCATAAAAATTTTATGCTCTAAATCCAAGCACAACCAGGTTTCAAGTGATTTTATTATCAGCTAGATTCCTTTTAAAATAAAAATGTTAACCTCTTGTTCTTGCTTAGGAAAGATCCACCAAAATGTGCAGTAAACTACTCATTCGAGTAGGTTTGGTCAATAAGGAGTTGAACACCAGTTCTTGCATGGTTTGTTCTGTGCAAAACAGATCTTGAACCTAGCAGTAGTCATGTAATAAGCTTTTCATGTTATCCTACTGATTAAAAAATGTCTAAAACTTTTGCAGTAAGGTTGTAAATAAGTAACAAGCTCTACCTCAGAATCTCAACTCAGGGGCTACCACTGCGAGTGGTTTTTCAACCCAGAAGCTAACCCTGCGAGTAGTTTGGGTCAACCAATGCTCCCTGTTAAAAATGATCGAGCAACACGCACAACCAGCTGCTCACTTAATGAAGTCAGTCAGTGCAGATAAATACTCGATAAATGACTGCCCAGGAAAAAGAAAATAAAGTACTTGACTACTTAACTTAATATTTAAATACTTTATAAAGCAATCTTGTACCAAGTAAAACCACTCATACTTGTGGATTCATATAGACTCGACTTCTCTCACCGACGGGATCTACTCTCTGGTGCCCGAGTCCGAGAGTGAGCAGCACGAAGCTCAGGTGAATCTAACAGCAGTCGCTGAAGACCCGGACCAACGTTCGGAGGAGTCCCCGGCTAGTTTTTCACAAGAAGGCAAGCCCCGGTGCATGATCCCAGTTTTTAATTTATGCAACTGATGTTCCTTTTTGCCTGTGCATTTAAGTTCATAGGAGTTGATTGGAACCCTAGCTACATGATCCTAGGTACCTTCGTAATGAATACTAGAACAAGGAAATCGATTAGATGCTATGCTAATAGGTACGGTAAAAGTCGAGTAGTTTCCTACTACTCGCGAGAACTATAGGAGTTGATTGATTTACCGCCAACTGCAACTATAAGGTTGGCAGGCGGGGCTGTGGTGAAAGTACTCGTGGTTGAAGCCCCGTCTGAGTAGTGGAAAATGCTAAGGTCGCAGTGTGTGGTAGTGGTGGTTAAGCTTTTGAAAGTACTAACCACATGCCGAGAATCTGGTAATCGGTAAGCTTAAGTACTCGATTGAACCGGAGCATGATAGTTGCCACCGTCTTGACGCTGTCCCATGGGCCCAATGGTGAGTGCAAGAAGGGTCATGTTCCAGCGTCATCCGTGGTTCATGGACTTCTTGTGCTCGAGGCCGGTGGCCCTGATCCATAAAAGGGGGATAAAGGGGAAAGGTTGCACGTGTGACTCTTAGAGTAACCACATGGCGTGTGTTTAGATTTCCCTTGCAAGCTTAAAAAATTCGATTCGAATCGTCTGTTTCTCGCGGTGATTGAGACTGCTTAATACTTCTGCCACATAGAGTAACAAGAGGAACTTGGATATGATGAAACTTGTTGGATGATTAAATGTTTTCCACCCTGTTTGATTAGAGATAGCTGCTCACCTAGACTGGTTAAGTGAACGAGAATATTGAAAGCTAAAATATGAAAATAAGGACCTACTCGTTGTTGCTTTTTCAGCAGAAAGAAAACCTTAGAACCTTAGAGCCTTGCATGATTAGTAGTCGGTATTTCTATACCACTAGTCGGGTAAGCCTTGCTGAGTATTAGTATCAGCCTTGCTTGTGGCAATGTTTTCGAGTATGTTTGTGCAAGAGATGGTAGCCGGTTTGGCTTGGCCAAGTGCTTTGCCGACTGGTTGGATAGTGGAATGGGATCCTTCCCCGCATAGCTATGACTCTAACGACGCTAGTTGATCGTGTCTTTCTTTCCGCTGCAGTAATACTCTAAATAAAGTTGTTGTGTTGAACTTTAAAAATTACTCGAGTGGTACATTTGTCTTGTAATAAATGTTTCCGACTAGTTAAGATACGAATCGATGGAATGTTGTAATCTCTGGACTTGCCTTCGTGCGAGTTATGTGTATGCTTGGTTTCGATCGAGATATTGAGTGCTTGCATCAGGATCTACCCGACAGACTGTCGGATTAATCCATTTGAAGTGCATGGTGGCCAGTTCATCTCTAAGGATGATGGTTAGTGCACTTGAGCGGGGTTAATTCGGGCGGTTCTGCCACAGCTGGTATCAGAGCGAAAAGCAACACCAGAGTCTGCAAAAAACCTTAAAAATGAATTTTCTAAAACTTGACCATAAAACTACTATTCGAAAAATATGATGGACTCGTTAAGGATTATATCTAGTTCGTAAAGCCCTTGGGAATAAGTATAGGTGGTGATATATATTAGGATATCTATGAGAGTGGTCTGCAGAAACGCTAACCACGAGTACCACGAGTACAATAGGTTAAGAATAAAGAGAGCTCGACTAGTTTTTATAGGGACAGACGTGCTAAGTAAGCCACCGAATTAACTTCGTAAGGTCAAGTTGATGGCCACTGTGAAGTTGAGAGGACGGAAAGGACGTGCATGCTGCATATCTTTAAATTGAAATAAAGAAATTGAGTATGGATGAACTGTGTAAAAATCCACCCAAAACAGCTAAACCATCAACTAAAGTTCAACTAATTCCTGTGTTTCCAGTCCAATCTAAGGATATAGCTATCTTAGAGTGTGATTCAGCCTGGGGTTTGACCGGTAAGGTGGGCACGAGTACTTTAGGAATACACTGGTTACTCTTGCGACTGGTTATGCTTAGTTTTATGCACTGTCCAGAATTGTTTAATTGAATGAGCATCAATTTTTGTTATCTCACCTTTTAAGCTTGTGAAGCAGATGGCCGAGCTAGTTCTTTTGGTGGTTGATGAGGAGGGCCATGCATACTCAGCGTGCCTGCATTGGGAGGGCTTCCCCTCCATCTTGTGGGGTGTGTTGAGCACCGCTGGTTACCCGAACCCGCCTATCTATATGAGGCAAGAGTTTATGAAGATGGGTGTCCGTTGGTGCCGGGTGCGCATGACCATTCCCCAGCACCCACTCAACCCTGCATGCCTTGCTATTAAGATGGAAGTAGTCGGGCACCGCCTCATCGACTCGTGGGAGGCTGCAGCCATGAAGGCTCTAACCACATTATGCGAGCAGCACCCCTTGGAGGTGATTCTGGCTCCAGCGGGTCTGTTTCCAGCAGTCGACGAGCATGATCCACTATGGCCGGATAGGTTTGCTCATTTGGGTCACTTGGCAGATCAAATTCCAGTCGAGACTATTATCTTTTCAGCTCGGTGCATGAATGCATTGTACCAACTACATGCACTTCAAAGTAAAGGGATGGAACAGGTGATAGACCTAGCTCAGTCCTTCCAGTGGGCAGTTAACCTAAGGGATGAGCAGATGCAAGATTTAGTTGAGGAGATTGGGGATCGAGACACTAAAATTGGCCAGCTTGAAGGCCAAGTACAAACATTAGAAACCACTGTGGGTGAGCGCGAGGCCATGATCTCGTTCTTGGAGGAACAGATCCATGATCTCAACATCGATTTGGAGGATGCCAATGAACATATCGACATGCATCACGCCCAGCAGGCAGCCCTTCATGCTCCACCGGATGTGATGGACATTGATAGTGAGGAAGAACCCGAGGAGATAGAGGGCGTTTCTGACCTGGACTACGATATGGTAGTCCCGCAGCGCGCATAGATGGGAGCTCACTCCCCAGCGCGCAACGAGTCGTGTGTCAACAATCTTGACGACTACTAGGGGACAACCTTGGAGTACTTTTGTTTATACTCCTCTTAATGTAGCCTAACTTTTGTGCAGGTAGTAATAGGCTAGCTTAGAGTTGAGGACCACCAGTTATAAGGAGTGTAGCCTAGAAGCTAAAGAGCACACGAAGTAGGTAGGCTTAGACTGGAAGTACGTATATTTTGGCAAGTAGTTGGAAGTCAGAGAAGAGGTAGTCGAGGTGGTTGAAATTGCCGATAGAGTAGTCAGAAGTGTCACCCATGCAGCCGGAAAAGTAATCGTTGTATCAAAAAAGTAGTTGGACGAGTCATAGATGCGCTAAAAGCAGGACATGGTGTAGTCGTAGTAAACGGAAGTGTAACTTAAGTAGCCGCAGTAGTCATCGATTCAGAGTAGTCAAAGTTGTAGTTGTGATAAGCAGAGGTGCGACTGAAGCAGCTGGAGAGATAATCGTAGTAGTCGGAAAACAAGGTGGAAGCAGTCGGCTTTGTAGTTGAAGAAACTGTATGTTAGTCGAAGTAGTCGATGAGGGAGCCATAGTAGTCAGATCGGTAGTCCTGGTAGTCGAAATTGCAGTCGGAGATGGATTAGTCGGAGGTGTTTTGAATACCACAATTTTTAGGTTGCTACATTTTCTTCTCACTACCAACTTTGAAAGGTTTCAGATAAGCAGAACCTGAGCTAGGAAATGTCTCCTAACTAGCCGCAGATTGCACACCGTTTGTAACCAGCCTATCAAGTTCTATATTTTGTTTTCCCGTACTATCTTTTTGGATCATGGGAGATTTATGGAGCCTTTGCTGATATTAAACCTCCATGTGTCAGATGGTTGGGGCAACTCGTGGCAACCCTGATGGATTCGGAGCGAGTGGCAGCACGCCGCAGCCGACGCCGCCCCCACCACCCCCACCCACTCTGGTGGAGGTGCTGGCCGCTCAAACCGAATTGCTGCGACAACTTGTTCAAGGGCGGAAGCACCACCATCAGCAGCGGGGTGTGCACCATGCACCCCAACCTCAAGCTGCTAGTTACTCGGATTTCTTTGGGACACAGCCCCCTCTGTTTAACAGAATGGAGGAACCTTTGGATGCGGACTCCTGGATTCGTACCATTGAATCCAAGTTTGCATTATTGACACTACCATGCTCTAAGGCCAACAAAGCTCGTTTTGCCGCGCAGAAGCTTCGCAGTACTGTGCGTATATGGTGGGACAGCTACCTTGCCATGCTCCCGGCAAGTCATGTTGTTACTTGGGATGAATTCAAGATTGCATTCCGAGCCCACCATATCCCTGAAGATCTCATGGAAAGGAAGCTGAATGAGTTTCTGGCGCTCACAAAAGGTACCCGCACCGTACTTCAATACGCTCAGGCGTTCAACAACCTTGGTCAGTTAGCGGGATATCATGCTGACACGGACACCAAGAAGCGTGATCGTTTCCATCGAGGTCTGAATACCAAGCTCAAGGAGCAACTTAACCCTATCAGAACTGACACATACAACGAGCTAGTTAATTTGGCAATCACCCAGGAGGATTGCATTCTGGCCCATCGTGCAGAGAAGAAGAGGAAGGCTCCAGCAGGACCCTCGAGTGCTCAGCCACCGAGGTATGCAGACTACAACACCAAAAGTTCCTCAAAATGCCCCTCAGCCAGGGCGTTGGATTATCAGGAACCCTCAGCAACAGAATGTAGCAAGACCCCCTGCTCCTCAGCAAAATGGTTCAAGGCTAAATACCCAGCAGCCACCCCGCCAGAACAACAACAACCGATGTTTCAACTGTGGGAGTTCCACTCACTTTGTTCGAGATTGCCCTCAGCCCAAACAGCAAGCTCAAGGCCAAGGCTCCAATACCAACCACCGAAACCAAGGCAAGAAGCAGACTGTTCAGGTCAAGCGCGGGCGGATAAATTTTACCACTCTGGCAGAACTTCCTGATGGCGCACCAGTCATGACGGGTACATTTTCTATCCACCACAAGCCCGTTGTTATATTATTTGACTCTGGACCACACACAGTTTTATTAGTGCTAAATTCAGTGCAAATGTGGGTTTGGATTTCTGTCACACAAGAAAGTCGTATATGATAGCTACACCGGGAGGTAAAATAGATTCAAATCAACTCATAAGAAACGTGCCAATTAAATTGGGTAGCAGAGTCATCAACACAGATTTGATCTCTTGGCACTTGAAGACATCGATGTTATTTTGGGAGTAGATTGGATGACTCAGCATGGAGTAACCTTAGATCTTGCCCCACGAGCCGTTGAAATAAATTCCCCAACCCAAGGAGCTACCACTCTATATTTGCCCTTCCGTGAATGCACAAAATCATGTGCTCTCACTAAGGTCCATTCAGAATTAGAAGAAATCCCGGTAGTTGATTGTGTCTTTCTTTCCACTGCAGTAAAACTCTGAATAAAGTTTTTGTGTTGAACTTTAAAAAGTACTCGAGTGGTACTTTCATCTTGTAATAAATGTTTCCGACTGGTTAAGATATGAATCGGTGGAATGTTGTAATCTCTAGACTTGCCTTCGTGCGAGTTATGTGTATGCTTAGTTTCGATCGAGATATTTAGTGGTTGCATCGGGATCTACCCGATAGACTGTCGGATTAATCCGTTCGAAGTGCATGGTGGCCAATTCATCTCCAAGGATGATGGTTAGTGCACTTGAGCCGGGCTAATTCGGACGGTTCTGCCACATTCAACACCTTCAACCATACAAGGCCTCAAACGGTGCCATTTTCAAACATGCTTGATCGCTATTATTGTATGAGAACTCTGCTAGAGGTAAGCATTTGTCCCAACTTTTGTCATAATGGATGACACAAGCTCTAAGCATGTCTTCGAGTATTTGATTTACTCTCTCGGTTTGCCCATCCGTTTCAGGATGCTAAGCTGAGCTTCAAATCAGTTTGGTGCCAAGAGAAGCTTGTAAGTGTTCCCAAAAACGTGCTACGAATTGAGCACCACGATCTGAAATAATCATCTTGGGTAATCCATGTAAGCAAACGATGCGATCGAGGTAAATCTCGGCATATTTCTTGGTAGTGTGGGTAGTGTGTACCAGAAGAAAATGTGCCATTTTCGGAAGTCTATCCACGATAACCCATATGGAATCATGCTTTTGGGAGGTGTTGGGCAATCCAACAATGAAATCCATACTTATGTCTTCCCATTTCCATGATGGTATAGGCCAGGGTTGAAGTGTACCAGCTACTTTCAAGTGGCTAGCTTTAACTCTCTGACATGTGTTACATTCCGAGGCATATTTGGCAATTTCCCTTTTCATTCTAGTCCACCAAAAGTTTTGCCTAAGATCTTGATACATTTTGCTACTACCCGGGTGAATAGAGAACTTGGAAAGATGTGCCTCATCAAGAATTTGTTTTCGGAGCTCGTGATTCTTTGGAACCACTATGCGAGATTCAAACCATAGAACTTCATTCTTGTCTTGGTGAAAATATTTATATTTCTCCTCTCCTTTAGAGAGTTTTTGCTTGATGATTTTAACACCTTCATCATGTAATTGTGCCATGATGATTCGATCGTGGAGGGTTGGTTCAATGGAAATGTGGTTTAGAGTGCCTTGGGGAATCATTTCCAAATTGAGTTTCCTCATCTCATGACATAACATTCCATTATAGAATTCTGCGGACAAGCAATTGCAATGAGCCTTGCGGCTTAGCGCATCTGCAACTACATTAGCCTTTCCTAGGTTATAGTGCACCTCAAGATCATAATCTTTGATCAATTCCAACCATCTTCTTTGTCTCATATTCAGATCGGCTTGGGTGAAGATATATTTGAGACTTTTATGGTCGGTGTAGATATTGCAATGAGTGCCCATAAGATAGTGTCTCCATATCTTTAGAGTATGAATGAGAGCTGCTAGCTCAAGATCATGTGTTGGATAATTTTGCTCATGACGTCGAAGAGCTTGTGAAGCATAGGCAATGACTCGATTGTCTTGCATAAGCACACAACCAAGACCAGTACCAGATGCATCACAATAAACATCAAATGGCTTGGTGTTATGAGGTTGAGCTAAGACTGGGGCTGTAGTCAGGTGTTCCCGAAGAGTGTGGAAAGCTTTTTCACATTTCTCGCTCCACACAAACTTTACTCCTTTCTTCAATAGTTCAATCATAGCCTTAGCAATTCTGGAGAAGTCCGGAATAAAGCGGCGATAATAACCAGCTAAACCAAGAAAACTACGCATCTGATGGACGGAGGTGGGAGGTTTCCATTTCATCACCTCTTGTACTTTGGTAGGATCAACGGCTATGCCTTCACTGGAAATAGTGTGGCCCAAAAATTTTACACTATCCAGCTAGAATTCTCACTTGGAAAACTTAGCATAGAGCTGATGGTCTCTAAGACGTTGGAGAACAATGCGCAGGTGCTCCGCATGCTCTTCCTCATTCTTGGAATATATCAGGATGTCGTCAATGAATACCACAATGAACTTGTCAATCTTGGGCATGAATATCGAATTCATGAGATACATGAAGCAGGCAGGAGCATTTGTGAGACCGATAGACATGACTAGATACTCATATAGCCTCTATCGTGTGGAAAAGGCAGTCTTAGGGATATCACATGGACGAATCTTGATCTGATGATACTCATAGAGCGAATATCAATTTTTGAGAAGACTCTAGCTTCCACTAATTGATCGAAGAGAACATCAATGCGGGGAAGTGGATATTTAGTTTTGATTGTCACCGCATTGAGAGGTCAGTAGTCCACACACAGCCTCAAACTATCGTCCTTCTTCTTCACAAATAGGGCTAGGCAACCCCAAGGTGATGCACTAGGACGAATGAAGCCTTTGTCTAGAAGTTCTTGAAGTTGTATTTTTCAGTTCGGCCAATTCTATGGGAGGCATTCTATAGTGTCTTTTTGAGATAGTTGCAGTGCCTGGCTGCAGTTTAATAATGAACTCAATATCCCTATCTGGTGGCTTTCCTGGCAAGTCATCCGGAAAAACATCAGCATACTCGCACACCACCGAAATTTCCTCTATCTTGGATTTGATCTTGATGAAGGCGCATGTATTTGTGCATTCTCGAAATGGCAAATAAAGAATAGAGGCTCCCTAGGTTGGGGAGTTGATTTCAACGTGCCTTATGATTTGGTTGGAAGCAATTTTACCACCCGGTGTTGATATCATGTATGAACCTTTGGTGTGACAAAAATCCAAGCTCACTTTTGCAAAAAATTTTGCACTAATAAAACTATAGGATGCACCAGAATCAAATAATATAACTGCAGCCTTGTTGTCGATAGAGAAGGTACCCAACATCACTGGTGCAGCCTCGGGAAGCTCGGCAAGTGTGGTGAAATTGATCGTTCCTTGCCTGACCTGATCAATCTGTCTTTTGCTCTTGTTCTTATTGTTTTGCTAGAACCCTGACCATGATTTGGCTATCGGGCCTAGGAGCAGTATCGAGCAAAGTGGTTAGGACTCCCACAAATGAAGCAACATTTTGTTTTGCTCGGACCACCAGGCTGTTTGTTAGCTAAGGATGTCAGTACTGGCATACCTACTTAGCTTTTCTTGGGTGTGGTGCATCTGGTATGGTCCATCTTTTCCCGGACAGGCGAGTGAGTTCTTGCTCTTATGACTGTGTAGGCGTTAGTAGTTCTGCTGGTTTGCCTTGTACCGCGTGGAATGAATTCCGTGCATGTAATTTCCCGTCCACTTAAGTCTACATCGCAGGTGTCATGCTTGAGAGTCCGACACTCTACTTGGGGATCCTTAAGTTCCATCGGAAGTCGTGATAGTGGCATTAGGGAGTCCGAGTAAACATCCCTTGTCTCCTTTATTTCCTCATTGAGCTCTTGATAGCCCGCAACCTAAGGTTGGTGGACATTGCAGCCACCCCATTGATGGTGTTGCTGCTGTAGGAATTGTTGAAACGCTTGCTGCCCTTGAACAAGCTGGCGGAGCAACTCGGTCCGGACGGCCATTACTTCAGTCATGTTGGGCGGTGGTGACAGCTGCTACGGTTGTCCGCTACAACTAGCACCAAAATCGCTCGGGGTGTTGCGGGTCCCTTGAACCATCTGCAATGTATAAATTTTTCATAAATTTCTTGACCTAGGTGCTCATAAATTTTTAGCATCATTGGACTTTTGTAGTCATAGTTATAGGCAAAATACTATAGCTCGGTTTGCTGAAAAACCGCCAAAACAAAGAAGTGGTAGAAGATGAAGTCATAGCAGTCGGAGATGCAGTCGAGGTAGTCAAAGATGCAGTGTAGTTGAAACTGTAGTCATAGTAGACAGAGGTATAGTAGAAGCAGTCGGTAATGTAGTGAAGCGGTCAGAGATGTAGTCAAAGAAGCCATAGTAGTAGTCAATGTAGTCAGAGATGTAGTCAAAGAAGCCATAGTAGTAGTCGATGTAGTCGGAGACGTAGTCAAAGTAATCGATGATGTAGCCGTAGCAGTCGGAGAAGTAGTCGTGGTAGTCTGAAATGTAGTCAAAGAAGTCAATGATGTAGCCTTAGCAGTCGGAGAAGTAGTCGTGGTAGTCGGAAATGTAGTCGATGTAGTCGGAGATGTAGTAGTCAGAGGTGTATTTGAATACCAAACTTGTAGGCCACTAAATTTCCTAGTCACTGCCAACATTTGTAAGGGTTTGGATGAACAGACTAGGAGTTACGAATTTTCTTGCAACCAGCAGTATTTTGTCCACAGTTTATCTATGAGTCCTTGAGTTCTAAATCTTCCGCACTTAGGACAACCGCCCGAATTAATCCGGCTTAAGTGCTCTAACCATCACCATACAGGCAATCCGGGCTAACAAGCACTTAAAATGGAGTAAAACGACAGTCTGTCGAGTAACATCCCGATGCAACCACTGGAATTTTGATCGAAACAATGCATACATACAACCCACACGAAGGTGAGCCCAGAGATTACAACAATCCACAAATTTTACATCACAGAGTTCAACAGGAATTATTATTACAAACCAAGTTTAAAAAATTTATAAACAAGTACTTTCAGAGTTTAATAATGCAGCGGAAAATAAACGATAGTTCTAACCACGATACAAGATATCATGATGAAGCCCGTACATGACATCATTCAGTGTTATCATCATTGGTCGGGGATGCATCCTATTCCACCGACAAACAAGAAGGAAGAGTACATGGCCAAGTCAAACTAGCAACCATGTCCTCAAAGGTTTCACCTAAAAAAAAGCCACAAGCAAGGCCGAGTATACTAATACTCAGCAAGGCTTACCCAACTAGTGGTATATACTTAGCCGATTCCTAAACATGCAAGGCTTTTGGCTGAGGGTTGTTTTTGCTAAAACGCATCTAAGAGTGAGTCCTTGCTTCCAAGTTTTAGCATCAAGTTCTAGTTGATTAACCATTCTAGGTAAGCAAGTATCCAACCAGATTAATCATAATGATTGTTCCTCTTCTTACTCTATGTGGTAAAAGGGTTAAGCAGTCTCAATAGCCACGAGAAATGGATGATTCGAATCGAATTTCTTAACCTTGCAAGGGAAACCTAAACACACGTCACGTGGTTACTCACAGGGTCACACGTGCAACTTTTCCCCGTTATTCCCATTTCATGGAACAGGGCCACCGTCCTCGAGTACAGAGGTCCAAGAACCACGGAACGACGCTGGGCCGTGGCTGCTCTTGCACTCACCATGTGCCCATGGGAATGATGTCAAGACGGTGGGAGGTATGTTCCAGTCCCGGTTCAATCAGGTACTTAAGCTTACCGATTACCATATTCTCGGCACGTGGTTAGTACGTTCAAAAACATAACCACCACTACCACACACCGCGACCTTATCATTTTTGCTAAACAGACGGGGCCTCAATCATCAACATGAATATCATAACATAGCCCTGTCCGTCGACCTTATGATTCCAACAGAAGTAAAACAAGCAACTCCTATATCTCGCGAGTGACTGGAAATCACTCAACTTTTACCGGAGTCCTATTAGCATGGCGACCAACAGAGACTAGTGTTCATATCATAGGAACTAGGATCATGCATCTAGGGTTTCAATCCACTCCTACAAACTTAATGCACAATACCATATATAAGTAAAAGTTGCATAAGTTTAAAAATAGGGGTTATGCTCTGGGGGTTGCCTTCCTGAGGAAAGCTAGCATTGGGCTCTTCCGAACTTTTGTTCGGGTCTTCAGCAACTTGAGTTAGATTAACTTGAGCTTCGCGATGCTCACTCTCGGACTCTGGCACCAGCTCGTAGGTTCCGTCGACGAGAGTCGTTGATTCTTTATGAATGCATATGTATGAGTGATTTTAATGGTATAAGATAAATAACTATTTCACTATAAAGTTGTAATTCAACAAAACTCAAGTTAAGTTGTAAAGCACTTCATTTTCCTTTCCTTGGGCAATCATTTATCGAGTAGTATCTAGATTAACTAACTTCATTAAGTAAGTGAGGGGTTTTGTCATTTCATAAACGGCCATTTTTCAAAAGTAAGCATGGATTAAAAAAAATAACTCGTAGATATAGTTTCTGGTGTTAAGATTTTTATGCAGAGCACATTACTAAAGTACAAACTTACTATAAAATTTCCAGCCATTTTCATTCAGCAGATTAATCATGAAAAATGCATCAAATAGCTACGGCTAGGATCAAGATCCATTTATACAGAACAAACCTTGCAAAAATTGGTGCTCAACATTTTATTGAGTACTCCCAAACTTATGGTGAATCTACTGTAAATTTTTCAGGTTTTAGTGTGCAAGATACAAAGCATAGAAAATAAGTCAAGATGCATCTACATTAATCTAGATTTATTTCTATAGGCAGTTCCACAAAGTTTCTGTGTCTCAAACTTGTCCAAGTTGATAATCTACTCAAAGGTAGTCTCTGGTTAAAATTTCTTATTTTTCTAAGCACCAGAACTAGTTACTTTGATTTAATGTAGTTTTTCTTAACTAAAAACATATGAGCAAGTTAGACAGAAGTAACAAGTTCCAAACTTTGTCCATAGCATTTATGCATCAAGGTTACTCGACTGTAAAAGTTCCAACCCTAAAATATCAGTAGAACAGCATGAACAAATAACTTTAGCAAAATGGCACATCAAACAAGATCCAACAAAAACTACTCGTAGAAACTTGTTCTGGCCTTGAGATTTTTACACAAGTCTTAACAAGCACAGACAAGCTTACAGTCCAAAAATCATCCATAGTACTTTCCTAGATCAAGAGACATATTTATGGGCTATTTAAAAAAAGATTAATTTTAGATCAAGTTGTAGTTTGTAACTGGTCATCTTTCTGTGCAAAAGTTGTCGGATCCATCAAGAGGGTCACAACAAATTTTAGTTTGCATTTTTCTGATTTTCTATGATTTTAGATTGATTTTACAATTGATAGCCTCTTGAAAACAAAAGTACTTGAGTTCTCACAGATAGGTCTCTGGATCTAGCAGAAAGGACCCTAAAAAAACTTGGTGATTGCAAAATCTATGGACCAGAATTGGTAGTAGAGGCAGAAGAAAAAGTGAAAGTTATCCAAGAAAACCGTAAAGCATTCCAATCTAGACAAAAGAGTTACTTTGAAAAGAGGAGAAAACCCTTGAAATTCAACATTGGTGATCATGTTTACCTTCGGGTTTCACCAACAAGGGGTGTGCAACGATTTGGAGTAAAAGGAAAATTAGCCCCGCGTTATGCTTGTCCATATGAGATTATTGAAGAATGCGGACCCGTAGCCTATAGATTGCGACTTCCATCGCAGCTTGCAGCCATTCATGACGTTTTTCATGTCTCTCAATTAAAGAAATGTGTCAGGATTCCTACAGAAATTGTGGAACAACAAGAAATCATGGTAGAGCCAGATCTCTCTAATGAGCAGCAACCCATCAAAATCCTGGACCAGAAGGAAAAAAGTACCTGAAGAGCGTTGGTTAAAATGTATAAAATCCAGTGGAACCATCACACTGAAGAAGAAGCCACATGGGAGACAGAAAGTTATCTTAATCAAAAGTTTCCTGGTTTTCTTAGTTCCATCCAAGGTACATACCTTCCGCGCTTAGTTTTTATCCGAATCTCGGGACGAAATTCTTTTTAAGGGGGGTTGGTTGTGACACCCTAGGTATCTAAAAGATTAAGCAAAGATCCAGACCTTGAAAACCAGTCAAAAAAGAGCAAGAAAAATATGAAACCACCTATCAATTATACCTTGTAGCCAAATGAATATGTGTATAGGTATATATGCATAAAGCATTTGAACCCATAAAAGCAAACCCTTGTAACTTTGGCGAGCAGTTCCCCGTGCGTGGACTCACCAATCCACCCTAAGGCACCTCTGTTCGTCGCCCCCAAACTCCAGCGAGCAGTTCCCCGTGCGTGGACGCACCAATCCACCCCCACATAGCCCAAAACAAACCTTCCCCCACCTTCTCTGCCTCACCCCAAAGCTGCACAGCCGTTCCCCACGCCGTCCCCCTCACAGGACCATCGCCCCCACCATCCGCCCCCGCCGCCGTCTCCGTGCCATCGTCGGCAGGCCACCTCGATCCATCCCTTTTCTCCCCAAGACCTCAAATAGGTGTGGTTTATTCCTCTTTTGATTTTCCCACCCTCACCCCTCACCATCGGCAACCCTAGTCGCCGGATTTTGGCCGGTAGTAGCCGTTTCCCTGTGCAAAGGACCCATCTGCGTCGATTTCAATCTTTGTGAGAAGTTTTCTGTAAATCTCAGGGACTCATCTGTGAACCTGGAACAAGAACTTGAAAACCAATCTATTAACTTTGAAGATGCATAGCAACTCATAGAAAAATCCTAAAAGTACAAGCTATGATGTTCTTTAATCCTTAAGTATAGATCTACAGCTTGGTAGTAGAACTTTGGATCTATTTCCACATGTTTTTAGATGTGGATTTAAATCAAGTTTAAATGGCTTTAATTTGTTCGAAGAGATTCAAGAAAGAACTGCTCATGAAATGTTGATGGTAGCTTTAGTGCTGAAACTTTAATCCGTTATAAAAATTTCATGCCCTAAATCCAAGCACAACTAGTGGTTCAAGTGCTTTTGTTATAGGCTAAATCCCTTTAAGATCCAAAATGGTAACCTCTGTTTCTTGCACAAGAAAAATATACAAAAATGTGAAGAAAACTGTGGAACTCCAGTTTCTTGCATGGTTGTTCTGTGCAAGTAGATCTTAATCATAAAAATAACTATTTTAATAAGCTTTTTCACGAGTAACCTGTGAATAAAAATGGCTAATGCTTTTACAGTAAGTTTATGCTTAAGTAACAAACTCTACATAAAAATCCCAACTCAAGAGCTACTTTTACGAGTAGTTCTGCAACCCAGAAACTACCCCTGCGAGTAGTTTGGGTCAACCCATGCTCCCTGTTAAAAATAATCGTACAACATGCAAAACCACTTGCTCGCTTAATAAAATCAATTAATACAGTTAAGTACTCGATAAATAACTGCCCAGGAAAAAGAAAATAAAGTACTCGACTACTTAACTTAAGTTTGGACTACTTTATAATGCAATCTTGTACTAGTAAGACCACTCATACATGTGCATTCATATAGACTCGACTACTCTTGCTGATGGGATCTACAATCTGGTGCCTGAGACCGAGAGTGAGCAGCAAGAAGCTCAAGGTAGTGCCGCCCGCCGCGTCGACCCGCCCGTCGCTGCGCTTGCCGCCCGCCCGAGCCGCTGCTGCAGCTGCCCTCCAACCCCGTGCCGCGATATCTCCACTCCCCCACGCAAATCTCCGGCCGCCAGTCGCGCGCTCCCGCCCGCCGCACGCCGCGCCGGTGTTCTGATGCCGCCCACCGTGGCCAGTGGCACGCCATCGCCGTGCCTCCACCCCTGCACGTCGCCCGGCACCCCTACCTCCCTCCTGCCCCTATAAAAGCCGCCCCAGGCCGCCCGCGCGAGCTCCCAGCCACCAGACAGCACCCGCCGCCGCCATTGTCGCCGCCGAGCTCCACCCGCTCGTGGACAGCCTCCCACAGCCGCCCCCTGCCCAAATTGAAGTGCGAGCCACCACCACATCATCCCACCGAAGCTCGCCGACCCGCTCAATGCCGCCCAGGACCGCCGGAGCACCGCCGCCCGCGCTGTCGCCGCCGCCGCCGCCTCTGGTCACCGCGGACAGCTCAACCCCGACCTCCTCCGCCCAAGCCAAGTACCTGAGCAGCTTCCCCACGCGCCACTGAAGCTCCCCGTCCAGACCAGACCGCCCCAAGCCCGCCGGAGCACCGCCGTCGACGCGTACCGCCGCCGCCGCCGCCCCTGCTCCAACGCCGGCGAGCTACTCCCGGTCGTCCCCCACCCGAACAAGACCCCCCTTGAGGTAGCCCTCGCACCCCTGATCCTTCCCCGACCCTCACCCCTCGCCGGAATTTTGGCCGGCCACCGTACCCGAGCCGCCCGAGGACCCAATTGCAGTAATCGAAATCTTTAGAAGGGTCTGCACGTAAGATTCAAGGACCCAGTCGTAAAAGAAAGATTCAAACCTAGATTCAAAATCAGTGAACTTGTAAAATTCGTATAAAATCGTAGAAAATTCAGAAAAATGCAAACTCAACTGTTCTGGAACCTTTAGGATAAACTCCACAACTTTTGTTACATGCATCTCCTCAGATTCTAGCTAAATCAGGCTTTAAATAAAATGGAAAGATTAATGGCTTTTATTCATAGACTTATCTTGAGACAAGTGCTGGTCCTGAAAATTTTACAGTAGGAGATTTACTTGTTGTATAAGACAATGTAAAACGATCAGGCCCAAATCCCATCTCTATCTACACTGTTTATTAAACTTAGTTTCATACCATGAGTGGCTAAATATTTTTATCCCTGCAGTTAGGTTATGAATCACCTAATGAAACTTTTTCCATACTGGCGTAATGGTACCTAAATGCCATAGAAAAATTTAGAGACTTTTTACCTCACAGGAACCTATTTATTTGATTTAGGTGCTAATAACATACATTAAATCAAGAAAATAGTAACTTAGCTTGGAAAATTCTCATATTTTTACTAGAAGATACTCATTGGCAGAAGATGCTGTGCAAAGTTTCAGGGACAAAAACCCTGTGCAGGATCCTGTAAAAACAAATCTTTAAATAACCTAGGAGTGTAATGTCATATTTACTATGCTCTGAAAACTGCATAATAAATCCTATAAAAATTACAGTAGCTCCTGCATGATTAAATGAAAGCCCTATAAAAATCTTAGTCTCAGTTTTTGCACCATTTGTTCTGTACAAAAAGAACAAGAATCTAGCAGCAACCATGTATTACATTTTTCATAATTAATCTGCTGCATGAAAATATCTGAAAATTTTACAGTAAACTTATCTTTCCCTGATGTGCCTAGATCCAAGATTTCATGACCAGAAACTACTCACTGTAGAAGTTACACTTAAATCATGTTTCCATGAGGAACCTAAGTTCCCATGAACACCCACCCCACCTTGCTTAACGAAGTTACTCATTGTACTATTCTACTCTATTAACAATTACCCACGAATGATAAAGTAACTCACTTCACGACAAACTCATGTTTTACAACCTGCAACTTTATCGTGAAGGAAATCATGTCATTTACCATCACCACTACTTAAACTTGTGCATTCATGTAGAAACGACTACTCTCGCCGACAGGACTTACGAGCTGGTGCCCGAGTCCGAGAGTGAGCAGCGAGAAGCCCAGGCAAATTTGACTGAAGCAGTTGAAGACCCGGGTCAACGTTCAGACGATCCCCGGACTAACTTTGCACAAGAAGGCAAGCCCCGGAGCATAACCCATTTCCTTTCCTAAATTATGCAACTCACTACTCTTTTGCTTGTGCATTAAGTTTATAGGAGTTGAATGAAAACTTAGTTGCATGATGTTAGGAACCCATGCTTGAAAACTAGATGTAAGGTTCGATAGAATGCTGTGCTAATAGGACTTCGGTAAAAGCCGAGTGATTTCCTGTCACTCACGAGAAAATAGGAGTTGAATGTTTACTACACGCTGCAATCATAAGGACAACGGACGGGCTATGCTATGATGTTTACGATTGAGGCCCGTCTGTTTAGTGAAAAATGCTAAGGCCGCAGTGTGTGGTAGTGGTGGTTAAGTCTTTGAACGTACTAACCACATGCCGAGAATATGGTAATCGATAAGCTTAAGTACCTGATTGGCCCGGCAAGGGGACGACATCCTACCCTTTGAACTTCGGTCCCATGTGCATATGGCGAGTGCAGAGAGTGGTCACGACCCGGCGTCGAACCGTGGCGTGGGGCTCTTGTACTCTCGGAGGGTAGCCCCGATCCACGACCCGGAAAGAAAGGGGAAAAGTTGCACGTGTGACTCTGGGAGTAACCACGTGACGTGTGTTTAGGTTTCCCTTGCAAGGTTAAGAAATTCGATTCGAATCGTCCGTTTCTCACGGCTATTGAGACTGCTTAATCACTTTTACCCACAGAGTAAGAAGAGGAACAATGATGATGAATAAACTTGTTGGATGAAATTTAATGCTTCACCATGAATGATATTGGATAGCTGCTTATCTAGAATGGTTAATGAAACTAGAATCTTGAGCTAAAAGTTGAAAGTAAGGACCCACTCGTAGATGCTTTTCGGCAAAACAAACCCCTGAGCCAAAAAGCCTTGCATGTCTAGAGTCGGTGGAGTAGATTCCACTATGCGGGTAAGTCTTGCTGAGTATTAGTATACTCAGCCTTGCTTGTGGCTCGTTTTCAGGTGAGACCTTCGAAGATATGATTGCTAGCTTGACTTGGTCCTGCACTCTTCCCCCTGGTTGGTCGGTGGAATGGGATACGCCCCCGGCCAATGGAGATAATGCCGAGTGATGTCTCGTACGGGCTTCACCGAGACATCCTGTATCGTCGAGTAGCTTTCGTTATTTTATTTCCGTTGCAACTTAAACTCTGAAGAACTTATTAGTTATGACCACTGAAGTACTTGGTTACTAAACCCAAACTTGGTTTGTAATATTCACTTATGATAATTTTTATAATATCTGCTGGAATGTGGTATTCTCTGGGCTCATCGTCGCATGAGCATTTGTATGTATGGCATTCGATCCGCTTTACCGTGGTTGTATGGGAGGTTACCCGACAGACCAATGGATTACTCCGTTTGAAGTGTAAGGTTAACCGAGATTGCCCTAATGGTGATGGTTAATACACTTGAGCCAGATTAATTCAGGTGGTTCTGCCACAGAGATGGATTAGTTTGAGGTATTTTGAATGCCATAGTTTTAGGCCGCTACAGTTTCTACTCACTACCAACCATGAAAGGTTTCAGATAAGCAGAATGTGAGCTAGGAAATGCCCCCTAACCAGTCGCAGATTGCACACCATTTGTAACAAGCCTATCAAGATTTATATTTTGTTTTCCCGTACTATATTTTTGAATCATGGGAGATTTATGAAGCCTTTGCTGATATTAAACCTTCATGTTTCAGATGGTTGGGGCAACTCGTGGCAATCCTGAAGGATTTGGAGCGAGTGGCAGCCGGTCGCAGCAGACGCCCCCCCCCCCACCCAATCTTGTGGAGGTGATGGCCGCTCAAACCGAATCGCTACGACAAGTTGTTCAAGGGCAGCAGCATCACCATCAGCAGCGGGGTGTGCACCATGCACCCCAACCTCAAGTTGCTGGTTACTCAGATTTCTTTGGGACGCAGCCCCCTTTGTTTAACAGGACGGAGGAACCTTTGGATGCGGACGCCTAGATTCGTACCATTGAATCCAAGTTTGCATTATTGACACTACCATGTTTTGAGGCCAACAAAGCTCGATTTGCCGCGCAGCAGCTCCGCGGAACTGCGCGTATATGGTGGGACAGCTACTCTGCCATGCTTCCGGCAGATCATGTTGTTACTTGGGATGAATTCAAGAGTGCATTCCGAGCCCACCATATCCCTGAAGGTTTCATGGAAAGGAAGCTGAATGAGTTTCTGGCGCTCACACAAGGTACCCGCACCGTACTTTAATACGCCCAGGCGTTCAACAACCTTGCTCAGTACGCGGGATATCACGCTGACACGGACACCAAGAAGCGTGATCATTTCCGTCGAGGTCTGAATACCAAGCTCAAGGAGGTACTTAACCCTACCAGAACCGACACATACAATGAGGTGGTTAATTTGGCAATCACCCAGGAGGATTGCATTCTAGCCCATCGTGCAGAGAAGAAGAGGAAGGCTCCAACCGGACCCTCGGGTGCTCAGCCACCGAGGTATCGAATAGTGCAGACTGCAGCACCTAAAGCTCTTCAGAATGCCCCTCAGCCAAGGCGTTGGATTATCAAACCCCCTCAGCAACAGAATGTAGCAAGACCCCCTGCTACACAGCAAAATGGTCCAAGGAAGAATACCCAGCAGCCACCCCGCCAGAACAACAACAACTGATGCTTCAATTGTAGGAGTTCCACTCATTTTGTTCGGGATTGCCCGCTGTGGCAGAACCACCTGAATTAATCCGGCTCAAGTGTATTAACCATCACCATTAAGGCATCCTCGGTTAACCTTACACTTCAAACGGAGTAATCCACTGGTCTGTCGGGTATAACCTCCCGATACAACCACGGTGAATGGATCGAGCACCGTACATACAAATGCTCATGCGACGATGAGCCCAGAGAATACCACATTCCAGCAAATATTACAACATCAACATAAGTAAATATTACAGACCATGTGCTGAGTTTAGAAAACAAGTACTTCAATTAACATAAATAAGTTCTTCAGCGTTAAGTTGCAGCGGAAATAAACAACGGAAACTACTCGACGATACAGGATGTCTCGATGAAGCCCGTACGAGACATCACTCGGCCTTATCTCCGTTGGACGGGGGCGCATCCCATTCCACCGACCAACCAGGGGGAAGAGTGCAGGGCCAAGTCAAGCTAGCAATCATGTCTTCGAAGGGCTCACCTGAAATCGAGTCACAAGCAAGACTGAGTATACTAATACTCAGCAAGACTTACCCGAGTAGTGGAAACTACTCCACCGACTCTAGACATGCAAGGCTTTTTGGCTCAGGGGTTTGTTTTGCCGAAAAGCATCTACAAGTGGGTCCTTACTTTCAACTTTTAGCTCAAGATTCTAGTTTCGTTAGCCAGTCTAGGTAAGCAGCTATCTAAAGCATACATGGTGAAGCATTAGATTTTCCATCCAACCAGTTCATTCATCATCATTGTTCCTCTTCTTACTCTGTGGGTAGAAATGGTTAAGCAGTCTCAATAGCCGTGAGAAACGGATGATTCGAATCGAATTTCTTAACCTTGCAAGGGAAACCCAAACACACGTCACGTGGTTACTCCCTAGAGTCACACGTGCAACTTTTCCCCTTTCTTTCCGGGTCGTGGATCGGGGCTACCCTCCGAGAGTACAAGAGCTCCACGCCACGGTTCGGCGCCGGGTCGTGACCACTCTCTGCACTCGCCATATGCACATGGGACCGAAGTTCAAAGGGTAGGATGCCGTCCCCTAGCCGGGCCAATCAGCTACTTAAGCTTACCGATTCCCATAATCTCGGCATGTGTTTAGTACGTTCAAAGACTTAACCATCACTACCACACCCTGCGGCCTTAGCATTTTTCACTAGACAGACGGGCCTCAATCGTAACCATCGTTACATAACCCGTCCGTGTCCTTATGATTGCAGCGTGTAGTAGTCATTCAACTCCTATTTTCTCGCGTGTGACAGGAAATCACTCGACTTTTACCGGAGTCCTATTAGCACAGCAGTCTATCGAACCTTACATCTAGTTTTCACGCAAGGGTTCCTGACATCATGCAACTAAGTTTTCATCCAACTCCTATAAACTTAATGCACAAGCAAAGAGTAAAGAGTTGCAAAATTTCGGAAAGAATGGGTTATGCTCCGGGGCTTGCCTTCGCAGTTCGCTTGGGGATCTTCCGAACTTGGGCTTGGGTCTTCAAAAGCTTTAGTTAGATTTGCTTGAGCGTCACGCTGCTCACTCTCAGACGCGGGCACCAGCTCGTAGGTCCACTCAGCGAGAGTCGTCGATTCTACATGAGTGCACAAGTTTAAGTCGTGGAAATGGCACTTGATTACGATTTGAGAGTAATTACTACAAGGGATAGTTTCTGGTCATGAAATTTTGGATTTAGGCACATCAAGGAAAGATGTGCTTACTGTAAAATTTTCAGCCAATTTTATGTAACCGATTAATTCTGAAAACTATATTACATTGTTGCTGTTAGATACTTGTTCTTTTTGTACAGCACAATTGGTGTAACAAATGAGTCTAAGATTTTTACAGAGCTTTCACTTAAGCATGCAGAAGCTACTGTAAGTTTTGTAGGATTTATTATGCAGTATTCAGAGCATAGAAAATATGACATTCTACACCTAGGCTTTTTAAAGATTCATTTTTACAGGACCCTACACAGGGTTTTTGTCCATGAAACTTTTTACACCGCAACCTCTACCACAGTGTAACTCGCAGTAATAATTTGGGAATTTTCCAAGCTAAGATACTATTTTCTTGATTTAATGTATGTTATTAGCACATAAATCAAATAAATAGGTTACTGTGAGATAAAAAGTCTCCTAATTTTCCTCTGGCTCCTAGGTAAGAATACATTAGCACAGGAAAAATTGCAATGGGTGACTCACCACCTAACTGCAGGGATAAAACATTCTTCTTACACATGAAATAAAACTAAGTTTAACAAACAGTAAAGCTAGAGATGGAATTTGGGCCTGATCTTTTTACACAGTCCTAATCATCCAGCAACTAATTCACTGCCCAAATTTCAGGGTCAGCATTGTTCTAGAACAGTGGGTATAAAATATGTCCATTAAAGCTTCTATTTAATGTAGAGCAAAATATTTTGAGATTCTGAGAAACTTTTTGTAACAAAAGTGGTAGAGTTTGTTCTGAGGATTCCAGATCAGTTGAGTTTGCATTTTTCTGAATTTTCTACGATTTTATACGAATTTTACAAATTCACTGATTTTGAATCTAGGTTTGAAACTTTCTTTTACAACCAGGTCCTTGAATCTTACGCTCAGACCCTTCTAAAGATTTAAATCCTTGCAATTGGATCCTCGGCGGCTCGGGTACGGCGGCCGGCCGAAATTCCGGCGAGGGGGCTCGCCGGCGGCGAGGGGCGGGGGTCGGGGAAGGTTCAGGGGTGCGAGGGCTACCTTGTGGGGGTGTTGTTCAGGTGGGGGACGGCCGGGAAGGGCTCGCCGGCGTTGGAGCAGAGGCGGCGGCGGCGCGGCTCGCGTCGACGGCGGTGCTCCGGCGGGCTTGGGGCGGCGTGGTCCGGTCGGTGAGCTTCAGTGGCGCGTGGGGAAGCTACTCAGGGGCTCGGCTTGGTCGGAGGGGGTCGGGGTCGTGCTGTCCACGGCGAGCAGGGGCGGCGGCGGCGACGGCAGCGCGGGCGGCGGCGCTCCGGTGGCTCTGGGTGGTGTTGGGTGGGTCGGCGAGCTGCGGTGAGGTGATGTAGTGGTGGCTGGGGGCTCAGTTTGGGCAGTGGGCGGCTGTGGAGGGCTGTCCACGGGCGGGCGGTGCTCGGCGGCGGCGATGGCGACGGCGAGGCGTTCTGGTGGCCGGGGGCTCGCGCGGGCGGTCGGGGCGGGGCTTTTATAGGGTCAGGAGGGGTGTGGAGGTGCCTAGGCGACGCGCGGGGCGGGGCACGGCAACGGCGTGCACTGGGCGCGGCGGGCGGCGGCAGAACGCCGGCGCGGCGTGCGGCGAGCGGGCGCGGGCGACTGGGCGGCCGAGATTTTGGCGTGGGCGCGAGGAGATAGCGCGGCGTGCGGATTGGGGAGCAGCTGCTGCAGCGGCTCGGGCGGAGGGCAGGCGCGGCAGCTGGCGGGGCGCGGGGGCCGGGGCGGCACGGAGGAGTGCGGCCACTGGGCGGCCGGGCGGCGGCCTGGGCGCGGCAGCGCGCGCGGGCTCTGACTGGGCGGCGCGGCGTCGGGGCGGGGCAAAGCTGGCCGTGGCGGGGTGGTGCGGCGGCCACTGGCCTGGCGCCTCGCGCCGGTCAGGCGACGCAGGCCACCTGGCGCGCGGCGGGCGGGCGAGCGCGCGCGGCGCGGCAGAGGAGGGGGAGAAACGAGGGACCAAAATGCAAAAATTCGAAAAAGTTCAGGGGGCTGGGTGCAAACAGGGCGTTTTCTCCTCTTTCTGATTTGAATTTCAAAAACTTTTGAACACGAAAGTTGCTCAAAATAAAAAGTTCTACAACTTTGGTTTCAGGCAAAACCTCATTTGGCTTATGGTTTTAAAGTTAATTTAAAAGTTTCAAATGTGTCCAAATGTGCCCAAATTAAATTTGAATTCCAACTGAACCCGTTTTAATTCTTTCCACCCTCTTATTGGTTGGTTTAAAACATAGAATTAGGCTAATGTCATTGATTTTTGGAATTGCAATTACCAGGGTCGTCACAGCCTTCCCCCCTTAACAAGAATCTCGCCCCGAGATTCGGTAATTCTTAGTGTGGGCGTGGGTGCACATACCAGTGGTTGAGACAATAAACCCAGGGAAATGTTGGTTCAGGTAGCTCTCCGTTTCCCAGGTGGCCTCTTCTTCCGTGTGGCGATTCCATTGTATTTTATACATTCTAATCACCTTCCTCCTGGTCTCTCTTTCTTTTTGATCCAGAATCTTAACTGGGTGTTCGACATACGAGAGGTCGGGTTCCAACGATATTTCTTGTTGTTCCACAATCTCGGTAGGGACTCGAATACACTTCTTGAGTTGAGATACGTGGAAGACATCATGGGTGGCCGTGAGCTGAGGGGGCAGTCGTAATTTGTAGGCTACGGGTCCGCGGCTCTCCATGATTTCGTAAGGACCAATATAACGGGGAGCTAGTTTGCCTTTGATTCCAAATCTTCGCACTCCTTTGGTTGGTGAAACTCGAAGATAGACATGATCGCCAACTTCGAACTTTAGGGGCTTTCTCCTTTTGTCAGAATAGCTCTTTTGTCGGGCTTGTGCGGCTTTAAGATTTGCTTGTATTACTTTTACTTTCTCCTCTGCCTCGATTACCAGGTCGGGTCCAATTATTTTACGTTCTCCGGTTTGTGACCAGCTCAAAGGGGTTCGACACCTTCGTCCGTACAGGGCCTCAAATGATGCCATTTTTAAACTCGTTTGGTAGCTGTTGTTGTACGAGAACTCTGCCAGGGGTAGGCATTTGTCCCAATTCTTGTCATAATGAATGACACAAGCTCTCAGCATGTCTTCAAGAATTTGGTTTACTCTTTCCGTTTGTCCATCGGTCTGAGGGTGGTATGCTGAGCTGCGAATCAGCTTTGTGCCAAGAGACGTTTGCAGTTGTTCCCAAAAGCGTGCTACAAACTGAGGACCACGATCGGAAATAATTGTCTTAGGTATTCCATGCAGGCAAACAATACGATCGAGGTAAATCTCGGCATATTTCTTGGTAGAATAGGTGGTGTGCACCGGAAGAAAATGTGCCGTCTTCGTGAGTCTATCAACGATAACCCATATGGAATCATGTTTCTGGGAAGTGTTTGGTAGTCCCACGATGAAGTCCATACTTATGTCTTCCCATTTCCATGATGGTATAGGTAACGGTTGAAGTGTACCGGCTACCTTCAAGTGGCTAGCTTTTACTCTCTGGCACGTGTCACATTCCGAGACATACGTAGCAATTTCCCTTTTCATTCTAGTCCACCAGAAGTTTTGCCTTAGGTCCTGATACATTTTGCTACTGCCGGGGTGGATAGAGAATTTGGAGAGGTGTGCCCCATTAAGAATTTGCCTGCGGAGTTCACGATTCTTCGGAACGACTATACGACTTTCGAACCATAGAACTCCCTTATGGTCCTGGCGGAAACACTTATACTTCTCCTCACCTAGAGAGAGTTTCTGTTTGATGATCTTAATTCCTTCATCCTGTAGTTGTGCCATGACGATTTGGTCGTGAAGAGTGGGCTCAACTGAGTTGTGATTTAGAGTTCCTTGGGAAACCATTTCCAAGTTAAGCTTCCTCATGTCTGCACATAATGTCTCATGGTAGGACTCCATGGATAAACAATGGCAATGGGACTTGCGGCTTAGTGCATCCGCGACTACATTAGCCTTACCGGGGTGATAGTGCACTTCAAGGTCATAATCTTTGATTAATTCTAGCCATCTTCGTTGTCTCATATTCAGATCGGCTTGTGTGAAGATGTACTTGAGACTCTTATGATCCGTGTAGATATTGCACTGTGTACCCATGAGATAGTGCCTCCATATCTTCAGAGCGTGAATGACGGCTGCGAGCTCAAGGTCATGCGTGGGATAATTCTGTTCGTGGGGCCGAAGGGCTCGTGAGGCATATGCAATCACTCGATTCTCTTGCATAAGCACACATCCTAGACCAGTACCTGATGCGTCACAATACACATCGAATGGCTTGGTATTATCGGGTTGAGCTAACACAGGTGCAGTAGTCAGATGCTCTCTGAGAGTGTGGAAGGCTTCTTCACACTTCTCATTCCATACAAACTTTACTTCCTTCTTCAATAGTTCCGTCATGGGCTTAGCAATTCGAGAGAAATCCGGGATGAAGCGACGGTAGTAACCGGCTAAGCCGAGAAAACTGCGAATCTGATGAACGGAGGTAGGGGGTTTCCAATCCATCACCTCTTGTACCTTGCTGGGGTCAACAGCTATGCCTTCGCTGGAGATCGTGTGACCTAAGAACTTTACAGTATCCAACCAGAATTCACACTTGGAAAACTTAGCATAGAGCTGATGGTCTCTGAGTCGCTGAAGAACAATGCGAAGGTGCTTGGCATGCTCTTCCTCATCCTTGGAATAGATAAGAATGTCGTCGATGAACACTACGACGAATTTGTCAAGTTCGGGCATGAATACCGAATTCATGAGATACATGAAGTAGGCAGGGGCATTGGTGAGTCCAAAGGACATGACCAAGAATTCATATAGTCCATATCGGGTGGAGAAGGCAGTCTTAGGAATATCGCACGGGTGAATCTTGATCTGATGATATCCCGAACGAAGATCAATTTTTGAGAAGACTCTGGCTCCAGCTAATTGATCGAAGAGTACATCGATGCGAGGAAGTGGGTATTTATTTTTAACTGTTACCGCATTGAGAGGTCGGTAGTCCACACATAATCTCAAACTGTCATCCTTCTTCCTTATGAATAGGGCTGGACATCCCCAAGGTGACGCGCTAGGGCGAATGAAACCTTTGTCCAGCAGTTCTTGGAGTTGAATTTTCAGCTCTGCCAACTCTTTAGGGGGCATCCTATATGGTCTTTTGGATATAGGTGCAGTGCCTGGCTGTAGTTCAATAACGAACTCAATATCCCTATCCGGGGGCATTCCGGGTAAGTCCTCCGGGAAAACATCGGCATACTCGTTTACCACAGGAATATTATCTGGCTTAAGTCCTTCCATCTTATAAGCACAGGAATTAGTACAGTCTAGGAACGGTAGGTAAAGGGTAGTGGCTCCGTGACTAGGTGAATTTATCTCAACGGCTCGGGAAGAAAGGTCCAGTGTGACTCCATGCATAGCCATCCAGTTCATTCCCAATATAATGTCCATGCCGTCAAGGGGTAAAAGGACAAGGTCCGTGTCAATGGTTTTACTACCCAATTTGACTGGTACTTGTCTGATCATTTGGTTTGAAGCAATTTTACCACCCGGTGTTGATATCATATACGACCCTTTGGTGTGACAAACATCCAAGCCTACTTTTGCACCGAATTTTGCACTTATGAAACTATGCGATGCACCAGAATCAAATAATATAACGGCAGGCTTGTTATGGATAGAGAATGTACCCGACATCACTGGGGCTCCTTCAGGAAGCTCTGCAAGCGTGGTGAAGTTAATCCGTCCTTGCTTGACTTGCAGGGTCTGTCTCTTGCCCCTGTTCTTGGCGTTCGGGTTGGATCCTTGACCTTGGTTGGGCTGTCCAGGCTGAGGGCATTCTCGTGCGAAGTGGCTGGAACTCCCGCATTTGAAACAGCGATTCGCAGGGCTAGGTCGAAGAGACTGCTGAAGAATGGGCCTCGGACCATTCTGTGGAGGCATCGGGGGTCGTACCATGCCTGGCTGCTGTGGGGGTCTGGCAATCCATCTTCCTGGCTGCGGGGCCCTTGGTGGAGCTGTGGGTGCGGTATTTTGCACGATGCGATACCTTGGTGGTTGGACACTTGATGGTCCCGCGGGTGCCTTTCTCTTCTTCTCTGCCCGGTGCGCCATGATACAGTCTTCCTGGGTAATGGCCATATTGACCAACTCGTTGTAGGTGTCAGCCCTGGCTAGGTTCAGACGTTCCTTGAGCTTGGTACTCAGACCTCGGCGGAAACGATCACGCTTCTTGGCGTCCATATCAGCGTGATAGCCCGCATACTGACATAAGTTGTTGAACGCTTGGGCGTACTGCAGCACGGTGCGGGTGCCTTGGGTGAGTGCCAGGAACTCATTCAACTTCCTCTCCATGAGACCCTCGGGGATATGATGTGCCCGGAACGCGGTCTTGAATTCATCCCAGTCGACCACATGATCAGCCGGGAGCATCGCAAAATAGTGGTCCCACCACAGTCGAGCGGTACCGCGAAGCTGTTGCGCGGCAAAACGAGCTTTGTTGGCTTCTGAGCATGGGGCCACAAGTAGTGTGAACTTGGATTCTATGGTGCGAATCCATGCATCTGCGTCCAAGGGTTCCTCGGTCTTATGGAACAAGGGAGGCTGGGTCCCCAGGAAATCCGTGTATCCTGCAGCTTGTGGTTGGTGAGCATTGTGCCCACCCCTCTGCTGGTGTTGCCCTTGCACAATCTGACGTAGCAGCTCGGTTTGAGCGGCCATCACTTCCACCAAACTGGGCGGGGGTGGTGGCGATTGTCGCGAGCGGCTGCCACCGGCACCAAAACCCTCGGGGTTGCCACGTGTTGATCCAACCATCTGAAACGTGAAAGGTTACCATTAGCAACGCGATCCATATTACTTTCTTGATTCATAAATAATTGGTGTAGTCATAGACTTCCGAAGTCACAGCTAGACGTATGGACAGAATCTCTGTTTGCTACGAGAAAAATCATAGCCTGCTGTGGGTCCATCCAAAACATTTCAGACTTTTGCAGCAGTCAGAGAATTTAGGAATGCACTACTTTGGTATTTAACTTCGGTGCTAGAACTATGGCTAAGGTGGTCGAAAAGCTTGTCCTTTGCCTTACTGTCTTGGCTGTTTTTCAGCAGATTGATCGGTACGGTTTCGCCTATATCTCAAACTAGCGAGGTCCAATGATGCTGAATTTTTGTGAGAACCTAGATCACAAAACTTAGCACAAGTCTGGTATTCAACACTCAGCCAATAAATGCAAGGAGACATGGATAAAAATTCCGACAAGACTCAGCGATTGTGGATTTCATTGTTTACCAAGTTACAACGAATTCACCCAAGTTCATCGCCGTTCCTTACATGCTGAGGGTATCCACATGGTTCAGGTGTACCCAACACAAAAGAGTTACTCAACTCCTAGTTAGCCTATTACAACACTTGCCAAAAGTTAGGCTACCCTATCGAGGAGTATGTGCAAAAGTCCTCCTAGGTCGTCCTCTAGAAATCATCCAAGTCGTTGACGGACGACTCGCTGTGAGCAGGAGAGTGAGCTCCCATCCGAGGTGCCTGTGGTACCTCACCCTCGAAATCCATACCTGAGATACCATCAATCTCCTGTGGCTCCTCCTCATCCTCCTCCATGTCGTCCTCATGGGGATGGTCATTCTGATCATGGTGCCACTGAATGTGCTCATTAGCATCCTCCAACTCAAGGTTCAGATCGTGGAGCTGCTCCTCCAACTGTGCTATCGTGGTATCTCTCTCACCCATGAGAGTGTCCTGCTCCTGGATTTGGCCCTCAAGTTGGCCAATCTGAGCATCTCTGTCCTCAAGATCCTGACTGAGCTCCTTTATCTGCTCATCCCTGGTATCTGCCATCATATGGTAGGCCTGAGCAAGATCGGTGAGCTGCTCGAGTGCCTGACTCTGGAGAGTCTGAAGCCGGTAGAGTGCACTCATGCACCGCACGGAGGTATGGATAGTCTCCTGGGCATGGAAGTCTACCAAATACTGTGCGTGCTGCACCCTGTTGAGCCAAAAGGGGTCGTTGTCCTGGGCAGCAGGAAACAATCCAATGGGAGTGAGTGTGACAACCTCGGGACGCTGCGCACAAAATGTGGTGAGCGCCCTCATGGCTGCAAGCTCCCAAGTATCGGCCAAACGGCGACCAACAGCCTCAAGCTCCAAGGCGGGCCACTCCGGGTGTAGCGGGTGCGGAAAGATAGTCACGTTGACACGGCACTGGGTAACTCCATTTTCTGCAAACTCCAGTCCGGCGTAACGTGGGGGAATTAGATAGCCCGCGGTACGCAGAACATCCCACAAAATAGAGGGAAAGCCCTCCCAGTGGAAACACTGCGAGTGTACGCGCCCATCCTCATCCACCATCATATCAACAGGCTCGGCCATCTGAACAAAAGATCAAATGGAGTGAGATAGCGAAAAACTGTGAGCAGCACAAGGACAGATTCTGTATAGTGTGCAAAAATAATCATAACTCCCACAGTTCTCATCCAAAAATTCTCAAATTTCACCAGATCACTCCTAAGGTATTTGTGAACAACTTTTCTAGTCAACTCCAGAGCTAATTGGGTCTCTAAGATGGTCTTTCTTTTCAGGTTTTACCTTACTGTCTACCCAGAATTTTCAGTGAACAGAGGGCTAGAGTTTCGTACACCAGGGAAAATCTACCCAGCCAAAATTTACCAAATTTTAACAGCAGCTTCCTGGGTAAATTTGGAACAAGTTTCGTGTTGTGCTCTTTTGCAGAAAACCGCAGGAAGGGGGCCTAAAAATTTAAGAGGCAGAAGTGCTTATTCTGGACAGAAATCTGACGCTCCAAGGTTTCTGTTATTTCTTATTATCCATAAGTTCAGAATTTTTCATTTTTGAACAGGAGATAGAACACAAAATTTGGAACAATTCTTTCAACATGAACTTCTCCAGAAAAGGTCATTTTCTTGGGTCAATAAATCGTTCTGGTGACGGCAGATTTCGGAAAGTTTCGCTAGATAGTCCTTATGCAAACCACGCTTAGATACGCAAGAACCTTTCCACTCTCACACAACGCATTTTTGATTTCAGATACACATGTTTATGATGTATGCACGTCCTATTCGTCCTCACAAATAAAACAATTGCCAAATAGCTTTGGTCTTACGATGATAGTTTCGGTGGCTTACACAATACGGCTCTCCTATAATAGCTAGTCGAGCCTTTCTACTCGTCCCTTAACTTATCGTAATCGCGGTTAGTGTACCTGCAGAAAATTGACAAAGCATAATATTTCATGAACCTTTAATGCCAGCACTCATGAAAGCGTCCGTATTCATTACCGTTTACTTATAGAAACGATATCTGTACAATTTCCGCCGTACAGACGACGTTAACATACGCTATCGAGATCGCGTATTCACGGGGGTACCGTCATGAGACGGGGGTATGAACAGTGATCGCCATACCCTGCGCCGAACCTTCTACTCCCAATATGTTCAACTAACAGTTGGCATATTGGCAGCACCTCAAGTAAGCCACTGCTTGAGGGCAGCGTTCGGTTCGCATCACCGACAGGAAGGCCAAGCTCTCTCAGTTGGCTGAGGATCCTTACCTTCTTACCTTAGCGACGAGTGCGTCGTTACAGAATTTAAGGTCGGTTGTGCATGAAAGTAAGTTTTGACAGAAAGTAATGTGCTGGAAGTCAGTTGATAATATATATAGAAGTTAGATAGCCACCTAGTAACTTTCCCATAATCCCTTAGGGCTTTACGAACTAGGCACCATCCTTAACGTACCAACGCTTTTCGCAACACAACCTTCTAGTCAAGTTTTAGTAAAATGAGTTTTTAAGGCTTGTAGCATTCTCTGGCGTATGTATTTCGGCTCTGGTGTCCGCTGTTGCCAGCTGTGGCACCAGATACGGCTCTGATACCAGCTGTGGCAGAACCACCTGAATTAATCCGGCTCAAGTGTATTAACCATCACCATTAAGGCATCCTCGGTTAACCTTACACTTCAAACGGAGTAATCCACTGGTCTGTCGGGTATAACCTCCCGATACAACCACGGTGAACGGATCGAGCGCCGTACATACAAATGCTCATGCGACGATGAGCCCAGAGAATACCACATTCCAGCAAATATTACAACATCAACATAAGTAAATATTACAGACCATGTGCTGAGTTTAGAAAACAAGTACTTCAATTAACATAAATAAGTTCTTCAGCGTTAAGTTGCAGCGGAAATAAACAACGGAAACTACTCGACGATACAGGATGTCTCGATGAAGCCCGTACGAGACATCACTCGGCCTTATCTCCGTTGGACGGGGGCGCATCCCATTCCACCGACCAACCAGGGGGAAGAGTGCAGGGCCAAGTCAAGCTAGCAATCATGTCTTCGAAGGGCTCACCTGAAATCGAGTCACAAGCAAGACTGAGTATACTAATACTCAGCAAGACTTACCCGAGTAGTGGAAACTACTCCACCGACTCTAGACATGCAAGGCTTTTTGGCTCAGGGGTTTGTTTTGCCGAAAAGCATCTACAAGTGGGTCCTTACTTTCAACTTTTAGCTCAAGATTCTAGTTTCGTTAGCCAGTCTAGGTAAGCAGCTATCTAAAGCATACATGGTGAAGCATTAGATTTTCCATCCAACCAGTTCATTCATCATCATTGTTCATCATCATTGTTCCTCTTCTTACTCTGTGGGTAAAAATGGTTAAGCAGTCTCATTAGCCGTGAGAAACGGACGATTCGAATCGAATTTCTTAACCTTGCAAGGGAAACCCAAACACACGTCACGTGGTTACTCCCTAGAGTCACACGTGCAACTTTTCCCCTTTCTTTCCGGGTCGTGGATCGGGGCTACCCTCCGAGAGTACAAGAGCCCCACGCCACGGTTCGGCGCCGGGACGTGACCACTCTCTGCACTCGCCATATACACATGGGACCGAAGTTCAAAGGGTAGGATGCCATCCCCTTGCCGGGCCAATCAGGTACTTAAGCTTACCGATTCCCATAATCTCGGCATGTGTTTGGTACGTTCAAAAACTTAACCATCACTACCACACCCTGCGGTCTTAGCATTTTTCACTAGACAGACGGGCCTCAATCGTAACCATCGTTACATAGCCCGTCCGTGTCCTTATGATTGCAGCGTGTAGTAGTCATTCAACTCCTATTTTCTCGCGAGTGACAGGAAATCACTCGACTTTTACCGGAGTCCTATTAGCACAGCAGTCTATCGAACCTTACATCTAGTTTTCACGCAAGGGTTCCTGACATCATGCAGCTAAGTTTTCATCCAACTCCTATAAACTTAATGCACAAGCAAAGAGTAAAGAGTTGCAAAATTTCGGAAAGAATGGGTTATGCTCCGGGGCTTGCCTTCGCAGTTCGCTTGGGGATCTTCCGAACTTGGGCTTGGGTCTTCAAAAGCTTTAGTTAGATTTGCTTGAGCGTCACGCTGCTCACTCTCAGACGCGGGCACCAGCTCGTAGGTTCCGTCAGCGAGAGTCGTCGATTCTACATGAGTGCACAAGTTTAAGTCGTGGAAATGACACTTGATTACGATTTGAGAGTAATTACTACAAGGGATAGTTTCTGGTCATGAAATTTTGGATTTAGGCACATCAAGGAAAGATGTGCTTACTGTAAAATTTTCAGCCAATTTTATGTAACCGATTAATTCTGAAAAATATATTACATTGTTGCTGTTAGATACTTGTTCTTTTTGTACAGCACAATTGGTGTAACAAATGAGTCTAAGATTTTTACAGAGCTTTCACTTAAGCATGCAGAAGCTACTGTAAGTTTTGTAGGATTTATTATGCAGTATTCAGAGCATAGAAAATATGACATTCTACACCTAGGCTTTTTAAAGATTCATTTTTACAGGACCCTACACAGGGTTTTTGTCCATGAAACGTTTTACACCGCAACCTCTACCACAGTGTAACTCCCAGTAATAATTTGGGAATTTTCCAAGCTAAGATACTATTTTCTTGATTTAATGTATGTTATTAGCACATAAATCAAATAAATAGGTTACTGTGAGATAAAAAGTCTCCTAATTTTCCTCTGGCTCCTAGGTAAGAATACATTAGCATAGGAAAAATTGCAATGGGTGACTCACCACCTAACTGCAGGGATAAAACATTCTTCTTACACATGAAATAAAACTAAGTTTAACAAACAGTAAAGCTAGAGATGGAATTTGGGCTTGATCTTTTTACACAGTCCTAATCATTCAGCAACTAATTCACTGCCCAAATTTCAGGGTCAGCATTGTTCTAGAACAGTGGGTATAAAATATGTCCATTAAAGCTTCTATTTAATGTAGAGCAAAATATTTTGAGATTCTGAGAAACTTTTTGTAACAAAAGTGGTAGATTTTGTTCTGAGGATTCCAGATCAGTTGAGTTTGCATTTTTCTGAATTTTCTACGATTTTATACGAATTTTACAAATTCACTGATTTTGAATCTAGGTTTGAAACTTTCTTTTACAACCAGGTCCTTGAATCTTACGCTCAGACCCTTCTAAAGATTTAAATCCTTGCAATTGGGTCCTCGGCGGCTCGGGTACGGCGGCCGGCCGAAATTCCGGCGAGGGGGCTCGCCGGCGGCGAGGGGCGGGGGTCGGGGAAGGTTCAGGGGTGCGAGGGCTACCTTGTGGGGGTGTTGTTCAGGTGGGGGACGGCCGGGAAGGGCTCGCCGGCGTTGGAGCAGAGGCGGCGGCGGCGCGGCTCGCGTCGACGGCGGTGCTCCGGCGGGCTTGGGGCGGCGTGGTCCGGTCGGTGAGCTTCAGTGGCGCGTGGGGAAGCTACTCAGGGGCTCGGCTTGGTCGGAGGGGGTCGGGGTCGTGCTGTCCATGGCGAGCAGGGGCGGCGGCGGCGACGGCAGCGCGGGCGGCGGCGCTCCGGTGGCTCTGGGTGGTGTTGGGTGGGTCGGCGAGCTGCGGTGAGGTGATGTAGTGGTGGCTGGGGGCTCAGTTTGGGCAGTGGGCGGCTGTGGAGGGCTGTCCACGGGCGGGCGGTGCTCGGCGGCGGCGATGGCGACGGCGAGGCGTTCTGGTGGCCGGGGGCTCGCGCGGGCGGTCGGGGCGAGGCTTTTATAGGGTCAGGAGGGGTGTGGAGGTGCCTGGGCGACGCGCGGGGTGGGGCACGGCAACGGCGTGCACTGGGCGCGGCGGGCGGCGGCAGAACGCCGGCGCGGCGTGCGGCGAGCGGGCGAGGGCGACTGGGCGGCCGAGATTTTGGCGTGGGCGCGAGGAGATAGCGCGGCGTGCGGATTGGGGAGCAGCTGCTGCAGCGGCTCGGGCGGAGGGCAGGCGCGGCAGCGGGCGGGGCGCGGGGGCCGGGGCGGCACGGCGGAGTGCGGCCATTGGGCGGCCGGGCGGCGGCCTGGGCGCGGCAGCGCGCGCGGGCTCTGACTGGGCGGCGCGGCGTCGGGGCGGGGCAAAGCCGGCCGTGGCGGGGTGGTGCGGCGGCCACTGGCCTGGCGCCTCGCGCCGGTCAGGCGACGCCGGCCACCTGGCGCGCGGCGGGCGGGCGAGCGCGCGCGGCGCGGCAGAGGAGGGGGAGAAACGAGGGACCAAAATGCAAAAATTCGAAAAAGTTCAGGGGGCTGGGTGCAAACAGGGCGTTTTCTCCTCTTTCTGATTTGAATTTCAAAAACTTTTGAACACGAAAGTTGCTCAAAATAAAAAGTTCTACAACTTTGGTTTCAGGCAAAACCTCATTTGGCTTATGGTTTTAAAGTTAATTTAAAAGTTTCAAATGTGTCCAAATGTGCCCAAATTAAATTTGAATTCCAACTGAACCCGTTTTAATTCTTTCCACCCTCTCATTGGTTGGTTTAAAACATAGAATTAGGCTAATGTCATTGATTTTTGGAATTGCAATTACCAGGGTCGTCACACCCTCAGCCCAAATAGCAAGCTCAAGGCCAAGGCTCCAGTACCAACCACAGAAACCAAGGCAAGACACAGACTGTTCATGTCAAGCGTGGGCCGATAAATTTCACCACTGTGGCAGAACTTCCTGATGGCGCACCAGTCATGACGGGTATATTTTCTATCCACCGCAAGCCCGTTGTTATATTATTTGACTCTGGTGCATCACATAGTTTTATTAGTACAAAATACAGTGCAAAAGTGGGTTTTGATTTCTGTCACACAATAAAGTCGTATGTGATAACTACACCGGGTGGTAAAATAGCTTCAAACCAACTCATAAGAAAAGTGCCAATTAAATTGGTTAGCAAAGTCATCAACACGGATTTGATCCTCTTGGCACTTGAAGACATCGATGTTATTTTCGGAGTAGATTGGATGACTCAGCATGGAGTAACCTTAGATCTTGCCTCCCGAGCCGTTGAAATCAATTCCCCAACCCAAGGAACTACCACTCTATATTTCCCTTTCCGAGAATGCAAAAATTCATGTGCTCTTACTAAGGTCCATTCAGAATTAGAAGAAATCCTGGTAGTACGCGAGTATGCCGATGTTTTCCCAGATGACTTACCCGACATGCCATCTGATCGAGACATAGAGTTTTTCATTGAACTGTAGCCAGGCACAACAACAGTTGCAAGAACTTCTAGACAAATGCTATATTCGTCCCTTTGTCTCACATTGGGGTTGCCCAGCTCTTTTTGTGAAGAAGAAAGATAATAGTTTGATGTTATGTGTATACTACCGACCTCTCAATGCGGTGACTATCAAAAACAAATATCCACTTCCTCGCATTGATGTTCTTTTTGATCAATTGTCTGGAGTAAAAATCTTTTCCAAGATTGATCTTCGTTCTGGATATCATCAAATCAAGATTTGACCTTGTGACATTCCAAAGACCGCTTTCTCCACTCGTTATGGACTATATGAGTACTTAGTCATGTCTTTTGGTCTCACAAATGCTCCTGCCTATTTCATGTATCTCATGAATTCGGTTTTTATGCCGAAGCTTGACAAGTTTGTCATGGTCTTCATCGATGACATTCTTATTTATTCGAAGGACGAGGAGGACCATGCTAAACATTTGCACATTGTTCTCCAACGCCTCAGAGACCATCAGTTATATGCTAAGTTCTCCAAATGTGAATTCTTGTTGGATAGTGTGAAATTTTTGGTATCTCCAGTAATGGTATCTCAGTTGACCCGAGTAAAATTCAAGAGGTGATGGATTGGAAAGCTCCCACGTCTGTTCATCAGATTTGTAATTTTCTTGGTTTAGCTGGTTATTATCGCCGTTTCATTCCGGATTTGTCCAGAATTGCTAAGCCTATGACCGAACTATTGAACAAGGGAGAAAAATTTGTGTGGGACGAAGATTGTGAAAAAGCTTTCCACACTCTTCGTGAACACTTGACTACAGCCCCAGTCTTAGCTCAACCTGACACTACCAAACCATTCGACGTTTACTGTGACGCTTCTAGTACTGGTTTGGGATGTGTACTTATGCAAGACAATCGGGTTATTGCCTATGCTTCACGAGCACATGACCTTGAGTTAGCAGCTGTCATTCACGCTCTCAAGATTTGGAGGCACAACCTAATGGGCACCCATTGCAATATTTACACCAATCATAAGAGTCTCAAATATATTTTCACACAAGCCGACCTGATTATGAGACAAAGAAGATGGTTGGAATTAATCAAAGATTATGATCTTGAGATGCACTATCATCCAGGCAAAGCTAATGTAGTAGCGGATGCTCTCAGCCACAAAGCTCATTGCAATTGCCTATCTGCCGCATCATTCGATGAGACGTTATGCTTTGAAATGCGGAAACTTAGGTTGGAAATAATTCCTCAAGGAACCTTGAATCACATCTCTATTGAGCCCACCCTTTATGACCGTATCATCATGGCACAATTACACGATGAGGGTGTTAAGATTATCAAGCAGAAACTATCTCAAGGGGAGGAGAAGTACAAATATTTTCAGCAGGATCACAAGGGTTTTATGGTTTGGAAATCGCATTGTCGTTTCGAAAAATCGCGAACTCCGAAAATAGATTCTAGATGAAGCACATCTTTCCAAATTCTCTGTTCATCCAGGCAGTAGCAAAATGTATCGAAATCTCAAGCAAAATTTTTGGTGCACCAGGATGAAGAGGGAAATTGCCCAATATGTAGCAGAGTGTGACACTTGTCAGAGAGTGAAGGCTAGCCACCTAAAAGTAGCTGGTACAGTTCAACCTCTACCAATACCATCCTGGAAATGGGAAGATATCTGTATGGACTTCATTGTTGGTTTGCCTAATACATCTTAGAAACATGACTCCATATGGGTTATTGTAGATAGGCTCACAAAGACCACCCATTTTATTCCCGTGCACACCACTTATAATGCCAAAAGATACGCTGAGATATATCTGGACCGGATTGTTTGTCTACACGGTGTACCTAAGACAATCATATCTGATCGCGGCACTCAATTCGTAGCACGCTTTTGGGAACAATTGGAAGAATCCCTTCTTACCAAATTAATCCGAAGCTCAGCTTATCATCCTGAGACCGACGGCCAAACCGAAAGGGTAAATCCAATTCTCGAAGACATGCTTAGAGCTTGTGTCATTCAGTATGACAAGAATTGGGACAAATATTTACCTTTAGCAGAGTTCTCCTATAATAACAGCTATCAAGCAAGCCTAAAAATGGCACCATTCGAAGCATTGTATTGACGAAGGTGTCGAACTCCTTTGAGTTGGTCACAAACCGGAGAGCGCAAAATCTTTGGACCAGAATTGGTAGTAGAGGCAGAAGAGAAAGTTAAAGTTATCCAAGGAAACCTTAAAGCAGCCCAATCTAGACAAAAGAGTTACTTTGACAGCAGGAGAAAACCCTTGAAATTTGACGTTGGTGATCATGTCTACCTTCGGGTTTCACCAACCAGGGGTGTGCAACGATTTGGAGTAAAAGGAAAATTAGCCTCGCGTTATGTTTGTCCGTATGAGATTATTGAAGAATGTGGACCCGTGGCCTATAGATTGCGACTTCCTTCGCATCTTGCAGCCATTCATGACGTTTTTCATGTCTCTCAATTAAAGAAATGTGTCAGGATTCCTTCCGAAATTTTGGAACAACAAGAAATTATGGTAGAGCCAGATCTCTCTTATGAGGTGCAACCCATCAAAATCCTGGACCAGAAGGAAGGAAGTACCTGAAGAGCGGTGGTTAAAATGTATAAAATCCAGTGGAACCATCACACTGAAGAAGAAGCCATATGGGAGACAGAAAGTTATCTTAATCAAAAGTTTCCTGGTTTTCTTAGTTCCATCCAATGTACATACCTTCCGCGCTTAGTTTTTATCCGAATCTCGGGACGAGATTCTTTTTAAGGTGGGTTGGTTGTGACACCCTAGGTATCTAAAAGATTAAGCAAAGATCCAGACCTTGAAAACCAGTCACAAAAGAGCAAGAAAAATATGAAACCACCTATCAATTATACCTTGGAGCCAAATGAATACGTGTATAGGTATATATGCATAAAACATTTGAACCCGTAAAATGAAACCCTTGTAACTTTCAAAAATGATAACAATTGGCTCTGAAAATTTAATGGCACCTCTATCATAATAGGAGCAACAAAAGTCTAGTTGAACTCAAAGGCTAACAGTGCAAAAATCCACATGAAATGACGTGTCATTCAAATACCTATTTTCGGAAATTCAAAATAACTTTTTATGCACTGCTCAAATGAAGATGGTCATAAAATAGAAAATGTTTGTCTTGAAAAGTTGAACAAAATTGGTATTCAAATGTTTTTGTTTTCACTTGGGAAGGATGAGTTTTAACATCTTTTCCACCCAAACCCCTGCTCTTTTTTTTCACACAGAAGTCCCATCTTCTCCCTCCTCTCTCCTCCCTGTCCTGTCCCATCGCCGGCAGGCCAGCAAACCGGCGCAACCGAGCCTGCCTATCAAGTGGTCCTGCCAGCAACCGGAAGATAATATGGCGCACAAAATATCTCTCTCCCACTCAGGAACTCTCCACGCGGTGCCTTTCCTCTGCCGCAGGCGCTGCTGGCGCCACGGCGAGCCCCCGCCGGTGCTAGCTGGACAATCCACTCCCGGTTTTGCCCCTGTCTCGTCTTCCTCCTGCGGCTCAAGCACAGGCCGCCATTCCCCCTCCCACGCCTATAAATGCCCACCCCGAGGCACCTTTGTTCGTTGCCCCCAACTTGCAACTCCGGCGAGCAGTTCCCCGTGCGTGGACGCACCAATCCACCCCCGCATTGCCCAAAACAAGCCTTCCCCCACCTTCTCCACCTCACCCCGAAGCTGCACTGCCATTCCCCGCGCCGTCCCCCTCACAGGACCATTGCCTCCACCATCCGCCCCCGCCGCCGGCTCTGTGCCATCGTCGGCAGGCCGCCTCGGTCGATCCCTTTTCTCCCCAAGACCTCAAACAGGTGCGGTTTGTTCCTCTTTTGCTTTTCCCACCCTCACCCCTCACCATCGGCAACCCTAGTCGCCGGATTTTGGCCGGCAGTAGCCGTTTCCCTGTGCAAAGGACCCATCTGCGTCGATTTCAATCTTTGTGAGAAGTTTTCTGTAAATCTCAGGGACTCATCTGTGAACCTGGAACAAGAACTTGAAAACCAATCTATTAACTTTGAAGATGCATAGCAACTCACAGAAAAATCCTAAAAATACAAGCTATGATGTTATGGAATCCTTAAGTATAGATCTACAGCTTTATAGCAGAACTTTGGATCTGTTTCCACATGTTTTTAGATATGGATTTAAATCAAGTTTAAATGGCTTTTAATTGTTCCAAGAGATTCAAGAAAGAACTGCTCATGAAATGTTGATGGTAGCTTCAATGCTAAAAGTTTAATCTGTTATAAAAATTTCACGCCCTAAATCCAAGCACAACTAGTGGTTCGAGTGCTTTTGTTATAGGCTAAATCCCTTTTAGATCTAAAATGGTAACCTCTGTTTCTTGCACAAGAAAAATCTACAAAATGTGAAGTAAACTACTCATGCAAGTAGATTTGTTCAGTAAAATGTGGAACACCAGTTTCTTGCATGGTTGTTCTGTGCAAGTAGATCTTAATCATAAAAATAACTGTTTTAATTTTCATGAGCAACCTGTGAATAAAAATGGCTGAAGCTTTTACAGTAAGGTTATGCTTAAGTAACAAACTCTACATAAAAATCCCAACTCAGGAGCTACTTTTACGAGTAGTTCTGCAACCCAGAAACTACCCCTGCGAGTAGTTTGGGTCAACCCATGCTCCCTGTTAAAAATAATCGTACAACATGCAAAACCACCCGCTCGCTTAATGAAATCAGTTAATACAGTTAAGTACTCGATAAATGACTGCCAAGGAAAAAGAAAATAAAGTACTTGACTACTTAACTTAAGTTTTGACTACTTTATAATGCAATCTTGTACCAGTAAAACCACTCATACATGTGCATTTATATAGACTCGACTACTCTCGCGGACGGGATCTACAATCTGGTGCCTGAGTCCGAGAGTGAGCAGCAAGAAGCTCAGGGTAATCCAGCAGCAGTCGCTGAAGACCCGGACCAACGTTCGGAGGAGTCCCCGGCTAGTTTTTCACAAGAAGGCAAGCCCCGGTGCATGATCCAAGATTTTAAATTATGCAACTGTTGTTCCTTTTTCCTGTGCATTTAAAGTTTATAGGAGTTGATTGGAACCCTAGCTGCATGATCCTAGGTATCTTTGTAATGACTAATAGAACAGGAAGATCAAGTAGATGCTATGCTAATAAGTACGGTAAAAGTCGAGTAGTTTCCTGCTATTCGCGAGAACTATAAGAGTTGATTGATTTACCGCATGTAGCAACTATAAGGTTGGCAGGCGGGGCTGGGGTAAAGTACTCGTGATTGAAGCCCGGTCTAAGTAGTGAAACATGCTAAGGTCGAAGTGTGTGGTAGTGGTGGTTAAGCTTTTGAAAGTACTAACCACATGCCGACAATATTGTAATCGGTAAGCTTAAGTACTCGATTGAACCGGTGCGTGGACAGCTTCCACCATCTTGACACTGTCCCATGGGCCCAATGGTGAGTGCAAGAGGGGTTATGGCCGGGCGTCGCCGTGGTTCATTGACCTTTTCTACTCGAGGCCGGTGGCCCTGATCCATAAAACGGGAATAAAGGGGGAAAAGTTGCACGTGTGACTCTTGGAGTAACCACGTGACGTGTGTTTAGGTTTCCCTTGCAAGGTTAAGAAATTCGATTCGAATCATCCATTTCTCGTGGTGATTGAGACTTCTTAATACTTCTGCCACATAGAGTAACAAGAGGAACTATGGCTATGATGAAACTTGTTGGATTATTAATGTTTTTTCCCACCATGTTTGATTAGAGATAGAAGCTCATCTAGACTGGTTAAATGAACTAGAATATTGAAAGATAAAATATAAAGTTAAGGACCTACTCTTTGTTGCTTTTCAGCAAAAAGAAAACCCTAGAACCTTAGAGCCTTGCATGATTAGTAGTCGGTATTTCTATACCACTAGTCGGGTAAGCCTTGCAGAGTATTAGTATACTCAGCCTTGCTTGTGGCAATGCTTTCAGGTATGTCTGTTGAAGATTCGGTAGCTGGTTTGGCTTGGCCGAGTGCTTTGCCGACTGGTTCTTTCCGCTGCAGTAAAACTTTGAATGAAGTTTTATGTTGAACTTGAAAAGTACTCGAGTGGTACTTTTCGACTTGTAATAATTAATGTCCAACTTGTGCTTATAAAATCTGTGGAATGTTGTAATCTCTAGACTTGCCTTCGTGCGAGTTATGTGTATGCTTGGTTTCGATCGAGATATTGAGTGGTTGCATCGGGATCTACCCGACAGACTGTCGGATTAATCCGTTTGAAGTGCATGGTGGCCAGTTCATCTTCAAGGATGATGGTTAGTGCACTTGAGCCGGGTTAATTCGGGTGATTCTACCACATGCCCGCCGCATGGCGGTGCTTCTGTACCGGCCGGAGCAGAGTTGGGGAGGGGAGAGAAGAGAGAGGGAGAGAGAGAGAAGGGCCGGGATTCAAATTAAATTTTCTCAAAATTTTGAACAGAAACTTGAAAAACTTTGAACACGAAAGTTGTAGGGAATTTGAAAATCTACAACTTCTGTTTTACCCAAAAGTTCATTTGAGCCACAGTTTAAAAGTTATTTTAAATTCAAGACTACTAGGATTTGAATTACTAGTCATTTCTTGTGTTAAATTTTGGATTTGCAAATGGTGTTTTAAGTACACTTTGTAAGGTACTAAAATATGAGTGTGTTTTTATGCTACATTTTTCATGAAAACTGGAGAATGAAAGGTTATAAACACAAAAGGAGCAAATCTCACATACACACATACATACACATGCACGTACACATTCATACATATGCATATGCACACACATTATTAGATGCATTGTTTCAATGATTCAGGGTTATTATGCATGATGCTATGTTTAGATTTTCTTGCTTAGGGTTTTAAACACCTAGGGAGTTACAGACCCACACCCGACAAGGTGGGGCCGACCGGCCTCCCCACAGGCCGGCCGGCCTGGCCCCAAGCCTGATTTCAAAAGTTTGGATTTGATGGACTCTATCCTATCTTCCTCTCAAAATCCTGTGAGAATTGAGGAGAGGAGCGTCGATTTAAACAGAAAGGCCTCGGCTTCTTCTTCCTCCAAAAGCCTCTCATTCTCCCTCAATTCAAACTTCTGTGAACTCTCGAGATCTCTGTCCATGGCTGAACACTCTAGTCCCTCAACTCCAAAATCGGTTCCCATGGCTAGACAATCCCCCTTGACACCCTTAAAGTCGAACCAAAGCCGTGCATCGTCAAGCAACTTTAGGATCATCGAGCTGGTGGCAATGGCTGAGGCCTTCTCCTCACCGCCGGCTGGCCAGAGGATGACACCTTAGGCCGGCCAACCTCGCCTTCGGCCTGATGGCCTCCATCTCGCGGCAGGTCCCCCATTCGGAGTCCAGGGATGGGGGCAAATGCGCGCACTCGCGGGCCCATGCCGACACAACCGACCACGGGGATTCTTTCTCCCAGAAAGGTGATCGACAAGTGTCTCGTGCTGTCCTCTTCGGGAGCGCATGTTGCTGCCCTGCAGATGATGCCACCAACGTCACTGGAGTACACTCCCGGCAGCCCAAGTCCACCACACCCTCGCGTGCTTGGACGAAAGGTTTGGATCAGGAAGGTGCTCTCCCCTATCTTGGCTCGGGAGGAGAGGGAGTCCATTGACTCCAACCCGGATACGGTGCGGCGCACTCGCTTGCCACCACTAATCTGAGGCCCTCTGGAGATCTGGCCGTACACTGACAGCGACGACGACGAGGAGGAAGAGGAGGGAGCTGACATCAAGGCACTAAGGGAGCAGCTCGATGCACTCAAACTGAGATTGAACAACATGGATGAGCGCATGGCTGAGTCTGAGATTGAGAGGATGGACCTTGATGACAAGGTCGACACCCTTCGCAAGGCAATGTGCTCCAAGATCAAGAGCCTTGCTAAGGCGACCGGGAATGAGGACCTTTACAAGGCCCCGGGCCCAAGGGATTATTAGATGGGTAGTAGGCTAGTTTAGTTTAGCTTTAGGTGCTGAATTTTTTCCTTTCAAATTTTGTTTCCAATCATTTGTATTCCAGCAGCACCTCAATTTTGATTAAATAAAATAAAGTTGCTTTGTCCTTGCCATGCTTGAGTGGTTATTGCACACTTATGTGTGCCAACCACACACCACTACTAGAAATTTGGGTTTTTGCAATGCTGAGTAATTGTGGCAATAGGGGCCAAATCGTGGCAATACATCTCAATTGCCACGACATGATGGTCGTTGGCAGCCATGGCAAGAACTTGCGTGGTTAAAACTTTGGGCCACGTTTTTTCATTCTATTGCAATAGCTATGGTATTTACCACGTAATGAAGCATTGCATTAGATAGTAGTTGCAATGACCGATATCATGGCAATATTATGTTAATATTGCAACAACAAGTGCTAACAATTACAACAAACATGATCGTGGCAATAAAAGTGCTATAACCACCATATCTTTGTAAATGGTGGCAATAAAGTATTCTTGCAACGATATATTTTTGTGGCAAAAAAATAATTAGAACTAAAAAACTATAAAAAGTTGCTACTAGTTGGCTTTGAACCTTGGACCTAAAGGATTACAAACCTTTACCACTACACTAGAGCAACTTTTATTGTATATTTTGCTAATAGTCTACTCTTATCCTTTCTATTCAACATGAAAATAAATAAAAAACGTTGCAATAGTTAGAAAACCTGGCAACAATATTCATATATTGCAACGCTACTTCACTCGTGGAAATAATAAATTTTTTGTTGCAACCATTTTTTAAAATATTACCACACTAATGTTGCAACCTTAATGCACAACATAAGCTAATGTTGCAATATGCGCTAACTTGTTGCAACAAAAGTTGAACGTATGGCAATGCAATAAAATTTGTGGCAATACAACATATATATTGCCACCAAATTTCAAACTGTGGCAATATCACCTACTTAGTGCAACAATTTATATGTTGTTGCAATATTTTTTGTAGTAAAAGATTATTTTTCTAGTAGTGCACCCATTCCGATCTTACACTAAGTGCGTAGAAAAATGGCATGAGCAACACGAGAGAAAGTCCCTGGACAAAAACGAGCGCAAAACGACGCACTCTAGAGCTGGGTGCCTCCACCGGGCCGGCCGGCCTACACCCGTGGCAAAATCAACAGATATAGGTTGCTACAGGACCCTGGACCTGTGCCTGCACGAGTGGAACTTGAACTTGATGTTCAGGCCACAACTGCAGGCCGACCGGCCTACACTAAGCCGCCCAGCCCCACCTGTTAGCCGCCTGCGGCACCCTGACTCGACGCGGAGGTTTGCGACCCCTTTGATTTCCTGGTTTTCATTCAAACTCGCACCTGAAGTAACGAAATTAAAATTTGAATGAAACACCTAGAAAGAGATGAAATCTTTACATGATTATCAAAGGTGCCCAAGTTTTATTTCTTATGCAAGTATTTTGTGCCTTTGGAACTTTATAATAGGATCACTTCATCTTTTGCTTATTGACCATCATGATATAATGACATGTGAGACATGTTTTTCCTCATTCAAAGTCTTGGAGTATTCTTTTTTTTGAAATGGAGAAGTGAGGAACTCTCATTCATGCTCAACTTTGCCAATTCCTATCCAGAGCCATACATATACATGATACAGTTTTGAACGCACATAGCTATCTTTTACACTTTGAACTTGATCAAACATCTTTGCCTACGACACATAGCGTGCTCACCCTAATACTTTGGTCATTCACATACACGTCCATCAAACAAAGTCTAGTAAATGTGGTGCTGAAGCAGCTCTTCATCCCTCTGGAAAAAAAAGAAAAAGAGTGAGAAACCATCTTGCTCGAGTAAAAAAAAGAGAGAAGAAAGGGGAAAGATGGAATAAGCTAGAGTCAAACATCACTCAAGGACATTTATCCTCCACACATACATGCACATGACAAAAGTCTAAGGTTGACATGATCTCTCAAAGACAAGTTATTTGATCTTGCAACATAGATGGAAAAGATATGCGATTCTCTATCCCTACCTTAAGCTCCAGATACAGCCTTTCTAGAGATAGGTGAGGCTTCATGAAAAGCCTTTGTAAGGATCAAACACCTTGAGCGACTGAGTGGCTTGAGAGAATGATTGTATGCCTCCAAATTCTGACAATTTTGCAAAATCTCCAAGTACTGAGAATAAGAGGATCATGTTCTACATTGATTTATTCTGACGATCAATAGGTGAAAGTGAAGGTGTTAGCCACCCGGGATGCAAGGTATGAGGGAAATCTTAGAAATAACTCTTATGCATGCATAAGTGTCATGACCCTGAACTTTGCTTGATCCTCTAGATCTAAATCTACGTCTTGCTCGGGACGAGCAAAGTCTAGCTGTGGGGGCGTGTTGGTAGTCGATTTCCATGATTTTTACTACCAACATTTCTCCGGATTTTATACTTATAAGGCCATAATCATGCTAAAATCGTTTACCCTGATGAGTTCCACTAGTATTGGTGTTTATTTGATTTCAGGAGCTCACTATGCAAAACTTAGCTGATATGGGAGAAAATCTAGGTCTGCCGGTCTCTCCTAAGCCGGTTGGTCTAACAATGTGGCCTTTCATGCCCAAACTTCACCTGTAGGCTTACAAACACAAGATAATGATATCCTGACGGACACATCATGAAGGAAAACATCCTACCATCGAAAGGCCTAAGCCACGGATTGATGGACCCACATGTAATGTCTACCCTGGTCTTCAGGCTCAAAACCGCCCTCTTGGAGTACATGCGCACATTGATAGATGAGTCGGTGCAACGGAGGGCTGCGAGGAGCTAGAGCCAGGCTGACCGGCCTCTCAAAGGTCGGCCGGCTTCCAATTGCTTAGCCTCAAACAAACGCAACCGTTACCGACCTCCGGAAGAGATTAGGAATGCCCAGGAGAAAGGCGATGACACGCGCCAACAATCCTAGGCCGGCCCGCCAGCCTCCCTTCGTAGCGCCACGTGCCACCCTTCGCGTGGAAGTTACCTCAACCGCCAAAGCAGTGTACAAGCTAAGAACCTGTCCGATAACCAACCTTGAAGACCTATAAAAGGCAGCCCATACCTCCACTCTCAACACACTGTCCTTGGAGAGTAGAATAGTTCTCAAGATGTAGTTGCTCTATCTTAGTGTAGAATAAGGAGAGTGTGAGGTGAGAGCCTGGGTGAAAGTCAAGCTAGGAGAGGAGCTGGGTTCCCTCGGTCCTACTCCAACTATGTAGTCACCTCAGAGGAATAAAGCTTCTTTGAGCAAGTTCCTTATCTTTCTTTAGTATCTCGCTAGTTCTTCTCTTTACTTTCAGTAATTTGTTTATTAACTTTCTTTGATATGCGGGATCCCCTATCTACGTAGGTAGCAAGTTCTACCTATTTGAGTTTGCTCTTTATCTTAACATGAGATAGGAGTAAGTGACTCGATAGTTTAGGCGTGGTGCTTAGACTTGGTTCGTTACCTTGGGTTGTGTTCCACCCCTCAGAACAGTGTGGGCGGCAGGTGGTGACAGCCCTGTCCGTCCCTCGTAGTCCACCATGTTTCGAGTGCTTTGATAGCAGTAGTAGCAAGTTGCCGTTGGACTCCCATCTCACCCCTTTCTGAAGTCCTTCCTCTTCAAGCCGCTGAAGCACATCAAGTTAGTGAGTAGCAAGTTATCTAGGTAATGAGTTGGCTAACTGAAGTTGGGCCCTCTATCCTCTTACCTCTTCTCCCCTGGTCGGTCCAGTTGAATAGTTCTAGGTCTGTGTTAGTGTTTAACCTCCAAGCTTACCGAGGGATATCCCCGAGGTGGTAGAATGTAGGTGGGGTGTCGCCGAGATCAAGAACTCGAAGGTTCAAGGAACACAAGATTTAGACAGGTTCAGGCCGCAGAGAGTGTAATACCCTACGTCCTGTGTGATAGTTTGTATTGCCTTAGGTGTTGATGTTTTTTGAGGGGGTCCCTGCCTCCCTTATATAGTCTGGGGGGACAGGGTTACATGGAAATCCTAGCCAGATACGAGCTTGGGAGTCCTACCCGAGTACTACTCGGGTAGTTTCCTTCTATTCCGACTAGTCCTACTATGGTACGAGTATTTACAACTGATGTAGGGCGTGGGCCATGTCTCATCCGTTATCCTAGAATATGTATGCCATGTGTGCAGTCCCGTGGCCCCGGGTCTGACAAGCCCCCGAGCTCTTCGTAGTCGAATACTGCAGGCTTCCGATTACTTCTTAAGGCATCTTCGAGTACTTCTGCAATTTGTCTTGAAGGTGTCTTCCGAGTACTTCTTTGGTTGCATCGAGGCTGTGAGGTGGTCATGCCCCGAGTAGTTTTCAAGTCTTCTTTTATATTGGTTGCATTGAACTCGCACTCCATATGGAGTAGCTCCTGTGCCTTAGGTTGAATCGAAGAATCAGGCTGAAGGTCAAGTTAGCCTTGAATCTTTTGCTCTTATCTTCCAAAAATTTGAAAAATAAGCCGTCGATGACACGTGTCCCACAGCCCCCGAGCCTTGACTCCAAATCTAGCATGGATTGTGTAAAAAGTTAAGACTTTGAATTGATGGTTAAAATAGGAAAATTGGCTTAGAAATTTAAAACCCCTTTTTTCAGGATAACCTCCCTGGAAAAATGGTTAAACAAATAACTTCCCCAATGCAATCCTAAATTACCGCTTAAAACAAATCTTATCCCGAGATGAACTCTTTAGCTTCTGCATAGTGATACACCGAGTTGTTTCTTGCGCCCAGCCCCAAGCATGGAAGCCAGACGAGCCGCCGAAAACATTCTAAGTGCCCTGTTGCACCTAGCCCCCGAAGACAAGAGCTAGAGGAGCCGCCGAAGGTAGGCCGGTACGCTGAGTACCTTGTCGCGCCCAGCCCACGAGCATGGGAGCTAGACGAGCCACCGAAGGTACGCCAAATAATGTAGGTATCGGCCGAGATACGCCACATGGGTGGCAGCGCCAGCCCCCGAGCCTGGGGGTCGGCCGAGTCGCCGCTAGCAAGCCGAGTGGTCTGTACCGACGAAGTGATGGCCAAGTAAGGCAGCTCTCGGGAGCATACCTCACCCAGCAGTATGGTCCAAGTCCGATCCCTTAGCTTGATTCATGGGCGATTGTCAACGAAGCTGCAACAGTTGTTGATGAAGCAAACTAGCTTGATTCATGGACTCCTCCTCGATCTCCTTGGCTAGGTCAGGGAGTATGGGAGCGAGGCCCCTTCAGTAACATAGAGTACTAGTCAGGAACTAGAAAATTAAGCGTTAGTGAAAGTATGGGAGCAAGGCCCCTTCAGTAAGATAGAGTACTAGTCAGGAACTAGTAAACGCAGTGTTACTGGAAGTATGGGAGCGAAGCCCCTTCAGTGACATAGAGCAAGGCCCCTTTAGCAAACGGAGCGTTACTGGAGGTATGGGAGCGAGGCCCCTTCAGTAACATAGAGTACTAGTTGGGAACTAGTAAATGGAGCGTTACTGGAAGTATGCGAGCGAGGCCCTTTCAACAACATAGAGTACTAGTTGGGAACTAGTAAACGGAGCCTTACTTGAAGTTTGGGAGCGAGGCCCCATCAGTAACACAGAGGACTAGTCGAGAACTAGTAAACTGAGCATTACTAGAAGTATAGGAGCGAGGCCCCTTCAGTAACATAGAGTACTAGTCGACAACTAGTAAACAGAGTGTTACTGGAATTATGGGAGCAAGACCCCTTCAGTAACATAGAGTACTAGTCGGGGACTAGTAAACTTAGCGTTACTGGAAGTATGGGACCGAGGCCCCTTCTATAACATGCAGTACTAATTAGGAACTAGTAAACGGAGCGTTACTGGAAGTATGGGAGTGAGGCCCCTTCAGTAACATCTAGTACTAGTCGGGAACTAGTAAACGGAGCGTTATGTGCAAGATACAGAGCATAGAAAGTAAGTCAAGACACATCTACATTAATCAAGATTTATTTCTACACGTAGTTCCACAAAGTTTCTGTGTCTCAAACTTTTCCAACATGATAATCTACTCAAACGTAGTCTCTGGTTACAATTTCTTATTTCTAAGCATAGAACTATGTACTTTGATTTAATGTTGTTTTTCTTAATTAAAAATATACGAGCAAGTTAGACAGAAGTAAAAAGTTCCAAACTTTGTCCATAGCATTTAGGCATCAAGGTCACTCTACTGTAAAAGATTCAACCCTAAAATATTAGTAGAACAACATGACCAAATAACTCTAGAAAAATAGCACATCAAACAAGGTTCAACAAAAACTACTCATAGAAACTTGTTCTGGGCTTGAAATTTTTACACAAGTCTAATCAAGCAGAGACTAGTTTACAGTCCAAAAATCATTCACAGTACTGTCCTAGATCAAGAGATACATTTATGGGCTATTTAAAACAAGACTAATTTTAGATCAAGTTTTAGTTTGTAGCTGGTTATCCATCTATGCAAAAGTAGTCGGGTTCATCAAGAGGGTCACAACAAATTTTAGTTTGCATTTTTCTGATTTTTCTATGATTTTCAATTGATTTTACACTTGACAGCCTCTTGAGAACAAAAGTACTCGAGTTCTCGCAGATAGGTCCCTTAATCTAGGAGAAAGGACCATAAAAAGAACTTGGCGATTGCAATATAGTCCTTGGGCGGAGCTGGGCTATTTTTCAGCCGAAATCCGACGAGGAAACTAGTCGGCGGCGAGGGGAAAGGGGTGGGGAAGCACGAGGAGGTCGAGGGAAACCTGTTGGTGTGCTCGGTTGGGGTTGGGGTGGCCGGAGTTGGGTTGCCGGCCGTGAGCAGAAGCTCCGGCGAGGTGCGGGCGGTGGGCGGCGGGGGTACAGCGAGGGAGGGTGGCGTGGGGAAGTGGGGAGTACCAGCAAGTGGAGGGCGACATGTTTAGAGCCTTAGTTTGGGCGGAGGTGGAGCGGAAAGTGGGGAGTACCAGGTGAAGTGGAGCTAATGGCGCGGTGGTGGTGGTACTCGGACGCGTGTGAGCAGGGGCTCGGTACTGCCATTTTATAGGCGCACAGGGGGAGGAGGGGCTGGGCACGTGTGGACCGAGGGAGGCACGGCTAGGACAAGGCCGCGGCAAGGGCGCGGCGTAGCCGGCGCGTCGTGGCTCAGCCGTCGGGAATCGACGGCCGCGTGGCGCGTGCGAATTGGTAGGGGCGGGATACGGGTCGCGCCAAATCACCGGCAGCAGGCCCGGTCGGTGGTCGGTCGGGGCCTGTTGGGGGTCGCGCCTTGGCGCGGCTCGCCGGCTTAGGGATGCCCTGCCGCGTTGCGGTGCTTCTCTGCCGGCCGAAGCAGAGCATGAGAGGGTAGAGAAGAGAGAGGGCGGGATAGAGAAAAGGGTCGGAATTCAAATTAAATTTTCTAAAAATTTCATACGGAAACTTGAAAAAGTTTGAACATGAAAGTTGTAGGGAATTTGAAAATCTACAACTTTTGTTTTAGCCAAAAGTTCATTTGAGCCACGGTTTAAAAGTTATTTTAAATTCAAGACTACTAGGATTTGAATTACTAGTCATTTCTTGTGTTAAATTTTGAATTTGCAAATGGTGTTTGAACTACACTTTGTAAGGTACTAAAATATGAGTGTGTTTTTATACTACATTTTTCATGAAAAGTGGAGCATGAAAAGGTTATAAACACAAAAGGAACAAATCTCACATACACACATACATACACATGCATATACACATTCATACACATGCATACACACATTCATACACATGCATATGCACACACATAATTAGATGCATTGTTTCAATGATTCTGGGTTATTATGCATGGTGCTATGTTTAGATTTTCTTGCTTAGGATTTTAAACACATAGGGTGTTACAGAGGCCCCTTCAGTAACATAGAGTACTAGTCGGGAACTAGTAAACAGAGCATTACTTGAAGGATGGGAGAGAGACCCCTTCAGTAACATAGAGTACTAGGTTGGAACTAGTAAATTGAGCATTACTGGATGTATGGGAGCGAGGCGCCTTCAGTAACATAGAGTACTAGTTGACAACTAGTAAATGGAGCGTTACTGGAAGTACGAGAGTGTGGCCCCTTCAGTAACATAGAGTACTAGTCGGGAACTAGTAAACTGAGCGTTACTGGAAGTATTTGATAGATAATCACGTAGATGCTTTATTTGGCTAATTATCAGGTTCCACTAGTCATTGCCAAACGAGGCGACCACTTTTGGCATTCGCATGGCCCGGCTGTGATAGGGTTCCCTGAGCTTAGCCTTAAAGAAATTGAATCATTTCCTCCTTTCCCGAGCCCATCCGCGCTGGCCCTATCCTTAGCTCCCGAGTATTGGTAAAAAAGGCTCGTGACATGAGGAATAGGTGACAAGAGATCGGCTGGAAAAAGGTTGCACTAATTAGGCTGGACATTCATTGGGCATGTCTGAGAGTAGTATAGCGAGGAAGTCATGATTACCCCGAATAATAAACATAAATAGCGACTCTGACTAAGTAGTAAAAAGGGGTGCTTTTAGGCTTACGGAACTCCTTGTTTCGAGATATAGTCCCAAAAAATGGTTGAACAAACAAAACACCTAAAAGCCCTCAGAAAACCTCCTTGATTCGGGTACTTGATTTATGAATAAATCATTATTGGGGTAGTCCCGTCGCCTTTCTTCGTAGTCTTTGTTGAGTGGCAGAGCTCCCAAGGCCCTCGTAGGGTTTGACATTCAAAGGTGGAATGCTTGCTCCTCGGGTGCCATGAGCATCGCTTGTGGAGGGCCACCTTGAATTGTTCCTTCAAGTTGAGGGTTTTCTTTCTTCGGGTTGGTTGTTCCCTGACTTCTGGCTTCCATTTCCAAGTTGTACCCAGGTAGTCGAGGGGGATATGATAGTCAGGGGGCGGGGGGGGGGGGGGGGGGGGGGGGGGGGGCGGGGATGTAACCTTCCACCTCGTCGCGCTCCTACTGCCTAGTGATGACACTGCGGGCGTCCCGACCAGCGTTGACGATAGTGCGGAGGTTGCTTGTGGAGCAGTCGTAGAGGTTGCCACGCTGATGTTGGTGTTGTTCTGGTACGCGCTGCCTGCACGCGGCATGCTTGGCATTCCTAAGCTTATGCCGCTCTTTTTGGACATCGTCTTCATCTTCGATCTTCGCGGTTCCCGTAGTATCGAGAGCATGTACAGGTAAATCGTGATGGGCGAATGCCCCGCTGCGTCTGGGTCTAGACCTGGTGTGTCGGAGATGTAGTCATTGTTGTTGTAGTAGTTGTCCAATTGAACGTACTCCGATCCTTCACTATCTTTATTGACGTGAATCATGAATACCTCATGATCTGGTGCCAAGCATTTGGTACTCGCAGCCCAACCTTCTTCGTCGTCGAAAGAAGCGAGAGGTCTGCCTTCTTGGAAGGGAGTTCACCAAAGTTGATAACGGATCGTGGTGGACTTGATTCCAGAAATTTAGAGGGCTTTCTGCCCTTCCAATACTCGAGCCTGCCCGACCAAGTTGATCCTCTTGAGAGACTCTGGCGGCTGCCGATTATAGGTGTTGCGTGAGTAGCCGAATCCGAATGGTTGTCATAAACGGTAGCCCCCCGACGTCCGGTGGCTTCTTCTTCTCCGAGTTGCAGTAGGTGATCGAAGTCCTCTTCTAATGTGGAGAGGGTCTTGGGTAGGACCGCCTCAGACCGAATTGGACTTGGTCTGGGGGTTTTGAGTTTGCCCATGAAGTCGTCGAAATCGCGATCGAATGCCTTTGGCTCCCTAGGGTAGATGCGCTGTAGGATGGTTTCTGCAAGATTGATGCACTCTACGATACCTTGGTCAACTCATTCGATGTCGGAGGAGAAGTCACTGCTGGCGACAGGAGGATGGTGAGGACTCTTAGGGCGGTTCCGTGTCAAGGACGCCGGGTCAGGCTGATGGAGAGCAGCTTCCACGAGCTTGATGCATTCGGTGATGCCATCGTCCACCTGATATATCCTAGCAATTAGATTGTCAAGACCGATTGATGGGTGAGTGTTTACCTTGATATGACTTGCGTAGCTTCCAATTAGATCGGAAAGTTTGATCTGGCTAAGATCATCGGCAAGATTGTCGATATCGCGGCTGGATGTCAGAGCATATGCCTCCAGCTTCTTGCGTTGGCCAGGTGGTTGTTGAAACCACCTGAGCCGTTGGCAATGCAGACCTAGGAGCCGAAGGTGAATGTGGTGCTCTCGTCGGGCATGGTGCTGGTGAAGTTGAAAGATGCCATTGAGTTCTCCGGTGGATGCTTGATGAACACCCCTACCTGGCACGCCAGTTATCGGTGTTTAACATCCAAGCCCACCGAGGAATATCCTCGAGGAGGTAGATTGTACGTGGGGTGTCGCCGAGATCAGGAACTCGAAGGTGCAAGGAACACAAGATTTAGACAGGTTCGGGCCGCCGAGAGCATAATACGCTATGTCCTATGTGATGGTTTGTATTGCCTTACGTGTTGAGGATCTTAGGAGTCCTATACGAGTACTACCTAGGCAGTTTCCTTCTATTCCGACTAGTCTTATTACGGTACGAGTAGTTACAACTGATGAAGGGCGTGGGCCATGTCCTATCCCTTATCCTAAAATATGTACGCCATGTGCGCAGTCCCGTGGCCCCGGATCTGATAGTCTAGTTGCGCGTATCGTTCCTTGGATTTGATATCCTAGGTAAACTCCCTAGTGAAAGCTACATCGGTATCCATGCGCTTGCGGATTAGTTCATATAGGCTAAGGAGTGCCAACATCGGGTGCTTTCCTTCTGTACCGACTAGCTCTACTCGTATCCGAGTACATTGCATCAGACATAAGGTATGGAACATGCCGCATCCCTTATTCTCGAATTAACTATACCAAGTGAGCACTTCCCGTGGTCCCAGGTCTAACAATCCACCAAGCTCTTCGTAGTCGAGTACTGCAGGCTTCGAGTACTTCTAAAGTCATCTTTGAGTTCTTCAAAACTCTGTCTTGAATATGTCTTCCAAGTCCTTTAAGGCTGCCTCGAGGCTATGACGTGCTCATGCCCCGAGTAGTTTTAAATCCTGAGAAATAATCGTCTGTATGGAGTGCGATTCATCGCACTCCATATGCAGTAGCACTTGAGCCTTAGGTTGAATCGAAGAATCAGGATGAGGGTCTAATTCGTCTTGAACCTTCTGATCTTTATTTTCCAAGAAATTTGAAAAATAATTCACTGGTGGACACGTGTCTCGCAGCCCCCGAGCATGTGTTTATAGAATATCTTTAAGAAATTGATTTGATGGTTAAAATAGGTAGTTTGGTTAGAAATTTGAAAAGCCCCTTCCTTCGGGATAAAATTCCTAAAAAAATGGTTAATCAAATAACATCCCTAAACAATCCCCAAATTACCGCTTAAAACAAATCTTATCTCGAGAAAAACACTTCAGCTTCTGTGGGGTGACCCTGTGCCCGCTTGTGGCTATTTAACTGTGCAGTGACATAGGGTTAACTCACGCCTTCACCTTTACTGCCTCAGCCTTTCACCTGCATGCAAGACTCGGGCAAAAACCTGAGAACCACCTCCCTGGATGACATGCAAGCGTTGATCATCAAGTCGGTGCAACGGAGGGACGAGACGCACCAAAGTTAGGCTGACTAGCCTTGACCAGGCCACCAGAGTTAGGCCGACCGGCCTTGACCAGGCCGGCCGGCCTCCAAATCCTCTACTTTAGCCATACGCCACCTCCACTGACACCAGGAGAGCATCAGGAACGTCCAGGAAAAAGGTGGTGATACGTGGCCACCATCCCAGACCAGCTGGCCCTGATGAGGGCGGTCGGCTTAGGACTGACACAATTTCCACAACCACTTCACCGACACCATCCTCAGCCCTCCTACACTATAAAAAGGGGTGCACATCAGCTTGTAATAGACACACAAATGAGTTCTCTTCACTCATTTCACTTTCTAGAGTTAGGTTTAGTAGTCAAGGAGTTAGAGTCGAGTCGAGCTTATCTCGGGATTCCGGAGTTGTTATAATCTTTCCCTTTGATATTTTATCAATATAATTTATCTTCTTTAATTTTTGAGTCAACTTTACTTTCCGCATTTATTTATTTTTCCAAGTTATCCAACTTGTGTGTGGAAGTTCTTTCCTCTAGCTTAGGCTTTGTTATCTTTCTTGTTTATCGGGATCTTACCTTGCGGGTTTTCTTGCCCGGACTAGGGAGCTCAAGTTAGTTCTCTAGGTTGAGGGGGCTTTCTCTTGTCGGCCACAAGAGAAATCCTAACTCTGAATGCAGACGTGGTGTCTTGGCTTAGTGTTAGCTTGAAAGTGTGTTCCACTCGACGGAACAGTGTGGTAGGCGGCAGGTGATGATAGCCATGTTCGTCCCTTGTAGTCCACCACATTCGGGTGTTTTCATAGCAGTAGTTGCTGTTTGCTTTTGGACTTTCCTCTCACCCCTTTCAGCAGTCCTTCCTCTCTCTAGACACCGAAGTAAGTTCTAGGTTTCTGATAACTAGTTAGAAGCAAGGTTTAGTCTAGTGAGGCTAGCTCGTTAGTTTAGAAGTGTTTTAGAAGTCAAATCTCACTCGTTGTCCTCCTAGCTGCTTACCACTCTAAGGTTTAGAGTCTCCTGTGTCAAATGGTCATTGCTTGGCCCTTATCTTATCTATCGTATCTGGCTTACCCCCACAAAGTTAGTCAGTTGATATCTCTAGTAAAGTTTATCATTCGCTTCTTTGATACTCTTTAACCATAGTGCTTCCCCGAGGAAATTTACGATACCCTGGAATACTCCAAGGTGAAGTGCTATAGCGGAGATTCTGTGCGCTTGCAGAATACATACTCTATTGGCCATAAGAAACGCCAACAAGCATTTCTTGTGCCATTGCCGGGGAAGCAATTGGCTAAAGATATCATTGAATAGAATGATAAAATTTATCTGATTTATCGCCGCTAATTTTAGCGGGCTTACCATTGCTTTCTTTGTCTTTGTGATATATGCAGAGCAGTGCATGACCAGTTTCAATCTACCATATAACTTCAACCCGAATCCAGGAAGAATTGGGAGAATTGTCCGACGCAGAGTCGTCCCACCTTAGAAAAGACTTTCCTTAGGACAAGGTTCGACAACACCAGCTTCCCAGCCCTGTCCAGCGAACATATCCCTACTGGATTGAACACAGACCACGGCAATGAAGGCTTTGAGCTGAAGACTGAACTTGTCAACATGGTCCGAGCAAGTCCCTTCTATGGTAAGGCATCAGAGGATGCCAACGCCCATCTTCAGAATTTTCTGGAGCACAATCAACCGTAGAGGCACTACAATGGACAATATTCATCTTCGACTATTCCTATTCTCTTTGCTTGGGAAAGCAAAGATGTTGTTCTACACCAACAAGGATGCATTCACCACTTGGGATGCCTGTTCCAATGCCTTCCTTGCAAAATACTTTCCGGTAGGCAAGACGAATGCCCTACAGTTTTCAACAACTCCCAGATGAGACAATCCCGGAAGCCTGGGAACATCTCCAGGAATACATTGCAGCATGCCCACACCACAGTATGGAAGAGTGGCTGATCATTCAAAACTTCTTCCATGGCCTGAGCTAGCGAGCGCAAGACCGCATAGATGCAACAGCCAGAGGAGCATTCCTCTCTGTCAACTTTGCAAGAGCTAAGGCGCTCATCTACAAGATTGCCTCCAACCATAGTTGGAAGGGAGATAGGAAGCCGGCTCATGCTAATGGACTACACCAGATTGAAGGTGTACATATGCTGGCAGCCAAGATGGATCCTCTCATGAAAAAGCTGGAGTCTCCGCACCAGGAGGTCAACCAGATTATGAAGTCTCGGATCACATGTGAGAGCTGTGGCAATACTGGGCACTCGGGCAACACTTACCCAACGACTCAAGAGGACGTGAATTTCACTTGGAATGACAATCCCAATAACTCAGGCTACCGTCCCCAGCAAGTTTGGAACTCCAAGCCCAACCTCCCCTTTGGCCAACAGCAAGGTAACAATTTCAATAACAGTTTTCAGCCCTCACTTAAGGACTTAACGTATGGAAAGAAACAAATTAATGATAACATTTGTAAGAAATTTTAAGCTAATGATAAAATTTTGGAGTCTCTAGACGCACAAATGGAAAGCTTCAACTCAGTTATTAAAAATCAGTTGAGTTTCAATAAAATGATATAAACTCCAATAGCTCAGCTGACCTCATCTTGCCCTAACCATAACACGGGAAAGCTACCCGGACAACCGGAAGTGAACCCGAAGGAAAGTGTGAATGCGGTGACTACGTGGGCTGGAAAGTCCATGCAAGATCCACCCTATCCACGGGATGCAAGTACACGACAAAAGACCGTAACCGCCAAGGATACTGACACTGTAGATGAGGAGAAGGAGAGGCCAAAGAGTCCAACACCACTGCTACCAGGAAAAAAGCGAGGAAGTTCCTAGGGCTTCCCGAGAGTACCACGATACAACCGCCTTACCGTTTTCAGACGGAGAAGGAGGCCGGTGGCCGACGAGAAATTCGGCAAGTTTTTCAAGGTAATTAAGAAGCTTTATGTCAATATACCGCTTTTGGATGCTATGCAGATTCCCACGTATGCCAAGTATATCAAGGATATCCTTGGAAACAAGAGGTCCCTGCCGACCATCCATGTCGTTTAGCTTACAGAGCAGTGTAGCGCAGCTATACTCAATCCTCTCCCAAAGAAGAAGAAGGACCCAGGATGCCCCACCATCACATGTTCAACCGGAGCACGACACTTTAAGCTCGCTCTTTGTGATCTGGGAGCAAGCGTCAGTGTCATGCCAAAGGTAGTTTATGATAAACTTAACCATCATGCGCTTGCTCCTACTGCCATCTGTTTGGAGCTAACAGACCAATGGGTTCGTTACCCTACGGGAATCACCGAGAATATTTTGGTGAAAATATGGAATCTTGACATGGAAGTCGTCACCAAGATCCCTCTCATATTGGGAAGACCGTTCTTGAGCACGGCAAATGCACACATTGATGTGGGAGCTGGAGAAATCCTGCTCAACATCAATGGGCAGAAGGAGAGATTCGCCTTTAGACCGAAGGTCGAACAATGTTCCTAGGTCAAGACATTCAACTAGAAGAAGTCCCAGAAAGAGCCGGAGAAACCACCAATCCTATCCATTGAAGCCCTCATCAATTTTGTAGAGAGTCTTCGAATTCGAGAGGAGATCAAGGTGCATAACTAATGGAACGGGAAGCGAAGAATCCAACATAAGAAATTTCTGGAGCTCGAGCGGAAAGAGATCGAAGCAAGTAAGTCCACGAGAAAGACATGGCAAAAGAAAGTGTCATCACCAACGACAACCCCATCCGAGGACGACAATCGAACCCAAGACATGGAGAGTCCCGCTCAAGACTCAAAACATGAGCTCTCGCCATGAGGTAACATGGTAGTTATCCATTCTTCGCATTTGCATATAGGATAGATTATTTCCTTGCATAATTTTTCTAACTTCGTCAAGGCATGTTTAAATTTCTGCAAAGCGCATGTTTGAATTTTGAACTTTTGTTTCAATTGCACTCCATGAAAAACATGAAAATTTTTTGGCCAATTTGCAGGCCGGCCGGCCCCACATGTCATTTCTGGCCAGGGTGCAGCTGCAGGGAAGAGCACGAAGGACAAAGACTTTAATCAAAGGAGCAAGCACTCGTGAACGTGCAGGTGCAGGCCATGGGGCCCTATCATGTCCGGCCGGCCACCCTCGCACTGTTCATGTCCCGTCGTGCAATACTTTGGCTTGAGTGCACATGCACGAGGTAACCATGATGAGCAGAGAGCGAGCTAGAGAAAGGAGTGCGCGTGGCGCTGTAGGAGCAGGCCGTTCGACCCCATGCAGGCCGGCCGGCCTCTTCCTCACCGCTGCTGTCTCGTCGCCAACCACCGGAGCATTATCAGCTGAGGTTCCGATCTGTCCCGAAGAGCGTATCGGCGAATCGGCCGATTTGCTATGAAGATGATTGGCTATGGATCAGCCGATAATCACGTAAATATTGCAAAGAAAACTGCTGGAGCAACTTAAACAATTATTACAGATGCAATAGTTGAAATAGATCTAATCGGCTGTATAACAATGAACGAGGAAGAGCGACGATAAAGCCGATAGTTTCAATCTCAAGGTGGATAACTGGTGATAATACTAGAACAATAGGTAAAACCTATAATTCTAGTAAATATCGATAACTGGTGAATAAATCCAAACGAAACCACGGCGATGCGCCCGAAGTTAAAGCTCAGATGTTATTCGATAAGCGGAACCTACCAATTGGCCGGAGATCGAGTCGATGCAGCCCTGCCAATCCGTACGAACTCGTGAAAGAAGAAAAAGTATTGGCGAAGTCGCCGACTTGAAAGTAAAGTGCGATGAAAAAGTAGATTGTATTGTTGATTGATTGATTGATTGATTATACCCTAGGACCAGGACTCCTGATCGATTACGATTTGTTACAAACTTCACTTAACAGAGAACTACTATATCTATAATATTTTCATAAAGGAAACGGGCTCCCGCAGAATCTTCTGCCGCCATCTCCTAATCCAATCAGGATTCTTTCCATTGCTTCTCGATCGAGTCGGCATCGTTCCGTTGACCAACATCAGGCCACTTTTGACCGGGATCCTCTATCGTGATTCCAATGGTTTCACCCCCCCTATCTGTTGGCACAAGTTGCATCGCCAATCGGCCAATTTCCAACTGTAGCCTCAATCGGCCGATTCCTCACTGTAGCCTTTAGATCTGCCGCACCGGCCAATCTCTTCCTCTCCTGACGCCGATTCAACACGTGTCAAAATCTGGCGTCAACACTATGTATCCTTGCGTAATTAAGCTCTTTGAGCTAATTAAGTAAAGGAGCTTAGTGCTAGCACCTACAAAAAAAATGATGGCAACTAGTGGTTAGTACTAATCATGGTTAGTGCTAATCAAAAATAATTAGTTTAGAGTTAATCTCTGTTAGCCAAGAAAACACAAAAATATTTCCTTTGAATAAAATTGTGGCACGCTTGAACGACGAACGTTCGTGGCGGTTAAACCCCCACAAGGACGACTAACTGCTGACTAATCTTTTTGTTCGTCCCTCGGGTATTTGTTGCACTAATGTTTTGCAGGCATCATGTGCAACCCCATAAAGACGACGCTCAAGAAGATCAGTGTTGGCGTTTCTTATGCTCAATAGAATAAGTATTCCGCAAGCGTATTGAATCACCGCTGTACCACTTCACCTTACAGTATTCCAGGGTATCGTAAATTTCCTCGGGGAAGCACTATGGTTAAAGAGTAGTGAAGAAGCGAATGATAAACTTTACCACTGATATCAACCAACTAACTTAGTGGGGGTAAGCCGGATATGATAAGATAGGATAATGGCCAAGCGATGACCATCTAACACATGACACTATAAACCTTAGAGCGGTAAGCAGCTGGGAGGAAAATGAGCGAGAAAGACTCCTAAAACACTTCTAAACTAACGAGCTAACCTCACTAGACTAAACCTTGCTTGTAACTAGTTATCGGGAACTTGGAGCTTACATCATGAAAGGATCTTGGTGATGCCAAGATGGGGGTGAATAGGCGTATCTGAAAGTTCCTAACAAATCTTCAAATGATGGGAACTTCCGACAAAAAGGAAAGTTCTTATAAAAAATTCAAAATTAAACTTGAAACTGCAAAACCTAGCTGAATCAAAAGTTGCGCAATGATACTAGGAGACTTCCGCAAGTGATCTTTTCAAGAACAACAACTTGAGTATGTAGATTGGCACAAAAAAAACTCTAGTCAACAAGAACTAAATAAATGCAATAAGCAGAAGACACAAGAGATTTGTTCCCGAAGTTCACTCCCACTAAGAAAGCTACATCTCCGTTGAGGAGCTCACAAAGAGCAGGGTCTTACACTAACCCTTTTCCTCCCTCAATCAACCACAAAGGAGGATTGAGTCACTTACTATGAAATCCAAGAAGGATGGGTAATACAAACATCCCAGGGTGCACACACATGAGAGGACCCTCAACCGGGCGACGCCGAACCGTCTAGAAGAAAGCTTCAAGAGTAACAAACGTGAATCAATGGATGAATATGCTTCAAGTGCTCTTGGGATGAACGTGGATAATCTTGCACTCAGATGCTCAAGCCTCACACCTCAATCTTGCTCTCACCCAAGCCCTAGCTCAAATCAACTCAAAGGAGGGATTGGAGAGTGGAGTGGAAGCTTCTGGAGGTGTAGAATTCGTGGAAAGTTAGTAGCTTGAGAAGAGGGGCAGAGGGGTATAAATACCCTAGCCCCAAAAACTAGCTGTTAGTGTACTGGTTAAGTGATTGTCGGAACTTCCGACCCCGAGTCAAAACTTCTGACCCTATGAAATCAGCTTAACAAAGGACCCCCTATCTGAAGAAGCTAACAACTTCCCACAGGGGTCGGACCTTCTGACCCACACTGAAACAGAGAGAAAACTAAGTGCACAAGTGTGTGATTTGTGTCTCTCTTGGGTAGTTAGCATTTCAATTATGCACTTTGACATCTTCAAGCTATCCATTTGCATCCCTCTTAATAGTACGGTGGTTCCTATACTCAAATTCGATTAGAAATTAATAAAAGATCTTCTTTTAAGCTTCAACACCATCGTTAAAGCAAATTGGCGTCTTTTCTTGCTCCTTTTCATTTCATTGGATCTTAACCTGTCCATAACTTTGATAAACTCATTAGCTCCTTAATTATGCATGTCATCAACATCAAAACCCAGTTAGTGTGCCAAATGCACTTTCAATCTCCCCCTTTTTGGTGATTGATGGCAACACAATTAAGGCTCACAAATAATATATTGAAACATTTTGAATACAATCATATAGTTGAACTCCCCCTTAATATGTGCATCTTTTCAATATGAAATCAAAAATGGCCTCAAATGGCATTTGCACGTATCAAAAGAATTTCACCTATATCATTGCATTCGTAGGGTGCAAAGTGTGATGAATAACGACGTGATGCTTATGACAAGGTATATCACAACAACAAAGTGGAAAAGAACAAACACCAAGTCATGATCATCACATAAGCCGAGAGTTCTAAGATCACACTAGCATAGCAAGTCACAAATAAGTCTTGCAAATTAAAAGTCTCACTTGGCACACCACCACACATAACACAAACACAAAGTCTCACATGTCCACAAGCACTTAGAGTTCAAGGTTCAAAGCTACTAGATGCTAAGAAAGCTAGATAAAGCCAACATCCACATCCTCGAAAGGCCTATGGTGAGCTCACTCCCTCTTTGGCAGCAAGCACAAAGAAGGAGAGGCCCTTCCATAGCTACTACTCATCGTCCTCATCATCTTCATTATCATCTTTTTCTTCATCCTAGGGGTGTCGGCCACTGGCACTTCCTCCTCCCAAGTCTACTTCTAGATCATCATCATCCATCTAGGGTGCGCTAAAGATCGTAGATGAGCTGCCCATCTCCTCCCAAGGATTGTAGAAGGTAGGAGGAGGAAAATCGATAGGAGCACGAAGAGGAGAATGAGGCATGTCATTCTTTGCCATGACAGCCTTTTGCCTCTCTTCCATCTTTAAGAGTTTCTCATCCACATATTTCCTATGAGCATGAATTTCCCCCACATTGTGATGACCCACATTGAGGCAAGCAAACAAGCCTTGAGAAATAAAATTCAGAATGCCTTTCTTCTTTGGAGCACGAGGAGGAGGAGCACGGGAGTTTGAGGGACCTTGTGATCTAGATGGACCATGAGAACTAGAAGCATCAGATGGTCCTTGTGTGGGATGACAAGGTGCATGAGATCCAAATTTGAGGATTCGCTCAAATTTCCCTTTCTTTGGCTTCTAGACTTGATGACTCTTGTCGGTCAAGATTTCCACATCTTTCACTTCTTTGATCATAGCAAAGAAATATGGTGCATAGTGACAGCTCTTCTTGGGTGAAACTAAGCAAATGAAGATCTCCTCCCAAATGAAATCAAAGACACTAAACTCATGTTGACTGGGAGCCATTCTTACAATCAAGTTCTTTGACATATTTGAGATATTATCTGAATCACCTCCTTTAGGACAAAGAGTATAGAGGAAGAGTTGGTTGCGCAGCTTACAGTAAGGTGTCAACCCATGTATAGTCCCAAACTTAATGCTCCATAAGCATTGTCATACATGTAGTGGAGCTCTCCATCCTCTAACACATTTTCCAGCTCATGTATCTTCTCCCTCGTGAGATCAGCATTAGAGAATCCAAGAATACTTGCAAAGTGAACATGCTCAACATAGAAAGGCTTGCCTTGAATGGTCCAATGAAAGGTCTTGGTTGAGCGGTTGACATAGACAGTTGAATAAAACTGTGCTACAACCTCCTCATTCCAATCAAGTTCTTTGACATCTGAGTCACCTCCTTTAGGACAAAGAGTGTAGGGGAAGAGTTGGTTGAGCAGCTTACAGTAAGGTGTCAACCCATGTATAGTCCAAAACTTAATGTCTCCAAAACCATTGTCATACATGTAGTGGAGCTCTTCATCCTCTAACACATTTTCCAGCTCATGTATCTTCTCCCTCGTGAGATCAGCATTAGAGAATCCAAGAGTACTTGCAAAGTGAGCATACTCAACATAGAAAGGCTTTCCTTGAATGGTCCAATGAAAGGTCTTGGTTGAGCGGTTGACATAAAAGTTGAATAAAATTGTACTACAACCTCCTCATTCCAATCACAGTTGAAAGACATAATTGAGGAGACATTCATTCTCCTAAAAGCATTTTCTACTTCCCTCAACACTAGCATGTCAATGTCAAACAAATAATCACAGTTGATGGATTTCATCTCGGTGGTGGTATGAGATTTTCAAAGGATCATGGAGGCATACCAATCTGCATGAAAGTTCATCCAAAACTGAACATCCCCTTGTTGTTCCTTGGAAAACCCAGATGGATCTTTATATCTTTTGGCATATAGATCATGCTTACCCTTTGTGTAGTCCACTAGACGAGTCCCATTATACTGTTGATCAGTTTGTCTGATTATGGCTGCATCCGAATGTTAATCCTCTCAAGATACACCAAGGACTCTCCTGCATTTGCCATATGAGGACCCGGAGCTGAGGCACGCTTTATGTAAACGGGAGCCTTGATCTAAAGTTCCTTGTGGATTTGGCCTCCCATGACCACGAGAGTGCAAAGGAACCTTGGCAACTGCCTTTGTCTTTCCCGTGCGGTTAGCAATGGGTGAATCTTCGGTGGCTTTAGAATTGGAAGATGGTGACGATTCAATTTCCGGACGTGCTACCCTCTGCTTTCCTCTCATTTCATGAGCCATCTGAAGTATATATGTTGGAAATTAGGATGGAATTAATGAAAAGAATCTAAAGAGCTAGAATTGGGCAACTCAGGTGCCTGTCGGAACTTCCGACCCTAGGCCGGAACTTTGGATAAGACCCGAGCCGACTCAATGATCCATGAATCGAGAGATTTAGCCCACCAAACTTGACAAGATTTGAGACAAGAGTTCTATGATGTATCTAGAAGCTATCCCGAAAAAGGAAATCATCTAACTCTTTCTACATTGAGAGATCAAGCGACGGGATTTTTGAATAGTTTACCTTGAAGATTTCTCACGCGAATCGGAAGAAAGATGATGGGGATCGGATCTTCCGAGGAGTGGAGAATCCAAAGAACCACCAAGCAATGAAATCCCACGGTCAAATCTTGAGTTCCCCTTGAGGGATTGAGAGAGGAGAGAGTGGATCATCGTTGGTTTGAATGAGTTAGGGTTTGAGAGAGAGAGGAGTTTAACAGGTATATATAGGTGTAAGTGAACCATCGGAAGTTCCGATGGCGTGTCAAAAGTTCCGACGGGAATAAAATTCAAACCCGAGGACCCTCGATCGGAGGAAGGCCGATACTTCCGAGGGTCGTCGGAAGTTCCGACCTTGTGTCGGAAGTTCCGATGAATATTAATTTTGCCTACCGAGAACCCCTTGTTAGGACAATCCCGATACTTCCGATGGGCATCGGAAGTTCCAACCTGGCGTCAGAAGTTCTGATGATAGCTCAACTTCTTCAAGAATATAGATTTTGAGATTGAATGAATTTGGAGGTTTTGAAAGATATGGCTTGTAGACATATGAGACTACTTGACGCATAGTGTTCAGCCACAAACAACAATACACAACTATGATCACAAGAGTCAAGTTTTGAGCCAAAGATCCAAAACTAAATTTTGTAAACAACTCAACTCAAGTAAATTCATTGTTCCTATCTAGGAAACAATCAAGTATGTGCAATAAGTCAAGACAAGTTACGAGAATCCAAGATATTTAGTTCATTCCTCAAAGCACAAAACCTTTGCTCATCTAGAGGCTTAGTGAAGATATCGGCAAGTTGCCATTCGGTGCTTACATGACGTAAAGCAATATCTCCCTTAGCCTCATGATCCCGTAAGAAATGATGTCTTATATCTATATGCTTTGTTTGGGAGTGTTGCACCGGATTGTTAGCTAGCTTGATGGCACTCTACCGAAGTCACTCAACATTTGCTTCATCCACAAGAGTGGGGCACAACAAGCACCCGCTGCAACATATTTAGCTTCGGCGGTGGATAAAGCAACCGAATTTCGTTTCTTAGAACTCCAAGGCACTAGGGACCTTCCAAGAAATTGGCAAGTCCCCGTTGACTCTTTCTGTCTACCTTGCAACCGGCATAATACGAATCAGAATAGCCAAGTAGATTGAAAGTGGAGCCTTTGGGATACCACAAGCCAAGGTTAGGAGTGTGTACTAAATATCTCAAAATTCTCTTAACAGCCATTAGATGAGATTCCTTAGGATTGGCTTGAAATCTTGCACACATGCACACACTAAGCATAATATCCGGCCTAGATGCACAAAGATAAAGAAGAGAGCTATCATGGAGCGATATACCTTTCGGTCGACCGACTTCCCTTATTCATTGAGATCAAGATGACCATTTAATGACATGGGTGTCTTGATGGGCTTGGCATCGACCATGTCAAACTTCTTGAGCATATCCTTCACATACTTGGTTTGACATATGAAAGTCCCTTCTTTCATTTGCTTGACTTGAAATCCAATGAAGAACTTCAACTAACCTATCATAGACATCTCAAACCTCTTGGTCATAATCCTACTAAACTCCTCACAAAACTTTTTATCAGCAGAACCAAATATAATGTCATCGACATATATTTGGTAAACAAAGATATCCTTATCAACATTGTGAGTGAAAATAGTATAATCGGCTTTGCCCACTACAAAGTCGTTCTTGAGAAGAAAATCCTTAAGGCATTCATACCATGCTCTAGGAGCTTGCTTAAGCCCATAGAGCGCCTTATGGAGCTTGTACACATGGTTTGGAAACTTTGGATCTTCAAAGCCCGGTGGTTGTTCTACATACACCAACTTGGATTGGGGGCCATTCAAGAATGCATTCTTCACATCCATTTGATAAAGCTTGAAATCATGGTGAGTAGCATAGGCTAATAAAATACGAATTGACTCAACCGTAACTACTGGTGCATAGGTTTCACCAAAATCCAAACCTTCAATTTCGGTGAAACCTTGTGCAACTAACCTTTCCTTGTTTCTTGTGATGACACCATGTTCATCTTGCTTGTTTTGAAAAGCCCACTTGGTGCCAATCACATTTTGCTTGGGTCTTTCAACCAACTCCCATACCCCATTTCTTGTGAAGTTGTTTAACTCTTCTTGCATGGCAATTACCCAATCCAGATCATCAAGTGCTTCATCTACCTTGAGAGGTTCCAAAGAGGAAACAAACGAGTAATGTCCACAAAAAGTTGCTAAATGTGAATGAGTAGTTACCCCTCTTCGAATACTTCCAAGAATGTTGTCAATAGGATGATCTCGTGAATACTTTGATGAAGTCTTGGATGAGGCACTTGAGATTGAGGTTGAATCAGTCCATCGTCATCATCGTCAACTTGTGGTGCTTCAACTTGAGTTTCTCCACCTCGTTCTCCCCCTTGATTAATGCCATCAACTTGGTCGTCACCATGAGGCACTCTTGTTGACGATGATGGGTCATTGTTTCTTTCCTCAACCGGAGCTTGAGCTTCAATTTCACAAGGTCTCACTTCACCCAAGCCCATCCTCATGATTGCCAAACTTGGTGGTTCCTCCTCATCTACAAGGTTTTTATCAACTTGCTCTACTTGAAAGCTCTTGGATTCATCAAAAGTCACATCTACCATGACCTCAATGCAACCGGTGGTTTTATTGAAGACACGATAGGCGTGTTCATTAGTAACATAACCTTCATCAACCTTTGGTGCAAACTTTGAGCTTTTGGTTTTTTAGTTAAGTATGAAACACTTACTACCAAAAACTCTGAAGTAGTGCACATTGGGTTTGTTATCGGTAATGATCTCGTAGGGTGTTTTGCCCATGTACTTGTGGAGGTAGAGGCGGTTGATAGCATGGCAAGCCGTGTTGATTGCTTCGGCCCAAAAGATATCAGGAGTCTTGTATTCATCAAGCATGGTTCTTGCGGTTTCAATTAAAGTTCTATTCTTCCTCACTACAATCCCATTTTGTTGTGGAGTGTATGGAGCAGAGAACTCATGCTTGATTCTTCATCAAGAAATTCTTCAACATTGGTATTCCGAAATTCTGAGCCATTGTTACTTCTCATGTTCTTGATCTTCAACTCATACTCATTTTGTGCTCTTCTAATGAAATTTCTTGACTATACCTTGAGCTTCACTTTTATCTTGCAAAAAGAATACCCAAGGGAAATGAGAAAAATCTTCAACAATTACAAGACCATATTTGTTACCGCCAATGCTAATGTAGGCAATGGGTCCAAACAAATCCATGTGTAGAAGCTTTAATGGTCTTGATGAAGTCATGATGTTCTTGGCGGGGTGTGGAGCACCAACTTTCTTCCCGGCTTGGCATGCGCTACAACACTATCTTTCTCAAAAACAATATTGGTTAGTCTAAGGATGTGCTCACCTTTTTGAAGTTTGACAGTTTCTCATCCCGACATGGGCTAGTCGGCGATGCCAAAGCCAACCCAAGTTGGATTTTTCCACTAAACTAGTCTTGGTCTCAACTTTCTCCCGTGAGAAATCAACAAGATAAAGTTTGCCCTTTAAGCGACCCGTAAAAGCAATAGAGGAATCCTCCCTTCTAAAGACGATCACACCCACGTTAGTAAAGAGACAATTATAGCCCATTTCACAAAGTTGTGAGATGGACAACAAGTTGTACCCCAATGATTCAACCAAATAAACATTTGAAATTGAGGTATCATTTGAGATAGCGATTTTACCCAATCCAATCACATCCCCTTTGTTATTGTCTCTAAAGACAGTAATTTCTTTAAGTATGTCATGAAGCTCTAGGGATGTGAACAATTCCTTCTCCTCGGTCATATGATTTGAGCATCCAGTATCAAGCAACCATGCGGTGCCACCGGAGGAGTAGGCCTACAAAACAAATTAAGCTTGGAATTTAGGTACCCAAAAAGATTTGGGTCCTTGTGGGGTAGATGGATACACTTTTGGAACCCACACACTTCTAAGAATAGCCTTCTTAGTGTAACCTACAACATACTTGACCACTATTTTACTATTGTGGTCCATTGTCACCATGTACTTGGTAGTGTAGCTTGGTGATGGTTCATGCTTGACAACCTTATCCTTGATGGGAGTCTCAACCTTTTTCTTGACTTGAGAGGGAATTATGGTGGTCACGCCATGTGCAATGTTCATCAAGTCCTAAAGGTTTGCTCCCTTGGTGAACATGACACATTCCTTAACTTTGTGTCGATGTTTTACCGCCACGCCCACCGAGGGATACCCCCGAGGTGGTGAGTTTATAGATAGGGTGTTGCCGTGATCAAAACTCGTAGTTGCAAGGAACACAAGGTTTAGACAGGTTCGGGCCGCCGAGAGCGTAATACCCTACGTCCTGTGTCATTTGTATTTCCTTAGGTGGTGATCGGGTGATCTCCTATTTGGAGGGGTTCCCTGTCCGCCCTTATATAGTCTAGGGGGACAAGTTTACATGGAAGTCCTAGTCGGGTACAAGCCCGGGAGTCCTACCTGAGTACTTTTCGGTTAGTTTCCTACCGTGTCTGACTAGTTTCACTACTGTATGAGTAGTCCTACTACACTACGAGTAGTTACAACAGATGTAGGGCGTGGGCCATGTCCCATCACTTATCCTAGGAAAAGTACGCCACGTGCATAGTCCTGTGTGCCCGGGTCTGACAAGCACCCGAGATCTTCGTAGTCGAGTACTGCAGGCGTCCGAGTACCTCTGAAGACATCTTCGAGTTCTCCCGAACTACATCTTGAAGGTGTCCTCCGAGTACTTCCTTGGCTGCGTCAAGGCTGTGAGATGCTCATGCCCCGAGTAGTTGTCAAGTCTTCTTTTATATGGGGTGCGATTGAACTCGCACTCCATATGGAGTAGCCCCCGAGACTTAGGTTGACTCGTAGAATCAGGCTGACGGTAAATTTAATCTTGAGTCTTCTATCATTATCTTTCAAAAGATTTGAAAAATAAGTCACTGATGACACATGTCCCGCAGCCCCCGAGCCTTGAATCCAAATCCCCAGGGTTTGGAATAAAGGGTCCAAAGAATCGTGGCATGCAATATGTAACAATAAAGATTTGATGGTGAAGAGGGAAAATCGGTTCAGTAAATTCGAAAACCTCTTTTTTCGGGAAGCATTCCCTGAAAAAATGGTTAAACAAACAGCTTTACCAAAAAACGCCCTAAATTACCACTCCAATCAAACCTTGTTCCCTAAGTCAATGGCTAAATAAGACCTCTAGGTAATAGTCTTAAAAAACCCCTCATTTCGGAATAAAATCCCTGAAATAATGGTTAACAATCATCTACCAAAGATAGATCTTTAAAAGCCTCATGAATATGGTACATTCGAGTAGTTTTACAGCGTCCAGCGTTGAAGCTTGAGAGCTGTCCCTAGCAATCTGTGGCGCTAGCACCCGAGCCCAGGCATCGGCCAAGTAGCTGCTGGATCTTGGGCAGTCGATGGAGCCGTCTAGTCAAAGTTGATCCCAAGATGAGTAGTCGAAGTAGTTGAAACAGGTGTAGAACTAGTTGAAGACTAATAAACCCCATGCCATGGTAGCGAGGACCCTTCAGTAATATAGTATTCTAGTTGGAAACTAGTAATCTAATACTAGGAGTATGGGAGCAAGGCCCCTTCAGCAAACTTGTGCATAATACCAGTCATAAACCAGTAAAACAGAGTTATACTGGAAGTATGAGCGCAACGCCCTTTCAGTAACATAAGATACTAGTCAGAAACTAGTAATCTGTTACTGGAAGTATGAGAGCGAGGCCCTTTCAGCAAACTTGCACGTAATACCAGTCATAAACCGGTAAAACGATGTTATACTGGAAGTATGAGCGCGAGGCCCCTTTAGTAACATAGGATAATAGTCAGAAACTAGTAATCTAATACTGGAAGTATAGGAGCGAGGCCCCTTCAGCAAACTTGCGCGTAATACCAGTCGTAAACTAGTAAAATGGAGTTATACTGGAAGTATTGATCTCCAAGTACCGTCAGAAGATGTCTCGGTTTATTAAGGATAAAAACGACGTAGATTTTCGATATTCCAGGAATTAGGAACCTCCTGGCCATCAGGGCACTGTAAGCGATATGACCCAGGGCCTGTAACCTTGTGCACGATGAAAGGCCCTTCCCATTGCGAGTTAAGCTTGTGTAACCCGGTGTCATCCTGGATTCATCGAGGAACCATATCTCCAACATTGAAAGAGCGTCGTTGAACATTCCAGTCGTGGTAACGACGGACTCCTTGTAAGTAGCGGGCCAACTGGAACAAGACGTTGCATCTGACTTCCTCAACTGAGTTGAGCTCGAGATGTCTTGCGGTGTCAGCCTTGCCTTCTTCAAACATCTCCAGTCGAGGAGACTTCCACATCACGTCAGCTGGTAATATAGCTTCAGACCCGTATACGAGGAAGAAAGGTGACTGTCCTGTGGCTTTTCTTGGTTGTGTGCGAAGCCCCCAGACTACTGATGAGATCTCATTGATCCACTTGCCGCCCTTTTTGTTGTTCTCTTCATAGAGTCTTTTCTTCAATCCATCAAGAATCAAGCCGTTGGCGCGCTCAACCTGGCCGTTAGCCCACGGGTGAGCCACTGAAACGTATTTGACTTCAATGGAACTGCGTTCACAGAAATCCTAGAACTGATGCCAGTGGAAATTGGATCCTAGATCCGTAATGATGGTGTTGGGGAAGCCAAAATGGTGAAGGATGTCCCAGATGAAAGTAACTACTCGATCTGCAGAGAGCGTTGCAATTGGCTTGTACTCTATCCACTTGGTAAACTTGTCGATGGCCACCAACACGTGTGTAAAACCACCCGGCGCGGTAGTCAGAGGCCGTATCATGTTCAGGCCCCAGCATGCAAATGGCCATAAAGGTGGTATGGTGATGAGATTGTGAGCTGGAACATGGGGCTATTTGCTGAAGAACTGGCAGTTCGTACACCGGCGAACGAGTGCTTCGGCATCTGCCAAAGCAGTCGGCCAGTGGAAACCAGTTCTAAAATCCTTGCCAACTAGTGTGCGAGAAGCCGCGTGGTTTCCACACACGCCATCATGAATCTCCTGGAGTATCTCTTTGCCCTCCTCCATGCGGACACACTTCATGAGTATGCCTAAAAATGATCCACGCTTGTACAGGTTACCCCCGACTAGAACGTACCCTTTACTGCACCTTAGGATGCGAGTAGCTTCAGCGCTTTTTGGGTCGATGCCGGGTGGTAATTTGTGCTCCTAGATGTAGTCGACGAAGGTCACCCTCCAGTCAACCTCGATCATCAAGACCTCTCGGTCGGGTTCCTTTGGACCCTGAGCTATGGAACTTGAGTCTGGTGCCTTGATGGAAGGGTGATACTACTCGTGAACGAAAACTCTCGGTGGGATGTTAGCTCGATCAGAACCCAGTTTGGAGAGTACATCTGCTCCCACGTTGTTGTCGCGAATCACATGGTTGATTTCCAATCCCAAGAACTTGTTCTCGAGCTTGCGTATTTCCATAACGTAGGCGTCCATTGTGTCCTTGTTGACGTCCCACTCCTTGTTGACTTGTTGGACTACAAGAGTCACCGCAAATGAATAGTTACTTGATGCCCAGTGAGACTGCCAGGCGTAGCGCGTGCAATAATGCCTCGTACTCGGCTTCGTTGTTAGAGACCTCGAATAGTATTTGGAACACGTAATTGAGTTATTCTCCTCTCGAATTGATGAAAAGTACTCCCGCGCCACCGCCGCCGAGCTTGAGTGAGCCATCAAAGTACATGACCCAATGCTCTAGCTGGAAGGCTAGGGCTTCCACATTGTTTGCTCGCCACTCCGCCATGAAATCGACTAGTGTCGGCGATTTGATGGCCGTCCAGGGCTTGATGTCGAGGGTGAGGGATCCCAGCTCTACTGCCCACTTGAAGATGTGCTCGGTGGCGTCCCGATTGTGGAGGATATCCGCCAATGGGAAGTCGGAGACCACCAAGATGTTGTATGCGTCGAAATAATGGCGAAGCTTCTTGGAGGTGATGAGTATACCGTAAAGTAGTTTCTGAATTGTCAGGTAACAAACCTTGGATTCAGAAATGATTTCGCTGATGAAGTAAACTGGTCGCTGTACCCCGAAGGCGTGGCCTTCATCCTGGCGTTCCACCATGATTGTCATACTGACGATGTGAGTAGTCGCGGCGATGTAGAGTAGCAGGTTCTCGCCTGGTTGGGGAGCCGTCAGGTTGGAGAGCGTCTGCAAATGGTGCTTGAGATCTTGCAGCACCTACTTTACCTTCTCGGTCCACTGCAACTTCACGTGGCGCTTGAGCAATTTGAAGAAGGGTAGTCCCCGTTCTCCAAATCGGGAGATGAATCTGTTCAAGGCTGCCATGCAGCCTGTGAGCTTCTGGACGTCCTTGATCATCCGTGGAGCATCCATGACTGTGATGGCAGTGATCTTCTCTGGGTTTGCTTCAATTGCCCGGTGGCTGACAATGAAACTGAGTAGTTTTCCTTGTATCACACTGAAAATGCACTTCGTCGGCTTAAGCTTCCATTGAAACTTTCGCAAGCTGTTGAATGTTTCCTTGAGGTCAGTGATGAACTCGTCGTGGGATCTGGTCTTGATGACCACGTCGTCCACGTAAGCTTCAACATTGATATGTAGCTGGTCCACAAGGCATAGTTGGATGGCCCGTTGATAGGTGGCCCCTGCGTTCTTCAACCCGAATGACATTGTAGTGTTTGCGTATGCAACAAAAGGGGTGATAAATGCCGTTTTGATCTGATCTTCTTCCTTGAGAGCTATCTGGTGGTAGTAGGAAGGAGAGCACGACGCAGCCAGCCGTAGAGTTGATGACCTGGTCGATGCGTGTGAGCACGAAGGGATCCTTCGGGCAGTGTTTGTTCAGATCGGTATAATACACACACATCCTCCATTCATTATTATTCTTTTTCAAGACTAGTACAAGGTTAGCTAACCACTCGAGATGGTACACTTCTTTAATAAAACCAGCCGTGAGGAGCTTTGCTAGGTCCTTCTTGATAGCCTCCCTCTTGTCGGGGGCGACGCGTCGTAGTCGTTGCTTCTTTGGAGTGGCTCTAGGGTCAACTTTTAGGCAATGCTCAATCAACTCCTTGGGCACCCATAGCATATCCGCTGTACTCCACGCGAATATGTCTCGGTTAGCCCTAAGGAAGCTGACGAGCGCACTTTCCTATTTGTCACTTAAGCCACCTCCGATCAAAGCGGTCTTGGACGGGTCGCCTTCTTGCACCGGGATGGCCTTGATGCCGACGTCGCTGGGGTTGGGTTTAACCCTCGATTGTCTAGGCCGCTGGCTGGAGATCTCCATCTCTCAGTCGGTGAGGTTCTGCGCGGCCGCGAGTACTTCTGCTGATGGCTCTGGCATGCGTGATGTTGCGGCGTACTCGATCGCCTTCTGGTCGCAGTCGTACGACTTCTTCAGGATGCCACGGAGCGTGAGTACGCCTGTCTTGCCTGGCATCTTGAGTAGCAGGTAGACGTAGTGGGGCACGGCCATGAACTTGGCCAGTGCCAGTCTGCCGAGGATGGCATGATATGACGAGTCGAAGTCAGCCACCTCGAACTTGATGTACTCGGTGTTGTAGATATCTTTCGTACCAAAGGTAACTGGCCGAGTGGTGTAGCCGCGTTTCCTGGGACGATGACGTAGAAAGGAGCTGCTGGGGGTGAGCATCTTGGAGCTATCTAGGCCCATTTTCTTTAGAGTACTCATGAAATGCAGGTTGAGGTCGCTCCCGTCGTCGATGAGTACTCGGGTCAGCTGTGAGCCCACCACGAAAGGATCTAGAAAGAGCGGAAATTTTCCCGGCTCGGAGAAGCTGGTCCATTGATCATCCCTGGAGAAGGAGATCGGGACCTCGCTGTATCTTAGAGGCTTTTGCATGGCCGGCTCTACAGAGAGGATTTCGCGCTGGGTCAACTTTTGCGAGTGCTTGGAGGGGAATCCGCCGTCTCCGCCGAAGATGACGTTGACAACGTTCTTTAGATCCTGGAAGTCCTGAGCCCCCGACTTGTCACCCTCCTCGTCGTCCTCCTGATCCTTTTGCTTTCCTGATTGGGGAAGGGGTGGGGCATGGAGTGACTTGCGAAGGCTAATGCACGCAAAGAGCGTGTGATGTGACTTTGGGTGCATCGGGCATTATTTGTGCAAGACGTTCTCAAATTGTGTTTCATTATTCCCCGACTTCTTGCCATGCGGATTGCGCTCAACAGCCGCGACTTCTTGGTCTGTCTTGCACTTTCGAGGCTTCCCAGAGTGGTTCCGCTGGCTCTTGTCGAAGTGGCCATTGCCATTGCCCTGCTTGTCGCTGTTGCGCTTGGGGAAGCAGTCATTCTCCTCATCCTCCTTGTCAGCCTACCATGCCATCATGTCATGTAGCTCCATGGCAGTAGGCCGGAGATTGCGTCCGAAGTCGTTGTACGTATGCTTCGAGAAGAGCCCATTCTGGAAGTAGCATATGATGTCCTCGTCGGTGATGTTGGCGATGGTGGCACGCGTCTCAAAGAAACGCCAGGTGTAGGACCTTAGGGTCTCGTTCAGCTCTTGCTTCACCTGGGACAGATTGTGGTGAGTGCCCGCTCTGATCATGGATCCTTGGAAGTTGTCGATGAAGGCCCGCTTGAGGTCCTCCTTGGAGTTGATGGAGTTTGGCTTGAGGCTTTCAAGCCAAGTGAGGGGTGCGGACTTTGTATCTAAGGATTGGGTGGTAGTTGTTGGGCTAGTAGAGCTGCTTCTGTGATGGCGCCAATCGGTGTACGGTACTCCCGATCCGCGGCTGCTCTAAATGCATTGTTGAGGTTCCTTTGGTACATTGGATTGCGAGTGAGATTTTCCGCATTTCGCCTGCGCTGGGCGCGCTTGGCATTCTTCACCCGCCGGATCCTTTGGTGCTCCTCGTTCTCGCCTTGGGGGCATCAGCTGTGGGCTCGTCGGCAGAGACGTCCGCAAGTTGCTCGTCGTCGTACTTAGGACCTAGCTCATCGTCATCCGCGTTGCAAAGGGAGGCCATGTAGACTTGACGATCTAGGGAGTTGTCAGCCATAAGGCTGTACTCGAGTAGCTCTATGTTACTGTCTCCCTCTTCTGCGGTGGGAGAGAGAGGTTTCACCTCCTGGAAGGGCAGCTCATGCGTGAAGGCCACAAGGCGGGACTCGTAGTTGAGTAGTTCGGAGGGCTCAAAGCCCTTGCAGCACACGAAACGGCCTTGCGGCGTTGATGTTATGGTTAAACCCAGATGGCTGCCCAAAAACGATTCGGTGTGGCCATCGGGTTGCGAGTGGTTTTCAAGAGCGGGGCCTCCCTCGTCTCCGTGTCCTCCTCGGCTCTGGCTTGAAGCTGTAGTACTAAGCGACGAGTACTCTTCATTGGAGTCCGAGTAGTTGTCAAAAACAGGCTGCCCAGCAAGCGTTGGCTCCCACGTCCTTGAACTTGAGCAGCAGATCTAAGTCCTCCTCCAAGTCGGAGAGGGACTTAGGTTGTGTGGTCCCCTCAGATCGATTTGAGTCTGATCCGGTTAGTTCTAGTGCATCAAGAGTGGAAGTCGCGTCGAAAATGGACATCTTTTCGATCTGCAGGGCCAGATCGGGGAGCAGAAACTCATCGAGGTTGTCGATGAACTCGTCGAGGTTGCTGCTTCGAGTTGATGTAGAGGCCTCCGGCTTCCTGGAGTCAACTAGGTGGCTATTGAAGCTACCCAAGCCGTTGGCAACGCAGATCCAGGAACCGAAGATGAAGGTTGTGCCCTTGTCGAGCACGACACTGGTGAAGTTGAACGATGCCATCGAGTTCTCCGGTGGATGCTCGATGAACACCCCTACCTGGCGCACCAACTGTCGGTGTTTTACCGCCACGCCCACCGAGGGATACCCCCGAGGTGGTGAGTTTGTAGATGGGGTGTCGCCGAGATTAGGAACTCAAAGGTGCAAGGAACACAAGGTTTAGACAGGTTCGGGCCGCCGAGAGCATAATACCCTATGTCCTGTGTGGTTTGTATTTCCTTAGGTGGTGATCTGTGGCAGAACCACCTGAATTAATCCGGCTCAAGTGTATTAACCATCACCATTAGGGCAATCTCGGTTAACCTTACACTTCAAACGGAGTAATCCACTGGTCAAGTGTAGATAGAGATGGAATTTGGGGCTGATCTTTTTACATTGGCTTATATAACAAGTAAATCTCCTACTGTAAAAGTTTCAGGACCAGTACTTGTCTACAACAATGGTTGTGAATAAAGGTCATTAAACAGCCTATTTAAATTAGAGCATAAATGAGCTAGAATCAGAGGAGATGCTTGTAACAAAAGTTGTGGAGTTTATCCTAAAGGTTCCAGAACAATTGAGTTTGCATTTTTCTGAATTTTCTACGATTTTATACGAATTTTACAAGTTCACTGATTTTGAATCTAGGTTTGAATCTTTCTCTTACATCTGGGTCCTTGGAATCTTACGTGCAGACCCTTCTAAAGATTTCAATTACTGCAATTGGGTCCTTGGGCGGCTCGGGTACGGTGGCCGGCCAAAATTCCGGCGAGGGGCTCGCCGGCGGCAAGGGGTGAGGGCTGGGGAAGGTTCAGGGGTGCGAGGGCTACCTCGTGGGGGTCTTGTTCGGGTGGGGGACGGCCGGGAATAGCTCATCGGCGTTGGCGCAGGGGCGGCGGCGGCGGCGGTACGAGTCGATGGCGGTGCTCCGGCGGGTTTGGGGCGGTCTGGTCTGGACGGGGAGCTTCAGTGGCGCGTGGGGAAGCTGCTCCGGTACTTGGCTTGGGCGGAGGGGGTCGGGGTCGAGCTGTCCGCGGTGACCAGGGGCGGCGGCGGCGGCGACAGCGCGGGCGGCGGTGCTCCGGCGGTCCTGGGCGGCGTTGAGCGGGTTGGTGAGCTTCGGTGGGATGATGTGGTGGTGGCTGGAACTTCAATTTGGGCAGTGGATGGCTGTAGAGGGCTGTCCACGAGCGGGTGGAGCTCGGCGGCGACAATGGCGGCGGCGGTGTGCTCTGGTTGCTGGTTGCTCTGGATGCTCGCGCGGGCGGCCTGGAGCGCCTTTTATAGGGGCAGGAGGGAGGGAGGGGTGCCGGGCGACGCACGGGGGTGGAGGCACGGCAATGGCGCGGGGTTGGCCGCGGTGGGCGGCTCAGTTCACCGGCGCGGCGTGCGGAGGGCGGAGGCGCGTGACTGGGCGCCGGGGATTTGCGTGGGGGAGCGAGGAGATAGCGCGGCACACGATTGGAGGGCAGCTGCAGCAGCGGCTCGGGCGGGAGGCGAGCTCAGCGACGGGCGGGTCGCGGCGGGCGGCGAGCAGAGGCGCGGCTGGTCGTGGCGCGCGTGGCGAGCGCGGGCTGGGCAGCGTGGCGGTGAGGGGGGTCCAAAGCCGGGCTTGGGGGCGAGGGCCGGCGGCCACTGGCCTGGCGGCTTGCGGCGGTCAGGCATCGCCGGCCACCTGGCCGGTGTGTCGGGCGGGGAGAGAGAGAGGAGGAAGGGCCTATTTGCGAGAATTTGAAAAGTTCCAAGGGGCTGGTTGCAAACAGGATGTTTTCTCCATTTTCTAATTTGAATTTCAAAAACTTTTGAACATGAAAGTTGTTCAGAATAAAAAGTTCTACAAGTTTGGTTTCAGGCAACACCTCATTTGGCTTGTGGTTTGAAAGTTAATTTAGAAAAATTCAAAGGTATTCATATGTGCCCAATTTCAATTTGAATTTCAACTTAACTTTTTCAAATTCTTTTCACCCTTTTATTAGTTGGTTAAGCATAGGGTTGGGCTAATGACATTGCTTTAGAAATGTAATTTATTAGGGTTGTTACAGCCTTCCCCCCTTAACAAGAATCTCGCCCCGAGATTCGGTAAATCTTAGTGTGGACAGGGGTGCACATACCAGTGGTTGAGATAAGGAAACCAGGGAAATTTTGGTTTAGGTAGCTCTCGGTTTCCCAGGTGGCTTCTTCTTCAGTGTGATGATTCCATTGAACCTTATACATTTTAATCACTTTCCTCCTGGTCCCTCTTTCTTTTCGATCCAAAATTTTAACCGGTTGTTCGACATACGAGAGGTCGGGTTCTACCAATATTTCTTGTTGTTCCACAATCTCGGTAGGGACTCGAATACACTTCTTGAGTTGAGATACGTGGAAGACATCATGGGTGGCCGTAAGCTGAGGGGGTAGTTGTAGTCTATAGGCTACGGGTCCGCAGCTCTCAATGATTTCGTAAGGACCAACATAACGGGGAGCTAGTTTGCCTTTGATTCCGAATCTTTGCACTCCCTTGGTTGGTGAAACTCGAAGATAGACATGATCGCCAACTTCGAATTTTAGGGCCTTTCTCCTTTTGTCGGAATAGCTCTTTTGCCGGGCTTGTGCGGCTTTAAGATTTGCTTGTATTACTTTTACTTTCTCCTTTGCCTCGATTACCAGGTCGGGTCCAATTATTTTACGTTCTCCGGTTTGTGACCAGCTCAAAGGAGTTCGACACCTTCGTCCGTACAGGTCCTCAAATGGTGCCATTTTCAAACTCGTTTGATAGCTATTGTTGTACGAGAACTCTGCTAGGGGTAGACATTTGTCCCAATTCTTGTCATAGTGAATGACGCAAGCTCTCAGCATGTCTTCAAGAATTTGGTTTACTCTTTCCGTTTGTCCGTCAGTCTGAGGATGGTATGCTGAGCTGCGAATCGGTTTAGTACCAAGAGACGTTTGCAGTTGTTCCCAAAAGCGTGCTACAAACTGAGTACCACGATCAGAAATAATTGTCTTAGGTATTCCATGTAGGCAAACAATACGATCGAGGTAAATCTCGGCATATTTCTTGGCAGAATAGGTGGTGTGTACCGGAAGGAAATGTGCCATCTTTGTGAGTCTATCAACGATAACCCATATGGAATCATGTTTCTGGGAAGTGTTTGGTAGTCCAACGATGAAGTCCATACTTATGTCTTCCCACTTCCAGGATGGTATAGGTAACGGTTGAAGTGTACCGGCTACTTTCAAGTGGCTAGCTTTTACTCTCTGGCACGTGTCACATTCTGAGACATACGTAGCAATTTCTCTTTTCATTCTAGTCCACCGGAAGTTTTGCCTTAGGTCTTGATACATTTTGCTACTGCCGGTGTGGATAGAGAATTTGGAAAGATGTGCCTCATCGAGAATTTGCTTGCGGAGTGCATGATTCTTCGGAACGACTATACGACTTTCGAACCATAGAACTCCCTTATGGTCCTGGCGGAAACATTTATACTTCTCCTCACCTAGAGAGAGTTTTTGTTTGATGATCTTAATTCCTTCATCATGTAGTTGTGCCATGACGATTTGGTCGTGAAGAGTGGGCTCAACTGAGATGTGATTTAGAGTACCTTGGAAAACCATTTCCATGTTAAGCTTCCTCATTTCTGCACACAAGGTCTCATTGTAGGATTCCATGGATAAGCAATGGCAATGGGACTTGCGGCTTAGTGCATCCGCGACTACATTAGCCTTGCCGGGGTGATAGTGCACTTCAAGGTCATAATCCTTGATTAATTCTAGCCATCTTCGTTGTCTCATATTCAGATCGGCTTGTGTGAAGATATACTTGAGACTCTTATGATCAGTGTAGATATTGCACTTTGTACCCATGAGATAGTGTCTCCATATTTTCAGAGCGTGAATGAAAGCTGCAAGCTCAAGATCATGAGTGGGATAATTCTGCTCGTGGGGCCGAAGGGCTCGTGAGGCATATGCAATCACTCAATTCTCTTGCATAAGCACACATCCTAGACCAGTACCCGATGCGTCACAATACACATCGAACGACTTGGTATTATCGGGTTGAGCTAACACAGGTGCAGTAGTCAGATGCTCTCTGAGAGTGTGGAAAGCTTCTTCACATTTCTCATTCCATACAAACTTTACTTCCTTCTTTAACAGTTCAGTCATGGGCTTAGCAATTCGAGAGAAATCCGGGATGAAGCGACGGTAGTAACCGGCTAAGCCGAGAAAACTGCGAATCTGATGAACAGAGGTAGGGGGTTTCCAATCCATCACCTCTTGTACCTTGCTGGGGTCAACAGCTATGCCTTCGCTGGAGATCGTGTGACCCAAGAACTTTACAGTATCCAACCAGAATTCACACTTAGAAAACTTAGCATAGAGCTGATGGTCTCTGAGTCACTGAAGAACAATGCGAAGGTGCTTGGCATGCTCTTCCTCATCCTTGGAATAGATAAGGATGTCGTCGATGAACACTACGTCGAATTTATCAAGTTCGGGCATGAATACCGAATTCATGAGATACATGAAGTAGGCAGGGGCATTTGTGAGTCCAAAGGACATGACCAAGAATTCATATAGTCCATATCGTGTGGAGAAGGCAGTCTTTGGAATATCGTACGGGCGAATCTTGATCTGATGATATCCCGAACGAAGATCAATTTTTGAGAAGACTCTGGCTCCAGCTAATTGATCAAAGAGAACGTCGATGCGGGGAAGTGGGTATTTATTTTTAATAGTTACCGCATTGAGAGGTCGGTAGTCCACACATAATCTTAAACTCTCATCCTTTTTCTTTACGAATAGGGCTGGACATCCCCAAGGTGACGCGCTAGGGCGAATGAAACCTTTGTCCAGTTGTTCTTGGAGTTGAATTTTCAGCTCTGCCAATTCTTTAGGGGGCATCATATATGGTCTTTTGGATATAGGTGCAGTGCCTGGTTGCAGTTTGATGATGAACTCAATATCCCTATCCGGTGGCATTCCGGGTAAGTCATCCGGAAAAATGTCGGCATACTCGTTTACCACAGGAATATCCTCTAGCTTAAGTCCTTCCATCATGTAAGCACAGGAATTCGTGCAATCCAGGAATGGTAGGTAAAGGGTGGTGGCTCCGTGACTAGGTGAATTTATTTCCACAGCTCGGGACGAGGGGTCCAGTGTGACTTTGTGCAAAATCATGCAATTCATACCCAAAATAAGATCTATGCCGTCAAGGGGTAAAAGAACCAAGTTTGTGTTGATGGTTTTACTACCCAACTTGACTGGTACTTGTCTGATCATTTGATTCAAAGCAATTTTACCACCCGGTGTTGATATCATATATGACCCTTTTGTGTGACAAACATCCAAGCCTACTTTTGCACCTAATTTTGCACTTATGAAACTATGCGATGCACCAGAATCAAACAATATAACTGCAGGCTTGTTATGGATAGAGAATGTACCCGACATTACTGGGGCTCCTTCAGGAAGCTCTGCAAGCGTGGTGAAGTTAATCCGTCCTTGCTTGACCTGCAGGGTCTGTCTCTTGCCCCTGTTCTTGTTGTTCGGGTTGGGTCCCTGACCTTGGTTGGGCGGCCTAGACTGAGGGCATTCTCGTGCAAAGTGGTTGGAACTCCCGCATTTGAAACAACGATTCGCGGGGCTGGGTCGAAGAGATTGTTGAAGAGTGGGCCTCGGACCATTCTGTGGAGGCATCGGGGGTCGTACCATGCCTGGCTGCTGTGGGGGTCTGGCAATCCATCTCCCTGGCTGAGGGGCCCTTGGTGGAGCTGTGGGTGCGGCATTTTGCACGATGTGATACCTTGGTGGCTGAGCACTTGAAGGTCCAGCGGGTGCCTTCCTCTTCTTCTCTGCCCGGTGTGCCATGATACAGTCTTCCTGGGTAATGGCCATATTGACCAATTCGTTGTAGGTGTCAGCCCTGACTAGGTTCAGACGCTCCTTGAGCTTGGTGCTTAGTCCTTTGCGGAAACGGTCACGCTTCTTAGTATCCGTATCAGCGTGATAGCCCGCATACTGGCATAGATTGTTGAACGCCTGGGCGTATTGCAGCACGGTGCGGGTGCCCTGGGTGAGTGCCAGGAACTCGTTCAACTTCCTCTCCATGAGACCCTCGGGGATATGATGTGCCCAGAATGCGGTCTTGAATTCGTCCCAGTCGACCACATGATCAGCCGGGAGCATCGCAAAATAGTGGTCCCACCACAGACGAGCGGTACCGCAAAGCTGTTGCGCGGCAAAACGAACTTTGTTGGCCTCTGAGCATGGGGCCACAAGTAGTGTGAACGTGGATTCGATGGTGCGAATCCATGCGTCTGCGTCCAAGGGTTCCTCTGTCTTATGGAACAAGGGCGGCTGGGTCCCCAGAAAATCCGTATATCCTGCAGCTTGGGGGTGGTGGACATTTTGCCCACCCCGCTGGTGGTGTTGCTGTCCTTGCACCAGCTGACGCAGCAGCTCGGTTTGAGCGGCCATCACTTCCACCAAACTGGGCGGGGGTGGTGGCGATTGTCGCGGTCTGCTGCCACCGGCACCAAAACCCTCGGGGTTGCCACGTGTTGATCCAACCATCTGAAACGTGGAAGGTTACCATTAGCAACGCGATCCATATTACTTCCTCGATTCATAAAGGATTAGTGTAGTCATAGACTTCCGAAATCACAGATAGAAGTATGGACAGAATTTCTGTTTGCTACGAGAAAAACCCTAGCTTGCTGTGGGTCCATCCAAAACATCTCGTACTTTGGCAGTAGTTAGAGAACTTAGGGATGCACCACTTTGGTATTCAACTCAGGTGCTAGAACTATAGCTAAGATGGTCGAAAGGCTCGTCCTTTGCCTTACTGTCTCAGCTGTTTTTCAGCAGATCGATAGGTGATCTTTTGCCTATAACTCAAACTAGCGAGGTCCAATGATGCTGAATTTCTGTGAGAACCACGATCACAAAATTCCTGACCGGTTTGGTATTCAACTCACGGCTCAGAAATGTAAGGAGACATGGATAAAATTTCCGACAAGTTTCAGCGATTGTGGATTTTATCGTTTACCAACTTACAACGAAATCACCCAAGTTTAGCGCCGTTCCTTACATGCTGAGGGTATCCACATGGTTCAGGTGTACCCATCACAAAAGAGTTACTCAACTCCTAGTTAGCCTATTACAACACTTGCCAAAAGTTAGGCTACCCTATCGAGGAGTATGTGCAAAAGTCCTTCTAGGTCATCATCTAGAAGTCATCCAGGCCGTTGACGGACGACTCGCTGTGAGTAGGAGAGTGAGCTTCCATTGGAAGTGGCTGCAGTGCCCCTCAAAGTCCATTCCTGAAATACCATCAATCTCCTGTGGCTCCTCCTCATCTTCCTCCATGTCCTCCTCATGGGGATGGTCATTCTGATCCTGATGCCACTGGAGATGCTCAATAGCATCCTCGAACTCCAAGTGTAGATCATGGAGCTGCTCCTCCCAGTGTGCTATCGTGGCTTCCCTTTCACCCATGAGGGTGTCCTGCTCCTGAATTTGGCCCTCAAGTTGGCCAATCTGAGCATCTCTGTCCTCAAGATCCTTACTAAGCTCTTGGATTTGCTCATCCCTGGTATCTGCCATCATGTGGTAGGCCTGTGCAAGATCAGTGAGCTGCACAAGCGCCTGACTCTGGAGAGTCGGAAGTCGGTAGAGTGCATTCATGCACCGCACGGAGGTATCGATAGTCTCCTGGGCATGAAAGTCCACCAAGTACTGTGAGTGCTGCACCCTGTTGAGCCAAAAGGGGTCGTTGTCCTGGGCAGCAGGAAACAAACCAATGGGAGCGAGTGTGACAACCTCGGGACGCTGCGCACAGAAAGTGGTGAGCGCCCTCATGGCTGCAAGCTCCCAAGTGTCGGCCAAACGGCGACCAACAGCCTCAATCTCCAAGGCGGGCCACTCCAGGTGTAGCGGGTGCGGAAAAATGGTCACGTTGACACGGCACTGGGTAACTCCATTCTCTGCAAACTCCAGTCCAGCGTAACGTGGGGGAATTGGATAGCCCGCGGTGCGCAGAACATCCCACAAAATAGAGGGAAAGCCCTCCCAGTAGAGACACTGCGAGTGAACGCGTCCATCCTCATCCACCATCATGGCAATAGGCTCGGCCATCTGGACAAAAGATCAAATGGCGTGAGACCAAGAAAAAGTGTGAAAAGCACAGGGACAGATTCTGTACAGAGTGCAAAAATAACCATAACTTCCACAGTTCTCATCCAAAAATTCTCAAATGTCACCAGATCACTCCTAAGGTATTTGTGAACAACTTTGCTAGTCAACTCCAGAGCTAGATAGGTCTCTAAGATGGTCTTTCTTTTCAGGTTTCACCTTACTGTCTACCCAGAAATTTCAGTGAACAGTGGGCCAATATTTCATGCACCAGGGAAAATCTACCCAGCCAAAATTTACCAAATTTTAACAGCAGCTACCTGGGTAAATTTGGAACAAGTTTTGTGTTGTACTATTTTGCAGAAAACTGTAGGAAGGGGGCCTAAAAATTTAAGGGGCAGAAGTGCTTATTCTGGACAGAATTCTGACATTCCATGGTTTCTGTTATTTCTTACTATCCATAAGTTCAGAATTTTTCATTTTTGAACAGGAGATAGAACACAAAATTTGGGAACAATTCTTTCAACATGAACTTTACCAGAAAAGGTCATTTTCTCTGATCAATAAATCTCTCTTTTCGGTCATGGCAGATTTGTGACAGATTCGCTAGATAGTCCTTATGCAAAATCACGCTTAGATACGCAAGAACCTTACCACTCTCATTCAATGCATTTTCAATTTTAGATATATATGGTCATGATGCATGCACGTCCTATTCGTCCTCACAAAATAAACAATTGCTAATTAGCTTTGGTCTTACGAAGTTAGTTTCGGTGGCATACACCATACGGCTCTCCCTATAATAGCTAGTCGAGATTTTCTAACCGTTCTTTAACTTATCGTAATCGCGGTTAGTGTACCTGCAGAAGATTGATAGAGCACATATATTTCATGAACCTTTCATGCCAGCACTCATGAAAGCGTCCGTATTCATTACCGTTTACTTATAGAAACGATATCTGTACAATTTCCGCCGTACAGACGACGTTAACATACGCTATCGAGATAGCGTATTCACGGGGGTACCGTCATGAGACGGGGGTATGAACAGCGATCGCCATACCCTGCGCCAAACCTTCTACTCCCAATATATTCAACTAACAGTTGGCATATTGGCAGCACCTCAAGTAAGCCACTGCTTGAGGGCAGCGTTCGGTTCGCATCGCCGACAGGAAGGCCAAACTCTCTCAGTTGGCTGAGGATTCTTACCTTCTTACCTTAGCGATGAGTGCGTCGTTACAGAATTTAAGGTCGGTTGTGCATGAAAGTAAGTTTTGACAGAAAGTAATGTGCTGGAAGTTAGTTGATAATATATAGAAGTTAGATAGCCACCTAGTAACCTTCCCATAATCCCTTAGGGCTTTACGAACTAGGTACCATCCTTAGCGCACCAACGTATTTCGCAACACATCCTTCTAGTCAAGTTTTAGGAAAACGAGTTTTTAAGGCTTGTCGCATTCTCTGGCGTATGCATTTTGGCTCTGGTGCCAGCTGTGGCACCAGCTACGGCTCTGATACCAGCTGTGGCAGAACCACCTGAATTAATCCGGCTCAAGTGTATTAACCATCACCATTAGGGCAATCTCGGTTAACCTTACACTTCAAACGGAGTAATCCACTGGTCTGTCGGGTAACCTCCCGATACAACCACGGTAAGGCGGATCGAAGCCATACATACAAATGCTCATGCGAAGATGAGCCCAGAGAATACCACATTCCAGCAGATATTACAAAAATTATCATAAGTGAATATTACAAACCAAGTTTGAGTTTAGTAACCAAGTACTTCAGTGATCATAACCAATAAGTTCTTCAGAGTTTAAGTTGCAGCGGAAATAAGATAATGAAAGCTACTCGATGAAACAGGATGTCTCGATGAAGCCCGCACGAGACATCACTCGGCATTATCTCCATTGGCCGGGGGCGTATCCCATTCCACCGACCATCCCGGAGGCAGAGTACAGGGCCAAGTCAAGCTAGCAATCATGTCTTCGAAAGACTCACCTGAAAACGAGCCACAAGCAAGGCTGAGTATGCTAATACTCAGCAAGTCTTACCCGTGTAGTGGAATCTACTCCACCGACTCTAGACATGCAAGGCTTTTTGGCTCAGGGGTTTGTTTTTGCCGAAAAGCATCTACGAGTGGGTCCTTGCTTTCAACTTTTAGCTCAAGATTCTAGTTTCATTAACCAGTCTAGATAAGCAACTATCCAATATCATTCATGGTGAAGCATTAAATTTCATCCAACAAGTTTATTCATCATCATTGTTCCTCTTCTTACTCTGTGGGTAAAAGGGGTTAAGCAGTCTCAATAGCCGTGAGAAACGGACGATTCGAATCGAATTTCTTAACCTTGCAAGGGAAACCTAAACACACGACACGTGGTTACTCCTAGAGTCACACGTGCAACTTTTCCCCTTTCTTTCCGGGTCGTGGATCGGAGCTACCCTCCGAGAGTACACGAGCCCCACGCCACGGTCGGCGCCGGGTCGTGGCCACTCGTGCACTCGCCATATAGTGGGACCGAAGTTCAAAGGGTAGGTTGTCGTCCACTTGCCGGGCCAATCAGGTAATTAAGCTTACCGATTACCATATTCTCGGCATGTGGTTAGTACGTTCAAAGACTTAACCACCACTACCACACACTGCGGCCTTAGCATTTTTCACTAAACAGACGGGCCTCAATCATAAACATCGTACCATAGCCCGTCCGTTGTCCTTATGGTTGCAGCGTGTAGTAAACATTGAACTCCTATTTTCTCGCGAGTGACAGGAAATCACTCGGCTTTTACCGGAGTCCTATTAGCACAGCATTCTATCGAACCTTACATCTAGTTTTCAAGCATGGGTTCCTAACATCATGCAACTAAGTTTTCATTCAACTCCTATAAACTTAATGCACAAGCAAAAGAGTAATGAGTTGCATATTTTAGGAAAGGAATAGGGTTATGCTCCGGAGCTTGCCTTCTTGTGCAAAGTTAGTCCGGGGATCGTCTGTACGTTGTCCCGGGTCTTCAACTGCTTCAGTTAAATTTGCCTGGGCTTCTCGTTGCTCACTCTCGGACTCGGGCACTAGCTCGTAAGTTCCGTCGGCGAGAGTAGTCGTTTCTACATGAATGCACAAGTGTAAGTTGTGGTGATGGTAAATGACATTATTTCCTTCACGATAAAGTTGCAGTCCGCAAAACATGAGTTTTGTTGTGAAGTGAGTTACTTTATCATTCGTGGGCAATCGTTAATAGAGTAGAATAGTACAATAAGTAACTTCGTTAAGCAAGGTGGGGTGGGTGTTCATGGGAACTTATGTTCCTCATGGAAACATGATTTAAGTGTAACTACTACAGCGAGTAGTTTTTGGTCATGAAACCTTGGATCTAGGCACATTAGGGAAAGATAAGTTTACTGTAAAATTTTCAGATATGTTCATGCAGCAGATTAATTATCAAAAATATAATACATGGTTGCTGCTAGATTCTTGTTCTTTTTGTACAGAACAAATGGTGCAAAAACTGAGACTAAGATTTTTACAGGGCTTTCATTTAATCAAGCAGGAGCTACTGTAATTTTTATAGGATTTATTATGCAGCTTTCAGAGCATAGTAAATATGACATTACATTCCTAGGTTATTCAAGGATTTATTTTTATAGGATCCTGCACAGGGTTTTTGTCCATGAAACTTTTTACACAGCAACCTCTACCACTGAGTATCTTCTAGTAAAAATATGAGAATTTTCCAAGCTAAGATACTATTTTCTTGATTTAATCAAATAAATAGGTTCCTGTGAGATAAAAAGTCTCTAAAATTTTCTATCGCATCTAGGTACCATTACACAAGTACAGCAAAAGTTCCATTAGGTGATTCATAACCTAACTGCAGGGACAATTAATTCTATCCAAACATGGTATGAAACTAAGTTTAATAAACAGTGTAGATAGAGATGGAATTTGGGGCTGATCTTTTTACATTGGCTTATATAACAAGTAAATCTCCTACTGTAAAAGTTTCAGGACCAGTACTTGTCTACAACAATGGTTGTGAATAAAGGTCATTAAACAGCCTATTTAAATTAGAGCATAAATGAGCTAGAATCTGAGGAGATGCTTGTAACAAAAGTTGTGGAGTTTATCCTAAAGGTTCCAGAACAATTGAGTTTGCATTTTTCTGAATTTTCTACGATTTTATACGAATTTTACAAGTTCACTGATTTTGAATCTATGTTTGAATCTTTCTCTTACATCTGGGTCCTTGGAATCTTACGTGCAGACCCTTCTAAAGATTTCAATTACTGCAATTGCGTCCTTGGGCGGCTCGGGTACGGTGGCCGGCCAAAATTCCGGCGAGGGGCTCGCCGGCGGCAAGGGGTGAGGGCTGGGGAAGGTTCAGGGGTGCGAGGGCTACCTCGTGGGGGTCTTGTTCGGGTGGGGGACGGCCGGGAATAGCTCATCGGCGTTGGAGCAGGGGCGGCGGCGGCGGCGGTACGCGTCGACGGCGGTGCTCCGGCGGGTTTGGGGCGGTCTGGTCTGGACGGGGAGCTTCAGTGGCGCGTGGGGAAGCTGCTGCGGTACTTGGCTTGGGCGGAGGGGGTCGGGGTCGAGCTGTCCGCGGTGACCAGGGGCGGCGGCGGCGGCGACAGCGCGGGCGGCGGTGCTCCGGCGGTCCTGGGCGGCGTTGAGCGGGTTGGTGAGCTCCGGTGGGATGATGTGGTGGTGGCTGGAACTTCAATTTGGGCAGTGGATGGCTGTAGAGGGCTGTCCACGAGCGGGTGGAGCTCGGCGGCGACAATGGCGGGGGCGGTGTGCTCTGGTTGCTGGATGCTCGCGCGAGCGGCCTGGAGCGCCTTTTATAGAGGCAGGAGGGAGGGAGGGGTGCCGGGCGACGCACGGGGGTGGAGGCACGGCAATGGCGCGGGGTTGGCCGCGGTGGGCGGCTCAGTTCACCGGCGCGGCGTGCGGAGGGCGGAGGCGCGTGACTGGGCGCCGGGGATTTGCGTGGGGGAGCGAGGAGATAGCGCGGCACAGGATTGGAGGGCAGCTGCAGCAGCGGCTCGGGCGGGAGGCGAGCTCAGCGACGGGCGGGTCGCGGCGGGCGGCGAGCAGAGGCGCGGCTGGTCGTGGCGCGCGTGGCGAGCGCGGGCTGGGCAGCGCGGCGGTGGGGGGGGTCCAAAGCCGGGCTTGGGGGCGAGGGCCGGCGGCCACTGGCCTGGCGGCTTGCGCCGGTCAGGCATCGCCGGCCACCTGGCCGGTGTGTCGGGCGGGGAGAGAGAGAGGAGGAAGGGCCTATTTGCGAGAATTTGAAAAGTTCCAAGGGGCTGGTTGCAAACAGGATGTTTTCTCCATTTTCTAATTTGAATTTCAAAAACTTTTGAACATGAAAGTTGTTCAGAATAAAAAGTTCTACAAGTTTAGTTTCAGGCAACACCTCATTTGGCTTGTGGTTTGAAAGTTAATTTAGAAAAATTCAAAGGTATTCATATGTGCCCAATTTCAATTTGAATTTCAACTTAACTTTTTCTAATTCTTTTCACCCTTTTATTAGTTGGTTAAGCATAGGGTTGGGCTAATGACATTGCTTTAGAAATGTAATTTATCAGGGTTGTTACATGATCGGGTGATCTCCTGTTTGGAGGGGGGTCCCTGTCCGCCCTTATATAGTCTGGGGGCACAGATTTACATGGAAGTCCTAGTCGGGTACAAGCCCAGGTGTCCTACCCGAGTACTTTTTGGGTAGTTTCCTACCGTGTCTGACTAGTTTCAGTACTGTATGAGTAGTCCTACTACACTACGGGTAGTTACAACAGATGTAGGGCGTGGGCTATGTCCCATCACCTATCCTAGGAAAAGTACGCCACGTGCACTGTCCCGTGTGCCCGGGTCTGACACTTGGATCACCTTCCGGCCATTTGCCTTAACTCCTTTGTAATGTCCAAGATGTCGGTGTTTTACGGCCACGCCCACCGAGGGATACCCCCGAAGGTGCAAAGTAACGCAAGGTTTTAGACAAGTTCGGGTCGCTAAGAGCATAATACCCTATGTCTTGTGTGGTTTGTATTGCCTTTTATGATGATTGTCCCCGAGGGGGTCCCTGTCCGCCCTTATATAGTCTGGGGGGATAGGTTTACATGGAAGTTCTAGTCGGGTACAAGCCCAGGAGTCCTACCCGAGTACTTCTCGGGTAGTGGGCAAAGTCCCATCCTGTATGCTAGAAGAAGTACGCCATGTGGATAGTCCCGTGTGCCCGGGTCTGACAAGCCCCCGAGCTCTTCGTAGCCGAGTACAGCAGGCGTTCGAGTACTTCTGAAGGTGTCTTCGGGTTCTCTCGAACTTCATCTTGAAGGTGTCCTCCGAGTACTTCCTTGGCTGCGTTGAGGCTGTGAGGTGCTCATGCCCCGAGTAGTTGTCCAGTCTTCTTTATATGGGGTGCGATTAAACTGGCACTCCATATGGAGTAGCCCCCGAGCCTTAGGCTGAGGGTCAATTTATTCTTGAGTCTTCTATCATTATCTTCCAAAAGATTTGAATAATAAGTCGCTGATGACACATGTCCCGCAGCCCCCGAGCCTTGAATCCAAATCCCCAAGTTTTGGAATAAAGAATCCAAAGAATCGTGGCATGCAATATATGATGTCAAAGATTTGATGGTGAACATGGGCAAATTGATGTAGTAAATTTGAAAATCTCTTTGTTCGGGATGAGTTCCATTAAAAAATGGTTAAACAAATAACATCCCAAAAAACACCCAAAATTACCTCTCAAATCAACTTTTGTGCCCTGAGCCAATGATTAAATAAGTCCTCCGGGTACTAAATTGAACGAACCCATAATTTCAGAATAAAATCCCTAAAATAATGGTTAACAAATATCTACCCAAGATAACTCTTCAAAAGCCTCACGGATCGTGTATTGTTGAGTCGGTTTACAGCATCCAGCATGTAAGCATGAGGGCTATCCCTTGAAGCACGCTGAGTGCCTTGTCCCATCAAGCCCTCGAGCTAGGAGCCAGATGATAAGCATAAGGTAGTTGTAGTAGAAAGGTGGCGCTAGGCCCCGAGTCCAGGCATTGAGAAAGTAGCCACTGGTGCTTGAACAGTCGATGAAGGCATCTAGTAAGAGTCGATCCCGACTAGGATTGTACTCAAGACAAGTAGTCGAAGTAGTGGAACATCTGCTGAGGTAGTCGTAAACTAGTAAACTTCTTGTCATGGGAGCGAGCCCCTTCAATAACATAGTGTACAAGTCGAAAACAAATAATATATTACTGGAAATAAGGGAGTGAGGCCCCTTCGGCAAACTTGCGTGTAGTGCCAGTCGTAAACCAGTAAAACGGAGTTGTACTGGAAGTATCCATCTTCAGGCATCAATTAAAGATTTCCCCAGTTGATCAAGGATGAAAACGACGTAAAAGCTCAATATTCCAAGAATTTGGTACCTCCTGGCCATCAGGGTGCTGTAAGTGATAAGATCCAGGGCCTGTAACCTTGTGCACAATGAAAGGTCCCTCCCATCCTGAGTTAAGCTTGTGTAGCCCGGCATTATCCTGGATTCATCGAAGAACCATATCTCCAACGTTGAAAGAGTGTCACTGAACGTTCTTGTCATGGTAACGACGAACTCCTTGTAAGTAGCGGGTCAACTGCAATAATGCATTGCATCGGATTTCCTCAGCTGAGTCGAGCTCGAGATGTCTTGCAATGTCAGCCTCGCCTTCTTTGAACATCTCCAGTCGTGGAGACTTCCACATCACATCAGCTGGTAATATTGCTTCAGACCTGTATACGAGAAAGAAAGGTGACTGGCATGTGGCTTTGCTTGGTTGTGTGCGAAGCCCCCAGACTATTGATGAGATCTGATTGATCCACTTGCCGCTCTTTTTGCTGTTCTCGTCATAGATTCTTTTCCTTAATCTATCAAGAATCAAATTGTTGGCGCGCTCAACCTGGCCATTGGCCCGTGGATAAGCCACTAAAAGACATTTGACTTCAATAGAGCTGCGTTCACAGAAATCTCAGAACTGTTGCGAGTGGAAATTGGATCCCAAATCTGTGATGATGGTGTTGCGGAAGCCAAGGTGGTGTAAGATGTCGAGAATGAATGTAACCACTCGATCTGCAGTGAGCGTTGCAATTGGCTTGTACTTGATCCACTTGGTAAATTTGTCGATGGCCACCAACACGTGTGTGAAACCTCCTGGCGCGGTTGTTAAGGGCCCTATCATGTCAAGGCCCCAGCATGCAAACGGTCATGAAGGTGGTATGGTGATGAGGTTATGAGCCGGAACATGGGGCTGTTTGCCAAAGAATGAGTGCTTCAGCATCTGCCAAAGCAGTTGGCCAGTAGAAACCAAATCAAAATGCCTTGCCAACTAGTGTCCGAGATGTTGCGTGGTTCCTACACACGCCTTCGTGAATCTCTTGGAGCATCTCTTTGCCCTCCTCCGTACTGACACACTTCATGAGTATGCCTGATGCTGATCCACGCTTGTATAGGTTGCCCCCGACTAGAACATACCCTTTGCTGCGCCGTAGGATGCGAGTAGCTTCAGCGCTTTTTGGGTTGACGCCGGGGGGTAGTTTGTGCTCTTGGATGTAGTCAATGAAGGCCACCCTCCAGTCGACGTCGATCATCAAGACCTCTTGGTGCGGTAATTGTCTTTTGTCCCAAAGGCGACTGGCAGGACCACTGACATGAGTGGTGTAGCCGTGTTACCCGGGATGATGCTGTTGAAAGGAGCTTTGCTGGGAGTGAGCATTTTTGAGATATCCAGTCCCATCTTCTTCAGAGTACTGGCGAAAAGCAGGTTGAGGCCGCTCCCGCCATCGATGACTACTCGGGTGAGCTGTGAGCCCGCCACGTCAGGGTCTAGGACGAGCCGGAATTTTCCCGGCTCAGAGAATCTAGTCCATTGATCGTCCCAAGAAAAGGAGATCGGGACCTCACTGTATCTTAGAGGCCTTGTCGTGGCCGGCTCTATAGAGAGTATTTCGCGCGGGGTTAGCTTCTATGCGCGCTTGGAGGGGAATCCGCTGTCTCCGCCGAAGATGACGTTGACGATGTTCTTCGGATCCTGGAAGTCTTGAGCCCCCAACTTATCACTCGTCATCCTCCTTGTCCTTTCGCTATCCTGCTTGAGGTAGGGGTGGTGCATTGAGTGATTTGCGGATGGTGACGCACTCGAAGAGCGTGTGCCGTGACTTCGGGTGTATCGGGCATTGTTTGTGCATGACTTTCTCATATTCGGAGTCGTTGTTCCCCGACTTCTTGCCACGCGGGTTGCGCTCGACAGCCGCAACTTCATGGTCTCGCTTGTGCTTTCGGGTATTCCCCGAGTGGTTCCGCTGGCTTTTGTCGAAGTGGCCGTTGCCATTGCCTTGCTTGTCGTGGTTGCGCTTGGGGAAGCGGTCGTTTTCCTTGTCCTCCTGGTCAGCGCACCGTGCCATCATGTCACGCAGCTCCACGGCAGTAGTCTGGCAGTTGCGCCCGAAGTCGTGGTACGTGTTCTTCGAGAAGCGGCCATTTTGGAAGCAACGAATGACGTCCTTATCGGTGATGTTGGCGATGGTGGCGCGCATCTTGAAGAAACGCCGTGTGTAGGACCTCAGGGTCTCGTTCATCACTTGCTTCACCTGGGACAGGTCGTGGCGAGTGCCCGCCCTGATCATGGATCCTATGAAGGCCCGCTTGATGTCCTCCCATGAGTCGATGGAGTTTGGCTTGAGGCTTTCAAGCCACGTGAGGGGTGCAGATTCCAGAGCCATCGGGAAGTAGAGTGCTTTGGTGGAGTTGGATCCCCCTGAAATTTCAATAGCAACGGAGTAGCATCAAATCCACTAGCGTGGGTCCTGCTTATCGTCATACTTGGGGATTCCGACTGGTTTGAAGGGCTTTGGATAGGACTTGTCGGTGATGCTGATGGTGAAGGCAGGGAAGCGGTCGCTGTCGTCGTCGTCGTGGCGCCTGCCGGTACGGTCCCTTCTCCTCGCTTCAATGACAAGCCGCTTGTTGTAGCCTTCATTGATCTTCTGCCTAAGGTCGATCGTGGGGGCGTTGTGAAGGTTGGCCTCGAGTGGATCTTGGCCATGATGCCTTGCCCCACGCTGGTTGCGAGTGGGTTGTTGTACTTCTTGCTCGTTGTTGCCACACGCGGATGGGTGGCCCTTGTTGCGCTGGCGGTTTTCATTCCTCCAGCTCCCGGGGCCTCCTCCAGGGGTGCGACTGACCAGCGCGGTATCACCATGACCTCGAGGGCTGATTCCGAGTGGAAGACACTGGATGTTGCCCATCAAGTTGCACGAGCGCGCGCTGGGTCAAGTACTGCAGCCTTTATATCTGAGGATTGGATGGGAGTTGTTGAGCTAAGAGTGCTGCTTCTGCAATGGCGTCAATCGACATACGGCACTCGCGATCCACGACTGCGGCAAAAGCGTTGTTAAGATCCCTTGGTTTGCGGGCGCGATTCTGCGTGTTGCGCCTGCGTTGAGCGCGCTTGGCGTTATTTGCCCACCGGATCCTTCGGTGCTCCTCGTCTTCATCTTGGGAAGCATCAGCTGTGGGCTCGTCAGCTGAGATGTCCGTGAGTTGTTCGTTGTCATACTGGGGGTCGAGCTCGTCATCCTCCGCGTTGCGAAGGGAGGCCATGCAGACTTGATGATCCGGTGAGTGGTTAGCCCTAAGGCTGTACTCAAGTAGCTTTGTGCTACTTTCTCCTTCTTCCGCAATGGGAGAGAGGGGTCTACCCTCCTAGAAGGTTAGTTCCTGCGTGAAGGCCACAAGGCGGGATTCGTAATCAAGTATTTTGGAGGGCTCAAAGCCCTTCCAGTACACGAAACGTCCTTGCGGCGTTGAAGTGATGGTTAAACCGAGAAGGCTGCCCGAAAAAGATTCGGTGTGGTCGTCGGGTTGCGAGTGGTTTTCAAGGGCGGGGGCCGCCCAACAAGCGGTGACTCCCTCGTCTCCGAGTCCTTTTCCGAACCGGCTTGAAGGTGCAGTACCGCGTGGGGAGTACTCTTGGTTGGAGTCTGAGTAGGTGTCGAAAACGGGGGGCCCCCTGCAAGCGGTGGCGCCCACGTCCTTGATCTTGAGCAGCATATCCAAATCCTCCTCCAAGTCGGAGAGGGATTTAGATCGTGAGGTCTTTTCAGATCGGGTTGAATCTGGCCCGAATAGATCTGGTGCGTCACGAGAGGAAGTCGCGTTGAAATGGATATCTTTTCGATCTAATGGGCCAGATCGGGAAGCAACATATCTTCGAGGTTGTCGATGAAGTTGTCGAGATCGATGCTTGGAGTTGATGAAGAGGCCTCCAGCTCCTTGGAGTTGGCTAGGTGGCTGTTGAAGCCACCCAAACCGTTAGCGATGCAGATCCAAGAGTTGAAGGTGAAGGTTGTGCCCTCGTCGAGCACAGCACTCATGAAGTTGAAGGATGCCATCGAATTCTCCGGTAGATGCTTGATGAACTCCCCTACCTGGCGCGCCAGTTGTTGGTGTTTTACCGCCACGCCCACCGAGGGATACCCCCGAGGTGGTGACTTTGTAGGTAGGGTGTCACCAAGATCAGAAATTCGAAGGTGCAAAGGAACGCAAGGTTTTAGACAAGTTTGGGCCGCTGAGAACGTAATACCCTACGTCCTATGTGGTTTGTATTGCCTTTTATGATGATTGTCCCTGAGGGGGTCCCTATCCGCCCTTATATAGTCTAGGGGGACAGGTTTACATGGAATTCCTAGTCGGGTACAAGCCCAGGAGTCCTACCCGAGTACTTCTCGGGTAGTTTCCTATCGTGTCCGACTAGTTCACTACTGTACGAGTAATCCTACTGCATTACTGTGACACCTTAGGTGTCTAAAATACTAAACAAAGATCCATAACGTGATATCAGGCATTAAAGAGCAAGAACGATATAAAACAACCTATCAAGATCTACCTTTTAAGCAAGTGAATATGTGTATATGTATATATGCATAAACATGTGAGCTCAGGAAACAAACCCTTGTAACTTTCAAAGTTGATCACAGCTGGTTCTAAAAATTTAATGGCACATCTTTCATAACAAGAGCAACAAAAGTCTAGTTGAACTTAAGGGCTAACAGTGCAAATATTCACATGAAATGACGAGTCATTTAAATACTTACTTTTGAAATTTCAAAATAACTTTTTATACATTTCTCAAATGGACATAGCTATAAGAGAGAAAATGTATATCTTGAAATGATGAACAAATTTGGTATTCAAATGTTTTTGATTTAACCTTGGGAAGGATGAGTTTTAGCTTCTTTTTCCACCCAGACCCCTGCTGTTTTTGTTTTTCACGCTCAAGTCCCATCATCTTCTCCCTCCTCTCTCCTCCTCAGCCCCCTGTCGCTCGACCACGGCACCACCTGGCTGCCGGTGCCAGCGAGGCAGCTACGCCCCCGGTTTTGACCTGGTTTCGCTTTACCCAGCGGCTCGAGACCAGGCCGCCATCCCTCGCCTTGCCTATAAAAGGGGCAGCCAAGCCCCTTCCTGCACGCACACCCGAAACAGCCACCATTGCCGCTGGCAAGCTCGAGTCATCGTGGAGCTCCCACCCCCGAGCTCCCTCCGCCCAAAATAACCCTCTAGCGAGCTTCCCCACCTCCCACTGGAGCTTCCAAGCCCGGCCACGCCGCCCCTGCCCCGCCGGAACAGTGCCAGCGCCGCCCCCAACTACCGCTGCCTTCTGTCCACCGTGGAGGATCCTGCTCCGGCCGTCCCCGAGCCCCACCAACACCACAAATCGGTGCGCCCCGGCCCCCTCTCCGTTTCCCCCACCTTCCTCCTCGCCGCCGACTAGTTTGCTCGCCGGAATTTGCCTGGCAGTCGCCGTTCCCCTGCACAAAGGACCCAATTGCTTCAATTTCAATCATTCCAAGAAGCTTTCTGTAAATCTCAGGGACTCATGTGTAAACCTGAAACTAGAACTTTGAAAATGAATCTGTTAACCTTGAAGATGCAAAACAACTCACAGAAAAGTCCTAAGAACACACACTAAGATGTTCTGAAATCCTTAAGTTAAGATCTACAACTTTGTAACAGGACCTTGGAACTGTTTCCACATAATTTTAACTGTAGATTTAAATCAAGTTTAAATGACTTTTAATTGTTCCAAGAGTTCCAAGAAATAACTGCTCATGATTTTTGGATGGTAGCTTCAGTTCTAAGAGGATAATCTGTCAAAAAAAATTTCATGCTCTAAATCCAAGCACAGCTAGTTGTTTCGAGTACTTTTGTGATAGGCTAGATCCTTTTAAACAGCGTCTGTTTTCTTGCATAGGAAAAATCTACAAAGTTCACAATAAACCACTCATGCAAGTAAGTTTTTTCAGTAAAAAGTTGATCACCAGTTCTGGTATGAGTTGTTCTGTACAAATAGATTTTAATCCTAGCAGTAGTCGTTTAATACATTTTTCAGGAATAACCTGCTGAATGAAAATGGATAAAACTTTTACACTAAGTTTTTTCTTAAGTAACAAACTCTACATAAAAATGTCAACTCAGGAGCTATCTCTCCGAGTAGTTTTGCACAAGGTCTGTATAAAAATCTTAACCTAGAAACTACTTCTGCGAGTAGTTTTGGTTAACCAATGCTTACTATTAAATGGTCGTACAACATGCAAAACCACTCGCTCACTTAGTGAAGTCAATTAATCCAGATAAGTACTCGATAAATGACTGCCCAAGGAAAAGAAAATAAAGTACTCAACTACTTAACTTAAGTTTTGACTACTTTCTAGTGAAATAATTATATCCTGTATCAGTAAAACCACTCATACATGTGCATTCATGTAGAATCGACTACTCTCACCGATGGGATCTACAATCTGGTGCCCGAGTTTGAGATTGAGCAGTGCGAAGCTCAGGATAATCTAATAGAAGTCGCTGAAGACCCGAACCAACATTCGGAGGAACCCCCGACTAGTTTTGCTCAAGAAGGCAAGCCCCGATGCATGATCCCTGTATTTAAATTATACAACTGGTGTTCCTTTTTACCTGTGCATTTAAGTTCATAGGAGTTGATTGGAACCCTAGCTGCATGATCCTAGGCACCAATGTAATGACTACTAGAACAGGTAGTTCGAGTAGTTGCTTTGCTAATAGGTACGGTAAAAGTCGAGTGGTTTCCTGCCACTCGCGAGAATTATAGGAGTTGAATGTTTTACCGCATACTGCAACTATAAGGTCAATGGGCGGGGCTGTGGTAAAGTACTCATGGTTGAGGCCCCGTCCAAGTAGAGAAAAATACTAAGGCCGCAGTGTGTGGTAGCGGTGGTTAAGCGTTTGAACGTACTAACCACATGTCGAAAATATGGTACTCGGTAAGCTAAGTACTCGATCGGCCCGGCAAGTGGACTTTACTTTCACCCTACTTGAACGAAGTTCAGATGGGTATAAACATGCGGGTGCAAAGCGTGGCTCTGTAGTCGGGGAGAGTTACCCTGATCCACAACCCAAAAAGAAAGGGGAAAATTTGCTTGGAGTGACCCTTCGGTACTCCAGGAGTGTGTGTTAGGTTTGCCTTGCAAGGTTAAGAAATTCGATTCGAATCGTCCGTTTCTCGCGGTAATTGAGACTGCTTAATAACCTTGCCACATAGAGTAACAAGAGGAACTATGGCTATGATGAAACTTATTGGATGATTAAATGTTTTCCACCATGTTTGCTTAGAGATAGATGCTCACTTAGACTGGTTAAATGAACTAGAATATTTGATGCTAAAATATGAAATTAAGGACTTACTCTTTGTTGCTTTTCAGCAAAAAGAAAACCCTAGAACCTTAGAGCCTTGCATGCTTAAGTAGTCGGTATTTACATACCACTAGTCGGGTAAGCCTTGCTGAGTATTAGTATACTCAGCCTTGCTTGTGGCAATGTTTTCAGGTGTGTCTTTTGAAGATATGGTAGCTGGTTTGTCTTGGTCGAGTGCTTTGCCGACTGGTTGGACCGTGGAGTGGGATCCATCCCCGGCCAACAATGACTCTGTCGAGTGATGCCACGTATGGGCTTCATCGTGGTATCCAAATTGACAATAGATGATCGTGTTTTCTTTCCACTGATGTTAAACTCTGAATTAAGTTTTATGTTTAAACTTTCAAGTACTCAATTGAAGAACTCGACTCATAATAATTGATTTCAGACTTGTGAGATAAAAGTTATGGAATGTTGTAATCTCTGGACTTGCCTTTGTGCGAGTTATGTGTACGCTTTGTTTCGATCGAAATATTAAGTGGTCGCATCGGAATTTACCCAATAGACTGTCAGATTACTCCGTTTGAAGTGCATGGAAGCCGGTTCATCTTGTGGACGATGGTTAGTGCACTTGAGCCAGGTTAATTCGAGCGGTTCTGCCACAATTACGGGTAGTTACAACAGATGTAGGGCGTGGGCCATGTCCCATCCCGTATCTTAGGAGAAGTGTGCCACGTGGACAGTCCCGTGTACCCGGGTCTGACACAGGCCCATCCTTTTTGTTAGGATGCCTTCCATCTTTGTAGTTAACCATAGGCTTGGGCTTGACATTACCTTCGTATCAATGCTTCACTAACATGTTCATCCTTTCTAGTTGAGTGTCCTTTGCTTGGATCAACTTTTCTAGCTTAGCCATGTTAGTAATGCAAGCTTGTACATCAACTTTATAACATTTTGAGCACCCTTCACTTGTGGAGACATGGGAGTCAAGAGTTGCTTTGGAATTGGTTTTGGTGCTCTTCCAAAGAACATTATAGTTAACTTCAAGGACAATGAATTTGACTGTTAAGCATGAGAAGCTTTCTTGAAGTTCAATAGCTATGAGTGGCCTTTAGGAAGGCTAGAGATTCATTTATCAAAGTGTTCTCCTTTGATATCCTCTCGTTTGAATCATTAGCTAGAGACAAGTCAAAAGCCAATTTTTCAACTTTCAGCTTTTCGTCGGCAAGAGCCTTCTCTAAGGCAAGGTTTCTCTCCTTCTCAAGGATGAGATAGTCTTCTTGCCTATCAAGACACTCCCTCTTTTTCTCCAACTTCTCCATAAGCTTTTTAATTTCTTTAAAACCTTTTTTCCAAATTGTTTTATCATGTAAGCTCTATGTTGTTCTTCCTCATCTTCCAAATCTTTTTGTGCAATATTAGATGTGGAGGAAGGTTGAGAGGAAGAGGTGGATGATTCTTGTACCTTAGTCCCTCTTGCCATAAGGCAAAATGGAGTGTCATCTTCATCTTTGGAGATGTAGTTGAAGAGCTTTCTTGATGATTTGGCTATGGCTGGAGTTTTCATACCTTCTTGGTCGGAGTCTTCACGACTAGACTCCCACTCTTGACTAACATGAGCATGACCTTGATATTTCTTCTTATAGTCCTTGCTCTTCTCCATGTACCTCTTCTCCTCCTTCTCTTTGTTCTTCAATTGTGGGCAATCGGCAATATAATGACCCACTTCCTTGCACTCATAGCATCTTCTTTGTGATGGCCTCTTTTTGTCATCACCACCTTTCTTGTAGTATTTATTCTTCATGAATTTCTTAAAGTTTCTCAAGACCAATGCCTCACGGTTCCTTCTTTGTCTTGAGGGCCTTGGGACTTGATTCAATCTTGTCACTTGATCTAGCATTGAGTGCTACATTCTTGTTCACTTTGTGGCTAAGTGACCTGGCCAGATCCCTCTCAACCAACTCTTGATGGAGAATTTCACCAAGAAGTTGATTAGGTGTCTTGGTTTTGAATTTTGCATCTTTTCTGATCATTGTTGCAAGAGTAGGGTTCCTTGGTGTGAAAGCCCTAAGTAATTTCTTTTTTACCTTGTGTTCATCCCACTCGGTGCTTCCAAGAGATCTAATGTCCAACGCAAGGACCAATAGTCTATCATACATTTGCCTCACGGTTTCTTCATCATTCATGACAAAGTGCTCTAACTCTCCTTGCAACAAGTTCATCTTGCCTTCTCTAACTCATCTGTCCCCTCATGAGTTTATCTCAATGTGTCCCAAATTTTCTTGGCCACTTCAACATTGCGAACTTTGTTGAATTCTTGAGCATAAAGAGAACTTGTAATGACCCTCATGGCTTGCGCATTGTGGAAGTAGACTTGAGCTTGTTCGGCCATGGGTACGCCATTTGTTGGAGGAGTCACACCTACAACAAAAACTACCCAAATAGAGGGGTGAAGCCCGTAGAGATGCATTTTCATATCATATGACCACTTGGGATAATCCGTCCCATCAAAGAAAGAAGGTATTCCCAAGTGGACCGATTCAAAGTTATGAAAAAATTGATGTAACCCGAAGAAAGGATGCTTCACACTTTCTTCCTTGATTCTCTTCCTCATCAACTTCTCGGCCTTCTTCTCAAATCCTTCATATTCTCTTTTCTCCTTTATCTCGCTTTCGTGTCCCCACCCTCATCTTCATCACTTGAACTTGAGTCATCACTTGAGATAGATCCATGAATAGAGGGTGGACGGCTTATCTAGCCAAAGGGGTTCCCGGAACTTCACCCAAAGCCTAGACCGGCAGCGGCTTGAGTGGTGGTAGCTTCGGTGGCGTCGGCACCATCCCCAACTTGAGACATCTTGTTATTCCTTAGTGGTTAAGCCTTAACCAAGGGATTAGGCTCTGATACCAATTGAAAGGATCTTGGTGATCCCTAGGGGTGAATAGGCGTATCTGAAAATTCCTGAAAAATCTTCACAGCGGTTAAACGTGTTGGAACTTCCGACATAGGACGGGAACTTCCAACAAAAAGGAAAGTTCTTATAAGAAGTTCAAAATTAAACTTGAAACTGCAGAACCTAGCTGAATCAAAAGTTGCGCAATGATATTAGGAGACTTTTGCATGTGATCTTTGCAAGCACAAGAACTTAAGTACGTAGATCAGCACAAAACAAACTCAAGGTTAACAAGAACTAAATAAATGCAATAAGAAATTTGTTTCCAAAGTTCACTCCCACTAAGGAAGCTACGTCTCCGTTGAGGAGCTCACAAAGAGCGGGGTCTTACACTAACCCTTTTCCTTCCTCAATCAACCACGAAGGAGGATTGAGTCACTTACGATGAATCCATGAAGGATGGGTATTACAAACTTCCTGGGGCGCACACACACGAGAGGACGCTCAACCGGGCTAAGCCGAACCATCAAGAAGCAAGCTTCAAGAGTAACAAACGCGAATCAATAGATGAAGATGCTTCAAGTGCTCTTGAGATGAACGTGGATGACCTTGCACTCAAATGCTCAAGCCTCACACCTCAATCTTGCTCTCACCCAAGCCCTAGCTCAAACCAACTCAAGGATTTGCTCAAAGGAGGGATTAGAGAGTGGAGTGGAAGCTCTTGGAGGTGTAGAGTTCGTGGAAAGTCAGCAGTTTGAGAAGAGGGGGCTGAAGGGTATGTTGGTGGTCGTTAATTACAACATTGACCACCAACATCTTGGTGAATAAAGTGGGTATAAATATATTTCTATGCATTATTAGCTTTGAACTAACAAATTCCACAAGTTTTGGTGGTTTGATATGTTTTGCTGGATTATGCTTAGAATATGCAGGAAACAACACTAGATGGAGCATATGCAAGAATGGTGAAACATGGAGATAAGATCACGCCATTATAAAAATTATCAAATGCCAAATTGGACATTACCATGTCGAAGAGATCGTCGAGATTATTGAATTGGATATTTGGTTCACCCAATTCAGAGTCTGGATGCAAAAGTTATGCAAATCGGAAGTTCCGGACTTACGCCGTGCAGAAGTAACAAGCCGGCCGGCCCCACCTAGGCCGGCCGGCCCTACACCTATGCCAAGCACATCATACCTTGCCACAAGACCAATTGGGACCCTCTAATGGACCCATATGAATTGGAGGAACAAGCAAATACAAACGATACGACCGGAAGGCTTCCACCAAGGATCGGACGATCACAACTTGGAGCAAACTCAATCAAATTCAGTGAAATCAGGTGTGGCTGATCCATGATGAACATCCACCCAGTGGAAGTTGGATGGATGGATTTGGTGGAAATCCTAGGCCGCCCGGCCTACTACATTGGCGAAATCCATCAAATCCAGTTCGGGCAACAAGTTGACGGCCTCCAGAAGCTAAATCTAGGTGCATCAAGGCCAGATTCATGAATCCTAGGCTTGCCGGCCTAGGTTGGGCCAGCTGGCCCAGCTTTTCCATGGAACTGCCTCGTCTTGCTATGGCGGCAAGTAACTGACGTGAGGAGGCTGGAGGCGGTTGCACTTCACGCTAGGTGGCAGCAGGAGAGTGCTTGGAGGGGGATTCCCTTTGGATTCCATGAGCATCTCCACTCTTCCAAGGCACCTCCAAGCTATAAATAGGACCCCTCTCATTCCCACTTGTACCTTCCTTCACCACTTCTCTCCCACTTGGGGAGGTGCTCCTCTAGGTGGCGCTTCCCCGTGTAATTCAAAGGTTAGTTCGGGAGTTAGAGTTAGGAGCTATCTTTGATTCCGGAGTCGTCTTCAGGAGTCTAGGTATGAGTTACATTGTATCTTTACTTTCTTGAAAGACTTTGCCTATTTAATATAGTGATATTGTCCATGCCATGTTTACATTCCGCAGTACTTTGTAATGTCTAGATTAGTACTGGAATAATTGTAGAGCTAAGTAGCTGGGTTGTTCTCTAGCTTCCCTTCCTTTCATGGGATCCCTTGTCTGCGTGGGTCGCAAGTTCTATCAATTTGGGGTTTCTTCTAGCCTTAGCGCGAGGCAGAAGTTAGTGACTTGATAGTGTAGGCGTGGTGCCTAGTCTAGATAGTCACCTTGGGTTGTGTTCCACCCCATGGAACAGTGCGGTAGGCAACAGGTGGTGACTACCCTGTCCGTCCCTTGTAGTCCACCACGTTCGAGTGCTTTCATAGTAGTAGTAGCAGGTTGCCGTTGGACTCCCCTCTCACCCCTTTCTGAAGTCCTTCCTCTTCCAACCGCCGAAGTGAAATGTAACACCTTGGGTGTTTAAATTACAAAATAAGCCTCATTAGCTTAACACGATGCATAAATAACTAAGAAAAGTTTAAAAGAAACGAATTATAAATTGGTTTTGCTTTGAATTAAAAATAGATGTGTATATGTGCATTAGTACATGTGCGTTAATCAATCAAATTAAATAACTTTCACATCGATGCTAACATGGCTATAAAATCAAATAAGCACATCATCAGTGACAGGACAAACAAAAGTCTAGTTGAAGCCTAAGAGAGAATACAAATTTTTGCCAAGGAGCCTTCCGAATCATGCTTTCTGAGTTTTTAGAATAACTTCTAAACTAGAACTAAAATAAACTTTGGCCTGAAACAAAACTTGTGTAACTTTTCATTTTGAACAACTTTCATGTTCAGAGATTTTTGAGTTGCAACACGAAAATTTGAGAAACACTTGAATTTGCAAACCAGCCTATTTTCACTGCAGACCCTTCTTTCTCCGCCCCGCCCGACCCTCCGACGCGCAGTCGCTGCAGACCCTTCTTTCTCCGTTCCGCCCGACCCTCCGCCCGCCGCGCAATCGGCGCTGGCCACTTGGCTGGCGATGCCTGACCGGCGCTTGGCGCCAAGCCAATGTCTGGTTGCGCCCTGCTCGCACGCGCTCCTCCCCACGCCGCGCTCCTCCCCAGTCCGCGCACGCCACGCGCGCGCCGCCCGCCGCGCCCAATGGCCAGTCGCGCCGTGCCTGTGTCCCCACCGCGTCCCGCCAGTCGCCGCGCTTCGCCGCTCGGCAAGCCAGCAGCTCCTCGCTCAACCCGCGCGCCGCGTGATCTCCCCCTCCCCCACGCCAAATCCCCGGCGCCCAATCCCCTGCCCGCGCCCGCCGCACGCCGCGCTGGCTCTGCTCGCCGCCCACCGCGACAAGTAACGCGCCCCCGTCGTGCTGCCCCTCCCTAGCGTTGCCCGGTCCTCTCCCTCCCTCCTGCAGCCTATAAAAGGCGACACAAGGCCACTCGCGCGCGCCTCAACCCACAAGAACGCCGTCGCCGCTGCCATTGCCGCTGCCGTGCACCACCCACCCGTGGAGCCCCATCGTCCAGCCTCCCACTGCCCAAACCCATCACCCAACGAGCTTGCCCTCCCTCCACTGAAGCTCACCTGCCTCTTCCCCGACCATCTTGACCTCCGGAGCACCGCCAGCGCCGCTCGTGCCGCTGCCGCTCCCCAGCTGCTCCACGGACAGCCCGCTCCGAAGCTCCTCCGTCCAAGCCAAGCCTCGAAACGGGTTCCCCTCGACGCCGCGAAGCTCATCGACCAGCCCACGCCCTCCCTCCCTCGCCGGAGCACCGTTGCCGACGCTCCGCACCGCCGCCGCCCCTCTGCTCCACGCCGACGAGCCACCTCCGGCCACCCCCAACCCCGACCAAGGCCTCCCCAAGGTAGATCTCACCTCCCTGGATTTTCCCGACCCTTTCCCATCGCCGCCGATGAGCCCCCTCGCTGGAATCTGGCCGACCGCCATGCCAGCGTCCCCCCGGGACCCAATTGCAACGTTTGAAATCTTTAAAAGAGTCTGCACGCAAGTTTCCAGGGACATAACTGTAAACCTAGGTTTAAACTTTAAATTCAAAAACAGCAAAATTGTAAAATTCATATAAAATCATAGAAAAATCAGAAAAATACACACTCAACTATTCTGGAATCTTTAGAAGAAAATCTACAACTCTTGTTGCATGTTTTTCTTCAGTTGCATAATAAATCTTGCTCTAAATTAAATAGAAATTTTAATAGACTTTAATTGTACCCCCTGTTGTAGACCTATTCTGAATCTGATTTTTGGATAGTAGATTGGTTGCTTGATGTGTAAGCCAGTGTAAAAATATTAGGACCAGAACACATATCTAGCTAAACTTTTTGTTAAACTTTGTTCATGCCCTGAAATAATAGAACTATTCTATACCTCCTGTTATATTGTGATTCATGTTGTGAAACTTTTCCAGAGCAGTTATAGTGATGCCTAAATACTCCAGAAAAAGTTTAGAACCTTTTTCCTTTCCGTAACCTATTTATATAATTTTTTGCTAGGAAAAATGCACTAATTCAAATAATTAGTTTCTGTGCTTGAAAAATGTTCAACTTTTTACTGTGGGACACATTAGAGTAGCTCTTGCTGTACAAAATGTTTCATACTCAGAAACTCTGTAAAACATCCTATAGAAATTAATCTTCTTTAACCTTAGTGTATCTTGTCCTATTTATTATGCTTTGTATCCTGTACAATAAAATCTGAAAAATTTATAGTAACACACATATAGTTAGCGTGACACCCTGAAAATTTTTTGGCATCAACATATGCATGGTTCGTCCTGTATAAAAATAACTATGATCTAGCAGTGGCTGTGTAATACATTTTTCATAATTATTCTGCTGCATGAAAATGTCTGAAATTTTTACAGTAGTCTTGTCTCTGCATAATGTACTCTGAATATAAATTTCATCACCAGAAGTTACCCGGATCAGTGTTTGTGCTTAACCCATGCTTATACTGTGAAAATTAAAATTTCAATACAACACAACCCCTTCTGGTTTAATGAAGTTAATAGTTTAAGATGTACCCTATTAACTTTATCGTGAAGGAAAATAATCGTCATATACCATCGCCACAACTTACACTTGTGCATTCATATAGAATCGACTACTCTCGCCGACGGGACGTACGAGCTGGTGCCCGCGTCCGAGAGTGAGCAGCGTGAAGCTCAATTGAATCTAAGTGAAGCTTTCGAAGACCCGAACCTGAGTTCGGATGAGACCCAAGCTAACTTTACCCAAGAAGGCAAGCCCCGTAGCATGAACCCTGTTTTTTTTCTAAATTATGCAACTTAATACTCTATTCTACGTGTGCATTAAGTTTATAGGAGTTGGATGAAAACTTAGTTGCATAATCCTAATAGCATAGCATTAAGTTTATAGGAGTTGGATGAAAACTTAGTTGCATGATCCTAGGTACCCATGCTCTGAACACTAGATGTAAGGTTCGATAGAATGCTATGCTAATAGGACTCGGTAAAAGTCGAGTGATTTCCTGTCACTCGCGAGAATATAGGAGTTGAATGTTTACTACATGCTGCAATCATAAGGTCGACGGACGGGGCTATGGTGCGATGTTCAAGTTGATGATTGATGTCCCGTCTGTTTAGTGAAAAATGCTAAGGCCGCAGTGTGTGGTAGTGGTGGTTAAGTCTTTGAACGTACTAACCACATGCCGAGAATATGGTAATCGGTAAGCTTAAGTACCTAATCGGATCGGCAAGTGGACAGCATCCCACCCTCTCAACTTCGGTTCCATGCGCGCACATGGTGGGTGTGTAGTCTCGGATGGTGGCCCTGATCCACAACCCAGGAAGAAAGGGGAAAAGTTGCATTGTGACTCTAGGAGTAACCACGTGACGTGTGTTTAGGTTTCCCTTGCAAGGTTAAGAAATTCGATTCGAATCGTTCGTTTCTCACGGTTATTAAGACTGCTTGACCCTTTTACCACATAGAGTAAGAAGAGGAACAATGATGATGATTAATCTTGTTGGATAAAAAATTAATTCTTTCACCATGTATGATATTGGATACTTGCTTACCTAGAATGGTTAAAGAAAACTAGAATCTGGAGCTAAAATTTGAAAGTAAGGACCTACTTGTATATGCTTTTCGGCAAAACAAACCCCTCAAGCCAAAAAGCCTTGCATGTCTAGGAGTCGGCTAAGTATATTCCAATAGTCGGGAAGCCTTGCTGAGTATTAGTATACTCAGCCTTGCTTGTGGCTTGTTTTCAGGTGATACTTTCGAGGATATGATCGCTAGTTTGACTTGGCCGTGTACCCTTCCTCCTGGTTGGTCGGTGGAATGGGATACGCCCCCGGCCAACAATGATAATGCCAAGTGATGTCTCGTACGGGCTTCATCGAGACATCGTGTATTGTCGAGTAGTTTATCGTTATTTTTCCGCTGCATTGAACTCTGAAGAACTCAATTATTTTGAACTCTGAAGTACCTGGTTTTATGAATTCGAACTCAGTTGTAATAATAATTTATGATGAACCCTGTGGTGTAAAATCCTGTGGAATGTTGTATCCTCTGGGCTCACCTTCGTGTGAGTACATGTATGTGTGGTTAGCGCTGATTGCGCCCGTGGTGATGGTTAGCCCTGATTGCCCCCGTGGTGATGGTTAGTGCGCTTGAGCCGGATTAATTTAGGTGGTTCTGCCACATGAATGAAAGGTGTTGCTAGTTTACATTCCCACTGCCTTCGGGTTCTATAGTAAGGCTTCTCCCTCGCTGCTACTATACCTTTCGAGCAGTGCTACCTTGGCCTACATTTCCTGCATCATGACATGAGAATGACCCATCATAGGAACTGATGACCAACACGGTGTATAACACCGTCATCAGCTCTCTGGTCAGCGGAGCAGCTCAAGGATATATGGGGCCAGCATACGCCCCACATATTGCACCCCCAGCCAGAAGCTCACCAAGCACATCCCACTCGGCTCCTCAGCCGATATCGATGCAACGCGAAGGATACAACGCTTCGTTGCCCCCAGTGTCTCCAAGGTACAACGGTGCACCATGTTTCCCATCGCAAGCACCGCTTCAGCCTGTCCAAATTGCCTCTGTGCAATCGCTGCCCACAAATTCAGTACCCTGGGGGCATCGGCGACGACGGCTTTTCCCGAACAATCAACCGGACATGGGAGCTATCCAATCCAGGCGCCGTTCCATTCGGCCGTCCGGCCGACGGTCCCTCAGTATCAACCAGCCCCGTCAGAAATCGGAAGGGGGGCAGGCGCTGTAGAGGCACTCCGAAGCACGGCACCGATGATAATGTACGACGGGGCGGCGGATTCGCTTCGCCATCAACTGTCAACTGCTCAGACGGCCATGATGCAACAGAATTCGCCGCATGCTTCGATCCATCACCCGGCTGTACCACCGCCAATCCTCCAACATATGCCGGCACCTCGAACGGCTGTTCATCAGCAGCAGGTGGATTGGACAGCAAGAATAGCGGAAGTAATTCAGGACCAATTTGGGTTGAAGCCGAAAGTACAGACTTATACATACAAGACGCAATAACCATCGGTCTACGACCTGCTGCCATTTCCCCACCGGTACAAGGTTCCTGATTTTACTAAGTTTTCGGGGCTGGACGACACATCTACCGTGGAGCACATTAACAGATTCATCATCCAGTGCGGGGAAGCCGCCACACAAGATGCTCTGAGGGTGCGTCTGTTTTCATCATCTCTGTCTGGATCGGCCTTCCAGTGGTTCACCACTTTACCACCTAATTCCATTGTTACTTAGGCCGATCTAGAAAAGCAGTTTCATAAGTACTTCTACGCAGGAGTTCATGAGATGAAGCTCTCAGATTTGACAAGCCTCAGGCAGAGGAGCGACGAACCAGTAACTGGATACATAAAGAGGTTCAGAGAAATCAGGAACAAATGCTATAGTCTGGCTCTGACCGATGCCCAGTTGGCCGATATCGCTTTCCAAGGCCTCTTTCCACATATCAAGGAAAGGTATGCCTCACAAGAATTCGAAAGCCTAAGCCAGATCGTTCACAGATTGGCAGGTCAGGAAGTCCGGCCGTTTGAGCAGCGGAGGAATTTCCATAAAAAGGTGGCATATCTGGAAGGATCTGAATCGGAGGGAGAAGAAGAAATCGGCCTAGCAGAATGGGTAAAAGGCAAGAAGCCAATATCGTGCTCTTTTGGAAAGAAAGAACCAGAAGCATTCGGCTTTGATACGACAAAGGCCGATAAGATTTTCGACTTACTACTCCAGGAAGGGCAAATCAAGCTATCACCATAGCATACCATTCCTTCGGCCGATCAGCTCAAAAAGATGAAGTACTGCAAGTAGCACAACGCTACATCTCATGATACAAATGAATGTAAGATCTTCCGTCAGCAAATACAATCGGCCATCGAGCAGGGAAGGCTCAATTTTGAAACCCCGGCCAAACCGGCAAAGCCGATGAAGATAGACCAGCATCCTTTCCCGGCCAACATGGTTGACACGGGAAGAAACTCACTTCAAACCAAGGTGCTGACGTCGGAATCGGTAAGAAGAAGCGGTGTCGTAGATCCCAGGAAGCAAGTTACGGCAGATGAGGTCAAAGGGAAAAGGCGGGCTGAAGACAAGGGCGAAGGATCAGAACGATCGCGCAGACCCGTCACCTCCCAATTCTTGCTCAGCAAATATCGCGGCAGCAGGAACGGTCAAGATACCACGAGGAGATGATACGCCAACACGAGGATCATCGGCAATGTCCGTTCTTCATCCATTGCTGGGAACATGACCTCCGATTACCATCAGCAGATAACTGTCCTGAGTGTAACGGATTAAGTCGCAACAATCGCCCGTTCAAAAGGTCACGCTCCAGAGATAGAGAATCAGAACCGATCAGCAGAAATCGGCGCGAACAAGAAGGACGACACTTTTCAATGCATGATCGGCTGGGGGGCAGAGTTGACCAGTATCACCGGTCGAAAGGTAGGATCAACCAGCAGGAGCGACTGGGGGGCAGGACCAGCGTACACGATCGGCTGGAAGAGATGGCTGATGATAGGGTGTCGGACGAAAACCCCCTTGGAACGGAACCAGACTGGGAGCACGCCAAATCGTCGGCCAGACCAGTGAACCCCAGATGGTGCCCTGAAGGATTGTCTAAGTCTCAGAAGCGGAGAATCCAACGCTTGCGCCAATGGGAGCAACAAGAAGAAGAGCAGAGGCAGGTGCTGGAAAAGAGGAACGTCAAGTCTCGGGTCTGGCGTCCCAAGAAAAACAACAGCAAGAAAGTGGACAGTCAAGAATCGGCAGCTGACGTCAACATGGTGTTCATATTGCCGATGTAGTTCATGGCGCCAGCCGATCGAGACAAAGAGACAAGGATGGGAGAGCAGATGGCACAGTTGGTATTAGAGCCGATGACAGCCACCTTTGAGAAACCAGAAGACGAAAAATGGCAACATCTCAAGGCATTATTTCTCAAAGGGCACGTTAACGGACGACCCGTTACCAGGCTACTAGTGGATGGAGGCGCCACAGTCAGCATCATGCCATATGCCATGTTCCGAAAGTTAGGCAAAAGTGATGAAGACCTGACCAAGACGGACATGATGCTCAACGACTTCGAGGGCAACGTGTCTCCCACCCGCGGAGCGCTCTGCGTCGACCTCACCATCGGCAGTAAGACCCTTCCTACCACCTTTTTCATTATTAATGGTAAGGGGTCCTACAACATGTTGCTCGGTCGCGACTGGATACATGCGAACTGCTGTGTTCCAACTATAATGCACCAATGCCTCGTGCAAAGGGTCGGCGACAGTACAGAGATAGTCACCGGCGATTCCACCTACAGCGTCGTAGTGGCCGACACGCAATAATGGAGCTGTGAACACGTCAGGTGTATATCCGGCAGGACTTGGGACACTGATTTCCTGAGAGTGTCCGATTTTGGTCTACAGCCGATCCAAGCAGTCGCCTCTGAAGATTCAGAATAGATGGATCAATTCGTCCGAGAAGACGGAAAACTTGGGCATGGATTTACGTCGGTCGATTCATTAGAGATGGTGGATTTGGGAGATGGTAGCAAGCCAAGGCCGACGTATATTAGTGCTAGCTTGGATCCTGGATACAAGTGTAAATTGTTAAGTTTATTAAAAGAATTCAAGGATTGCTTTGCTTTGGAATACCATGAGATGCCTGGTCTAGACCGGTCCATTGTTGAACACCGGTTACCTATAAAATTAGGATATCGGCCATATCAGCAACCTGCGCGACAGTGCAATCCTAAAATTCTACCTGATATAAAGGCCGAGATCACAAGATTAATTGAAGAAGGATTTATTCGGCAGTGCTGCTACGCCGAATGGGTTTCTAATATTGTACCCGTGTATGAAAAGAACGGAAAGTTGCGTGTATGCATCGATTTCAGGAACCTAAATCAGGCCACACCAATGGATGGATATCCGATGCCAATGGCCGATGTCTTGATAGATGCTGCCACAGGACACAAAGTTATCAGTTTCATGGATGGTAATGCTGGGTACAATCAAATATTAATGGCCGAAGAAGATATCTCGAAAATGGCTTTCAGGTGTCCGGGTCACCTTGGTCTATTCGAGCGGGTTGTAATGACCTTTGGGTTAAAGAACGCCGGTGCTACATATCAGCGGGCCATGAACTATATCTTTCACAAGCTCATTGGTGCATCGGTGGAAATTTACATCGATGATGTTGTGGTCAAGTCAAAAGGGCATCAGGAACATCTGGCCGATTTACAAGAAGTACTAGAGTGCACAAGGAAGCATGGGTTGAAAATGAACCCGAACAAGCGTGCATTCGGTGTATCGGCCGGGCAATTCTTAGGATTCATGGTCCATGAGCGCGGGATAGAGGTTAACTGGAAGACCATAGATGCCATCAACAAAGTTGTAGCCCCACAGAATAAAACTGAGCTGTAATCCCTCATCGGCAAGGTCAATTTTATCAGAAGATTCATATCCAACCTGTCCGGGCGTATTCGAGCTTTCACTCCTTTGTTGAAATTGAAGCCCGACCCGGAATTCGTGTGGGGAGAAGAACAACGCAGAGCGTTAGAAGATATCAAGCAATATCTGATGTCACCTCCGGTGTTAGTCCCGCCACAGCCTGGTAAGCCGTTCAAATTATACTTATCGGCTGATGAACAAGCTATTGGATCGGCGTTGCTACAAGAGTTCAAAGGGAAAGAACGGGTGGTATATTATGTCAACAGAAGACTCCTCGATGCCGAAACAAGATATTCCCCGGTGGAACTGCTCTGCCTGTGTTTATACTTCTCGTGTACCAAGCTCAGGCACTATTTGTTATCGGCAGAATGCATAGTTGTATGCAAAGATGATGTGGTGAAGTATATGCTATCACTGCCGATTTTGAAAGGACGGATTGGAAAATGGATCCTGGCTCTGTCAGAGTTTGACTTAAGGTACGAATCGGCCAAAGCTGCCAAAGGTCAAGTCATGCCTGATTTTGTAGCCCAACATTGTGGACCGGAAATTGCTGTCATTGAACCGGTTCCATGGACTCTGTACTTCGATGGTTCTTCGTGTGGGGCAGGATCGGGAATCGGCATCGTTCTTGTATCGCCTCGGAGGGCAAGTTATGATTTCTCTCTGCCGATAGAAGCATCCGCAACCAATGATCAGGCGAAATACCGAGCCGTCTTAAAGGGTATCCAATTATTAAGGGAAGTCAAGGCTGATGCAGTCGAAATTTTTGGGGATTCCATGCTCATCGTAGATCAGTTAACGGGGAAATCTGAATGCAAAGATGATATCTTGAGGATTTATTATGAAGATTACCTCCAGCTATTAAAGGAATTCAAGTCTGCAATAATTGAGCACATCCCTAGAAATTGCAATGAGGAGGCCAACAGGCTAGCCCAACACGCGTCCGGATATCGGCCGATTCAAGGAGCTATCATTTTGGAGCTCACGGCCGATGATTGGCGAAAGGAGATTGCCGATTACTTGAAGGATCCGTCCCAGAAGGTGGATCGGCGAGTGCGTTTCTAGGCCACAAAATATGTGTTACTTGAAGATGATTTATTTTACCAGAGGATTGATGGCGTTCTTCTCAAATGCCTAGGAATAGAAGAAGCAAAGGTCCTAATGGGGGAAATCCATGAAGGCGTATGTGGAGCCCATCAATCGGCTCACAAGATAAAATGGATGATTAGAAACAATGGGTATTACTGGCCAACGATTCTTGAGGATTGTTTCAGATATTATAAAGGTTGCCAAGACTGTCAGAAGTTTGGCAATGTGCAGCGCGCGCCAGCTTCGGCTATGAATCCAGTAATCAAGCCGTGGCCGTTCGGAGGTTGGGGAATAGATCTCATCGGACAGATTCACCCTCCATCGAGCAAAGGGCATAAGTTTATATTGGTAGCCACCAATTATTTTACTAAGTGGGTGGAGGCAGTTCCTTTAAGGACCGTGACATCGGCCGATATGATCGAGTTCGTTAAGAACCATATTGTTTATCGATTCGGTATTCCTTAGACTATCACAACTGATCAAGGAACGATGTTCACCTCTGAAGAATTTGGAGAATTCGCCGCCGATATGAGGATTAAATTATTAAATTCTTCTCCGTACTATGCTCAAGCCAATGGCCAGGCTGAATCGTCCAATAAGGGGATAATCAAGTTGATCAAGAGGAAGATAGAGGAACAACCCAAAAAGTGGCACATGTCTTTGGCTGAATCTCTATGGGCTTATAGGATGGCTTGCCACGGAGCCACTAAGATATCTCCTTATCAGCTGGTATATGGTCATGAGGCAGTCTTGCCTTGGGAATTAAGGACGGGGTCAAGGCGTATATCGCTTCAAGATCAGTTCACGGCCGATGACTATTCCTTCCTCATGAAGGATGAGCTCGATGACTCGGCGGGTCAGCGATTGAGGGCCCTGATTAGCATCGAAGAAAACAAGAAAAGGGTGGCCAGATGGTATGACAAAAATGTCAAAGTTAAACAATTTTCCCAAGGAGATTTGGTATGGAAGTTGGTGCTGCCGATAGGGTCTAAGGATCCCAAATTCGGTAAATGGTCGCCCACTTGGGAAGGGCCGTATAGAATCGGCCGATGTGCTCCGGGAAATGCATATATTCTAGAAACTATCGAAGGGGAAGAATTCCCAAGAGCTTTAAACGGAAGATATCTGAAGAGGTACTATCCAAGCATTTGGGTAGATGCATAACTTGCAGTAAGATACATCAAGATAACATGGCCGACTCTTATCGGCTTTTGTCTACATAGCCGATGTAAAAATGACATCACCTTAAGAAGGAAACATTTTTGGTTTGGTCTGACCAATTAATTATTCGATGAAAACAACAAAGTACATGGCCGACATGGTACAAGTCGCCCTTAGAATAAAAAGTACCAATATATTTATTGATTACGCTTTCTCTTGATTTCTCTCTCGATCCGGCCCAGTTTTATCACTCGGCGGGTGGTCTTCTCCATGGTGGCTTCAATCTCGACTTAATGAGGGAGTGGAGGACTCTTTTCAGCTGGCAATCGATTGGGGCAGTGAGCGTTTATACGGTCCCAGTACTTCTGGACATCAGCAGGAACATGACCTTTAAGTTCTTCAGAGTGAGCTCTTATCAGATCTATGTCTGCCTGCGACAGTGGTTCATCTGAATGCATAACTTCGATCACTCGTTCCAGACTGGGAATAAGACGTGTTGGCTAAAGAGAGATAAGAAGCTACCCAGCATCAGAGCGATTGAGATGTCAAAGGGAGAAATAGAGGAAGATTCATACCTGGTTGACAGAGGAAGAGGAAGATGAAGAAGACATCTTGATGTCCAGCTTGGGAGGATAAAGATCCAGTTATTGGAGGGGGAGAAGATGGGTAATGCATATACCTCTAGAAACGGTGTGGGATCTCGTACTTATAGAGAGAAGGAGGTAAAGAGATAGTGGGACACGTCCTATCACAGTAAAAGCGTTCATAAAAGCAAAGCTGCCAAAAGAAGCGGTCCAAGATCGAATCGGCGCATCAACATTAAGGGAGCATTAAATGTTTACAAGATTCTTTACAACCCAAGGAGGGCATCTATGGTCGTAATAGCTCGTTGCCTAATCTGATCGGCCGAGTCTAATACTCTTTGATCGTCGTCGGCCGATCCGGGAATTTCCGGCATACGGCGATGAAGTCTTATCGCTTCACAGGCCAGGTTCTGTCTTTCTTGTTTCAGCCCGGCGATGACGGATGGGAGCTCTTGAAGTTTCTTTTCTTCAGCAGCTATGTCTTTGGTTACCTGCTCCATCTCTTTGGCTAGTTCTGCTCTCCTCCGTTTCAGGCGATCTATTGTGCCGACGATATCCGGGCGGGAGCTTTCGAGGAAGTTGATCCGTTGGTGTACTTCTTGGGCTCGGTGCTTGTAGGAATCGGCTTCCTCCCGGGTTTTTGCTAGCTGGGCACGATTGGCCATGTGATGCAGGGCCCTGAACACTGGAATCTGCATCCACTCTATGAATGCAGCAGGGTGTAGAGTCTCTGTCGCTTCCTCCAGAATTCGGCCCCTGATGTCGATGAGAAGCCACCGAAACGGCGAAGCATCTTCCACTAATCAGCCGATATCATCTTGGAGGAGGATCCGCATGCTCTCGAGCTTGGCGCGGACATCATCAGAAATTGAGCTCGATGGAACTTGGCGTGAGGCGACTTCTTCATCGTCAGGCAAGGAGACTGCGAAGGAGAAAAGGCTATTATTGGGAGTGTCTTCTCATGAGACTGCGAAGGAGAAAAGACAAGGATTAGCAAGCAGTAAAAGGGGATCGGCCGATTCCGGTGATAAGTTTGTTACCTCCTTGAAGTAGATCTCTCTTGTTTGCGCCGATGGGAGTGCCTCCCTCGTCTCCGGAACTGGTACGATCGGCTCCTCAGAAGAAGAGGACTCAACCACTATCAACGCTCTGCTTGGGCCGGCTTCCTGAATTGGTATGGGAAATAGATTCTATGAGTATACTATGGATAATTGAATAGGATGATATGAGATATTTGCCATACCTCTGTTGGTCTTCCGGCCGATGTTTGTTGTGGGGGTACAGTCGACGCCGATGTTTGTTGTGGGGGTACAGTCGACGCACCCAGATCGGTCTGCATCAGAGTCAGTTAGTTTTCTGAATGTCGAGAAATTGAGTTAAGAGATTATCTACCTCGATGAGAAGGGTCGCTGGTGTTTGGGCTTCCGCTTGGGATGTGGCCGATTGTTGTGGGGATTGCACTGGAGCAGTCTGTGCAGCCTAGCAGAAGGGAGAAGTCAATATTGATAGAACACTTAAAGATATGCGAAGTATGCGAGGTTACCTGAACAGCTTCCACTAGCAGTGATGCAGCGGCCGCTCCGACTTCTGCGGCAGTTTGGGGATCGACCATCTCGGTAGTCGGCAAGGCTGGAGGAGTTGGGGTTTCAGCCGATACTACCGCCGATTGGTCAGTCGGTCCTATGCGGGCTCGCACTCGACGGCTTGTTTTCTTCAAGGTTGGCTTTCTCAATGTTTGTTTCCATCGGCCGCTGGTGATGTCCTTGATGGTCGGAGCGTGATAGCCGATAAGTGGGTATGATGTATATGGACGATCGCTCTCTATCGGCCTACCGCTTTGGCTCCGCATCGGAGGAACTTGGCTTTCAGACTGAAGAGATAAACACAAGTTAACGGTAAGATTGTAGCGTGGGAAGAGACAATATTGAAATCGGTTAGAAGAAAGGTCATACCGCTGCACTTGAATCAATATTTTCTGGATCCAAACTGTTGCAATATGTTGATGGAGATAGACAGAAGAGGTCTTGCTTCCATTCTGCCCAACACAGTTTGAATTGTTGAACGGCAAAAGGGGCCACTGTCCAGTTGTTCAGGTTGATAGTACTGGAGTCTGGCACTAAGTTGCACAGCCGATTGTAGTCAAGGCTCTTGGTCAGTTCATCTCGAAATTTTGCTTGACCAGCAAAGTAAACTTGAATCAGCAGTTGACCAAAGCCTAGTTGCCTTGCTGTGGCCGATGGAGTATAAAACTCATAGGTGGGGGAATCCTTTCCAGAGAAGAAATTGGCCGGTAAAATCCCTGGCTTGATCAGGGTATCCATAAGATCACTATCAAAAGTATGGGTGGATGAATCGTAGCAGACAGGAAGCTCGAAAATCGGCCCTACTGTCTAATATGGATACCAACTGATAGTCTCTTCACTGAAGCCGTTGTAGAAGCATCTGAAATATTCGGCCGTTCGGGTGGCATTGAATTGACAGCCAAGGAAGGCCGATACCGCTTCTCCAAAGGATGTACAACATCGTCGAATGGTGGGGTTTTCCTCTGATTCAATATTGGGAAAAGTCTTGGTTTCTATTTGTTGCTGGGAGACCTTGCTCATATATAAGTTGAGCCAGAGGGTGACAAACCACTAGGGACCACCAGGATTGCCAATCGGCTCCCCTTTTGACAGTTTGACGCCGATTTGGTGCATCATATGATAGGCCGATCCTAACAGATGCTTTCCAAGGGGAACGGCCGATCCTAGTGACAGAGCTTCTGCCAGAGCTTGGGTATTAGATGAGGGACCAACTGCTCTGCCACAGAAAAAATGTTTCTCTAGCCACATCATCAGAAACGCAGTATGTTCTCTATCTGAAACCGTCTCAGTCCTCATATTCTTGCTGATATACCCCTTCCATCCGCCGATTCCTTTTGTTTCTAGCCGATGAGATGGTTTGATCAGATAATCAAAGGGGGTGTCAGAAGAGGAGATATCAAGGCCGGTCAACATCAGAACATCAGCCAAAGTTGGAGTCATGGGTCCATGCCCAAAAAGAAACGTGTTGAGTGCGTCGGACCAGAAGTAAGAGGCCGCTATTACTAGGGGCTCGTTTTTCTCCATCTGGGACAGAGAGAGATCAATGCATTGGCCGATTTTTAGTTCATCCCACTGAACTCTCTTAGACTTGGCTACTCTATGGTACCATTATCTCAAGCCAGGGGTCTCATTCGGCCAAGATCTAAAGGCACCTGCCCACTGACCTAAATCCATGGGCGATTGCTTGAACGGCCAAGATCTGTGGGTTTCTAGGTTGATCAAGTCGGTTCGATCTGGATTTCCCATAGGACCTAAGCAGATGAGTTCGGAGGATTTGGAAAGGGGAATGGTAATCTGGTGCCTAAATGCCTAAAAAGAAGGAAAAAGGGGAAAAACTGAGAATGGGTCTAGAAAATACTTGAGCGGTAAAAAGGTAAAAGAGGAAAGTTTCGGATGATTACCTCCGGGATGAAGCTCATCATCGCCGATGGAGCCGCCAATGGAGCTGCCGACGCTGAGGGGGTTGCCGGCAGAACCTCCGTAGTTGGAGAAGTTGTCGATGGCGCCGCCATTAGAAGGGTGGAGCAGGTCGCAGGCGAGATCGTTGGAGGGAGCGGTTGGAAATCGAGAGGGCTCAGGGAGAAGATGAACAGTGGTTCGCTGGAGGAAATTACTAGGCTCGTGGAGAAAGGAAGGCGGAGAATGCAAGTACTTAAGGGCAATCCGAGAGAGAAAGGGCAAAGGCGGGATTTTTGCCACGCCGTCTACACGAAATCCAGGGAATAGTTGTCTCGAGCGCCCGGTCCGAGAAAATTGCAATCATTATGTAGAAGACCGCGAAACGGAAGGAGATTTTTACTGCGCCCGTTTCGGAGAAAAAGATTAAAGAAAAGAGTTTCAAAGTAAAAATTATGTCCCACCAGGCGTGCCAAAAGTGTGTTGGCGCTAAAAATCGGCTAGGAATCGGCCGATGGTCTTCAGCGTCGGACACACAACCCGGGACAATCTGCTTAGTTCCTGTTCGGGTTATTGCCCTGGTGCGGTTCGCGTGGTGTGCCAGTCAATCTGACCTGTTGATTGACAAGTAAATAAGAGTATTAAATTTCGGGCGTTCCGATCGGCTGGGGTTCCGATCTGTCCCGAAGAGCGCGTTGGCGAATCGACCGATTTGCTATGAAGATGACCGGCTATGGATCAGCCGATAATCACGTAATAATCGCAAAGAAAACTGCTGGAGCGACTTAAACAATTATTACAGATGCAACACTTGAAATAGATCTAATCGGCTATATGACGATGAACGAGGAAGAGCGATGATAAAGCCGATAGTTCTAATCCCAAGCTGGATAAATGGTGATAATACTAGAACAACAGGTAAAACCTATAATTCTAGTAAATATCGATAACTGGTGAATAAATCCAAACGAAACCACAGCGATGTGTGACAACCCTGGTAATTACATTTCCAAAATCAATGTCATTAGTCTACCTCTATGTTTAAACCAACTAATGAAAGGGTGGAAAGAATTAGAACGAGTTCAGTTGGAATTCAAATTTAATCTGAGCACATTTGGCTACTTTCGAACTTTTAAATTTAACTTTCAAACCATAAGCCAAATGAGATTTTGCTTGAAACCAAAGTTGTAGAACTTTTTATTTTGAACAACTTTCATGTTCAAAAGTTTATGAAATTCAAACCAGAAAGAGGAGAAAACGCCCTGTTTGCACCCAGCCCCCTGAAACTTTTCGAATTCTTGCATCCAGGCCCCCCCTCTCTCTCCTCCGCGCCCGACCGCCGCGCGCCAGGTGGCCGGCGTCGCCTGACCGGCGCGAGGCGCCAGGCCAGTGGCCGCCGCACCGCCCCGCCACGGCCGGCTTTGCCCCCTCCCCACGCCGCGCGGCCCAGTGAGCGCCCGCGCGTGCACGCGACGCTGCCGCGCCCAGCCCCGCCGCCCGTCGCGCCCAGTCGCCTCGCTCCGCCGTGCCGCCCTGGCTCCCGCGCCCCGCCAGTCGCCACGCCCGCCCTCCGCCCGAGCCGCTGCAGCTGCCGCTCCACCACTCCGCGCGCCACGCTATCTCTCGCGCCCACGCCATATCTCGGCCGCCCAGTCACCGCGCCCGCGCTGCCGCACGCCGCGCCGGCGTTCCGCTGCCGCCCGCCGTGGCCAGTGCGCGCCGTGCCGTGCCTCCGCCCCGCGCGCTGCCCAGGCCCCTCCGCACCCCCTCCTGCCCCTATAAAAGCCCCGCCCGGCCACGCGCGCGAGCCCCAGCACCCAGAACGCCCTCGCCGTCGCCATTGCCGCCGCCGAGCGCCGCCCGCCCGTGGACAGCTCTCCGCCGCCGCCCACCGCCCAAACTAAAGCTTCAGCCACCACTACATCATCCCCCTGAAGCTCGCCGACCCACCCAACGCCGCCCAGAACCACCGGAGCGCCGCCGCCCGCGCTGCCGCCGCCGCCGCCGCCCCTGCTCGCCGTGGACAGCACGACCCCAACCTCCTCCGTCCAAGCCGAGCCCCTGAGCAGCTTCCCCACGCACCACTGAAGCTCGCCGACCGGACCACACCGCCCCAAGCCCGCCGGAGCACCGCCGTCGACGCGTGCCGCGCCGCCGCCGCCTCTGCTCCAACGCCGGCGAGCCCTTCCCGGCCGTCCCCCACCTGAACAACACCCCGACAAGGTAGCCCTCGCACCCCTGAACCTTCCCCGACCCTCACCTCTCGCCGCCGGCGAGCCCCTCGCCGGAATTTCGGCCGGCTGCCGTACCCGAGCCGCCCGAGGACCCAATTCCAAGAATTTAAATCTTTAGAAGGGTCTGCGCGTAAGATTCAAGGACCTAGTTGTAAAAGAAAGTTTCAAATCTAGATTCAAATTCACTGAAATTGTAAAATTCGTATAAAATCGTATAAAATTCATAAAAATGCAAACTCAACTGTTCTGGAATCCTTAGAACAAACTCTACCACTTTTGTTACAAAAAGGTTCTCAGAATCTCTACATATTTTGCTCTACATTAAATGGAAGCTTTAATGGACTTATTTTGTACCCACTGTTGTAGAGCAATGCTGACCCTAAATTTTGGTCAGTGAGTTAGTTGCTTGATGTTTAGGATTGTGTAAAAAGATCAGGCCCAAATTCCATCTCTAGCTTTACTGTTTATTTAACTTAGTTCCATACCATGTTTAAGTAAAATATTTTATCCCTGCAGTTAGGTGGTGAATCACCCAATGAAACTTTTTCTATGCTAATGTATTGGTACCTAGAAGCCAGAGGAAAATTAGGAGACTTTTTATCTCACAGTAACCTACTTATTTGATTTATGTGCTAATAACATGCATTAAATCAAGAAAATAGTATCTTAGCTTGGAAAATTCTCAAATTTTTACTGGGAGATACACTTTGGTAGAGGTTTCTGGGTAAAATGTTCCAGGGACAAAAACCCTATGTAGGGTCCTGTAAAAATGAATCCATGAATAGCCTAGGTGTGGAATGTCATATTTTCTATGCTCTGAATACTGCATGATAAATCCTTACAGTAGCTTCTGCATGCTTAAGTGAAAGCTCTGTAAAAATCTTAGACTCAGTTGTTGCACCAATTGTTCTGTACAAAAAGAACAAGGATCTAACGGCAACTATGTAATATATTTTTCATAATTAATCTGTTACATAAAATTGGCTGAAAATTTTACAGTAAGCGCATCTTTCCTTGATGTGCCTAAATCCAAAATTTCATGACCAGAAACTATCCATTGTAGTAATTACTCTTAAATCGTAATCAAGTGTCTTTTCCACGACTTAAACTTGTGCACTCATGTAGAATCGACGACTCTCGCCGACGGAACTTACGAGCTGGTGCCCGCGTCCGAGAGTGAGCAGCGTGAAGCTCAAGCGAATTTAACTGAAGCAGTTGAAGACCCGAGCCCAAGTTCGGAAGAGCCCCGGATTAACTTTTCGCAAGAAGGCAAGCCCCGGAGCATAACCCATCTCTTTCCTAAATTATGTAACTCACTGCTCTTTTGTTTGTGCATTAAGTTTCTAGGAGTTGAATGAAAACTTAGTTGCATGATGTTAGGAACCCTTGCTTGAAAACTAGATGTAAGGTTCGATAGAATGCTGTGATAATAGGACTCCGGTAAAAGTCGAGTGATTTCCTGTCACTCGCGAGAAAATAGGAGTTGAATGACTACTACACGCTGCAATCATAAGGACACGGACGGGCTATGGAACGATGGTTACGATTGAGGCCCGTCTGTCTAGTGAAAAATGCTAAGGCCGCAGGGTGTAGTAGTGATGGTTAAGTCTTTGAACGTACTAAACACATGCCGAGATTATGGGAATCGGTAAGCTTAAGTACCTGATTGGCCCGGCAAGGGGACGGCATCCTACCCTTTGAACTTCGGTCCCATGTGCATATGGCGAGTGCAGAGAGTGGTCACGACCCGGCGCCGAACCGTGGCGTGGGGCTCTTGTACTCTCGGAGGGTAGCCCCGATCCACGACCCGGAAAGAAAGGGGAAAAGTTGCACGTGTGACTCTAGGGAGTAACCACGTGACGTGTGTTTGGGTTTCCCTTGCAAGGTTAAGAAATTCGATTCGAATCGTCCGTTTCTCACGGCTATTGAGACTGCTTAACCATTTTTACCCACAGAGTAAGAAGAGGAACAATGATGATGAATGAACTGGTTGGATGAAAATTTAATGCTTCACCATGTATGCTTTTAGATAGCTGCTTATCTAGACTGGCTAACGAAACTAGAATCTTGAGCTAAAAAGTTGAAAGTAAGGACCCACTTGTAGATGCTTTTCGGCAAAACAAATCCCTGAGCCAAAAAGCCTTGCATGTCTAGAGTCGGTGGAGTAGATTCCACTACACGGGTAAGTCTTGCTGAGTATTAGTATACTCAGCCTTGCTTGTGGCTCATTTTCAGGTGAGACCTTCGAAGATATGATTGCTAGCTTGACTTGGCCCTGCACTCTTCCCCCTGGTTGGTCGGTGGAATGGGATGCGCCCCCGTCCAACGGAGATAAGGCCGAGTGATGTCTCGTACGGGCTTCATCGAGACATTCTGTATCGTCGAGTAGTTTCCGTCGTTTATTTCCGCTGCAACTTAAACTCTGAAGAACTTATTTATGATAATTGAAGTACTTGGTTTCGAAACTCAAAACTTGGTCTGTAATATTCACTTATGATAATGTTGTAATATTTGTTGGAATGTGGTATTCTCTGGGCTCATCGTCGCGTGAGCATTTGTATGTATGGCGCTCGATCCGATTACCGTGGTTGTATCGGGAGGTTATACCCGACAGACCAGTGGATTACTCCGTTTGAAGTGTGAGGTTAACCGAAATTGCCCTAATGGTGATGGTTAATACACTTGAGCCGGATTAATTCAGGTGGTTCTGCCACACGATGCACCCGAGGTTAAAGCTCAGATGTTATTCGATAAGCGGAACCTACCAATTGCCCGGAGATCGAGTCGATGCAGCCCTACCAATCCATACGAACTCGTAAAAAAAGAAAAAGTATTGGCGAAGTCACCGACTTGAAAGTAAAGTACTATGAAAAAAGTAGATGTGTTTTGTTGATTGATTGTCTTTTTTTTACAAAGCCCTGACCACTCCTATTTATACCCTAGAACGAGGACTCCTGATCGATTACGACTTGTTACAATCTTATTTTAAATAGAAAAAACTGCTATATCTATAATATTTTTATAAAGGAAACGGACTCCCGCAGAATCTTCTGCCGCCGTCTCCTAATCCAATCAGGACTCTTCTCATTTGCTTCTTGACCGAATCAGCATCACTCCGTTTATCAACATTAGGTCACTTTTGACCGGGACCCTCTGTTGTGGTTCCAATCTATTGACGCAAGTTGCATCGCCAATCGGCCGATTCCCAACTGTAACTTCAATCGGCCGATCCTTTACTGTAACCTTTAGATCTGCCGCATCGGCCAATCTCTTCTCCTGACACCGATTCAACACGTGTCAAAATCTGGCGTCAACAGGAACCATGCTCTTGTCTTGTTTATCTCTTGACTATCGTTATCCTTGTGGTGAGGATGTGTGCCGTTATCTTTCCCTTCCTTCCATATCATTTATCTGGAAATAGTTGATAACATTTAGATGAATGATGAACTAGTATCCATTGCTCAACACTGCTTCCCATGGGAAATATGATACTCCGGAATACTCCTGGGCAAAATGCTACAGTGCTGTTCTGTGCGCTTGCGGAATTATTTTAAAGGCTTAACAAACGCCAACAGGGTATAAATACCCAAGCCCCAAAAACTAGCCGTTAGTGTGCTGGTTAAGTAATTGTCGGAACTTCCGAACCTGGGTCGGAACTTCCGACTGTGGCAGAACCACCTGAATTAATCCGGCTCAAGCGCGCTAACCATCACCACAAGGGCAATCCAGGCTAACTCGCACTTCAAATGGAATAATCCAATGGTCTGTCGGGTAACCTCCCGATACAACCACGGTTTTTGCCAATCGAAACCACACATACATGTACTCACACGAAGGTGAGCCCAGAGGATACAACATTCCACAAATTTTACATCACAGGTTCATCATAAATTATTATTACAACTGAGTTTAAATTCGTAAAACAAGGTACTTCAGAGTTCAAAATAATTGAGTTCTTCAGAGTTCAATGCAGCGGAAAAATAACGATAAACTACTCGACGATATAGGATGTCTCGATGAAGCCCGTACGAGACATCACTCGGCATTATCACTGTTGGCCGGGGGCGTATCCCATTCCACCGACCAACCAGGAGGAAGGGTACAAGGGCAAGTCAAACTAGCGATCATGTCCTCGAAAGTTTCACCTGAAAACAAGCCACAAGCAAGGCTGAGTATACTAATACTCAGCAAGGCTTACCCGACTAGGGAAATATACTTAGCCGACTCCTAGACATGCAAGGCTTTTGGCTTGAGGGGTTTGTTTTGCCGAAAAGCTTACATAAGTAGGTCCTTACTTTCAAATGTTAGCTCCAAGTTCTAGTTTTCTTTAACCATTGTAGGAAAGCAACTATCCAATATCATACATGGTGGAAGAATTAATTTGCATCCAACAAGATTAATCATCATCATTCTTTCTCTTCTTCCTCTATGTGGTAAAAGGGTCAAGCAGTCTCAATAACCGCGAGAAACGGACGATTCGAATCGAATTTCTTAACCTTGCAAGGGAAACCTAAACACACATCACGTGGTTACTCACAGAGTCACACGTGCAACTTTTCCCTTCAATTCCCGCTTCACAGAACAGGCCCACCGCACTCGACTACACGTCCCCATGGCCTAGCCATGGCGGCACGGCACCCGCCATTAGCTAGATGTGAACGAATTCAAGACGGTGGGGAGTATATTCCGGCCTCAGTTCAATTCTGTACTTAAGCTTACCGATTACCATATTCTTGGCATGTGGTTAGTACGTTCGAATCGTCCGTTTCTCACGGCTATTGAGACTGCTTAACCATTTTTACCCACAGAGTAAGAAGAGGAACAATGATGATGAATGAACTGGTTGGATGAAAATTTAATGCTTCACCATGTATGCTTTTAGATAGCTGCTTATCTAGACTGGCTAACGAAACTAGAATCTTGAGCTAAAAAGTTGAAAGTAAGGACCCACTTGTAGATGCTTTTCGGCAAAACAAATCCCTGAGCCAAAAAGCCTTGCATGTCTAGAGTCGGTGGAGTAGATTCCACTACACGGGTAAGTCTTGCTGAGTATTAGTATACTCAGCCTTGCTTGTGGCTCGTTTTCAGGTGAGACCTTCGAAGATATTATTGCTAGCTTGACTTGGCCCTGCACTCTTCCCCCTGGTTGGTCGGTGGAATGGGATGCGCCCCCGTCCAACGGAGATAAGGCCGAGTGATGTCTCGTACGGGCTTCATCGAGACCTTCTGTATCGTCGAGTAGTTTCCGTCGTTTATTTCCGCTGCAACTTAAACTCTGAAGAACTTATTTATGATAATTGAAGTACTTGGTTTCGAAACTCAAAACTTGGTCTGTAATATTCACTTATGATAATGTTGTAATATTTGTTGGAATGTGGTATTCTCTGGGCTCATCGTCGCGTGAGCATTTGTATGTATGGCGCTCGATCCGATTACCGTGGTTGTATCGGGAGGTTATACCCGACAGACCAGTGGATTACTCCGTTTGAAGTGTAAGGTTAACCGAAATTTCCCTAATGGTGATGGTTAATACACTTGAGCCGGATTAATTCAGGTGGTTCTGCCACAGCTGGTATCAGAGCCGTAGCTGGTGCCATAGCTGGCAACAGCTGGCGCCGGAGCCAAAATACATACGCCAGAGAATGCGACAAGCCGTAAAAACCTATTTTCATAAAACTTGACTAGAAGGTGTGTTGCGAAATACGTTGGTACGTTAAGGATGGTGCCTAGTTCGTAAAGCCCTAAGGGATTATGGGAAAGTTTACTAGGTGGCTATCTGACTTATTAAATATTATCAACTGACTTCCGGCACGTTACCTTCTGTCAAAACTTACTTTCATGTACAACCGACCTTAAATTCTGTAACGACGCACTCATCGCTAAGGTAAGAAGGTGAGGATCCTCAGCCAACTGAGAGAGCTTGGCCTTCCTGTCGGTGATGCGAACCGAACGCTGCCCTCAAGCAGTGGCTTACTTGAGGTGCTGCCAATATGCCAACTGTTAGTTGAACATATTGGGAGTAGAAGGTTTGGCGCAGGGTATGGCGATCGCTGTTCATACCCCCGTCTCATGACGGTACCCCCGTGAATACGCTATCTCGATAGCGTATGTTAACGTCGTCTGTACGGCGGAAATTGTACAGATATCGTTTCTATAAGTAAACGGTAATGAATACGGACGCTTTCATGAGTGCTGGCATGAAAGGTTCATGAAATATATATATACTTTGTCAATCTTCTGCAGGTACACTAACCGCGATTACAATAAGTTAAGGAACGATTAGAAGGACCCGACTAGCTATTATAGCGAGAGCCGTATTGTGTATGCCACCGAGACTATCTTCGTAAGACCAAAAGTATTTGGCAGTTATTTTATTTTGTGAGGACGAATAGGACGTGCATGCATCATGACCACATATATCTGAAATCGAAATGCGTTGTATGAGAGTGGTAAGGTTCTTGCGTATCTAAGCATGGTTTGCATAAGGATCATCTAGCGAAACTGTCCGAAACCTGCCGTGACCGAAAAAGAGCGATTTATTGACCCAAGAAAATGACCTTTTCTGATAAAGTTCATGTGGAAGAAATTGTTCCAAATTTTGTGTTCTATCTTCTGTTCAAAGACGAAAAATTCTGAACTTATGGATGGTGAGAAATAACAGAAACCTTGGAATGATAGAATTCTGTCCCGAATAAACACTTCTGCCCCTTTAATTTTTAGGCCCCCTTCCTGCGGTTTTCTGCAAAAGAGCACAACATGAAACTTGTTCCAAATTTACCCAGGTAGCTGCTGTTAAAATTTGGTAAATTTTGGCTGGGTAGATTTTCCCTGGTGCACGAAACTCTAGCCCTCTGTCCACTGAAAATTCTGGGTAGATACTAAGGTAAAACCTGAAGAGAAAGACCATCTTAGAGCTTGTGGTGAGGATGTGTGCCGTTATCTTTCCCTTCCTTCCATATCATTTATCTGGAAATAGTTGATAACATTTAGATGAATGATGAACTAGTATCCATTGCTCAACACTGCTTCCCATGGGAAATATGATACTCCGGAATACTCCTGGGCAAAATGCTACAGTGCTGTTCTGTGCGCTTGCGGAATTATTTTAAAGGCTTAACAAACACCAACAGGGTATAAATACCCAAGCCCCAAAAACTAGCCGTTAGTGTGCTGGTTAAGTAATTGTCGGAACTTCCGAACCCGGGTCGGAACTTCCGACTGTGGCAGAACCACCTGAATTAATCCGGCTCAAGCGCGCTAACCATCACCACAAGGGCAATCCAGGCTAACTCGCACTTCAAATGGAATAATCCATTGGTCTGTCGGGTAACCTCCCGATACAACCACGGTTTTTGCCAATCGAAACCACACATACATGTACTCACACGAAGGTGAGCCCAGAGGATACAACATTCCACAAATTTTACATCACAGGTTCATCATAAATTATTATTACAACTGAGTTTAAATTCGTAAAACAAGGTACTTCAGAGTTCAAAATAATTGAGTTCTTCAGAGTTCAATGCAGCGGAAAAATAACGATAAACTACTCGACGATATAGGATGTCTCGATGAAGCCCGTACGAGACATCACTCGGCATTATCACTGTTGGCCGGGGGCGTATCCCATTCCACCGACCAACCAGGAGGAAGGGTACAAGGGCAAGTCAAACTAGCGATCATGTCCTCGAAAGTTTCACCTGAAAACAAGCCACAAGCAAGGCTGAGTATACTAATACTCAGCAAGGCTTACCCGACTAGGGAAATATACTTAGCCGACTCCTAGACATGCAAGGCTTTTGGCTTGAGGGGTTTGTTTTGCCGAAAAGCTTACATAAGTAGGTCCTTACTTTCAAATGTTAGCTCCAAGTTCTAGTTTTCTTTAACCATTGTAGGAAAGCAACTATCCAATATCATACATGGTGGAAGAATTAATTTGCATCCAACAAGATTAATCATCATCATTCTTTCTCTTCTTCCTCTATGTGGTAAAAGGGTCAAGCAGTCTCAATAACCGCGAGAAACGGACGATTCGAATCGAATTTCTTAACCTTGCAAGGGAAACCTAAACACACATCACGTGGTTACTCACAGAGTCACACGTGCAACTTTTCCCTTCAATTCCCGCTTCACAGAACAGGCCCACCGCACTCGACTACACGTCCCCATGGCCTAGCCATGGCGGCACGGCACCCGCCATTAGCTAGATGTGAACGAATTCAAGACGGTGGGGAGTATATTCCGGCCTCAGTTCAATTCTGTACTTAAGCTTACCGATTACCATATTCTTGGCATGTGGTTAGTACGTTCGAATCGTCCGTTTCTCACGGCTATTGAGACTGCTTAACCATTTTTACCCACAGAGTAAGAAGAGGAACAATGATGATGAATGAACTGGTTGGATGAAAATTTAATGCTTCACCATGTATGCTTTTAGATAGCTGCTTATCTAGACTGGCTAACGAAACTAGAATCTTGAGCTAAAAAGTTGAAAGTAAGGACCCACTTGTAGATGCTTTTCGGCAAAACAAATCCCTGAGCCAAAAAGCCTTGCATGTCTAGAGTCGGTGGAGTAGATTCCACTACACGGGTAAGTCTTGCTGAGTATTAGTATACTCAGCCTTGCTTGTGGCTCGTTTTCAGGTGAGACCTTCGAAGATATTATTGCTAGCTTGACTTGGCCCTGCACTCTTCCCCCTGGTTGGTCGGTGGAATGGGATGCGCCCCCGTCCAACGGAGATAAGGCCGAGTGATGTCTCGTACGGGCTTCATCGAGACCTTCTGTATCGTCGAGTAGTTTCCGTCGTTTATTTCCGCTGCAACTTAAACTCTGAAGAACTTATTTATGATAATTGAAGTACTTGGTTTCGAAACTCAAAACTTGGTCTGTAATATTCACTTATGATAATGTTGTAATATTTGTTGGAATGTGGTATTCTCTGGGCTCATCGTCGCGTGAGCATTTGTATGTATGGCGCTCGATCCGATTACCGTGGTTGTATCGGGAGGTTATACCCGACAGACCAGTGGATTACTCCGTTTGAAGTGTAAGGTTAACCGAAATTTCCCTAATGGTGATGGTTAATACACTTGAGCCGGATTAATTCAGGTGGTTCTGCCACAGCTGGTATCAGAGCCGTAGCTGGTGCCATAGCTGGCAACAGCTGGCGCCGGAGCCAAAATACATACGCCAGAGAATGCGACAAGCCGTAAAAACCTATTTTCATAAAACTTGACTAGAAGGTGTGTTGCGAAATACGTTGGTACGTTAAGGATGGTGCCTAGTTCGTAAAGCCCTAAGGGATTATGGGAAAGTTTACTAGGTGGCTATCTGACTTATGAAATATTATCAACTGACTTCCGGCACGTTACCTTCTGTCAAAACTTACTTTCATGTACAACCGACCTTAAATTCTGTAACGACGCACTCATCGCTAAGGTAAGAAGGTGAGGATCCTCAGCCAACTGAGAGAGCTTGGCCTTCCTGTCGGTGATGCGAACCGAACGCTGCCCTCAAGCAGTGGCTTACTTGAGGTGCTGCCAATATGCCAACTGTTAGTTGAACATATTGGGAGTAGAAGGTTTGGCGCAGGGTATGGCGATCGCTGTTCATACCCCCGTCTCATGACGGTACCCCCGTGAATACGCTATCTCGATAGCGTATGTTAACGTCGTCTGTACGGCGGAAATTGTACAGATATCGTTTCTATAAGTAAACGGTAATGAATACGGACGCTTTCATGAGTGCTGGCATGAAAGGTTCATGAAATATATATATACTTTGTCAATCTTCTGCAGGTACACTAACCGCGATTACAATAAGTTAAGGAACGATTAGAAGGACCCGACTAGCTATTATAGCGAGAGCCGTATTGTGTATGCCACCGAGACTATCTTCGTAAGACCAAAAGTATTTGGCAGTTATTTTATTTTGTGAGGACGAATAGGACGTGCATGCATCATGACCACATATATCTGAAATCGAAATGCGTTGTATGAGAGTGGTAAGGTTCTTGCGTATCTAAGCATGGTTTGCATAAGGATCATCTAGCGAAACTGTCCGAAACCTGCCGTGACCGAAAAAGAGCGATTTATTGACCCAAGAAAATGACCTTTTCTGATAAAGTTCATGTGGAAGAAATTGTTCCAAATTTTGTGTTCTATCTTCTGTTCAAAGACGAAAAATTCTGAACTTATGGATGGTGAGAAATAACAGAAACCTTGGAATGATAGAATTCTGTCCCGAATAAACACTTCTGCCCCTTTAATTTTTAGGCCCCCTTCCTGCGGTTTTCTGCAAAAGAGCACAACATGAAACTTGTTCCAAATTTACCCAGGTAGCTGCTGTTAAAATTTGGTAAATTTTGGCTGGGTAGATTTTCCCTGGTGCACGAAACTCTAGCCCTCTGTCCACTGAAAATTCTGGGTAGATACTAAGGTAAAACCTGAAGAGAAAGACCATCTTAGAGACCTATTTAGCTCTGGAGTTGACTAGAAAAGTTGTTCACAAATACCTTAGGAGTGATCTGGTGAAATTTGAGAATTTTTGGATTAGAACTGTGGAAGTTATGGTTATTTTTGCACACTATACAGAATCTGTCCTTGTGCTGTTCACAGTTTTTCACTATCTTACTCCATTTGATCTTTTGTTCAGATGGCCGAGCCTGTTGCTATGATGGTGGATGAGGATGGACGCGTACACTCGCAGTGTCTCCACTGGGAGGGCTTTCCCTCTATTTTGTGGGATGTTCTGCATACCGCGGGCTATCTAGTTCCCCCACGTTACGCCGGACTGGAGTTTGCAGAAAATGGAGTTACCCAGTGCCGTGTCAACGTGACTATCTTTCCGCACCCGCTACACCCGGAGTGGCCTGCCTTGGAGCTTGAGGCTGTTGGTCGCCGTTTGGCCGATACTTGGGAGCTTGCAGCCATGAGGGCGCTCACCACTTTTTGTGCGCAGCGTCCCGAGGTTGTCACACTCGCTCCCATTGGATTGTTTCCTGCTGCCCAGGACAACGACCCCTTTTGGCTCAACAGGGTGCAGCACGCACAGTACTTGGTAGACTTTCACGCCCAAGAAACTATTCATACCTCCGTGCGGTGCATGAGTGCACTCTACCGGCTTCCGACTCTCCAGAGTCAGGCACTTGAGCAGCTCACTGATCTTGCTCAGGCCTACCACATGATGGCAGATACCAGGGATGAGCAGATTAAGGAGCTCAGTCAGGATCTTGAGGACAGAGATGCTCAGATTGGCCAACTTGAGGGCCAAATTCAGGAGCAGGACACTCTCATGGGTGAGAGAGATGCCATGATAGCACAGTTGGAGGAGCAGCTCCATGATCTGAGCCTTGAGTTGGAGGACGCGAATGAGCACATTCAGTGGCACCATGATCAGAATTACCATCCCCATGAGGAGGACATGGAGGAAGATGAGGAGGAGCCACAAGAGATTGATGGTGTCTCCGGTATGGATTTTGAGGGTGAGGTACCACAGGCACCTCAGATGGGAGCTCACTCTCCTGCTCACAGCGAGTCGTCCGTCAACGACTTGGATGATTTCTAGATGACGACCTAGGAGGACTTTTGCACATACTCCTCGATAGGGTAGCCTAACTTTTGGCAAGTGTTGTAATAGGCTAACTAGGAGTTGAGTAACTCTTTTGTGTTGGGTACACCTGAACCATGTGGATACCCTCAGCATGTAAGGAACGGCGATAAACTTGGGTGATTTCGTTGTAATTTGGTAAACGATGAAATCCACAATCGCTGAGACTTGTCGGAATTTTTACCCATGTCTCCTTGCATTTCTTGGCTGAGGGTTGAATACCAGACTTGTGCTAAATTTTGAATACCTCGCTAGTTTAAGATATCGGCGAAACCGTACCGATCAATCTGCTGAAAAACAGCTAAGACAGTAAGGCAAAGGACGAGCTTTTCGACCACCTTAGCTATAGTTCTAGCACCGAAGTTAAATACCAAAGTGGTGCATTCCTAAATCCTCTGACTACTGCGAAAGTTTGAGATGTTTTGGATGGACCCACAGCAAGCTATGATTTTTTTTTCTCGTAGCAAACAGAGATTCTGTCCATACTTCTAGCTGTAATGTCGGAAGTCTATGACTACACCAATCACTTATGAATCAAGGAAGTAATGTGGATCGCGTTACTAACGGTAACCTTTCACGATTCAGATGGTTGGATCAACACGTGGCAACCCCGAGGGTTTTGGTGCCGGTGGCAGCCGCTCGCGACAATCGCCACCACCCCCGCCCAGTTTGGTGGAAGTGATGGCCGCTCAAACCGAGCTGCTGCGTCAGATTGTGCAAGGACAACACCAGCAGAGGGGTGGGCACAATGCTCACCAACCCCAAGCTGCAGGATACACGGATTTCCTAGGGACCCAGCCGCCCTTGTTCCATAAGACAGAGGAACCCCTGGACGCAGATGCATGGATTCGCACTATCGAATCCAAGTTCACACTACTTGTGGCCCCATGTTCAGAGGCCAACAAAGCTCGATTTGCCGCGCAACAGCTTCGCGGTACCGCTCGACTGTGGTGGGACCACTATTTTGCGATGCTCCCGGCTGATCATGTGGTCGACTGGGATGAATTCAAGACCGCGTTCCGGGCACATCATATTCCCGAGGGCCTCATGGAGAGGAAGTTGAATGAGTTTCTGGCACTCACCTAGGGCACCCGCACCGTGCTACAGTACGCCCAAGCATTCAACAACCTATGCCAGTATGCGGGCTATCACGCTGATACGGATGCCAAGAAGCGTGATCGTTTCCGCCGAGGTCTGAATACCAAGCTCAAGGAACGTCTGAACCTAGCCAGGGCTGACACCTACAACGAGTTGGTCAATATGGCCATTACCCAGGAAGACTGTATCATGGCGCACCGGGCAGAGAAGAAGAGAAAGGCACCCGCAGGACCATCAAGTGTCCAACCACCAAGGTATCACATCATGCAAAATACCGCACCCACAGCTCCACCAAGGGCCCCGCAGCCAGGAAGATGGATTGCCAGACCCCCACCGCAGGCAGGCATGGTACGACCCCCGATGCCTCCACAGAATGGTCCGAGGCCCATTCTTCAGCAGTCTCTTCGACCTAGTCCCGCGAATCGTTGTTTCAAATGCGGGAGTTCCAACCACTTCGCATGAGAATGCCCTCAGTCTGGGCAACCCAACCAAGGTCAAGGATCCAACCCGAACGCCAAGAACAGGGGCAAGAGACAAACCCTGCAAGTCAAGCAAGGACGGATTAACTTCACCACGCTTGCAGAGCTTCCTGAAGGAGCCCCAGTGATGTCGGGTACATTCTCTATCCATAACAAGCCTGCAGTTATATTATTTGATTCTGGTGCATCGCATAGTTTCATAAGTGCAAAATTCGGTGCAAAAGTAGGCTTGGATGTTTGTCACACTAAAGGGTCATACATGATATCAACACCAGGTGGTAAAATTGCTTCAAACCAAATGGTCAGACAAGTACCAGTCAAATTGGGTAGTAAAACCATCGACACGGACCTTGTCCTTTTACCTCTTGACGGCATGGACATTATTTTGGGAATGAACTGGATGGCTATGCATGGAGTCACACTGGACCTTTCTTCCCGAGCCGTTGAGATAAATTCACCTAGTCACGGAGCCACTACCCTTTACCTACCGTTCCTAGATTGTACGAATTCCTGTGCTTATAAGATGGAAGGACTTAAGCTAGATGATATTCCTGTGGTAAACGAGTATGCCGACGTTTTTCCGGATGACTTACCAGGAATGCCACCGGATAGGGACATTGAGTTCATCATTGAACTTCAACCGGGCACTGCACCTATATCCAAAAGACCATATAGGATGCCCCCTAAAGAATTGGCCGAGCTGAAAATTCAACTCCAAGAACTACTGGACAAAGGTTTCATTCGCCCTAGCGCGTCACCTTGGGGATGTCCAGCCCTATTCGTAAAGAAGAAGGATGACAGTTTAAGATTATGTGTGGACTACCGACCTCTCAATGCGGTAACTGTTAAAAATAAATACCCACTTCCCCGTATCGATGTACTCTTCGATCAATTAGCTGGAGCCAGAGTCTTTTCAAAGATTGATCTTCGTTCGGGATATCACCAAATCAAGATTCGCCCATGCGATATTCCTAAGACTGCCTTCTCCACACGATATGGACTATATGAGTTTTTGGTCATGTCCTTTGGACTCACCAACGCCCCTGCCTACTTCATGTATCTCATGAATTCGGTATTCATGCCCGAACTTGACAAATTCGTCGTAGTGTTCATCGACGACATCCTTATCTATTCCAAGGATGAGGAAGAGCATGCCAAGCACCTTCGCATTGTTCTTCAGCGACTCAGAGACCATCAGCTCTATGCTAAGTTTTCTAAGTGTGAGTTTTGGTTGGATACTGTAAAGTTCTTAGGTCACACGATCTCCAGTGAAGGCATAGCTGTTGACCCCAGCAAGGTACAAGAGGTGATGGATTGGAAACCCCCTACCTCTGTTCATCAGATTCGCAGTTTTCTCGGCTTAGCGGTTACTACCGCCGCTTCATCCCGGATTTCTCTCGAATTGCTAAGCCCATGACTGAACTGTTAAAGAAGGAAGTAAAGTTTGTATGGGATTAGAAATGTGAAGAAGCTTTCCACACTCTCAGAGAGCATCTGACTACTGCACCTGTGTTAGCTCAACCCGATAATACCAAGTCATTCGATGTGTATTGTGACGCATCAGGTACTGGTCTAGGATGTGTGCTTATGCAAGAGAATCGAGTGATTGCATATGCCTCACGGGCCCTTCGGCCCCACGAATAGAATTATCCCACTCATGATCTTGAGCTTGCAGCCGTCATTCACGCTCTGAAGATATGGAGGCACTATCTCATGGGTACACAGTGCAATATCTACACGGATCATAAGAGTCTCAAGTATATCTTCACACAAGCCGATCTGAATATGAGACAACGGAGATGGCTAGAATTAATCAAGGATTATGACCTTGAAGTGCACTATCACCCCGGTAAGGCTAATGTAGTCGCGGATGCACTAAGCCGCAAGTCCCATTGCCATTGCTTATCCATGGAGTCCTACCATGAGACATTGTGTGCAGAGATGAGGAAGCTTAACATGGAAATGGTTTCCCAAGGCACACTAGATCACATCTCAGTTGAGCCCACTCTTCACGACCAAATCGTCATGGCACAACTACATGACGAAGGAATTAAGATCATCAAACAAAAACTCTCTCTAGGTGAGGAGAAGTATAAATGTTTCCGCCAGGACCATAAGGGAGTTCTATGGTTCGAAAGCTGTATAGTCGTTCCGAAGAATCGTGAACTCCGCAAGCAAATTCTGGATGAGGCACACCTTTCCAAATTCTCTATCCACCCCGGCAGTAGCAAAATGTATCAAGACCTAAGGAAAAACTTCTGGTGGACTAGAATGAAAAGGGAAATTGCTACGCATGTCTCGGAATGTGACACGTGCCAGAGAGTAAAAGCTAGCCACTTAAAGGTAGCCGGTACACTACAACCGTTACCTATACCATCATGGAAATGGGAAGACATAAGTATGGACTTCATCGTTGGACTACCAAACACTTCCCAGAAACATGATTCCATATGGGTTATCGTGGATAGACTCACAAAGACGGCACATTTTCTTCCAGTACACACCACCTATTCTACCAAGAAATATGCCGAGATTTACCTCGATCGTATTGTTTGCCTGCATGGAATACCTAAGACAATTATTTCCGATCATGGTCCTCAGTTTGTAGCACGCTTTTGGGAACAACTGCAAACGTCTCTTGTCACTAAACTGATTCGCAGCTCAGCATACCATCCTCAGACTGACGGACAAAAGGAAAGAGTAAACCAAATTCTTGAAGACATGCTGAGAGCTTGCGTCTTTTCTATGACAAGAATTGGGACAAATGCCTACCCCTGGCAGAGTTCTCGTACAACAACAGCTACCAAACGAGTTTAAAAATGGCATCATTTGAGGCCCTGTACGGACGAAGGTGTCGAACCCCTTTGAACTGGTCACAAACCGGAGAACGTAAGATAATTGGACCCGACCTGGTAATCGAGGCAGAGGAGAAAGTAAAAGTAATACAAGCAAATCTTAGAGCCGCCCAAGCTCGACAAAAGAGCTATTCGGACAAAAGGAGAAAGCCCCTAAAATTCGAAGTTGGCGATCATGTCTATCTTCGAGTTTCACCCACCAAGGGAGTGCGAAGATTTGGAATCAAAGGCAAACTAGCTCCCCGTTATGTTGGCCTTTACGAAATCATTGAGAGCTGCGGACCCGTAGCCTACAAATTACGACTGCCCCCTCAGCTCACGGCCACCCATGATGTCTTCCACGTATCTCAACTCAAGAAGTGTATTCGAGTCCCTACTGAGATTGTGGAACAACAAGAAATATCGTTAGAGCCCGACCTCTCGTATGTCGAACACCCAGTTAAGATTTTGGATCAAAAAGAAAGAGAGACCAGGAGGAATGTAATTAGAATGTATAAAGTACAATGGAATCACCACACGGAAGAAGAAGCCACCTGGGAGACTGAGAGCTACCTGAACCAACATTTCCCTGGGTTTCTTATCTCAACCACTGGTATGTGCACCCACGCCCACACTAAGAATTACCGAATCTCGGGGCGAGATTCTTGTTAAGGGGGGAAGGCTGTGACAACCCTGGTAATTACATTTCCAAAATCAATGTCATTAGCCTAACTCTATGTTTAAACCAACTAATGAAAGGGTGGAAAGAATTAGAACGAGTTCAGTTGGAATTCAAATTTAATTTGAGCACATTTGGCTACTTTTGAACTTTTAAATTTAACTTTCAAACCATAAGCCAAATGAGATTTTGCCTGAAACCAAAGTTGTAGAACTTTTTATTTTGAACAACTTTCGTTTTCAAAAGTTTTTGAAATTCAAATCAGAAAGAGGAGAAAACGCCCTGTTTGCACCCAGCCCCCTGAAACTTTTCGAATTCTTGCATCCAGGCCCCTCCCCCCCCCCCCCCCCCCCCCTCTCTCTCCTCCGCGCCCGACCGCCGCGCGCCAGGTGGCCGGCGTCGCCTGACCGGCGCGAGGCGCCAGGCCAGTGGCCGCCGCACCACCCCGCCACGGCCGGCTTTGCCCCCTCCCCACGCCGCGCGGCCCAGTGAGCACCCGCGCGTGCACGCGACGCTGCCGCGCCAAGCCCCGCCGCCCGTCGCGCCCAGTCGCCTCGCTCCGCCGTGCCGCCCTGGCTCCCGCGCCCCGCCAGTCGCCACGCCCGCCCTCCGCCCGAGCCGCTGCAGCTGCTGCTCCACCACTCCGCGCGCCACGCTATCTCTCGCGCCCACGCCATATCTCGGCCGCCCAGTCACCGCGCCCGCGCTGCCGCACGCCGCGCCGGCGTTCCGCTGCCGCCCGCCGTGGCCAGTGCGCGCCGTGCCGTGCCTCCGCCCCGCGCGCTGCCCAGGCCCCTCCGCACCCCCTCGTGCCCCTATAAAAGCCCCGCCCGGCCACGCGCGCGAGCCCCAGCACCCAGAACGCCCTCGCCGTCGCCATTGCCGCCGCCGAGCGCCGCCCGCCCGTGGACAGCTCTCCACCGCCGCCCACCGCCCAAACTAAAGCTTCAGCCACCACTACATCATCCCCCTAAAGCTCGCCGACCCACCCAACGCCGCCCAGAACCACCGGAGCGCCGCCGCCCGCGCTGCCACCGCCGCCGCCGCCCCTGCTCGCCGTGGACAGCACGACCCCGACCTCCTCCGTCCAAGCCGAGCCCCTGAGCAGCTTCCCCACGCGCCACTGAAGCTCGCCGACCGGACCACACCGCCCCAAGCCCGCCGGAGCACCGCCGTCGACGCGTGCCGCGCCGCCGCCGCCTCTGCTCCAACGCCGGCGAGCCCTTCCCGGCCGTCCCCCACCTGAACAACACCCCCACAAGGTAGCCCTCGCACCCCTGAACCTTCCCCGACCCTCACCTCTCGCCGCCGGCGAGCCCCTCGCCGGAATTTCGGCCGGCCGCCGTACCCGAGCCGCCCGAGGACCCAATTGCAAGAATTTAAATCTTTAGAAGGGTCTGCGCGTAAGATTCAAGGACCTAGTTGTAAAAGAAAGTTTCAAATCTAGATTCAAATTTAGTGAAATTGTAAAATTCGTATAAAATCGTATAAAATTCATGAAAATGCAAACTCAACTGTTCTGGAATCCTTAGAACAAACTCTACCACTTTTGTTACAAAAAGGTTCTCAGAATCTCTATATATTTTGCTCTACATTAAATGGAAGCTTTAATGGACTTATTTTGTACCCACTGTTGTAGAGCAATGCTGACCCTAAATTTTGGTCAGTGAGTTAGTTGCTTGATGTTTAGGATTGTGTAAAAAGATCAGGCCCAAATTCCATCTCTAGCTTTACTGTTTATTTAACTTAGTTCCATACCATGTTTAAGTAAAATATTTTATCCCTGCAGTTAGGTGGTGAATCACCCAATGAAACTTTTTCTATGCTAATATATTGGTACCTAGAAGCCAGAGGAAAATTAGGAGACTTTTTAGCTCACAGTAACCTACTTATTTGATTTATGTGCTAATAACATGCATTAAATCAAGAAAATAGTATCTTAGCTTGGAAAATTCTCAAATTTTTACTGGGAGATACACTTTGGTAGAGATTTCTGGGTAAAATGTTCCAGGGACAAAAACCCTGTGTAGGGTCCTGTAAAAATGAATCCATGAATAGCCTAGGTGTGGAATGTCATATTTTCTATGCTCTGAATACTGCATGATAAATCCTACAAAAATTACAGTAGCTTCTGCATGCTTAAGTGAAAGCTCTGTAAAAATCTTAGACTCAGTTGTTGCACCAATTGTTCTGTACAAAAAGAACAAGGATCTAACGGCAACTATGTAATATATTTTTCATAATTAATCTGTTACATAAAATTGGCTGAAAATTTTACAGTAAGCGCATCTTTCCTTGATGTGCCTAAATCCAAAATTTCATGACCAGAAACTATCCATTGTGGTAATTACTCTTAAATCGTAATCAAGTGTCTTTTCCACGACTTAAACTTGTGCACTCATGTAGAATCGACGACTCTCGCCGACGGAACTTACGAGCTGGTGCCCACGTCCGAGAGTGAGCAGCGTGAAGCTCAAGCGAATTTAACTGAAGCAGTTGAAGACCCGAGCCCAAGTTCGGAAGAGCCCCGGATTAACTTTCCGCAAGAAGGCAAGCCCCGGAGCATAACCCATCTCTTTCCTAAATTATGCAACTCACTGCTCTTTTGTTTGTGCATTAAGTTTCTAGGAGTTGAATGAAAACATAGTTGCATGATGTTAGGAACCCTTGCTTGAAAACTAGACGTAAGGTTCGATAGAATGCTGTGATAATAGGACTCCGGTAAAAGTCGAGTGATTTCCTGTCACTCGCGAGAAAATAGGAGTTGAATGACTACTACACGCTGCAATCATAAGGACACGGACGGGCTATGGAACGATGGTTACGATTGAGGCCCGTCTGTCTAGTGAAAAATGCTAAGGCCGCAGGGTGTAGTAGTGATGGTTAAGTCTTTGAACGTACTAAACACATGCCGAGATTATGGGAATCGGTAAGCTTAAGTACCTGATTGGCCCGGCAAGGGGACGGCATCCTACCCTTTGAACTTCGGTCCCATGTGCATATGGCGAGTGCAGAGAGTGGTCACGACCCGGCGCCGAACCGTGGCGTGGGGCTCTTGTACTCTCGGAGGGTAGCCCCGATCCACGACCCGGAAAGAAAGGGGAAAAGTTGCACGTGTGACTCTAGGGAGTAACCACGTGACGTGTGTTTGGGTTTCCCTTGCAAGGTTAAGAAATTCGATTCGAATCGTCCGTTTCTCACGGCTATTGAGACTGCTTAACCATTTTTACCCACAGAGTAAGAAGAGGAACAATGATGATGAATGAACTGGTTGGATGAAAATTTAATGCTTCACCATGTATGCTTTTAGATAGCTGCTTATCTAGACTGGCTAACGAAACTAGAATCTTGAGCTAAAAAGTTGAAAGTAAGGACCCACTTGTAGATGCTTTTCGGCAAAACAAATCCCTGAGCCAAAAAGCCTTGCATGTCTAGAGTCGGTGGAGTAGATTCCACTACACGGGTAAGTCTTGCTGAGTATTAGTATACTCAGCCTTGCTTGTGGCTCGTTTTCAGGTGAGACCTTCGAAGATATGATTGCTAGCTTGACTTGGCCCTGCACTCTTCCCCCTGGTTGGTCGGTGGAATGGGATGCGCCCCCGTCCAACGGAGATAAGGCCGAGTGATGTCTCGTACGGGCTTCATCGAGACATTCTGTATCGTCGAGTAGTTTCCGTCGTTTATTTCCGCTGCAACTTAAACTCTGAAGAACTTATTTATGATAATTGAAGTACTTGGTTTCGAAACTCAAAACTTGGTCTGTAATATTCACTTATGATAATGTTGTAATATTTGTTGGAATGTGGTATTCTCTGGGCTCATCGTCGCGTGAGCATTTGTATGTATGGCGCTCGATCCGATTACCGTGGTTGTATCGGGAGGTTATACCCGACAGACCAGTGGATTACTCCGTTTGAAGTGTGAGGTTAACCGAAATTGCCCTAATGGTGATGGTTAATACACTTGAGCCGGATTAATTCAGGTGGTTCTGCCACACGATGCGCCCGAGGTTAAAGCTCAGATGTTATTCGATAAGCGGAACCTACCAATTGCCCGGAGATCGAGTCGATGCAGCCCTACCAATCCATACGAACTCGTAAAAAAAGAAAAAGTATTGGCGAGGTCACCGACTTGAAAGTAAAGTACTATGAAAAAAGTAGATGTGTTTTGTTGATTGATTGTCTTTTTTTTACAAAGCCCTGACCACTCCTATTTATACCCTAGAATGAGGACTCCTGATCGATTACGACTTGTTACAATCTTATTTTAAATAGAAAAAACTGCTATATCTATAATATTTTTATAAAGGAAACGGACTCCCGCAGAATCTTCTGCCGCCGTCTCCTAATCCAATCAGGACTCTTCTCATTTGCTTCTTGACCGAATCAGCATCACTCCGTTTATCAACATTAGGTCACTTTTGACCGGGACCCTCTGTTGTGGTTCCAATCTATTGACGCAAGTTGCATCGCCAATCGGCCGATTCCCAACTGTAACTTCAATCGGCCGATCCTTTACTGTAACCTTTAGATCTGCCGCATCGGCCAATCTCTTCTCCTGACACCGATTCAACACGTGTCAAAATCTGGCGTCAACAGGAACCATGCTCTTGTCTTGTTTATCTCTCGACTATCGTTATCCTTGTGGTGAGGATGTGTGCCGTTATCTTTCCCTTCCTTCCATATCATTTATCTGGAAATAGTTGATAACATTTAGATGAATGATGAACTAGTATCCATTGCTCAACACTGCTTCCCATGGGAAATATGATACTCCGGAATACTCCTGGGCAAAATGCTACAGTGCTGTTCCGTGCGCTTGCGGAATTATTTTAAAGGCTTAACAAACGCCAACAGGGTATAAATACCCAAGCCCCAAAAACTAGCCGTTAGTGTGCTGGTTAAGTAATTGTCGGAACTTTCGAACCCGGGTCGGAACTTCCGACTGTGGCAGAACCACCAGAATTAATCCGGCTCAAGCGCGCTAACCATCACCACAAGGGCAATCCAGGCTAACTCGCACTTCAAATGGAATAATCCATTGGTCTGTCGGGTAACCTCCCGATACAACCACGGTTTTTGCCAATCGAAACCACACATACATGTACTCACACGAAGGTGAGCCCAGAGGATACAACATTCCACAAATTTTACATCACAGGTTCATCATAAATTATTATTACAACTGAGTTTAAATTCGTAAAACAAGGTACTTCAGAGTTCAAAATAATTGAGTTCTTCAGAGTTCAATGCAGCGGAAAAATAATGATAAACTACTCGACGATATAGGATGTCTCGATGAAGCCCGTACGAGACATCACTCGGCATTATCACTGTTGGCCGGGGGCGTATCCCATTCCACCGACCAACCAGGAGGAAGGGTACAAGGGCAAGTCAAACTAGCGATCATGTCCTCGAAAGTTTCACCTGAAAACAAGCCACAAGCAAGGCTGAGTATACTAATACTCAGCAAGGCTTACCCGACTAGGGAAATATACTTAGCCGACTCCTAGACATGCAAGGCTTTTGGCTTGAGGGATTTGTTTTGCCGAAAAGCTTACATAAGTAGGTCCTTACTTTCAAATGTTAGCTCGAAGTTCTAGTTTTCTTTAACCATTGTAGGAAAGCAACTATCCAATATCATACATGGTGGAAGAATTAATTTGCATCCAACAAGATTAATCATCATCATTCTTCCTCTTCTTCCTCTATGTGGTAAAAGGGTCAAGCAGTCTCAATAACCGCGAGAAACGGACGATTCGAATCGAATTTCTTAACCTTGCAAGGGAAACCTAAACACACATCACGTGGTTACTCACAGAGTCACACGTGCAACTTTTCCCTTCAATTCCCGCTTCACAGAACAGGCCCACCGCACTCGACTACACGTCCCCATGGCCTAGCCATGGCGGCACGGCACCCGCCATTAGCTAGATGTGAACGAATTCAAGACGGTGGGGAGTATATTCCGGCCTCAGTTCAATTCTGTACTTAAGCTTACCGATTACCATATTCTTGGCATGTGGTTAGTACGTTCAAAGACTTAACCACCACTACCACACACTACGGCCTTAGCATTTTTCACTAAACAGACGGGGCCTCAATCATCAACATAAACATCGTACCATAGCCCCGTCCGTCGACCTTATGATTGCAGCATGTAGTAAACATTCAACTCCTAAATTCTCGCGAGTCACAGGAAATCACTCGGCTTTTACCGGAGTCCTATTAGCATAGCATTCTATCGAACCTTACATCTAGTGTTCAGAGCATGGGTACCTAGGATCATGCAACTAAGTTTCCATTCAACTCCTACAAACTTAATGCACAAGTAAAGTAGAGTAATATGTTGCATAAGTTTAGAAAAACAGGGTTCATGCTCCGGGGCTTGCCTTCTTGGGTAAAGTTAGCTTGGGGCTCGTCCGAACTCGGGCTCGGGACTTCGAGAGCCTCAATTAGATTTACTTGAGTTTCACGTTGCTCACTCTCGGACGCGGGCACCAGCTCGTACGTTCCATCGGCGAAAGTAATCGATTCTATATGAATGCACAAGTGTAAGTTATAGCAATGGTTTATGACGATTATTTTCCTTCACGACAAAGTTGTAGTCCACAGAGCATCGATTTGGTTGTGAAGTTACTTAGTTAAGATTTCTTTGGGCAATTGTTAATAGAGTATAACTTAAACTATTAACTTCATTAAATAGGAAGGGTTGTGTTATATTGGAAACTTAATTGTCTAAGCACAACATGGATCAAACACCACTTCTGTACTAGGTAACTTCTGGTGATGAAATTTTTATTTAGAGCACATTATGCAGAGACAAAAGCAATGTAAAAATTTCAGACATTTTCACGCAGCAGAATAATTATGAAAAATGTAATACACAACCACTGCTAGAACCTAGTTATTTTTATACAGGACAAACCATGCAAGTATTGACATCAAAAATTTTACAGGGGATTAACCTATCCATATATGTGTTACTGTATATTTTTCAGAATTTACTGTGCAATATACAAAGCCTAATAAATAGGACAATATATACCTATTTTCATAAAGATTAATTTCTACAGGATGTTTTACAAGGTTTCTGTGTATGAAACTTTTTATACAGCAAGAGCTACTCCAAATTGTCCCACAATAAAATGTTGATCATTTTCCAAGCACAGAAACTAATTATTTGAACTAGTGCATTTTTCCTACCACAAAATTATATAAATAGATTACAGAAAGGAAAAAGGTTCTAAACTTTTTCTATGGCATTTAGGCATCAATATAACAGCTGTGAAAAAGTTTCACAATAAGAATCACAATATAACAGCAGTTATAATTTAGTTTTATTAATTCATGGCATAAACAAGGTTTAACAAAAATTTTAGTTAAAAATGGTTTCTGGTCCTAATATTTTTCCACTGGACTACACATGAAGTAACTAAACTACTGTCAAAAATTCAGGTTCAACCTTTGTCTACAACATACGGTACAATCAAAGTCCATTAAAATTTCCATTTAATTTAGAGCAAGATTTAGCAAGCAACTGAAGAAATGCATGTAACAAAAGTTGTAGATTTTCACCTAAAGATTCCAGAACAGTTGAGTTTGTATTTTTCCTATTTTTCTACGATTTTATATGAATTTTACAATTCGCTATTTTTGAAACTATGTTTAAAAACTTTCTTTTACAGAGGGGTCCCTGGAAACTTGCGTGCAGGCCCTTGGGAAGATGGCAATCAAAGCAATGTGGTCCCTGGTGGCGCTGGCATGGCGGCCGGCCAGATTCCGGCGAGGGGGCTCGTCGTCGGCGAGGGAAAAAGGGTCGTGGAGATCAAGGGAGGTGAGAGCTACCTTGGGATGGCCTTGGTCGGGGTTTGGGGTGGCCGGAGGTGGCTCGTCGGCGCGGAGCAGAGGGGCGGCGGCGGGGCGGAGCGTCGGTGACGGTGCTCCGGCGAGGAGGGGAGAGCGTGGGCTGGTCGATGAGCTTCGCGGCGTCGAGGGGAACCCGTTTTGAAGCTTGGCTTGGATGGAGGTGCTTCGGAGTGAGCTGTCCACGGAGCAGCAAGGGAGCGGCGGCGGCGCGGGCGGCGCTGGCGGTGCTCCGGCGGTTGAGCTGGCCGGGGAAGAGGCCGGTGAGGTTCAGTGGAGGGAGGTCAAGCTCGCTGGGCGATGGGTTTGGGTAGTGGAAGGCTGGGAAGTGGGGCTCCACGAGCGGGCGGTGCACGGCGGCGGTAATGGTGGCGGCGGCGGCGTTCTGGTGTCTGGGCGCGCGAGGGGGGGGGGCCCAGTGCGGTCTTATGTAGGCAGCAGAGAGGCGGGAGGAGGGCGGGACTGGACTGCGAGGCGCGGGCGCGGGCGGCACGGCGGGAGCGCGTGACTGGTCGCGGTGGGCGGCAAACAGAGCCGGCGCGGCGTGCGGCGGGCGCGGGAGGGGATTGGGCGCTGAGGATTCGCCGTGGGGAGCGGGAGATCACGTGGCGCGCGGGTTGGGTGAGGAGCTGCAGCAGCTGGCTTGCCGGGCGGCGAATGCAACGACTGGCGGGACGCGGCGGAGGCACGGGCACGGTGCGGCATGTCCATTGGGCGCGGCGGGCAGAGGCGCGCGTCGCCGGCGTGCGCGTGGCGTGCGCGGACTGGGGAGGAACGTGGCGTGGGGAGGAGCGCGGCGTGTGGGCGCAGCCAGGCATTGGCGTGGCGCCTAGCACCGGTCAGGCATCACCGGCCAAGTGGCCTGCAGCGACTGCGCGGCGGCGGAGGGTCGGGCGAAGTGAGTGGTCGGGCGAAGAAAAAGGGTCGGGCGAAGTCGTGGGTCGGGCGAGTGAAAGGGTCGGGCGAACAATGGTCGGGCGAACGGCTGCGCGTCGGGCGCGCGAGGGTCGGGCGAACGTAGGGTCGGGCGAGCGTAGGAAGAAGGGTCTGCAGTGGAAATAAAAGAAAAGGCAGGGGCTGGTTTGCAAATCCAAGTATTTCTCAAATTTTCGTGTTGCAACTCAAAAATCCTTGAACATGAAAGTTGTTCAAAATGAAAAGTTACTCAGGTTTTGTTTCAGGCCGAAGTTCATTTGAGTTGTAGTCTAGAAGTTATTTTAAAAACTCAAAAAGGATAATTCGGAGGGCACGTCATTTCCTGGGCAAAACTTTGCATTCACTCCTAGGCTTCAACTAGACTTTTGTTTAACATGTCAATAACGATGTGCCTATTCAATTTTGTAGCCATGTTTGCATCAATGTGAAAGTTATTTAAATGGCTTGATTAAAGTACATGTACTTATGCACATATACACAACTATTTTCAATTCAAGGCAAATCCAATTTATAATTCATTTCTTTTAAACTTTTCTTAGTTATTGATGCATCGTGTTAAGCTAATAAGGCTTATTTCGTAAACTAAACACCCGAGGTGTTACACCGACCCTATTAAATCAGCCTGCCCGAGGACCCCCTATCGAAAGAAGCTAGCAACTTCAAACAGGGGACGGAACTTCCGACCCACCATCGGAACATCCTACACACACTGGAACGGAGAGAAAACTAAGTGCACAAGTGTGTGATTTGAGTTTCTCTTGGGTAGTTAGCATCTGAACTAGGCTCTTTGACATCTTCAAGCTATTCATTCGCATCGCTCTTAATAGTATGGTATTTCCTATACTCAAATTCGAAATAGAAATTAATAAAAGATCTACTTTTAAGCTTCAACACCATCTTTAAAGCAAATTGGCATCTTTTCTTGATCTTTTTCATTTCATTGGATTTTAACCTGTCCATAACTTCGGTAAACTCATTAGCTCCTTAATTATGCATGTCATCAACACCAAAACCCACATAGGGTGCCAAATGCACTTTCAATCTCCCCCTTTTTGGTGATTGATGACAACACAATTAAGGCTCACAAATAATATATTGAAACATTTTGAATACAATCATATAGTTGAACTCCCCCTTAATATGTGCATTTTTTCAAGATGAAATCGAAAATGGCCTCAAATGCCATTTGCACATATCAAAAGAATTTCACCTATATCGTTGCATTCGTGGGGTGCGAAGTGTGATGAATAACGACGTGATGCTTATGACAAGGTATATCACAACAACAATTTGGAAAAGATCAAACACCAAGTCATGATCATCACATAAGCCAAGAGTTCTAAGATCACACTAGCATAGAAAGTCACAAATTAATCTTACAAATTAAAAGTCTCACTTTGCACACAACCACACATAACACAAACACAAAGTCTCACATGTCCACAAGCACTCAGAGTTCAAGGCTCAAAGCAACTAGATGCTAAGAAAGATAGATAAAGCCAACATACACATCCTCAAAAGGCCTATGGTGAGTTCACTCCCCCTTTGGCAGCAAGCACCAAAAGGCCCTTCCATAGCTACTACTCATCGTCCTCATCATCTTCATCATCTTCTTCTTCATCCGTGCATGTGTCGGCCGCTGGCACTTCCTCTTCTTCTTCGTCATCCGACTCTTCACGCCCACCCAAGTCTTCTTCTATATCATCATCATCATCCATTTAGGGAGCTCCAAAGACTGTAGATGAGCTGCCCATCTCCTCCCAAGGATTGTAGAAGGTACGAGGAGGAGGAAAATCCATAGGAGCACGAAAAGGAGAATGAGGCATGTCATGCTTTTCCATGAGAGCCTTTCGCCTCTCTTCCATCTTTAAGAGTTGCTCATCCACATATTTCCTATGAGCATGAATTTCCTCCGTATTGTGACAACCCACATTGAAGCAAGCAAACAAGCCTTGAGAAATAAAATTCAGAATGCCTTTCTTCTTTGGAGCATGAGGAGGAGGAGCACGGGAGCTTCAGGGACCTTGTGAGCTAGATGGACCATTAGAACTAGCTACATGAGATGGTCCTTGTGTGAAACGACGAGGTGCATGAGATCCAAGTTTGAGGAGTTGCTCAAGTTGCCCTTTCTTTGTCTTGTAGACTTGATGACCCTTGTCGGTCAAGATTTCCACACCTGTCACTTCTTTGATCACAGCAAAGATATATGGTGCATAGTGACAGCTCTTCTTGGGTAAAACTGAGCAAATGATGATCTCCTCCGAGATGAAATCAAAGACACTAAACTCATGATGATCTCCTCCGAGATGAAATCAAAGACACTAAACTCATGTTGATCGGGAGCCATTCTTGCAATCAAGTTCTTTGACATATTTCAGATATTATCTGAATCACCTCCTTTAGGACAAAGAGTATAGAGGAAGAGTTGGTTGCGCAGCTTACAGTAAGGTGTCAACCCATGTATAGTCCCAAACTTAATGCTCCATAAGCATTGTCATACATGTAGTGGAGCTCTCCATCCTCTAACACATTTTCTAGCTCATGTATCCTCTCCCTCGTGAGATCAGCATTAGAGAATCCAAGAATACTTGCAAAGTGAACATGCTCAACATAGAAAGGCTTGCCTTGAATGGTCCAATGAAAGGTCTTGGTTGAGCGGTTGACATAGACAGTTGAATAAAACTGTGCTACAACCTCCTCATTCCAATCACGGTTGAAAGGCATAATTGAGGAGACATTCATTCTCCTATGTCAGGCCTGGGGCCATCGGAGTGTGCACATGGCATACATATTCTAGGATAAGGGATGGGATATGGCCCACGCCCTACATCAGTTGTAACTACTCGTACCGTAGTAGAACTAGTTGGAACAGAAGGAAACTACTCGGGTAGGAATCCTAAGCTCGTATCTGGCTAGGATTTCCATGTAATACTGTCCCCCCAGACTATATAAGGGCAAGCAGGGACCCCTCTCAAAAAAGATCAACACCTAAGGCAATACAAACCACTACACAGGACGTAGGGTACTACGCTCTCGACGGCATGAACCCGTCTAAATCTCGTGTTCCTTGCACCTTCGAGTTCCTGATCTCGGTGACACCCCACCTACAATCTTTCATCTCAGGGATATCCCTCGGTGGGCTTGGAGGTTAAACACCGACAACTGGCGTGCCAGGTATGGGTGTTCATCGAGCATCCACCGAAGAACTCGATGGCATCTTTTCACTTCACCAGCGCCGTGCTCGACAAGGGCACAACGTTCATCTTCGGCTCCTGGATCTGCATCGCCAACGGCTCAGGCAGCTCCAATAGCCACCTAACCGACAAGAGCAAGCCGGAGGCTTCTGCAGCAACCCGATGCAGCGATCTCGAAGAATTCATTGACAACCTCGACGAGATGCTGCTCCCCGATTTCGCTGGGGAGATCGAGAAGATGTCCGTTCCCAATGCGACTTCAACTCATGATGCACCAGGACTTCTCGGATCGGACTCAACCCAATCTGAGCAGGGCCGTACCCAATTCTCGTTCGGGTTACAAAATGCCGCCTCGGGCTACTAGGAGGCTATGCGATTTGAGTCCCTCTCCGACTTGGAGGAGGACTTAGATTATCCGCTCAAGATCGGAGACGAGGGAGCCACCGCTTGCTGGGGGCCCCCTATCTTCGACAACTACTCGGATTCAGACGACGACCCCAAATCATTTTCAGGTAGTCACGTGGGTCTGACCATAAATACTATGCCCCAAAGCGGATTCCTGTACTGGAAGGGCATGGAGCCCTCTGAGCTACTCAAATACGACTCCCGCCTTCTGGCATTCACGCAGGAACAACCTTTCCAAGAAGGCAAGCCCCTTTCTCACATCACTGAAAAGGAAGAGGGCAGCACAGAGCCAGTCGAGTGCAGCCATACGGCTGAGACCTCGCCGATCGCCAAGCCTACATGGCTTCCTTCCGCAACACGGAGGATGACGAGCCAGGTCCAGAGTACGACGTCGTACTACTCGCGGATGTATCCGCTGACGAGCGCACGGCGGACGCTCCCCAGGGCGAGAACGAAGAGCACAGGAGGATCCGATGGTGGAAGAACGGCAAGCATGCCAAGCGCAGGCGGAACACGGAAAACCGCGCATGCAACCCGTTGTACCGCAGGAACCTCAACAATGCCTTCGTAGCGGCCAAAGATCGGGACTACCTCGCCCCGATCGGCGTCATTTTAGAGGCAGTGCTCCTAGGTTAACAACTACCGCCAAACCCCCAGGTGCAAAGGCTGCAGTACCTGACCCAGCGTGCGCTCATGCAACTTGATGAGCAAAACCCCATGTCTTCGACACGGAACACCCTCTTGAGATCCGAGCGTCACGGTGACTCTACACAGGTCAGTCGCACTCCCGGAGGTGGAGCCGGACCCCAGAGGGGCGACAACCGCCAGCGCAACCAGGACAATCAGGGCGGCCACGGCAATCGCCAAGGCCAGCAGTCGGCGCGTGGCAACGTCGACCAAGAGGTTCAGCAACCTCCGCGACCACCCCGCAACTAGCACAACGTAAGGCCTCAGGGCGAAGCCCATCCTAAGGCCAGCCTACAAAATGCTCCTACGGCTGATCTGAGGCAGAAGATCAATGATGGTCATGATACACGGCGCGTCATTGAGGCAAGGAGAAGGGACCGACCTAACAGATACCACGACGCTGACGATAGTGACCGCTTCCCCGCGTTCACCTCCAACATCACCGATCGTTCCTACCCCAAGGACTTCAAACCAGTTGGCACCCTCAAGTACGACGGCAAGCAAGACCCACGCCAGTGGATTCACTGCTACTCTGTCGCCATCGAGGTGTCAGGTGGATCCAACTCCACCAAGGCGCTCTACTTCTCGGTAGCCTTGGAATCCGTGCCTCTCACTTGGCTCGAGAGTCTCAAGCCGAACTCCATCGACTCTTGGGAGGATCTCGATAAGGCCTTCATCGACAACTTCCAGGGATCCATGATCCGAACAGGTACTCGCAATGACTTGTCCCAGGTTAAGCAGGAGATGAATGAGACCCTAAGGTCTTACACCCGGCGCTTCTTCGAGATGCGAGCCACCATTGCTAACATCACTGACGAGGATGTCATCCGCTTCTTCCAGAATGGTTTTTTCTCAAAGTACACTTACCACAACTTCGGACGCAACCGCCCGACTACTACCGTGGAACTCCACGACATGATGGCACAGTGGGCCAACCAGGAGGATGATTAGAACGAGCGCTTCCCCAAGCACAACAATGACAAGCAGGGCAACAACAACAACCACTCCGACAAAGGCCAGCGGAACAACTCGGGAAACCCATGAAAACACAAGCCAGACCACGAAGTCGCAGCTGTTGAGCATAATCCGTAGAGCAAGAAGGTGTGGAACAATCAAAGTCAGTTTGAGAAAGTCCTGCACAAGCAATGCCCGATGCACCCAAAGTCCTAGCATTCGCTCTTTGAGTGCGTCAACCTCCGCAAGTCGCTCAATGCTCCACTCCCTGATCAAGATGGCAAGTGGAAGGATCAGGAGGACGACGATGAGGGCGATAAGTCGGGGGCCAAAGATTTACAAAATCAAAGAATGTCGTCAACATCATCTTCCACGGAGATGGCGGCTTCCCATCGAAGCGTGCGCAGAAGCCGACTCTGCGTGAGTTCCTCTCTATCGAGCCGGCCATACAGAAACTTCTAAGATACAGTGAGGTCCCAATCTCCTTCTCCAGAGAGACCAGTGGACCAGCTTCTCCGAGCCAAGAAAATTCTTCCCTCTCATCCTAGATCCTGTCGTGGCAGACTCACGACCCGAGTACTCATCGATGGTGGGAGCGGCCTCAACCTGCTCTTCACGAGTACACGGAAGCAGATGGGGCTTGACATCACCAAGATGTTACCCCTAGCAAGGCTCCGTTCTACGGTATCGTCCCAGGGAATACGGAAACACCACTCAGTTTGGTGGTCCTGCCAGTTACCTTTGGGACCAAGGACAACTACCACACGGAGTACATCAAGTTTGAGGTGGCCGACTTCGAGTCGTCATACCACGCCATCCTCGGCAGACCGGCTCTTGCCAAATTCATGGCCATACCTCACTACTTCTACTTGCTAATCAAGATGCCAAGCAAGACAGGGGTACTCACATTCCGAGGCGATCGAGTACGCCGCTATATCACGCGTGCCAGATCCTTTTGTAGAAGTCTTCGCGGCCGCACAGAAGCTCACCGACACAGAGACAGAGGTCTCTAATCAGAGACCCAGCTAGTACAGGGTAAAACCCAACCCCAACGACATCGGCATCAACACCATCCAGCTGCGAGAAGGTGACCCATCCAAGACAGCTTTGATCGGAGGCGGCTTGAGTGACAAATAGGAAAGCACGCTCATCAGTTTTCTTAGGACCAACTATGACATATTCATGTGGAAACCAGTGGATGTGCCAGGCATGCCCAAGGAGCTGATTAAGCACTACCAAAGAGTCGACCCCAAAGCCACTCTGAAGAAGCAACGTCTACGACGCTTCACTCCAGACAAGAGGGAGGCCAACAAGACGGAGTTAGCAAAACTACTCGTGACTGGTTTCATTAAACAAGTCTACCACCCAGAGTGGCTAGCTAACCCTGTACTAGTTTTGAAAAAGAATAATAATTAATGGAGGATGTGTGTTGACTACAGTGATCTCAATAGACACTGCCCGAAGGACCCCTTCGCGCTCCAGCACATCGACCAAGCCATTGACTCCACGGCTGGCTACGTCCTGCTCTCTTTCTTTGATTGGTACTTGGGCTACCATTAGATTACCCTCGAGAAAGAAGATCAGATCAAGATGGCATTCATCACCACGTTCGATTCATATGCCTACACGACTATGTCTTTTGGGCTGAAGAACGCAGGAGCCACCTATCAACGGGCTATCCAATTATGCCTCCCTAACCAGCTACATCACAATGTTGAAGCCTACGTGGATGATGTGGTCATCAAGACCAGAACCCACAATGAGTTCATCTTCGTCCTCGAAGAAACCTTCAACAACCTGCGCAAGTTTCGGTGGAAGCTCAACCCGACTAAGTGCGTCTTCGGCGTACCGCAAGGGAAACTATTCGGTTTCATTGTTAGTCACCGAGGAATTGAAGCGAACCCGGAGAAGATCACCACCATTACAGACATGGGGGCTCCACGGACGATCAAGGATGTCCAGAAGCTCACAGGCTATATGGCGGCCCTGAACAGATTCATCTCGCGACTTGGAGAATAGGGATTACCCTTTTTCAAGTTGCTAAAATGACAGGACAAGTTCCAGTGGACCAAGGAGGCAGAGCAGGTGCTGGAAGACCTCAAACATCATCTGCAGTCGCGCCCCATCCTCACAGCTCCACAACCAGGCAAGAACCTGCTACTCTACATCACCGCGACTACTCACGTCATCAGCACGGCAATCATGGTGGAACACCAGGAGGAAGGCCATGCCTTCAGGGTGCAACGGCCAGTCTACTTCATCAGCGAAGTCCTTTCTGAATCCAAGGTTCATTGCCCGTCAATTCAGAAACTAATTTGCGCTATACTCATCACCTAGGAAGCTTCGCCACTACTTCAATGCATACAAGATCTCAGTTGTCACTGATTTCCTATTGGCGGATATACTCCATAGTCGGGATGCCACAGGACGTATTTCCAATTGGGCAGTGAAACTGGGGGTCTTACTCTCCACAGTCGGGATGCCACAGGATGTATTTCCAAGTGGACGTATTTTCAAGTCGCAAGCACTAGTCGATTTCATAGCAGAATGGCGAGAAAACCAAGTGGAAGCTCCAGCCAACCTGCCAGAGCATTGGGTAATGTACTTCGACGGCTCACTCAAGCTCGGAGGTGGTGGCGCTGGAGTACTCTTCATCAGTCCAACATGAGAACAACTTAAATATGTATTCCAGATACTATTTAAGGTCTCAAACAACGAAGCCGAGTACTCTCTAGGCATCAAGCGACTACTCGTCTATGGCGACTCCTTGCTTGTGATCCAATAATTTTTTGGGGGGTTTCGCGAAGTCGCTCCAACAGCGTCTTGTTGCTCACCACCCCTTCTTCTGGCGGATCCACCATGTCGACCACAACCTGGGCAGCACCCTTGAGCTCTTCAAGTTCCCTCTTGTTTTACTCTTTTGCATCAGTCATCTCCCTGATCTGTGTCATACACTCCATGAGTTGTACATGTGCATCTTGCAAGGCTTGAATCAACTTCTCCGCATCATCTGAACGACGGTACACAAGATTCTTCAAGTCAGTGATCTCGTCATCCTTATTTCTTATGATATTATTAATTTCTGCAAGCAAAAGGAGGCGGCGAAGCACTTCTATTAGTTCTGATACTACTCTTCACTTATGGCAAGCAAGGATAAAGCAGTCGATAGAATATTACCTTGGTAAGACTTGTCTTGTAGCCAGATTCTGTCCTTCCGATTTTCAATCTCTTTCCTTAGCAGATAGACCTCCCAGATGTGCTCGAGCTTCAAGGTATCCAGTTCACACCATAACTTAGCATTTTCTGCTGCTTGTGCTTCGATCTCTTGCTCTCTAGTCCGCAACTGCTGGAATTTGATCTCCATGGCTCGCAATTTGTCTGACTTGATGCGGGATCGGTTGGCCATGGTCTGTTTGACATTGAGAAGAAGTTTGAGAAGCAATACTACTCGACAATAGCAAATATGGAAAGTTCAGGGCACTAGCCGTGGAGAACTGGAACAAATCCCGGAATGAATCATTGAACTCTTTCATTCATTCATTTACGAGCATTGGGTCATCGATGAGCTCCAATGGGATGCCGCTCTCAAAAATTGACGGCCGTGTCGGAGCTACAACTGTTTAACTACTCACAGTGCTTTGCTCAACAGGGTCATGCTGCTGCGGCTGCGGGCTCCCTGTTACATGGTTAATCCATAAGAAAACATGCAAGCAACAAAGAACTCGGGTGTAATGCAGATCAACGCAGCCTACCTATGGGATTTTCTTGAGGCTCCTCTACGTTCGCCGGATCTGGTTCAGCGACTGGCACTTCCCTTTCACCAGCACATTCTGTTCCTGTGGGTGAGGGGATACGGGCACCTGGCTGCTGCAACAGTTCAACAACTTCCATGCCGCTGCTGTGGCATCAACCACCTTCTCTGGCTCGAGGGCTTGGGCATGCGCAGCGCTCCTAGGCTGCTCCAAGCCTAGAGAAGAGGACGACCTGCATAGGGAAACAACACTATGAGTTGTTATCAGCCAGATAAGAACCTTCAATACACAAAGGTAAAGCACTCGGGTACTTACAGTGCAGACTTCTTTATCGACAATACTTTCTTCTTAAGTTCTCAGGGCATTGGTCCAGTACTCAGAGCACTCATCGCTGCAGGTTTGCCAATAGAGGGTGGCGTTCACCTCGGAGTGGCAACCGTGACGGTCACCATCAAACTGCGGTCAGCCGGGGGCGGCGATCGCTCCGGCGCGGCTTCAGCAGTACCACTTGATGGGTCCACTGCAACAGTGGGCACGCCCTGTCCCCTTGCAGTCTCATCCCCGATCTCCTCTTCAACTGTACCCCTGGTATGTTTGGGGTTCGGGGAGCTACCGAAAAAAGTCAAGAAGAAGGGTGAACTTCAATCAGAAAACGCCCAAGCGAAAGTAGGAAAAGTACTCGGAATGCAATGACAAGCACTCACCTGGACACTTCGATGTCATCGCCGGCTGGTGAGGCACTCGCCTTGCGCTTTCGAGCAGTGGCTCTTGGTCCCTGTGGATGGCTGGGAAAATGATCATCACCAGGAGAGCTTCGCTCTCCTAGGCGGTCTTCTTACCTTGGCTTTTTACCACTTAAGCCAAGGTACGACCATCACCGCTGTCCTGATCATCGTCTATACTGACCGGATCATAGGAAGGACGAAAGACCGGCTTCTGGTACGCCGACGGCTGCAGATGCCGCGGACATGTGATGTCCGGCATCGATGGCATACTTCTATATACATCCACATCCTGCTGCAACAAAATTGACAGATGAGTTAGTATCACTCAAGACAAGATTACAGTACAGAAGGATACGGATACTTACATGCTTTGGAGGGTCCTTAGCAGAGTACATCTTCAGGACATAGGGCACTGTCTCAGCGCCCATGAGTACCCGGCTCACTCGAACTACGGCATCTGGTTACTGAATCGGCTCTGCAGAAAACCGAGAAGGGTCTAAGACTCCAAGATAGTCGAAGCCAAACCTTGCCCGCTTCTGCAGTGGCTGGATCCGCCTGCCGATCCACGAGAACATCACCACTACGCTAGTAACGCCCGCATCCCTCAGCTTTTTGATCATACCAAGCAATTATGGGATCCAGCTTTCATCCCTATAGGGCTTGGACCACCCACGCATGATCTTAAGTTCTCCCACGGTCCTCTCTGGCAGGGAAGGCGCGTGGTTTCCGATGTAGAACCACTTCTCTCTCCACCCTGACAAACTACTCGGTAATTTGTACGAGATGTAGTTTTTCTCCATCCCTTGCCTCAACTGCAGCCCAGCACCTCCAACCTCGAACGGGACCTTATCATTGGGTTGGGACTTGAGGTGGAAAAGATAGGTGAAGAGATCGAAGTGCGGCTCTATTCCTAAGAATACTCTACAGAACTGAACAAAGATGGAAATGTGAAGGATGGAGTTGGGATTAAGATGATGCAACTGGATTCCATAGTAAAAGAGGAGACCATGGATAAAATTAGAAGTCGGGAGGGTAATCCTTGCTCAACGAAGTATTGAAAAAGAACAATCTCATCAACTCCTTCGTATGGCCTCTTGTCCCAAGTGGCAGGGCGCCACTGGATGACTTCCTTGCTCTTGAGAAGACCCTCATCAGCGAGGGCCTGGAGATCAGCTTCGGAGCACTTACTTGGTTTCCACCCATCTCCGGCGGTGGTGGCGGCCTTACACTCCTTTTCCTTCCCCTTGGAGGCACCTCCCTTGTTGCCGGCCATCCTTGTGGTCATGAGATGCTTCACTCGCATGCGCTCGGGGGCTATGATGAGAGAGGCGGCAGAGCAGGGCTTTTGGGGAGAAGGATGAACTGGGTGACTACTTCTTGCAACGCAAATGACCTAGATCTAACTCTAGAAGTGGCGGCAACTGCGAGATAGAGGAAGAAGAAAGGCACGAGCAGTAAAAAGCACAAGTGAAATGGTGAGTATAACCCAAGGTCACCGCACCGTTAAATAAACAACGGTGGGCCCAAGCTTACTGTGCGGAATGCAAAAAGTTTTTTACGGGATAAGATTTGTTTTGAGTGGTAATCTCGGGTTACTTTGGGAAAGTTATTTGTTGAACCATTTTTTGAGGGATAACGTCCTGGAAAATAAGAGGTTTTCGAATTTACAAACCAATTTACCCATTATAACCATCAATTCAAACTCTTACTTTTTTACACTACCCATGCCACGACCTTTTGGATCCTTTTTTTCCAAACCCGGGAATTTGGATTAAAGGCTCATGGGCTATGGGGCACGTGTTATCGATGGCTTATTTTTCAAACTTTTTGGAAGATAATTTGACTCTCAGCCTGATTCTTCGATTCAACCTAAGGCTCGGGGGCTACTCCATATCGAGTGCGAGTTTAATCGCAACCCATATAAAAGAAGACTTGAAAACTACTCGGGGGCATGAGCACCTCACAGCCTGGATGTAGCCAAGGAAGTACTCGGAAGACACCTTCAAGATGAAGTTTGGGAGAACTCGAAGATGCCTTCAGAAGTACTCGAAAGCCTGTAGTACTCGACTCCGAAGAGCTCGGGGCCACGGGACTGTGCACATGGCGTACATATTCTAGGATAAGGGATGGGACATGGCCCACGCCCTACATCAGTTGTAACTACTCGTACAATAGTAGGACTAGTCAGAACAGAAGGAAACTACCCGAGTAGTACTCGGGTAGGACTCCTAAGCTCACATCTCGCTAGGATTTCCATGTAACCCTATCCCCCCAAACTATATAAGGGTGAGCTAGGACCCCCCTCAAAAAACATCAACACCTAAGGCAATACAAACCACCACACACAAGATCACAAGAGCACAAAGGAACCTTGGCAACTGCCTTTCTCTTTCCCGTGCGGTTAGCAATGGGTGAATCTTCGGTTGCTTTGGAATAGGAAGATGGTGACGATTCAATTGCCGCACTTGCTGCCCTCTGCTTTCCTCTCTTTTCATGAGCCATCTGAAGAATATATGTTAGAAATTAGGATGGAATTCATGAAAAGAATCTGAAGGGACAGAATTGGGCAACTCAGGCGCCTGCCGAAACTTTCGAACCTGAGATGGAACTTCCAACAAGACCCGAGCCGACCCGATGATCCATGAATCGAGAGATTTAGCCCACCAAACTTGATAAGATTTTGGACAAGAGTTCTATGATGTATCTAGAAGCTATCCCAAAAAGGAAATCATCTAACTCCTTCTACATTGAGAGATCGGGCGATAGGGTTTTTGAATAGTTTACCTTGAAGATTTCCCACGCGAATCGGAAGAAAGATGATGGGGATTGGATCTTCCGAGGACTGGAGAATCCAAAGAAACACCAAGCAACGAAATCTCACGGTCAAATCTTGAGTTCCCCTTGAGGGATTGAGAGAGGAGAGAGTGGGGCGTCGGTGTTTTGAATGAGTTAGGGTTTGAGAGAGAGAGAGAGCAGTTCAGCGTGTATATATAGGTGTAAGTTAACTGTCAGAAGTTCCGACGGCGTGTCGAAAGTTCCGACGGGAATAAAATTCAAACCCGAGGACCCGTGGTCGGAGGAAGGCTGATACTTCCGAGGGTCGTTGGAAGTTCCGACCTTGTGTCGGAAGTTCCAATGAATATTAATTCTGCCTCTCAAGAGCCCTTGACAATCCCAGTACTGTAACACCCTAGGTGCTTAAAATGCTAAATTCAAGATCATGCATATAGCATCAGGCATAATGACCAAGAAAAATTCAAACAATGCATTCCTTTTATGAATGAATACATGTGTGTGTGCATGTGTATGTGTGTAGATGTGCTTAAAACAGGGTGCTTCTATCATTTTCCAAAATCAACTCAATATGTTCAGCAAAAATGTATTGACGCATCCCTGTTGAAATGTTCTACAAAAATAAATTAGAAACTTTGACCAAAATTTGAAAATTTAACATAAATTTAGAAGTAGTTCAAATTTAAGTAAATTAAAAATAAATTTCAAACCATTGCTTAGATGCACTTTTGCCTGAAACAAAATTGTAGAGTTTTGAATTCTCTACAACTTTCATGTCGGAAGTTTTTCACGTTTCCGTACAAAATTTGGAGAAATTTCAAAGTCAACTTCTGATGTCTCTCTCTCCCTTCTCTCTCCTACATCCCTCCCCTCCCCTATTCTGTTCCATCGCGGCCAGAGGCCACCGGCCACCTGGCCCGCGATGCCTGGCCCCGATCCGGGACAAGGCTCGAACCCCAATGGGCCACGACCAAGTTTGCACCCCGCCGATCTCCCCTGCCCCGAATCCTCCCATGACCAACACGCACGCGCCACGCGGCCGTCGATTCCAGACGGTCGAGCCACGACATGCCAGCGATGCCACGCCCCTGTCGCGGCCTCTTCCCGGCCGCACCTCCCTCTATTGTGCCATGCCCAGATTTCCCACCCTCTCCTCTCCTCCTCCCGTGCTTACAAATGTAGCGCCCAGGTCTCCCCTTCCTCGCGGACGAGCTCTGCATGGCGGCACAATTGCCGCTGCCCGACCACATCACGTCGAGCTCCTGCATCCGGCCTCCCTCCGTCCCAATCCACCCCAAGGATTGGTTCCCCTCGACCCACTGAATTTCCCCGGCCCGGCCTCCCACACCCAGCATCGCCGGAGCACCACTGCCCGCCACCGCCGGCCGCCGGCGAGCAAGGCTCCGGCGGACAGCCCTCCTTCGGCCGTCCTAGCCCCAACCAAAACCACTGGAAGGTAGCCCTCGTTCCCCTCATGCCTCCCCATCCCTTTCCCCTCGCCGCCGGCAAGATTCCTCGCCGGATTTCAGCCGGGAACCGCCCAGCTCCACTTAGGGATTACATTGCAAATGCCCAGATCTTTTTAGGGTCCTGCGTGCATAAAACCAGGGACCTGTTCATAAGGAAAGAAACTGTGTTGTTGTGTTGAATCTGCGAATTTGTAAAATCCGCCAAAAGTTGTAGACAAATCCGAAAAATACAAACTAAAATGTTATGAGCTCCTTCAAACAAGACCTATAACGTTCATCACATACACATCTTGATTTTCTTCATGAATCTTGCTCTAGCATAAATACTAGATTATTGAGCTCATGAATGTATCTTTTATTATAGGCAGGCACTGATGGTAATTTTTGGGCAGTCGCTTAGATTCTAGATGAATAGCCTAGCCTAGAAATTTCAGGACCAGATCTGAACTCTAGCTATAGTTGTATTTAAATCTTGATTAACGCACTAGTTGGTAGATTTATTTGTTTACCATGTTCTAGACTAATTATAGGGATGAAACTTTTATAGACGTGATATATTGACACAAAGATGCTACAGAAAAAGGTTGGGACTTTTTGCTTCCGTATAACTTGCTCACATGATTTTAGCCTTGAATAAATGCATTAAATCATTATAAATAGTTACTGTGCTAGGAAAATTATGATATTTTTACCAGAGGACATATGTAAGCAGTAGGTCATTCTAGCAAAATTTGATGTACAGAAGCTCTGTGGTTATGTCAGGAAAAATGAATCTTGGATAACATAGACATATTTCTCTATATTTTCTATGCTCTGTTAGTTGCTTAATAAAATCTGTTTGAGAGTACACTGTAAAAGTTTGAGCACCATCACTTCCTTGGTTTGATCTGCACAAATGAATCTAGGTTCTAATAGTAGCTGTTTGCATGATTTATCATGATTAATCTGCTAGGTAAAAATGGCTGAAATTTTTACAGTGAGTTTTTCACTAGGAAATGTACCCGGTATAAAAGTTTCAACATCAGAAACTTTATCTAACTTCAAATATAAATCCCACATGATGTCTTGTGTCTAAATTTGAAAACAGAAAATTTCTGCATGTAAATGAAAAGAGAAAAACCCCCACTTACTTAATGGAGTTAGTTAATCTAAATAGTACTCGGTGAAGGACTGCCTAAGGAAAGGTAAATGGAATATTTTACAACTTAACTTGAGTTTTGTTGGATTACTGAAATAAGTTATTTATCTTCTATTATTAAAACCACTCATACATGTGCATTCATATAGAATCGACTACTCTCACCGACGGAACGTACGAGCTGATCCCCGAGTTTGAGAGTGAGCAGCTCAAGTGAATCTAACTGAAGTTGTTGAAGATCCGAACCACTATTCGGAAGAGCCCAAGGCTAACCTTGCTCAGGAAGGCAAGCCCCAGAGCATAACCCTTATTTTCAAAATTATGCAATATTGTAATTCTATTTACTTGTGCAATTACATTTATAGGAGTTTGGTTGAAATCTTAGTTGCATGATCCTAGGTACCCATGCTATGAACACTAGTTGTAAAGTTCGCTAGATTGCCATGCTAATAGAACTCCGGTAAAAGTCGAGTGATTTCCTGTCACTCGCGAGATATAGGAGTTGTTTGTTTACTTATGTTGGAATCATAAGGTTGACGGGTGGGGCTATATATGATATTCATGTTGATGGTTGAGGCCCCGTCTGTGTAGTGAAAATAGCTAAGGTTGCAGTGTGTGGTAGTGGTGGTCAAGTTTTTGAACGTACTAACCACATGCCGAGAATATGGTAATCGGTAAGCTTAAGTACCTGACTGAACCGGGGCGTGAAACATACCACCCCACCGTCTTGATTTCGTTCCCATGCAGCCACATGGTGAGTGCAGAGCGCGGCTCTGTACTCGAGGGCGGTGGCCCTGTTCCACAAAACAGGAATAAGGGGAAAAGTCGCACGGGTGACTCTGTGAGTAACCACGTGACATGTGTTTAGGTTTTCCTTGCAAGGTTAAGAAACTCGATTCGAATCGTTCGTTTCTCGCAGCCATTGAGACTGCTTGCCCCTTTTACCACATAGAGTAAGAAGTAGAACAATGATGATGGTGATTAATATTGTTGGCTGCTTAAATTAATTCTTTCCACCATGTGTGATTTGGATAGTTGCTTACCTAGAATGGTTAATCAACTTGAACTTGATGCTAAAACTTGAAAGCAAGGACTCACTCTTAGATGCTTTTTGGCAAAAACAAACACCTCAGCCAAAAGCGTTGCATGCTTAGGAGTCGGCTAAGTATATTCCACTAGTCGGGTAAGCCTTGCTGAGTATTAGTATACTCAACCTTGCTTGTGGCTTTGTTTTCAGGTGAAAGTTTTGAGGCATGAATGCTAGCTTAACTTTAAAACCTGTGGTTGCATCAGGACGTTACACGACAGACTGTCGGATAACTCCGTTTTAAGTGCTTGTTAGTTGGATTGACTTTATGGTGATGGTAAGCGCACTTGAGCCGGATTTATTCCGGTGGTTCTGCCACAGATACTTCCGATGGGGATCGGAAATTCCGACCTGGCGTCGCAAGTTACGATGACAGCTTAACTTCTCCAAGAAGATAGATTTTGAGATTGAATGAATTTGGAGATTTTGAGAGATATGGCTTGTAGACATATGAGACTACTTGATACTTACTGATCAGCCACAAACAACAATACATAACTATGATCACAAGAGTCAAGTTTTGAGCCAAAGATCAAAAACTAAATTTTGAAAACCGCTCAATTCAAGTAAATTTATTTTTCCTATCTATACAACAATCAAGTATGTGCAATAAGTCAAGCCAAGTTACGAGAATCCAAGATATTTAGTTCATTGCTCAAAGCACAAAAACTTTGCTCATCTAGAGGCTTAGTGAAGATATCGGCAAGTTGTCGTTCCGTGCTCACATGATGTAAAGCAATATTTCCCTTAGCCTCATGATCCCTTAAGAAATGATGTCTTATATCTATGTGATTTGTTCGGGAGTGTTGCACCAGATTGTTAGCTAGCTTGATAGCACTCTCATTGTCACACAAGAGTGGAATCTTACTAAAGTTACAACCGAAGTCACTCAACGTTTGCTTCATCCACAAGAGTTGGGCAAAACAAGCACCCGCTGCAACATATTCAGCTTTGGCGGTGGATAAAGCAACTGAATTTTATTTCTTAGAACTCCAAGACACTAGGGACCTTCCAAAAAATTGGCAAGTCCCCGTTGTACTCTTTCTATCTACCTTGCAACCGGCATAATACGAATCGGAATAGCCAAGTAGATCGAAAGTGAAGCCTTTGGGATACCACAAGCCAAGGTTAGGAGTGTGTCCTAAATATCTCAAAATTCTCTTAACAACCATTAGATGACATTCCTTAGGATTGGCTTGAAATCTTGCACACATGCACACACTAAGCATAATATCCGGCCTAGATGCACAAAGATAACGAAGAGAGCCAATCATGGAGCGATATACCTTTTGATTGACCGACTTCCCTTCTTCATTGAGATCAAGATGACCATTTATTGCCATGGGTGTCTTGATGCGCTTGGCATCGGCCATGTCAAACTTCTTGAGCATATCCCTCACATACTTGGTTTAACATATGAAAGTCCCTTCATTGATTTGCTTGACTTAAAATCCAAGGAAGAACTTCAATTCACCCAGCATAGACATCTCAAACCTCTTGGTCATGATCCTACTAAAACTTCTCACAAATTTTTTTATCAGTAGAACCAAATGTAATGGCATCGACATATATTTGGCAAACAAAGATATCCTTATCAACTTTGTGAGTGAAGAGAGTAGAATCGGCTTTGCCCATTACAAAGTCGTTCTTGAGAAGAAGATCCTTAAGGCATTCATACCATGCTCTGTGAGCTTGCTTTAGCCAATAGGGCGCTTTATGGATCTTGTACACATGGTTTGGAAACTTTAGATCTTCAAAGCCCGGCGGTTGTTCTGCATACCTCGTTGATGAGGGTCTTCTCTAAAGAAAGGAAATAATCCAGTGGCGCCCTGTTACTGGTGATAAAAGGACATATGATGGAGTTGATGAGATAGTTCTCTTTCAATACTTCGTCGAGCGAGGATTAGTCCTCCCGACTTCTAATTTTTTCCGTGGTCTCCTCTTCTACTATGGAATCCAGTTCTGTTCTGTGAAGTATTCTTAGGAATAGAGCCGTACTTTGATCTTTTCACCTATCTTTTCCGCCTCAAGTCCCAACCCAACGATAAGGTCTTGTACGAGGACGGAGGTGTTGGGCTGCGACTAAGGCTGGGGATGGAGAAAAAATACATTTCTTACAAATTCCCGAGTTGTTTGTTAGGGTAGACAGGGAAGTGGTTCTATATCGGAAACCAAGCGCCTTCCCTGCCAGAGAGGATCGCGGGAGCACTTAAGATCACGCACGAGTGGTCAAAGCCCTGCAGGGATGAAAGCCAGATCCCAGAATTGCTCGGTATGATCAAAAAGTAGAGGGATGCGGGTGTCACTGGCTTAGTGGTGATGTTCTCATGGATCGACAGGCGGATCTAGCCACTGTAGAAGCGGGCGAGGTTTGGCTTCGACTATCTTGGAGTCTTAGACCCTTCTCGGTTTTCTGCAGAGCCGATTCAGCGAGCTGATGCCGTAGTTTGAGTGAGCCGGGTACTCATGGGTACTGAGACAGTGCCCTATGTCCCGAAGATGTATTCTGCTAAGGAGCCTCCCAAGCATGTATGTATCCTTATCCTTTTATCCTGCAATCTTGTCTTGAATGATACTAACTCATCTGTCAATCTTGTTGTAGCAGGATGTGATGTATATAGAAGTATGCCGCCGATGCCAGAGATTGCACGTCCACTGCATCTGCAGCCATCAGCGTATCAGAAGCCGATCTTCCATCCTTCCTGGTGGTGATCTTTTACCCAGCCATCAGCGTATCATCAGTGCAGACGATGATCAAGACATCAACGATAGAAGCACACTGGCTGAAGTGATGAAAGGTCAGAGTGAGAAGACCGCCCAGGAGAGCATAAGCTTTCCTGGTGGTGATCTTTTACCCAGCCATCCGTGGGGACCAAGGGTCAGTGCTCGGAAGTGCAAGGCCAGTGCCTCACCAGTTGGCGGTGACGTCGGAACATCTAGGTGAGTGCTTGTCATTGCATTCTAAGTACTTTTCCTGCTTTTGCTTGGGCGTTTGTTGATTGAAATTCCCCCTTCTTCTTGACTCCTGTCGGTAGCTCCACGACCCCCAAACATACTAGGGGTATGGCTGAAGAGGAGATCGGGGATGACACTGCAAGGGGACAGGACGTGCCCACCGTTGCAGTTGACCCATCATGTGGTACTGCTGAGGCCGCGCCGGAGCGGTCGCCGCCCCCGGCTGACCGCAGTTTGAGGGTGACCATCGCGGTTGCCCTGTCGGAGCAAACGCCGCCCACGACTGGTGAACCTGCGGCGATGAGTGCTCTGGGTACTGGACCAGTGCCCCGAGTACTTAGGAAGAAAGTATTATCTTTAAAGAAGTCTGCACTGTAAGTATATAATGTTGTTTCCCTATGCAGGCCATCCTCTGCTCTGGGCTTGGAGCAGCCTGGCGATGCCACGGATGCCCAAGCCCCCGAGCCAGAGAAGGTGGTTGATGTAACACCAGCGGCCATGGAGGATGTTGAACCATCGCAGCAGCCAGGTGCTGGTGAAAGGGACATGCCAATTGCTGAACCAGAGCCGGCAAACGCAGAACAACCTCAAGAAAATCCCATAGGTATGTTGCGTCCATCTACATTTCACCCGAGTTCTTTGTTGCTTGCATGTTTGCTTATGGAGTAACCATGTGACAGGGAGTCCGCAGCCGCAGCAGCATGACCTTGACAAGCAAGGTGCTGCAGGTAGTTCAACAGTTGTAACTCCGATGCAGCCGTGAATTCTGAAGAGCGGCATCCCATTGGAGCTCATCGATGACCCAATGCTGGTAGATGAACGTATGAAAGAGTTCAATGATTCATTCCGGTTCTCCACGGTTAGTGCCCTGAACTGCCCATATTTGTTGTTGTTGAGTAGTATTGCTTCTCAAACTTCTTCTCAATGTCAAACAGACCATGGCTAACCGATCTCGCATCAAGTCAGACAAATTACAAGCCATGGAGATCAAATTCTAGAAGTTGCAGACCAAGGAGCAAGAGGTTGAAGCACAAGCAATAGAGAATGCTAAAGTGCGGTATGAATTGGATACCTTGAAACTTGAGCATTCCCGGGAGGTCTATCTACTACGAAGGAGATTGAAAATCTGAAGGACAGAAACAAACTACAGGCCAAGTCTTACCGACTCTATCGACTGCTTTATCATTGTTTGCTATAACTGGAGAGTAGTATCTGAACTAGTAGAAGGGCTTCTTCGTCTCCTTTTGCTTGCAGAACTCAATAATATCATAAGAAATAAGGATGACGAGATCACTGACTTGAAGAATCTTGTGTACCATCATTTAGATGACACGGAGAAGTTGATTAAGGCCCTCCAAGATGCAGATGTACAACTCATGGAGTGTATGACAAAGGTTAGGGACATGGCCGCTGAAAAAGAGAAAAACAAGAAGGAACTTGAAGAGCTCAAGGGTGCTGCCAGGTTGTGGTCGACATGGTGGATCCGTTAGATGAAGGGGTGGGGAGCAACAAGATGTTGTTTGACCGACTTCGCGAAACCCCCAAAAAAAATTTCTAGTTATGTCTCAGAAACCACCAGGACCTACGTGGAGCACATCATAGGACTCATAAAGTCCTATTGGCCCAAGGCCATTGTGGGACCTCTAGCGACCGTGTCACACCCGGTTTTAAGGACAAAACTGAATGCATAACAATATGTATGACAGGATCAAGTTCCATACATATAGTGACTTCATCAGTGAATAATCAGCAACAGTATCACGAAAAGATAAATAAACAATTAAAAGACTATCAGAGTTATACAGCTTATCCTGAAAACGAAGGCTTCAAACTTCACAGGCAATCGACCGGGGGTTGCGTAGGCCTAGAACTCAGCATCATCTTCAAAAGACTTCACATCAACTTTCTCTTCTGAGCAGCAATTATAACAAGTGTTGGGAATTATATGACATGAAGGTCAAAAGCAAGGAAAGGCTGACTGGCTTACTGCGATAAGCAATTTTAGTTGGTCAAGTTTTATTAGCACCTGATTACTAAGGTATAAGTATATACCAACCTACATTAAAAGAAACAAAAGAGATATAGCAGAAGCATAACCTCAACCATAAACATGGTCCTGATTTATTTCATCTTCAAGTTCATTAATCATGTGAGGGTCCAAGCCGCTCCTAACCGTGAGCACGGCTGATATATCAGTTTTCACTCTTTAGAGGTTGTACACTTTACCCACAATTCGTGTCTCCCGATTTGTCCGAGGTAGCTAGCCTCTTAAACACTTCTGAGGTGAGTGGCAAGGGATTCACTACGAGGCCTTTACAAAGATTCCCTAACTCATCACAATCCGCTAAAGTTTCAAGTCAAAGCGGTCATAACTCTCCCAAATGAGGAAGTGCCTTAGCCAAGGACCACATATCATAAAGCCTCAAGAGGACCGAGCTACCCCGTCGATGCAACCCCTCTTGCCCTTTCGGTAAGATCGTCATAAGCTAGTGTTTCTAATTAATCATCCAAGACCAGAGCCATATAGTATTGTGGTTGCACTGTTTTCCTGGGTGGTTCTCCATATTCCGATTAAACATATGATCTTGTATTAACAACGCAAATTATCCAACAACATGAAGTAAAACAGGTGTAGCATCCTCATTGTCATCATCATGGTTATAAATTATTCCCAAACCAGAACCAGTTATAGCAACTAAGCAAAAGCTACCCAACATAAAGGTAAAACCCAGGTTAGCAAGGAATGATCATAAATACTAGGCATATCCTTAATTAAGATCCATCAAAATTAAGACACATGCATGCATAAGAAAAAAGTTATATTTATTGTGATTATTAGGATAAAAGAATGATCAAGGAAACACTTGCCCTTCTTTTAGAGAATAGCTACTCAGAGTCCTCAACTCTTGTTCTTGAAACTCTTAATCTTCAAAACTCTTCAATTGTGCTCCTTCTAACGTTACACAAGCATCAGGCCCAATCATACAAGCAAACAAACAAACAAGAACAACTAAGAACATATATACCAAACAAAAGGAAACCTTTAAAAGAGCATACAAAAGGCTAGGGCTCGCTGCTACGGTCACGAGAACGAAAAAAAAACGTGGAAAACAGAGCTACGATAGAAAAGAAATTGCTATCAGAAGATTTATGTTATAAAAGAGATAAAAGAACTATAAGCTTCATTTATTTTAATTGGAAAACAAATGTGAAGGATATTTAAAAGAAATATCCAGGTTACAATTAACTTAAATTATATTTCAATTTGTAAAGGCGAAGTAGAACTTAGTCAAATTTTATTTGGGATTGTCTATGTATAAATTACACTAATTAAACAATTAATTTAAAACGAAACAGAACGTCAAAGTTTATGGTTCGTGTTGAACTAAATAAATTAAATTACAAATATATTTGAGTTGATATTAATCAAGTTACATTAATTATGAAAACCGGAGTATAGATCTAATTGGATTTTATTTAGAAAAACTAGATGAGAGGACATTAATTAAATTAAATCTATATTTAATTTTAGAAACAGGAACTATGGTACAACAACACTACTAAACGATAGCTTACACTAAAACAAGCGAAATCTACAAAAGAAACAAGGTTTCAAGCATCTAGTCGTGATTAACTATAGATCTAGAAGGCTAGCAGCAAAGAATTGCAAGATACAGAAAACTGTGCTCGCAAATTAGGAGAAGGATAGGGTTAGATCTGAAAAAGATCACGGGTGGGGTTGTGTTGTAAGAATCTAATCTACAAGGGGGTTTTATGCAGATTTCACAAGACACAAAGAAAAGCAAATTTATTATACAGTTTCTCGGGGGCTTAGATGCAAAAAGCTTGGGAACAGCTCCCATGGTGGCCAGCGGCTCTGGCTGGTCGAAATCTCGTCGATTTCGGACACGGCAGACCTAGGAAATTGGGGGAAATGAAAGAGGAGAGGTAGGGGGTTCCCTTTGATGGCTTACCCGCGGAGGAGGCTCACCGTGGCGGTCGGATTTCAGCCGGGAAGAGGAGGCAGCGGTTCTGCTCCGGCATGTAGAACTGTCGGCGCTGGTTGTCGTGTGCAGAAGAGGCGCAGCTGCAGGGGAGCGCGGCGCGGCAGGGAGCAGGGAACAGCTGTGCAGCAGGTCAAGGGGCGATGGGGAGGCCCGCAGGGGCGCGTGCAGGGAGGCGCACAGAGGGGCGAGGGGCGTGCGATGCAGCGGCGGGCGACGGTGGCTCTGGTCTGGACGACGCGAGGAGGGGACGCGCGCAGGGGGCGCGAGACGAGGGCTCACGGGCGGCGGCGCTCTCGCAGGCACAGGAGACACGGCACGGGCGGGAAACGCGCAGGGAACGGGGTGCTCAGGCAGGTTTTGTAGGGTGTAGGTCTCCTGGCTTGGCGTGCTGCCCACGCCCATAAAGGCGGCAGGTCGGGCTGGGACTTTTTTAAGTTTAGATTGCCCACCGGAGCACGTCGGGCTGGGATTTGTTCTTGAGTTCAGATTGCCCACCGGAGAAATGAGATAGAGATAAGGCTGACCAGTGGGGCCCACAAGTTAGCGAGCAAAGAGAGGAAGGAAGAGGTAAAGCAGAGAGGAAACAACCTGGCGTTGGGACTAGAGTGGTCGAGCGGGTTCGATTATGGGCCAAAACCGGTTCGGGTGAGGACCGAACATGAAAATGAGCTGATAGTGCTGGTCGAACACGAACGGGCTATTCGAGAGCGTGAAAAAGAGAAGGGAGAGATCAGGCCGAGTCGTTGGTAGTTACGACAGTGGAGCATCATCGAAAAAGAACGCTGAAATCGATCTACGGTTCCGTTCCGAGCAAGGTTTGATCGAGGAGAAAGGTTAGAGGATGGGTACCACAATGGAGCATCTTATGTTCTCGGATAGGATAGAGGAAAAATGACGGATACTGAAGAAACGAATTGGTAATTTGGGACACGAGGAATCCAAATAAAATAATTAGAATTTGAGAAAAAGATTTTAGAACTTTCCAATAAATGGATTTAGCTCTACGAAAAAAGAGAATAATTGCCAGAAAATTCTGGAAAATTCTGGAGAAACCCTAAAGATGGATGAACACATTCTAAAAGATACTCACATCCTAAAATTAAATATTTTAGGGTGTGACAGACTGGGATGTTTGCTGACTGCATCGAAGACAAGTTAAAGGAACTTGTTGAAGAGGTGAAGCTGGTAGCCTAGATGCTAGTCGAGAGCTTAGAGCAGGAGTAGGTTCAAATGTGCAAACATTGAATACTCTGTCGTAGCTATGTATGACTGTAGATATATGTACTAGATGCTTGCCTGTTGATGTGTTCGGTGTGCTGACTCGTAGAGTAGGACCAAAAATCGTAGGACTTAGATAGTAGAGATGCCCATATAGAGCTACCCAAAAGGCAACGCTTCTGGAGGTAGTCAATGGTTGTGTGTCAAAAAGTTAAAACCCAAAGTAGGGATGTAGACAAACTAGGGTGAAATCGCGTAGTGGGATATCCTAGATTACTTTGTAGGTATAGAAGCCTCTCCAACTGTACCGTAGTAACTACAGCCATTAGTTTTGGTGAACTGTGTATGGTAGTACTCGAAGTAGTCCGTAATGTTCGCAAGAACTCAGTACTTGGCGACCCGTAGGGCCGTTGCGAAGTAGTCATATCAAAAAGTACTCGTGGTATAGCCCCCGAGTATAGTTGAAGACTTATCGTAGTTAGCGTATTGTTAGTACTCATGGCTGTAGCCCTCGAGTTCTTGCAATGTAGCTAAATAAAAAGTAGTCATTTGGAGACTGAATCAATTTTTTATTGATGACAAGATGTTGCGTTGCAGCTGACAACTTTAGATACAATTTATCTAAGGGTAGAAACGGCGTAGGTGCTCGATATTCCAGGAGTTTGGAACCTCCTGGCCATCATGGTATTCTAAGCGATACGACCCTGGTCTTGTAACCTTGAGCACGTTGAAGGGCCCCTCCCATCACGAGTTGAGCTTGTGCAGCCCGGTTTCGTCCTAGATGCGGCGAAGGACCAAACCTCCAACGTTGAAAGTTCTTTCTTGAACATTCCGGTCGTAGTAACAACGAACGCCTTGTAAGTAGCGGACCGGCTGGAGTAGGATATTGCATCTGACTTCTTCTGCTGAGTCAAGTTCGAGATGTCTTGCATCATCAGCCTCGCCTTCTTCGTACATCTCCAGTCGTGGAGATTGCCACATGACATCAGCCTGTAGTATGGCTTTGGATCCATAGACGAGGAAGAAAGGTGACTGTCCTGTGGCTTTGCTTGGTTGTGTGCGAAGCCCCCAGACTACTGATGAGATCTCATGGATCTACTTGCCGCCCTTTTTGTTGTTCTCATCGTAGAGTCTTTTCTTCAGTCCATCAAGGATCATGCCGTTGGCGTGTTCAACCTGGCCGTTGGCCCGCAGGTGATCCACTGAGACATACTTGACCTCAATGGCGCTGCGCTCGAAGAATTCCCAGAACTCGTGCGAGTGGAAATTGGATCCCAGATCTGTGATGATAGTGTTGGGGAAGCCGAATCGGTGCAAGATGTCGCAGATGAAGCTGACCACTCGATCTACGGAGAGCTTTGTAATTGGCTTGTACTCAGTCCACTTCATAAACTTGTCGATGACCACCAACACGTGAGTAAAACCTCCTAGTGCAGTTGTAATGGCCCTATCATGTCCAGGCCCCAGCATGCGAACGGCCATGAAGGTGCTATGTTGATGAGATTGTGAGCCGAGACGTGGGGCTGTCTACTACAAAACTGGTAGTTGGTACACTGGCGGATGAGTTCTTTGGCGTCAGCCAAAGCTGTCGGCCAGTAGAACCCAGATCTGAAGGCCTTCCCCAACCAGCGTGTGAGAACCAGTATGGTTCCCGAACGCGCCTTTGTGGATCTCCTGGAGTATTTCTTTGCCTTCCTCCGTGCGGACACACTTCATGAGTATGCCTGATGCTGATCGACACTTGTATAGGTTGTTGACGCCGGGGGGTAGTTTATGCTCCTTGATGAAGTCGATAAAAGTCACCTGCCAGTAAACCTCGATCATCATGACCTCTCGGTCGGGTTCTGTTGGACCCTGAGCGATGGTGCATTGATCCGATATCTTGATGGATGGGTGATGCAGCTCATGGACAAAAACTCCTGGTGGAACATTATCTCGATCGGAGCCCAACTTCGAGAGCTCATCCGCCCCCACATTGTTGTCGCGAATCACATCATGAATTTCCAAGACCGAGAACTTGTTCTCGAGCTTGTGTATCTCTACAACATACGTGTCCATGATGTCTTTGTTGATATCCCACTCCTTATTGACTTGTTGGGTCACTAGCAAGGAGTCGTCGTAGACAAGTAGTCGCTTGATGCCCAAAGAGACTGCCAGGCGTAGCCCGTGCAGTAGTGCCTCATACTCGGCTTCATTGTTTGAGACCTTAAATAGTATATGGAATACATATTTAAGTTGTTCTCCTGTTGGATTGATGAAGAGTACTACAGTGCCACCACCTCAGAGCTTAAGTCAGCCGTCGAAGTACATCACCCATTGCTATAGCAGGTTGGCTGGAGCTTCCACTTGGTCTTCTCGCCATTCTTCCATGAAATCGACTAGTGCTTGTGACTTGATGGTGGTGCGAGGCTTGAAGTCGAGAGTAAGAGACTTTAGTTCCACTGCCCAATTGGAGGTACGTTCGGTGGCATCTCAATTGTAGATTATATCCACCAATGGGAAATCAGTGACAACTGAGATCTTGTATGTGTCGAAGTAGTGGCGAAGCTTACTAGAGGTGATGAGTATAGCGTAGAGTAGTTTTTCAATTGATAGATAACGAACCTTGGATTCCAAAAGAACTTTGCTGATGAAGTACACTGGCCGCTGCACACTGAAGGCATGGCCTTCCTCTTGGCGTTCCACCACCATTGCTGTGCTGATGACGTGAGTAGTCGCAACGATGTAGAGTAGCAGGTTCTCGCCTGGTTGTGGAGCTGTGAGGATGGGGGGCGACTGCAGATGATGCTTGAGGTCTTCCAGCGCGTGTTCTGCCTCCTCGGTCCACTGGAACTTGTCCTGTCATTTTAGAAACATGAAAAAGGGGAGTCCCCATTCTCCATGTCGCGAGATGAATTTGCTCAGGGCCGCCATACAGCCTGTGAGCTTCTGGACATCCTTGATCATCCGTGGAGCCCACATGTCTGTGATGGCGGTGATCTTCTCTAGGTTTGCTTCAATTCCTCGGTGACTGACGATGAAACTGAGTAGTTTCCCTTATGGTACGCCGAAGACGCACTTAGCCAGGTTGAGCTTCCACCAAAACTTGCACAGGTTGTTGAAGGTTTCTTCGAGGTCGGAGATGAACTCGTTGTGGGTTCTGATCTTGATGACCACGTCGTCCACGTAGGCTTCAACATTGCAATGTAGCTGGTCAGCGAGGCATAATTGAATAGCCCGCTGATAGGTGGCTCCTGCGTTCTTCAACCCAAAGGACATAGATGTGTAGGCATATGCACCGAACGGGGTGATGAACGTCGTCTTGATCTGATCTTCTTCCTTGAGGGCAATCTGATGGTAGCCCGAGTAGCAATCGAGGAAAGAGAGCAGGACGCAGCCAATCGTGCAGTGTTTGTTGAGATCAGTGTAATCCACACACATCCTCCATTCATTATTATTCTTTTTCAAAACAAGTACAGGGTTAGCTAGACACTCTAGGTGGTAGACTTCTTTAATAAAGCCAGCGGCGAGTATTTTTGTTAACTCCTTCTTGATGGCCTCCCTCTTGTCTGGAGTGAAGCGTCGTAGTTGTTGCTTCTTCGGAGTGGCTATGGAGTCGACTTTTAGGCAGTGCTCAATCAGCACCTTTGGCATGCCCAGCATATCCACTGGTTTCCACGCGAATATGTCACGGTTGGCCCTAAGAAAACTGATGAGCATTCTTTCCTATTTGTCACTCAAGTCACCTTCAATGAAAGCTGTGTTGGATGGGTCGCTTTCTCGCAGCTGGATGGTCTTGATGCCGACATCCCTAGGGTTGGGTTTTACCCTGGACTGGCTAGGCCTTTGATTGGAGACCTCCATCTCCGTGTCGGCGAGCTTATGTGCGGCCGCGATGACTTCTTTCCTGGCATCTTGAGTACCCTTGATTGGAGCTCTGATTGGAGCTCAAGTTGCCGCGGAATGTGAGTACCCCTGTCTTGCCTGTCATCTTGAGTAGCAAGTAGACGTAGTGGGGTATGGCCATGAACTTGGCCAGAACTGATCTGGCGAGGATGGCGTGGTATGACGACTCGAAGTCAGCCACCTCGAACTTGATGTACTCCGTGATTGGCAGGACCACCGAACCAAGTGGTGCAACCGCATTCCCTGGGACGATACCGTAGAACGGATCCTTGCTGGGGGTGAGCATCTTGGTGATGTTCAGCCCCATCTTCTTCAGTGTACTTGCAAAGAGCAGGTTGAGGCTGCTCCCGCCGTCCATGAGTACTCGGTTCAATTGTGAACCTGCCACGACAGGATCTAGGGCGAGCGGAAATTTTCGCTGCTCAGAGAACCTGGTCCACTGGTTCTCCCTGGGACCTTGTTGTATCTTAGAGGTTTCTGTATGGTCGGCTCGATAGAGTGGATCTCGCACAGAGTTAGCTTCTGCGCACACTTCGAGGGAAAGCCACCGTCTCCACCAAAGATGACATTGACGATGTTCTTTGGGTCTTGGAAATCTTTGGCCCCCGACTTGTCGCCCTTATCGTCATCGTCCTAATCCTTCCGCTTGTCGTCTTGATCAGGGAGTGGAGTGTTGAGTGACTTGCGGAGGCTAACGCACTCGAAGAGTGGATGCTTGGACTTCGGGTGCATCGAACATTGCATGTGCAGGACTTTCTCAAACTGAGTTTGATTGTTCCCCAACTTCTTGCCCTGCGGATTGCACTCAATAGCTACAACTTCATGGTCTGACTTGCATTTTTGGGGGTTTCTCGAGTTGTTCCCTGGCCTCTGTTGGAGTGGTTGTTATCGTTGCCCTGCTTATCGTTGTTGCGCTGGGGAAACGCTCGTTCTCCTCATCCTCCTCGTCGGCCCATCGTGCCATCATGTCGCGGAGTTCCACGGCAGTAGTCAGGCGGTTGCAACTGTAGTCATGGTAAGTGTGCTTCGAGAAAAAACCATTCTGGAAGCAGTGGATGACGTCCTCGTCGGTGATGTTGGCGATGGTGGCTCGCATCTTAAAGAAGCACCAGGTGTAGGACCTCAAGGTCTCGTTCATCTCCTGCTTAACCCGGGACAAGTCATGACGAGTACCTCTCGAATCATGGATCCATGGAAGTTGTCGATGAAGACCATCTTGAGATTCTCCCAGGAGTCGATGGAGTTCGGCTTGAGGCTCTCGAGCCAAGTGAGAGGCGCGGATTCCAAGGCTACCAGGAAGTAGAGCGCCTTGGTGGAGTTGGATCCACCTGACACCTCGATGGCGACGGAGTAGCAGCGAATCCACTAACGTGGGTCCTGCTTGCTGTCATACTTGGGGATGCCAACTGGTTTGAAGTCCTTGGGGTAGGAACGATCAGTGATGTTGGAGGTGAACACGGGGAAGTGGTCACTATCATCGGCATCGTGGTATCTGTCAAGTCGGTCCCTTCTCCTTGCCCCAATGACGCGCCGCGCGTCGCGACCATCATTGATCTTTTGCCTCAAATCAGCCATAGGAGCGTTCTGAGCTGGCCTCAGGCTGGGCTTCACCCTGAGGCCTTGCATTGTGTTGGTTGTGGGGTGGTCGCGGAGGTTGCTACAACTCTTGGTTGATGTTGCCACACGCGGACTGCTGGCCTTGGTAATTGTCGTGGCCGCCCTGATTATCCTGGTTGTGCTGGAGGTTGTCGCCCCCTAGGGTCTGGCTCCACCTCCAGGGGTGCGACTGACCTATGTAGAGTCACCGTGACACTCGAATGTTGAGAGGGTGTTCCGTGTCGAAGACATGGGGTATTGCTCATCGAGTTGCATGAGTGCACACTGGATTAGGTATTGCAGCCTTTGCACCTAGGGGTTTGGCGGTAGTTGTTGAACTAGGAGCGCTGCCTCTACAATGGCGCCGATCAGGGTGCGGTACTCTCGATCTTTGGCCGCTGCGAAGGCGTTGTTGAGGTTCCTGCGGTACGGCGGATTGTGTGTGTGGTTTTCTGCGTTCTGCCTGCGCTTGGCTCGCTTGGCGTTCATCAACCACCGGATCCTCCTGCGTTCGACACTCTCATCCTGGGGAGCGTCCATCGTGCGCTCGTCGGCAGATACGTCCGCGAGTAGTTCGGCGTCGTATTCTAGACCTGGCTCGTCGTCCTCTACGTTGCGGAGGGAATCCATGTAGACTTGGCGATCCGGCGAGGTCTCTGCCGAATGGCTGTACTCGACTAGCTCTCTGCTGCCCTCTTCCTCTTCAGTGATGCGAGAAAGGGGCTTGCCTTCCTGGAAAGGGAGTACCTGCAAGAAGTCCACAAGGCGGGATTCGTATTCGAGTAGCTCAGAGGGCTCCATGCCCTTCCACTACACGAACCGACCTTGCAATGTAGTAGTTATGGTCAGACCCAGGTTACTACCCGGAAAGGATTCGGGGTCATCATCTGAATCCGAGTAGTTGTCAAAGACAGGGGGTCCCCCGGCAAGCGGTGGCTCCCTCGTCTCTGATCTTTAGCAGATGATCTAAGTCCTCCTCCAAGTTGGAGAGAGACTCAAACCACGTAGCCTTCTGGTAGACCGAGGCGGCATTGCGTAACACGAATGAGAATCGGGTACGGCCCTTCTCAGATCAGGTTGAGTCCGATCCGGGATGTCCTGGTGCAGCACAAGTTGAAGTCGCGTCGAGAATGGACATCTTCTTGATTTCCCTGGCGAGATCGAGGAGCAGAATCTCGTCAAGGTTGTCGATGAACTCGTCAAGATTGCTGCATCGCGTTGCTGTAGAGGCCTCCAGCTTGCTGGTGTCGGCTAGGTGGCTGTTGAAGCCACCTGAGCTGCTGGCAACGCAGATCCAGGTGCCAAAGATGAACGTTGTGCCCTCGTCGAGCATGGCGCTGGTGAAGTCAAAAGATGCCATCAAATTCTCCGGTGGATGCTCAATGAACACCCCTACCTAGTGCGCTAGCTATCGGTGTTTAACCTCCAAGCCCACCGAGGGATATCCCGAGGTGGTAGATTGTAGGTGGGGTGTCACCGAGATCAAAAACTCGAAGGTGCAAGGAACACAAGATTTAGACAGGTTCGGGCCGCCGAGAGCGTAATGCCCTATGTCCTGTGTGGTGGTTTGTATTGCCATAGGTTTTGATATTTCTTGAGGGGTCCCTGCCCACCCTTATATATTCTGGGGGGATAGGGTTACATGGAAATCCTAGCCAGATACGAGCTTAGGAGTCCTACCCGAGTACTACTCGGGTAGTTTCCTTCTGTTCCGACTAGTCTTACTATGGTACGAGTAGTTACAACTGATGTAGGGCATGGGCCATGTCCCATCCCTTATCCTAAAATATGTACGCCATGTGCACAGTCCCGTGGCTCCGGGTCTGACAATGGTGAATGCACTTAAGGATTAGCTCAAATGAGGGTTTGGAGGGTGGAGTGGAAGGTCCTGGAGGTGTAGAGTTCATGGAAAATCAGCAGCTTGAGAAGAGGGGGCTGAGGGGTATAAATACCCAAGCCCCCAAAATTAGCTGTTAGTGTGCTGGTTAAGTGATTGTCAAAACTTCTGACCCCGGGTTGGAACTTCCGACCCTTTTAAATCAGCCTGCCCGACGACCCCCTATTGGAAGAAGCTGGCAACTTCCAACAGGGGTCGGAACTTCCGACCCACCATTGGAACTTCCGATACACACTGAAACAGAGAGAAAACTAAGTGCAGTGTGTGATTTATGTCTCTTTTGGGTACTTAGCATCTCAATTAGGCACTTTGACATCTTCAAGCTATCCATTCACATCGCTCTTAATAGTACAGTGTTTCCTATACTCAAAATTGAAATAGAAATTAATAAAAGATCTTTTTTAAGCTTCAACACCGTCTTTAAAGCAAATTGGTGTCTTTTCTTGTTCTTTTTCATTTCATTGGATCTTAACCTGTCCATAACTTTGATAACCCCATTAGCTCCTTAATTATGCATGTCATCAACACCAAAACCCACTTAGGGGCCAAATGCACATTCACTTCGGCATCCAGAGAGAGGAAAGACTGCAGAAAGGGGTGAGAGGGGAGTCCAACGGCAACCAGCAACTACTGCTATGAAAGCACCCGAATGTGGTGGACTACGAGGAACGGACAGGACTATCACCACCTACCGCCTACCATACTGTTCCGTGGGGCGGAATACACTTTTAAGCTAACACTAAGCCAACACACCACGTCTGCACTCATTGTTAGGATTGCTCTTGTAGCTGGCAAGAGAAATCCCCCTCAACCTAGGGAAATGACTTGGGCCCCCTAGTTCGGGCGATAAAACCCACAAGGTAAGACCTCGAAAAATAAGAGAGATAACAAAGCCTTAGGTAGAGGAAAGGACTTCCGCACACAAGCTGGATGACTTGGGAAGATAAATAAATGCGGAAAGTAAAACCGACTCGGAAAGTAAAGAAGATAAATTATATTGATAAATGTCAAAGGAAAAGATACAAGAGCTATACCAGACGTTCGATGATGACTCTGGAATTCCGAGACAAGATCGACTCGACTCTAACTCCCACACTACTAAAGCTAACACTAGAAAGTGAAATGAATGAAGAGATCTCCTTGGTGTGTGTGTGTGTTACAAGCTGATGTGCACCCCTATTTATAGTGTAGGTGGGCTGAGGATCAAGTCGGTGAAGCGGTTGTGGAAGTTGCGTCAGTCCTAAGCCGGCCGGACTCATCCAGACCGGCTGGCCTGGGATGCTGGCCACATGTCACCGCCTTTCTCCTGGACGTTCCTGATGCTCTCCTAGTGTCAATGGAGGTGGCGTCTGTCTAAGAGGATTTCGAGGCTGGCCGGCCTAATCAAGGCCGGTCAGCCTGACTATGGCATGTCTTGTCCCTCCGTTGCACTGACTTGATGATCAACGCTTGCATGTTATCCAGGGAGGCGGTTCTTAGGTATTTGCCTGAGTCTTGCATGCAGGTGGGCCCTTCAATCCATGGGTGAAGCCTTTCGGGTCATTGGATCAAACTAACTTCAAGTGCACGGCTCAGGAGCAAGGTAAGTGTGTTTCATCACCCCTAGATCAGTGACGTGACAATCCGAGGAGGTGCCAGGCTGGCGAGCCTAGGAGAGGCCGACGCCGGTCAGCCTAGGATCCCCATTTTGCCTCATTTTTGGTTCACTTGTTCCTACATTCACAACTCATCCAAAACTTGTGGAACTTGTGAGAAATAAATATATAAAATATGTATGGAACATGGTGTAAAGCTCTATTTATTGCCGAGAAGTTGACGGTCACACTATGTTTCAATGGCCGTCAACACACCCCAAGCTTAGACTTTTGCTCATCCTCGAGCAAAGCTAAAATTTTAGGCTCGGTGGATCAGGAGTTGCGTCAATGTTCACACCCTGCAGGTACCTTGTGCACAACATATTACTCTAACCCATTTTGTACTTTGTATAAGTTGACTCGTACCTTGGTTTTTGGAGTGTGAGGCTTATTCACATTTCATCCCTCATCTTAGGCGGTTGAGAGACTGAACAGTCTTCATCGGAATATTTCCTGCTTCCTATTCAGGTTCCTATCTTGGATTTTTGCAAGTTTTCGAAAGAGGTTCAAGATTCCCCAATGGTGCCCTCAAGTCGCTCAAGGTGTATAGTCCTCACCATGGTCGGAAGTTTGACCATCTTCTTCCTACTCTAAGGCTCATATGTGGAGTTTCATGGGTAGAAAGAGTGTAGCATACCTTGGTTACCTTTGTTGCCGAGCCGAAGAATGGTTCATAAGAGGTTGGTACCTGATCAAATTCCGATCTTATGGAAGGTATGATGTTCAGGGAAGAGGGAGAAAAAATTGGTCTTTATTTGTACTCCTCATTTCTGAATTTTTTGGAGATGTATTGGTCTACCAGACACTTTTGAGGCAAGCAAAACAATGGCTACGTGAAGGAGAAAGATCGGTAGATGACAAGTACCTTCCTCGAATGGACTCACCATTCAGCAAAGCTCAAAGCAACTCAAGATAGCATATGATAGTTCAGATAGTAAAACATATGGCTCTGGATAGGACATGTAAAACAAAGGGGATATCTTGACCATGATTCATTTTCAAAGAAATTCCGAGAGGTTCCCTACTAGAGATTGCAGTTTTATTATGGATTCAACTATCTCAATTCTCACAACAACTTTGACTTTGAAATCCAGTTCATGCTCCCACAACCTCATATTTTTCAATGATAACAATAACCAAGTGCCAACAATTTCAAGTACTAGGAGAGTAAAAAGTTGTAAACGAGGCACTTGCAGAGCATGAATAGAGCAACTATTCATCACTTCCATGATAAGAGCTCACACGGATTTCCACACATAAAAGCTGGGAGTTCTTTTATTCAAAGCATGAAAACATTTTATTATTATTACTACTAATACTATGGCATGGCAACTCTTGAATCGAACGGATGGGTTGGATGACTTACCTGGATACACCCCCAAGCTTAGATGAGGCTAAGTTCTGTTGGTTGGGGTCGTGCTGCTGCTGGTCGGGGTAGTAGTGCTGCTGGTCGGGGTAGTAGTGCTGTTGCTAGCTAGGACCGAGTGAAGACACCGGAGATGTCGTAGTGCATGGCTGAGGTCATCCCCCAGTTTTGCTGTGTGAGGTCGGTGTTGTGCGCAAGGTCCTGGCTGATCTGATCCTGCTGCTGGCCCATAGCGCTAACTTGGGTTGTGAGGTTCATGATCCCCCACATAATCAGGTTCTGATAACCATCATGTGACGAAGTCGATTGTCCTACCTACGATCCATAAGAACTCTGCATACCTGGGGGTAGTAGAATCCCTGCTCGTGGCCGTACCCTATGCTGCCTCCAGCGGCAGTCGAGCCACCATGAGTATAGTGCTCATAGGTGTTCTCAAAGCTCATGTGTGTCGTAGAAGGTCCAACCTACTAGGTAGTGTCCACCTTGGACTGCGGCTGCGATGTGTAACACAATAGGTGTTTACAATCCTAAGCAAGAAAACCTAAATAAAGCAGCATGCATAATAACCTAGAATCATTGAAACAATGCATCTAATTATGTGTGCGCATATGCATGTGCATGAATGTGTATGTGCATGTGTATGTATGTGTGTATGTGAGATTTGTTCCTTTTGTGTTTATAACCATACACGCTCAACTTGTCATAAAAAAATGTAGCATAGAAACACACTCATATTTTAGTACTATAAATCTTCCGCACTTATGACACTCAGCCTTGGAGGTATTGGGGATTCCCGAATTAATGAAAAATTTGCACATTGCAGATGGTTCAAGGTACCTTTAACACACCAAGCGGTTTTGGTGCTAGTGGTAGTGGACAACCGCAGCAGCCGCCACCACCACCCAACATGGCGGAAGTAATGGTCGCCCAGACCGAGTTGCTCCGACAGCTTGTTCATGGGCAGCAAGCGTTTCAGCAATTCCAACAACAGCGGGGTGGACACAATGTCCACCAACCTCAGGCTGCTAGCTACCTGGAGTTCTTGGGCACTCAGCCCCCTCTATTTCACAAGACGGAGGAGCCCTTGGATGCGGATGCTTGGATTCACACAATCGAATCCATGTTTTCTTTACTTGTGGTGCCATGTTCCGATGCAAATAAGGCTCGTTTTGCCGCACAACAACTTCGCGGTACCTCGCGCCTTTGGTGGGACAACTATTTCGCCATGCTCCCAGCCAATCATGTTGTCACTTGGGAGGAATTCAAGAATGCATTCAGAGCCCACCATATTCCAGAAGGGCTTATGGAGAGGAAGTTGAATGAATTTCTAGCTCTTACTCAGGGTACCCGCACCGTACTCCAGTATGCCCAAGCTTTTAATAACCTTTGTCAGTACGCGGGCTATCACACTGACTCCGATGCTAAGAAGCGTGATTGCTTCTGCAGAGGCCTTAGTACCAAACTCAAGGACCGCTTAAACCCCATCAAGGTAGACACTTATAATGAGCTGGTCAATCTGGCAATCACTCAGGAAGACTGTATTTTGCCTCACCATGTTGAGAAGAAGAGGAAGGCACCAGCTGGACCCTCTAGTGCTCCGCCACACAAGTATCGTTTGGTGCAGAATGCTACTTCCAAAGCTCCTCAAAAGGCCCCTCAACAATGGTGTTGGGTTTTCAGGCCCCCACAGCAGCAGGGCGTTGCATGACCCCCTATGCCTCAGCAAACTAGCCCAAGGCCAATTGCTCAGCAGCCAGCTCGTCCGAGCAACGCAAATCGTTGCTCTAATTGTGGGAGTTCTTGTAACAACCTAGGTGTTTCAAATCCTAAGCAAAAAAATCTGAAATAGCATCAAGCATAATAACCCAGAATCATTGAAACAAATGCATTTAATTATGTGTGTGCATATGCATGTGTATGAATGTGTATGTGCATGTGTATGTATGCGTGTATGTGAGTTCTATTCTTTTGTGTTTATAACCTTTTCATGCTCCACATTTCATGACAAATGTAGTATAAAAACACACTCATATTTTAGCACCTTACATAGTGTACTTCAAACACCATTTGCAAAATTAAAAATTTAACACAAGAAATGACTAGTAATTCAAATCCTAGTAGTTTTGAATTTAAAATAACTCTTAAACCGTGGCTCAAATGAACTTTGGGCTAAAACAGAAGTCGTAGATTTTTAAATTCCCCACAATTTTCGTGTTTAGAGTTTCTCAAGTTTCTGTTTGAAATTTTGAGAAAATTTAATTTGAATCCCGGCCCGTTTCTCTCTCTCTCTTCTCTCTCCTCCCCTGTTCTGTCCCGTCGAGGGGCATCGGTCGTCGGCCACCTGGCCGATAATGCCTGCCCCGGCAAGCCGTGCCAAGGCACGACTCCCAACGGGCCCCAACCAGCCACCGACCGAGCCTGCTGCTGGCAATTTGCCCTGCCCCGTATCCCGCCTCTGCCAGCTCGCGCGCGCCACGCGGCTGTCGATTCCCGACAGCCGAGCCACGACCCGCCGCCGACGCCGCACCCTTGCCGCGACCTTGTCCCGGCTGTGCCTCCCTCGGTTGTATCGCGCCCAGCACCACCTCCCCTTCCCTATGCGCCTATAAAAGGGCTGCACCGAGCCCCTGCTCACGCGCACCTGAGTACCACCACCGCCCCGCCATTAGCGCCGCCATTCGACCTTGCCGTCGAGCCCTACTTTTCGCTCCTCCTCCGCCCAAATTGAGGCTCTAAACGGGTCGCCCTCGACCTGCTGGTTCTCCCTGACTTCCCCACGCCGCCCTCCCTCGCTGGACTACCGCCGCCCGTCGCCCGCACCTCGGCGAAGCTTTTGCTCACCGCTGGTAGTCCAACTCTGGCCACCCCAGCCCCAACCAAGCACACCAACAGGTTTCCCTCGACCTCCTCGTGCTCCCCCACCCCTTTCCCCTCACTGCCGACTAGTTCCCTCGCCGAATTTTGGTCGGGAACAACCCAGCCCCGCTTAGGGACTATATTGCAATCGCCAAGTTCTTCTTAGGGTCCTTTCTGCTAGATCTAGGGACCTATCTGCGAGAACTCGAGTACGTTTTGCTTTCAAGAGGCTTGTCGCATGTAAAATCAATGTAAAATCATAGAAAAATCAGAAAAATGCAAACTAAAATTTGTTGTGACCCTCTTGATGAACCCAACTACTTTTGCACAGATGGATGACTAGTTACAAACTAAAACTTGATCTAAAATAAATCTTGTTTTAAATAGCCCATAAATGTATCTCTGGTCTAGAATAGTACTGTGAATGATTTTTGGACTGCAAGCTAGTCTCTGCTTCATAAGACTTGTGTAAAAATATCAAGGCCAGAACAAAGTTGTACAAGTAGTTTTTGTTGGATCTTGTTTGATGTGCTATTTTGCTAGAGTTATTTGTTCATGCTGTTCTACTGATATTTTTGGGCTGAAACTTTTACAGTAGAGTAACCTTGATGCATAAATGCTATGAACAAAGTTTGGAACTTTTTACTTCTGTCTAACTTGCTCATATGTTTTTAGTTGAGAAAAACTACATTAAATCAAAGTAACTAGTTCTGTTGCTTAAAAAAGTAAGAAATTTGAACCAGAGACTACCTTTGAGTAGATTATCATGTTCGAAAAGTTTGAGACACAGAAACTTTGTGGAACTTCCTGTAGAAACATATCTTGATTAACATATATGTATTTTGACTTATTTTCTATGCTCTGTATCTTGCACACTAAATCCTGAAAAATTTACAGTAGACTCATCATAACTTTAGGAGTACTCACTAAAATTTTGAGCACTAGTTCTTGCATGATTTGTTCTGTATAAATAGATGTTGATCCTAGCCATAGCTGTTTAATGTATTTTTTTTATGATTAATCCGCTGAATGAAAATGGCTGGAATTTTTACAGTGAGTTTGTACTTAAGTAATGTACTCTGCATAAAAATCTCAACACTAGAAACTATCTCTACGAGTTATTTTGTTTTAATCCATGCTGACTTAATGAAGTTTATGAAATGACAAAACCACTCAATCACTTAATGAAGTTAGTTAATGCAGATACTACTTGATAAAAGACTGCCCAAGGAAAAGAAAATGAAGTGATTTACAACTTAACTTGAGTTTTGTTAAATTACAACTTTATAGAGAAATAAGTTATTTATCTTCTACCATTAAAACAACTCAAACATATGCATTCATATAGAATCGACGACTCTCGCCGACGGAACCTACGAGCTGGTGACGGAATCTGAGAGTGAGCAGCGTGAAGCTCAAATTAATCTAACTGTAGTTGCTGAAGACCAGAACCAAAGTTCGGAAAAGCCCAAGGCTAGCTTTGCTCAGGAAGGCAAGCCCCGGAGCATGACCCCTATTTTCTTTAAAACTTATGCAACTTTTACTTATATATGGTATTGTGCATTAAGTTTGTAGGAGTTGATTGAAACCCTAGTTGCATGATCCTAGTACCTATGATATGAACACTAGTCTGTGTCAGTCGCTAGATTGCCATACTAATAGGACTCTGGTAAAAGTCGAGTGATTTCCTGTAACTCACGAGATATAGGAGTTGCTTGTTTTACTTATGTTGGAATCAAAAGGTCAACGGACGGGGCTATGTTACAATATTCCTGTTGATGATTGATGCCCCTTCTGTTTAGCGAAAATGCTAAGGTCACGGTGTGTGGTAGTGGTGGTTAAGTTTTTGAACGTACTAACCACATGCCGAGAATATGGTAATCGATAAGCTTAAGTACTTGATTGAACCGGTGCGTGGACATGCCTCCCACCGTCTTGACATCGTTCCCATGGGCACATGGTGAGTGCAAGAGCAGCCACGACCCGGATTCGTTCCGTGGTTCGTGGACCTCTGTACTCGAGGATGGTGGCCCTGATCCATGAAATGGGAATAAAGGGGAAAATTGCACGTGTGACTCTGTGAGTAACCACGTGACGTGTGTTTAGGTTTCCCTTGCAAGGTTAAGAAATTCAATTTGAATCGTCCGTTTCTCGTGGCCATTGAGACTGCTTAACCCTTTTACCACATAGAGTAAGAAGAGGAACGAAGATGATATTTAATCTGGTTGGATGCTCAGTTAATTATTTTCCACCATGTGTGATTTGGATAGTTGCTTACCTAGAATTGTTAATAAACTAGAACTTGATGCTAAAACTTGAAAGCAAGGACTCACTCTTAGATGCTTTTTACTAAAAGCTACCCTCAGCCAAAAGCTTTGCATGTCTAGGAGTCGGTTAAGCCTTGCTGAGTGTTAGTATACTCAGCCTTGCTTGTGGCTTTGTTTTCAGGTGAGACCTTTGAGGACATGGTTGAAAGTTTGACTTGGCTGTGTACTCTTCCTTCTGGTTTGTCGGTGGAATGGGATGCATCCCCGGCCAACGGTGATAACGCTAAATGATGTCATGTACGGGCTTCATCATGATATTTTGTATCGTCGTTAGAAATATCGTTTATTTTCCGCTACACTATTAAACTCTGAAAGTACTTGCCTGTGAATATTTTTGAACTCGATATGTAATAATAATTCCCGTTGAACTCTGTGATGTAAAATTTGTGGATTGTATGTATGCATTGTTTCGATCAAAATTCCAGTGGGTTGCATTGGGATGTTACCCGACAGATTGTCGTTTTACTCTATTTTTAGTGCGTGTTAGCTCGGATTGCCTCTATGGTGATGGTTAGCGCATTTAAGCCGGATTAATTCGGGCCGTTCTGCCACACAATGGTCATGCCTGATCCTGCTGGGTGATGCGTCGTTCCCGGCCTCGTGTTACTAGACCGGCAACACTGCGGCGAGCCGGTTCCTTCTCCATCTGCAAAGTTAGTCACTTAACCGAGTAGAGAGAGAGCCTCGAGCATGGGAGCTAGATTTCTCTATCGTACCCAGGATAACACATGAAGAGAGAGTTTCCCGGCCCCTCGCGCATCAGATGTCCCTGCACAAAATGCTCTAGGCCAACTGTCACACCCTAAAATATTTAATTTTAGGATGTGAGTATCTTTTAGAATGTGTTCATCTATCAATAGGCTTTTTCGAGAATTTTACAGATTTTTCTAGCAATTATTCTCATTTATCCTAGAGCTAGATCCATTATTTTTGGAAGGCTCTAAAATATTTTTTTTGTCCCAAATATTTTATTTGGATTCCTCGTGTCCCAAATTATCTCCAGAGCTTTCCTTGGAATTTTTGGGATTCTTCTGGATATATTTTTCGTGGTTTAAAATGTTTATCTGGACTTTTCTAGATTTATTTTAAGTCTGAAAATATGTTTTGGAAAATGAATTATTTTTCTTTTCATCTCCAACTGGACTTAATTCATTTTTTGTCCAATTCGCCTCAAGACCGTAGAATCGTGCTGTTGAGCTCGGCCACCGCCATAATCTCGTCATCTGTCGCATTTTGACGACAAAAAGTAAACCAAAAGCTTCTCCTTGAGGTACCGAAGCGAACACCCTTGTTTTCGCATTTTGCCTTTCCTTTCCGAAGCTTAATAGCTCGTCCGTCGATCGCCTTCCTTCACCAAGTTGGTGTTATCAAGAAGTTCTCCCAAGGCCGTTTCCCAATTCTTTCTTTCTTTCTCATTTTGATGCTCTCAAAATTCTTGTCGTAATCGAACCGAACCATTGCTTCACCATCCGTCCTTTTTCCTTTGCCCTCTCCATCATCCTAAGATGCCCCATCGAGTTTCTCATTCTCTAATCTCTCTCCCCAATCAAATCACGCTCGAAGGAGAATCGTAACTCAATTTTGGTGTTTTTCGATGATACATCGTAGTCCTCAACATCAACTTTGGTGACCAACACCATCACTCTAAAATCCTAGACTCAACCCAATCTCTCTAAGCAGCCCAACCTTTTTGGCTCTCTCTTTGCCCTTCTCTCCAAGATCCGAATTCTATCCATCGGCCTCAATCAATGTCGGCCCTACCCAACGCTCCTCTCTGACTCTCTACAATGACATGATCCCACTTGTCATTCCTCGTCCTCTTCCTTTCGTTTTCACCATGACAGCCATACCATGCTATGCTCAGTTTATCCATGCGTGCACGCTAGGACTCGTTGACTGAGTCCGGATAGGCAACGCATGCCCGTCCTCCCGAACGCCCGTACCCAACCTGCAAGCTAAGATAGCTTTTCACCCCATGCTGTTTTGGACTTCATCCGAGACCGTATGACTCATTTTTCTATCCTCGGTTTGCGCATCACGCAAGCCCAACCATCCACATTCAATAAAATGATTCAGCTCACTTGATCCCTCTCTCTTTTCTATTTCATGCTCTCGAACATCCCTGGCCCACCTCGTTTCTCTTTTCGACCTTGCTCCTGTACGACTTCGAACAACTCGTTTCTCTTTTCTAACTTGATCCTGTACGGATTCGAACAGCTCGTTTCTCTTTTCGATCTTGCTCTCCCGAACTCCCTGGCCCAGCTCAGCATTCCTGCCCAGCATCCGCTTTGGCCTTCGGCCCAGCCCGACCCGACCTGCGTGATACCAAGTCCACCAGCCCAGCCTTCTCGCCCTATAAAAATCCACGAGACGAGCCCGTTTCTCTATATTCCTCCTGCACAGCCGCCTCCATCGCCTCCTCCCTATTTGCCCCGCAGGCCCCTGCGACCTCCCCTGCATCACCGGCCCTGGCCTCCCCTCACGCCCCTGCTGCCTGCGTCCTTCTCCCGAGCGTGCGCCGCCACCAGGAGCCCGAGTGCTCAGCTCTCCCCCGGCGCCGCCCCTAATGCTGCGCCCCTCCTGCCGTGCGGCACCACCCAACTGCCTGCGACGCCGTCTGCTCGACTCCTTGCGTCGCCCTTTCTCTGCCGCCCGAGATGTGTTGCCCCCTCTGTGTAGCGCCCCCGCCCAGGGCTGCTCGCCTATTCCGAGCAGCGAGCCGCCGCCGTCGGTTCCCTTGCTCCCTGCCACGCCACGCACCCCTGCAGCGAGCACTGCGCGCCTCTACAGCAAGCCGTGTGCCCCCTGCAGCCGCGCCTTGGCCCCCTGCGCACCTTGGCCCTGCACGCCCCTGCAGCCGCGCCACCCTCACTTCTGCACCGCCCAGGCCTCCTCGCCACGAACAGAAGCGCCGCCGCCCCGAAGCAGTGCGCCGCCGCCTCTCCGCCATGGGTAAGAGGTAAAATCGAAATCGAATCCTCTCGTCGTCCTCCTTCTTTTCCCCCGCTCCCCGCGCTCTCCCGTGCCCGGACTCGCCGGGAATCCGGCCAACAGTGCAGCCGGCGGCCATGTCCAGGAACTCCCCAAGCTTTTGCAATTTAGCCTCCTGAAAATCTTGTAATTTCTGCAGTTTTTCGTGTGTCTTGCAAACTTCGCAGAAAACCCCCCAGATCTATTGCATCTTTTCAACCTAGCCCCACCTATGGTCTTTTATGGATCTAACCCTAGATTTTGGTCAATTTGCGAGCTCAGTTTTCGAGTCTTGCAAAAATCAGCAGCTATTTCTTCACGTCTATAGTTAATCGAGACTAGGTCCTTGCAACCTTGATTCATGTGTAGTTTTCTCGTTTTAGATCCGTTTCGATCCGTTCGTTTTATGTTAGTCTTCTAAAATTCTAAGCTATCGTTTATAAATATTGTTGTACCGTAGTTTCTACTTTTAAAATTAAATATAGATTTAATTTGATTAATATCCTCTCATCTAGTTTTCCTAAATAATATCCAATTAAGTCTATACTCCGGTTTTCATAATTAATGTTAACCTAATTAATATCAACTTAAATGTGTTTGTAATTAATTAGTTTAGTTCAACTCAAATCATAAAGTTATGCGTTTAGATGCTCTCACAAGTTCTTTTCTAGTTAATTGTTTGATTAGTATAATTTATACATAGACAATTAAATATAAAATTTAACTAAGTTCTATTTATTAATGCAAATATAGTATGAGTTAATTATAATTAGGGATATTTTTGTTTGAATATATTTTGCATTAGTTTTCTAAATTAAAATAAATGAAGCTTATAGTTCTGTTGTTCTCTTTTATAACATAAATTTTCCGATAGCTATATCTTTTCAACCGTAGCTCTGTTTTCCGCGTTTGTTACGCTCTCGTAACCGTAGCAACGAGCCCTATCCTTTTGTACGCTCTTTTAAAGTTTTCCTTTTGTTTGGTGTATTTGTTCTTAGATGTTCTTGTTTGTTTGTTTGCTTGTATGCTTGGGCCCGATGCTTGTGTGACGTTAGAAGGAGCGTGATCGAAGAGTTTTGAGGATTAAGAGTTTCAAGAACAAGAGTTGAAGACTCTGAGCAGCTATTCTCTAGAAGAAAGGCAAGTGTTCCTTGATCATGCTTTTATCCTACTAATCACAATAAACATAACTTTTTCCTTATGCATGCATGTGTCTTAATTTTGATGGATCCTAATTAAGGATATGCCTAGTCTTTATGATCATTCCTTGTCAACCTGGGTTTTACCTTTTTGTTGGGTAGTCTCTGCTTAGTTGCTATAACTGGTTGTGGTTTGGGAATAATTTATAACTATGATGGCAACAATGATGATGCTACACGTGTTCTATCCATATTCATGCTGTATGTGTTGTTAATCACAAGATTATATGTTTAATCGAAACATGGAGAACCACCCAGGAAAATAGTGCAACCACAATACTATATGGCTCTGATCTTGGCTGATTAATTAGAAACACTAGCTTATGACGATCTTACCGAAAGGGTAAGAGGGGTTGCATCGTCGGGGTATAGCTCGGTCCTCTTGAGGCTATGATATGTGGTCCTTGGCTAAGGCACTTCCTCATTAGGGAGTGTTATGATCGCTTTGACTTGAAACCATAGCGGATTGTCATAAGTTAGAGAATCTTTATAAAGGCCTCGTAGTAAATCCCTTGCCACTCACCTCGAAAGTGTTTAAGAGGCTAGCTACCTCGGGCAAATCGGGAGACACGAATTGTGGGTAAAGTGTACAACCTCTGCAGAGTGAAAGCTGATATATCAGTCATGCTCACGGTTAAGAGCGGCTTGTACCCTCACATGATTACTAAACTTGAAGATGAAATAAATCGTGGACCATGTTTATGGTTATCGTTACACTTCTGTTATATCTCTTCTATTTCTTTAATGTGGGTTTTGGTATGAACTTATACCTTAATCAGGTGCTAATAAAACTTGACTAACTAAAATCGCTTATCGCAGTAAGCCAGTCAGTCTGTCCTTGCTTTTGGCCTTCATGTCATATAATTCCCAACACTTGCTGAGTACCAACCATAAGTGTACTCATGCTTGTTATAATTGCTGCTCAGAAGAGAAAGTTGATGTGAAGTCTTTTGAAGATGATGCTGAGTTCTAGGCCTACGCAACCCCCGGTCAATTGCCTGTGAAGTTTGGAGTCTTCGTTTTCAGGATAAGCTGTATAACTCTGATAGTCTTTTTAATCGTTTATTTATCTTTTCGTGATACTGTTGCTGATTATTCACTGATGAAGTCACTATATATATGGAACTTGATCCTGGCATACATATAGTTATGCATTCGGTTTTGTCCTTAAAACCGGGTGTGACACCAACTAGGAGTTGGTATGCTTCCGTCAAGGGCAAGTAGGTGACCTGGGCATTCTCCAATGCACTGACATGCACAGTAATGCGCGTGACCAGAGAGGTTATGCCGATGGGGCTCATGCCTGCGATCATCTTCTGCCAGTGAGCCAACATGCTCATGACAGGAGAGTACCTCACCTTGTGGGCCATACCGAGCTGCAGAGGCGCAGGTCGGAGTGCAAATGGACAACCATGCAGAGCCATTTTGCTAGTAGCCTAAGCGTGGGGTTATGGATTGACACTATACTATTCTTGCTGCTAACAAGTTCTTCAGAAATTGAGTTCCACAATGTGCTACGGTCATATTGATGACCTTTATTGAGGGCATTAGGATCTAGCAGGCACTTCTTATGGGAACCAAGTGCTACGCTAAGGTCTTTCACCGTTAGCTCATATTGTTCATTAAAGAAACGGAAATAAATTTTAGTTGTTTTACTCGTTTCTTCAATGCTAAGAGACATAAGGAATTCTATGGTTAGGAGCTGCGAACCTGCCTCAGTGATGTCGGCGAAGTCCTCCCAACCGGCGTAGGTGTTGACGGCCATTGAATCATAGTGTTACCGTCAACTTCTCGGCAATAGATAGAGCTTTGCACCATGTTCCATACATATTTTATTTATTTCTAACAAGTTCCACAAGTTTTGGATGAGTTGTGATTGCAGGAACAAGTGAACCAAAAATGAGGCATAATGGGGAAAATCCCAGGCCGACTAGCCTCTCCTAGGCCAGCCCTGCCTAGCACCTCCTCGGATTGCCACGTCACTAATCCAGGAGCGAGGAAACACACTTACATTGCTCCTGAGCCGTGCATTTGAAGTCGGTTTGATCCAATTACCCGAAAGGCTTCGCCCATGGATTGAAGGGCACACCTGCATGCAAGACTCGGGCAAATACCTAAGAACCACTGTTGAAGGTCCTTAAATGCTAAATCTGACCATCAACTAACTCATAAATAAAGGAAGACTATACAGCTTACTCACATATTTGTATCACTAACCTAGTTTCACGGTTGTTTTGGATAATAAGCCATTTCAGGGATACAAGTCTGCAAGAAGGGAGAAGCATACACAAAAACGCAGGCAAAAGTACATAGAAGATCCCATCCTGCGATTACCAAAGATAAGAGAGCCCACAAATCATACCAAACGGGCGCGTCAAGGCACAAATCACCAAGGATCATCAACAGGGCCCACATGGCAGCCAGGCAGAGGAAGGTTGATGTAGCATAGGCCCGATCTTCCGATAGGTATGATAGGTTCGATTGATAGAGAACTCGATGTTGGCGATCTAGACTTCTAATCAGACATGACTCGAACCCCTACAACCATTACACCACTGCTCTGTTGGTTATCAACCAAGTACAACTCGGTTGACCTCGCCAAGAAGGCTTTTCCCTGCAAGCGAATCGAAGAACACAAGCAAGAAAGGATAAGCACACAATCTAAAATTGCAGATGTATATGAAGCAAAAATGAATATGGGGTTCAACCTCTGAACACAAAAGAACTAATCGCCAGAGTGGTGTAGAACAAGAACGGGGGCCCTGATTCACAGCAAAAGGACTCGACGTCACAGTTACAATAAACGATGTCTGTTTCTCGATGGAAAACTAAAACTAAACAAAACCAAAATCCTAATATGGCGGCAGCTACTAAGTTTGTACCCAAGAAGGGCCAAGCTAGGGTTGGGGGCGACAGGGGGGCGCCCACAACATGGGCTTAAGGCCCGACACGATACAAAGACCGTTAAGGCCCAAAACTGGTGATACAGCACCTTGTCATGGTCGCACAGGATGATCCATGAACCTTCTGGATCTAGGAACAGAACCAAAAGAAAGCTTCCGTCGTTAACTTTCTAACGCATCAAAGAATGGCTCGTTTCGATGTTGTATGAGGGAGATGTGGCCGATTCCGTCCAGGGAGGTCTGCTGAATCCGAACTGAACGCGGAGTCCAAGTTGATGGCGACTCGTAACTTGGCGAAGGGCATGACTCATGTGTATCCACCTTGGTGATGTCCTCATCAGTAACTTAACCCGGCCACTGGGCCTACAAATAGAGGGGCATTGTAGCACTTGTAATTAGATCTTTTTTGGAGAATTAGCCCGTGACATTACATGTCCTAACATGCCAACTAAAATCCATTTCTAGATCTTGTGTTGCATAGTTCTTCCTGTTCATTTCGGCTCAAAATCCAACAAAGCACATGGATCCTTTGTTGCGAGTGGCATTGAAAAATGTCCCATATACACGAACGCTAATATGACTACAATCATGGGCAGTACAAGAAATGGTGAACTCGATTTCTTTTGCACATGCCATCTGGTCATCTGCATCTGCCTTAATTATTTCTTGTGTTGCAGAGTTGTAAAACTAAAGCATGGGACATGCAAGATTAGTACAGCTCACCTCGATCGAGCATGTTACACATGCTAGATGCAATTTCATGTGGCAGAACCCCCCGAATTAATTCGGCTTAAGTGCACTAACCATCACCATAGAGGCAATCCAGGCTAACACGCACTTAAAACGGAGTAAAACGACAGTCTGTTGGGTAACATTCCGATGCAACCACTAGAATTTCGATCGAAACAATGCATACATACAACCCACACGAAGGTGAACCCAGAGATTACAACAATCCACAAATTTTACATCATAGAGTTCAACATAAATTATTATTACAAACCAAGTTCGAATTCATGCATAAACAAGTACTTCCAGAGTTTAATAGTGCAGCGGAAAATAAACGATAGTTCTAACGACGATACAAGATATCATAATGAAGCCCATACATGACATCATTCAGCGTTATCATCGTTGGCCGGGGACGTATCCCATTCCACCGACCAACCAGAAGAAAGAGTACACGACCAAGTCAAACTAGCAACCATGTCCTCAAAGGTCTCACCTGAAAACAAAGCCACAAGCAAGGCTGAGTATACTAATACTCAGCAAGGCTTATCCGACTAGTGGTATATACTTAGCCGACTCCTAGACATGCAAGGCTTTTGGCTGAGGGTTGTTTTTGCCAAAAAGCATCTAAGAGTGAGTCCTTGCTTTCAAGTTTTAGCATCAAGTTCTAGTTGATTAACCATTCTAGGTAAGCAGCTATCCAAATCACACATGGTGCAAAATAATTAACTGAGCATCCAACCAGATTAATCACCATCATTGTTCCCAGAGTCACATGTGCAACTTTTCCCCTTTATTCCCGTTTCATGGATCAGGGCCACCGTCCTCGAGTAAATGAGGTCCACGAACTACGGACGACGCTGGGCCGTGGCTGCTCTTGCACTCACCGTAGGCCCATAAGAACAACATCAAGACGGTGGGAGGTATGTCCACGCACCGGTTCAATCAAGTACGTAAGCTTACCGGCATGTGGTTAGTACGTTCAAAAACATAACCACCACTACCACACACCGCGACCTTAGCATTTTCACTAATCAGATGGGGCCTCAATCATCAACAGGAATATCGTAACATAGCCCCGTCCGTCAACCTTATGATTCCAACATAAGTAAAACAAACAACTCATATATCTCGCGAGTGGCAGGAAATCACTCGACTTTTACCGGAGTCCTATTAGCGTGGCAATCTAGCGACCGACACAGACTAGTATTCATATCATAGGTACTAGGATCATGCAACTAGGGTTTCAATCAACTCCTACAAACTTAATGCACAATACCATATATAAATAAAAGTTGCATAAGTTTAAAAGTAGGGGTTATGCTCCGGGGCTTGCCTTCTTGATGACTTCAGTTAGATTAACTTGACCTTCGCGCTGCTCACTCTCGGACTCGAGCACCACCTCGTACGTTCCATCAGCGAGAGTAGTCGAATCTATATGAAATGCACATGTATGATTTATTGGGATGGTAAAGATTTAACTACTTCATGATAAAGTTGCAATCCAACAAACTCAATTTTTGTTGTGAAGCACATATTTTACAAATCCTTGGGCAATCATTTATAGAGTACAAGTTAAGGTAATTAACTTCATTAAGTAAGTGGGGTTTTTATTATTTCAAAAGTGCTATTTTTCAAGATCAAACATGGATTATTCATAACTATTGTTTAAGACAGTTTTGGTGTTGAGATTTTTATGCAGAGTATTTTACTTAGAAACAAACTTACTGTAAAATTTCCAGATAATTTCATTTATCATATTAATCATGAAAAATATATTAAACAACTACTTCTAGAATCAAAATCATTTTATACTGAACAACTCTTGCAAGGACTAGAGCTCAAAATTATACTGAGTGCTCCTAAACTTATGGTGAGCCTATTGAAAATTGTTCATGTTTTTTTTGTGTACAGGACTCAGAGCATAGAGAAAAAAATAAGTTAAGATACATCTACACTAATAAAGATTTGTTTCTACAGGTAGTTCCATAAGGTTTCTGTGTCTCAAACTTTTCCAACATGATTTAATATTTCATATTTTTCTAAGCACCAGAACTAGTTACTTTGATTTAATGTAGTTTTTCTTAACTAAAAACATATGATAAAGTTAGACAGAAGTAAAAGATTTCAAACTTTATACATAGCTTTTATGCATCAAAGTTACTCTACTGTAAAAGTTTTAACCCTAAAATATCAGTAAAACAGCATGAACAAATAACTCTTAGCAAAAATAGCACATCAAGCAAGATCCAACAAAAACTACTCGTAGGGACAGGTTCTGGCCTTGAGATTTTTACACAAGTGTCAACAAGCAGAGACTAGCTTACAATTCAAAAATCATTCCCAGTACTGTCCTAGATCAATAGATACATTTATGGGCTATTTAAAATAAGATTAATTTTAGATCAAGTTTTTGTTTGTAACTAGTCATCCATCTATGCAAAAGTAGTCGGGCTCATCAAGAGGGTCACAACAAATTTTAGTTTGTATTTTTCTGATTTTTCTAGGATTTTAGATTGATTTTACAAGTGACAACCTCTTGAAACAAAAAGTACTCGGGTTCTCGTAGATAGGTCTCTGGATCTAGCAGAAAGGACCCTAACAAGAACTTGGCGATTGCAATGTAGTCCCTAGGCGGGCTGGGCTGTTTCCAGCCAAAATCCGGCGAGGAAACTAGTCGGCGGCGAGGAGGAAGGTGTGGGAAACAGAGAGGGGGCCAGGGCGCACTGATTTGTGGCGTTGGTGGGGCTCGGGGACGGCCGTAGCAGGGTCCTCCACAGTGGACAATAGGCGGCGGTGGTTGGTGGCGGCGTTTGCACTATTCCGGCGGGGCAGGGGTGGTGTGGGCGGGCTTGGAAGCTCCAGTGGGAGGTGGGGAAACTCGCTGGAGGGTCAATTTGGGCGGAGGGAGGTCAGGGGTGGGAGCTCCACGATGAACTCGAGCTTGCCAGCGGCATAGGCGGGCTGTTCGGGCGTGCGTGCAGGAAGGGGCTCGGCTGCCCCCTTTATAGGCAGGGTGAGGGGAGGAGAAATGAGCTGGCAGCTGGCGCTGCCTTAAGGGCGAAGGGAAGGGCCGGTCGGGCGGAGGGGACGCGCGGCAGTGGCTCGGTCGGCCGGCTGTCCTCGTGACACACGATTGGGGGGCAGTCCGCCGCGTGGCCAGTGTGATCTTGGGAGGGGAGAATTCGGGGATCGAGCGGTCGGGCTAGGTGAGGCCAAGTGGCACCGGTGGCCAGGTGGCGCCGCGGTCGTGTGACAGGGAGGCAGGGGGCTAAGGAGGAGAGTGGAGGGAGAAGGTGGGAGACTTAAGCGCAAAAAGCGAAAACAGCAGGGGCCTGGGTGAAAAAGGAAGCTGAAACTCATTCTTCCCAAGGTCAAATCAAAAACATATGAATACCATTTTTTCTCAACTTTTCAAGATGTACATTTTATCTCTCATGACTTTGTTCATTTGAGCAATGTATAAAAAGTTATTTTGAATTTCCAAAAACTAGTATTTAAATGACATGTCATTTCATGTGAATTTTTGCACTTCTAGCCCTTGAAGTTCAACTAGACTTTTGTTGCTCTTGTTATGACAGATGTGCCATTAAATTTTTAGGGTCATTTGTGATCAACTTTGAAAGTTACAAGGGTTTGTTTGCAAGAGTTCATATGTATACGCATATATATATACACATATTCATTTGATTGAAAGGTATATTTTGATAGGTTGTTTTATACTTTTCTTGCTCTTTTATGCCTAATTTCATGTTACGGATCTTTGTTTAGCCTTTTAGACACCCAGGGTGTCACAGCTGCGCTACCGTCTTTTGGGCCGTTGGGTCGAGTATTGTGTTGGTGTCCATTAGGGACGTGTCCAGGGTTTGTTGGACGATCCTAAACCTTTATATTCAGTAGCCATCATTCAAGTTAGGTTTGGGTTTTACTTAGATTAATCTGTCAAGAACTGTTTCGCCATTATCGGTTTATGAGACCCCAATTCGTGAGCTTAATCATTCACTTGCAATCTTTGTTGCGGTTCTTTCTTGTGCTCTTTGATTCGCAGGCAAGGATTAACCTTCATTGCAAGGTCAACAGGGCAAGGCATGGTTGATAACCAAGAGATGACGTGGTGCTTCAATTTTGGTCTCGGGTCTTGTTGATCGGAAGCCGGATCGCTTGTGTCGGGTTATTGACAAATCGATATTTATCCTCCTGACGGAAGATCGGGCACCCTATCAATCCCATCAAGTGGTAATCAGAGACTTAGGTTTACCGTCAGGTTTGCACTTTCACCATCCTTGTTTTCGCCTTCATCCCATAGTCCACAATCAGCCATAGTTTTCACGCTGTCGATTTCGCCACTATTTTAATTTTCCCCATCCTAGAACCCTCGCCTTTAGCTTTTGCATAATTTAGTTTCAGAGTCTGTTGTGTTGAGTTTTTTTTCCTAGGTTGAGTTTGGTTGCTGGTATAGATTTATTTCATCCATCAGTTCGTTGATCCTAACATCTGCTGTAGTTCTATCCATCAAACCCTAACCTTAACCTATCTCGATATCCTGATTTGGAGGTTCTTCCATAAAATAGTCATAACTTTTGCCTAAGGACTCTATAGAATCCTGATTTGCAGTCTTTTTTTCATGGACATCTAGAAATTTTTTCATCTGTTGGTGATAGGCTTTGTCCGTTCTGCAAAAATTAAAATTTCAAAATTCAACCTGAAAGACTAAGTTTTCAAGAAAACAAGTTCCAATTTAATTTTTTGAGCATCTACTTGTTTTTCTATAGGTCAGAGCTTACATCTAATTGTTGTGCAACTTTTTATGGTTCATTCTCTTGTGCTCCTAGTTGAAAGAAAAATATTGAAAAAAAAGAAAAGAAAAAAGTGTTAAGAGCAAAAAAAAGAAAGACCAGGATCGCATAAAGAGGATATATAGCAGTCTGAATTGTTGTGTTCTGTTGCCATTGTCTGTGTTGCCTTCATTTTCTTACTTCTGCAACAACTAGTTCATCCTAGGATCAAGTTTATACCAGCAACTAGGCAAGTGCTTTGGACATTTATTTAGCATTGCTATCTGTTTCTGAATTGTGTCCCACATACATATATATATTGTTGCCTTCAAAAGCTCCACATATTACTCCTGTTCTGCAAGTATTCGAGTTTTGCAATTGTGTACCACTTGTCGGTGTTTTACCGCCACGCCCACCGAGGGATACCCCCGAGGTGGTGAGTTTGTAGGTAGGGTGTTGCCGAGATCAGGAACTCAAAGGTGCAAGGAACACAAGGTTTAGACAGCTTCGGGCCGCCGAGAGCGTAATACCCTACGTCCTGTGTGGTCTATATTGCCTTAGGTGGTGATCGGGTGATCTCCTATTTGGAGGGGGTCCCTGTCCGCCCTTATATAGTCTGGGGGGACAGGTTTACATGGAAGTCCTACTCGGGTACAAGCCCAGGAGTCCTACCCGAGTACTACCGTGTTCGACTAGTTTCACTACTGTATGAGTAGTCCTACTATACTACGATTAGTTACAACAGATGTAGGACGTGGGCCATATCCCATCCCTTATCCTAGGAAAAGTACGCCAACGTGGACAGTCCTATGTGCCCGGGTCTGACAAGCCCCCGAGCTTTTCGTAGTCGAGTACTGCAGGCGTCCGAGTACTTCTGAAAGCGTCTTCGAGTTCTCCCGAACTTCATCTTTAAGGTGTCCTCCGAGTACTTCCTTGGCTGCAACAAGGCTGTGAGGTGCTCATGCCCCGAGTAGTTGTCAAGTCTTCTTTTATATGGGGTGCGATTAAACTCGCCCCCGAGCCTTAAGTTGACTAGAATCAGGCTGAGGGTCAATTTAATCTTGAGTCTTCTTTTCTTATCTTCCAACAGATTTGAAAAATAAGTCGCTGATGACACGTGTCCTGCAGCCCCCGAGCCTTGAATCCAAATCCCCAAGGTTTGAAATAAAGGATCCAAAGAATCGTGGCATACAATATGTGACAATAAAGATTTGATGGTTAAGATGGGCAAATCGGTTTAGTAAATTCGGAAACCTCTTTTTTCGGGAAGAATTCCCTAAAAAAATGGTTAAGCAAATAACTTCTCCAAAATATGCCCGAAATTACCTCTCAAATCAGATCCTGTTCCCTGAGTCAATGACTAAATAAGACCACTGGGTAATAATCTGAAAAAACCCCTTATTTCAGAATAGAATCCCTGAAATAATGGTTAACAATCATCTTCCCAAGATAAATCTTTAAAAGCCTCTGGAATCGGGAACTTCCGAGTAGTTTTGCAGCGTTCACCATTAAAGCATGAGAGAAGTCACTGAAAGCACGCTCAGTACCTTGTCGCATCCAGCCCCGAGCCAGAGAGATAGATGAGTAGAATAGTGTATACCTAGCAATCGGTAGCGCCAGCCCCCGAGCCGAGGCAATGGCCAAGTTGCCGCTGGATCTTGAATCATTCGATGAAGCCGTCTAGCCGGAGTCGAGTAGTCGAAGTAGTCGAACAGGTGTAGAACTAGTCGTAAACTAGTAAAATGCCTTGTTATGGGAGTGAGGCCCCTTCAGTAACATGGTATACTAGTCGGAAACTAGTAATCTGTTACTGGAAATATGGAAGCGAGGCCCCTTCAGCAAACTTGCGTGTAATTCCAGTCATAAACCAGTAAAACAGAGTTATACTAGAAGTATTGATCTCCAGGCACCGTCAGAAGATGTCTTGGTTGATTAAGGATGAAAATGGCGTAGATGCTCGATATTCCAGGAATTAGGAACCTCCTGGCCATCATGTACTGTAAGCGGTATGACCCAGGGCCTGTAACCTTGTGCACGATGAAAGGCCATTCCCATCGCGAGTTAAGCTTGTGTAACCCAGTGTCATCCTGGATTCGTCAAAGAACCATATCTCCAACATTGAAAGAGCGTCGTTGAACGTTCCGGTCGTGGTACTGACGGAGTCCTTGTAAGTAGCGGGCCGACTGGAACAAGACGTTGCATTTGATTTCCTCAGCTGAGTCGAGCTCAAGATGTCTTGCGGTGTCAGCCTCGCCTTCTTCAAACGTCTCCAGTCGAGGAGACTTCCACATCACGCCAGCTGGTAATATAGCTTCAGACCCGTATACGAGGAAGAAAGGTGACTATCCTGTGGCTTTGCTTGGTTGTGTGCGAAGCCCCCAGACTATTGATGAAATCTCGTCGATCCACTTGCCGCCCTTTTTGCTGTTCTCGTCATAGAGTCTTTTCTTCAATCCATCAAGAATCAAGCCATTGGTGCGCTCAACTTGGCCGTTGCCCCGTGGGTGAGCCACTGAAACGTATTTGACTTCAATGGAATTGCATTCACAGAAATCCCAGAATGGATACGAGTGGAAATTGGATCCCAGGCCCGTAATGATGGTGTTGGGGAAACCAAAACGGTGTAGGATGTTGCAGATGAAGGTAATCACTCGATCTGCAAAGAGCGTTGTGATTGGCTTGTACTCGATCCACTTGGTAAACTTGTCGATGGCCACCAACACGCTTGTAAAACCACCCGGCGCAGTGGTCAGGGGCCCTATCATGTCCAGGCCCCAGCATGCAAACGACCATGAAGGTGGTATGGTGATGAGGTTGTGAGCCGGGACATAGGGCTATTTCCTGAAAAACTGGCAGTTTGTACATCGGCGAATGAGTGCTTTGGCATCTGCCAAAGCCGTCGGACAGTAGAAACCAGATCTAAAAGCCTTGCCGACTAGTGTTCGAGAAGCCGCATGGTTCCCGCACACGCCTTCGTGAATCTTTTGGAGTATCTCTCTGCCCTCCTCCGTGCGAACACACTTCATGAGTATGCCTGACACTCATCCACGCTTGTACAGGTTACCCCCGACTAGAACGTACCCTTTACTGCGCCTTAGGATGCGAGTAGCTTCAGCGCTCTTTGGGTCGATGCCGGGGGGTTGTTTGTGCTCCTGGATGTAGTCGATGAAGGTCACCCTCCAGTCGACCTTGATCATCAAGACCTCTCTGTTGGGTTCCTTAGGACCCTGAGCGATGGAACTTGAGTCGGGTGCCTTGATGGAGGGGTGATGCAACTCGTGAACAAAAACTCCTGGTAGGACGTTAGCTCGATCAAAACCCAGTTTGGAGAGCACATTCGATCCCACGTTGTTGTCGGGAATCACATGGTGGATTTCCAACCTTAAGAACTTGTTCTTGAGCTTGCGTATCTCCGTAACATACGCGTCCATGGTGTCCTTGTTGAAGTCCAACTCCTTGTTGACTTGTTGGACCACCAGTAAGGAGTCACCGTAGACAAGTAGTCACTTGATGCCCAGAGAGACTACAAGGCGTAGCCCGTGCAATAGTGCCTTGTACTCGGCTTCGTTGTTAGAGACCTCAAATAGTATTTGGAACACTTACTTGAGTTGTTCTCCTCTCAGACTGATGAAAAGTACTCCCGCGCCACCGCCACCGAGCTTGAGTGAGCCAATGCTCTGGCTGGTTGGCTGGGGCTTCCACTTGGTTTTCTCGCCACTCCGCCATGAAATCGACTAGTGCTTGCGACTTGATGGTCGTCCGGGGCTAGAAGTCGAGGTGAGGCCCCCTAGCTCCACTGCCCACTTGGAGATGTGCCCGGTGGCATCCCGATTGTGGAGGATATCTGCCAATGGGAAGTCGGTGACCACCAAGATGTTGTATGCATCGAAATCATGGTGAAGCTTCCTGGAGGTGATGAGTATACCGTAAAGTAGTTTTTGAATTGTCGGGTAACAAACCTTGGATTCAGAAAGTACTTCACCGATGAAGTAACCGCTACACCCCGAAGGCGTGGCCTTCCTCCTGGCGTTCCACCATGATTGTCGTACTGACGACGTGAGTAGTCGTGGCGATGTAGAGTAGCAGGTTCTCACCCGGTTGGGGAGCAGTCAGGATGGGGGGCGACTGCAAATGGTGCTTAAGATCTTGTAGCGCCTGCTTTGCCTCCTCGGTCCACTGCAACTTGTCGTGTCGCTTGAGCAATTTGAAGAAGGGTAGTCCCCGTTCTCCAAGTTGGGAGATGAATCTGTTCAAGGCTGCCATGTAGCGTGTGAGCTTCTGGACATCCTTAATCGTCTGTGGAACATCTATGGCTGTGATGGCGGTGATCTTCTCCGGGATTGCTTCAATTCCTCGGTGACTAACGATGAAACCGAGTAGTTTTCCTTGTGGCACGCCGAAGATGCACTTCATTGGGTTAAGCTTCCATCGAAACTTCCGCAAGCTGTTGAATGTTTCCTCGAGATCAGGGATGAACTCATCGTGGGATTTGGTCTTATTGACCATGTCGTCCACGTAAGCTTCAACGTTGCGATGTAGCTGGTCCGCAAGGCACAGTTGGATGGCCCGTTGATAGGTGGCTCCTGCGTTCTTCAACTCGAATGACATTATTGTGTATGCATATGCTCCAAAAGGGGTGATGAACGCTGTTTTGATCTGATCTTCTTTCTTGAGAGGTATCTGGTGGTAGCTCGAGTAGCAGTCGAGCAAGGAGAGCAGGACACAGCCAACCATAGAGTCGATGACCTGGTCAATGAGTGGGAGCACGAAAGGATCCTTCGGGCAGTGACTGTTGAGATCAGTATAATCCACACACATCCTCCATCCATTATTATTCCTTTTCAAGACTAGTACAGGGTTAGCTAACCACTCGGGGTGGTACACTTCTTTAATAAAACCAGCCGCGAGTAGTTTTGCTAGCTCCTTCTTGATAGCTTCTCTCTTGTCAGGGGCGAAGCGTCGTAGTCGTTGCTTCTTCGGAGTGGCTTTAGGGTGCACTTTTAGGCAATGCTCTATCAACTCCTTTGACACCCCTGGCATATCTGCTGGCTTCCACGCGAATATATCTCGGTTAGCCCTAAGGAAGCTGACGAGCGCGCTTTCCTATGTCACTCAAGCTGCCTCCGATCAAAGCAGTCTTCGACGGGTCACCTCCTTGCAGCTGGATGTCCTAGATGCCGACGTCGTTGGGGTTGGGTTTAACCCTCGACTGGCTATGCCACTGCCTGGAGATCTCCATCTCTGAGTCGGTGAACTTCTACGCAGCCGCGAGTACTTCTGCAGATGGCTCTGGCACGCATGATGTTGTGGCGTACTCGATCGCCTCCTGGTCGCAGTCGTACGACTTTTTCAGGTTGCCACGGAGCGTGAGTACGCCTGTCTTGCCTGGCATCTTGAGTAGCAGGTAGATGTAGTGGGGCACGGCCATGAACTTGGCCAGTGTCGATCTGCCGAGGATGGCATGGTATGACGACTCGAAGTCAGCCACCTCGAATTTGATGTACTCGGTGCGGTAGTTATCCTTCATCCAGAAGGTAACTGGCAGGACCACTGAGCCGAGTGGTGTAGCCGCGTTTCCCGGGACGATGCCGTAGAATGGAGCACTGCTAGGGGTGAGCATCTTGGAGATGTCCAGGCCCATCTTCTTCAGAGTACTCACGAAAAGCAGGTTGAGGCCGCTCCCACCATTGATGAGTACTCGGGTCAGCTGTGAGCCCGCCACGACAAGATCTAGGACGAGCGAAAATTTTCCCGGCTCAGAGAAGCTGGTCCATTGATCATCCCTAGAGAAGGAGATCGGGACCTTGCTGTATCTTAGAGGCTTTTGCGTGGCCGGCTCTAAAGAGAGGATTTCGCGCAAGGTCAACTTCTGCGCTCGTTTGGAGGGGAATCCGCCATCTTCGCCGAAGATGACGTTGACGACGTTCTTCGGATCCTGGAAGTCCAGAGCCCCCGACTTGTCACCCTCATCATCGTCCTCCTGGTCCTTTCACTTTCCTGCTTGGGGAAGGGGTGAGGCATTGAGAGACTTGCGAAGGCTGACGCACTCGAAGAGCGTGTGTTGCAACTTCAGGTGCATTGGGCATTGTTTGTGCAAGACTTTCTCAAATTGTTTTTCATTGTTCCCCGACTTCTTGCCACGCTGATTGCGCTCAACGGCCGCAACTTCCTTGTCTGGCTTGCGCTTTCGAGGGTTCCCCGAGTGGTTCCGCTGGCACTTGTCGAAGTGGCCGTTGTCGTTGCCCTGCTTGTTGCTGTTGCACTTGGGGAAGCGGTCGTTCTCCTCGTCCTCCTGATCAGCCCACCGTGCCATCATATCACGTAGCTCCACGTCAGTAGCCGGGCGATTGCGTCCGAAGTTGTGGTATGTGTGCTTCGAGAAGAGCCCGTTCTAGAAGCAGCGGATGACGTCTTCGTTGGTGATGTTGGTGATGGTGGCGCGTATCTCAAAAAAATGCCGGGTGTAGGACCTTAGGGTCTCGTTCATCTCTTGCTTCACCTGGGACAGATCGTGGCGAGTGCCCGCTCTGATCATGGATCCTTGGAAGTTGTCGATGAAGGCCCACTTGAAGTCCTCCTAGGAATCGATGGAGTTTGGCATGAGGCTTTCAAGCCAAGTGAGGGGCGCAGACTCCAAAGCTACCAGGAAGTAGAGAGCTTTGGTGGAGTTGGATCCCCCTGAAACCTCGATGGCAACGGAGTAGCATCGGATCCACTATCGCGGGTCCTGCTTGCCGTCGTACTTGGGGATTCTGACTGGTTTGAACTCCTTGGGATAGGATTTTTCGGTGATGTTGGTGGTTAAGGCGGGGAAGCGGTCGTTGATGTCGTCGTCGTGGTACCTATCAGTACGATCCCTTCTTTACTTTGATAACACGCCACGTGTCGCGGCCGTCATTGATCTTCTGCCTAAGGTCAATCGTGGGAGCGTTGTGAAGGCTGGCCTCGAGTGGAGCTTGGCCTTGAGTCCTTGCACCATGTTGGTTGCAAGGTTGGCGAGTAGATTGTTGTACTTCTTGTTCATCGTTGCCATGCGCGGACGGGTGGCCCTCGTTGCGCTGGCGACTGTAGTTCCTCCGGTTCCTAGGGCCTCTTCCGGGGGTGCGACTGATCAGCGCAGTTTCGCCATGGTGCTCAGACCTCGAGGGTAGATTCCGAGTGGAAGACACTGGATGTTGTCCATCGAGTTGCATGAGCGCACGCTGGGTCAGATACTGCAGCCTTTGTATCTGAGGGTTGGGTGGTAGTTTTTGGGCTAGTAGAGCTGCTTCTGCAATGGCGCCAATCGGTGTACGGTACTCCCGATCCGCGGCTGCTGCAAAAGCGTTGTTGAGGTTCCTTTGGTACATTGGATTTTGAGTGCGATTTTTCGCGTTCCGCCTACGCTGGGCACGCTTGGCGTTCGTCACCCGCCGGATCGTTCAGTGCTCCTCGTTCTCGTCCTGGAGGGGCGTTAGCTGTGGGCTCATCGGCAGAGACGTCCGCGAGTTGCTCCTCGTCGTACTCAGGACCCAGCTCATCATCATGCACGTTGCAAAGGGAGGCCATGTAGACTTGACAATCCGGCGAGTTGTTAGCCGTATGGTTGTACTCGAGTAGTTGTGCTACTGTCTCCCTCTTCCGCGATGGGAGAGAGAGGTTTGCCCTCCTGGAAGGGCAGTTCCTGCATGAAGGCCACAAGGCAGGACTCGTAGTCGAGTAGTTCGGAGGGCTCTAAGCCCTTCCAGTACATGAAACGGCTTGGCGGCGTAGATGTTATGGTTAAACCCAGATGGTTCCCCAAAAACGATTCGGGGTAGCCATCGGGTTGCGAGTGGTTTTCAAGAGCGAGGGCCCCTCGACGGGCGGTGGCTCCCTCGTCTCCGAGTCCTCCTCGGCTCTGGCTTGAAGGTGTAGTACTAAGCGACGAGTACTCTTCGTTGGAGTCCGAGTACTTGTCGAAAACGGGGGCCGCCCGGCAAGCGGTGGCTCCCACATCCTTGAACTTGAGCATCATATTTAAGTCCTCCTCCAAGTCGTAGAGGGACTTAGATTGAGTGGTCCCCTCAGATCGGTTTGAGTCCAATCTGACTAGTTCTGGTGCATCACGAGTGGAAGTCGCGTCGAAAATAGACATCTTTTCGATCTGCAAGGCCAGATCGGGGAGCAGCAACTTGTCGAGGTTGTCAATGAACTCGTCAAGGTCGCTTCTTCGAGTTAATGCAGAGGTCTCCGGCTTCCTGGAGTTGACTAGGTGGCTGTTGAAGCCACCCAAGCCGTTGGCGACGCAGATCCAAGAGCCGAAGGTAAAAGTTGTGCCCTTGTCGAGCACGGCGCTGGTGAAGTTGAATGACGCTATCGAGTTCTCCGGTGGATGCTCGATGAACACCCCTACCTGGCACGCCAGCTGTCGGTGTTTTACCGCCACGCCCACCGAGGGATACCCCCGAGGCGGTGGGTTTGTAGGTAGGGTGTCGCCGAGATCAGAAACTCGAAGGTGCAAGGAACACAAGGTTTAGACAGGTTCGGGCCGTCGAGAGCGTAACACCCTACGTCCTGTGTGGTTTGTATTGCCTTAGGTGGTGATCGGGTGATCTCCTATTTGGAGGGGGGTCCTTGTCCGCCCTTATATAGTCTAGGGGAACAGGTTTACATGGAAGTCCTACTCGGGTACAAGCCCAGGAGTCCTATCCGAGTACTTTTCGGGTAGTTCCTACCGTGTCCGACTAGTTTCACTACTGTATGAGTAGTCCTACTACACTACGAGTAGTTACAACAGATGTAGGGCGTGGGCCATGTCCCATCCCTTATCCTAGGAAAAGTACGCCACGTGCACAGTCCCGTGTGTCCTGTCTGACACCACTCTCTCAAGGTAAGAACTAGCCACCGGTTGTACCGCCCTTTGCATTGCGTTGGTGAGATCCTTGTAAGAGCTTGGTAAGACATGTTTGAGAGGAAACGATTCCACTGTCCAGGCATAGTAATTGATAGGATAATCCTTTGTATGTTCTCCAATTTTTATTAACAATGACAGGAACCAAAGACCTCACGGAACGTGATCCACATGTGATATCAAAGCCCACATCACTGCAGCTACATCTACTCATGGAGGTCGTTACATTCTTTCATCCCTTACAACTTATGATGGTATAGGTGTTGATGAGTATATTGCTTGGGAACTAAAGATCGATAATATTTTTGCACAATGTTGTATGTGTGAATGAAGGAAGATTAAAAATGCAACTAGTGTTTTAACTAATAGTGCATTAATTTGGTGGGAGGACTTGTGTGCTTTGGAAAAACCTAAAACTTGGAATGGTCTGAAAATAAATATGAGAGAAAATTTTGTTCAGCAACAATCAAAGGAGGCAGTCACGATTGCACCTCCTCTTATGCATTATCTTTTGCAGGACATTGCACAAATGAAAGTGGATCATGCGGAAGAGAATGAAGTGCTTGCAATATCATGTGAATATTTAGAAGTATCAACTGTTCATGCACCTACAATTTCTGAAAATGAGACCCAAGATAATAAAAAGGGTGCTACACTCGCGCAAGGTGAGAATTCTTCTGATGAATTGACTTTGTCCACAAATCATGCTATCATAGAGCAACATTTAGTAGTATGTTTGACTGATTTACCTTTGTTACAAAATGATTTGCCTACGTTACAAAAAGATTTTCCAGCTGATTCTAGTGATAAAGAGAAGTTGTATGTTTATAGTTCCATTAACCATGTGCCACAACTTGTAGATAAATGTGATACTCTTTCTTTAGCACCTTACAATTGTGCTGGAAATAAATCTTTTCTTCCTATTACAAGTGCACAAGATGAACTGAATTTTTTATTTTCTGTAAATACTTTGGGTTATATTAAATTTGATAATCTGTGTAATCTAAGTTGTTTGGAGGAGAGAATTTTTGGAAATTCTGAATTGTCATGGTTGTCTCTTAATACATATCACTTTATTGGCAAATATAACTTCAGAGGAGAACATATGGTACATCGAGCTTTTATATTTGTTCAAATCTGAAATCTCCTTTGGTTGTACAACGATGAGATCAAGTAGAGGACTGCAATACCATACCACTAATCTTGTCATGTCAAGTTCCTCTAGTTTTATTGTAAAGAAATAGGTTCAATTCAAAGAAAGGGAGCATTATTGGTTATTACCTATGATATCTTCAACAACTACAGCCAAAGCACGAATGGTTTGCTTTCAAGAAGGGGAGAATGATGTGGACATGACATGCATAGATACGACCATTCAAGAAGAACATACGGTGAGCTTGTTCCAATGCACTTTTAGTAATTTTGAGAATAGATTGCTACCTAAGAAAATTATTATATGTAGGAATAATAAAGACATCAAAGAAGTATGTGGAGAGAGGCATGGAGGAGAATACCAGCTCGGGCGTCCAAGCCAAGTGGAAGGCCCACAACATATCAAATTCGACTCCACCTCAGAGTCCTGGACCAGGCCGCCTTAAAACTGATGCCCAAGTCGCATACGGAGTCCAAATTCAACATTCTACATATGTACGGAAAGCTAAGAAGGAAAGCTTTCTAATGCCACCGGTTCCACATCCTTATCTGGTCCGACTCAATGGGTATCATTGAAAAAAGTGAACATCCAAAATCTGTTAGGGTACTGTGCTGCCGTCTTTTGGGCCATTGGGCCGTGTATGTGTTGGAGTCCATTAGGGACGTGTCTAGGGTTTCTTGGATTACCCTAAATATTTATATTCAGTAGCCGTCGCTTAAGTTAGGTTTGAGTTTTGCTTAGATTAATCTGTCAAGACTAGTTTTGCCGTCATTGTTGAGACCCCAATTCGTGAGCTTAATCATTCACTTGCAATGTTTGTTGCATTCTTTCTCGTTCTTGCTTGTGTTATTCAATTCACAGGCAAGGATTAGCCTTCGCGGTGAGGTCGACCAGGCAGCGCACGGTTGATAACCAAAAGACGATGTGGTGCTTCGGTTGCGGGCTCAGGTCTTATAGATCAGAAGCCGGATCGCTTGTGTCGGGTTGTCGACAAATTGATAGTTATCCTCCTGATGGAAGAGCCCATCATGCTGTCATGTTTTTATACCTTAAGAAAAAAAAGGATTGATTGACAGAATGGGCATCCATGCATTCCTATTCACTTCGCAAGGGTATACTATATACTGTGCGTTTATTAATTTTTGTTGATAAGAAGTGTATAATCTTGTAAGTAAGGAGGATAACATTCCACAGATTTTTCATTAACTCAGATTTCCATGACCAGCTAGGAACCCTTCTGGATTCAGAGCTAGAAAGCTACAGTTAGTAGGGCAGGATGATGATACGATATATACAATGTTACATTTATATATATGATCCGAGTTCTATCCAATTTATAAGTAACTAAGTGAAAGACTGAACCAAATTATTCTCTTGTAACAAGGTCTGTTACCCCGTACATGCATAATTACATTAGTATATTTCTCTATAGTCCGCTCGGAGAGCGGTCCTGATTTTTTTTTCACGGATTACTTTCTAACAGTATTTATGCACTTCCTCTTCAGTGCAAGGAAAATATGTAGCCGCTCCGCCGCCGCCCCCCCCCCCCCCCCCCCATCCCCCCCCGTGCACTTGGATTCGCCCACACGTACGGTTGTTGACTTACTGAACCCACATTATTGATACGGCCGTGATGGCCAGCGGCATGCATACGCCGTTTCCGGGGGCCGCTAGCTATAGCTAGATCATGCCATACTCTTGCTTCTTCATTTTCACTTCACCATACAATGGCGGCCCAAATAATTGTCGAACGACACCTGTAGTGCTGGAGCCACCTTTCCATGACGGCGAATTATAACTTGTACAGATCGGCAATGTTAGCTAGGTATAAGGTGAAATATCGATCTATCGAAGGCACAAGTAGTCAGGCCGGTGGATCCGATCGACGATGCGCGCGGTTGCATATTATTGCGTGGCAGTCGAACTGTGTACATGCTGCGTCTTAATTTGTTGCAAATGTAAGACGGGTTGGTGTCCGCATTGAACATCACATGGGAACGAGTGAGAGCCACCGCGTTGTGTGGATGCGTCATGCATGGGGACGTACCGGTGGTGCTCCAGCTTCATCAGAAATACAATGATGAACAAGTTTATTTACAGAGCAAAGGTAATAACATTTAATGCCTTGTCATGCTTCAGTTGGTGCATGCAATTGATTTCCTGCAAGGTGGTCATTCAATGTGTGTCATATCTCCATCTACTATAAGATTCATCCGTGAATGATGTATCTGCCCAGATCTAAGATGCAGAGCCAGAGATATAAAGAAGTTAGCTGGCGGGAGAAGATGAGGATTCAATTGGGTCTGCCAGATTTATTCAGCAATTTAATTCTTACAACTGGCTGCCTGCCGTGCATATATCCAACACCTAGCCGTGACTTTTAAGTTTCGTACTTCTTTTTTCATTTCTTGATACGCCACTTGTGAAAAAAGCGTAGCAAGTATCCATGTCCTGCAATGATGCCTGTTAATTTTCTGTTAGTAGCTAGATGCGAGGCGAGATATATATATAGCTGCACCACATCGAACGGTCACACAGCACCCACGCACGCTATCTAGGGACTATTAGCGGCTAGAACATGGTGTCCTTCAAAGCGCGTCGCAGTGAACCCGAGCTGGTGTCACCGGCGCGGCCGACGCCCACGGAGACGAAGGCCCTCTCCGACCTGGACGACCAGCCGACGCTGCGGTACTACGAGACGGTCATCGCCTTCTTCCGCAGCCGTCCCGGCTGGGATGGCTGCGGCAACAGGCCAAATGATCCAGCAAAGGCCATCAAGGCGGCATTGGCAGAGGCGCTGGTGTATTACTATCCCATCGCCGGGCGGCTCAGGGAGGCCGCCGGAGGGAAGTTGGTGGTGGACTGCACGGCGGAAGGGGTTGTGTTTGTGGAGGCTGATGCGGATGTGCGGCTGGAGCAGTTCGGCAAGCCTCTGTTACCGCCGTATCCATGTGTAGAGGAGCTGCTGTGCGATGCGGGTGAAACAAGAGCCGTGATCGCCAAACCACTAGTCCTCATGCAGGTACGAACCTTAGGTTGCTTTCTGCTTGCATATGCATTAGAAATACTCTTTATCTATCTACCACCGCAGCCCTAGAAGTGGATTTCTCCATACCACCGAATCATAGAGACATTACCTTTTTCTTAGAAGATTTCTTAAAAATCAGGCAAGAATCTTATCGCCTGGGCAGGTATCTGAGGTGTCCTAGACTCAACACACAATGGTATTGACAAGTTTTGTATCTTCTACCCTTTCATGCCATTGGTCAATCGGCCCTAGCATAGGAGGGCAACCTTTCTAGATAGACTCGATTTCTTAAATAAACTGTATTGGACTTTTCACGACGGCGTGTTAATTCGCATTTGCAAAACAGAAATTATTTTAACGCTACTAGCGGAAAATATATTTTAGGATCTGTTTGGGACTGCTCCACTCCGCGAATTCCAGCTCTGCTCCAAAATTTTCATACCGAACACGTCGAGCTCCACAAACACGGGCTCCAGAAAAACATAGATCTAGGGGGTCAACTCCATGGATTTTGTGGATCAGATCTCCTCAAGGAGTGCTCCAAAAACTCTATTTTCATACCTCCTCATAAAGTTGTGAGGTAACAATTACCCACCTTTACCACTGGTTACAGAAAATGTTTTGGAAAAAACAACCCAACGCCCCACCCCCGACCTTCCTTCCGTCTGCCGGACTTCCTGTTCCTCGCTGCCACGTGCATCTAGGGCACTTCCGCCCTCACTGCTCGGAGTGCCGCCGATCAGAGCTCACCGGCAAAATGAGCCGCCGGCCCATTCTGCTGCTCGCCGCTGGAACCTCCATTCCTAGCGGCCAGGATCTTGGCGCTCTAGAACACGAGGCCATGGCCGGCGCCCCCTAGGCGGGCGACCCCAGGCAGCCGGCGCCCAGGCTCCTGGCCCTAGGTGCTCGGCGCCCAGAAAGCCAGTGCCCAAGTACTGTAGCAGTGCGTGATGAAGCGTACCTCGCAATGAACAGTGTCTACGGTACTGTAGGAGCATAAAAAATCTATTTTTTGAAATAAAAAGAACTTCCAGGATGCAATCAAACTGCACCCATCCATCCACCATGGGTAAAATGGACTATTCCTACTATATCCTACAATTACAAGAGTCAGAGGTATGTTATCAGCCAAACAGGTTCATCAGTTTCTTATTTTTCCTGGAACCAAGAGGTGGAGCTGCTCTATGGTGGAGTTGGTGGATCGGAGCTGGATTTCATGGAGCGGACTGCTCCCAAACAGACTTTTAGTACTGGTTGGGAACTACTATTAATACCGTATTTGTAAAAAAACCTCCGAGTAATACCGGATTCTCAACCACTATTGCTTAACCGAGACTAAAAATCTCAACTTTTAATAAGTACTAGGTTGCTCGCCTGGTCATAAGGAGCCTTTTAGTAACGGTTGGTACCAAAGTTATGTCATTTTTGTTGTAGTCTCTTTTATTTTCTAGAAATATAGTTTCAGAGAAGTGATTTGATGTAGTTGGCAAACAAATTAAGAGATGATGAAACACATTAGGTAGCTATTGAACAATGGAAAATTGAATTGGAAATATGCAAGAACAACAAAAGAACTGTCGACAAATTTTACTAGAACAAATAATAACATCTTATTGAAACATACTCCTGTTAATATTAGAGAGACGGTATGAAAGATATACCAGTTTAAATGTCTTGGTTTATAAATAATTTAGCCTTTAAGCTATGTCTGAGTTCCTCTGGGAAGTACTCGGAAGACCTTTACAAAATTAGTATAAAGTATAAACACTAAACAATAAAATTTCGAATTAATTCTGTGTCCAGTGTAATGTAATCTTTTCATGTGCCATACTGCCATGATCACAAGTTAAGAAAGTTTGAGAATTACAAGTTCTTCTCTCTATTATGTTTTTTCTTTCTATGTTTTTATAGGTAACGCGGCTCCGATGTGGTGGATTTGTTATTGGATTCCACATGTGCCATAATATTGCAGATGGATTTGGTATGGTTCAATTCGTTAGATCTGTAGCTGAATTGGCTCGTGGTGAAACAGTTCCCACTATTTTGCCCGTTTGGAAAAGAGATCTCCTAACAGCACACAACCCCTCTCTTATGACACATTCGGACGCTGCATATAAACAACCATCACCAAATGACTTACAATACAAATCTGACGACGTGATGCTGTCAAGTCCTATCGAGGACATGATAGTCCAGTACTTCCTCTTTGGGCCAAGGGAGATAGCAACTCTACGAAGTCACATAAGAGGATACCTTACGAGTACTGCTACATCCTTTGAACTGTTAACTGCAATCATGTGGCGATGCCGCACAATAGCTCTGGGTTATGAGTCCAATCAGTGGGTTCGCCTTATGATTACTATGAATGCACGTGGCAAGTGGAATCGACATACACTCATCCCACGGGGTTACTATGGCAACGCACACTTCTCTCCCATAGTAGAGGCCAAAGTTGCTGAGCTCTGCAGTCAGCCTCTCGCCGACACGGTTGAGCTTGTTCGCAAAACCAAGCTCAGCGTGACAAAGGAATGCACGAAATCAATGGTACATACAATTGCGCTGACACGTCAATGGCCACCTCCGATGATGGACAGAATTTACGAGGTCTCTGATACAAAATGGATTGCCACAAATGTAACGCGATTTGGGTGGGCTGAGTTGGTGGGTGGTGGCATACCACTGGCTGGGGACCTTACTTCAAAGTTAGGAAGCGATCACATGAGGTGCAAGAACGAAGATGATGAGTACTCAACCATTGTGTCAATGCTTTTGCCGAAGCCCGCGATGGAGAGGTTCACAAACGAGATGTCTGTCTGGCTGAACAAGCACGATGAGAAGAACTTAGTTATACTGAGTTCCCTCTAGGATGTAATGAAAGAGAAATCCTTGGCTCAAGAATGCACAATTCATCCCCTTTTAAGATTCTTTTTCTTGGTTTCAAATTTTCAATAGGACTCCTTATAAAAGTTCCTTCTACATACTACTCCCTCCGTTCTAAAATGTAAATTGTGGCTTTTCTAGATTTATAGTGTTTGCTATGTATCTAGATATAACATATATCTAAAGTGCATACCAAGATCTACGAACCTAGAAAAGTCAAAATAACCTAAATTTTAGAACAGAGGTAGTATTATCTAAAAATAATCAAGTTATTAATGACTGGACAAAACCAAGAGATAACTTCTCATGTGAGAAATAATAGAAGATCTCCTTTAAGATCAAACAATTCCATCAAATTGAGTATGACTGCATGTGTGATAGCATCTGCTATACTAGGAATATCAATGAACCCTATTCTTGCAATTTCTCAAGATCTATTCTTAGTTCAAGTCCTGTTACTAACTGGAAAAAAATAATTAATAGATTTGTTCCACCTAAAATTAGAATGGATGCTAGGTAATAGACTTATTATCATAGAATTGACTCTATCATCAGATTATAAGGTCATTCCATACTGGACCAGACCATGCACATTCTTATTATGAGAAGGGGTCATTCGAGACCCCATTTGGCCGGCTTTCTTGCCACATGTACCTGCATACACAAACTAAACAAAACTTGTGAAACTATAATAGTTAAAGCAAAAATTATAAGTGGAACATATTGTAAAGTCTTGGGAGATGGGTAGGCTACTCTAGCTATAACAATTAACATCTACTGTATTCACCCAGGAAACTTGTGAGTAAGAGGGTCATGGATCGTTACCACTAGACACGCAGCGCAGCGGAAGAAGAGTTGGAGCAGCCGATCCAACAACGTTGGTGCGCGTCGGTGTAGAGGAAGTAGCCGATCAGCACAGCAACAGCAGCAACAATGCTTCCACGGAGTCCACACGTACGGGAGAGAAACGCCATGCGCCGGTGTGCTAGCACCTCTCGCCCAGCTAGGGTTTCAGGATTAGGCCAAGTGGAGGGAGAGGCTAGGGTTTATGGCGTGGTGGAATGACTCGCCCCTAGCCCCCACCTCTCATATCTATAGAGTACGCTAATGGGCTTCCAGGTTGTAGGCCCATTAGTAATCCTAATCCATATGGATCAACATCCGATGGGCCTTTAATCGAACTGTTATGATTGCCTCTTGGGCACATCACCAACATTCTCCCACTTGCACTAGAGACAATCATATAGGCAAGTTTCAATATTGCAATCCCTTAAGTGTGTGACCCGTTAGGTTCATGTTTAACGATCGTGAACGGAAACCATTCCCGAACCACAAGCCAATAGCGGCACCTAGAAGAATATAGTGACTCCCGAATGCACATAAAGATCATATCGGTGGAACCTTGATATACTCATACCAATCCCTTTGCCACGCGATACCAGTCAAGCTCAAGGCAAGATACGTGCCACCCTTGTGATAGCTCGACCATTCACTTGATCAAATAGTGGATTCAGCATGACTTTTTGTCACCATGATTAACTCCTTAACCATTTTGGCATGGCTGCACTTTCCAATCCAACTATCTCGAGGGGCCCAAAGATACCTCTCCCGTTATTAGGAGGGGCAAATTCCATCTTGATCCGCTCACATCCCATTCCATGTTTTATGACATACCCGATGACCACTTTTATAACTACCCAATTACGGAGTAATGTTTAGTAGTCTCAAAGCACATCACTCCATATAGTGAGAAACCTGAGATCTAGTAGATACACCACTTGAGACTAACTGATGGCACACAAAGTAACAATCCCAGCATTTTCTCGGGGTGGGTCAATCCAACACCATTTTCTCTAACATGTGTCCACATTATTAATTTGATATCTCCATATCTGTGATCCGTGAAACATGACCATTGATTAATACATGTGCTAGTCTGTGTGTCATTATTGTCCCACAAAATGATATAGACTAGGGATCATTTAGAACAACATCACAATGAACAAAGAGCTTCACGAGCAAGTCACATACTTGATTATCAATGTAAATGATAGTTAGTCAAGGAACAAGTAACATTTTATTTAATAATGCGTAAACACATACATGACACAAAAATCTCCCACATGCACTAGAATCACTAATGTAAGTATCTAATACCCGTAGATCTGGTGTGAGCTTCATGCTTCGGTTGTGGGAGAGGCTTTGTCAATGGATCAGCAATATTCAAATCCGTGTGCACCATGCAAATCTTCACATCACCTCTATCAATTATCTCACGGATAAAGTGTTTGGACTTTGGTGTGATCTAGGCTCCTTTGCCTGTGCAATGGCTTCACTATTATCACAATAGACATCCACTGGATTGGACGCGCTATGGACAACATCCAACTCAGAAAACAAATTTTTCTGATCCAAACGGCTTCCTTTGCAGCTTCAGAAGCTGCAATATACTCGGGCTCCATCGTTGAATTGACTACCCTTTCCTTCTTGGAACTTTTCCAGCTCACTGCCCCTCCATTGAGACAGAATATAAAACCGGACTGCGATATGTAATCATCCTTGTATATTTCGAAAAACTAGCATTGGTGTAACCTCTTACAACGAGCTCATCTTCACCCCCAAACACTAGGAATGCATTCTTAGTTCTTCTAAAGTACTTAAGGATGCTCTTTACAACTATCCAATGAGCTTCACCAATATTTTATTGATACCTGCTTGAGCATAAGAGACATCTGGGCGTGTACAAAGCATGGCATACACGATGGATCAAATATCCGAATCATAAGGAATCACACTCATCTTTTCTTGCTCATAAGGTGTCAAAGGACATTGTTTCTTTCTAAGAGTAAATCCATGTGACATTGGCAAGAAAGCTTTCTTAGAATCTTGCATATTGAACTGATTCAATATCTTGTCATTTTATGTATCTTGGCTTAATCCAATCAGCATCTTTGATCTATCCCTATAGTTTTGTATGCCCAAAATATATGTTGCTTCTCCTAAATCTTTCATTGAGAAACTCTTTCTTAATGAAGATTTAACAGCCTCAAGCATTTGAATATCATTTCCGATCAGCAATATGTCATCAACATATAGGACCAGAAACACAAGTGCGCTCCCACTAGCCTTCTTGTAAACACAAGGTACTTCCTCATTCTTGAGGAAACCAAACCTTTTGACTACTTTGTCAAAACAAAGATTCAAACGACGAGATGCTTGCTTGACTTCTGAAGTTTGCATATTTTCCCAGCATTTTTAGGATCAACAAATCCCTCAGGCTGTGTCATGTACACATCCTCACTTAGGTTTCCATTAAGGAAAGCTATTTTGACATCCATCTGCCATATCTCATAGCGAGGCGCCTTCAGCAAACTTGCGCGTAATACCAGTTGTAAACAAGTAAAACAGAGTTTTACTGGAAGTATGGGAGCAAGGCCCCTTCAGTAACATAAGATACTAGTCGGAAACTAGTGATCTGTTACTGGAAGTATGGGAGCGAGGCCCCTTCAACGAACTTGCGCGTAATACCAGTCGTAAACCAATAATACAGAGTTGTACTGGAAGGATGGGAGCGAGGCCCCTTCAGTAACATAGGATACTAGTTGGAAACTAGTAATCTGTTACTGGAAGTATGGGAGCGAGTCCCCTTCAGCAAACTTGCGCGTAATACCAGTCTTAAACCAGTAAAATGGAGTTGTACTGGAAGTTTTGATCTCCAGGCGCCGACAAAAGATGTCTTCGTTGGCTAAGGATGAAAACGGCGTAGATGCTCGATATTCCAGGAATTAGGAACCTCCTGGCCATCAGGGTACTGTAAGCGATAGGACCCAGGTCCTGTAACATTGTGCATGATGAAAGGCCCCTCCCATCGTGAGTTAAGCCTGTGCAGTCCGGTTTCATCCTCGATTCGTCGAAGAACCATATCTCCAACATTGAAAGAGCGTCGTTCAACATTCCGGTCGTGGTAACAACGGACTCCTTGTAAGTAGCGGGCCGACTGGAGCAGGGCGTTGCATCTGATTTCCTCAGCTGAGTCGAGCTCGAGATGTCTTGCGGTGTCAGCCTTGCCTTCTTCAAACATCTCCAGTCGAGGAGACTTCCATATTACGTCAGCTGGTAATATAGCATCAGACCTGTATACGAGGAAGAAAGGTGACTGTCCTGTGGCTTTGCTTGGTTGTGTGTGAAGCCCCCAGATTACTGGCGAGACCTCATTGATCCATTTGCCGCTCTTTTTGTTGTTCTCGTCGTAGAGTCTTTTCTTTAAGCCATCAAGAATCAAGCCGTTGGCGCGCTCAACCTGGCCGTTGGCCCGCAGGTGAGCCACTGAAACGTACTTGACTTCAATGGAACTGCGTTCACAGAAATTCCAGAACTGATGCGAGTGGAAATTGCATCCCAGGTCCATGATGATGGTGTTGGGGACGCCAAAACGGTGCAAGATGTTGCAGATGAAGCTAACCAGTCGATCTGCAGAAAGCTTTGTGATTGTCTTATACTCGATCCAATTAGTAAACTTGTCGATGGCCACCAACACTAGAGTAAAACCACCCGGCGCAGTGGTCTGAGGCCCTATCATATCCAGGCCCCAGCATGCAAACAGCCATGAAGGTGGTATGGTGATGAGGTTGTGAGCTGGGACATGGGGCTGTTTGCTGAAAACTGGCAATTTGCACACCAGCGAATGAATGCTTCAGCATCTGTCAAAGCAGTCGGCCAGTAGAAACCAGATCTAAAAGCCTCGCTGACTAGTGTGCGAGAAGCAGCATGGTACCCGCACACGCCTTCGTGAATCTCTTGGAGTATTTCTCTACCCTCCTCTGTGCGGACACACTTCATGAGTATGCCTGATGCTGATCCATGCTTGTACAAGTTATCCCCGACTAGAATGTACCCTTTACTGCGCCTCAAGATTTTTGTAGCCTCAGCGCTTTTTGGGTCGATGCTGGGGGGTAGTTTGTGCTCCTGGATGTAGTCGATGAAGGTCACCCGCCAGTCGACCTCGATTATCAAGACCTCTCGGTCGGGTTCCTTTGGACCCTGAGCGATGGAACTTGAATTTGGTGTCTTGATGGAAGGGTTATGCAACTTGTGAATGAAAACTCCCGGTGGGACGTTACCTCGATCAGAACCTAGTTTCAAAAGCACATCTGCTCCCACATTATTGTCGCGAATCACATGATGGATTTCCAGCCCCGAGAACCTATTCTCGAGCTTGCGTATCTCCACAATGTAAGCGTCCATGGTGTCCTTGTTGACGTCCCACTCTTTGTTGACTTGTTGGACCACCAACAAGAAGTCGCCGTAGACAAGCAATCGCTTGATGCCCAGAGAGACTGCCAGGCGTAGCCCGTGCAATAGCGCCTCGTCCTCGGTTTTGTTGTTAGAGACCTCGAATAGTATTTGGAACACGTACTTGAGTTGTTCTCCTCTCGGGCTGATGAAAAGTACTCCCGCGCCACCGCCACCGAGCTTGAGTGAGTCATCAAAATACATGACCCAATGCTCTTGCTGGTTTACTAGGGCTTCCACTTGGTTTTCTCGCCACTCCGCCATGAAATCGACAAGTGCCTGCGACTTTTTGGCCGTCCGGGGCTTGAAGTCGAGGGTGAGAGCCCCCAGTTCCACTGCCCACTTGGAGATGCGTCCGGTGGCATGCCGATTGTGGCGGATATCCGCTAATGGGAAATCAGTGACCACCAAGATGTTGTATGTGTCAAAATAATGGCGAAGCTTCCTGGAAGTGATGAGTATACCATAGAGTAGTTTCTGAATTGTCGAGTAATGAACCTTGGATTCAGAAAGGACTTTGCTGATGAAGTAGACTGGCCGCTGCACCCCAATTGCCGTACTGACGACGTGAGTAGTTGCGGTGATGTAGAGTAGTAGGTTCTCGCCTGGTTGAGGAGCTGTCAGGATGGGGGGCGACTGCAAATGATGCTTGAGACTTGCAGCCCCTATTTTGCCTCCTCGGTCCACTAGAACTTGTCGTGGTGCTTGAGCAGTTTGAAGAAGGGTAATCCCCATTCTCCAAGTCGGGAGATAAATCTGTTCAAGGCTGCCATGCAGCCTGTGAGTTTCTGAACATCCTTGATCGTCCGTGGAGCATCCATAGCTGTGATGGCAGTGATCTTCTCCGGGTTTGCTTCAATGCCTCAGTGACTAATGATGAAACCGAGTGTTTTTCCTTGTGGCATGCTGGAGACGCACTTGGTTGGGTTAAGCTTTTTATAAACTTGCGTATGCTGTTGAAGATTTCCTCAAGATCGGGGATGAACTCGCCGTGGGATCTAGTCTTGATGACCACATCATCCACATCGGCTTCAATGTTGCGATGTAGCTTATCAGCAAGGCATAGTTGGATGGCTCGCTGATAGGTGGCTCCTGCATTCTTCAACCCGAAGGACATTGTTGTGTATGCATATGCTCCAAAGGTGGTGATGAACGCTGTTTTGATCTGATCTTCTTTCTTAAGAGCGATCTGGTGGTAACCCAGGTAGCAATCGAGGAAGGAGAGCAGGACGCAGCCCGCCGTAGAGTCAATGAGTGGGAGCGCAAAAGGATCCTTCGGGCAGTGTTTGTTGAGATCAATATAATCCACGCACACCCTCCATTCATTATTATTCTTTTTTAAGACTAGTACAGGGTTACCTAACCACTCGGGATGGTATACTTCTTTAATAAAACCAGCCGTGAGGAGTTTTGCTAGCTCCTTCTTGATGGCCTCCCTCTTGTCGGGAGCGAAGCGTCGTAGTCGTTGCTTCTTCGGAGTGGCTTTAGGGTCAACTTTTAGGCAATGCTCGATCAACTCCTTGGGCACCCCTGGCATATCCGCTAGTTTCCACGCGAATATGTCTTGGTTAGCCCTAAGGAAGCTGACGAGCACGCTTTCCTATTTGTCACTCAAGCCACCTCCGATCAAAGCAGTCTTGGACAGGTCGCATTCTTGCAGCTGGATGGCCTTGATGCCGACTTTGCTGGGGTTGTGTTTAACCCTCGACTGGCTGGGCCTCTGGCTGGAGATCTCCATCTCTGAGTTAGTGAGCTTTTGCGTGGCCACGAGTACTTCCGCAGAAGGCTCTGGCACACGTGATGTCACGGCGTACTCGATTGCCTCCTGGTCATAGTCGTACGACTGCTTCAGGTCGCCACGGAACATGAGCACGCTTGTCTTTCCTGGCATCTTGAGTACCAGGTAGACGTAGTGGGGCACGGCCATGAATTTGGCCAGTGCTGGTCTGCCGAGGATGGTATGGTATGACGACTCGAAGTCAGCCACCTCAAACTTGATGTACTCGGTGCGGTAGTTGTCCTTCGTCCCAAAGGTAACTGGCAGGACCACTGAGCCAAGTGGTGTAGCCGTGTTTCCCAAGACGATGTCGTAGAACGGAACTCTGCTAGGGGTGAGTATCTTGGAGGTGTCCAGACCCATCTTCTTCAGGCCGCTCCCGCCATCGATGAGTACTCGGGTCAGCTGTGAGCCCACCACAACAGGATTTAGGACGAGTGGGAATTTTCCCAGCTCAGAGAAGCTGGTCCATTGATCATCCCTGGAGAAGGAGATCGGGACCTCACTGTATCTCAGCGGCTTTTGCGTGGCAGGTTCTAGAGAGAGGATTTCGCGCAAGGTCAACTTCTGCGTGCGCTTGGAGGGGAATCCACCGTCTCCACCGAAGATAACATTGACGACGTTCTTCGCGTCCTAGAAATCTTGAGCCCCCGACTTGTCACCCTCGTCATCGTCTTTCTGGTCCTTTCGCTTTCCTACTTGGGGAAGGGGTGTAGCGTTAAGTGACTTGCGGAGACTGACGCACTCAAAAGCGTATGTCGTGACTTCGGGTGCATCGGGCATTGTTTGTGCAAGACTTTCTCAAACTGTGCGTCATTGTTCCTCAACTTCTTGCCACGCGGATTGCGCTCAACAGTAGTGACTTCTTGGTCTTCCTTGCGCTTTTGGGGGTTCCCCGAGTGGTTCCGCTCGCCCTTGTCGAAGTGGCTATTGCAAGTGCCCTGCTTGTCGCTGTTTCGCTTTGGGGAAGCGGTCGTTCTCGTCATCCTCCTGGCCAGCCCACCGTGCCATCATGTCACGTAGCTCCACGGCAGTAGTCGAGCGGTTGCGTCCAAAGTCGTGGTACGTGTCCTACGAGAAGAGTCTGTTCTGGAAACAGCGGATGACATCCTCGTCGGTGATGTTGGCGATGGTGGCGCGTATCTCGAAGAAACACCGGGCGTAGGACCTCAGGGTTTCGTTCATCTCTTGCTTGATCTGGGACAGATCGTGGTGAGTGCCTGCTCTGATCATGGATCCCTGGAAGTTGTCGATGAAGGCCCGTTGAGGTCCTCCCAGGAGTCAATGGAGTTTGGCTTGAGGCTTTCGAGCCAAGTGAGGGGCGCGGATTCCAAAGCTACCGGGAAGTAGAGTTCTTTGGTGGAGTTGGATCTCCCTGAGACCTCGATGGCAATGGAGCAGGATCGGATCCACTGGCGCGGGTCCTGGTTGCCGTCGTACTTGGGGATTCCGGCTGGTTTAAACTCCTTGGGATAGGATTTTTCAGTGATGTTGTAGGTGAAGGCGACGAAGCGGGAGTTGTCGTCCTCGTCGTGGTACCTCTCGGGACGGTCCATTCTCCTTGCCTCAATGATGCACCGCGCGTCGCGGCCGTCATTAATCTTTGGCCTGAGATCGATCGTGGGAGCTTCGTGAAGGCTGGCTTCGGGTGGAGCTTGGCCGTGAGGCCTTGCGCCATGCTGGTTGCGAGGTTGGCGAGTAGATTGTTGTACTTCTTGTTCGGCGTTGACACGCGCGGACTGGTGGCCCTCGTTGTGCTAGCGATTGTCGTTCCTCTAATTCCCGAGGCTTCCTCCGGGGGTGTGACTGATCAGTGCGGTGTCATCATTGTGCTCAGACCTCGAGGGAAAGTTCCGAGTGGAAGACACTGGATGCTGCCCATCAAGTTGCACGAGCGCGCGCTGGGTTAGATACTGCAGCCTTTGAATCTGGGGGTTTGTAACACCTCAGGTGTTTAAATTACGAAATAAGCCTCATTAGCTTAACACGATGCATAAATAACTAAGAAAAGTTTAAAAGAAACGAATTATAAATTGGTTTTGCTTTGTATTAAAAATAGATGTGTATATGTGCATAAATACATGTACTTTAATCAAACAAATTAAACAACTCTCACCTCAACACACTTGGCGGCGAAATTTAATAGACACACCATCGATGATAGGATAAACAAAGTTCTAGTTGAAGCCCAGGAGAAAATACAAATTTTTGCCCAGGAAATGACGTGCCCTCCGAATCATACTTTTTGAGTTTTTAAAATAACTTTTAAACTAGAACTCAAATAAACTTTGGCATGAAACAAAACTTGTGTAACTTTTCATTTTGAGCAACTTTCATGTTCAGAGATTTTTGAGTTGCAACACGAAAATTTGAGAAACACTTGAATTTGCAAACCAGCCCCTACCTTTTCTTCTATTTTCACGCCAGACCCTTCTTTCTCCGCCCCGCCCGACCTTATGACGCGCAGTCGCTGCAGACCCTTCTTTCTCCGTTCCGCCCGACCCTCCGCCGCGCAGTCGCCGCTGACCTCCGCTTCGCCCGACCCTTCGCTTCGCCCGACCCTGCGCTTCGCCCGACCCTTCGCTTCGCTCGACCCTCCGCTTCGCCCGACCCTCCTGCAGCCTATAAAAGGCGACACAAGGCCACTCGCGCGCGCCTCAACCCACCAGAACGCCGCTGCCGCTGCCATTGCTGCTGCCGTGCACCACCCGCCCGTGGAGTCCCATCCTCTAGCCTCCCACTGCCCAAACCCATCACCCAGCGAGCTTGCCCTCCCTCCACTGAAGCTCACCGGCCTCTTCCCCGACCATCTCGACCGCTGGAGCACCACCAGCGCCGCCCGCGCCGCCGCCGCTGCCCTGCTGTTCCGCGGACAGCCCACTCCGAAGCTCCTCCGTCCTAGCCAAGCCTCAAAACGGGTTCCCCTCGACGCCACGAAGCTCATCGACCAGCCCACGCCCTTCCCTCCTCGCCGGAGCACCGTCGCCGACGCTCCGCACCACCGCCGCCCCTCTGCTCCGCGCCGAGGAGCCACCTCCGGCCACCCCAACCCCGGCCAAGGCCACCCCATGGTAGCTCTCAACTCCCTGGATCTCCCCGACCCATTTCCCCTCGCCGCCGACGAGCCCCCTCGCCGGAATTTGGCCGGCCGCCATGCCAGCGCCGCCCAGGGATACAATTGCAACGATTGAAATCTTTAAAAGAGTCTGCACGCAAGTTTCCAGGGGCATAACTGTAAACCTATGTTTAAACTTTGAATTCAAAAACAATGAAATTGTAAAATTCATATAAAATCATAGAAACATCGGAAAAATACAAACTCAACTGTTCTGAAATCGTTAGAAGAAAATCTACAGCTTTTGTTACATGTTTTTCTTCAGTTGCATGCTAAATCTTGCTCTAAATTAAATGGAAAATTTTAATAAACTTTAATTGTACCCACTGTTGTAGACAAAGACTAAACCTGAAAATTTAACAATAGTTTAGTTACTTGATGTGTAGTCCAGTGGAAAAAGTTTAGGACCAAAACCCACTTGTAGCTAAACCTTTTGCTAAACTTTGTTTTATGCCACGAAATAATAGAACTAATTTGTACCTGCTGTTATATTGCGATTCATGTTGTGAAACTTTTACAGAGATTTTATAGTGATGCCTAAATACCACAGAAAAAATTTAGAACCATTTTCCTTTCTATAACCTATTTAAATAATTTTGTGGTGGGAAAAATGCACCAATTCAAATAATTAGTTTCTGTTCTTGGAAAATGTTCAACTTTTTAATGTGGGACTCAATGGAGTAGCTCTTGCTGTATAAAAAGTTTCATGCTCAGAAACATTGTAGAACATCCTATAAAAATTAATCTTTATTAACATAAGTGTATCTTGTCCTATTTATTATGCTCTGTCTCCTACACAATAAAATCTGAAACATTTATACTAATACACATATAGATAGATTAACACCCTGTAAAATGTTTGGCACCAATACTTGCATGGTTTGTCCTGTATAAAAATAACTAGGTTCTAGTAGTGGCTGTGTATTACATTTTTCAAAATTAATCTACTACATAGAAATTTCTGAAATTTTTACAGTGTTGTTGTATCTGCATAATGTACTCTAAATAAAAATTTCATCACTAGAAGTTATCTAGATCAGTGTTTGTGCTTAATCCATGCTTATACGGCGAAAATTAAATTTCCAATACAACACCACCCCTTCTATTAAAGATTGCCCAAGAAATCGTAACTAAGTAACTTTACAACTAAATCTATGTTATTGTGGACAACAACTTTATCATGAAGGAAAATAATCATCATATACCATAACTACAACTTACACTTGTGCATTCATATAGAATCGACTACTCTCGCCGACGGAACGTACGAGCTGGTGCCCGCGTCCGAGAGTGAGCAGCGTGAAGCTCAAGTGAATCTAACTGAAGCTTTCGAAGACCCGAACCCGAGTTCGGACGAGCCACAAACTAACTTTACCCAAGAAGGCAAGCCCCGGAGCATGAACCTTATTTTCCAAATTATGCAAATTAATACTCTATTCTACTTGTGCATTAAGTTTATAGGAGTTGGATGAAAACTTAGTTGCATGATCCTAGGTACCCATGCTCTGAACACTAGATATAAGGTTCGATAGAATGCTATGCTAATAGGACTCGGTAAAAGTCGAGTGATTTCCTGTCACTCGCGAGAATATAGGAGTTGAATGTTTACTACATGCTGCAATCATAAGGTCGACGGACGGGGCTATGGTGCGATGTTCATGTTGGTGATTGAGGCCCCGTCTATTTAGTGAAAAATGCTAAGGCCGCAGTGTGTGGTAGTGGTGGTTAAGTCTTTGAACGTACTAACCAAATACTGAGAATATGGTAATCGATAAGCTTAAGTACCTAATCGGACCGGCAAGTGGACAACATCCCACCCTCTCAACTTCGGTTCCATGCGTGCACATGGTGGGTGCAGAGCTAGGCTCTGTAGTCTCGAATGGTGGCCCTGATCCACAACCCAGGAAGAAAGGGAAAAAGTTGCACGTGTGACTCTTGGAGTAACCACGTGACGTGTGTTTAGGTTTCCCTTGCAAGGTTAAGAAATTCGATTCGAATCATCCATTTCTCGCGGTTATTGAGACTGCTTGACCCTTTTACCACATAGAGTAAGACGAGGAACAATGATGATGATTAATCTTGTTGGATGCAAATTAATTCTTCCACCATGTATGTATTGGATAGTTGCTTACCTAGAATGGTTAAAGAAAACTAGAATCTGGAGCTAAAATTTGAAAGTAAGGACCTACTTGTATATGCTTTTCGGCAAAACAAACCTCTCAAGCCAAAAAGCCTTGCATGTCTAGGAGTCGGCTAAGTATATTCCACTAGTCGGGTAAGCCTTGCTGAGTATTAGTATACTCAGTCTTGCTTGTGGCTTGTTTTCAGGTGATACGTTTGAGGATCTGATCGCTAGTTTGACTTGGCTGTGTACCCTTCCTCCTAGTTGGTCGGTGGAATGGGATGCGCCCCCGGCCAACGATGATAATGCCGTGATGTCTCATACGGGCTTCATCGAGACATCGTGTATCATCGAGTAGTTTATCGTTATTTTTCTGCTGCATTGAACTCTGAAGAACTCAATTACTTTGAACTCTGAAGCACCTTGTTTTACAAATTTCGAACCCAGTTGTAATAATAATTTATGATGAACCCTGTGATGAAAAATTTGTGGAATGTTGTATCCTCTGGGCTCACCTTCGTGTGAGTACTTGTATGTGTGGTTCCGATCGGCAAAAACCGTGGTTGTATCGGGAGGTTACCCGATAGACCAATGGATTATTCCGTTTGAAGTGCGAGTTAGCCCTGATTGCCCTCATGGTGATCGTTAGCGCGCTTGAGCCGGATTAATTCAGGTGGTTCTGCCATAGGGTTGGGTGGTAGTTGTTGTGCTAGGAGCGTTGCTTCTGCAACGGCGCAAATCGGAGTACGATACTCCAAATCCGCGGCTACTGCAAAAGCGTTGTTGAGGTTTCTTTGGTACATTGAGCGCGATTTTCCGCGTTCCGCCTGCGCTGGGCGCGCTTGGTGTTCTTCAACCACCGGATCCTTCGGTGCTCCTCGTTCTCGTCCTGGGGGGCGTCTGTTATAGGCTCGTTGGCAGACACGTCCTCGAGTTGTTCGTCGTCGTACTCGGGACCCGGCTCATCGTCATCCGAGTTGCGAAGGGAGGCCATGTAGACTTGACGATCCGGTGAGTTGTCAGCCGAATGGCTGTACTTGAGTAGCTCTGTGCTACCGTTTCCTTCTTCCGCGATAGAAGAGAGAGGTTTGCCCTCCTGGAAGGGCAGTTCCTGCGTGAAGACCACAAGACGGGATTCGTAGTCGAGTAGTTCAGGGGGCTCTAAGCTTTTCCAATACACGAAGCAGCCTTGCAGCGTAGATGTTATGGTTAAACCTAGATGATTGGCCAAAAACAATTCAGGGTAGTCATCGGGTTGCGAGTGGCTTTCGAGAGCGGGAGCCCTCCAACGAGCGGTGGCTCCCTCGTCTCCGAGTCCTCCTCGGCTCTAGCTTGAAGGTGTAGTACTAGATGACGAGTACTCTTCGTTGGAGTCCGAGTAGTTGTCGAAAACGGGGGGCCCCCGACAAGCGGTGGCTCCTACGTCCTTGAGCTTGAGCAGTAGATCTAAGTCCTCCTCCAAGTCGGAGAGAGACTTAGATTGTGTGGTCCTGTCAGTCCGATCCGACTAGTTCTGGTGCATCACGAGTGGAAGTCACATAAAAAACGGACATCTTTTCAATCTGCAAGACCAGATCGGGGAATAGCAACTCGTCGAGGTTGTCGATGAACTCGTCGATGTCGCTGTGTCGAGTTGATGTAGAGGCCTCCGGCTTCCTGGAGTCGACTAGGTGGCTATTGAAACAACCCAAGCCGTAGACAAAAGTTGTGCCCTCGTCAAGCACGGCGCTGGTAAAGTTGAAGGACGCCATCGAGTTCTCCGGTGGATGGTCGATGAACACCCCTACCTGGCGTGCCAGATGTCGGTGTTTTACCGCCACGCCCACCGAGGGATACCCCCGAGGTGGTGAGATTGTTGGTAGGGTGTCACCGAGATCAGGAACTCGAAGGTGCAAGGAACACATAGTTTAGACAGGTTCAGGCTGCCGAGAGCGTAATACCCTACGTCCTGTGTGGTTTGTATTGCCTTAGGTGGTGATCGGGTGATCTCTTGTTTGGAGGGGGTCCCTGTTCGCCCTTATATAGTCTGGGGGACAGGGTTACATGGAAGTCCCAGTCGGATACAAACCCAAGAGTCCTACCCGAGTACTTTTCGGGTAGTTTTCTATCGTCTCCGACTGGTTTTACTACTATATGAGTAGTCCTACTACGCTATGAGTAGTTACAACAGATGTAGGGCGTGGGCCATGTCCCATCCCTTATGCTAGGAAGTGTACGCTATGTGCATAGTCCCGTGGGCCCAGGTCTGAAAGCCACGACAGGTGTTGGTATTTCTTAATGTTCACGAATAAATCCGCAAGCACATGGATATACCACTATAGCACTTTATCTGGAGAGTATTCAGGGTATCGTAATTTCTCAAGGAACGGAGGTGTAACGGTCTTCTAGCTAGTTTACCTTGAAGAACAAGAGATAGAATGGCCTAGGTAGTGTGGTTTATCTATCAAGCCTGGGGCCACGGGACTGCACACATGGCATGAATATTCTAGAATAAGGGTTGGGGCATGTCCCATAGCTTATACCTGTTGTAAGCTACTCGGAGCAGAAGGAAACTACCCGAATAGTACTCAAGTAGGACTCCTGAGCTCGTATCTGGCTAGGATCTATACCCTTTCCCACCCAGACTATATAAGGGCGGGAAGGGACCCCCTCCAAAGCACAATCATCTAAGGCAATACAAACCACCACATAGGACGTAGCGTATTACGCATATTGCGGCCTGAACCTGTCTAAAGTTTCATGTTCCTTGCACCTTCGAGTTCCAAATCTTGGCGACACCGCACCTACAATCTACCACCTCGGGGGTATCCCTCTCTAGGCTTGGCGGTAAAACACCGACAACTGGTGCGCTAGGTAAGGGTGATCATCGACAATGCCCACGAGAGCTGGATGGCAACTTTCAACTTCACCAACGCCGTGGTCATATGAGTATCTGAATCCGAGTAGTTGTCGGAAACAATAGCCCCCCCCCCCCCCCCCCCGACGCGCGGTGGCTTCTCCTTCTCCGAGTGGTAGTGGATGATCCAAATCATCTTCCAATGCGGAGACGGTCCTGGGTTGAACCACCTTAGACCAAACTAGACATGGTTTGGGGGTTTCAAGTTTGCCGATGAAGAGAGTGTGCGTTGCGTAAAAAGTAGGCGGCGAAGCGTAGCTTTGATCCATGGGCGACTTGTTGATGAAGCCGACTAGTCGGAGCTGATTCCGACTAGTTGTTGACCGTGCGGAGCTAGTCGCTGAGTAGTTTAAGACTCATCCCTGACTAGATTCTAGTCGAGACGAGTAGTTGAAGTAGTCGTTGGCGCTGCCGATTTGTTAGAGCATTCATAACTGCTGCGCGAGCCAAGTAGTCGAGGTCGTCGCTGAGGCGCATCCTTGTTGTGACGCGAGCTGAAGTTGAGCGGAGTAGTCGAAATCTTCCGGCTCCCTGGAGTTGGTACGCCAGAGGGAGGATTCTGCCAGAGTAATGCAATCTGCAATACCTTTGTCTTCCTGAAAAGGTAGTTCCTGCATGAAGGCCACAAGGCGGGAGTTGTATTCAAGTAGTTCAGAGCGCTCTAAGCCCTTCCAGTACACGAAACGGCCTTGCGGCGTAGATGTTATGGTCAAACCCAGGTGACTACCCGAAAAGGATTTGGGGTGGTCATCAGGTTGCGAGTGGTTGTCGAGAGCGGGGGCCTCCCGACAAGCGGTGGCTCCCTCGTCCACGAGTCCTCCTCGGCTTTGGCTTGAAGGTGTGTACTAGTCAACAAGTACTCTTTGTTGGAGTTCGAGTAGTTGTCAAAAATGAGGGGCCACCCGACAGGCGGTGGCTCCCGCGTCCTCGAGTTTGAGCAAATGATCTAAGTCCTCCTCCAAGTCGGAGAGGGACTCAGATTGGTTTGAGTCCGATCCGACTGGTTCTGGTGCAGCACGAGTTGAAGTCGCGTAGAAAACGGACATCCTCTCGATCTATCGGGCTAGATCGGGGAGCAGCAACTCGTCGAGGTTGTCGATCAACTCGTCGAGGTCGCTGTGTCAAGTTGGTGTAGAGGCCTTTGGCTTCCAGGAGTCGGCTAGGTGGCTGTTGAAGCCACCCAAGCCGTTGGTGACGCAGATCCAAGAGCAGATGATGAAAGTTGTGCCCTCGTTGAGCACAGTGCTGGTGAAGCTGAAAGGTGCCATCGAGTTCTCCGATGGATGCTCGATGAACACCCCTACCTGGCGCGCCAGCTGTCGGTGTTTTACCGCCACGCCCACTGTCACACCCGGGCCTACGGGACTGCGCACATGGCCTACATCTTACAGGATAAGGGGTGGGACATGGCAACGCGCCCTACACTGGTTGTAACTACTCGTAGCATAGTAGAACTACTCATACAGTAGTAAAACTAGTCAGACAAAGTAAGAAACTACCGAAAACCACTCGGGTAGGACTCTAGGGCTTGTATCCGACTGGGACTTCCATGTAACCCTGTCCCCCCAGACTATATAAGGGCGGACAGGGACCCTCCTTAAGCAGGGAGCATAAGGGACAACTCGTGCCTCATGCAACAAATCGCCCAGGAGATCACCCGATCACCACCTAAGGCAATACAAACCACATAGGACGTAGGGTACTACGCTCTCAGCGGCCCGAACCTATCTAAACCTTGTGTTCCTTGCACCTTCAAGTTCCTGATCTCGGCAACACCCTACCTACAAATTCACCACCTCAGGGGTATCCCTCAGTGGGCGTGGTGGTAAAATACCGACAGCTAGCGCGCTAGGTAGGGGTGTTCATCGAGCATCCACTCGAGAACTCGATGGCGTCTCTCAGCTTCACCAGCACTGTGCTCGACGAGGGCACAACTTTTGTCTTTAGCTCCTGGATCTGTGTTGCCAACGGCCTGGGTGGCTTCAACAGCCACCTAGGCAACTCCAGGAAGCCGGAGGCCTCTACATCAACTTGAAGCAGCAACCTCGACGAGTTCATCGACAACCTCGACGAGTTGTTGTTCCATGATCTACCCAGGCAGATCGAGAGGACGTCCATTTTCGACGCGACTTCAACTCGTACTGCACCAGGACTACTCGGATCGAATTTAAACCGATCTAAGGAGGCTTGGCAATCCAAGTCCCTTACTGACTTGGAGGAGGACTTGGATGGTCTTTTCAAGATTCGAGACGAGGGAGCCACCGCACGTCGGGGGCCCCCTATTCTCGGCAACGACTCAGACTCAAACGAAGAGTACCCGTTAACTACAAGTTCGAGACGAGGAGGACTCGAGGACGAGGGAGATACCGCTCGTCAGGAGGCCCCAGTTCTCGACAACCGCTCGCAACCTGATGATTACTCCAAGTCCTTCTCGGGTAATCATCCGGGTTTAACCATAACATCTACGCCGCAAGGCCGTTTCGTGTACTGGAAGGGTCTAGAGCCCTCCGAGTTACTCGAATACGACTCCCGCCTTGTGGCAGAATGTGGCAGAACCGCCCGAATTAATCCGGCTTAAGTGCACTAACCATCATCCATAAAGGCAAGACGGCTACCATGCACTTCAAACGGAGTAATCCGACAGTCTGTCAGGTAAATCCCGATGCAACCACTGAAAATTTTGATCGAAACAAAGCGTACACTTAACTCACACGAAGGCAAGTCCAGAGATTACAACATTCCATAGCCTTTAACTCACAAGTCTGACATCAATTATTGCAAGTCAAGTTCACTAAACGAGTACTTTAGAGTTCAACGTAAAACTTTATTCAGAGTTTAACAGCAGCGGAAAGAAAACATGATCATCTAGCGTCGATCTGGATACCACGATGAAGCCCATACGTGGCATCACTCGGCGGTCATTGTTGCCCGGGGACAGATCCCACTCCACGGACCAACAAGTCGACAAAGTACTCGGCCAAGTCAAACCAGCTATCATATGTTCAAAAGACACACATGAAAACATTGCCACAAGCAAGGCTGAGTATACAAATACTCAACAAGGCTTACCCGACTAGTGGTATGCGAACACCGACTACTAAGCATGTATGGCTCTAAGGTTCTAGGGTTTCTTTTTGCTGAAAAGCAACAAAGAGTAAGTCCTTAATTTCATATTTTAGCTTTCAATATTCTAGTTCATTTAACCATTCTAAGTGAGCATCTATCTCTAACCAAACATGGTGGAAAACAATTAATCATCCAACAAGTTTCATCATAGCCATAGTTCTTCTTGTTACTCTATGTGGCAGAAGTATTAAGCAGTCTCAATTACCGCGAGAAACGGACGATTCGAATCGAATTTCTTAACCTTGCAAGGTAAACCTAACACACAGGCCTGGAGTACCGAAGGGTCACCCCAAGCAACTTTTCCCCTTTCTTTTTGGGTTGTGGATTAGGGTCACCTTACCCGACTACAGAGCCATGCTCTGCACTCGCATGTGTATACACATCTGAACTTCGTTCAAGTGGGGTAAGAGTAAAGTCTACCTGCCGGGCCAATTAGGTACTTAAGCTTATCGAGTACCATATTTTCGACATGTGGTTAGTACATTCAAACGCTTAACCACCGCTACCACACACTGCGGCTTTAGTATTTTTCTCTACTCGGATGGGGCCTCAACCATGAGTACTTTACCACAGCCAAGCCCGTCGACCTTATAGTTGCAGTATACGGTAAAACATTCAACTCATATAATTCTCGCGAGTGGCAGGAAACCACTCGACTTTTACCGAACCTATTAGCAAAGCATCTACTCGAACTTCCAGTCGGGGGATCATGCAGCTAGGGTTCCAATCAAGTCCTATGAACTTAAATGCATAGGTAAAAAGGAACAGTAATTGCATAAATTGAAACATTGGGATCATGCACCGGGGCTTGCCTTCTTGGGCAAAACTAGTCGGGGGTTCTTCCGAACTTTGGTTCGGGTCTTCAGCGACTTCAGTTAAATTAACTTGAGCTTCGCGCTGCTCACTCTCGGACTCGGGCACCAGCTCGTAAGTTCCGTCAGCGAGAGTAGTCGATTCTATATGAATGCACATGTATGAGTGGTTTTAACGGTACAAGATAAATAATTATTTCACTATAAAGTAGTCATTCAACAAAACTCAAGTTAAGTAGTCGAGCACTTTATTTTATTTTCCTTGGGCAGTCATTTATCGAGTACTTATTTGGATTAACTGACTTCATTAAGTAAGTGAGTGGTTTTGTCATGTTGTAAACGGCCATTTCAACAGTAAGCATGGGATAACCAAAACTACTCGTAGAGGTAGCTTCTGGGGTTGAGATTTTTATGTAGAGCACGATACTTAAGTACAAACTCACTGTAATATATTTAGTCATTTTTATTCAGCAGGTTAATCATCAAAAATATATTAAACGACTACTCCTAGGATCAAGATCTATTTGTACAGAACAAACCATGCAAGAACTGGTGCTCAACATTTTACTGAACAAACTTACTTGCATGAGTATGCCACTGTAAAATTTGTAGATTTTCCCTATGCAAGAATCACAGGCTAAAAATCTAGTTTAACTGGATCTAGCATATAACAAAAGTACTCGAAACATCTAGTTGTGATTGGATTCTGTGCATGAAAATTTTAAGAAAGACTTTGCTCTTTGTACTGAAGCTACCATCCAAAACTCATGAGCAGTTCTTTCTTGAAACTCTTGGAACAATTAAAAGATATTTAAACTTGATTTAATTCTACAGCTAAAATTATGTGGAAACAGTCCAAGATCCTTTTACAAAGTTGTAGATCTTAACTTAAGGAGTCCAGAACATCTTAGTTTGTATTTTTAGGATTTTTTTGTAAGTTGTTTTGCATTTTCAAAGTTTATAGATTGGTTTTCAAAGTTCTAGTTTCTGGTTTACAAATGAGTCCCTGAGATTTTATAGAAATCTTCTCGGAAATATTGAAATCAAAGTGAATGGGTCCTTGGTGCAGGCCACGGCGGCGACCGGCCAAATTCCGGCGGCTAGGGTTACCGGCGGCGAGGGGCGAAGGTGGGAAACAAACCGCACCTGTTTGTGGCCTTGGGTGGGGAAGGGGTGGACCGAGGCAGCTTGCCGGCGGTGGCACAGAACCGGTTGCGGGTGCGGATGGTGGTGGCGGCGGTCCGGTGAAGAGGGCGAGGGGACCGGCCGTGCAGCTTCGGTGTGAGGCGGAGAAAGTGATGGGAGGGTTGGTTTGGGCAATGTGGGGGCGGAGCGACGCGTCCATGCGTGGGTGACTGCTCGCCGGAGTTGGGGTTGGGGCGGCGAGCTTAGGGGCCTCGGGTGGGGCTTTTATAGGCATGAGAGGGAGGATGGCGGCCTGGGCTCGAGCTGCTAGGGAGGGTGAGATCACGGGGCAAAATCGGGGGCGCGGCTGCCTCGCTGGCGCTGGCGGGGCTCACCGTGGCGCCAGCAGCGCCCACGGCAGAAGAATGCCGCCGCGTGGAGGCTTCCTAAGGGGGAGAGCGAGATTTTGTGGGCCAGCGAGAGATCTCCAGGTGCTAGCAGGCCCACTTGGCCGGGTGGCCTCGGTTGCGCCGGGGTGTGCCTGCTAGCTGGCCTGCCGGCGATGGGACAGGGCAGTGGGAGGAGAGAGGAGGGAGAAGGTGATGGGACTTATGCGCGAGAAGCAAAAACAGCGGGGGCCTGGGTGAAAAAGGAGCTAAAATTCATTCTTCCCAAGGTCAAATCAAAAACATTTGAATACCATTTTTGCTCAACTTTTCAAGATATACATTTTCTCTTTTATGTCTTTGTTCATTTGAGCAATGTATAAAAAGTTATTTTGAATTTCCAAAAATAAGTATTTAAATGACTCATCATTTCATGTGAATTTTTGCACTTTTAGCCCTTGAGTTCAACTAGACTTTTGTTGCTCTTATTATAACAGATGTGCCATTAAATTTTTAGAGTCATTTGTGATCAACTTTGAAAGTTACAAGCGTTTGTTTGCAAAGTTTATAGATTGATCTTTTGTGCCTGATTTCATGTTATGGATCTTTTGTTTAGCCTTTTCGACACCCAGGGTGTCACAGCCAACCCCCTTAAAAAGAATCTCGCCCCGAGATTCGGACAAAAACTAAGTGTGGAAAGGGTGTACCTTGGATGGAACCAAGAAAACTAGGAAAATTTTGATTGATATAATTTTCAGTTTCACATGTGGCTTCTTCTTCAGTGTGATGGTTCTACTGAACTTTATATATTTTAATCATCGCTCTTCGGGTACTTCTTTCCTTTTGGTCAAGGATTTTGATGGGTTGTTCAACATAAGAGAGGTCTCGTTCCACCATGATTTCTTTTTGCTCAACAATTTCGGCAGGAACTCTGACACATTTCTTTGGTTGAGAGACATGGAAAAACATCATGAATGGTTGCGAGTTGCAATGAAGTCGCATTCTATAGGCCACGTGTCCACATTCTTCAATGATTTCATACGGACCAACATAACGAGGGGTTAACTTTCCTTTCATTCCAAATCGTTGCACACCCTTGGTTGGTGAAACCCGAAGGTAGACATGATCACCAACGTCGAATTTTAAGGGTTTTCTCCTCTTATCAAAATAGTTCTTTTGTCCAGATTGGGCTGCTTTAAGATTTTCTTGGATAACTCTCACTTTTTCTTCTGCCTCGACTACCAAGTCTGGTCCAAAGATTTTGCGCTCTCCAGTTTGTGACCAGCTCAATGGAGTTCGACACCTTCGACCATACAATGCCTCGAATGGTGACATTTTTAGGCTTGCTTGCTAGCTGTTGTTATATGAGAACTCTGTTAAAGATAAGCATTTGTTCCATTTTTTGTCATAATGAATGACACAAGCTCTAAGCTTGACTTCGAGAATTTGATTTATTCTTTCGGTTTGGCCGTCGGTCTGAAGATGATAAGCTGAGCTTCGGATTAGTTTGGTACCAAGAGATTCTTGCAATTGTTCCCAAAAGCATGCTACGAACTGAGTACCACGATCAGAAATGATTGTCTTTGGTACACCGTGTAGACAAACAATACGATCCAGATATATCCCAGCGTATCTTTTGGCATTATAAGTGGTGTGTACGGGAATAAATAGAGCGGTCTTTGTAAGTCCATCAACAATAACCCATATAGAATCGTGTTTCTGAGATGTATTGGGCAAACCACCAATGAAGTCCATACTAATGTCTTCCCATTTCCAGGATGGTATTGGCAGAGGTTGAAGTGTACCAGCTACTTTTAAGTGGCTAGCTTTCACTCACTGACAAGCGTCACACTCTGCAACATATTGGCAATTTTCCTCTTCATCCTGGTCCACCAGAAATTTTTTTGAGGTTCTGATACATTTTGCTACTGCCTGGATGAATAGAGAATTTGGAAAGATGTTCTTCATCAAGAATTTACTTTCGGAGTTCGTGATTTTTTGGAACGACAATGCGACTTTCAAACCATAAAATTCCCTTGTGATCCTGACAAAAAGATTTGTACTTCTCCTCTCCTTGAGACAGTTTCTGCTTGATGATCTTAACATCCTCATCATGTAATTGTGCCATGATGATACGGTCATGAAGAGTGGGTTCAATAGAGATGTGATTCAAAGTTCCCCGAGAAATCATTTCCAACCTAAGTTTCTGCATTTCAGAGCATAACGTCTCATTGTATGATGCGGCAGATAGGCAATTGCAATGAGCTTTGCGGCTGAGTGCATCCGCTACTACATTAGCTTTGTCTGGATGATAGTGCACCTCAAGATCATAATCTTTGATTAATTCCAACCATCGTATTTGTCTCATATTCAGGTTGGCTTGTGTGAATATATATTTGAGACTTTTATGATCGGTATAGATATTGCAATGGGTGCCCAAATCTTGAGAGCATGAATGACAACTGCTAACTCAAGATCATGTGTTGGGTAATTCTTTTCATGGGGCCAAAGTGCTCATGAAGCATAGGCAATAACCCGATTGTCTTGCATAAGTACACAGCCCAAACCAGTACCAGAAGCGTCACAATAAACGTCAAATGGCTTGGTATTGTTAGGTTGAGCTAAGACTGAGGCTGTAGTTAGATGTGCTCTGAGCGTGTGGAAAGCTTTCTCACAATCTTCATCCCACACAAGTTTTACTCCTTTCTTCAACAGTTCAGTCATAGGTTTAGCAATTCTGGAGAAATCCGGAATGAAACGGCGATAATGGCCGGCTAAACCAAGAAAACTACGAATCTGATGAACGGAAGTAGGAGGTTTCCAATCCATCACCTCTTGAACTTTACTGGGGTCAACTGAGATACCATTACTGGAGATAGTATGGCCTAAAAATTTCACACTATCCAACCAGAATTCACATTTGGAGAACTTAGCACATAACTGATGGTCTATGACGCATTGGAGAACAATGTGCAAATGTTTAGCATGGTCCTCCTCGTCCTTGGAATAAATAAGAATGTCGTCGATGGAAACCACGACAAACTTGTCAAGCTCTGGCATAAAAACTGAATTCATGAGATACATGGAAGTAGGCAGGAGCATTTGTGAGACCAAAAGACATAACTAAGTATTCATATAGTCCATATCGAGTGGAGAAAGCGGTCTTTGGAATATCACATGGTTGAATCTTGATTTGATGATAGCCCGAACGAAGATCAATCTTGGAGAATATATTTGCTCCAGTCAACTGACATCACTGGTGCACCTTCTGGAAAATCAGCAAGTGTAGTGAAATTGATCCTTCCCTGTTGAACTTGAACAGTCTGTCTTTTTCCCTTGTTCTTATTGTTCTGACTAGAACCTTGCCCCTGATTTGGCTGCCTAGGCTGGCGGCATTCTCATGCAAAGTGGCTAGAACTCCCACAATTAAAGCAACGATTTGTGTTGCTCGGATGACCCGGCTGTTTGTTACCTAAGGATGTCCTTACTGGCATACCTACTGAGCTTTTCTTGGGTGTGGTGCATCTGGCATGGTCCATCTTTTCCCGGATAGGCGAGCGAGTTCTTGCTCTTATGACTGTGTTGGCGTTAGTAGTACTGCTGGTTTGCCTTCTACCACGTGGAATGAGTTTCGTGAATGTAATTTCCCATCCACTTAAGTCTACGTCGCAGGTGTCGTGCTTGAGAGTCCGACACTTTACTTGGGGATCCTTAAGTTCCATTGGAAGTCATGCTAGTGGCATTAGGGAGTCCGAGTAAACATCCCTTGTCTCCTTTATTTCCTCATTGAGCTCTTGATAGCTCGCCACCTGAGATTGTTGGACATTGCGACCTCCCCGTTGATGGTGTTGCTGCTGCAGGAATTGATGAATCGCTTGCTGCCCTTGAACAACTTGTCGGAGCAATTCGATTTGAGAGGCCATCACCTCCACCAGACTAGGTGGCACTGGCGGTGGCGGCATCTGTTGCGACCTGCTGCCGCTAGCTCCGAACCCATTAGGATTGCCACGTGTTGCCCCGACCATCTGAAATATTGAGGTTTATCATCAAAAAAGGCTTCATAATTCTCCCATGATTCACAAAGATAGTACGGGAAGATGTGGAACTTGAAAGGCTGATACAATTGGGTGTGCAATCTGCGGCTGGCTATGAGAAATTTCATAACTCACGTTCTACTTATCTGAACCCTTACAAAAGCTGGTGGTGATTAGGAAATTTGGTGGTCTAAAACTGAGGCATTCAATACACCCCCGACTACTACATCTCCGACTACTTTTCCGATTACCACGACTACTAATCTGACTACTATGGCTGCATCATCGACTACTTCGTCTACATTTCCGTATTTCAGGACCACAACTCCGACTGCTATGGCTCCCTTCTTGACTACATCGACTACCATACAGCTTCTTTGACTACATCGCCGACAGCTTCGACAACATCTACTACTCCTTCAACTACATCTTCGACTGCTTGAACTGTACCATCATCTGCTATGACTACAGTTCAACTACACTGTATCTTCGACTACCTCAACTGCACATCCGACTGCTTCCACCTTATCTCCGACTACTACGACTATACCTCTGGCTGCTTCAGTTGCACCTCTGTCTAGTACGACTACACCTTCGACTATACTGCATCTATGACTGCTTTGAGTGCATCTCCGACTGCCTCTATTACACTTCTGTTTACTATGACTATATCTTGGCCTGCTTTTACTATATCTTTGACTAGTACAACTACTTTTTCGATACGCTGACTACATTTCTAGCTGCTTGAGCGACACTTCCAACTACTATGACTACATTTTCGACCACTTCGACTACATCTTCCCCTGCTTCTCTGTTTTGGCTGTTTTCAGACGAACTACTGCATCATTGATTTCCAACTGCCTGCCAATATTCACATACATCCATCAAGTCCTTCACTAAAGCCTACATAATTCGAGTGCTCGAGCTTCTAGGCTACACTCCTTATATCAGGTGTTACTCAACTCTAAGCTAGCCTATTACCACCTGCGTAAAAGTTAGGCTACACTACGAGGAGTATATGCAAAAATACTCCGAAGTCGTTGCCTAGTAGACGTCAAGGTTGTTGACAGATGACTCGCTGCGCGCGGGGGATTGAGCTCCCATCTGTGCGGGCTACGGGGCTACAACATCGTAGTCAAAGTTGGAGAGACCCTCTATCTCCTCGGGCTCCTTGTCACTGTCAACGTCCATCACGTCCGGTAGGGCATGAAGGGCTGCCTGCTGTGCATGATGCATGTCGATATGCCCATTGGCGTCCTCCAACTCGATGTTGAGGTCATGGATCTGCTCTTCCAAAAACTCAATCATCGCCTCGTGCTCACCCACGGTGGTCTCTAGTGTCTGAACTTGGCCTTCAAGCTGGCCAATCCTAGCATCTTGATCACTAATCTCCTCAACCAAGTCCTGCATCTGCTCATCCCTCAAACTAATTGTCCACTGGAAGGACTGAGCAAGGTCTATCACTTGTGCCATCCCCTTACTCTGAAGGGCCTGCAGTCGGTAAAGTGCATTCATGTGCCGAACTAAAAAGACTATGGTCTCGATAGGAATCTGATCTACCAAGTGGCCTAGATGTGCCAACCTGTCAAGCCACAGAGGGTCGCTCTCGCCAACTGCCGGAAACAGCCCAGCTGGAGCCAAAATCACCTCCAGTGGGTGCTGCTCACAAAATGTGGTGAGCACCTTCATTGCTGCTGCTTCCCATGAGCCAATGAGGCGATGTCCGACAACTTCTGTCTCAATGGCGAGCCACGCGGGGTTGAGTGGGTGCTAGGGAATGGTCATGCGCACACGGCAACGACGGACACCCATCTCCATGAATTCCTACCCCACATAAAGAGGTGGATTCGGGTACCCAGCGGCGCTCAACACGCCCCACAAGATGGAGGGGAAGCCCTCCCAGTGCAGGCACGCTGAGTGCGCATGTCCTTCCTCGTCCACCACCATAAGAACCGGATCAGCCATCTGATTCAAAAGCTAAAAGGGTGAGATAACGAAAACTATGCTCAATCAAATAAACAGATTCTGGACAGTGCACAAAACTGAGCATAACTTCTGCAGGTGATGTGCAAAATATCTCAAAAGTTACCAGAGCATACCTAAGGTACTTGTGCACAACTTTGCTGGTCAACCTCAAAGCTAGATCAGACTCTAAGATAACTATATCCTTACATTTTTAGCCTGAAATTCCATAAAACAGAGGCTAACGTTTTATAAACCTGGGAAAAATCTATCTGGCCATAAAATACCAAATTATAACAGTAGCTTATTCACTCAATTTACAACAACTTTCGTGTTGAAATCTTGTAGATAAGGTCATCTTTTATGGTTAATAAATTGATTTCCTTAGATTTGACAGAAAACAACAGGAACCTCGATGACCTTTTGTTAGTGATTTAGCTATTTTGGGGGTGAATTTTGTTCAGTTCATCCATAACTCAAATTTTTATTTGAATTTAAAGATATACAGCATGCACGACATTTCCGTTCTCACAGCTTTATAATTATCATTAACTGGGCTTAGGGAGTTAATTTGGTGCATTAATTTAATACGTCTCTCCTATGGACGGCTCGTCAAAAGATTCGTTTTCATCGTCGTCGTCGTGACGTTTGCCGAGCTCGGATTTTATCTCGAGCAAGCGCAGCTCGGCCTCCTCCAGTGTCGCCGACGTTCTGGACAGCACGCGCCGGGCATCGCCGGGGCGACTCGGGCATAAGGAGGACGGCGGCGCCGAGGAACGCCGGAATGGCCGTGCCGGAGGCTACGGTCACTCGCCAAGCGACATGCGCTGAGAGCTTCGAGAATCCCATGGAGTAGCAGAGTGAGCCGAGGATACAGCCGAGGTACGCGAAGCCGTTGGGGTGCGACGCGAGTACGCCGCGCGCGGAGGTCAGGCTGAGCTCGGCGGCGTAGGCCGAAACAACCATGAGCGCCAGGTACGTGCCGACGCCGTTGATGAAGACACCAGCCGTGAAGGCCGCGAAGCCGACGGCGAGGCTCCGGGCCAGCGCGCCAGCGCAGAGCATGGCGGCGGCCGCGATCGTGCCGAGGATCAAGAAGAGCGCGATGACGCACGCGAGGAGCCTCAGGTCGCCCTGCGCCGTCACGGCTGTGCAGTACACCACGGCGAGGTCTGCATCAGAAATACACGCGAATCATTACAGGCTGTGCAAATGAATTGATGAACAAATTTGTGTTGTACAGGGAATCCATTCCATAAGAAATCAACACTGTGAAGTTCAGACAGAGATCGAATCCACCACGCAGATCACTGCAGTTACTTATGCTCACTGTATCCAAAGAAGAGCGGCGTGGCCGATGGGAGCATGGCGGCGGCGGAGGAGGCCGCAGCCCTTGGGGACGGCTGCGTGGCTGTCGTCGGCTGGGCATGCCATGGCGCCGAGCAGACCGTGCACGTGCGGGCCCATGGCGGGACGGCGACGTCATCGTGGACGCGCGCCGCCGCATCGCCAGATTTTATCCGGCATGTGCAGGCCGATGGTGTTTGCAACTCCCCATGCTGAAGGAGAGGTGGAGTGATGGCTGGAGCATATGCGAGGGATGCTGGAGCGGAGGGAAAGCAAGAGGCAGAGAAGAACCAGTGCAATTAATGAAAGCAATGAAAGGTGACAAGACGGGTTGGAGGAAACGGAGGCACAACAAAGCTTCCTGAAAGTTGCCTGTCTATACCATTGAGCAGCTCACGAAACGTGTGAACGGAAGAAAGTGTGGATAGATCAAGAGAGGAGGTATCGAGAACGTGTGAACGGAAGAAAATGTGGATAGATCAAGAGAGGAGGTTTCCAGGCCATCAGAACGCGATCGGACAATGGAAAAAAATTTGAACGACGGGGATAGCCTGGCCGGCCGCCGAGCTCCGGTGCTTTCATATATAGAAATGCCATGTTTTAACCACCTGAAGCTCCCATTGATTGAACTGAGAACTTCAGAATTTTTCTAAATCTTTGATCCACTGATGATCTATTCAGAACTGAAAAATAAGATTTCATGTTTGTCATGCTCTTATTTCATCAAAATAATTTTGACTCCTGTACGTACAACACACGAGCACACACCTAGTTAGAAAACATAATTCTAATTGAATGTTTCAAAACCGCGGTTCAACCAGCCAGCCCGACGACCCATCAGCTTGAATGGTTCGATCACCGGCCCAGTTCCAATAACTATGGCTGGAACAAACGTTGGTTGTCCATAAAATCGGAAGAGCGCTACGCTGTTTGGACAATTAGCTTATAACCGTGACGTCATGGCATCAAGTTACTAATACTTATTTTGCAACCTTATTTTGCAGCTAAATCTACAATAAATTTGTTAGGAGCGCCGTCCTATTAATGAGATGTTCTTTGGCAAACAAAAAATGAAGTTGGATAGACACTAGCAAAGGTTGGTAGGGACCTCTCGCACAACATACTTCGCTAATCTGCCATCCTATGAGGCAGCCAAGTACTGTCGCCCACCTGGACCTACACAGCAAATACTTCTGTTGTACAGCTATGCACGAAACATATTAGGGCATTACTTCAGAACATACAACATCTTGAAGCACCAGATCCTGTGATTATAGGTCAACTTCTGTGGCACTCACAGTTCCTTCTTGCATCAGGCTCGGCAATGGAGGGGGCACGTATGGCTCAAAGAGTGTGACGCTGGGGTTCGGATCAAACTGTAATATATTGGCAGCTCGCTCGAATTCCTCCCGGAGTATCTTGATGGTGAACTTGTCAACAACACGACCGAGATCATGGGTGAGCTCAAATGGATCTTCGATGCATATGAGATGCCTGTCATTTCCAACCCGTCTCGTCCAATCCTTCCTCTCCTTACTGAAACAATGTCAAAAGGATGAGGGAAAACAATGTCTTCTAGCTAATTTGGCATTTCATTACGCAATAAAGAAAATTGGAAGCCTTTGCATTGTCAATTGATTACAATTCACAAGCTGGATTAATAAGAATGAATACTACCTACACTGAGGCTACAAACATACTATGCTATAACCATTCTAATCATCATGGTGCTTAAAAATAGGGACCAGGAAACAGAAATTCATCACATCAAGAGCGCCTTCAGATAAATGAAGTGTTAAGTTACATCACATACCTAATAATCCTTCCAGTACGAATTGATATGACATCCCTTCTGTAATCGTGCTCATATGCCCAGTAATGGAAAAAGGCCCAGAGCAGCCTTGATACGGTGTCTCTGCTGTGAGCACCGTAGTTATTTAGCTTGTCCACTTGGTCAAAGTAAGCACAGTTATTTTCATCCACCGTGACCAAATAAGTGGCCTCCATTTCCTGACATTGCATGACACAACCAGTTCGTTGACAAACAAAAAGTAGTACACTGTGGTCCTAAGCCATCAGCGCCAGCTTGGATGCAAATTAGGGGACTATTTGTCCTAAGCCATCATCATAAAACCAATGTGGAATCTTAGGGGACTATTTGTGCTAGTTAGGGGATGTAAATTAAATAGTTCCACCTTTTCCAGTTGTTAGATGCACCCATGGTTGAGGGACCAGAAGTGAAGTTCTTCCTTCTAAATTCAGTACGCCAAACAAGAAATTTAAACAAATCCAAATAGTTGGCGAGCAATTAATGCAAAAGAATAATAATACAGCAACATAAATTTATCGCATCCAACAAAAGTAGGTTTTTTGACGAATCATTTTGAGCATTTTTATAAAAGGTATGAAGGCCATTAAGTAAAATTTAGTTATGCAACATACAAAAATGACAGCGCAAAAATATTGAGTCAAAACTAGACTTATTTGTGTTGGGTTTCAGCTCTAGCCCGAGTGTCTGCGCCTGGGTGTAGTGGAAAATGAGCAAGGATCTTCGCACTTCCCTCGACGTGCGAAGGGTAAGGAAGTTAGCCGAGCCAACTAGGATTCACATAGGTAGCTGGAACGTAGGATCCCTAACAGGGAAGTTGCGGGAGCTAGTTGATGCAGCAATTAGGAGGCGTATAAATATTATATGCTTTCAGGAGACTAAATGGAAGGGTCAAAAGGCGAAGGAGGTTGAGGATACTGGCTTCAAGCTTTGGTACACGGGGGCAACACCGGGTAGTAATGGTGCGGGTATCTTGATCGATAGGAGCCTTAAGGATGGAGTTGTAGAGGTTAGGAGGCGAGGCGACCGGATTATCCTGGTCCGGATGGTAGTTGGAGACTCAGCCCTGAATGTGATCAATGCCTATACCCCTCAGGTAGATCTCAGTGAGAGCACCAAGAGGCAGTTCTGGGAAGACCTAGATAGCATGGCTAGTACCGTTCCTAGCAGCGAGAAACTTTTCATAGGAGATCTCAACGGCCATGTGGGTGCGACTAATGTAGGGTTCGAGCGAGTGCACGGGGGCTTTGAGTATGGTCGCAAGAGTCAAGAGGGGGAGGACATTTTAAACTTCGCGTTGGCATACAACTTGTTGATAGCGAATACCCTTTTTAGGAAGAGAGAATCCCATCTTGTGACCTTTCATAGTGGATAACACTCCAGCCAGATCGACTTTATCCTTGCTAGGAGGGAGGATAGACGGGATTGCTTGGATTGTAAGGTAATACCCGGGGAGTGTGTTGTCCCTCAACACAAGCTTGTGGTGGCGGACTTTCGTTTTTGGGTACGTGTCGAACGAGATAAACGCGCCAAGATTGCGAGAACGAAGTGGTGGAAGCTTAGAGGTGAAGCGACGCAAACGTTCAAGAAGAGAATGCTAGGTGAGGGGCCCTGGGAGGAAGGAGAAGATGCAGCTGGGAGGAAGGAGAAGATGCAGAAGACATGTAGCTAAAGATGGCAACATGTGTTCGGAAGGTGGCCTCAGAGGTGTTTCGCGTGAGTAGGGGAGGCAAAAAGGAAGAGAAAGACACCTGGTGGTGGAATGACGAGGTGCAAAGGGCTATTAAGAAGAAGGAGTGTTTCAAGCGCCTCCACCTTGATAAGAGTGCAACCAACATCGAAAGCTATAATTTAGCGAAGAGGGTTGCAAAGCAAGCTATGAGCGTAGCAAAGGGTAAAACGTATGATGACCTGTATCAGCGGCTAGCCACGAAGGAAGGAGAAGGACATCTATAGGATGGCTAGGATCAGCGAACGGAAAACAAGAGATATCAACCAAATCAAATGCATCAAGGATGGGACAGATCGACTTCTAGTGAAGGATGAGGAGATCAAGGACAGATGGCGAGAGTATTTTGATAAGTTGTTTAACGGGGAGAATGAGGCCCCTACCCTTAAGTTAGATGACTCTTTTGATGACACCAACAGACGTTTTGTGAGGAGAATTCAGGAGGCTGAGATCTGGGAGGCGTTGAAGAGGATGAAGGGGGGTAAAGCGATGGGCCCTGATGGTATCCCCATTGAGGTGTGGAGATGCCTAGGTGCCAAAGCGATAGTCCAGCAGGATGCCTGAAGAATGGAGGAAAGCGATAGTCCAGGAGGATGCCTGAAGAATGGAGGAGAAGTATATTAGTACCAATCTTCAAGAACAAAGGAGATGTTCAAAGTTGTACTAACTACCGTGGGATTAAGCTGATGAGCCATACGATGAAGCTTTGGGAAGGGTTATCGAGCACCATCTAAGAAGAGTGACAAGTGTGACCCAAAACCAGTTTGGGTTCATGCCTGGAAGGTCGACCATTGAGGCGATTTTCTTAATCCGACAATTGATGGAGAGATATAGAGAGCAGAAAAAGGACTTGCATATGGTCTTTATTGACCTTGAGAAGGCGTATGATAATATACCGAAAAATGTCATATGGTGGGCCTTGGAGAAGCACAAAGTCCCAACTAAGTACATTACCTCATCAAGGATATGTATAAGGATGCGATGACGTTTGTCCGGACATGTGATGGTGACACCACTGACTTTCCTATTAACATAGGCCTACATCAGGGGTCAGTATTGAGTCCTTATTTATTTGCCTTTGATGGATGAGGTCACAAGGGACATACAAGATGATATCCGATATCCCTTGGTGTATGCTCTTTGCTGATGATGTGGTACTGGTGGACGAGAATAGAGAAGAGGTTAATAGGAAGTTAGAGCTGTGAAGACGCATGTGGAGACGCACGTTAGAGTCAAAAGGGTTCAGACTCAGTAGGACCAAGACCGAGTACATGATGTGCGATTTCAGCGCGACTAGCCATGAGGATGGAGATGTTAGCCTCGATAGACAAGTGGTGGCCCAGAAGGATACTTTTCGGTATTTAGGATCGATGCTTCAAAAGGATGGCGAAGATGTTAGATATATAATCTCAGCTGCCTGGTTGAAGTGGCGTCAAGCTTCTAGCGCCCTATGTGACAGAAGGGTGCCACAAAAGTTAAAAGGTAAGTTCTATAGGACAACGATTTATCCGGCGATGTTATACGGTGTTGAATGTTGGCCTACAAAAAGATGACATGTCCAACAACTGAGTGTAGTAGAGATGCGGATGTTGCGGTGGTTTTGCCAGCTTCTAGCGCCCTATGTGACAGAAGGGTGCCACAAAAGTTAAAAGGTAAGTTCTATAGGACAACGATTCATCCGGCGATGTTATACGGTGTTGAATGTTGGCCTACAAAAAGATGACATGTCCAACAACTGAGTGTGGTAGAGATGCGGATGTTGCGGTGGTTTTGCGGGCACACACGAAGGGATAGAGTCCGGAACGAAGTTATTCGAAATAGAGTCGGGATGGCACCAATTGAGGAGAAACTTATCCAACATCGATTGAGATGGTTTGGACATGTCCAACGGAGATTCCCTGAGGCGCCGGTGCGTAGTGGGGTTCTAAAGCAGGCCGAAAATGTAAAGAGAGATAGCGGTAGACCAAAACTGACTTGGGACGAGTCGGTGAAGAGAGACCTTAAAGAGTGGAATATCTCCAAAGAGGTAGCTTTGGATAGGAGCGCTTGGAGACTCGCCATCCACGTACCTGAAGATCCGTGATCTTTGTTTTTGCCTACCCCAACTTGCTTGGGACAAAAGGCTATATTGTTGTTGTTATTTCGGCTCTAGCCTACCCGAACTTGCTTGGCACTAGGCTTAGTTGTTATTTGTGTAAAACTAGTACACTAGACTTAGTTGTTATTTTTGAATAACAAGAAATGCATTATGACCCAGATACCTGTAGGCATGGGAGTATTCTTCGCAGCTGTAGGAGGTGGATGCACATTATCACATAGCTGAAAGTCAAGAAGGATATAAGATAATAAAATTCGGACCGTGATAATGTAAAGATGAGCACAACAAATTGTTAATAATTTAAAATGGACAACTTACGCATAACTAGAAAGTGTCCCTTGGTAAGTTTCATTTACACGCCGAGATTTAGCCCAATGCTTCACAATGAATGCCAACTGCCGTAACCTTCTATCTATTTGTGCATAATCTCGTAGAAGTTTCGTGTTAACAACTGCCAAAAGATTATTGACACATATATCACAGGAAAGCCCTGTTTCCGGATCCATAAGCTTCACTATTGGGACCCTTGCTCGAGTTAATGGCTACAAAATTTCATTACCTTGGGTCAGAAATTTAGTACAACAGCTCAAATTCCATACCTATACTGGAGTGGCTCTCAAAGCAATTATAGTATGATATAAAAGTTGATACAGTAAGACTTCTTGTGATATGTTGGAGATTGCTGTATGTTATTTATAAAGGCAAAATTCATGTAGAAACAAATCATAAGCATTGGGAAATTATTACATGCTATGGCACGTAGTTTAGTGGTCATGATATCATTCAACTCAAACGATCAGCTGGCATGTTAAGGATACATGAGCTCACCTGAATATTCTGGAGATTTCCAGCTTGTAGAATGTCTGCCAATTTCAATATAATATCAACCTTGCTCATTTCCTTGTCATCAATTGAGAGACAAAGATCAATATCACTATTTGAGAAACCGAAAGAATTGGCACATGATCCATAGAGGTATAGTTTTGAGTTAGGCCATTCCTTGTTTATTATTCTGCTTAGAGATGCTAACAATTGCTTCTGCTTTGCGATTTCCTCCTCTGAGGGGACCAATGATTCAAAAATTGACAAGAAACTAGGTGTGAATCGATCTATGTCATATCGACATGGCCTGTTCCTTCTCTGAAATCTAATTCGCTGGCTTGATACATGATGTCCTCTTGAGAAGTCTGATCTGAAATCCTGCAAGATAAAAGAGGACAGCTAAATCTAACATGCCTTAATGTCGAATTAGAAATTAGTAAATTACAAAATCGGTTATTGAAGTATAAGTCGCAACTGCTAGGTTGCAAGGGTTCTTGATAATGCAACTGGACAAACAACTAAATGCTAGAAGTACGCCTGCTATAAGATTGATTGGCTTTCATACATGCATTTGTATGATCTAGCTTAGCATCGTGAATATGTGAGTGTCTTCGTATCTGATCAGCTCAATTAGACTCGGGAACAAGTTCCAACAGCTTCAAGCTTGGCTTGCGTCAACTTGAATGTCTCCCGCTTACTAGCTCAAATAGCCAGTCAACCAAAGAAAGTTCATATATGCACCGGATACAGTCACCTACCACAAACATGTTCGCTTGGTCTTTGCATCATTGAAAATGTTATTTTATCAGGACCATTACCATGACACACCGTTAAAAATGCAAGCTTATCACAACATTCATATATAAGTTCAACTTCCCTTAGAGTTAATAACCATGCTGTGAAGGGACCAAGATCTTTACCAGTTCATACAAGTTAAGTAATTGTGAGACAGCAAAAGAATGTGTGGTGCACAATAGCAAGTGGAAGACAACATTGAAAATCATCAAAATGCACAGTAACACAAGCGACAGTTGACTTGTTAGGGTTTTGCAATTCATCTTCTGTTTATTACTCATATTTTAGACAGCTTTTAGCAAAAACAAAAACTAATTGTAGTGTTTTCTGAATGAAGACTACCTACTCCGGAACACAAAAAAAGAGAAGAAATAGTTTGGACTCATCAAAGAAGTTAGGGTTCAACAGTGGGAGATAGGGTGGTCCAAAATAGGTATGTGGCCAGGGCTCAGGCAGGGAGATCCCCTGTCCCCCATGCTGTTTATTCTAGTGATGGATGTCCTGAATAGCCTGATCGAGAAGGCTAGCAATGAAGGGCTGCTGCAACCACTCTCTACACGAAGTATTCATCACCATGTTTCCCTGTACACTAATGATGTGGTCCTGTTCCTTCGCCCGGTTGCCAGACTTGCATTTGGTGGATGATCTTCTACACTTGTTCGGCACAGCTACTGGGCTCAAAACCAACATTCAGAACAGTAGTGTCTCACCTACTCAGTGCTCAGAGCAGGATCTGGCGGTCGTGCAGACATATTTTCCTTGTGAAATTCAGGATTTTCTGTGCAAATATCTTGGCCTCCCCCTTTCTAACAAGATGCTGACCAGCGCACAGCTGCTTCTTTTGATTGAGAGAATTGCTGATCAATTACATGGGTGGAAGGCAGACTTAATGAATAGAGGGCTGGTCGAGCCACATTTGTCCAGTCAGTGCACACCTGTCTTGGTTTATTATGCCACTGCACTGGAGCTTCCCCCTTGGTGTTTAAAAGCAGTGGACAAGATCCGTCGTAATTTTCTGTGGAGAGGCAGGAAGGAGGCCAATGGTGGCCACTGTTTGATCGCATGGCCCAAATTCAGCCACCCGAAGGAATTGGGTGGCCTGGGTATCTTGGATTTACAGAGGTTCAGTTGGGTGCTCCGGGTTCACTGGCTGTGGCTGAGTAAAACAGAACCTGGGAAACCATGGCTGACCTTTCCAGTCACAATTCATGGCTGTGCTCAGTCCCTTTTTGCTGCTGCCGTGACCACGGAGGTGGGTAATGGGGCAAACACTAAATTCTGGACAGATAGATGACTGAAATAGTGCTCCGTCGAGCTTTTGGCCCCTCACCAATTCGTGTGTGTGCCGAAGAGACGTGTCAGAAGACGCACGGTTCAGGAAGCACTTCCAGATAACACTTGGTTGCAAGATATCCAAGCCCATTATTCTGTTGTGGTCTTAGTGGAATTCCTAGATATCTGGGACTTGGTGCAAGAGATCCTGCTTCAACCAGAGGTGGAAGATGTGCACAAGTGGAGGTTTGAGGCGTCTGGCCAATTCTCTACTAAATCAGCTATGAGGGTCTGTTCCATGGAGCAATTCATTTTGAACCAAGCAAGCAGATTTGGAGTACTTGGGCTCCCAGGAAGTGCAATTTTTTTCTCTGGTTGGTTGCACACAATCGCTGCTAGACAGCAGACAGGCTCACAAGGCGTAGTCTTCCTCATCCTGAGCGTTGCCCCTTTTGCGACCAGGAAGATGAGACGATTCAACATCTTTTGTGTGCATGTGTTTATTCCAGGCAATTCTGGCAACAGCTCCTGCGCCGCTTCGCTCCACCTGATCTCGCACCACAAACAATTATGGCTGGTTTCCTTGAGTGGTGGCAGCAAGCTGGTGAGTCGCTCAACAAAGAAGCTAGATGAGGTTTTAACTCACTGGTCGTTCTAGGGGCTTGGATCCTTTGGAAGATGAGGAACGATATAGTATTCAATGGTGCCTCACCTAGGATTGATCAGGTTCTTCTCCTAGCACAGGGTGAAGCCGATCTCTGGATGCTTGCAGGCACCAAAGGCCTAAGTGGTCTGGTTGCTGCTCCCTGGTGGTTAGCAGCGTGTGGGGGTAGGTGTGGTCACCTCATGTTAAGAATGGGCGCCTATGTAATCTAAAGACCTCAGGGGGGGTGTGGTGTGTGCATGTGTGTGTGTATGTGTACGGCTATTTTAGCCTTCTTTTTTCTTTCTTAATGCAATGATAAGCAGCTCTCCTGCATATTCGAGAAGATAAAACTAGTGAACAAATAGTAGCTTTATCAGTAGTTTACAGGTAATTGCATCACATTCATCCAACACGGCTGCAAGATGCCACTACAATTCGACGTAGGTGTTAAATGTCTGCACTAGTATTAGAAGGCGGCACTATTGTTTGTTGTAACAATTGTCACTACTCATCATCTCCAAACAACAATTAATCCAACCTTGGTAACATTTATTGTGGCACTATGTTTGTTGTAACAATTGCCACTACTCATCATCTCCCAACGACAATTAATCCAACCTTGGGTAACATTTATGGCACATAGTAATGTGTCTACTAAAATCTATGTGGCTCTCCATCTTCTCTCACCTCATCTTACATCCATGTGTACAAACCAGCAAACAAATTAGCTAATGCACCTAAGCTTTTTAAAAAAATAAACAGTAATCAATCAGTAAACAGAACATATATAAGCACCCTTGCATATATTCGTGTTAGTTCAACATGTCAGCTAATTTACAGATTTCAGGTGCAAATTAACTTGTTATGAATACAATTTATCGCACTGACAAAGGAAAAGGAGGTTTTGTCGTCTGCACATTAATACAGGCCACATTATAATAATTGCATATTACTGTTCAATAGCAATATCAAAATGTTAATTGAGAATGCGAACCACAAACAGGCTAATTTTGGCATTATTGAGATATCTCAGATGTTAGATCAAATGCATTACTATCCTATCAGAAACAAATTACAAGTCAACTTGGAAAATGGTATTTCTTTGTCACACTGTTCATAAGTGATACCAGATGTGATGCACTTGACAGTAATTATCAACAGCAACAGATGGATATGGTGGGAATTACTGAATTAGCATTACTTGTAAAATAAATCAATTAGGTGCGCTTAATCAGAACCAAACATCATAACCTATATTACCAAAAATAAACAAATTTACCTTACTCCTTGGGACAGTTTTTTGCAATAATACTCCCTTGGCCTCAACATTGTCATCAATCACCAGACTTTCTGTCATCTGCTCAATTATAGAACCCTCCTCCCCCCCATCATCTTCTTCTTCTTCATCCTGCCCAGCAAATCTAACCTTGCTCTTTTGATATGATACTTCAAAATTCTTTGCCTCTGCCTCTGCTACCACCTTTCCATCTATTCCATGCTCCAAAACTACTTCCCTTAGTCTGCCATCTTCCAAACCATTCACTTGATCCTCCCAAAGACCCACCGGAACTGAACTGCCAGCAGGTACTATCACATGGTGCAGTTCCTTTACCGGTGCCTTACCAAATATATCATGGGCATTAGCATTTGGCAGTTTCGGCAAGTCATGGTCCTTTTCCTCCCTAAATCCCTGCCACATCTGCTCCCTTTGTGCCGTGTTCGTTAAGATGGGTCCCTGCTGACCCTGATCGCTATGCTGCATCCAGCCTCCTTGGATTGGATGTGTATACTGATCTCCATGTAGCGTCCTGCCAGGCATCCTGCCAAACGATCTACTGGTGTTCATATCAGGTGGCGTCCGTGACAAAAGGCGATCCTGCTGCTGCTCCCTGTACATCACACCTTCAGCTGCATCACGACCACCAGTATTTGGCAATGCCTGCTGCTCTGCGTGAGGCATTCTGCCAGCTGCCTCGCGACCACCAGCAAAAGGTAGAGCAGTCTGTAGCTCTTTATTCGACGTCCTACACAAACCCCTGTGACGATGGTGGTTCTGCTCCCTGTTCGGTGCTCCACCAAACGTATTCGAGGCATCACGGGGAGCAGCGGGCGGATGCGACGGCTTGCCAAACCCAGGCGGTGGCGCCCCCGGCCGAAGCCTCTCCGCCCTGACCGCATCCCCAGATCCGAACCCCCTGCCGCCGCCGCCTCCGCCTAGAGCAGCGTAGGGTTCTCCAGGAGCGAATCGGGGATCGGGGAACCGGAGCTGGTGCTGCTGCGGCTGCGGGGCGAAGGCGGAGCACCATGCGAAGCCGCCCTCCTGCATCTGTGGCGGGGCGGCGAAGAGGGGGCCCACGGTGGCGACGGCGGGGTCGACAAAGAAGTGGTGCGCGACGGGGCCCGGGGCGAGGGTTTCAGCGCACGGGTGGGCAGGGGGAGGGTTTTGGAGGAGGCGGAGGAGGAGGCCGCCGTCGAGGGACGCCGGCGAGGGGTGTGTGGCGGTGGATGATGAGGCTGAAGGGTGGGGGCCGCCGCCGCCGCCGTCACCGGAGGAAGAGGCGTCGGCCATCGGGGATGCGCAATGGCGAGGGTTTGGGTTGATCGTCACTCGTTCGTCACGATAATTTCCCGGATTGGTTTTTTTGTTGGGGGAACCTTTTCGTTTTGTTTTTGTGATTTTTGCAGCCCTGATCGGAACAGGACAGCCCCTTACTCGCCAAACGCTCAAAACAACATGCGCAGACGGATTGTTGTCTTCTTGTAAAACACGTGGTCGGTTGCATCTTGTCCCTCTCTCGCATATGAGGAAATGTATAAGAATAAATTAGAAGATACAGATATGAAAGACTATTATTTATTTTATTTTTTTAAAGAGGCTAGGAGCTACGGCAGATCATTTAAGAGAGGAAGTGAGCACCTGCGCGACCAAGCCCTCCAACCACAGGCGTGTTGGCTCCCGCACCTGGGGACCCAACCATCCGAGCTAACGCTCGGTCTTAAAAGACTATTATTTATTCTCTGAATATTGATGATTTGCAATAAAGTCCTCATATATATATATATATATATACTCTGAATTAAGTCTATAGTTTTGGTAAAAGTTAACAAGCATCTGAAGTAGGAATATGACTCATTGTCCTTCCTTCCTTCTATACTCAGAGTCCACTTATTTTACAACACTCCTCCTTAGCGATTATCGCAAATGCATATGTGTGGCGGAACCGCCCAATTTATTACGGCTTAAGAGCGTCCGACCATCTCTCGCAACGATAATCTAGCAAACTCTCCTAAAACGGAACAAATCTAGTGGTCCATCGGGTTTCACCCGAACTTTCCACCTTACAACAGTGCCATAGACATGCACACAGGATCGCTTTTTATAAGGCTTCAGATATTACACAGAGACGTTGAATCTCTATCTCTATCTCTATTATTACTAAAGCAAGCAATGATTTCTTGGTCCGTCAATCAGAGTCCTAATTGAAATCCGGTCACCGTATGTTAAGTTAAGGGTCCGAACCATTTCGAATTAGCGTTTGGCGAGTAAAACAGAAAAAGACTGAAGTTCTCACGATACGTACTATGTTATATTTATATGGTTTTCTGTAGCAACGCACAGGCATATTTGCTAGTAAATCATAAAATCAGAAAAGTTTTATTACATATTAAGAATAAACCTTAGTGCAAGTCAATGCTACAGAGTTTTCGAAAACATATCCTACAGTCTTAGGGTTTGTTGTCATACGAGTTCTTATATTACACGAGTTTATAAAACATTCAAAGCAGTATGGACTCGTCATACTCTCTGAGTGTTGGGGCTTCACTCCTGCGGCTCTTTCAATGGCGTTGCTAAAATATAAATAAATAAATAGGTACTCAACAAGACTTAACCGAATAACCAAATATAAATAAATAGGATCAAGGATATGCAAGGCTTTTGAAGTGGATTGGCTCATTTATTCAAAGTATTTGAACTTTGAAAGCAGTAAACCTATACCAAGAAACTAGCTACTACTACTCAGAACAAAGGATAGATCCTAGTGATCACAGTCATCAAGATACATCTAGGTTCAACATACCACAAGTTTTATGATGGTTGCATCATAATTATTTTACGATGTTTAAGCGAGATCAAGCGGTATTCATATCCAAGAACTGCGGCGATTCGAAGCGATTATACATCCAGCAGGAGATCCCTGGTCACATGTCAGGTTCGTGTTTCTGGTAAACCGTACGTGGCAACCTTTCACGAGGAAGATACTAAACCCTGAACTAGTCTACCCAGACCCGGATTCGCACCCCCCATATTTGACCCCCTATCGGTGTTTTACCGCCACGCCCACCGAGGGATACCCCCGAGGTGGTGAGTTTGTAGGTAGAGTGTCGCCGAGATCAGGAACTCGAAGATGCAAGGAACACAAGGTTTAGACAGGTTCGGGCCGCCGAGAGCGTAATACCCTACGTCCTGTGTGGTTTGTATTGCCTTTGATGGTGGTCGGGTGATCTCCTGGGTGATTTTCCTGTTTTGAGGGGGTCCCTATCCGCCCTTATATAGTCTGGGGGGACAGGTTTACATGGAATTCCTAGTCGGATACAAGCCCTAGAGTCCTACCCGAGTACTTTTCTAGTAGTTTCCTACTGTATCTGACTAGTTTTACTGAGTAGTTACAATAGATGTAGTGATGTGGACATCACCAGAATGGATACACCCACATGTAATAAACACACATGGAAGGTATGGAGGACCAAAGAAGTTGATTGGGGACCAAGCCTAAGTCTTCCCAATGTTCTCCATCAGGCCACCACGTCACTTTTGGTGCAAGGAAAGAAAGAGTCCATGTCCAACACGTTTTGGAGGCTGAATTCGGACTGCAGAACAGCACCAACTTGTGACGGACACCACGGTCGCATACGGACTCGGATAGGGACGTTCAAGTACTTCGTGGAAAGCTTATGAAGTCTAGTTTCATATGGATCCGGACTCAAGTCCATATCTCTCCTGATTCGTCCGCAATGACCAAAATACTACCGACTGATTTTCTGTCTAAAGGTGTTGCGACATCTTAATTTAGCCCGATGGGCTTTGTATCAAGTCGGGTCCATTAGGGACGCGTCCTAGGGTTGGAGTGCGACTCAAACACCCTCTTGGTCGTCCTCCTAGGTATTAATAAGGGTTAGAGCCGCCATGAACAGATGGGAGTTTTTGTTTTGTTGAAAGTTTAGCCATTGCTACTTCCTTGTAGACGCGTGTGTCGACTAGACCATCCGTTCTATTCGATTCGGAACCCCACCTTGTTGATTCCAGATTGGTTATTATCTCCATATTTGCAATTGAGTTGCTTGTTCTACTTGTTCTTGCTGGTTCTTCGATTGCTTGCAGGACAGGTGCCCTAGTGGCCGGGTGTCGCGCTCCACAAGATCGCGGCAGCCATTGGAGGTGGTGTATCGGTTGCTAAGGCACAGCATCCTTGGAAGGCTGTAGTCGGGCCGTGAACGTCGCCTCCATCTCAAATCGAGTTATCCCCCGCCTCTCATCGAAAGATCGGGAACAAACCTTAGCGGGTTCACACCAGTTGGTATCAGAGCAAGGTTTATCGGTGAGAGACTTATCTTTGCTATTTTTTTCCTATAGTCCAGAAAAACCAAAAAAAAGGTAGATTAGTTTGCCGGCAATCCTATAAACCCTTTGAGCCTTTGCTGGTACTACTTAGTTAGGGCTTGTTGAGTTTTCGGTTGCATCGGTTGCGTCGTGTTGCTGGTCTTAGTTTAGTCCTTTAGAGTTTCGAGTTCTTGTCACCTCTTTTTGTCTCGGAGTTTCAATTCATCAGTGGAAGAAAACTTTCATTGTTTCTGTGTCCGGTCTCCGATTTGCGAGTTTTAGTACAATCTGGAAAGCGTAACTCGTGATCTTTCCAACGGATCTGACCTGGGTCACAAACTCCATCTAAGTGCTCCAGAATCGACTTGGAGATTTGTGCGTCTGGCTGCGTGAAACAAGTTTCGTCAATCTGAGTTGGTAGCAGCTATATGCAGTAATCCTGTTGCGTTGTTTGTCAAACAAAGGATTTTAGTCCTCTACAAAAAAAAAGAAGAAGAAAAAAAGAAAACAAAGTGAAAAAAACAGAAAAGAAAAGAAAAGAAACGAAAAAGAAGAAAGGGGCTGATCCATCTTTTGTGTTCCTGCTGTTTTGGTTGGTGCTTTGTGACTTCATTTGTGTCCAGGCTCGCGCCTCTAGTATGGTCTATGCTAGGACCAGCACAGTACCCCCGTTGAACAATTATTCAGCTTGCTTTTCTGACTAACGTGGTGCTAGTATTTTCCCTTGATCAGCCCACCTACAGCTCCACATACTCGACTATAGCTTGACAGTTTTCTGTTGCTAAGGCACCGATACACCTCTTTCAAGGTGCTTGACTTGTTGGTTGCCGACTCATCCTGTTTTGCTTGGTAAGAACTGGTAAGAGCTCGTATTAAACAAGTTGAGTTTGAGAGAATTACAACCGACACATTCTAGTAGTTGACAGGAGGATACATATTATTTTTGTGTTCTTGTTTTCTACTGATCATGGCAGGTGATACAGTGATTTTTGAGCGGAGCAAACAACAACAAAATATTCTGGACATTATTCAATGGTTGCCTTTATATCCTGGTGAGTTTGATCCTAAAGCTTACATTGATTGGGAGCTAAAAGTAGATAATGAATTTGATGAGCATGACCTGTCGGAGAAACAAATGATTTATATTGCCTCTGATATTTTAACAGAAAATGCTTTTCTAGAATGGAAATATATTTGTAGGCATAACATTATTCCGCAAACTTGGAAAGAATTCAAAATACATTTTAGAGATGCCTATATTACTGCATATTATGTTGATCATTTGCTTACCAAACTAGAGAAATTTAAACAGGGTAGTAGGACTGTGAAACAATACTACCATGATTTTAAAATTTGTATCATGTTTGGTGGATTGGATGAATGCATGGAAGATGTTATGAATAGGTTCATGAGAGGGCTCAATTCTGAAATTCGAAACTTGTTAATTGGCAAGTTCTATTGCTATATCGGTCAATTGTTTTGTCTTGCTCTCCATGCTGAAAAAGAAATTCTTTCATTTGTGAATACTTGCAAGAATGATGTGACTCATAGTGTCCAAACTTTGTCCACTCTACATGCTAACAAAGAGCAACGAATAGTGGAACCTGCTGCTGATTCAACTTTTTCACAAGATGAATTACTTGTTGTTTCTTATAATAAAGAGGACTTGTGTGCTAATACTTCTTTTACTCATATACCAGAATTAATGAATAAGTGTGATATTTTTAGTTTGGAACCATACAAATGTGCTGTATATAATCCTTCTCATCCTATTACTTGTGTACAAGATGAACTGAAATTGTTGTCTTCTTTAAATACTTTGGGTTATATTGAATTTAATATTCTGTGTAATCTAAATTGTCTAAAAGAGAAGGTTCAATTAGATTCTAATTTGCCAAGTTTAAATCATTGTTCGCTTCATGCAATTGGAAAAAATGACATCAAAGGAGAATATTTGGTGCATAAAGTGTATATCTGTTCTAATCTGAAATATCCTTTTGGGCTACAATACCATGAGCAAATAGGGGGTTGCATTAACACTAATAATATCTTGCAAAGTTTTTCTAGTTTTTCTCTTATGCAACAGGATCAGCCTGAAGAACGGGAGCATTGTTTGTTGTGCCCATGCAGCATAGTCGTCGCTCCATGTTCCAACAACAAAGCAAGCACCTTTGAATGCCGTTGGAGCAAGTCGAGGACGACTTGCAGCCAAGAAGGGGAGAATGATGTGGACATCACCAGAATGGATACACCCACGTGTAATAAACACACATGGAAGGTATGGAGGACCAAAGAAGTTGATTGGGGACCAAGCCTAAGTCTTCCCAATGTTCTCCATCAGGCCACCACGTCACTTTTGGTGCAAGGAAAGAAAGAGTCCATGTCCAACACGTTTTGGAGGCTGGATTCGGACTGCAGAACAGCACCAACTTGTGACGGACACCACGGTCGCATACGGACTCAGATAGGGACGTTCAAGTACTTCGTGGAAAGCTTATGAAGTCTAGTTTCATATGGATCCGGACTCAAGTCCATATCTCTCCTGATTCGTCCGCAATGACCAAAATACTACCGACTGATTTTCTGTCTAAAGGTGCTGCGACATCTTAATTTGGCCCGATGGGCTTTATATCAAGTCGGGTCCATTAGGGACGTGTCCTAGGGTTGGAGTGCGACTCAAACACCCTCTTGGTCATCCTCCTAGGTATTAATAAGGGTTAGAGCCGCCATGAACAGATGGGGGTTTTTGTTTTGTTGAAAGTTTAGCCATTGCTACTTCCTTGTAGACGCGTGTGTCGACTACACCATCCGTTCTACTCGATTTGGAACCCCACCTTGTTGATTCCAGATTGGTTATTATCTCCATATTTGCAATTGAGTTGCTTGTTCTACTTGTTCTTGCTGGTTCTTCGATTGCTTGCAGGACAGGTGCCCTAGTGGCCGGGTGTCGCGCTCCACAAGATCGCGGCAGCCATTGGAGGTGGTGTATCGGTTGCTAAGGCGCAGCGTCCTTGGAAGGCTGTAGTCGGGCCGTGAACGTCGCCTCCATCTCAAATCGAGTTATCCCCCGCCTCTCATCGAAAGATCGGGAACAAACCCTAGCGCACCCGCTAGGGTTTGTTCCCGATCTTTCGATGCGCTAGGGTTTGTTCCCGATCTTTCGATGAGAGGCGGGGGATAACTCGATTTGAGATGGAGGCGACGTTCACGGCCCGACTACAGCCTTCCAAGGACGCTGCGCCTTAGCAACCGATACACCACCTCCAATGGCTGCCGCGATCTTGTGGAGCGCGACACCCGGCCACTAGGGCACCTGTCCTGCAAGCAATCGAAGAACCAGCAAGAACAAGTAGAACAAGCAACTCAATTGCAAATATGGAGATAATAACCAATCTGAAATCAACAAGGTGGGGTTCCGAATCGAGTAGAACGGATGGTCTAGTCGACACACGCGTCTACAAGGAAGTAGCAATGGCTGAACTTTCAACAAAACAAAAACTCCCATCTGTTCATGGCGGCTCTAACCCTTATTAATACCTAGGAGGATGACCAAGAGGGTGTTTGAGTCACACTCCAACCCTAGGACGCGTCCCTAATGGACCCGACTTGATACAAAGCCCATCGGGCCAAATTAAGATGTCGCAGCACCTTTAGACAGAAAATCAGTCGGTAGTATTTTGGTCATTTCGGACGAATCAGGAGAGATATGGACTTGAGTCCGGATCCATATGAAACTAGACTTCATAAGCTTTCCACGAAGTACTTGAACGTCCCTATCCGAGTCCGTATGCGACCGTGGTGTCCGTCACAAGTTGGTGCTGTTCTGCAGTCCGAATCCAGCCTCCAAAACGTGTTGGACATGGACTCTTTCTTTCCTTGCACCAAAAGTGACGTGGTGGCCTGATGGAGAACATTGGGAAGACTTAGGCTTGGTCCCCAATCAACTTCTTTGGTCCTCCATACCTTCCATGTGTGTTTATTACATGTGGGTGTATCCATTCTGGTGATGTCCACATCATGTAGGGTGTGGACCATATCCCATCCCTTATCCTAGGAAAAGTACGCAATGTGCGCAGTCCCGTGTGCTCGGGTCTAACAAGCCCCCGAGCTCTTCGTAGTCAAGTACTGCAGGCGTCCGAGTAGTTCTGAAGGCGTCTTCGAGTTCTTCAGAACTTCATCTTGAAGGTGTCTTCCGTGTACTTCCTTAGTCTACGTCGAGTTTGTGAGGTGCTCATGCCCGAAGTAGTTGTCAAGTCTTCTTTTATATGGGGTGCGATTAAACTCGCACTCCATATGGAGTAGCTCCCGAGCCTTAGGTTGACTCGTAGAATCAGGCGGAGGGTCAATTTAATCTTGAATCTTCTATCCTTATCTTCCAGCAGATTTGAAAATTAAGTCACTGATGACACGTGTCCCTGCAGCCCCCAAGCCTTGAATCCAAATCCTCAGGATTTTGAATAAAGGATCCAAAGAGTCATGGCATGCTTATGCGTTGAGAGCTGTGTCGTATCCAGCCCCCGAGCCTGGGAGCTAGATGAGTCGCATAGTGTATGCCTAGTAGTCGGTGGCACCGGCCCCCGAGCTTAGGTATTGGCCAATTTGCCGCTGAATCTTGAACTGTCAATGAAGCCGACTAGTCAGAGTCGATTCCGACTAGATTTATAGGCGAGACGAGTAATCGAAGTAGTCGCTAGCGTATCACCGAGCCGAGTCGATTCCGACTAGCTTGTAGGTGCAACGAGTAGTCGAAGTAGACGCCAGCGTGTCGCCGTACATTCTTCACAAAGTCCACTAGTTACGACGGTTGTTGATAAACCCAACTAGTCGGAGTCGAATCCGACGAGTAGTCGTTGTAGTCAGCGTAGGCGAGCGTTCTCACAAAATCGGAATAGTCATTGGCGATTGTTGATGAAGCCAACTGATCGGAGTTGAATCCGACTTGCCCAGCAGCACGATCCAGATCAGGTCCTTGAAAGGTAAACATAAAAGTATGTTGTAACTGATTGACATGAAACCGTGTTGGGAGCATTGCCCCTGCAATAAACTCCATGTATAACTAGTCGAAAACTAGTAAACGGAGAAATACAGAAAGTATGGGAGCGAGGCCCCTTCAGTAACATAAAGTACTAGTCGGAGGCTAGTAATCTGAACATTACTGGAAGTATGGGATTAAAACCCCTTCAGTAACATAGAATACTAGTCGGTAACTAGTAATCAGAGCGTTACTGGAAGTATGGGAGCGAGGCCCCTTCAATAAACTTGCACGGATACTAGTCGTGAACCAGTAAATGGAGTTGTACTAGAAGTACGGGAGCAAAGCCCCTTCAGTAACATAGAATACTAGTCGAAAACTAGTAGTCGGTTACTGGAAGTATGGAAGCGAGGCCCCTTCAGTAAACTTGCACGTAATACTGGTCGTAAACTAGTGAAACAGAGTTATACTAGAAGTATGGGAGCGAGGTCCCTTTAGTAACATAGCATACTAGTCAGAAACTAGTAGTCTGTTACTGGAAGTATGGGAGCGAGGCTCCTTCAGTAAACTTGCACATAATACTGGTCGTAAACCAGTAGAACAGAGTTGTACTGCAAATATGGGAGCGAAGCCCCTTCAGTAATATAGCATACTTAGTTGGAAACTAGTAGTGTGTTACTGGATGTATGGGAGCGAGGCCCCTTTAGTAAACTTGCACGTAATACTAGTCGTGAACCAGTAAACAGAGTTATACCTGGAGTATGCGAGCGAAGCCCCTTCAGTAACATAACATACTAGTCGGAAACTAGTAGTGTGTTACTGGAAGTATGGGAGCGAGGCCCCTTCAGTAAACTTGCACGTAGTACTAGTCGTGAACCAGTAAACAGAGTTATACTAGGAGTATGGGAGCGAAGCCCCTTTAGTAATATAGCATACTAGTCGGAAACTAGTAGTGTGTTACTCGAAGTATGGGAGCGAGGCCCCTTCAGTAAACTTGCTGTAATACTGGTCGTGAACCAGTAAACAGAGTTGTACTGCAAATATGGGAGCGAGGCCCCTTCAGTAACATAGCATACTAGTCGGAAACTAGTAGTGTGTCACTGGAAGTATGGGAGCGATGCCCCTTCAATAACATAGTATACTAGTCGGAAACTATTAGTCTATTACTGGAAGTATGGGAGCGAAGCCCCTTCCGTAACATAGAGTACTAGTCAGAAACTAGTAACCTGTTACTGGAACTATAGGAGCGAGGACCCTTCAGCAAACTTGCCCGTAATACTGATCATAAACTAGTAAAACGGAGTTATACTGGAGGTATGTGAGGGTGATTGGAAGTCAATTAGCGAGAGAGAGATGAATCTTGCTGGTAGCTTCAGTCGTATCCTTGGGCGGACTATAAGAATTCACATGTTGACTTGTGAAAAATATCACGGTTGGCCCGAAGGGATTAATGACGAGGTCCTTCACGTGGGGTGATCAGCTCCTTGAGCGGGCCAAGACAAGTCTTAAGTGCCATGCAAAGATGTCTCGGTTGGCCCAAAGGAGGTGACGACGGGGTCCTGCAGTTGATCGTAATCAGTTCCTTGGGCAGGCCAAGACAAGCCGTGTGTTGCCGTGCAAAGATATCTCGGTTGGCCCAAAGGATGTGACATCGCAATCCTGTGCATGCGTTGTTACAGAAGTAGTTGTTGAGCAAGGATGACTCGGCTAGCCCAAAGGAACTCCTTGGGCGGGCCAAGACAAGTCATATGTTACCGTGCACAGATGTCTTGGTTAGCCCGAAGGAAATCCTTGGGCGGGCCAAAACAAGTCGCATGTTGCCACGCGAAGATGTCTCGGTTAGCCCGAAGGAAATCCTTGGGCGGGCCAAAACAAGTTGTACGACGCTGAAGCAAGGGTGAACGGACAAGCCCTGTTTTGGAAAAACTCCTTGATCCCCTGACCGAGTGGTTGAACGAATTCTTTGGGAAAAAAGCCCCTTATGTCGAGATAAAACTCGAGACAATGGTTAAACAAATTCCCTAAAGAATTCCGTAAACCTCCTTGAATCGGGTCTCAGTCTTCTCGTGGGTGATTGGCGATCTTGATTCATTGGTGATTGCCAACGAAGTCGTGTTGCTTGTTGATGAAGCTGCGCCGATCTGTTGATGATCCCGACTAGTCGAAATCAATTCCAACTAGTCACTGGTGGTGTGAGTCCCGCTCTCGACTAGTTGTGTAGTCGAAGTAGTCGTCGGCAGGTCGCCGAGTGCCCTCGCGATGGCGAAGTAGTCATCGAGGAGTCGAGGGTCCTGCCTTTTTGGAACGGTGCTAGGCCCGACAGGTTGTCAAGGTTGATGGCGCAAAAAGGTGGGCTAAGCCGGGTAGCTTGGAGGACTCCGTGCCCTCCGATACCCGAGCCTGCCCGACCAAGTTGAAAACGCAGGAAGGTGGGCTGGGCCAGGTAGCTTGGAGGACTCGTGCCCTTCTAATGCCCGGGCCCGCCCGACCAAGTTGTAGACATAAAAAAGGTGGGCTGAGCCGGGTAGCTTAGAGGACTCGTGCCCTTCCAATGCCCTAGCCCGCCCTACCAAGATGGAGGCGCAAAAGGGTGGGTTGAGCCGGTTAGCTTGGAGGACTCGTGCTCTTCCAATGCCCGGGCCTGCCCGACCAAGATGGAAGCGTAAAAAGGTGGGCTGAGCCGGGTAGCTTGGAGGACTCGTGTCCTTTTAATGCCCTGGCCCGCCTGACCATGATGGAGGCGCCATCAGGCCACGATGGCCATTTGGTAAAGGTATGGCGTTGTTGATGAAGTCCGAGTAGTCGGCAGGGATGGGAGCCGTTCGATGGATGCTGGCTAGTCCTTCTCCGACTTGTAGTAGACTATTGAAATCCTCCTCCGACTTGTAGTAGCCGATCCAAATCCTCCTCCAACTTGTCGTAGACGATCGAAATCCTCCTCCGACTTGTGGTAGACGATCCAAATCCTCCTTCGACTTGTCGTAGACGATCCAAGTCCTCCTCTGACCTGTCGTAGACGATCCAAATCCTCCTTCAACTTGGCGAAGGACTTTGTAGTACAGGACCTCCGACCGAGGGGGATTCGGTTCGAGGGGTTCTAGGTTGTCGATCGAGTCGTCGATTGCACGGTTGACGTCCATGCGGGTGGTACGGGTGCTTCAGGCTACTTCTAGTCAGAAAAAATTGATTTCCGGCGAGACCATTGGCAAGGTTGTGGGGGAGCAAGGCCCCTTCAGTAAACTACGCGTAATACTAGTCGGAAACTAGTAAATGGAGTGTTACTAGGAGTTTGGGAGCAAGGCCCTATCAGTAACATAGAAAACTTGTCGCAAACTAGTAATCTGGGGATTACTGGTAGTTTGGGGGCAAGGCCCTGCAGTAATATAGACAACTAGTCGGGAACTAGTAATCTGAGCGTTACTGGAAGTATTTGATAAACAATGGCGTAGGTGCTTTATTTGACTAATTAACGGGTTCCACTAGTCATTGCCAAACAAGACGACCACTTTTGGCAGTTGCATGGTTCGGTTGTGACAGGGTTCCCTGAGTTTAGCGAGGGAGTCGTGATTAACCCAAGTAGATAAACATAAATAGCGACCCTGACTAAGTGGTAAAAAGGGGTGCTTTTAGGTGTACGGAACCTCTTGTTTCGAGATATGGTCCCAAAACAATGGTTTAAACAAACAAAACACCAAAAAGACCCTCAGAAAACATCCTTGAGCCGGGTACTTAATTTATGAGTAAATCATTAGTCGAGTAGTCCCGTCGTCTTTCTTTGTAGACTTGGTGGAGCTCCAAGGGCCCTTCGAAGGGCTTGACATTCAAATGCAGAATGCTTGCTCTTTGGGTAGCATGGGCATTGCCCGTGGAGGGCTTCCTTGAGTCATTTCTTCGATCTGAGAGTCTTCTTTTTATGGGTGGATTGTTCCCCGGCTTCTGGCTTGCGCTTCCGAGTTGTCTCCAGGTAGTCGGGAGGGAGTTGATAGCGGGTGGGGCTGTAGGCTTCCACTTCTTCGCGTTCCTGCTGCCTGGCAGTGATGACATTGCGGGCGTCCCGACCAGCGTTGATGATGGCACGAAGGTCACCCGTGGGAGAGTCGTGGAGGTTACTACTCCCCTGCTGGTTCTTCTCGACTGCGCGATGCCTGCGTTGGGCACGCTTCGCATTGATGAGCCTCTGGCGTTCCTACTGGATGTCATATGCATCTTCCACTTGATGTTGGATGAGGATTCGCTATCCACTGTTCCGTCCACGTCTTTGTCGAGTGGATCAAGGAGGTAATCATTGTAGTCGTCTAGCTCGACCTGCTCTAGGCCTTCACAGTCCTCATCGTAGTGAATCATGAGTACTTCTCGATTGGGGGTGAAGCGTTTGGCACTCCGCACCGCCTGGCCTTCGTCTTGATTTGAGGGACCTGGAGGGTTTCATGCCCTTGATTTGAGGGAGGGGTCTGCCTTCTTGAAAAGGGAGTTCCCCGGGAGTGGCAATGAATCGTGGTGGACTTGATTTGAGGGACCTGGAGGGTTTCATGCCCTTCCGATGCCCAAACCTGCCCGACCAATCTGATCCTTACCAGACCTTGGGTCACATGCGTAGATGGATCCGAGTAGTTGTAGGAAACCATAGCGCCCTGACAAGCGGTGGCTTCTCCTTCTCCGAGTGGTGGAGGATGATCAAATCCTCTTCCAATGTGGAGAGGGTCCTGGGTTAAACCGCCTCGAACCGATTTTGATCCGTGAGCAATTTGTCGATGGAGCCAACTAGCCAGAGCTGATTCCGACGAGTTATTGATCGTGCGGAGCTAGTGGCCGAGTAGTTTGCGGCTCGTTCCCGACTAGCTTCTAGTCGAGACGAGTTGTCAAAGTTGTCATTGGCGCTGCCGATATGTCGAAGCAGTCGTGACTGTGGCGCGAGTCGAGTAGTCGAGGTCGTCGTTGCAGCGCGTCGATGTTGTGACGCGAGATGAAGTTGAGCGGAGTTGTCGAAATCTTCCGGCTCCCCGTGGTCGATACGCCGAAGGGTGGATTCTGCCACAAGGCAGGAGTCGTATTCGAGTAACTTAGAGGGCTCTAGACCCTTCTAGTACACGAAATGACCTTGCGGCGTAGATGTTATGGTTAAACCCGGATGATTACCCGAAAACGACTCGGAGTAATCATCGGGTTGCGAGTGGATAACGAGAACTGGGGCCTCCCAACAAGCGGTGGCTCCCCTGTCCTTGAGTCCTCATCGGCCCGAACTTGTAGTTGACGGGTCCTCTTCGTTTGAGTCAGAGTCATAGCCGAGAACAGGGAGCCCCCGACGCGAGGTGGCTCCCTCGTCTCAAACCTTGAAGAGGCGATCAAAGTCCTCCTCCAAGTTGGGGAGGGACTTGGATCGCGAAACCTCCTCGGATCGGTTTGAATCTGATCCGAGTAGTCCTGGTGCAGCACGAGTTGAAGTCATGTCGAAAACGGACGTACTTTGGATCTGCCTGGGTAGATCGGGGAGCAGCAACTCGTCGAGATCATTGACGAAGGAGTCGAGGTTGCTGCGTCGAGTTGCTGCAGAGGCCTCCGGCTTCCTAAAATCGACTAGGTGGCTGATGAAGCCACCCAAGCCGTTGGCGACGCAGATCCAGGAGCTGAAGATGAAGGTTGTGCCCCCGTCGAGCACGTTGCTGGTGAAGCTGAGCGATGCCATCGCGTTCTCCAATGGATGCTCGATGAACACCCCCTACTTGGCTCATTTATTCAAAGTATTTGAACTTTGAAAGCAGTAAACCTATACCAAGATACTAGCTACTACTACTCAGAACAAAGGATAGATCCTAGTGATCACAATCATCAAGATACATCTAGGTTCAACATACCACAAGTTTTATGATGGTTGCATCGTAATTATTTTACGATGTTTAAGCGAGATCAAGCGGTATTCATATCCGAGAACTGCGGCGATTTGAAGCGATTATACATCCTGTAGGAGATCACTGGTCACGTGTCAGGTTCGTGTTTCTAGTAAACCGTACCTGGCAACCTTTCACGAGGAAGATACTAAACCTTGAACTAGTCTACCCAGACCCGTATTCGCACCCCCCATACTTGACCCCCTGTCGGTGTTTTACCGCCACGCCCACCGAGGGATACTCCCGAGGTGGTGAGTTTGTAGGTAGGGTGTCGCCGAGATCAGGAACTCGAAGGTGCAAGGAACACAAGGTTTAGATAGGTTCGGGCTGCTGAGAGCGTAATATACGTCCTGTGTGGTTTGTATTGCCTTTGATGGTGGTCGTGTGATCTCCTGGGTGATTCCCCTGTTTGGAGGGGGTCCCTGTCCGCCCTTATATAGTCTGGGGGGACAGGATTACATGGAAGTCCTAGTCGGATACAAACCCTAGAGTCCTACCCGAGTACTTTTCTGGTAGTTTTCTATTATATCCGACTAGTTTTACTACTGTATGAGCAGTTCTACTAGGCTACGAGTAGTTACAACAGATATAGGGCGTGGGCCATGTCCCATCCCTTATCCTAGGAAAAGTACACCACGTGCGCAGTCCCGTGTGCCCCGGTCTTACACCCCCCGTCGAGCCTGATCACAATACCGGTTTCAGGCTACGACCCCGCCGAACCCTCTTCCCCCCCCTTCCGGTCGAGTGGGTTAGAAATCCTGGTTCAAGTAGTTAGGTCAACCAAGTTACTTCGGATTACTGGTTCCATATGTTAGCATATGACTAGTACATTCAAAGTTTGACCCACGGTTAAACACACCATAGATCCTTATTTCTTTCTTTGGAAGTGAGGACAGAGTCATAACTTCACTTCTGCTCTGCACTCAACGACCTTCATATTTGTCATGCACTTCCTTGATTCGTCAGAGTGAACCTCTGTATAGTATCCTGACTATTTCTTTCTTTTAGTGTAGGTTTCTTTTAGACACTTTGGTTTGATCTAAGCTAGTTGAGAAGGTGGCAAAAATATCCTTTGGAAGTTGGACATGCATCAGAGTGGGTTTTCAAGCAACTCCTAGACTTATGCAACCACATGACATAACATAACATAAAATAACAATATAATTTAGGAAATTAATAGGTGTAGATGCTCTGGTGCTTGCCTTGATCTACTTCAGGAGGTGGGACCTCGGCTTGGAGCTCAGGCTCATGCTCGACCACGATCACCTCCTCCTCTCTTGTGGGTCCCTCATGCAGCAGCTCGATGTACTCGACGCTGACGTCCCTTGGGCAGCAGCTCGATGTACTCGACGCTGTAGTTGTAATGAATTGCAGTGTTAGTGCATGTATGCAAAACACTTTTGAAGAATTGAATCACAACTTTACATCCCTAAGAAGTTGTAATCCAACACCTAAACACACTTCCAAACCCTAACCACATTTTATCCTAATTATTTAAACCCTAAACAAATTTTAAACATTTAAATAAGGTTTCTTGAATTATTTACAAAAGAAAAACCTTAAATTCCTATTTATTATCATTTCTAATTATCTCTAATAATTAGTTAAGAATTAACAAAATTTTATTTTTTAAAAGAATAAAGGATTTAGATATTTATTTAAATCCTTTAATAATAAAGGAATTAAACAAATAAAAATCCTTATTCAAAACCTAGGGTTTTTATTTTTTTAATGCATAGAATAAAATTAAAGAAACCTAAAAAAATTTATTCCATAATTTGGACAATGTCCTCGGCTTGCGGTTCAGCTTGGTCTTCTTGCTCTTCTTCATAGTCCATCGTGGTCGAGCTTGGCGTTGGTTCGGGAGAGCGACAGGAGCTCAAGCCACCCCGATAACAAAATGAACTTGCGGCCGTCATCTTCCTCAACGGGCCGGCGAACCTCCGCCCCATGCTACTCATTGTTGGAATCCGTCAAACAAGAACGAACACGAGCAACTCGAATTGAGTTACGTTAGTGAAATCAAATGGAAATTCTTACTCGAAAGTTGCTCCACCAAAGTGAGGGCACTCTTGCAGCAAAGAAATGAGAGAGAGGTTTCTTGCACTTGAACTTGAGCAAAAATCCATTGAAAACCCGAGAGCAATGTTGAAGAGGGAGTGAGTGAGTGAAGTGTGGAATGTGATCTTTGCACCCCCCCCCCTTCTCGGCCTCTATAAATAGAGCCAGGGCAGCAAATGGTCGGGGGAGAGCTGGGCACAACGGCTAGTAGCCGTTGGCGCAGGGTGGGCCCGCCCAACGGTCGGCTTGGGTGGGCCGACCCAAGGGTTCGGCCAAACCCAGCCTGGGCCTGCTAGCCCCCCTCCTCGGCCCAAAGCTCTCCCAACGGCCACATGACGTCAAGCTTGGGTGCTTTGGCCAAAATCTTGCTCCAAAATTTTCAAAATAATTTTCCATAGGATTTTTATGCTTAGAATTATTTTTAAAATTTTTGTAAACAAGGAAAAAGGATAGAAAAATTCCAACTTGCAAATGGGGGTTAGGGAAAATAAAAAATGCAATGGAAAAATCCAAATGATGTGGGAAATCAAAATTTGAAAAATTTAAATATAAGATAACTATCGATTTTCCTTCGGCAAGGGCTCATCCTTTTGAGTCCGACGAGTGGGACTTTTCTCCATTATGTCTTACCAATTGGTGTCCCATCTCGGAGAAGTGGATGAGGACGTTCGTTCCACCTTCCGCTATACCTTCTTGGTCTCCTTTGCTTTTCATGGCGTGGATGGTGGTTCTTTTGATTGTGGCTATTGCTCAGCCCACAACCCTTGCCCATCGCTATCCTGATGGCCGGATCAGGTAGCTCTGCTCCTTCTTCTATTGGAATTTGAACGTCATGTTCTTCCTTTCGATGCGGAAACAGATTTCTCCAATTCCGACATCAATCCTGGCTTTAGCGTCTCTTAGGAATGGTCGCCCGAGAATGAGCAGCATTCCTAAGGGCCTGTTTGGATCCGCTAGACTAAAGTTTAGTCCCGTCACATTGGATATTTCGACACCAATTTAAAGTATTAAATAAAGGCTAATTACAAAACCAATTGCATAAATGGAGGCTAATACACAAGACGAATCTATTAAGCATAATTAATCCATCATTAGCACATGTTTACTGTAGCAAAACGTGGTCAAATCATGGATTAATTAGGCTTAATAGATTTTTTCTCGTAAATTAGTCACTATTTATGCAATTTGTTTTGTAATTAGCCTCTATTTAATACTTCTAATCGGTGTTCAAACATCTCATGTGATGGGGACTAAAGTTTAGTCCCCCTCATCCAAACAGCCCCTAAATCATCTTTTATGTCAAGGATTACGAAGTTTGTAAGGATGAAGGAGTCCCCGACTCGTACCACGAGGCTCTCCACTATCTCCTCAGGATATCGTATCGTCGAGTCTGCCAGCTGTATGCACATGAAGGTAGGGGAAAGAGCAGGGTAGTTTAATTTTTCAAAAACTACCTTAGGCATGATGTTGACGCTTGCCCCAAGATCACAGAGGGCTTGCTCGAAGTAGCAGTCGTAGATCGAGCAACTGATCATGGGGACCCTGGGTCTTCTTGTCTTGTCGCTACTGGGCCATCCCACGTATTCTTCCTTTGTTGTGTGGGTCTTCCTGCATAGTTAGTATGAGATGGCCTTCGAGATGGATTACCCCATCTGGTGATCACCATACTGACATTTTCTACAGGAGCCTCGGGTCGCCCCAGGGTTTTTCCAGACTCAGAAATAGGAACCACAACAACTATTTTAGCTAATTATGTGTCTATCATTTTATTCAAGCTGAGTTAATTTTTGAGCGCAGAAGAAAGAGTTTCAATTTTTATATTTAAACTTTCTAGGGTTTTATCATTGGCCGTAAGCTTTTTATTTAAAGATTCATTTATTTTACTTGGCCTAGAACATGATCTTTTAAGGAGGGTTGGTTAGAATTGAAATTGTTGTTACCTGCTCCTTGGTATGATGGGCGTGTCTGGTTCCACCCTTTGTTGTTGTTGTTGTTGTTGTTGTTGTTGTTGTTGTTGTTGTTGTTGTTGTTGTTGTTGTTGTTGTTGTTGTTGTTGTTGTTGTTGTTGTTTATGTATGCCACCTTTTCATGAGTTTCGGGGCACTCGTTCCCCGAGTGTCCACTATTCCTGCAGACCTCGCACGCGAGGTGCAAGTCTACAGCTTGGACGGAGTTTGACATCTATTTCTTGATTTCCGCTCTCTCATCCAGGCGCTTTAGTAGGAGGTCCATCTTCGTGGCGAGCATATCCGTCTCCTTGACGGTGCATAGACCCTTGGTTCGGGGTTGGAGATGCTCTTTGCTCCAACCTTGGTTGGAGACCATCTTGTTGACCAGGGCTGTAGTCTTGGTAATGGTGAGGTCGAGGAAGGCTCCTCCAGTAGCAGCATCCATGTGGGCTCTTGATGTTGTAGTTAGCTCATTGTAGAAGCTTTGTAGGACGAGCCAGTCGTCCATTCCATGATGGGGATAGGCGAGGATGTACTCCTGCGGCCTCTCCCAACCTTCTAGGATTGACTCCAGTCCTGACTGTTGAAAGCTGGAAATCTTCCCGCGCAGGGTATTGGTTTTGGCCAGCGGGAAGAACTTGGCGAGGAACACCGTGGAACATTTGTCCCACGAGCTGACGACTTCCTTGTCCTTGTAGAACCACTGTTTCGCCTTCCCCAAGAGGGAGAAGGGAAACAGATAGAGTCGGATGACATCTGGCATGACTCCCTTGATGACACGGTCTCTCGGAGACCAAGGAAGTTCTGAAGATGAGCCTTGTCACTGAATGGGCTAGCCTACACCATATTGATGAGCCTCGTTTTCAGCTCGAAGTTCACATCCCTCAAAGCGATGTTTGGCCTAGTGGCCGCATATGTAGGGTCAAGGATATCGACTAGAGGGGGGTGAATATGCGGTTTTAACAAAAATCACAAACACTCAGCAAATTTAATTAGTAACACAAGTGAGCTCCTATTTCTACCAAATCCTATCACTAATGGGGTTTTGCAACCTAGGGTGACACGTAGAAATTGAAACTCTAGTAAGGTAAAGTGCTCAAAGTAAATTGCAAGAATAAAATGAACAAAGAAATAACCGGGCACGAGACAAGAATTTTTCCCGTGGTGTCGATTACTTGCCGGTCACCCCTAATCCACGTTGAGGTGGACTCAAAGATTTCAACCGCTCCTCTATCAAGAACCACTCTTGATCTTGAGCGCCTTGAATCAATGAGCCTTTCTAAACCTCGATTCCACTAGAGTTGCTCTTGACCACTCCGGCGAGGTGAGCTCAAGGACCTCTCACAAATCAAACTGGGCACCTTCACAACCTTCTTGAAGGGCTCAACGGTTTCACCTTCTCCAAGCTATCTAGGGAGTGGCAACTCCCAATAGTAACAAGTCGATGACGCTTGCTTGAAGACTCCTTAGTGCCACAAAGCTCAAACTCTTAATGCAATGCAATAGGATGCTCTCACACTCACAATGATGCAATCTCTTAGCAAGGAGTGAGAGAGAGAGATGAGTTGGCTGGCACTAGTATGTCAAGGAAGCTTTCAAATGTGCCAAGAGAGACCCCCACGGCCGGGCATGGGGTATATATAGCCAGCCCCTCGAAATCTAGCCGTTACCTTCAAATTCGGTGAAAATAGAGCTTTAGCGGACTATCCGCCTCACAGGAACCAGACTGTCCGCATTTCAAAACCAGCGGCTAGAAATGCAATAAATGCATGTCAGAGTCAGCCGTTACAGTATTGGCGGACCATCCGCCTCAGAACTCGCGGACCGTCTGCAGTAGAAATACCCTGAGCACACAGAACTCTCCTTGTTCTGTAAGGTTTCAAATGTTAGCCGGCGAACCGTCCGCACCCGACTAGCAGACCGTCCGCCGTTCATCTCTTCAGCGCCACCACAACCACCTAGGGGCCGGACTATCCGCCGTTCACCTTACCAGCGTAGCCAGAACCCACAAGATTCTACCATAAATTTTTGCTAAGGTGGCGGACGTCCACCCCTCTAGGCCGGACGGTCTGCCTCAGCAAGTTAGCCCACATTTTTAATTTCAAGTTACCATTTCTCAAACAAAGTTAACCCTTATGCATGCAATGCAATTCTTTGAGCAAAATGGCACTATAGAACCGTCAAGCAAATGCACAACGACCCCTCCCGATAGGACGGCTATCTATCCAATTAATCCGGTCATTTCTCATCTACTAATCACCTATGACCGGCAAAAGTAGAAAAGCCCTGTCATATACCCCTTCAACATCATCTCCGTATTTCTTCATGACGTCAACATATGCTCATTTTCTCATGGACCAACCTACACTCATTTCTTCTCAAGAGATTGTTAGTCCACGTTGTTACCAAAACTTGAATTAGGGGCTTAGATGCTTTCAATCTCCCCCCTTTTGGTAATTGATGACAATACTTCAAAGGAGTGATATAAAAAGGTTGAAGCCAACTTTATACACAGGGTATAAGGTAGACTTGAGATTGAACTTCGATTTTACTTACCCATTTTCTTGAAAATTTTAGAATAATATGTGGATAAATTTCACCAAAGTTCGATGAGTAGAGAGAACTCCCCTTTGATATGTGCATATAAAATTTCAATGATATCATGAGCACATATATATGGAGTGAAAATTTGACGGAGTTTCCCCTAAAAAGTGGAAATCGAGGCCTACAAGATATACAATATAATATGGAGTTTAAGCTCAACATAGTTAGCACAACCTCAAACAACCACAAGAACTAGAACGGCCACACAAAATAAATAAAAAAGAGATAAACAAGCCAACATAGTTCTCCACATATTACAAGCTGAATTCTAGTTCAAATACACAAGTTCATGCAAGAGAATAAAATATGCAAAGTCCATGCAAAAAATCTGTCGCACATAAAGTTCAACACAAATGCATCAAATGAACATGAGCTCCCCCTAAATCACTCCTCCATGATTCTTCTCCCCCTTTGGCCTCAATTTCCATAAGCTAGTCATCCATCGGCGGTGGAGGTGCAGGTGGAGGATAAAACGGCTAATATGGATAAAAATGAAGAGGATGCACTGGAGCTAGATACACTGAGTAGAAGTGATCTGTGTCAAAGTCATTCTGGAGCTTCTGCTGCCTCTCAACTAGCTCCTGATACTGCTCTGAAGAAGGCAAATCATCAAACCTTGAATCCAAAGCTGCAATATTAGCGTGTAGACCTTCCTGAACATTTTGCATCCTTGTCATAATGGGCTGATACATATCATTGTGTAGCTGCTGCCCAAATGCCTGAAATCCAGCATTCAACTGACCCTGGAACTGCTGGTTCATGTTCTGAAATCCCAAGTTCAACTGCTGCTGCATCTGTATTGCCAAACCATCAAATTGAGTACTAAGACCCTGCTGCATGTTGGCAAAATATGGATCAAAATATCTAGCTGGAGGCACCAACTGTGGCTGCATAGGAGGTGGAGGTGGCATGGCTTATTGATTAACATTTGCACCCTCATTTCCAGTTGCACCTTCATTCTCATTATCATCCTTATCAACCTCAACATCAGGAAAAGGAGTCAAAGGCCTCTCAAGAAATGCTATGTCATTCTTGAATGGTCTGAAGGGCTAATGCTTGATCTCACAAACTCTTCTAAATCTGGTCTTGGCCTTGATTACTGACATGATGTATGATGCAAAGTACAAGTTCATCTCAAGGTTGCCCTCAAATCTGCCAACTGGTTCATAATAATAGCAATGACATCCACCTTGTTATCATTCATAATGTTAGAGATCAAATTCCAATAAAAGCCACGAACTTTGTCCTTATTTCCACTCTTAGGCATAAAGGTTACTCTTGCAATTTTATTGATAACTGCTGGATGATGCCTAAGACCTTGTGTACCCCCAAAAACACGAGGAATACCAATGCGAGCATACTCATAGAATGTAGGATAATCATTCTCATCAAGTGGGTTTTCGGCCATCATACTGATACTATGCTGATCTTTGAGAAAATTATAATCTAATTCATTTGCAGCAGCAAACTCAGCAAAAGTAGCATGATATCTTCTTTTTTCGGTCATCCAAACTAGTGTTTCTACATCCATGTTAAGCTGAAGAGTAGCATAGAACTGACAAATTATAGTTTCATTCTAATCACATCTGCGCTAAAAGAAATTTGTAAGACCCATAGCTTCAAACTTATCAATCAAATCACTCATGACGGGCTGACTCCCCATATATCCTAGGTCAATGGTTTGATGTTTAAACACAATTTTCTTAACCATATGACAAAGAATGCATCTTGTTGGTACTAAGTGTAGAAGAAGAGGACATTGTGTCTCTAGCAAGATTGTACTGATTTTCTGATCTTGCATTTGAGTATTCTTCAGCTGTCCAATTTCTGTCAGAAAATTTAGAGCATTCATATCCAATATTTCGTCCTAATCACTTCCATCATCTTCATCCATGACTGAATCATCTCCTGCACCACCAACTGAAGACTCAGCCTCTAACTCACTAGGATTTGGTTAATAATCATCATCATTAGGATCATCATCATTCTTTCTTTGTCTCTTTGAAGCATCCATCTTCTTGATTTTTGATGTAACACCCTTGAAGATCTTTTTGGAAGGCCTGAGATCAATAATCATTCATGAGTATCACCAAAGATAATTAGGTTTAATGACCCACATATGTGTGCTGAGCCAACAGTGGCTGGCGGACCGTCCGCCAGTCACTGTGCAAGCGACGAACAACACAGTAACAACGATAATTTGACCCACCATAACTTGATTTGTAGCCCGAACTGACTGACCATATTTGAACCACAACATCTTCTCAACACTAGCAACCAACTCCACCGGTAAATTTCATGGATCCATGGCCCAAAAATACATCACACCCTCAAACCCTAAGCACTTTCATTGACGAAATCCAAAGGCATGAGATGGGGAATCAATGAAATACCAAGAGGACATGATGGAGGAGCTCGCGGAGTGTCCAGGGATGCTCTCGGACCGATGTGAACCCGCTAGGGTTTATTCCCGATCTTTTGATGAGAGGCGTGGGATAACTCGATTGATGGAGGAGACGATATTCACGGCCCGACTACAGCCTTCCAAAGATGCTGCACCTTAGCTGTATCACCCTATGTGTTTACAATCCTAAGCCAGAAAACCTAAACATAGCATCATGCATAATAACTTCAGAATCATTGAAACAATGCATTTAATTATGTGTGTTCATATGCATGTGTATGAATGTGTATGTGCATGTGTATGTATGTGTGTATGTGAGACTTTTTCCTTTTGTGTTTATAACCTTTTCATGCTCTACTTTTCATGACAAATGTAGTATAAAAACACACTCATATTTTAGTGCCTTAAAAGTTTACTTAAGCGGCCTTTTGCAAATTCAAATTTTAAACTCATAAAAAGAATAGGAATTCAAATCCTAGTAGTATTAAATTTAATATAACTTCTAAACTAAAGCTCAAATGAACTTTGATACAAAACAAAAGTTGTAGATTTTCAAATTCCCTACAACTTTCATGTTCAAAGTTTTTCAAGTTCCTGTTTGAAATTTTGAAAAAAAATTAAATTGAATCCCGGCCCTTCTTCTCTCCCCTCCCCTGTTCTGTCCCGTCGAGGGGCAGCGGCCGCCGGCCACCAGGCCAGCGATGCTTGCCGGCTGCAAGCCGCCAAAAGATAGTGCCCCGACCGCTCCGCGACCAAATCGCCCTTCCCTGCTCCAAATCCACCCATGCCCGACGCGGGCGCGCCACGTGGCCGTCGAGAATGTGCCGGCGACGCCTGCACCCTTGCCGCGGGCTTGTCCCGGTCGCCCCTCCCTCAGCATGGCCGCGCCCAGCCCTCCTCCCCCTGTGCGCATATAAAAAGGCTGCACTGAGCCCCTGCTCACACGCGTCCGAGTACCACCACCACCACGCTATTAGCGCCGCCACTAGACCTCGCCGTCGAGCCCCACTTTCCGCTCCTCCTCCGCCCAAACCGAGGCTCTAAACGGGTCGCCCTCGACCTGCTGGTATACCCCGACTTCACCACGCCACCCTCCCTCACCGGACCACCGTCGCCCACCGCCCGCACGTCGCTGGTGCTCCTGCTCACAGCCGGCAGCCCAACTCTGGCCACCTCAGCCCCAACTGAGCACCCCAACAGGTTTCCCTCCACCTCCTTGTGCTCCCCCACCCATTTCCCCTCGCCGCCGACTAGTTTCCTCGCCGGATTTCGGCCGGGAAACACCTAGCCTCGCCAAGTTCTTTTTAGGGTCCTTTCTGCTAGATCCAGGGACCTATCTGTGAGAATTCGAGTACTTTTGTTTTCAAGAGGCTGCCACTTGTAAAATCAATCTAAAATCATAGAAAAATCAGAAAAATGCAAAATAAAATTTGTTGTGATCCTCGTGATGAATCCTACAACATTTGCCCGGAAGGATGACCAGTTACAAACTATATCTTCATCTAAAATTAATCTTGTTTTAAATAGCCCATAAATGTATCTCTTGATCTATGGCCGTATTGTGGATGATTTTTGACTGTAAGCTAGTCTCTGCTTGTTAAGACTTGTGTAAAAATCTCAAGTCCAAAACAAGTCTTTACGAGTAGTTTTTGTTGGACCTTATTTGATGTGCTATTTTGCTAGAGTTATTTGTTCATGCTGTTCTATAAATATTTTAAGGTTGAAACTTTTATAGTAGAGTAAACTTGATGCATAAATGCTATGAACAAAGTTTGGAACTTTTTACTTATGCGTAACTTGCTCATATGTTTTTAGTTAAGAAAAACTACATTAAATTAAAGTAACTAGTTCGGGTGCTTAGAAAAATATGAAATTTAACCAAAGACTACCTTTGAGAAGGTTAACATGTTGGAAAAGATTGAGACACAGAAACTTTGTGGAACTGCTGTAGAAATAAATCTTGATTAATGTAGATGTATTTTGACTTATTTTCTATGCTCTGTATCTTGCACACTAAAACATAAAAAATTTAAAGTAGACTCACTATAAGTTTAGGAGTACTCAGTAAAATGTTGAGCATTAGTTTTTGCATGGTTTGTTCTGTATAAATAGATCTTGATCCTAACAGTAGCTGTTTAATGTATTTTTCATGATTAATCTGCTGAATGAAAGTGGCTGGAAATTTTAAACTGAGTTTGTACTTAAGTAATGTACTGTGCATAAAAATCTCAACACCAGAAACTATCTCTACGAGTTGTTTTGTTTTAATCCATGCTTACTCTTGAAAAATGGCCGTTTATGAAATGACAAAACCCCTCACTTACTTAATGAAGTTAGTTAATCTAGATACTACTCGATAAATGACTGACCAAGGAAAAGAAATGAAGTGCTTTACAACTTAACTTGAGTTTTGTTGAAATACAACTTTATAGTGAAATAGTTATTTATCTTGTACCATTAAAATAACTCATACATATGCATTAATATAGAATCGATGACTCTCGCCGACATAACCTATGAGCTGGTGACAAAGTCCAAGAGTGAGCAGTGCAAAGCTCAAGTTAATCTAACTGAAGTTGCTGAAGACCCAAACCAAAGTTCGGAAGAGCCGAAGGCTAGCTTTGCTCAGGAAGGCAAGCCCCAGAGCATAACCCCTATTTTTAAACTTATGCAACTTTTACTTATATATGGCATTGTGCATTAAGTTTGTAGGAGTGTATTGAAACCCTAGATGCATGATGCTAGGTACCTATGATATGAACACTAGTCTGTGTCGGTCGCTAGATTGCCATGCTAATAGGACTTCGGTAAAAGTCGAGTGATTTCCTGCCACTCTTGAGATACAGGAGTTGCTTGTTTTACTTATGTTGGATTCATAAGGTCGACGGACGGGGCTATGTTACGATATTCCTGTTGATGATTGAGGCCCCGTCTGTTTAGAGGAAATGCTAAGGTCGCAATGTGTGGTAGTGGTGGTTATGTTTTTGAACGTACTAGCCACATGCCGAGAATATGGTAATCGGTAAGCTTAAGTATCTGATTGAGCCGGGGCTGGAACATGCCTCCCACCATCTTGACATCATTCCCATGGGCACATGGTGAGTGCAAGCAGCCACGACCCAGCGTCATTCCGTGGTTCGTGGACCTCTATACTCGAGGACGGTGGCCCTGTTCCATGAAACAGAAATAAAGGGGAAAAGTTGCACGTGTGACTCTATGAGTAACCACGTTGCGTGTGTTTAGGTTTCCCCTTGCAAGGTTAAGAAATTTGATTCGAATCGTCCGTTTCTCGCGGCTATTGAGACTGTTTGACCCTTTTACCACATAGAGTAAGAAGAGGAACAATGATGATGATTAATATGGTTGGATGCTCAATTAATTATTTCCACCATGCGTGATTGGATAGTTGCTTTCCTAGAATGGTTAATCAACTAGAACTTGATGCTAAAACTTGAAATTAAGGACTCACTCTTTTATGCTTTTTGGCAAAAACAACCCTCAGCCAAAAGCCTTGCATGTCTAGAAGTCGGCTAAGTATGTACCACTAGTCGGGTAAGCCTTGCTGAGTATTAGGATACTCAGCCTTGCTTGTGGCTTTGTTTTCAGGTGAGACCTTTGAGGACATGGTTGCTAGTTTGATTTGGCCGTGTACTCTTCCTTCTGGTTGGTCGGTGGAATGGGATGATAACGCTGAATGATGTCATGTACGGGCCTCATCGTAATATCTTGTATCATCGTTAGAACTATTTTTTATTTTCCACTACACTATTAAACTCGAAAAGTACTTGTTTATGAATGAATTCAAACTTGGTTTGTAATAATAATTCATGTTGAACTCTGTGATGTGAAAAATTGTGGATTGTTGTAACCTCTAGGCTCACCTTCGTGTGGGTTGTATGTATGCATTGTTTCGATCAAAATTCCAGTGTTCCATCGGGATGTTACCTGATAGACTGTCGTTTTACTCCGTTTTAAGTGCGCGTTAGCCTGGATTGTCTTTATGGTGATGGTTAGCGCACTTAAGTCGGATTAATTTGGGCGTTTCTGCCACATTAGCAACCGATAGACTACCTCCTATTGTCGGTGTTTTGCCGCCACACCCACCGAGGAATACCCCCAAGGTGGTGAGTTTGTAGGTAGGGTATCGCCGAGATCAGAAACTCGAAGGTGCAAGGAACACAAAGTTTAGACAGGTTCGGACCGCCGAGAGCGTAATACCCTACGTCCTATGTGTGGTTTGTATTGCATTAGGTATTGACGTTGTGTCTCTTGTTTGGAGGGGATCCCTGCCCGCCCTTATATAGTTTGAGGGGACAGGGTTACATGGGAGTCCTAGTCAGATACGAGCTCAGGAGTCCTACCGTATGAGTAGTTCTACTATGCTACGAGTAGTTACAACTGGTGTAGGGTGTTGGCCATGTCCCACCCCTTATCCTGTAAGATGTAGGCCATGAGCGCAGTCCGGTGGGCCCGGGTCTGACAAGCCCCTGAGCTCTTCGTAGTTGAGTACTGCAGGCTTCCGAGCACTTCTGAAGGCGTCCTCGAGTTCTCCTGAAGTCCATCTTGAAGGTGTCTCCCGAGTACTTCCTTGGCTGCATCAAGGCTATGAGGTGCTCATGCCCTGAGTAGTTGTCAAGGCTTCTTTTATATTGGGTGCGATTGAACTCGCACTCCACATGGAGTAGCCCCTGAGCCTGATGTTGACTCGTAGAATCATGCTGAGGGTCAATTTAGTCTTAAGTCTTCTGTCCTTATCTTCTAAAAGATTTGAAAAACAAGTTGCTGATGCCATGTGTCCCGCAACCACCGAGCCTTGAATCCAAATCCCCAAAGTTTGGAATAAAGGATCCAAAGAATCGTGGCATGCAATATATGATGGTAAAGATTTGATGTTTAAGATGGGAAAATTGGTTTAGAAATTTGAAAACCACTTTTTTCGGGTTGAATTCCCTGAAAAAATGGTTAAATAAATAACTTCTCCAAAAAGCTTCCTAAATTACCGCTAACATCAAACCTTGTTCCCTGAGTGCCGTGTCGTATCCAGCCCCAGAGCCTGGGAACTAGATGAGTCGCACGAGATACACCTAGTAGTTGGTGGAACCAGCCCTCGAGCCTAGGCTTTGGCCAAGTTGGCGCTGGATCTTGAACTGTCGATGAAGCGGACTAGTCGGAGTCGATTCCGACTAGTTTTGTAGGCAAGACGAGTAGTCGAAGTAGGTGATGATGCGTAAAACTAGTCGGGAACTGTAACACCTCAGGTGTTTAAATTACGAAACAAGCCTCATTAGCTTAACAAGATGCATAAATAACTAAGAAAAGTTAAAAAGAAATGAATTATACTTTGGTTTTGCATTTGATTTTAAATTTCTGTGTATATGTGCATAAGTACATGTACTTTAATCAAACAAATTAAATAACTCTCACCTCAAAGCACTTATGGCTGCGAAATTTAATAGGCACACCATACAAAAGTCTAGTTGAAGCCTAGGAGAGAATACAAATTTTTGCCCAGGAAATGACGTGCCCTCCGAATCATACTTTTTGAGTTTTTAAAATAACTTCTAAACTAGAACTCAAATGAACTTTGGCCTGAAACAAAACTTGTGTAACTTTTCATTTTGAACAACGTTCATGTTTACAGATTTTTGAGTTGCAACACAAAAATTTGAGAAACACTTGATTTTATAGTTCAGCCCCTCACCTTTCTTCTATTTCCCTCTCGGCTCCCTCCCTCCCCTGCTCTGCCGCGCCAATCGCCGCTGGCCACCTGGCCGGCGATGCCTGCCGCCCACGCCGCGACAAGCCAATGGCCGGCCCGCCCCGCCCGACCAGCTGCGCTGCCCCCCCCACGCCGTGTCCCTGCCCAGCCCGTGTGCGCCACGCCGCGCCGTGCCCGAGACTCCACCACGCCCCGCCAGTCGCCGCGCTCGCCGCCCCGACAAGCCGCTGCTGCAGCTGCTTGCCCAACCCACGCCCGCGTGATCTTCCCCTCCCCCACGCCAAATCCCGGGCGCTCAATCCCCTGCTCGCGCTCGCCGCCCGCCGTGCCCAGTAACGCACCCCCGTCGTGCCGCCCCTCCCCAGCATCACCCGGCCCTCTCCCTCCCTCCTGCAGCCTATAAAAGGCGGCACGAAGCCAATCGCGCGCGCCCCAACCCACCAGAACGCCGCCGCCGCTGCCATTACCGCCGTTGTGCCCGCTCACCGTGGAGCTCACCCCTCCGGTCATCCACCGCCCAAGCTGAGCCCCCAACCACCACCACGACATCCCACTAACGCTCACTGCCCCGCCCATCGTCGCCCAGAACCACCGGCGCTCGTTGCTAGCGCTGCCTCCGCCGCCGCCCCCTACTGCTCCGTGGACAACCCAACTCCGGCCCTCCTCCGCTCGAATCAAGCCTCGGAACGGGTTCCCCTCGACGCCGCGAAGCTCACCGACCCGACCATGCCCTCCCCTCCTTGCCGGAGCACCGTCGCCGACGCCCGCACCGCCGCCGGCCCCTTGCTCCGCGCCGACGAGCCACCTCCGGCCAACCCCAACCCCGACCAAGGCCACCCCAAGGTAGCTCTCACCTCCCTGGTTCTCCCCGATCCTTTTCCCCTCGCCGCCGACGAGCCCCCTCGCCGGATTTTGGCCGGCCGCCATGCCAGCGCTGCCCAGACATCCAATTGCAAGGATTGAAATCTTTAGAAGGGTCGGCACGTAAGTTTCCAGGGGCATATCTGCAAACCTGTGTTTAAACTTTAAATTCAAAAATAGTGAACTTGTAAAATTCATATAAAATTGTAGAAAAATCGTACAAATACAAACTCAACTGTTCTGGAATCGTTAGAAGAAAATCTACAACTTTTGTTACATGCTTTGCTTCAGTTGCTTGCTATATTTTGCTCTAGATTAAATGGAAGGTTTAATAGCCTTTATTTGTACCCACTGTTGTAGACCAAGGTTGAACCTGAATTTTGGACAGTAGTTTAGTTACTTGATGTGTAGTCCAGTGTAAGAAGTTTAGGACTAGAACCCACTTGTAGCTAAACGTTTTGTTAGACTTTGTTTTATGCCATGAAAAAATAGAGCTAATTTGTACCTGCTGTTATATTGTGATTCATGTTGTGAAACTTTTCCAGAGCTATTATAGCGATGCCTAAATACCACAGAAAAAGTTTAGAATCTTTTTTCTTTCTGTAACCTATTTATATAATTTTGTGGTGGGAAAATACACTAAATAAAAATAATTAGTTCCTGTGCTTGGAAAATGTTCACCTATTTACTAGGGCATACTTTGGATTAGTTTATACTGTATAAAAAGTTTCATACACAGAAACCCTATAGAACATCCTGTAGAAATTAATCTTTATTAACATAAGTGTAGCTTGTCCTACTTATTATGCTCTGTATCGTGCACAATAAAATGTAACATATATGTGGATAGGTTAACCCCCTGTAAAATTTTTGGCATCAATACATGCATGGTTTGTTCTGTATAAAAATAACAAGGTTCTAGTAGTGGCTGTGTAATATATTTTTCATAATTACTCTGCTGCATAAAAATGTCTGAAATTTTTACAGTGTTGTTGTCTCTACATAATGTACTTTAAATAAAAATTTCATCACCAGAAGTTATCTAGTCCAGAAGTTGTGTTTAATTAGTTTCCAAAAGAACACAACCCCCAACCCCTCTTGTTTCATGGAGTTAATTAGTTTAAGTTATACTCTATTAACGATTGCCCAAAGAAATCTTAACTAAGTAACTTCACAACCAAATCTATGTTTTGTAGACTGCAACTTTATTGTGAAGAAAATGAATATCACATACCCTCACTACAACTCATACTTGTGCATTCATATAGAATCGACTACTCTCGCCGACGGAACGTACGAGCTGGTGCCCGAGTCCGAGAGTGAGTAGCGTGAAGCTCAAGTGAATCTAACTGAAGCTTTCGAAGATCCGAACCCGAGTTCGGAAGAGCCCAAGGCTAGCTTTGCCCAAGAAGGCAAGCCCCGGAGCATGAACCCTATTTTTCTAAATTATGCAACTTAATACTCTATTCTACTTGTGCATTAAGTTTATAGGAGTTGGTTGAAAACTTAGTTGCATGATCCTAGGTACCCATACTTTGAACACTTGATATAAGGTTCGATAGAATGCTATGCTAATAGGACCCGGTAAAAGTCGAGTGATTTCCTGTCACTCGCGAGAATATAGGAGTTGAATGTTTACTACATGCTGCAATCATAAGGTCGACGGATGGGGCTATGGTGCGATGTTCAAGTTGATGATTGATGTCCCGTCTGTTTAGTGAAAAATGCTAAGGCCACAGTGTGTGGTAGTGGTGGTTAAGTCTTTGAACGTACTAACCACATGCCGAGAATATGTTAATCGGTAAGCTTAAGTACCTAATCGGATCGGCAAGTGGACAGCATCCCACCCTCTCAACTTCGGTTCCATGCGCGCACATGGTGGGTACAGAGCCGGGATCTGTAGTCTCGGATGGTGGCCCTGATCCACAACCCAGGAAGAAAGGGGAAAGGTTGCACGTGTGACTCTGGGAGTAACCATGTGACGTGTGTTTAGGTTTCCCTTGCAAGGTTAAAAAATTCGATTCGTATCGTCCGTTTCTCACGGTTATTGAGACTGCTTGACCCTTTTACCACATAGAGTAAGAAATGGAACAATGATGATGATTAATCTTGTTGGATGCAAATTAATTCTTTCACCATGTATGATATTGGATAGTTGCTTACCTAGAATGGTTAAAGAAAACTAGAATCTGGAGCTAAAATTTGAATGTGAGGACCTACTTGTATATTCTTTTCGGCAAAACAAACCCCTCAAGCCAAAAGCCTTGCATGTCTAGGAGTCGGCTAATTATATTCCACTAGTCGGGTAAGCCTTGCTGAGTATTAGTATACTCAGCCTTGCTTGTGGATTGTGTTCAGGTGATACTTTTGAGGATATGGTTGCTAGTTTGACTTGGCCGTGTACTCTTCCTCCTCGTTGGTTGATGGAATGGGATGCGTCCCCGACCAATGATGATAATGCCGAGTGATGTCTCGTACGGGCTTCATCGAGACATCATGTATTGTCGAGTAGTTTATCGTTGTTTTTCCGCTGCAATGAACTCTGAAGAACTCGTTTACTTTTAAACTGTAAAGTACTTGTTTTACGAATTCGAACAGGGTCTGTAATACTAAGTTTATGTCAAACTCTATAATGTAAAATTTGTGGAATGTTGTATTCTCTGGGCTCACCTTCATGTGAGTACTTTGTATGTGTGGTTTCGATCGGCAAAACCGTGGTTGTATCGGGAGGTTACCGGACAGACCAATGGATTACTCCGTTTGAAGTGCGAGTTAGCCCTGATTGCCCTTTGTGGTGATGGTTAGCGCGCTTGAGCTGGATTAATTCAGGTGGTTCTGCCACAGCTGGTACCAGTAAAACGGAGTAGTACTAGAAGTATGGGAGATAGGCCCCTTAAGTAACATAGAATGCTAGTCGAGAATTAGTAATCTAAGTGATACTGGAAGTATGGGAGCGAGGCCCCTTCAGTAAACTTGCACGTAATACCAGTCATGAACCAATAAATGGAGTAGTACTTGAAGTATGAGAGCGAGGACCCTTCAGTAACATAGAATACTAGTCGAGAACTAGTAATCTGAGCGTTACTGGAAGTATGGGAGCGAGGCCCCTTCAGTAAACTTGCACGTAGTACCAGCCGTGAACTAGTAAACGGAGTAGTACTAGAAGTATGGGAGCAATGCCCCTTCAGTAACATAGAATACTAATTGAAACTAGTAGTCTGGTCGTTACTGGAAGTATGGGAGCAAGGCCCCTTCAGTAACACAAAATACTAGTCAAAAACTTGTAGTCTGGTCATTACTAGAAGTATGGGAGCGAGGCCCATTCAGTAACATAGAATACTTGTCGGAAACTAGTAGTCTGAGCGTTACTGGAAGTATGAGAGCAAGGCCCCTTCAGTAAACTTGCACGTAATACCAGTCGTGAACCAGTAAACGGAGTAGTACTGGAAGTATGGAGCAAGGCCCCTTCAGTAACATAGAATATTAGTTGAAAACTAGTAATCTGAGCATTACTGGAAGTATGGGTGCGAGGCCCCTTCAGTAACATAGAATACTAGTCGGAAACTAGTAGTTTGAGCGTTACTGGAAGTATGGAAGCGAGGCCCCTTCAGTAACATAGAATACTAGTCGGAAACTAGTAATCTGAGCGTTACTGGAAATATGGGAGCGAGGCCCATTCAGTAAACTAGGACGTAGTATCAGTCGTGAACCAGTAAAATGGAGTAGTATTGGAAGTATGGGAGCGATGCCCATGCAGTAGACTACACATAGTACCAGTCGTGAACCAATGAAACGGAGTAGTACTGGGAGTATGTGAAGGTGACTGGAGGTCAACAAGCAAGGGTGAAATATATCTTGCTGGTAGCTTCAGTTGATTCCTTGGGCGGACCATGAGAATTCACACGCTGCAATGCAAAAACTTCACGGCTGGCCCGAAGGAATTGACGGCAAGGTCCTTCACTTGATCTTGATTAGTTGCTTGGGTGGGCCAAGGCAAGTCGTATGTTGCCATGCGAAGATGTCTCAGATGGCCTGAAGGAAGTGACGATGAGGTCCTTCACCTGATTTTGATCAGTTCCTTGGACGGGCCAAGACAAGTCGTATGTTGCCATGCGAAGATGTCTCGGTTGGCCCGAAGGAAGTGACGACATAATTCTTCACTTGATCTTGATCAGTTCCTTGGGCCGGCAAGACAAGTCGTATGTTGCCATGCGAAGATGTCTCGGTTGGCCTGAAGGAAGTGACGATGCAATCCTTCACATGCATTGTTACAAAAGTGGGCGTCGTGCAAACATGACTCAGCTAGCCCAAAGGAATTCCTTGGGCGGGCCAAGACAGTTCGTACAACACTGAAATATGGATGGACCGACAAGCCCTTTTTTGGTTAAATTCATTGATTCCCTGACCAGGTGGTTGAACGAAGTCTTTGGGAAAAAACCCTTTGTTTCGAGATAAAACTCAAGACAATGGTTAAATAAGTTCCCTAAAGATCTCCATAAAACCTCCTTGAATCGGGTCTCAATCTTCACGTGGGTAGCTGCCTTGTTGCGCCCAGCCCCCGAGCGTAGAAACCAGACGAGTGTGGATAGTTGTCGATCTTGATTTGTAGATGATTGCCGACGAAGCCGTATCACTCGTCCATGGAGCCGCGACGGTTTGTTGATGAGACCCGACTAGTCAGAATCAATTCCAACTAGTCGTTGATGGAGTGAGCCCCGCTTCCGACTAGTTGTGTAGTCGAAGTAGTCGTTGGTGAGTCGCTGAGTGTCCTCGCGAGGGCGACGTAGTCATCGAGTTAGATGCGATCCGATGTGTCCGCCTCTGTGAATGGGACTTTTTCAATGAAAACCATAAAGACCTCACGATCCGCCGAGGAGCTTTTGGCGATCCATCCCTTTTCTTCATTGGAGGAATCGAGGGTCCTGCCTTCCTGGAACGGTTCTAGGCCCGACAGGTTGTCGGGGTTGGTGGCGTAGAAAAGTGGGCTGAGGTCAGGTAGCTTGGAGGAATCAGTGCCCTTCCGATGCACGAGCCCGCCCGACCAAGTTTTGAAAGCGCAGAAAGGTGGGCTGAGCCGGGTAGCTTGGAGAACTCCATGCCCTTCCGATGCTCTGGCCTGCCCGATCAAGTTGGAAGCACAAAAACATGGGCTGAGTCGGGTAGCTTGGAGGACTCCATGCCCTTCCGATGCCCGGGCCCACCCGACCATGTTGGAGGTGCCCTCAGGCCCTGGTGGCCGTTTGATAAGGGTGGTGCGTCGTTGATGAAGTCTGAGTAGACAGCAAAGACGGGTGCCCTTCGATGGACGATGGCTAGTCCTCCTCCAACTTGTGGTAGACAATCCAAATCCTCCTCCGACTCAGAGAAGAACTTGTGGTACAGGACATCGGACCGATGCAGACTCAGTTCGAGGGGTTCCAAGTTATCGATTGAGTCGTCGATTGCACGGTTGACATCCATGGCGGGTGGTACGGGTGCTTCAGGCTGCTCCTGGTCGAAAAATTGATTTCCGCCAAGACCGTTGGCGAGGTCATACGGGAGCAAGGCCCCTTCAGTAAATTACGCGTAATACTAGTCAAAAACTAGTAAACAGAGTGTTACTGAAAGTTTGGGAGCAAGGCCCCTTCAGTAACATAAAAACTAGTTGGGAACTAGTAATATGAGCGTTACTAGAAGTATTTGATAGATAATCACGTAGGTGCTTTATTTGGCTAATTAACGGGTTCCACTAGTCATTGCCAAACAAGGCGACCACTTTTGGCAGTCGCATGGCTCGGCTGTGACATGGTTCCTTGAGTTTAGCCTTGAAGAAATTGAATCATTTTCTTCTTTCCTGAGCCCATCCCCACTGGCCCTATCCTTAGCCCCCGAGCGTTGGTAATAAAGGATCGTGACATGAGGAATAGGTGACAAGAGATCGGCTGGAAAAAGGTTGCACTAATTAGGCTGGACGTTCATTGGGCATGACTCAGAGTAGTATAGTGAGGAAGTCATGATTCAACCGAATAATAAACATAAATGGCGACCCTGACTAAGTTGTAAAAAAGGGTGCTTTTAGGTTTACAAAACTCCTTGTTTCGAGATATAGTCCTAAAATAATGGTTTAAACAAACGAAACACCTAAAAGACCCTCAGGAAACCTCCTTGAATTGGGTACATAATTTATGAATGAATCATTATTCGGGTAGTCCCGCCGCCTTTCTTTGTAGTTTTGGCGGAGCTCCTAGGGCCCTCCGAAGGGTTTGACATTCAAACGCGGAATGCTTGCTCTTCGGGTGCCACGGGCATCGCCCGTGGAGGGCTTCCTTGAATAGTTCCTTCGAATTGAGAGTCTTCTTTCTACGGGTGGATTGTTTCCAGCTTCTGGCTTGTGCTTCCAAGTTTTCTCCAGGTAGTCGAGAGGGAGTTGATAGTGGGTGGGGCTGTAGGCTTCCAGTTCTTCGCTCTCCTGCTGCCTGGCAATGATGACATTGCGGGCGTCCTGGCCGGCGTTGAAGATGGAGCGGAGGTCGCTTGTGGAGCAGTCATATGGGTTGCCACTCCTCGGCTCGTTTGCCTCGACCGAGCGGTGCCTGCGTTCGGCGCGCTTTGCATTGATGAGCTTACAATGTTTCTTCTAAATGTCATCTACATCTTCTACCTTGATGTTGTCTGGGAATTCAATACCCATTGTTGCGTCCACGTCTTCGTCGAGTGGATCAAGGAGGTAGTCGTCGTAGTCGTCTAGCTAGACCCGCTCTAGGCCTTCACAGTCCTCACTGGCGTGAGTCATGAAACTTCTCGATTGGGGACGAAGCGTTTGGCACTCCGCAGCACCTGGCCCTTGTCTTCGTCGCGGGAAGGACGGAGGGGTCTGCCTTCTTGAAAAGGGAGTTCGCCGGGTGTTGTAATGGATTTTAGTGGACTTGATTTGAGAAACCTGGAGGGTTTCATGCCCTTCCGATGCTCAAACCTGCCCGACCAATCTTATCCCCTTACCAGACCCCGAAATTACTTATTATAGGTGTCATATGAGCAGCCGAATCCGAGTAGTTGTCGGAAACAGTAGCCCCCCGACGTGCGTTGGCTTCTCCTTCTTCGAGTGGTAGTAGACGATCCAAATCCACTTCTGATGCAGAAAGGGTCCTAGGTTGAATTGCCTCAGACCAAACTGGACATGGATTGGGGGTTTCAAGTTTGCCGATGGAAAGAGTGTGCGTTGCGCGAAAAGTAGGTGGCGAAGCGTAGCTTTGATTTGTGGGCGATTTGTTGACGAAGCCGACTAGTCGGAGCTAATTCCGACTAACTGTTGACCGTGCGAAGCTAGTCGTCGAGTAGATTATGACTCGTCCCCGACTAGTTTCTAGTTGAGACAAGTAGTTGAAGTAGTCGTTGGCTTTACCGATTTGTCGAAGCAGTCGCAACTTCGGCGCGAGGCGAGTAGTCGAGGTCATCGTTGCAGCGCGACGATGTTGTGACGTGAGCTGAAGTTGAGTGAAGTAGTCGAAATCTTCCGGCTCCCTGGGGTTGATACGCCGAAAGGGTGGATTCTACTAGAGGAATGCAATTTGCAATACCTTTGTCTTCTTGGAAAGGTAGTTCCTGCGTGAAGGCCACAAGGCGGGAGTCATACTCGAGTAACTCAGAGGGTTCTAAGCCCTTCTAGTATATGAAACGGCGTTGCAGCATAGACATTATGGTCAAACCCAGGTGACTACCAGAAAAGGATTCGGGGTGGTCATTAGGTTGTGAGTGGTTGTTGAGAATAGGGACCTCCCGACAAGCGGTGGCTCCCTCATCCTCGAGTCCTCTTCAGCTCCGACTTGAAGGTGTAGTACTAGTCAACAAGTACTTTTCGTCGGAGTCTGAGTAGTTATGGAAAACGGGACCCCCGACAAGCGGTGGCTCCCTCGTCTCCAATATTGAAGAGGTGATCAAAGTCCTCCTCCAAGTTGGGGAGGGACTTGGATCGCGAAACCTCCTCGGATCGGTTTGAATCCGATCCGAGTAGTCCTGGTGCAGCACGAGTTGAAGTCACGTCGAAAACGGACGTCGTCTCGATGTCCCCGGCGTGATCGGGGAGCAGCAACTCATCAAGGCTGTCGACAAACTTGTCAAGGTCGCTGCCTCGAGTTGGTGTAGAGGCCTCTGACTTCCTGGAGTCAGCTAGGTGGCCGAAGAAGCCACCCAGGCCATTGGCAGCGCAGATCCAAGAGCCGAAGATGAAAGTTGTGCCCTCATCGAGCATGATGCTGGTGAAGCTGAACGATGCCATCGAGTTCTCCGGTGGATGCTCGATGAACACCCCAACCTGGTGCGCCAGCCGTCGGTGTTTTACCACCACGCACACTGAGGGATACCCCGGAGGTGGTGAGTTTGTAGGTAGGGTGTCACCGAGATCAGGAACGCGAAGGTACGTGGAACACAAAGTTTAGACAGGTTCGGGCCACCGAGAGCGTAATACCCTACGTCCTGTGTGTGGTTTGTATTGCCTTAGGTGTTGACATTGTGTCTTCTGTTTGGAGGGGGTCTCTGCCCGCCCTTATATAGTTTGGGGGGACAGAGTTACATGGGAGTTCTAGTCAAATACGAGCTCAGGAGTCCTACCCACATAGTATTCGGATAGTTTCCTTCTATTCCGACTAGTTTTACTACTGTATGAGTAGTTCTACTACGCTACGAGTAGTTACAACTGGTGTAGGGCGTGGGCCATGTCCCACCCCTTGTCCTGTAAGATGTAGGCCATGTGCGCAGTCCCGTGGGCCCGGGTCTGACACCTATGGCTGTTGCAATCTTGTGGAGCGCGACACCCTGGCCACTAGGGCACTCGTCCTGCAAGCAATCGAAGAACTAGAAAGAACAAGTAGAACAAGTACTAAGTTACTAGATTTAAATAAAGGTTTCAAACTCAATCTCTAATAAGGTGGGGTTCTAAAGATAAGAAGATGGGTGGCTGATCTAGCACGCGTGCTTACAAGCAAGTAGCGAGAGCTAAACTTGATCTAAACAAAACCTAAGTGTTCGTGTTGGCGGCTAAGGGGTATATGACGTGGGGAGGAAGACCACAAGGGTGTTGGGGTCGTGCTCCAACCCTAGCACACGTCCCTAATGAACTCAACTTGATACACGACCCATTGGGCCAAAATACGGTGATGTAACACCTTGGGCAGAAAACCTCTCTGTAGTAAAATGATGATTGGCGCGCGTCCGCATTGTCAGACCCGGGTACACGGGACTGTACACGTGGCATACTTCTCTTAGGATATGGGATGGGACATGGCCCACACCCTACATCTATTGTAACTACTCGTAATGTAATAGTGCTCGTACAGTAGTAAAACTAGTGGGACACGGTAGGAAACTACCCGAGAAGTACTCGGGTAGGACTCCTGGGCTTGTACCCGATTAGGACTTCCATGTAGACCTGTCCCCCCAGACTATATAAGGGTAGATAGGGACCCCCTTGGGGACAATCACCATCAAAGGCAATACAAACCACACAGGACATAGGGTATTACGCTCTCGACGGCCAGAACCTGTCTAAACCTTGTGTTTCTTGCACCTTCGAGTTCTTGATCTCAGCGACACCCTACCTACAAACTCACCACCTCGGGGGTATCCCTTGGTGGGCGTGGAGGTAAAACACCGACAATTAGCGCGCCAGGTAGGGGTGTGCATCGAGCATCCACCTGAGAATTCGATGGCTTCTTTCAACTTCATCAGCGTTGTGCTCGACGAGGGCACAACTTTCATGTTCGGCTCCTGGATTTGCATCGCCAACGGTTTGGGTGGCTTCAACAGCCACCTAGCCATCTCCAAGGAACCGAAGGCCTCTTCATCAAATCCAAGCAACAATCTAGACGAGTTCATCAACAACCTCAACGATCTGTTGCTTTCCGATCTGGCCCAGTCACATAAGAAGGCAAGTACATATTTTTGGTCGTTTCTAAGTTTTGCAAATTTTTATTTTGTTTTTAGTTTTGCAGATTTTTATGTTTTTTTATGTTTTGCAAATTTTTATTTTGTTTCATGCATAAGTTAAAAGCGATAAAGATACAAGATACAAGGTTCCTCTCGTGGGGGTCCTCCCCCAAGCTGGCTTCAGGCTCACTGCTGATGGTTGGGGTTGTACCCCGCCCAACGGAGGTAAGCCCTCCACTCCTCCTGATGTTGCGGCTACCTCTACTCCATGGCATGGATCCTCTCGCCGGTGTGTTGCTGCCATTCTTGGCTGGTCTGGATGTGATGGTTCAGCGACTCCTCGATGTCGTTGGCCTAGGCCCTGAGCTCGCCTAACTGCTGAGTGACGGAGTTGAAGTCTCGAGTTGCGGCTGTAGGTCGTGCGAGGTGTGGGACCCCGCTGGAGCTAGAGCTAGTGGAGCGGCGCCCTTGGGCCTGCCGTGCCCACTCATCGGTGCTTGCGCTTTGCCAGACGATCCACCTGCCTCATGTGGATATGGTTTCTTAGTCTACGATGGTGGTGGTGTCGGTGCGTATTCCCTTCTGGCCCTATGTTGACGGTCCTTAAAGTCACAAATCAACGGTCAACCTCTGCATCGATCAATACTAATTAAACACCAAAACCTAGAATAGGGATTTAACTCTAACTGTTTCAACAAGCTTTGGTGAATTATGATATGCAGGCACCCATGAGCAAATACAAGGAGAAAACACCAAAGAACGCCGAAGAATGCACAGAAGATCACACCCTGCTTTGCACAAGGATAGAAGGGCCCACTTGGCAGAGCAAACCGAGGTAACTTTGTGGGAAACCTTGAGAATCAAGCCAAGGGTCCACTTACCAGTCTCACAGCCAAAGGCGGTGCCAGGAGGGCCCACCTAGGGGTCAGTTGAATCCCAGGGTCGGCCGAACCTGCATGGGTTGCTGGACTCCTCAATCTTGGTGGGAAGATCGATCTTGTTCTCCTAAAGATGGTTCCTGGTGTTTCCATACAAACCTCACCCGGGAACCGACCTATCCAGGCTATTAAAGGAGGAGAGGAGACTCCCCCACAACACACACCATTTTGGAGAAGAACAAGAGAAGGGAGTGTCGGTGTTTTACCGCCACGGCCAGTGAGGGATACCCCCGAGGTGGTGATTTTTTAGGTAGGGTGTCGCCGAGATCAAGAACTTGAAGGTGCAAAGGAACGCAAGGTTTTAGACAGGTTCGGGCCGCTGCGAGCGTAATACCCTACGTCTTGCGTGGTTTGTATTGCCTTTGATGATGATTGTCCCTGAGGGGGTCCCTGTCTGCCCTTATATAGTCTGGGGGGACAGGTTTACATGGAAGTCCTAGTCGGGTACAAGCCCAAAAGTCCTACCTGAGTACTTCTCGGATAGTTTCCTACCGTGTCCGACTAGTTTCACTACTGTACGAGTAATCCTATTGCATTACGAGTAGTTACAACAGATGTAGGGCGTGGGCCATGTCCCATCCCTTATCCTAGGAGAAGTGTGCCACGTGGACAGTCCCGTGTCCTCGGGTCTGACAAGCCCCCGAGCTCTTCGTAGCCGAGTACTGTAGGCGTCCGAGTACTTCTGAAGGTGTCTTCGAGTTCTCCCAAACTTCGTCCTGAAGGTGTCCTCCGAGTACTTCCTTGGCTACGTTGAGGCTGTGAGGTGCTCATGCCCCGAGAAGTTGTCTAGTCTTCTTTATATGGGGTGAGATAAAACTCGCACTCCATATGGAGTAGCCCCCGAGCCTTAGGTTGACTCGTAGAATCAGGCTGAGGGTCAATTTAATCTTGAGTCTTCTATCCTTATCTTCCAGCAGATTTGAAAAATAAGTCGCTGATGACACGTGTCCCACAGCCCCCGAGCCTTGAATCCAAATCCCCAAGTTTTAGAATAAAGAATCCAAAGAATCGTGGCATGCAATATATGACGGCAAAGATTTGATGGTGAATATGGGCAAATTGGTGTAGTAAATTTGAAAACCTCTTTTTTCGGAATGAGTTCCCTGAAAAAATGGTGAAACAAATAACATCCCCAACAAACAGCCAAAATTACCTCTCAAATCAATCTATGTGCCCTGAGTCAATGACTAAATAAGTCCACTGGGTAATATTTTGAACAAACCCCTTATTTCGGAATAAAATCCCTGAAATAATGGTTAACAAACATATACCCAAGACAAAACTTAAATAGCCTCTTGGATCGAGCATTGTCGAGTAATTCTACAACATCCAGCATGTAAGCATGAGAGTTGTCCCTTGAGGCATGCTGAGTGCCTTGTCGCATCAAGCCACCGAGCCAGGAGCTAGATGATAAGCATAAAGTAGTCGTAGCAGAACGGTGGTGCTAGCCCTCGAGTCCAGGCATTGAGCAAGTAGCCGCTGGTGCTTGAACAGTTGATGAAGGCATCTAGTCGGAGTCGATCCCGACTAGGATTGTAGTCAAGACAAGTAGTCGAAGTAGTCGAACATGTGCAGATCTAGTCACAAACTAGTAAACTTCTTGTCATGGGAGCAAGGCCCCCTTCAATAACATAGTGTACAAGTCGAAAATAAGTAATATGTTACTGTAAATAAGGGAGCGAGGCCCCTTCAGCAAACTTGCGCGTAGTACCAGTCGTAAACCAGTAAAACAGAGTTGTACTGGAAGTATGAGCACAAAGGCCCTTCAGAAACCCAAGAGACTAGTCGGAAACTAGTAATTAGGTACTGGAAATATGGGAGCAAGGCCCCTTCAGCAAACTTGCGCGTAATACCAGTCGTGAACTGGTAAACGGAGTTGTACTGGAAGTATCCATCTTCAGGCATCAATAAAAGATGTCCCCAGTTGATCAAGGATGAAAATGACGTAGATGCTCAATATTCTAAGAATTTGGTACCTCCTGGCCATCAGGGTGCTGTAAGCGATAAGATCAAGGGCCTGTAACCTTGTGCACAATGAAAGGTCCTTCCCATCGTGAGTTAAGCTTGTGTAGCCCGGTATCATCCTAGATTCGTCGAAGAACCATATCTCCAACGTTGAAAGAGCGTCGTTGAACGTTCCTGTCGTGGTAACGATGAACTCCTTGTAAGTAGCGGGCCGACTACAACAATGCATTGCATCGGATTTCCTCAGCTGAGTCAAGCTCGAGATGTCTTGCAGTGTCAGCCTCGCCTTCTTCAAACATCTCCAGTCGTGGAGACTTCCACATCACGTCAGCTGATAATATAGCTTCAGACCCGTATACGCGAAAGAAAGGTGACTGTCCTGTGGCTTTGCTCAGTTGTGTGCGAAGCCCCCAGACTACTGATGAGATCTCATTGATCCACTTGCCGCCCTTTTTACTGTTCTCGTCATAGAGTCGTTTCTTCAATCCATCAAGCATCAAGCCGTTGGCGCGCTCAACCTGGCCATTGGCCCGCGGATGAGCCATTGAAACATATTTGACTTCAATGGAGCTGTGTTCACAGAAATCCCAGAACTGATGCGAATGGAAATTGGATCCCAAATCTGTGATGATGGTGTTGGGGAAGCCAAAGCGGTGTAAGATGTCGCACATGAAAGTAACCACTCGATCTGCAGTGAGCTTTGCAATTGGCTTGTACTCGATCCACTTGGTAAACTTGTCGATGGCCATCAACACGTGTGTGAAACCTCCTAGCGCAGTTGTTAAGGGTCCTATCATGTCCAGGCCCCAGCATGCAAATGACCATGAAGGTGGTATAGTGATGAGGTTATGAGCCGGAACATGGGTTGTTTGCCAAAGAATTGGCAGTTGGTACACCGGTGAACGAGTGCTTCGGCATCTGCCAAAGCAATCGGCTAGTAAAAACCAGATCGAAATGCCTTGCCAACTAGTGTGCGAGAAGACGCATGGTTCCTGCACACGCCCTCGTGAATCTCTTGGAGTATCTCTTTACCCTCCTCCGTGCTCACACACTTCATGAGTATGCCTGATGCTGATCCACGCTTTTACAGATTGCCCCCGACTAGAACATACCCTTTGCTGCGCCGTAGGATGCGAGTAGCTTCAGCGCTTTTTGGGTCGACGCCGGGGGGTAGTTTGTGCTCCTGGATGTAGTCGATGAAGGCCACCCTCAAGTCAACCTCGATCATCAAGACCTCTCGATCGGTTTCCTTGGGACCCTAAGCGATGGAACTTGAGTCTGGTGCCCTGATGGAAGGGTGATGCAACTCGTGAACAAAAACTCCTGGTGGGACGTTAGCTCGATCAGAACCCAGTTTGGAGAGCACATCCGCGCCCACATTGTTGTCGCGAACTACATGGTAAATTTCCAGCCCCGAGAACTTTTTCTCGAGCTTGCGTATTTCCATAACGTAGGCGTCCATAGTGTCCTTGCTGATGTCTCACTCCTATTTGACTTGTTGAACCACCAGTAAGGAGTCACCATAGACGAGTAGTCGCTTGATGCCCAGGGAGATTGCCAAGCGTAGCCCGTGCAATAATGCCTTGTACTCGGCCTCGTTGTTGGACACCTCGAATAGTATTTGAAACATGTACTTGATTTGTTCTTCTCTTGGGCTGATGAAAAGTACTCCCGCACCACCGCCGTCGATCTTGAGTGAGCCGTCAAACTACAGGACCCAATGCTCTGGCTGGTTGGTTGGGGCTTCCACTTGGTTTTCTCGCCACTCCGCCATGAAATCGACTAGTGCATGCGACTTGATGGCTATCCGGGGCTTGAAGTCGAATGTGAGGGCTCCCAGCTCCGCGGCCCACTTGGAGATGCGCCCGGTAGCGTCCCGATTGTGGAGGATATCCGCCAATGGGAAGTCGGAGACCACTAGGATATTGTATGCATCGATGTAGTGGTGAAGCTTCCTGGAAGTGATGAGTATACCGTAAAGTATTTTATGAATCATTGGGTTACGAACCTTAGATTCAGAGAGGACTTCGCTGATGAAGTAAACTGGTCGCTGCACCCCGAAGGCGTGGCCTTCTTCCTGTCGTTCCACCATGATTGCCGTACTGACGACGTGAGTAGTCGCGGTGATGTAGAGTAGTAGGTTCTCACCTAGTTGGGGAGCCGTCAGGATGGGTGGCGACTGCAAATGGTGCTTGAGATCTTGCAGCGCCTGGTTTGCCTCCTTAGTCCACTTGAACTTGTCGTGGAGCTTGAGCAATTTGAAGAAGGGTAGTCCCCTTTCTCCAAGTCGGGAGATGAATCGATTCAATGCTGCCATGCAGCCTGTGAGGTTCTGGACGTCCTTGATTGTTCTTGGAGTTTCCATGGCTGTGACGGCGTTGATCTTCTCCGGGTTTGCTTCAATTCCTCGGTGATTAACTATGAACCCGAGTAGTTTTCCTTGTGGCACACCAAAGACGCACTTTGTTGGGTTAAGCTTCCATTAAAACCGTCGCAAGCTGTTGAAAGTCTCCTCGAGATCAGTTATGAACTCATCGTGGGATCTGGTCTTGATGACCACGTCATCCACGTAAGATTTAACGTTGCGGTGTAGCTGGTCCGCAAGGCACTGTTGGATGGCCCGTTGATAGGTGGCTCCTGCGTTCTTCAACCCAAATGACATTGTAGTGTATGCGTATGCTCCAAAGGGGGTGATGAACGCCGTTTTCATCTGATCTTCCTCTTTGAGAGCTATCTGATGATAGCCCGAGTAGTAGTCGAGGAAGGAGAGCAAGACACAACCAGCCGTAGAGTCAATGACTTGGTCGATGCGTGGGAGCACGAAGGGGTCCTTCGGGTAGTGTTTATTGAGATCAGTATAATCCACACACATCCTCTATTCATTATTATTCTTTTTCAAGACTAGTATAGGGTTAGCTAACCACTCGGGGTGGTACACTTCTTTAATAAAACCAGCCGTGTGTAGTTTTGCTAGCTCTTTCTTGATGGCCTCCCTCTTGTTGGGGGCGAAGCGTCGTAGTCGTTGCTTCTTTGGAGTGGCTTTAGGGTCGACTTTTAGGCAATGCTCAATCAACTCCTTGGGCACCCCTGGCATATCCGCTGGTTTCCATGTGAATATGTCCCGGTTAGCCCTAAGGAAGTTGATGAGCGCACTTTCCTATTTTTTGCCTAAGCCGCCCCCGATCAGAACAGTTTTGGACGGGTCGCCCTCTTGCAGCTGGATGGCCTTGATGCCGATGTCGCTGGGGTTGGGTTTAACCCTCGACTTGCTGGGCCGCTGGTTGGAGATCTCCATCTCTGTGTTGGTCAGCTTCGGTGCGGCCGCGAGTACTTCTGCAGACGGCTCTGGCACGCGTGAAGTCATGGTGTACTCGATCGCCTCCTGGTCGCAGTCGTACGACTTCTTCAGGTCTCCACGGAGTGTGAGTACGCTTGTCTTGCTTGGCATTTTGAGTAGCAGGTAGACGTAGCAGGGCACGATCATGAATTTGGCTAGTGCCGGTCGTCCAAGGATGGTATGGTATGACAAGTCGAAATCCGCAACCTCGAACTTGATGTACTCGGTGCGGTAGTTGTCTTTCGTCCCAAAGGTGACTGGCAGGACCACTGACCCGAGTGGTGTAGCCACGTTACCCGGGACAATGTCGTAGAAACGAGCTTTGCTGGGAGTGAGCATCTTGGAGCTATCCAGTTCCATCTTCTTCAGAGTACTCGCAAAAGCAGGTTGAGGCCACTCCCGCCGTCAATGAATACTTGTGTGAGCTATGAGCCCACCATGGCGGGGTCTAGGACAAGCGGGAATTTTTCTGGCTCGGAGAAGCTGGTCCATTGATCGTCCTTGGAGAAGGAGATCGGGACCTCGCTGTATCTCAGAGGCCTTGTCGTGGCCGGCTCCACAGAGAGTATTTCGGGCAGGGTCAACTTCTACGCACGCTTGGAGGGGAATCCGCCGTCTCCGCCGAAGATGACGTTGACGACGTTCTTCGGATCCTCGAAGTCTTGAGCCCCCGACTTGTCACCTCCTTCGTCATCCTCCTTGTCTTTTCGCTTTCCTGCTTGAGGGAGGGGTGGTGCATTGAGTGATTTGCGGATGGTGACACACTCGAAGAGCATGTGCCGCGACTTCGGTTGTATCAGGCATTGTTTGTGCATGACTTTCTCATATTCCGAGTCATTGTTGCCCCACTTCTTGCCACGCAGGTTGCGCTCGACAGCCGCAACTTCATGGTTTGGCTTGCGCTTTCGGGTATTCCCCGAGTGGTTCCGCTGGCTTTTGTCGAAGTGGTCGTTGCCATTGCCTTGCTTGTCATGGTTGCGCTTGGGGAAGCGGTCGTTTTCCACATCCTCCTAGTCAGCCCACCATGCCATCATGTCACGCAGCTCGATGGCAGTAGTCAGGCTATTGCGCCCGAAGTCGTGGTACGTGTTTGTCGAGAAGAGGCCATTTTGGAAGCAACAAATGACGTCCTCATCGGCGATGTTGGATATGGTGGCGCGCGTCTCGAAGAAACACCATGTGTAGGACCTCAGGGTCTCGTTCATCTCTTGCTTCACCTAGGACAGTCGTGGCGAGTGCCCGCCCTGATCATGGAGCCCTGGAAGTTGTCGATGAAGGCCCGCTTGAGGTCCTCCCACGAGTCGATGGAGTTTGGCTTGAGGCTTTCAAGCCACGTGAGGGGTGCAGACTCCAGAGCCACCGGAAAGTAGAGAGCTTTGGTGCAGTTGGATCCCCCTGAAACTTCAATGGCAATGGAGTAGCATCAAATCCACTGGCGCGGGTCCTGCTTACCGTCGTACTTGGGGATTCCAACTGGTTTGAAGTCCTTTGGATAGGACTTGTCGGTGATGCAGGTGGTGAAGGCGGGGAAGCGGTCGCTGTCGTCGTCGTCGTTGCGCCTGCCGGTACGGTCCCTTCTCCTCCCTTCAATATCAAGCCGTGCGTTGCGGCTTTCATTGATCTTCTGCCTGAGGTCGATCGTGGGAGCATCGTGGAGGTTGGCCTCGAGTGGATCTTGGCCGTCATGCCTTGCCCCATGATGGTTGCGAGTGGGTTGTTGTACTTCTTGTTCATTGTTGCCACGCACGGATGGGTGGCCCTTGTTGCGCTGGCGGTTGTCGTTCCTCCGGCTCCCGGGCCCTTCTCTAGGGGTGCGACTGACCAGCGCGTTATCACCATGGCGCTTAGACCTCGAGGGCTAATTCCGAGTGGAAGACACTGGATGTTGCCCATCGAGTTGCACGAGCGCGCTGGGTCAAGTACTGTAACCTTTGTATCTGAGGATTGGGTGGGAGTTGTTAAGCTAGGAGTGCTGCTTCTGCGATGGCGCCAATCGGTGTACGGTACTCGCGATCCGCGACTGTTGCAAAAGAGCTGTTAAGATCCTTTGGTTCGCGGATGCAATTCTGCGCGTTGCGCCTGCGTTGAGCGCGCTTGGTGTTCTTTACCCGCCGGATCCTTCGGTGCTCCTCGTCTTCATCTTGGGGAGCATCAGCAGTGGGCTCATCGGCTGAGATGTCCGCAAGTTGTTCGTTGTCGTACCGGGGGTCCACCTCGTCGTCCTTCGCGTTGCAAAGGGAAGCCATGCAGACTTGACGCTCCGGCGAGTGGTTAGACATAAGGCTATACTCGAGTAGCTCTGTGCTACTTTCTCCTTCTTTCGTGATGGGAGAGAGGGGTCTACCCTCCTGGAAGGGTAGTTCCTGCGTGAAAGCCACAAGGTAGATTCGTAATCGAGTAGTTCGGAGGGCTCAAAGCCCTTCCAGTACACGAAACGTCCTTGCGGCGTTGATGTGACGGTGAAACCCAGAAGGCTGCCCGAAAACATTTCGGTGTGGCCATCGGGTTGCGAGTGGTTTTCAAGGGTGGGGCCAGCCGACGAGCGGTTGCTCCCTCATCTCCGTGTCCTTTTCGGAACCGGCTTGAAAGTGTAGTACTGCACGGGGAGTACTCTTCGTTGGAGTCCGAGTAAGTGTCAAAAAGGGGGGGCCCCGGCAAGCTGTGGCGCCCACGTCCTTGATCTTGAGCAGAAGATCCAAATCCTCCTCCAAGTCGGAGAGGGATTTAGATTGTGAGGTCTTTTCAAATCGGTTGAAATCCGACCCGAATAGATCTGGTTCGTCACGAGTGGAAGTCGTGTCGAAAACGGACATCTTTTTGATCTGCTGGGCCAGATTGGGAAGTAGCATATCGTCGAGGTTGTGGATGAAGTCATCGAGATCGCTGCTTGGAGTTGATGAAGAGGGCTCCGGCTCCTTGGAGTTCGCTAGGTGGCTCTTAAAGCCACCCAAACCGTTAGCGAAGCAGATGCAGGAGCTAAAGATGAAAGTTGTGCCCTCGTCGAGCACAACGCTGGTGAAGTTGAAGGATGCCATCGAATTCTCCGGTGGATGCTCGATGAACACCCCTACCTGGTGCGCCAGCTTTTGGTGTTTTACCGCCATGCCCACCGAGGGATACCCCCGAGGTGGTGAGTTTGTAGGTAGGGTGTCGCCGAGATCAGGAACTCGAAGGTGCAAAGGAACGCAAGGTTTTAGATAGGTTCGGGCCGCTGAGAGCATAATATCGTACGTCCTGTGGTGTTTGTATTGCCTTTGATGATGATTGTCCCTGAGGGGGTCCCTGTTCGCCCTTATATAGTCTAGGGGGACAGGTTTACATGGTAGTCCTGGTCGGGTACAAGCCCAGGAGTCCTACCCGAGTACTTCTTGGGTAGTTTCCTACCGTGTTCAACTAGTTTCACTACTGTACGAGTAATCCTACTGCATTACGAGTAGTTACAACAGATGTAGGGCGTATCCTAGGAGAAGTGTGCCACGTGGACTGTCCCGTGTGCCCGGGTCTGATAGGGAGGACTTCACCTTTTAGAGCTGCCTAGTTGAGTAGGTTAGGGACTATGTGGAGGAGAAGTCTAGGAGGAGAGCCAGAGTTGCCGGCCTCCCTCTACTTGTACCTTGGCGGATATGAACCTCTTTTGAGTAAGTATTCGGGTTCATCTACGGTGGTGAGTTCTTATTAAAGCTAAATCTTTATTATCATTCGCTTGTGGGATCGTTGTCCGTTCTTGAATGGTTGCTTCCAGCTTAAGGACTTGAATCTTAAGATGGAGTCTGACCGGGGCTAGAAGTAGTAATCGATAGTGTAGACGTGGTGTATAGGCTTGAAGTCACCTTTGTTTGCTACCCTTCCCCAGGGTCTGTCGGGGTAGGCGGCAGGTGGTAATAGCCCTGTCCGTCCCTTGTAGTCCCCCACGTTCGGGTTGGGCGTAGAGCTAATAGCTAGATACGCTTGGCAGACCAGGTGTAAGCCGGTGCCTGAAGTAAGCAAGTAGAGGTTGAACCTTTCTTTACCAGAACTCTAAAGCCATAGGAATCCTCTCTATCCTCGCCTACCTTACTCTTGTTTGTCCTTGGACGAACCAGTTAGAAGGCTAGTACCTCCGTTCCCCATGGAAATACGATACCCTTGAATACTCACGGGTGAATTGCTACAACGGTATCTCCGTGCGCTTGCGGATTATTCTGTGAACGTTAAGAAATAACAAAAAGCATTTCTGGCGCAATTTCTGGGGAACGGATGCTATAGTTGTCTTTGAACCTAGTTTTCCCATGTATCCTTTCCTTTTACCTTTCTCTTCCTTTTATCCTTTTTCTTACAATGGAGCACATTTCTATCCAAAAACTCTCTGCTCCTAAGGGCGAGTTCTTAGAGCCACCAAAATCTTCCAAGCCCATCACAGGTTCTGGCTACGAACTCCGTCCTGGCTTCATAGCCATGATTCGGGAACAACCCTTCTTTGGTTTTGACAACGAAAATCCCTATCACCACCTATGAGAGTTCGATCAATTGTGCTCATGCCTAATCATTTCGGGAATGGCACAAGAAATACTTCGGTGGAAGTTGTTTCCTTTCTCCCTTGATGAGATAGTGAAGCAATGGTATGCCCATAACATAGGGAAGGTAAACAGAGAGTGGGATGAACTAAGGAACATGTTCTGTCTTGCATTCTTCCCTATTTCTCGCATTGCTTCCGTACGGAAAGAGATCCTCGACTTTCGTTAGGACGAGAAGGAAACCTTAGGTGCAGCCTGGGTCAGGTTTTCACAGTTAACCCATGCTGGCCCAGACTTGTCTATCCGCGACCATGTGTTGCTTCAACACTTTTGGTTAGGGCTTAGCTAGGAGTCTGCCCAACAACATGATATTGCTGCCAGAGGATCTTTCACGCGCAAAACCACTGCCAAAGGAGAAGCCCTTCTAGAACGCATCCCAGAAAACACCTCCTTCACCGAGTCCTTCCCGGTAGTACAACCTTCAAGCAACGAGGAAGCCCCGCTGTTTGAGTCGGCATCTTTACTTCTGACCTGCCCAGGCTTAACCACCGAGCCTTCGCCCGAACCGGAAACCATGGTGGAAGAAGAAATTCAACCTCCGGGATTTCCTTTTGAATTCGAGGAAGATTTATTTGAAGACTTTGGAAATACCTCGAATTACTTCCACCAGAAGAAACCCCCAGTTTCAGTTGGTCCTACTGAACCTCTCGATAAGGCTTTCCTTAAAGAGACGATCAGAGACCTAACCGTTATCATGAGCAACGAATGGGTACAAGACGGAGAGCTATCTTTTGAAGCACTTCAGATCCTCGCCCCCTCCTTAACCATTCAATGCCATATTCAAGGAACTTTGGGAAAAGTCCTTTACAATCCCAAGGTTGGAGTGAATATCATGTCTGCTTCCTATGGGTTCACGCATTTAGGTGAGCACCCTTTGATTCCAACAAAGAAAACCCTTAGGCATGCAACAGGATCCATCCTAGAAGGAATTTGGATAATTCATGACGTACTTTTACGTCACGATGACTTGGAGGTCACCCTAGATTTTCATGTTTTCGATGTCTATGACTTCGACATTCTAATCAGGCACCCCTTTGAAAAAGTGTTCCTAGAAGCTCCCACTCTAGGAACTCTCAATGTGAAACTTGGGAGAGGCACCTTTTCAATTCTAATTTCTCGGACCAAGAACTCTCTAGCTAAATCTCTCCCCCAGTTAGAACCGATTGAGGAAGCGATGGCCATTTCACCATTCGAACGTTCTAAAACATCCCTTGAAAAAGATGCTGAACTCTTCATCCAAGAAGAGGATGATTTAGAAGAAACTCTTGATCTCCCAACTCACGAACGGCCAGCACAACCACCAATCGAGTTGAAACCCCTTCCTTCTGGCCTTTGCTATGCTTTCTTGAATGGTGAAACGGAGTCTCTTGTCATCATTAGCGAGACTTTCCGGTAAGGAGACAACCAAGCTGTTAGACGTCTTAGAAAAGCATAGGCCTGTTTTTGGTTACTCGCTCTAGGACCTTAAGGGAATCAGCCCTACCCTCTGCACTCATCGCATCCCTATAGACCCAGCTAGCACACCTTCTAGGGAGCCTCAGCGTAGGCATAATAATGCAGTGAGAGAGGTCATCAAGAAGGAGGTTCTCAAGCATCTACATGCCGAGATAATCTATCCCATGCCTCATAGTGAGTGGGTGAGCCCCGTTCAGGTAGTGCCAAAGAAGGGAGGAATGACGGACATTCAGAATAGTAAAAATGAGCTGATCCCACAACCAACTGTCACGAGATGGAGGATGTGCATAGATTACCATAAGCTCAACTCGACAAAGAAGAAAGATCACTTCCCGCTGCCCTTCATTGACGAAATGTTAGAGCGGCTAGCAAAGCACTCTTTCTTCTATTTCCTTGATGGGTATTCGGGTTATCACCAAATTCCATCCACCTCGATGATTAGAGCAAAACCACTCTCACTTGCCCTTATGGTACGTATGCTTACCAAAGGATGTCGTTTGGGCTTTTCAATGCACCTGCATAATGTCAATTTTCTTTGACAAGATCGAAGAGATTATGGAAGTCTTCATGGATGATTTGTCCATTTATGGAAAAACCTTCGACCATTGTCTCAAGAACTTGGACAAGGTTTGTAGAGATGCCAAGAGAAGGACCTAGAGCTAAACAAGGAGAAGTGCCATTTCTTGGTCCGAGAAGGCATCGTGCTCGGGCACCTTGTGTCTGAAATAGGAATTGAGGTGGACAGAGCCAAGATTGAAGTCATAGAAAAGCTTCCACCTCTGGTAAACATAAAAGGGATCCGTAGCTTCCTAAGTCACGCGGGGTTCTACCGACGGTTCAACGATTTCCTATGTGCCAACATGCTGCTAAAGGTAACAGACTCCAACCCGTGGTATGCAAAAATTGTGAATTTCATGGTTTCAGGATACGTACCACCTAGAGGAAACAAGAAGCTGTTGTACAAGAGCAGATGCCACCTATGGGACGATCCTCACCTTTACAGGGTATGCACTGATGGCTTGCTCTGAAGATGCGTCGCAACAGCTGAAGGATTCCAAATCATTGAGAAGTGCCACACCGCACCATATGGAGGCCACTTTGGTGTATTTCGCACTCAGGCGAAAATATGGCAAATTGGATTCTATTGGCCGTTGTTGTATGAGGATACCCGATAGTTCATCTGACGGTGCCGCAAGGGCCAGATGCATGGTGGAATCACCACTCGTGATGAAATGCCCCTCAACTACAACCTTCAAGTTGAGTTATTCGATGTGTGGGGCATCGACTTGATGGGACCATTCCCAAAATCCAAGGACTGCGAGTACATCCTTGTCACCGTTGACTATGTGTCCATGTGGGTAGAAGCACTACCATGCATAGCAGCCGATGCCAAGCATGCCCACAAGATGTTCCACGAAGTCATCTTCCCTCAGTTTGGAACTCCTAGGATGGTCATAAGTGATGGAGGGTCAAATTTCATTGACAAGACCTTCGAAAACTTATTAAGGGAGCTTGGGGCAGAACATAACATCACAACTCCGTACCATCCACAAACCAGCAGCCAAGCAGAAACGTCCAATAAGCAGATCAAGAACATCCTACAGAAGATGGTGAATGAAATGAGGAAGGGATGGAAAAATAGGCTACTTGATGCACTTTGGGCATACAGGACAGCATTAAAAACCCCCATAGGCATGTCACCATACCAACTGGTCTATGGAAAAACATGCCATTTACCAGTTGAGCTGGAGCACAAGGCCTACTTGGCCATCTGAACTTGGAACATGGACAATAAGCTATTAGGGAGAAACAGGAAGATCCAACTATCCTAGTTAGAGGAATGGAGAGAAAAAGCTTATCATAGTGCCAAGATATACAAAGATAGAACAAAGAGATGGCACGACAAGAGTGTAACACCCTAGGTGTTTAGAACCCTAAGCAAGAAAATCTAAACATAGCATCATGCATAATGATCCAGAATCATTCAAACAATACATTTAATTATGTGTGTGCATATGCATGTGTATGTGCATGTGTATGTATGTGTGTATGTGAGATTTGTTCCTTTTGTGTTTATAACCTTTCATGATCCACTTTTCATGAAAAATGTAGCATAAAAACACACTCATATTTTAGTACCTTACAACGTGTACTTCAAACACCTTTTGCAAATTCAAAATTTAACTCAAGAAATGACTAGTAATTCAAATCCTAGTAGTTTTGAATTTAAAATAACTTTTAAACCGTGGCTCAAATGAACTTTTGGCTAAAACAAAGGTTGTAGATTTTCAAATTTCCTACAACTTTCATGTTAAGAGTTTTTCAAGATTCTATTCAAAATTTTGTGAAAATTTAATTTGAATCCCGACCCTTCTCTCTCCCTCTCTCTCTTCTCTCCCCTACACTCTTCTGTCCCGTCGAGGGGCAGCGGCCGCCTGGCACCTAGGTGATGATGCCTGCCTAACAAGCCGCGCCAAGGCACGACCCCCAACGGGCCCCGACCAACCACCAACCGGGCCTGCTGCCGGCGATTTGCCGTGTCCCGAATCCACCCATGCCCGGTGCGCACACGCCACGCAGCCGTCGATTCTCGACGACCGAGCCACGATGCGCCGTCGATGCCGCACCCTTGCCGCAGCCTTGTCCCGGCCACGCCTCTCCTGGTCTGCTCGCGCCCAGCCCCTCCTCCCCCTGTTCACCTATAAAAGGGCTGCACCAAGCCCCTGCTCACACGCCCCCAAGTACCACCACCACCCCACCATTAGTGCCGCCACTCGACCTCGCCGCGAGCCCCACTGTCCGCTCCTCCTCCGCCAAAACCGAGACTCTAAACGGGTCGCCCTCGACCTGCTGGTTCTCCCCGACTTCCCCACGCCACCCTCCCTCGTCGGACCACTGCAGCCCACCGCCCGCATCTCGCCGGAGCTCCTGCTCAAAGCCGGCAGCCCAACTCTGGCCACCCCAGCCCCAACCGAGAAAACCAATAGATTTCTCTCAACCTCCTCGTCCTCCCCCACCCCTTTCCCCTTGTCGCCGACTAGTTTTCTCGCCGGGATTTGACCGCCAACCATGGCAGCCCCACCCAGGGACTACATTGCAATAACCAATTTCTTTTTAGGGTCCTTTCTGCTAGATCCAGGGACCTATCTGCGAGAACCCGAGTACCTTTTGTTTTCAAGAAGCTGTCACTTGTAAAATCAATCTAAAATCATAAAAAAATCAGAAAAATGCAAACTAAAATTTGTTGTGACCCTCTTGATGAAACCGACTATTTTTGCACAGATGGATGACTAGTTACAAACTAAAACTTGATCTAAAATTAATCTTGTTTTAAATAACCCATTAATATATCTCTTGATCTAGGGCAGTACTGTGAATGATTTTTGGACTACAAGCTAATCTCTGCTTGTTAAGACTTGTTAAGGCAAGTTTCTAATCAGAACAGTAAGAACAAGAGGAAAAGATAGACTGTTCATGTTCAGCAGGGAAGGATCAATTTCACTACACTTGCTGATCTTTCAGAAAGTGCACCAGTGATGTCGTGCACATTCTCTATCCCCAACAAGCCTGCAATTATATTATTTGATTTTGATGCATCCCATAGTTTTATTAGTGCAAAATTTGGTGCAAAAGTGGGCTTGGATTTTTGTCACACAAAAGGGTCATACATGATATCAACACCGGGTGGTAAAATTGCTTCCAGCCAAATCATAAGGAACGTACTGATCAAGTTGGGTAGTAAAACTATCAAAACCGACCTTATCCTTTTGGCACTTGAAGGCATGGACATTATTTTGAGGATGAATTGGATGGCTTTGCACGGGATTACATTATATATTTCTTCCCGAGCCGTGGAAATAAACTTACCCAGTCACGGAGCCACTACTCTTTACCTACCTTCTCGGGAATGCATAAATTCTTGTTCTTTCACGATGGAAGGAGTCAAACCAGAAGATATTCCAGTGGTGTACGAGTATGCTGATGTTTTTCTGCATGACTTGCTAGGAATGCCACCAGATAGGGATATTGAGTTCATTATCAAACTGCAACCAGGCACTGCACCTATCTCAAAAAGATCCTATAGAATGCCACCCAAGGAGTTGGCTGAATTGAAACTACAACTACAGGAACTTTTAGATAAAGGTTTCATTCGTCCTAGTGCATCACCTTGGGGTTGCCCAGCCCTATTTGTGAAGAAGAAGGATGATAGTTTGCGGCTGTGTGTGGACTACCGACCTCTCAATGCGGTGATAATAAAAAATAAATATCCACTTCCCCGCATTGATGTTCTCTTCGATCAATTAGTGGGAGCTAGAGTCTTGTCAAAAATTGATCTTCGCTCTGGCTATCATCAGATCAAGATTCGTCCATGTGATATCTCTAAGACTTACTTTTCCACACGATACGAGCTATATGAGTATCTGGTCATATCTTTCGGGCTCACAAATGCTCCTGCCTACTTCATGTATCTCATGATTTCGGTATTCATGCCCGAACTTGACAAGTTCATTGTGGTTTCTGTTGGAGACATCCTTGTTTATTCCAAGAACGAGGAAGATCATGCTAAGCACCTGCACATTGTTCTCAAGCATCTTACAGACCATCAGCTCTATGCTAAGTTTTCCAAGTGTGAATTCTGGCTGGATAGTGTAAAATTTTTGGGCCACACTATTTCCAGTGAAGGCATAGCTATTGATCCTAGCAAAGTACAAGATGCGATGGATTGAAAACCTCCCACTTCCGTCCACCAGATTCGCAGTTTTGTTGGTTTAGCTGGTTATTATCGCCGCTGTATTCCGAACTTCTCCAGAATTGCTAAGCCTATGACTGAACTATTGAAGATAGGAGTAAAGTTTGTGTGGAGCGAGAAATGTGAAAAAGCTTTCCACACTCTTCGGGAACACCTGACTACAACCCTAGTCTTAGCTCAACCCGATAACACCAAGCCATTCGATGTTTACTGTGACGCATCCGGCACTGGTCTTGGTTGTGTGCTTATGCAATATAACCGAGTCATTGCCTACTCTTCACGTGCTCTTCGACCTCATGAATAGAATTACCCAACACATGATCTTGAGCTAGCAGCTGTCATTCATGCTCTAAAGATACGGAGACACTATCTTATGGGCACTCATTGCAATATCTACACCGACCATAAAAGTCTCAAATATATCTTCACCCAAACTGATCTGAATATGAGACAAAGAAGATGGTTGGAATTGATCAAAGATTATGATCTTGAGGTGCACTATCACCAAGGAAAAGCTAATGTAGTCGCAGATGCGCTAAGCCGCAAGGCTCATTGCAATTGCTTGTCCGCAGAATTCTATAATGGAACGTTATGTCATGAGATGAGGAAACTCAATTTGGAAATGATTCCCAAAGGCACTCTAAACCACATTTCCATTGAACCAACCCTCCACGATCGAATCATCATGGCACAATTACATGATGAAGGTGTTAAAATCATCAAGCAAAAATCTCTCAAGGAGAGGAGAAATATCAATGTTTTCGCCAAGACAATAATGGAGTTCTATGGTTTGAATCTCGCATAGTGGTTCCAAAGAATCATCAGCTCCGTAAACAAATTCTTGACGAGCCACATCTTTCCAAGTTCTCTATTCAGCCGGGTAGTAGCAAAATGTATCAAGATCTTAGGCAAAACTTTTGGTGGACCAGAATGAAAAGGGAAATTGCCAAGTATGTCTCGGAATGTGACACATGTTAGAGGATTAAAGCTAGCCACTTGAAGGTAGCCGGTACTCTTCAACCCTTGCCTATACCATCATGGAAATGGGAAGATATAAGTATGGAGTTCATTGTTGGATTGCCCAACACCTTCCAAAAGCACGATTCCATATGGGTTATCGTGGATAGACTCATGAAAATGACACATTTTATTCCGGTACGCACTACCTTCACTACCAAGAAATATGCCGAGATTTACCTCGATCGCATCGTTTGCTTACATGGAGTACCCAAGACGATTATTTTAGATCGTGGTGCTCAATTCGTAGCACGTGAACACTTACAAGCTTCTCTTGGCACCAAACTGATTCGAAGCTCAGCCTACCATCCTCAAACAGATGGGCAAACCGAGAGAGTAAATCAAATACTCAAAGACATGCTTAGAGCTTGTGTCATCCATTATGACAAAAGTTGGGACAAATGCTTACCTCTAGCAGAGTTCTCATACAACAATAGCTATCAAGCAAGTTTGAAAATGGCACCGTTTGAGGCCTTGTATGGTCGAAGGTGTCGAACTCCTTTTAGTTGATCCCAAACCGGAGAATGTAAAATATATGGACCAGACTTGGTAATCGAGGCAGAGGAAAAAGTAAGAGTAGTACAAGAGAATCTAAGAGTTGCACAGTCTAGACAAAAGAGCTATTTTGATAAAAGGAGAAAGGTTTTGCAATTTGTCGTTGGTGATCATGTCTACCTTCGGGTTTCACCAACCAAGGGTGTGCAAAGGTTTGGAGTGAGAGGGAAGTTAGCTCCCCGATATGTTGGTCTTTATGAAATCACCGAAATTTGCGGACCCGTGGCCTATAGAGTGCGAGTACCCCCACAGCTTGCAGCCATCCATGATATCTTTCATGTCTCTCAACTCAAGAAGTGTATTTGAGTTCCAACAGAAATTGTTGAACAAAAGGAAATATTGGTAGAACCGGACCTCTCTTATGCTGAATATCGTATCAAAGTTCTTGATCAAAAGGAAAGGGTCACTAGAAGAAAAGTGGTTAAAATGTATAAAATCCAATGGAGCAATCACACTGAAGAGGAAGCCACATGGGAAACTGAAAGCTATCTAAACCAAAATTTCCGCGGTTTATCCACACTAGGCGTACTTATCCGAATCTCAGGACGAGATTCTTTTTAAGGGGGAAAGGCTGTAACATCCTAGGTGTTTAGAACCTAAGCAAGAAAATCTAAGCATAGCATCATGCATAATGACCCAGAATCATTGAAACAATACATCTAATTATGTGTGTGCATATGCATGTGTATGTGCATGTGTATGTATGTGTGTATGTGAGATTTGTTCCTTTTGTGTTTATAACCTTTCATGCTCCACTTTTCATGAAAAATGTAGCATGAAAACACACTCATATTCTAGTACCTTACAACATGTACTTCAAACACCTTTTGCAAATTTAAAATTTAACTCAAGAAATGACTAGTAATTCAAATCCTAGTAGTCTTGAATTTAAAATAACTTTTAAACTGTAGCTCAAATGAACTTTTACCTAAAACAAAAGTTGTAGATTTTCAAATTCCCTACAACTTTCGTGTTCAAAGTTTTTCAAGTTTCTATTCGGAATTTTTAGAAAATTTCATTTGAATCTCGGCCCTTCTCTCTCTCCCTCTCTCTTCTCTCCCCTCCCTTGTTCTGTCCCATCGAGGGGCAGCGGCCGCCGGCCACCTGGCCGACGATGCCCGCCCCGGCAAGCCGCGCCAAGGCGCAACCCCCAATGGGCCCCGACCAGCCACCGACCGGGCCTGCTGCCGGCGATTTGTCGTGCCCCGTATCCCGCCCTTGCCAACTCGCACACGCCACACGGCCGTCGATTCCTGACGGCCGAGCCACGATGCGCCAGCGACGCCGCGGCCTTGCCACAGCCTTGTCCTAGCCGCGCTTCTCCCGGCCTGCTCGCGCCTAGCTCCTCCTCCCCCTGCGCGCCTATAAAAGTGCTGCACCGAGCCCCCGCTCACACACCCCCGAGTACCACCACCACCACCCCGCCATTAGGGCCGCCACTCGACCTCGCCGCGAGCCCCACTCTCTGATGGTTCTCCCCGACTTCCCCACGCCGCCCTCCCTCGCCGGACTGCCGCCGCCCGCCGCCCGCATCTCGCCGGAGCTCCTGCTCAAAGCCGGCAGCCCAACTCCGACCACCCCAGCCCCAACCGAGCACACCAATAGGTTTCCGTCGACCTCCTCGTGCTCCGCCACCCTTTTCCCCTCGCTGTTGACTAGTTTCCTCGCCGGGATTTGACCGCCAACCATGGCAGCCCCGCCCAGGGACTACATTGCAATCGCCAATTTTCTTTTTAGGATCCTTTCTGCTAGATCACGGGACCTATCTTCGAGAACCCGAGTACCTTTTGTTTTTAAAAGGCTGTCACTTGCAAAATCAATCTAAAATCATAAAAAAATCAGAAAAATGCAAACTAAAATTTGTTGTGACCCTCTTGATGAATCCGACTACTTTTGCATAGATGGATGACTAGTTACAAACTAAAACTTGATCTAAAATTAATCTTGTTTTAAATAGCCCATAAATGTATCTCTTGATCTAGAACAGTACTGTGAATGATTTTTGGACTATAATGTAGTCTCTGCTTGTTAAGACTTGTGTAAAAATTTCAAGCCCAGAACATGTCTCTACGAGTAGTTTTTCTGGGATCTTGTTTATGTGTTATTTTGCTAGAGTTATTTGTTCATGCTATTGTACTGATATTTTAGGGTTGAAAATTTTATAGAAGAGTAACCTTGATGCATAAAAGCTATGGACAAAGTTTGGAACTTTTTACTTCTGTCTAAATTGCTCATATGTTTTTAGTTAAGAAAAACTACATTAAATCAGTGTAACTAGTTCTGGTGCTTAGAAAAATAAGAAATTTTAACCAGAGACTACCTTTGAGTAGATTATCATGTTAGAAAAGTTTGAGACAAAGAAACTTTGTGGAACTACCTGTAGAAACAAATCTTGATTAATGTAGATGTATCTTGATTTATTTTCTATGCCCTATATCTTGCACACTAAAACCCGAAAATTTACAGTAGAGTCACCATAAGTTTAGGAGTACTCTGTAAAATGTTGAGCACTAGTTTTTGCAAGGTTTGTTCAGTTTAAATGGATCTTGATCCTAGCAATACCTGTTTAATGTATTTTTCATGATTAATTTGCTAAATGAAAAGGGCTGGAAATTTTACAGTGAGTTTGTACTTAAGTAATGTGCTCTGCATAAAAATCTCAACACTAGAAATAATCTCTACGAGTTGTTTTGTTTTAATCCATGCTTACTTTTGAAAAATGGCCATTAATGAAATGAAAAAAACACTCACTTACTTTTGAAGCTAGTTAATCCAGATACTACTCGATAAATGACTGCCCAAGGAAAAGAAAATGAGTGCTTTACAACTTAAATTGAGTTTTGTTGAATTACAACTTTATAGAGAAATAAGTTATTTATCTTCTACCACTAAAAGCACTTATACATATGCATTCATATAGAATCGACGACTCTCGCCGACGGAACCTACGAGCTGGTGCCAGAATCCGAGAGTGAGCAGTGTGTAGCTCAAGTTAATCTAACTGAAGTTTTTGAAGACCCAAACCAAAGTTCGAAAGCGCCCACGGCTAGTTTTGCTCAAGAAGGCAAGCCCCAGAGCATAACCCCTACTTTTAAACTTATGCAACTTTTATTTATATATGGTATTGTGGATTAAGTTTTTAAGGAGTGGATTGAAACCCTAGTTGCATGATCCTAGTACCTATGATATGAACACTAGTCTGCGTCGGTCGCTAGAATGCTATGTTAATAGGACTCCGGTAAAAGTCCAGTGATTTCCTGTCACTCGCGAGATATAGGAGTTGCTTGTTTTATCTATGTTGGAATCATAAGGTCGAGGGACGGGGCTATGTTAGGATATTCCTTTTGATGATTGAGGCCCCGTCTATTTAGCGAAAATACTAAGGTCGCGGTGTGTGGTAGTGGTGGTTAAGTTTTTGAACGTACTAACCACATGCCGAGAATATGCGAATCGGTAAGCTTAAGTACCTGATTGAACCGGTGCATGGACATACCTCCCACGTCTTGACGCCATTCCCATGGGCACATGGTGAGTGCAAGAGCAGCCATGGCCCAACGCCGTACGTGGTTCATGGACGGTGGCCCTGATCCATGAAACGGGAATAAAGGGGAAAGTTGCACATATGACTCTGTGAGTAACCACGTGACGTGTGTTTAGGTTTCTCTTGCAAGGTTAAGAAATTCGATTTGAATCGTCCATTTCTCGCGGCCATTGAGACTGCTTAACCCTTTTACCACATAGAGTAAGAAGAGGAACAATGATGATGATTAATCTGGTTGGATGCTCAGTTAATTATTTTTCCACCATGTGTGATTTGGATAGTTTCTTACCTAGAATGGTTAATCCACTAGAACTTGAGGCTAAAACTTGAAAGCAAGGACTCACTCTTAGATGCTTTTTGGCAAAAACTATCCTCAGCCAAAAGCCTTGCATGTCTAGGAGTCGGCTAAGTATATACCTCTAGTCGGATAAGCCTTGCTGAGTATTAGTACACTCAGCCTTGCTCGTGGATTTTTTTTTCAGGTGAGACCTTTGAGGATAGGCTAGTTTGACTTGGCCGTGTACTCTTCCTTCTGGTTGGTCGGTGGAATGTGATACGTCCCCGGCCAACGCTAATAATGCTGAATGATGTCATGTACGGGCTTCATCATGATATCCAGTATCGTCGTTAGAACTATCGTTTATTTTCCACTGCACTATTAACTCTGAATGTACTTGTTTAGGCTTGAATTTGAACTTGGTTTGTAATAATAATTCATGTTAAACTCTATAATGTAAAATTTGTGGATTGTTGTAATCTCTGGGCTCACCTTCGTGTGGGGTTGTATGTATGCATTGTTTCAATCGAAATTCCAGTGGTTGCATCGGGGTGTTACCCGAGAGACTGTCGTTTTACTCTTTTTTAAGTGCGTGTTAGCCTGGATTGCCTCTATGGTGATGGTTAGTGCACTTAAGCCGGATTAATTCGAGCGGTTCTGCCACAAAGAGGATCAGGCCCAAGGAATTCAAAGCTGGAGACAAGGTACTTCTGTTTAATTCTAGGGTGAAGCTCTTCGGGCATGGAAAACTACGCAGCAAATGGATAGGACCATACACCGTTGTCATCACGTCTCCACTCGGGGCAATCATGATCCAGGACGATGAGGATAAGATATCAAAGGTAAATAGTCATCATTTAAAAGATTTCCTTGTGCCTTCTGATATAAATGAAGTAGTAGATGTCATTAACTTGGTTGATTTTAATAATTTACATCTTCTGAACCAAAATGAGAGCCCCCATATTTGAAACTCAATAAAAATTTGCACTCCCCGGTTTTCCAACCAACGGAGTTTTTGCCTCTAGTTTGTCTTTGTCTCAAACAAAATAGGTATAGCAATAAGTGTGAGGGAACATCTCCAAAGACACAACACAGGCTAGCACCATACAATACGCCGTGGATGAGGACCTAGTGTCCCACAAAGGGGTCGACCGATCCCTAGGGTCGGCCGAACACTTGTAAGGCCCATCCAGCCCCTACTTCGTCCAGCACGCTGGTTTGCATTTCAAACTCGCACACTGCTGACGCTCGTTACGGACCATTTTCATCCATCAATTTGATCTGAAAATCTTGAGAACTAACATTCCTTGCATGCCTATTTTTTCAAAATAATATCGATTCCACATGTCCCCTAGAAAATATAGCTATGCAAGAATTTGAGCAAAAATGGAGGGAAAACACACCTTCGAATCCAGGGCACAAAACACCAAGACATCACGAGAAAGCATGAGAATTGAAGGACCCACATGACAGCCTCAAGAGCAAGGAAACACACTCTCAATCCAAGGCAACACCTCTTCGGCTAATCAGAACATGCCGATCAGCCTCCCATGGATCAAATGGCCTACCAGAGCATGCAACAGACTTAGGACAGCGCCAACTCATCAACCAGGGACCAGGTGGCCCACTTGTCAGCCACCTTTCCAAAGCTGAGGTCAGTTGGGGCTCATCCTGGTTCAGCCGAACCAGCTCCACTGCCTTACTTCTTTGACATGGCGCCTCCCCATTGGACCTCAACATTGGTTCTGCAGAGCTTTCAGCTGGTTGCACAGTAGGAGCACCCCATGGACCTATATATATGAGGGGACGGGCTCCTAAATGAGACACACCATTCACTCTCCTCTCTTGTTCTTACACTCTCATTCTTGAGCTTTAGGGTCACATTAGAGGTTTAGTGCTGCCTAGGTAGTGCTTAGAAAATAGGGAGAGAGTGAGGGCAAGTTGGGGTGGTGCCGGTCAGCCCCCGGCGCTCTTTTCCAGCTTGTACCTCGATGGATGCTTATCAATCATAGTAAGTATTTGTGATTTCCTTTGTGCTTTAGTTTCTTAATTAAGTAATAGTTCTAGTCCCCTAGTTGTTTACTGCATCAATAGTTCACTAGTGTAGTGGGTGCTCTAGAGTAAGATCGATTCTAGAGTTAGTAAAGGACGGTATAGACGTGGTGTTTAGATCAGACTTTACCTATTTGTTGTGGTATATCCCACGGTTAGATGAGATAGGTAGCAGGTGGTGACATTCCTGTCTATCCAGCGTAACCCTCCCCGTTCGGGTATATCCTACTGCCGTATTATAGGAGCTCACCAGGTTTTGTCCTGTGGGAAGCCTGTAGCCCAACATGAACAACTAGGAAAGATCTATCTTACCTCTGATTCTTAGCCTTACGAATCCTCTCTACCCCTTTCCTCTATCCAGTGTAGTGTCCTTGGACAAGACTAAGCCTTAGATAATATACACACGTTCCTCAGTGGATACGATACCCCGGAATACTCCTGGGTGAAAGTTACAATGGTATCTGTGCGCTTGCAGATTAATTTGTGATCGTAAAAATACCCAACAAGCTTTCTACCTCCATTGTCTGGGAACGGTTGCTATATTCTCTTCGGACCTAGTTCGCCCTCGTATTGTTTTCATTTTCTTTTATTCTACCTTTACGCCCGCTATCCATTCAACAACTCTCTACCACAAAGGGCGAGTTCTCTGAGCCATCAAAATCTTCAAAACAAATCCTTTCATCTGGCTACGAACTCCGTCCTGGCTTTCTAGCCATGATTCAAAATTGACCCTTTTCTAGAGCAATTAATGAAGATCCCTATGATCATTTGCAAGAGTTCGAGGAACTGTGCTCGTGCTTGGTAATCCCAGGCATGACATAGGAAACCTTGCGGTGGAAGTTGTTTCCTTTCTCTCTCATAGAGAGGGCGGAGCAATGGTACACCCGCACGATGGGGAGTATGAGCTGTGATTGGGAAGAACTTTGAGTTGACTTTTATTATTCATTCTCCCTTACGAAACACATAGATTCCCTACCGATTGACATCCTCGACTTTGAGCAATTAGAGAAGGAGTCCATAGGTGCAGCATGGGCTAGATTCTCATGCCTTTTGGCATCGACCCCAGACTTGTCTATGCCAGATGATGTATCATTAGATATCTTTTGCTTGGGTTTAGACATGAAATCTGCCCTAGACCTCGACGTCGCCGCCGGAGGTTCGTTTGCACACAAAACTCCGACGGAAAGAAGAGAGATCCTAGATCTCCCCTTAGAAAACTCTTCTTTCCCTACCAACCATTACGAACCCCGCCGATAGGAATCCGAGTCGAGCCATGAGAGGCCCTCAACAGCCAAATCCAAGTTTCCACCTTTCGCATCCCAAGATTCGGCCATTGAACCTTCTCCCCAACCACGAACACCGAAGGAAGAAGAAATTCAACCTTCAGAGTTCTCTTCCCGATTCGAGGATGATCCTTCAAGAAACATTGGAAACACCTCGAATCATCATAGGCACGAGAAGCCTACAACATCATTGTGTCTTTATGGCACCCTCGATGAAGATTTCCACCATACAACCACGGTGGATTGGTTGAAGGAGGTAAAGCGTACTTTCGAAGCAATTCAGATTAGCTCAACTTCCACACCATCCCTTGTGCTATGAAGGGAAATGCCGTAGAATCCCTTCATGACCCTCCTGCTGAGGCTTGTATCTTATCCGAGTACCTCATAGACACTCTGGTGGGTAACAAGCCTCTGACCCCGACCGATAAATATCTCAGAAGTCCCTCGGGACTCTTCTTCAAATGTTAGCGGATCGCAAAGGGACGTGCCGATCACCATAGACAAAATTGAGATGCGTTTAGACTTCCACGTCTATGATGTCATCAATGATCTTCTCCTAGGCTACCCGTTAGAAAAACTTCTCAACACATCTCAAGGAAGCCTAGATGAAAAGTTAGGGAACCCGCTTCTACCATCACTACCTCTTGTTTAGAAAATCCTATGGCAAAGCCTCATCCCGAGCAAAACCTACTCGACAAGGTGAAATATGGATCTCCATTTATATCGTCTGAGACTATTCTCTTTGAAGCTGCAAAACCTGCCACTTTCGAAGAGTACGACTCGGAAGAAATCCTTCACCTTGGTGAAGATGAAAGATCATCATCACCCTCGATCGAGTTTGAGCTTCTTCTCGCTGGTCGAAGTACGTTGTTCTCGACTGTGATCGAGATCCAACCATAATCATTCACGATGAATCTCTTGAGATGGAAGATCCATGGGCCATGGAATTTTGTGAGGCGCCAACTCTGGAGTCCAAAGGAAAGGATTCCATGGATAAGCATGGGAGATTCATTCTTGAAATACAACAAGAACCATGTTCATTCAATGCCTCTCAAGAGTAAGCCATGCTTTGTGCCCCAAGAACGTACGAGGACTACAACCACCTTAACGTCTTCTCTTGGAAAAGGTTGAGGAGGTTGGTTGTAGATGCATATGTTTATCATAAGCATTGCAAATTTTGTGGATGCACTATGGAACTAACCTTGCAGCTAAATCTTCAACAATAATCAATAATTGGTGGTGAGAGGGGAACACACCACAAACGATAGCTGCAAGAGGATGTTCCCATGGTCGAGCTTGTGACCATAAACAAAGCACTGCCAGTAGATAGCCCAGATTATCATTTCCCTTCCAAATAAAGTCAAGATCATATCTCTAGGATAAACTCTCCTTCGGGTATTTTTAGTCATTAACCATTTTAGGTGGAGATTAAAACAACGATGAACAGGCGACGCCTAAGAACATGAGAGCTACACCGACTACAACACCACAGTATTTCTTGGTGAGGGAACGATTATGAAGGGAAGCTTGAACTCTACACACTTGAAAATGTGTTGCCCAACAATGTAAACTCCAAGTGTGGGGGAGGTATGTGAGTACCCCAAGTAAGTTCCTTTCGTACCAATCCTTATCTTGGTTTGGAGATGGTGTTAGTTCTTGCATCTTGCCCAACTAAAAAAAAAGAGAGGAGTTATCACGGTGGCAATTTAGAATTCTCCATCAAACAAAATGCAATGGTAAGTACCCTCAGGTATGTCCTGCTTTTGACTTTAAACAAAGCCCTTCCAGGAGGTAGCCCGAGGTTCACCATTCTCATACTCATGCTTATCTCTGTTTGAATATAGCTTGATCATATTTTCATGCTTCCTTTATCCGTGCTCGTCTACTCTAGTTTGAATATATGTTGCAGCATAAATTCATAGGCCTTTTAAATTAAGCATGGTGCTTAGTTTAAAATGTCTTCTTCAGTCAAACTAGACATGGTGTCAAGTTTGATTGATGAACCTTAGAGTTAATACTTTCATGGATATCGGTGGTATATGTGGACTAACCCGTGCAGGGAAAATCTTCAAATCCAAATGGGTGAGTCATTGAGCTGAATTCAAGTGGAAAGGTAAGTGAAGGCATTGGATTCATGTTGCGCAATATACAAAGGAGGTACATAACACCCTTCCAGGGTCCATCGTAAGTAAATCCTCTTTCGCTTATGTTGATGCAATTCGAATTCAACCTTATTTGAGTAAGTCTCATGGTGAAAATAAATAAAAATGTTTGAGTTCGAATAAAGTACTCCCTGGTTCTCGAATCAGTAGAGTCCCCTTTTGTTTCCACCTTTTTGTTTTTGAATAAAAGCACCAGGCACAAGAACAAGTGTGGGGGAGATCTATCGGAGTTCCAACGCACATACGCTCGAGATCACCCACAACATGTGCAAAACACCAAATGAACTAGCACGCAAAAGGCCAAGGCGAACATGTGCTAGTGTGGGTTGGCGGAACCCCAGGTTTGCCCAAAGCAACACTGGCTCCGCTTGTTCTCCATCGTGACAGTTTGTGCACTCTACCCCTCATTCTCCCAGACCCATGTGTTTAAATGAAAGCCTTTATTATCAATCACTAAAATTAAACTCAAGGTTATCCTCTAATAATGTGCGTCACACGATTGACTTGCATATATTTTATTCCTTGCTAAACTTGAACTTGTGAATCATATCCTAGGGAACCCATAATTGTTAAGTTGTTGAAAAGTGAGATATGGTTTGATGAAGGAATCCTTGCTTTCTCTGCTTTTATGTCTGGGAATTTTTTTTTCAAAAAGAGAACCCCTCCATAGCTTTACAAACTCCCCGTGTTTGTCCTACCAAAGCCACATGTCGATCTTCATGAAGGAAATGATTTACATATGTGCCTTGTTGTTGCATTGAACTTCATCAAATTTTGTGACCCTAGTGAGATGTCTTTTCATACTTGCTTGATCAAGATCACGTACACTCCACATGCTAAACTTCTACACTAGAAGTTAACCATTCCATCCCATCCATCCACAAAATAAAACTCCATACTAAATGATCTCTCTCTCTCCAGTAATGTTACAAAAGGGACATGGGCTTTCAAAAAAAAGAGGACACATGAAGATCCTAGTGTTGAAAAAAAAATTTGGACACATGAAGGTCCAAGAAAAAAAAGAATATATAGGCATGTCCTCAAGTCTTCCAAATAAAGGAGAGAGAGTTTCATCAAAAGGAGTCTCATTTTCATCATACACTTTCCATACACATGCACAATCTTGATCAACTCGTATGATGTGTCATCTCTGTGGATCCAATTTTTGATTTTGCAATATATGTGAAACAAGTGCATGCTTCCAAATCTCTTACCATGAGCCCCACAAAAGCTATCATTAGAAGTAGGATGAAAAGAGGAAATGCCTTGGTAAGGATACATACACACTGAGTGACTTGAGAGATCTTATGGAGGAGTAAAGCTATGGTTGGTTCTTTTAAAAATATAACAACCCCCAGTAAAAAAACAACGGAGAAATGAAGGAGACACAAGTCAATACCGTTCCATTCTTCAACTACCCAGACCATTATGGCAGACACATCAAGATTCACAAGTAATGGTGAAACTCGGAATAATCTATATGCAGGTATCATATCAAAAGAAAGTGGTGTTCCACCTTAGTCCTAACCTTTACTCAAGGATGAGCAAAGACTAAGTGTGGGGGTTCTTGTTGACGCTCGTTATGGACCATTTTCAACCGTCAATTTGATCTGAAAATCATGAGAACTAACATTCCTTGCATGCGTATTTATTCAAAATAATATCAATTCCACATGTCCCCTGGAAAATATAGCTATGCAGGAATTTGAGCTAAAATGGAGGGAAAACACACCTTAAAATCCAAGGACTGAGCAATCACGAGAGAGCATGAGGATTGAAGGACCCACATGACAGCTTCAAGAGTAAGGAAACACACTCTCAATCCAAGGCAACACCTCTCCGGCCAATCAGAACGCACCGTTCAGCCTCCCATGGATCAAAGGGCCCACAAGAGCATGCAACCGACTTAGGACAACGCCAACTCATCGACCAGGAACCAGGGGGCCCACTTGTCAGCTATTTGTCCAAAGCTGAGGTCGGTTGGGGCTCATCCTGGTTCGGCCGAACCAGAACCAGCTCCACCGCCTTACTCCTTTGACGTGGTGCCTCCCCATTGGTCCTCAACGTCGGTTCTGCAGAGCTTCAGCTGATTGCACGGCAGGAGCACCCCATGGACACACCTATATATATGAGGGGAGAGGCTCGTAAATGAGACACACCATTCACTCTTCTCTCTTGTGCTTACATTTTCATTCTTGAGCTTTAGGCTCACCTTAGAGGTTTAGTGCTGCCTAGGTAGTGCTTAGAAAATAGGGAGAGAGTGAGGGGAAGTCGGGGTGGTGCCAGTCGGCCCCAGCGCTCTTCTCCAGCTTTTACCTCGACGGATGCTTATCAATCGTAGTAACTGTTCGTGATTTCCTTTGTGCTTTAGTCTCTTAGTTAAGTAATAGTTCTAGTCCCCTAGTTGGTTACTGGATCAATAGTTCACTAGTGTAGTGGATGCTCTAGAGTATGATCGATTCTATTGTTAGTAAAGGACGGTATAGACATGGTGTCTAGATCAGACTTTACTTGTTGGTTGTGGTATATCCTATGGTTAGATGAGGTAGGTAGCAGGTGGTGAAAACCCTGTCTATCCATCGTAACCCTCCCCGTTCGGGTTTATCTCAGTGCCGTATTACTGGAGCTCACCAGGTTTTGTCCTATGGGAATCCAGTAGCCCGATGTGAACAACTAGGATAGATCTATCTTACTCTGATTCTTAGCCTTAGGAATCCTTTCTACTCCTTTCCTCTATCCAGTGTGGTGTCCTGTGACGAACCTGAGCCTTAGATAATATACACATGTTCCTCAGTGAATACTATACCCCGGAATACTATTGGATGAAAGCTACAACGGTGTGTGTGCACTTGCAGATTAATTTGTGATTGTAAAAATACCGAACACACACCTCTCTATTCAAATAATTGTGACTCTGAAAATTTAAATACAAAAATATTAAAGAGGCCTTTGCACTCCTTGCACTTCATGATAAACATACATACTTTTTATTCCTTGTCTTTCACCTTGCACTTGTGAACAAAAAATTTGTAGGGAACCCATGCTATCTAATGATTGACTTATGTGATATGGTTGGATGAATGGAACCTATTTCTTCCTTGAAAAGTATGTCGGTTTTTAACCTTCAAGCCCACCGAGGGATATCCCCGAGGTGGTAGATTGTAGGTGGGGTGTCGCCGAGATTAGGAACTCAAAGGTGCAAGGAACACAAGATTTAGACAGGTTCGGGCCACCGAGAGTGTAATACCCTACGTCCTGTGTGGTGGTTTGTATTGCCTTAGGTGTTGATGTGTTTCGAGGGGGTCCCTGCCCGCCCTTATATAGTGTGGGGGGACAGGGTTACATGGAAATCCTAACCAGATACAAGCTTAGGAGTCCTACCCGAGTACTACTCGGGTAGTTTCCTTTTGTTCCGACTAGTCCTACTACGGTACGACTAGATAGAACTGATGTAGGGCGTGGGCCATGTCCCATCCCTTATTCTAGAATATGTACGCCATGTGCGCAGTCCCGTTGTGGCAGAACCACCTGAATTAATCCGGGTCAAGTGTATTAACCATCACCATTAGGGCAATTTCGGTTGACCTTACACTTCAAACGGAGTAATCCACTGGTCTGTCGGGTATAACCTCCTGATACAACCACGGTAATCGGATCGAGCGCCATACATACAAACGCTCATGCGACGATGAGCCCAGAGAATACCACATTCCAGCAAATATTACAACATTAGCATAAGTAAATATTACAGACCAAGTTTTGAGTTTAGAAATCAAGTACTTCAATGATCACAAATAAGTTCTTCAGAGTTTTAAGTTGCAGGGGAAATAAACAACGGGAGCTACTCGACGATACAGGATGTCTCGATGAAGCCCGTACGAGACATCACTCGGCATTATCTCCGTTGGACGGGGGCGTATCCCATTCCACCGACCAACCAGGGGGAAGAGTGCAGGGCCAAGTCAAGCTAGCAATCATATCTTCGAAGGTCTCACCTGAAAACGAGCCACAAGCAAGGCTGAGTATACTAATACTCAGCAAGACTTACCCGAGTAGTGGAATCTACTCCACCGACTCTAGATATGCAAGGCTTTTGGCTCAGGGGTTTGTTTTGCCGAAAAGCTTCTACAAGTGGGTCCTTACTTTCAACTTTTAGCTCCAGATTCTTGTTTCGTTAACCATTCTAGATGAGCAACTATCCAAAAGCATACATGGTGAAGCATTAAGTTTTCATCCAACCAGTTCATTCATCATCATTGTTCCTCTTCTTACTCTGTGGGTAAAAATGGTTAAGCAGTCTCAATAGCCGTGAGAAACAGACGATTCGAATCGAATTTCTTCACCTTGCAAGGGAAAACCCAAACACACATCACGTGGTTACTCCCTAGAGTCACACGTGCAACTTTTCCCCTTTCTTTCCGGGTTGTGGATCGAGGCTACCCTCCGAGAGTACAAGAGCCCCACGCCACGGTTCGGCGCCGGGTCGTGACCACTCTCTGCACTCGCCATATGCACATGGGACCGAAGTTCAAAGGGTAGGTTGCTGTCCACTTGCCGGGCCAATCAGGTACTTAAGCTTACCGATTCCCATAATCTCGGCATGTGTTTAGTACGTTCAAAGGCTTAACCATCACTACCACACCCTGCGGCCTTAGCATTTTTCACTAGACGGACGGGCCTCAATCGTAACCATCTTTCCATCGCCCGTCCGTGTCCTTATGATTGCAGCGTGTAGTAGACATTCAACTCCTATTTGCTCGCGAGTGACAGGAAATCACTCGACTTTTACCGGAGTCCTATTAGCACAGCATTCTATCGAACCTTACGTCTAGTTTTCAAGCAAGGGTTCCTGATATCATGCAACTAAGTTTTCATTCAACTCCTATAAACTTAATGCACAAGCAAAGAATAATGAGTTGCATGATTTCGGAAAGAATGGGTTATGCTCCGGGGCTTGCCTTCACAGTTCGCTTGGGGCTCTTCCGAACTTGGGCTCGGGTCTTCAAGAGCTTCAGTTAGATTCGCTTGAGCTTCACGTTGCTCACTCTCGGACGCGGGCACCAGCTCATAAGTTCCGTCTGCGAGAGTCGTCGATTCTACATGAATGCACAAGTTTAAGTCGTGGAAATGGCAATCGATACGATTTAAGAGTAATTATTACAATGGATGGTTTCTGGTCATGAAATTTTGGATTTAGGCACATCAGGGAAGGATGTGCTTGCTGTAAAATTTTCAGCCAATTTTATGTAACAGATTAATTATGAAAAATATATTGCATAGTTGCTGTTAGATCCTTGTTCTTTTTGTACAGAACAATTGGTGCAACAACTGAGTCTAAGATTTTTACAGAGCTTTCACTTAAGCATGCAGAAGCTACTGCAATTTTTGTAGGATTTATCATGCAGTATTCAGAGCATAGAAAATATGACATTCCACACCTAGGCTATTCAATGATTCATTTTTACAGGACCCTACACAGGGTTTTTGTCCCTGGAAGTTTTTACACAGCAACCTCTACCACAGTGTATCTCCTAGTAAAAATTTGGGAATTTTCCAAGCTAAGATACTATTTTCTTGATTTAACGTATGTTCTTAGCACATAAATCAAATAAATAGGTTACTGTGAGATAAAAGTCTCCTAATTTTTCTCTGGCTTCTAGGCACCAATACACTAGCAGAGAAAAAGTTTCATTAGGTGATTCATCACCTAACTGCAGGGATAAAATATTTTACTTAAACATGGTATGAAACTAAGTTTAATAAACAGTAAAGCTAGAGATGGAATTTGGGCCTGATGTTTTTACACAATCCTAAACATGAAGCAACTAACTCACTACCCAAAATTTAGGGTCAGCATTGTTCTACAACAGTGGGTACAAAATAAGTCCATTAAAGCTCCCATTTAATGTAGAGCAAAATATGTTGCGTGGGCGCGGTGACTGGGCGGCCGGGATATGGCGTGGGCGCGAGGGGATAGCGCTGGGCGTGGAGTGGTGGAGCAGCAGCTGCAGCGGCTCGGGCGGAGGGCGGACGCAGTGACGGGCGGGGCGCGGGAGCCGGGGCGGCACGGCGGGGCGCGGTGACTGGGCTCGGCGGGCGGCGAGGCTGGGCGCGGCTGCGGCGTGCGCACGCGCGGGCGCTCACTGGGCCGCGCGGCGTGGGGAGGGGGCAAAGCCGGCCGTGGCGGGGTGGCGCGGCGGCCACTGGCCTGGCGCCTCGCGCCGGTCAGGCGTCGCCGGCCACCTGGCGCGCGGCGGTCGGGCGGAGAGGAGAGAGAGGGGGGGGGGGGAGGGGTGCGAGGGCCTGAATGCGAGAATTTGGAAAACTTCAGGGGGCTGGGTGCAAACATGGCGTTTTCTCCTCTTTCTGATTTGAATTTCAAAAACTTTTGAACACGAAAGTTGTTCAGAATAAAAAGTTCTACAACTTTGGTTTCAGGCAAAATCTCATTTGGCTTATGGTCTGAAAGTTAAATTTAAAAGTTCAAAAGTAACCAAATGTGCTCAAATTAAATTTGGATTCCAACTGAATTCGTTCTAATTCTTTCCACCCTTTTATTAGTTGGTTTAAGCATAGGGTTAGGCTAATGATACTGATTTTAGAAATGAAATTTTTACCAGGGTTGTCACAGCCTTCCCCCCTTAACAAGAATCTCGCCCCGAGATTCGGTAATTCTTAGTGTGGGCGTGGGTGCACATACCAGTGGTGGAGATAAGAAACCCAGGGAAATGTTGGTTCAGGTAGCTCTCAGTTTCCCAGGTGGCTTCTTCTTTCGTGTGGTGATTCCATTGTACTTTATACATTCTAATCACTGTCCTCCTGGTCTCTCTCTCTTTTTGATCCAAAATCTTAACTGGGTGTTCGACATATGAGAGGTCGGGTTCCAACGATATTTCTTGTTGTTCCACAATCTCGGTAGGGACTCGAATACACTTCTTGAGTTGAGATACGTGGAAGACATCATGGGTGGCCGTGAGCTGAGGGGGCAGTCGTAATCTGTAGGCTACGGGTCCGCAGCTCTCAATGATTTTGTAAGGACCAACATAACGGGGAGCTAGTTTGCCTTTGATTCCAAATCTTCGCACTCCCTTGGTTGGTGAAACTTGAAGATAGACATGATCGCCAACTTCGAACTTTAGGGGCTTTCTCCTTTTGTCAGAATAGCTCTTTTGTCGAGCTTGTGCGGTTCTAAGATTTGCTTGTATTACTTTTACTTTCTCCTCTGCCTCGATTACCAGGTCGGGTCCAATTATCTGACGTTCTCCGGTTTGTGACCAGCTCAAAGGAGTTCGACACCTTCGTCCGTACAGTGCCTCAAATGGTGCCATTTTCAAACTCGTTTGATAGCTGTTGTTGTACGAGAACTCTGCTAGGGGTAGGCATTTGTCCCAATTCTTGTCATAGTGGATGACGCAAGCTCTCAGCATGTCTTCAAGGATTTGGTTTACTCTTTCCGTTTGTCCATCAGTCTGAGGATGGTATGCTGAGCTGCGAATCAGTTTAGTGCCAAGAGACGTTTGCAGTTGTTCCCAAAAGCGTGCTACAAACTGAGGACCACGATCGGAAATAATTGTCTTAGGTATTCCATGCAGGCAAACAATACGATCGAGGTAAATCTCGGCATATTTCTTGGTAGAATAGGTGGTGTGTACTGGAAGAAAATGTGCCATCTTCGTGAGTCGATCCACGATAACCCATATGGAATCATGTTTCTGGGAAGTGTTTGGTAGTCCAACGATGAAGTCCATACTTATGTCTTCCCATTTCCAGGATGGTATAGGTAACGGTTGAAGTGTACCGGCTACCTTCAAGTGGCTAGCTTTCACTCTCTGGCACGTGTCACATTCTGAGACATACGTAGCAATTTCTCTTTTCATTCTAGTCCACCAGAAGTTTTGCCTTAGGTCTTGATACATTTTGCTACTGCCGGGGTGGATAGAGAATTTGGAAAGGTGTGCCTCATCTAGAATTTGCTTGCGGAGTTCACGATTCTTCGGAACGACTATACGACTTTCGAACCATAGAACTCCCTTATGGTCCTGGCGGAAACATTTATACTTCTCCTCACCTAGAGAGAGTTTTTGTTTGATGATCTTAATTCCTTCGTCATGTAGTTGTGCCATGACGATTTGGTCGTGAAGAGTGGGCTCAACTGAGATGTGATCTAGTGTGCCTTGGGAAACCATTTCCAAGTTAAGCTTCCTCATGTCTGCACACAATGTCTCATGGTAGAACTCCATGGATAAGCAATGGCAATGGGACTTGCGGCTTAGTGCATCCGCGACTACATTAGCCTTGTCGGGGTGATAGTGCACTTCAAGGTCATAATCCTTGATTAATTCTAGCCATCTCCGTTGTCTCATATTCAGATCGGCTTGTGTGAAGATGTACTTGAGACTCTTATGATCCGTGTAGATATTGCACTGTGTACCCATGAGATAGTGCCTCCATATTTTCAGAGCGTGAATGACAGCTGCAAGCTCAAGGTCATGCGTGGGATAATTCTGTTCGTGGGGCCGAAGGGCTCGTGAGGCATATGCAATCACTCGATTCTCTTGCATAAGCACACATCCTAGACCAGTACCTGATGCGTCACAATACACATCGAACGACTTGGTATTATCGGGTTGAGCTAACACGGGTGCAGTAGTCAGATGCTCTCTGAGAGCGTGGAAAGCTTCTTCACATTTCTCATTCCATACAAACTTGACTTCCTTCTTTAACAGTTCAGTCATGGGCTTAGCAATTCGAGAGAAATCCGGGATGAAGCGGCGGTAGTAACCGGCTAAGCCGAGAAAACTGCGAATCTGATGAACAGAGGTAGGGGGTTTCCAATCCATCACCTCTTGTACCTTGCTGGGGTCAACAGCTATGCCTTCGCTGGAGATCGTGTGACCTAAGAACTTTACAGTATCCAACCAAAACTCACACTTAGGAAACATAGCATAGAGTTGATGGTCTCTGAGTCGCTGAAGAACAATATGAAGGTGCTTGGCATGCTCTTCCTCATCCTTGGAATAGATAAGGATGTCGTCGATGAACACTACGACGAATTTGTCAAGTTCGGGCATGAATACCGAATTCATGAGATACATGAAGTAGGCAGGGGCATTGGTGAGTCCAAAGGACATGACCAAGAATTCATATAGTCCATATCGTGTGGAGAAGGCAGTCTTAGGAATATCGCAGGGGCGAATCTTGATTTGATGATATCCCGAACGAAGATCAATCTTTGAGAAGACTCTGGCTCCAGCTAATTGATCGAAGAGTACATCGATGCGAGGAAGGGGGTATTTATTTTTGACTGTTACCGCATTGAGAGGTCGGTAGTCCACACATAATCTCAAACTGTCATCCTTCTTCTTTACGAATAGGGCTGGACATCCCCAAGGTGACGCGCTAGGGCGAATGAAACCTTTGTCCAGTAGTTCTTGGAGTTGAATTTTCAGCTCGGCCAATTCTTTAGGGGGCATCCTATATGGTCTTTTGGATATAGGTGCAGTGCCTGGTTGAAGTTCAATGATGAACTCAATGTCCCTATCCGGTGGCATTCCTGGTAAGTCATCCGGGAAAACATCGGTATACTCGTTGACCACAGGAATATCCTCTAGCTTAAGTCCTTCCATCTTGTAAGCACAAGAATTCGTGCAATCTAGGAATGGTAGGTAAAGGGTGGTGGCTCCGTGACTAGGTGAATTTATTTCCACAACTCGGGACGAGGGGTCTAGTGTGACTTTGTGCAAAACCATCCAATTCATGCCCAAAATAAGATCCATGCTGTCAAGGGGTAAAAGAATCAAGTCTGTGTTGATGGTTTTACTACCCAATTTGACTGGTACTTGTCTGACCATTTGGTTTGAAGCAATTTTACCACCCGGTGTTGATATCATATATGACCCTTTTGTGTGACAAACATCCAAGCCTACTTTTGCACCGAATTTTGCACTTATGAAACTATGCGATGCACCAGAATCAAATAATATAACTGCAGGCTTGTTATGGATAAAGAATGTACCCGACATCACTGGGGCTCCTTCAGGAAGCTCTGCAAGCGTGGTGAAGTTAATCCGTCCTTGCTTGACTTGCAGGGTTTGTCTCTTGCCCCTTTTCTTGTTGTTCGGGTTGGATCCTTGACCTTGGTTGGGCTGCCCAGACTGAGGGCATTCTCGTGTGAAGTGGTTGGAACTCCCGCATTTGAAACAGCGATTCGCGGGGCTAGGTCGAAGAGACTGCTGAAGAATGGGCCTCGGACCATTCTGTGGAGGCATCGGGGGTCGTACCATGCCTGGCTGCCGTGGGGGTCTGGCAATCCATCTCCCCGGCTGAGGGGCCCTAGGTGGAGCTGTGGGTGCGGCATTTTACACGATGCGATACCTTGGTGGTTGGACACTTGATGGTCCAGCGGGTGCCTTTCTCTTCTTCTCGGCCCGGTGTGCCATGATACAGTCTTCCTGGGTTATGGCCATATTGACCAACTCGTTGTAGGTGTCAGCCCTGGCTAGGTTCAGACGTTCCTTGAGCTTGGTATTCAGACCTCGGCGGAAACGATCTCGCTTCTTGGCATCCGTATCAGCGTGATAGCCCGCGTATTGGCACAGGTTGTTGAAGGCTTGAGCATACTGAAGTACAATGCGGTTATCCTGAGTGAGAGCTAAAAACTCATTTAGCTTTCTTTCTATGAGACCTTCGGGAATATGGTGTGCCCGGAACGCAGTCTTGAATTCATCCCAGGTGACAATGTGATCAGCGGGGAGCATAGCAAGATAGTGGTCCCACCATAGACGAGCTGTACCGCGAAGCTGCTGCGCGGCAAAGCGGGCCTTGTTGGCCTCTGAGCATGGGGCCACAAGTAGTGTGAACTTGGATTCGATGGTGCGAATCCAAGCGTCTACGTCCAAGGGTTCCTCTGTCTTATGGAACAAGGGAGGCTGGGTCCCTAGAAAATCCGTGTATCCTGCAGCTTGGGGGTGGGGGACATTTTGCCCACCCCGCTGGTGGTGTTGCTGCCCTTGCACCAGCTGACGAAGCAACTCGGTTTGAGCGGCCATTACTTCAACCAAAGTGGGTGGTGGCGGCGGCTGTGGTTGTGATCCACTTGCGCTAGCACCAAAACCATCCGGGTTACCACGGGTTGCTCCAACCATCTGAAAAGGCGAAGGTTCTTCATTAGCAACGTGATCCATGTTGCTTCCATGACTCAAAAAGATCTAACGCAGAATAGTAGACTTCCAAAAGGTCCTGGATGGAATCGCGGGCATAAAAAAAACTGTCTGCCATAAGAATCTTATAACTCCTGGTAGGTTCATCCAAAGTTCCTCATATTTTGGCAGTGGATAGGGAATTTAGGGATGTACAACTTTGATATTCAGCCAAGATGCTAAATCGGTGGATAAGATGGTCAAACGATTCACTCTTTGCTTCGCTGGTTGGCTATTTTTTTTTTCAGCAGAACGAGTTATAGTATCTGGCCTATAACTCAAACTAGCAAGAACCAATAGGGCTGAAATTTTGTGAGAACCTAGATCACAGAATTTAGAACAAGTTTGGTATTCAACACTTTGGCTGGATTAGGCTCTAAGATGGCTGTTTCCTTAAGGTCTCACTTCTCTGTCTACCCAGAAATTTTCAGTGAACAGGGGGCCAATATTTCGTGCACCAGGGAAAATCTACCCAGCCAAAATTTACCAAATTTTAACAGCAGCTACTTGGGTAAATTTGGAACATGTTTTGTGTTGTACTTTTTTGCAGAAAACTGTAGGAAGGGGGCCTAAAAATTTAAGTGGCTGGACTGCTCATTTTGGACAGAAACCAACACACCAAGGTCTTTGTTGTTTCTTATTACCCATATGTCCAGAATTTTTCGTATTTAGACAGGAGGTAGAATACGGATTTTGGAACAAAAACTTTCAACCTGAGTTTCTTCTGAAAGGGTCATTTTCTCAGCTTAATAATTTCATCATTTCGGATAAGGTGGAAAGTGACCGGTTTGCTAGATAATCCTTAGGCAAGTCAATCGTGTGGGCGCATGAACCTTGCCACTCTCACGCATCATAGTTTCAATTTCAGATATATATGGTTATGATGCATGCACGTCCTATTCGTCCTCACAAAATAAAATAATCGCCAAATACTTTTGGTCTTACGAAGATAGTTTCGGTGGCATACACAATACGGCTCTCACTATAATAGCTAGTCGAGTCTTTCTAGCCGTTCTTTAACTTATCGTAATCGCGGTTAGTGTACCTGCAGAAGATTGACAAAGCATATATATATTTCATGAACCTTTCATGCCAGCACTCATGAAAGCGTCCATATTCATTACCGTTTACTTATAGAAACGATATCTGTACAATTTCCGCCGTACAGACGATGTTAGCATACGCTATCGAGATAGCGTATTCACGGGGGTACCGTCATGAGACGGAGGTATGAACAGCGATCGCCATAGCCTGCGCCAAACCTTCTACTCCCAATATGTTCAACTAACAGTTGGCATATTGGCAGCACCTCAAGTAAGCCACTGCTTGAGGGCAGCGTTCGGTTCGCATCACCGACAGGAAGGCCAAGCTCTCTCAGTTGGCTGAGGATTCTTACCTTCTTACCTTAGCGATGAGTGCGTCGTTACAGAATTTAAGGTCGGTTGTGCAGGAAAGTAAGTTTTGACAGAAGGTAATGTGCTGGAAGTCAGTTGATAATATTTCATAAGTTAGATAGCCACCTAGTAACTTTCCCATAATCCCTTAGGGATTTACGAACTAGGCACCATCCTTAACGCACCAACGTATTTCGCAACACATCCTTCTAGTGAAGTTTTAGTAAACGAGTTTTTAAGGCTTGTCGCATTCTCTGGCGTATGTATTTTGGCTCTGGCGCCAGCTGTTGCCAGCTGTGGCACCAGCTACGGCTCTGATACCAGCTGTGGCAGAACCACCTGAATTAATCCGGCTCAAGTGTATTAACCATCACCATTAGGGCAATTTCGGTTGACCTTACACTTCAAACGGAGTAATCCACTAGTCTGTCGGGTATAACCTCCCGATACAACCACGGTAATCGGATCGAGCGCCATACATACAAACGCTCATGCGACGATGAGCCCAGAGAATACCACATTCCAGCAAATATTACAACATTAGCATAAGTAAATATTACAGACCAAGTTTTGAGTTTAGAAATCAAGTACTTCAATGATCACAAATAAGTTCTTCAGAGTTTTAAGTTGCAGCGGAAATAAACAACGGGAGCTACTCGACGATACAGGATGTCTCGATGAAGCCCGTACGAGACATCACTCGGCATTATCTCCGTTGGACGGGGGCGTATCCCATTCCACCGACCAACCAGGGGGAAGAGTGCAGGGCCAAGTCAAGCTAGCAATCATATCTTCGAAGGTCTCACCTGAAAACGAGCCACAAGCAAGGCTGAGTATACTAATACTCAGCAAGACTTACCCGAGTAGTGGAATCTACTCCACCGACTCTAGATATGCAAGGCTTTTGGCTCAGGGGTTTGTTTTGCCGAAAAGCTGCTACAAGTGGGTCCTTACTTTCAACTTTTAGCTCCAGATTCTAGTTTCGTTAACCATTCTAGATGAGCAACTATCCAAAAGCATACATGGTGAAGCATTAAGTTTTCATCCAACCAGTTCATTCATCATCATTTTTCCTCTTCTTACTCTGTGGGTAAAAATGGTTAAGCAGTCTCAATAGCCGTGAGAAACAGACGATTCGAATCGAATTTCTTAACCTTGCAAGGGAAAACCCAAACACACGTCACGTGGTTACTCCCTAGAGTCACACGTGCAACTTTTCCCCTTTCTTTCCGGGTTGTGGATCGAGGCTACCCTCCGAGAGTACAAGAGCCCCACGCCACGGTTCGGCGCCGGGTCGTGACCACTCTCTGCACTCGCCATATGCACATGGGACCGAAGTTCAAAGGGTAGGTTGCTGTCCACTTGCCGGGCCAATCAGGTACTTAAGCTTACCGATTCCCATAATCTCGGCATGTGTTTAGTATGTTCAAAGGCTTAACCATCACTACCACACCCTGCGGCCTTAGCATTTTTCACTTGACGGACGGGCCTCAATCGTAACCATCTTTCCATCGCCCGTCCGTGTCCTTATGATTGCAGCGTGTAGTAGACATTCAACTCCTATTTTCTCGCGAGTGACAGGAAATCACTCGACTTTTACCGGAGTCCTATTAGCACAACATTCTATCGAACCTTACATCTAGTTTTCAAGCAAGGGTTCCTGATATCATGCAACTAAGTTTTCATTCAACTCCTATAAACTTAATGCACAAGCAAAGAATAATGAGTTGCATGATTTCGGAAAGAATGGGTTATGCTCCGGGGCTTGCCTTCACAGTTCGCTTGGGGCTCTTCCGAACTTGGGCTTGGGTCTTCAAGAGCTTCAGTTAGATTCGCTTGAGCTCCACGCTGCTCACTCTCGGACGCGGGCACCAGCTCGTAAGTTCCGTCGGCGAGAGTCGTCGATTCTACATGAATGCACAAGTTTAAGTCGTGGAAATGGCAATCGATACGATTTAAGAGTAATTACTACAATGGTTGGTTTCTGGTCATGAAATTTTGGATTTAGGCACATCAGGGAAAGATGTGCTTGCTGTAAAATTTTCAGCCAATTTTATGTAACAGATTAATTATGAAAAATATATTGCATAGTTGCTGTTAGATCCTTGTTCTTTTTGTACAGAACAATTGGTGCAACAACTGAGTCTAAGATATTTACAGAGATTTCACTTAAGCATGCAGAAGCTACTGCAATTTTTGTAGGATTTATCATGCAGTATTCAGAGCATAGAAAAGATGACATTCCACACCTAGGCTATTCAAGGATTCATTTTTACAGGACCCTACACAGGGTTTTTGTCCCTGGAAGTTTTTACACAGCAACCTCTACCACAGTGTATCACCGAGTAAAAATTTGGGAATTTTCCAAGCTAAGATACTATTTTCTTGATTTAACGTATGTTCTTAGCACATATATCAAATAAATAGGTTACTGTGAGATAAAAGTCTCCTAATTTTTCTCTGGCTTCTAGGCACCAATACACTAGCAGAGAAAAAGTTTCATTAGGTGATTCATCACCTAACTGTAGGGATAAAACATTCTACTTAAACATGATATGAAACTAAGTTTAATAAACAGTAAAGCTAGAGATGGAATTTGGGCCTGATGTTTTTACACAATCCTAAACATGAAGCAACTAACTCACTACCCAAAATTTAGGGTCAGCATTGTTCTACAACAGTGGGTACAAAATAAGTCCATTAAAGCTCCCATTTAATGTAGAGCAAAATATGTTGAGATTCTGAGAAACTTTTTGTAACAAAAGTGGTAGAGTTTGTTCTACGATCCAGAATAGTTGAGTTTGTATTTTTCTGAATTTTCTACGATTTTATATGAATTTTACAAGTTCACTGAATTTGAATCTAGATTTGAAACTTTCTTTTACAACTAGGTCCTTGAATCTTACGCGCAGACCCTTCTAAAGATTTAAATTCTTGCAATTGGGTCCTCGGGCGGCTCGGGTACGGCGGCCGGCCGAAATTCCAGCGAGGGGCTTGCCGGCGGCGAGGGGTGAGGGACGGGGAAGGTTCAGGGGTGCGAGGGCTACCTTGTGGGGGTGTTGTTCAGGTGGGGGGCGGCCGGGAAGGGCTCGCCGGCGTTGGAGCAGAGGCGGCGCGGCGCGGCACGCGTCGACGGCGGTGCTCCGGCGGGCTTGGGGCGGCCTGGTCCGGTCAGCCAGCCTCAGCGGCGCGTGGGGAAGCTGCTCAGGGGCTTGGCTTGGACGGAGGAGGTCGGGGTCGAGCTATCCACGGCGAGCAGGGGCAGCGGCGGCGGCGGCAGCGCGGGCGGCGGTGCTCCGGCGGTTCTAGGCGGCGTTGGGTGGGTCGGCGAGCTTAAGGGGGATGATGTAGTGGTGGCTGAAGCTTCAGTTTGGGCGGTGGGCGGCGGTGGAGGGCTGTCCACGGCGGGCGGCGCTCGGCGGCGGCAATGGCGGCGGCGAGTGCGTTCTGGGTGCGTGGCTCACGCGGGCGGTCGGAGCTCGGCCTTTATAGGGGCAGGAGGGAGTGTGGAGGGGCCTGGGCAACGCGCGGGGCGGGGGCACGGCACGGCGCGCACTGGCCACGGCGGGCGGCAGCGGAACGCCGGCGCGGTGTGCGGCAGCGCGGGCGCGGTGACTGGGCGGCCGGGATATGGCGTGGGCGCGAGGGGATAGCGCTGGGCGTGGAGTGGTGGAGCAGCAGCTGCAGCGGCTCGGGCGGAGGGCGGACGCAGTGACGGGCGGGGCGCGGGAGCCGGGGCGGCACGGCGGGGCGCGGTGACTGGGCGCGGCGGGCGGCGAGGCTGGGCGCGGCTGCGGCGTGCGCACGCGCGGGCGCTCACTGGGCCGCGCGGCGTGGGGAGGGGGCAAAGCCGGCCGTGGCGGGGTGGCGCGGCGGCCACTGGCCTGGCGCCTCGCGCCGGTCAGGCGTCGCCGGCCACCTGGCGCGCGGCGGTCGGGCGGAGAGGAGAGAGAGGGGGGGGGGTGCGAGGGCCTGAATGCGAGAATTTGGAAAACTTCAGGGGGCTGGGTGCAAACAGGGCGTTTTCTCCTCTTTCTGATTTGAATTTCAAAAACTTTTGAGCACGAAAGTTGTTCAGAATAAAAAGTTCTACAACTTTGGTTTCAGGCAAAATCTCATTTGGCTTATGGTCTGAAAGTTAAATTTAAAAGTTCAAAAGTAACCAAATGTGCTCAAATTAAATTTGGATTCCAACTGTTTATTAGTTGGTTTAAGCATAGGGTTAGGCTAATGATACTGATTTTAGAAATGAAATTTTTACCAGGGTTGTCACACCCGTGGCTCTAGGTCTGACAAGCCCCCGAGCTCTTCGTAGTCGAGTACTGTAGGTTTTCGAGTACTTCTGAAGGTGTCTTCGAGTTCTTTTGAACTTCGTCTTGAAGGTGTCTTCCAAGTACTTCCTTGGCTGCATCTAGGTTGTGAGGTGCTCATGCCCCGAGTAGTCTTCAAATCTTCTTTTATATGGGGTGTGATTGAACTCGCACTCCATATGGAGTAGCCCCCGAGCCTTAGGTTGAATCGAAGAATCAGGCTGATGGTCAAATTATTCTTGAATCTTCTCTCCTTATCTTCCAAAAAATTTGAAAAATAAGCCATCGATGACACGTGTCCCGGAGCCCCCGAGCCTTTAATCCAAATTCTCAGTTTTGGAAAAAAGGATCCCAAAGGTCATGGCATGGGTTGTGTAAAAAATAAGAGTTTGAATTGATGGTTAAAATGGGTAAATTGGTTTGGAAATTCGAAAACTCTTTTTTCGGGACGTTATCCCTGAAAAAATGGTTAAACAAATAACTTTCCCAAAGTAACCCAAGATTACTGCTCAAAACAAATCTTATCCTGTAAAAAACTCTTCGCATTCCGCATAGAAAACTTGGGCCCGCTGCTGGTTATTTAACCGTGTTGTGACCTAGGGTTTTACTCACCCTTTGACTTGTGCTTTTTACTGCTCGAGCCTTTCATCTTGCTTTGTCTCCTAGCCGCCGCCACTTCCAGAGTTAGATCTAGGTCATTTGCGTTACAAGAAGTAGTCGCCCGGTTCATCCTTCTCCACAAAGCCCTGCTTCGCCGCCTCTCTCATCGTAGCTCCCAAGCGCATGCGAGTGAAGCATCTCATGACCACAAGGATGGCTGGCAACAAGCGAGGTGCCTCCAAGGGGAAGGAAAAGGAGTGTAAGGCCGCTACCACCACCAGAGACGGGTGGAAACCAAGTAAGTGCTCCGAAGCTGATCTCCAGGCCCTCGTTGATGAGGGTCTTCTCCAGAGCAAGGAAGTCATCCAATGGCGCCCTGCTACTTGGGACAAAAGGCCATATGAAGGAGTTGATGAGATTGTTCTTTTTCAATACTTTGTCGAGCGAGGATTAGCCCTCCTGACTTCTGACTTTTCTCGTGGTCTCCACTTTTACTATGGAATCTAGTTGCATCATCTTAATCCCAACTCCATCCTTCACATTTCCATCTTTGTTCAGTTTTGTGAATTATTCTTAGGAATACAGCCACACTTCGATCTCTTCACCTATCTTTTCCACGTCAAGTCCCAACCCAACGATAAGGTCCCATACGAGGTTGGCGGTGTTGGGCTGCAACAGAGGCAAGGGATGGAGAAAAAATACATCTCATAGAAATTCCTGAGTAGTTTGTCAGGGTGGAGAGAGAAGTGGTTCTACATCGGAAACCACGCACCTTCCTTGCTAGAGAGGACCGCGGGAGCACTTAAGATCACGCACGAGTGGTCCAAGCCCTGCAGGGATGAAAGCCAGATCCCTGAATTGCTTGGCATGATCGAAAAGCAGAGGGATGCGGGCGTTACTGGCATAGTGGTGATATTCTCATGGATCGGCAGATGGATCCAACCACTGCAGAAGCAGGCAAGGTTTGGCTTCGACTATCTTGGAGTCATAGACGCATCTCGGTTTTCTATAGAGCCAATTCAGCGATCAGATGCCCTAGTTCGAGTGAGCCGGGTACTGATGGGCGCTGAGACAGTGCCCTACATCCCGAAGATATACTCTGCTAAGGACCCTCCAAAGCATGTAAGTATCCATATCCTTCTATACTGCAATCTTGTCTGGAGTGATACTAACTCATTTGTCAATTTTGTTGTAGCAGGATGTGGATGTATATAGAAGTATGCCGCCAATGCCGGACATCACACTGTAACACCCTAGGTGTTTAAAACCCTAAGCAAGAAAATCTAAACATCGCATCATGCATAATAACCCAGAATCATTGAAATAATGCATCTAATTATGTGTGTGCATATGCATGTGTATGACTGTGTATGTGCATGCGTATGTATGTGTGTATGTGAGATTTGTTCCTTTTGTGTTTATAACCTTTCATGCTCCACTTTTCAAGACAAATGTAGCATAAAAATACACTCATATTTTAGTACCTTACAAAGTGTACTGCAAACACCATTTGCCAATTTCAAAATTTAAACACAAGAGATGAATAGGAATTCAAATCCTAGTAGTCTTAAATTTAAAATAACTTCTGAAATAAAGCTCAAATGAACTTTGATCCGAAAAAAATGTCGTAGATTTTCAAATTCCGTACAACTTTCGTGTTTAATTTTTTCAAGTTTCTTTTCGAAATTCTAAGAAAATTTAAATTGAATCCTGGCCCTTCTCTCTCTCTCTCCCCTATTCTGTTCCATCGAGGGGCAGCGGTCGCAGGCCACTTGGCCGACGATGCCTGCCTCGGCGAGCCGCGCCAAGGCGCGACCCAAAACGGGCCCCGACCGGCCACCGACCGGGCCTGCTGCCGGCGATTTGCCGCGCACCGTATCCCACCCTGCCAACTCACATGTGCCACGCGGCCGTAGATTCCTGACGGCCGAGCCACGACGCACCGGTGAAGCTGCCCCTTGCCGTGACCATGTTCCGGCCGCGCCTCCCTCCGTTATGCCGCGCCCCAGCCCCTCCTCCCCTTGTGCGCCTATAAAAGGGCTGCACCGAGCCTCCTGCTCACATGCGCCCGAGTACCTCCACCACCGCGCCATTAGCGCCGCCACTCGACCTCGCCGTCGAGCCCCACTTTCCGCTCCTCATCCGCCCAAATCGAGGCTCTAAACAGGTCGCCCTCGCCCTGCTAGTTCTCCTCGACTTCCCCACGCCGCCCTCCCTTACCAGACCACCGCCGCCCACCACCCACATCTCGCCAAAGCTCCTGCTCACCGCCGACAGCCCAACTCCGGCCACCCGAGCCCCAACCGAGCACACCAACAGGTTTCTCTCAACCTCCTCGTGCTCCCCCACCCTTTTTTTAAATAGCCCATAAATGTATCTCTCAATATAGGACAGTAATGTGGATGATTTTTAGACTGTAAGCTAGTCTCTTCTTATTAAGACTTTTGTAAAAATCTCAAGGCTAGAACATGTCTCTACGAGTAGTTTTTGTTGGACCTTGTGTGATATGCTATTTTGCTAGAGTTATTTGTTCATGCTGTTCTACTGATATTTTAGGGTTCAAACTTTTATAGTAGAGTAACCTTGATGCATAAATGCTACAGACAAAGTTTGGAACTTTTTATTTCTGTCTAACTTGCTCATATGTTTTTAGTTAAGAAAAACTACATTAAATAAAATTAACTAGTTTTGGTGCTTAGAAAAATAAGAAGTTTTAACCATAGACTACCATTGAGTACATTATCAAGTTGGAAAAGTTTGAGACACAGAAAGTTTTTGGAACTGCCTGTAGAACTAAATCTTGATTATTCTAGATGTATCTTGACTTATTTTCTATGCCCTATATCTTGCACACTTAAACCTGAAAAATTTACAGTAGAGTCACCATAAGTTTAGGAGTACTCAGTAAAATGTTGAGCACCAGTTTTTGCATGGTTTGATCTATATAAATGGATCTTTATCCTACCAGTAACTATTTAAAGTATTTTTCATGATTAATATGATGAATGAAAATGGCTGAAAATTTTACAGTAAGTTTGTACTTAACTAATGTGCTCTGTAAAAATCTCAACACTAGAAACTATCTCTATGAGTTGATTTGTTTTAATCCATGCTTACTCTTGAAAAATGACCGTTTATGAATAACAAAACCCGTCACTTACTTAATGAAGTTAGTTAATCTAGATACTACTCGATAAATGACTGCCTAAGGAAAAAAACCGAAGTGCTTTACAACTTAACTTGAGTATTGTTGAATTACAACTTTACAGTGAAATAGTTATTTACCTTGTACCATTAAAACAACTCATACATATGCATTCATATAGAATCGATGACTCTTGCCGACGGAACCTACGAGCTGGTGACGGAGTTCGAGAGTGAGCAGCGCGAAGCTCAAATTAATCTAACTGAAGTTGCTGAAGACCCGAACCAAAGATGGGAAGAGCCCAAAGCTAGCTTTGCTCAGGAAGGCAAAGCCCCGGAGCATAACCCCTATTTTTTTAAAACTTATGCAACTTTTATTTATATATGGTATTGTCCATTAAGTTTGTAGGAGTGGATTGAAACCCTAGATACATGATCCTAGGTACTTATGATATGAACACTAGTCTGTGTCAATCGCTATATTGCCATGCTAATAGGACTCCAGTAAAAGTCAAGTGATTTCCTGTCACTCGCGAGATATAGGAGTTGCTTGTTTTACCTATGTTGGAATCATAAGGACGATGGACGGGGCTATGTTACAATATTCCTGTTGATGATTAGGCCCCTTCTGTTTAGCGAAAAATGCTAGTGTGGTAGTGGTGGTTAAGTTTTTGAACGGATTAGCCACATGCTGAGAATATGCTAATCGGTAAGCTGAAGTACCTGATTGAACCGGTGCATGGACATACCTCCCACCGTCTTGACGCCGTTCCCATGGGCACATGGTGAGTGGAAGAGCAGCCACGGCCCGACGCTGTACTGTGGTTCGTGGACCTCTGTACTCGAGGACGGTGGCCCTGATCCATGAAACGGGAATAAAGGGGACAAGTTGCACGTGTGACTCTGTGAGTAACCACGTGATGTGTGTTTAGGTTTTGCCTTGCAAGGTTAAGAAATTCGATTTGAATCGTCCGTTTTTTGCAGCCATTGAGACTGCTTAACCCTTTTACCACATAGAGTAAGAAGATGAACAATGATGATGATTAATCTGGTTGGATGCTCAATTAATTATTTTTCACCATGCGTGATTTGGATAGTTGCTTATGGTTAATCAACTAGAACTTGATGCTAAAAACTAGAAAGCAAGGAGTCACTCTTAGATGCTTTTTGGCAAAAACAACCCTCAGTCAAAAGTCTTGCATGTCTAGGAGTCGGCTAAGTATATACCATTACTCAGGTAAGCCTTGCTGAGTATTAGTATACTCAACCTTGCTTGTGGCCTTGCTGAGTATTAGTATACCTTTGAGTACATGGTTGCTAGTTTGACTTGGGCGTGTACTCTTCCTTCTGGTTGGTCGGTGGAATGGGATGATTCCCCGGCCAACGATGATAACCCTGAATGATTTCATGTACGGCCTTCCTCATGATATCTTGTATCGTCGTTAGAACTATCGCTTATTTTCTACTGCACTATTAAACTCTAAAACTTCTTGTTTATGAATTGCCGCTATGGTGATGGTTAGCGCACTTAAGCCGGATTAATTCGGGCGTTTCTGCCACAGTTGGCATCAGAGAGTATAACGAGCCTTAAAAACTTGTTTTCTTAAAACTTTACAACAAAATTGCGTTTGCAAAAATGCGTTGGTTCGTTCAGGATGACGCTGTGACACCCTAGATGTCTAAAAGATTAAATAAAGATCCAAACCTTGAAATCAATCACAAATGAGCAAGAGAAGTATGAAACAACCTATCAAATACACCTTGCAGGCAAATGAATCTGTGTTCATGCTTAAACAATTGAACCTGTGCAATCAAACCTTTGTATCTTTCAAAATTGATCACCTTTGAACCTGTAATTTTAATGGCACCTTTGGCATAACAAGAACAACAACAGTCCAGTTGAACTCAAAGGCTAACAGTGCAAAAATTCACATGAAATGACGTGTCATTTAAATGCTAAAACAAAAGTTGTAGTTTTTGAAGTTCCCTAAAACTTTGGTGTTTAGAGATTTTCGTGTTCCGGTCTAAAACTTTAAGAAAATTTAATTTAAATCCCGGCCCCTTTCTCTTCCCTCCCCTGTTTTGCCCCAGCCGACAGTATGCAGCAGCCACGTGACAGGGCATCCTTGTGCCGGCGAGCCGCGCCAAGGCGCGAACCCCAAATGGATCCGACTAGCCACCGACCGAGCCTGCTACAGGTGATTTGCCCCTCCCCGTATCCCGCCCTAGCCTGCCCGTGCGCGCCACGCAGCTGACGATGCCCGACGGTCGAGCCCCAATGCGCTGGCAGAGCCGCGCCCTTGCCGCGACCTTGTCCCGGCTGCGCCCCCTCCCTCCGTTGTGTCGCGCCCAGCTCCTCCGCCATCATCCCCCCCCTGCAGCGCCTATAGAAGCCACCTTGAGGCACCTCAGTTCGTCGCCCCCAACCTCCACCTCCAGCAAGCCAGCACTCGTGCGTGGACGCACCAATCTACCCCCGCATTGCCCAAAACAACCCTTCCCCCACCTTCTCCACCTCACCCCGAAGCTGCACCGCTGTTCCCCTCACCGGACCGTCGCCCCCGCCATCCGCCCCCGCCGCCGGCTCCGTGCCACCGTCGGCAGGCCATCTTGGTCTATCCTTTCCCCACCCAAGACATCAAACAGGTGTGATTTATCCCTCTCTTGCATCTACCACCTTCACCCCTTACCATCGACAACCCTAGTCGCCGGATTATGGCCGGCAGTAGCCGTTTTCCCTGTACCAAGGACCAATTTGCGTCGATTTGAATCTTCTGAGAAGCTTTCTGTAAATCTCAGGGACTCATCTGTAAACCTGGAACAAGAACTTGAAAACAAATCTACTAACTTTGAAGATGCATAACAACTCACAGAAAGATCGTAAAAATATAAGCTATGATGTTCTGGAATCCTTAAGTGCAGATCTACAACTTTGTAACAGGACTTTGGATCTGCTCCCACATGTTTTTAGGTGTGGGTTTAAATCAAGTTTAAATGGCTTTTATTTGTTCCAAGAGATTCAAGAAAGAACTGCTTATGAAATGTTGATGTTAGCTTTAGTACTAAAAGTTCAATCTGTTATAAAAATTTCATGCTTTAAATCCAAGCACAATGAGTGGTTTGAGTGCTTTTATTATGAGCTAGACCCCTTTTAGATCTAAATGATAACCTCTATTCCTTGCACAAGATAACTCTACAAAAATGTGAAGTGAACTACTCATGCAAGTAAATTTGTTCAGTAAAATGTGGCACACCAGTTTCTTGCATGGTTGTTCTGTGCAAGTAGATCTTAATCATAAAAATAACTGTTTAATAAGCTTTTTTATGAGTAATCTATTGAATAAGAATGGCTAAATCTATTACGGTAAGGTTATACTTAAGTAACAAACTCTACATAAAAATCCCAACTCAGGATCTACTTTTACGAGTTGTTTTGTAACCAAGAAACTACCCCTGCGAGTAGTTTGGGTTATCCAATGCTCCCTGTTAAAAACAACCGAACCACATGCACAACCACCCGCTCACTTAATGAAATCAGTTAATACAGTAAGTACACAATAAATGGCTGCCCAGGAAAAAGAAAATAAAGTACTTGACTGCTTAACTTCAGTTTTGGCTACTTTATAATGCAGTCTTGTACCAGTAAAACCACTCATACATGTGCATTCATATAGACTCGACTACTCTTGCCGACGGGATCTATTCTTTGGTGCCCGAGTCTGAGAATGAGCAGCAAGAAGCTCAAGTGATTCCAGCAGCAGTCGCGGAAGACCCGGACCAACGTTCGGAGGAGTCCCCGGCTAGTTTTGCACAAGGAGGCAAGCCCTGGTGCATGATCCCAGTTTTCAAATTATGCAATTGTTGTTCCTATTGCCTGTGCATTTCAAGTTCACAGGATTTGATTGGAACTCTAGATGCATGATCCTAGGTACCTTTGTAATGATTACTAGAAAAGGGAGATCGAGTAGATGCTATGCTAAGAGTAAAAAAAAATCAATCAACAAAACACATCTACTTTTTCATAGAACTTTACTTTCAATCGGCGACTTCGCCAATACTTGTTCTTCTTTCACGAGTTCGTACAGATTGGCAGGACTGCATCGACTCGATCTCCGGCCAATTGGTAGGTTCCGCTTATCGAATAACATCGGAGCTTTAACCTCGGGCGCATTGCTGTGGTTTCGTTTGGATTTATTCACCAGTTATTGATATTTACTAGAATTATAGGTTTTACCTGTTGTTCTAGTATTATCACCAGTTATCCGGCTCGAGATTAGAATTATCGGCTTTATCATCGCACTTCCTCGTTCATCGCCATATAGCCGATTAGATCTATCTCAAGTGTTGCATCTGTAATAATTGTTTAAGTTGCTCCAGCAGTTTTCTTTTGCAATTATTACGTGATTATCGGCTGATCCATAGCCGGTCGTCTTCATAGCAAATCGGCTGATTCGCCGATACGCTCTTCGGGACAGCTCGGAACCCCAGCCGATCGGGACGCCCGGAATTTAATACTTTTATTTCCTTGTCAATCAACAGGTCAGATTGACTATCACGCCGCACGAACCGCACTAGGGCAATAACCCGAACAGGAGCTAAGCAGATTCTCCCGGGTCGTGTGTCCGACGCTGAAAGTCATCGGCCGATTCCTGGCCGATTTTTAGCGCCAACACACTTTTGGCACGCCCGGTGGGACACAACTTCAAGATCCAATATGTCAAAGAACGCAGAAGTTTCCGAGAACAACATCATTGAGGTCACAGAGGCGGATCTCAAGGACGACTAGAAAGAAGAATTGGCTAAACATCTGGAAGATTACAAAAGGACGTATCTACAGTCGTTCAGTCGTACCAAAAGAGGGGAGGCAGTCAAGAAAGCTCCTCTTCCTGTCCCCCGCCACATCACAATCGCTGAGGATTCGGGCAAGATGTCTGATATGATCCAATAGTCCATCTATCATGCTTTCATCGACCAATCCTCGGTGATGACCAACATGGTGTATAACGCTGTCATCAGCTCTCTTGTCAGCGGAGTAGCTCAAGGATATCAGGGGCCAGCATACGCCCCACCTATTGCACCTCCAGCCAGAAGCTCACCAGGCACATCCCATTCGGCTCCTCAGCCGATATCGACGCAACGCGAAGGATACAACACTTTGTTGCCTCCAGTGTCTCCAAGGTACAACGGTGCACCATGTTTCCCATCGCAAGCACCTCTTCAGCCTGTCCAGATTGCCTCTGTGCAATCGCTGCCCACAAACTCAGTGCCTTGGGGGGTATCGGCAACGGCAGCTTTTCCCGATCAATCAACCGGACATGGGAGCTATCCAATCCAGGCGCCATTCCATTCGGCCGTCCGGCCGACGGTCCCTCAGTATCAACCAGCCCCGTCAGAAATCGGCAGGGGGGCAGGCGCTGTAGAAGCACTCTGAAGCACGACGCAGATGACGATGTACAACGGGGCGGCGGATTCGCTTCGCCATCAACTGTCAACTGCTCAGACGGCCATAACGTAATAGAATTCGCCGCATGCTTCGATCCATCACCCAGTCGTACCACCGCCAATCCTCCAACATATGCCGGCACCTCGAACAGCTGTTCATCAGCAGCAAGTGGATTGGATGGCAAGAATAGCGGAGGTAATTCAGGACCAATTCGGGTTGAAGCCGAAAGTGCAGACTTATACATACAAGACGCCATACCCATCGGCCTACGACCTGCTGCCGTTTCCCCACCGATACAAGGTTCCTAATTTTACCAAGTTTTCGGGGCTGGACGACACATCTACCGTGGAGCACATTAACAGTATCATCATCCAGTGCGGGGAAGCCGCCACGCAAGATGCTCTGAGGGTGCGTCTGTTCTCGTCGTCTCTGTCTGGATCGGCCTTTCAGTGGTTCACCACTTTACCACCCAATTCCATTGTTACTTGGGCCGATCTGGAAAAGCAATTCCATAAGTACTTCTACGCAGGAATACATGAGATGAAGCTCTCAGATTTGACCAGCCTCAAGCAGAGAAGCGACGAACCAGTAACTGGATACATACAGAGGTTCAGAGAAATCAGGAACAAATGCTATAGTCTGGCTTTGACCGATGCCCAGTTGACCGATATCGCTTTCCAAGGCCTCTTGCTACATATCAAGGAAAGGTATGCCTCACAAGAATTCGAAAGCCTAAGCCAGATCGTTCACCGATTGGCAGGTCAGGAAGTCCGTCCGTTTGAGCAACGGAGGAATTTCCAGAAAAAGGTGGCATATCTGGAAGGGTCTGAATCGGAGGGAGAGAAAGAAGCCAATATCGTGCCCTTTTGGAAAGAAAGAACCAAAAGCATTCGGCTTTGATACGACAAAGGCCGATAAGATTTCTGACTTACTACTCTAGGAAGGGCAGATCAAGCTATCACCATACCATACCATTCCTTCGGCCGATCAGCTCAAAAAGATGAAGTACTGCAAGTGGCACAACGTCACGTCTCATGACATGAATGAGTGCAAGATCTTCCGTCAGCAGATACAGTCGGCAATCGAGCAGGGAAGGCTCAAGTTTGAAACCCCGGCCAAACCGGCAAAGCCGATGAAGATAGACCAGCATCCTTTCGAGGCCAACATGGTTGACACGGGAAGAAACTCACTTCAAACCAAGGTGCTGGCGTCGGAACCAGCAAGAAGAAGCGGCGCCGTAGATCCCAGGAAGCAAGACACGGCGGATGAGCTCAAAGGGAAAAGGCGGGCTGAAGACAAGGGCGAAGGATCAGAACGATCGCGCAGACCCGTCACCTCCAATTCTTGCTCAGCAAATATCGGCGGCAGCAGGAACGGTCAAGATACCACGATGAGATGATACGCTGGCACGAAGATCACTGGCAATGTCCGTTCTTCATCCATTGCTGGGAAAACGATGTCCGATTGCCATCAGCCGATAACTGTCCTGAGTGCAACAGATCAAGCCGCAACGATCGCCCATTCAAAAGATCACGCTCCAAAGACAGAGAATCAGAGCCGATCGGCAGAAATTGGCGCGAACAAGAAGGACGGCGCCTTTCAGTGCATGATCGGCTGGGGGGCAGAGTTGACCGGTATCACCAGTCGAAAGGCAGGATCAACCAGCAGGAGCGACTAGGGGGTAGGACCAGCGTACACGATCGGCTGGAAGAGATGGCTGATGACAGGATGTCGGACGAAAACCCCCTAGGAAGGGAACCAGATTGGGAGCACGCCAAATCGTCGGCCAGACCAGTGAACCCCAGATGGTGCCCTGAAGGATTGACTAAATCTCAGAAGCAGAGAATCCAACGCCTGCGCCAATGGGAGCAACAAGAAGAAGAGCAGAGGCAGGTGCTGGAAAAGAGAAATGTCAAGTCTCGGGTCTGGCGCCCCAAGAAAAACAACAGCAAGGAAACGGACAGTCAAGAATCGGCAGCTGACGTCAACATGGTGTTCATATTGCCGATGGAGTTCATGGCGCCTGCCGATCGAGACAAGGCGACAAGCATGGGAGAGCAGATGGCGTAGTTGGTATTAGAGCCGATGACAGCCACCCTTGAGAAACCAGAAGACGAAAAACGACAACATCTCAAGGCATTATTTCTCAAAGGGCACGTTAACGGACGACCCGTTACCAGGCTACTAGTGGATGGAGGCACCGCAGTCAACATCATGCCGTATGCCATGTTCCGAAAGTTAGGCAAAAGTGATGAAGACCTGACCAAGACGGACATGATGCTCAAGGACTTCGAAGGTAACGTGTCTCCCACCCGTGGAGCGCTCTGCGTCGACCTCACCATCGGCAGTAAGACCCTTCCTACTACCTTTTTCATTATTAATGGTAAGGGGTCCTACAACATGTTGCTCGGTCGCGACTGGATACATGCGAATTGCTGTGTCCCATCTACAATGCACCAATGCCTCGTGCAATCGGTCGGCGACAGTACAGAGATAATCACCGCCGATTCCGCCTACAGCGTCGCAGCGGTCGACACGCAACAATGGAGCTGTGAACACGTCAGGTGTATATCCGGCAGGACTTGGGACACTGATTTCCTGAAGGTGTCCGATTTCGGTCTACGGCCGATCCAAGCAGTCAGCTCTGAAAATTCAGAATAGATGGATCAGTTCGTCCGAGAAGACGGAAAGCTTGGGCATGGATTTACGTCGGCCGATTCATTAGAGATGGTGGATTTGGGAGATGGTAGCAAACCAAGGCCGACGTATATTAGTGCTAACTTGGATCCTAGATATAAGTGTAAACTGATAAGTTTATTAAAAGAATTCAAGGATTGCTTTGCTTGGGAATACCATGAGATGCCTGGTCTAGACCGGTCCATTGTTGAACACCGGTTACCTATAAAATCAGGATATCGGCCATATCAGCAGCCTGCACGACGGTGCAACCCCAAAATTCTACCTGATATAAAGGTCGAGATCACAAGATTGATCGAAGCAGGATTTATTTGGCAGTGCCGTTACGCCGAATGGATTTCTAATATTGTGCCCGTGTATAAGAAGAATGGAAAATTGCGCGTATGCATCGACTTCAGGAACCTAAATCAGGCTACACCAATGGACGAATATCCAATGCCGACGGCAGATATCTTGATAGATGCTGCCGCAGGACACAAAGTCATCAGTTTCATGGATGGCAATGATGGGTACAATCAAATATTAATGGCCGAAGAAGATATCCCGAAAACGGCTTTCAGGTGTCCGGGTCACCTTGGTCTATTTGAGTGGATTGTAATGACCTTTGGGTTAAAGAACGCCGGTGCTACATATCAGCGGGCCATGAACTATATCTTTCAGAAGCTCATTGGCGCATCGGTGGAAATTTACATCGATGATGTTGTGGTCAAGTCAAAAAGTCATCAGGAACATCTGGCCGATTTACAAGAAGTACTGGAGTGCACAAGGAAGCATGGGTTGAAAATGAACCCAAACAATTGTGCATTCGGTGTATCGGCCGGGCAATTCTTAGGATTCATGGTCCATGAGCGTGGGATAGAGGTTAACCGGAAGACCATAGACGCCATCAACAAAGTTGTAGCCCCACAGAATAAAACTGAGCTGCAATCCCTCATCGGCAAGGTCAATTTTATCAGAAGATTTATATCCAACCTGTCTGGGCGTATTCGAGCTTTCACTCCTTTGTTGAAATTGAAGCCCGATCAGGAATTCGTATGGGGAGAGGAACAATACAGAGCGTTAGAAGATATCAAGCAATATCTGGTTTCACCTCCGGTTTTAGTCCCACCACAGCCCGATAAGCCGTTCAAATTATACTTATCGGCTGATGAACAAGCTATTGGATCGGCGTTGGTACAGGAGTTCGAAGGGAAAGAACGGGTGGTATATTATGTCAGCAGAAGACTCCTGGACGCCGAAACAAGATATTCCCCAGTGGAACGGCTGTGCCTGTGTTTATACTTCTCGTGTACCAAGCTCAGGCACTATTTGTTATCGGCAATGTGCATAGTTGTATGCAAAGATGATGTGGTGAAATATATACTATCATTGCCGATTTTGAAAGGGCGGATCGGAAAATGGATCCTGGCTCTGTCAGAATTTGACTTAAGGTACGAATCGGCCAAAGCTGTCAAGGGTCAAGTCATGGCCGATTTCGTAACTCAGCATTGTGGACCGGAAATTGCTGTCGTTGAACCGGTTCCATGGACTCTGTATTTCAATGGTTCTTCGTGTGGGGCCGGATCGGGAATCGGCATCGTTCTTGTATTGCCTCGGGGGGCAAGTTATGATTTCTCTCTGCCGATAGAAGCATCCGCAACCAATAACCAGGCGGAATATCGAGCCGTCCTAAAAGGTATCCAATTGTTAAGGCAAGTCAAGGTTGATGCAGTCGAAATTCTTGGGGATTCCATGCTCATCGTAGATCAGTTAACGGGGGAATCTGAATGCAAAGATGATATCTTGAGGATTTATTATAAAGATCGCCTCCAGCTGTTAAAGGAATTCAAGTCTGCAATAATTGAGCACATCCCCAGAAATTACAATGAGGAGGCCAACAGGCTGGCCCAACACGCGTCCGGATATCGGCCGATTCAAGGAGCTATGATTTTGGAGCACGCGGACGATGATTGGCGAAAGGAGATTGCCGATTACTTGAAGGACCCGTCCCAGAAGGTGGATCGGCGAGTGCGTTTCCAGGCCACAAAATATGTGTTACTTGAAGATGATTTATTTTACCGGACGATTGATGGGGTTCTTCTCAAATGCCTGGGAACAGAAGAAGCAAAGATCCTGATGGGGGAAATCCATGAAGGCGTATGTGGAGCCCATCAATCGGCTCACAAGATGAAATGGATGATCAGAAACAATGGGTGTTACTGGCCAACGATTCTTGAGGATTGTTTGAAATATTATAAAGGTTGCCAAGACTGTCAGAAGTTTGGCAATGTGCAGAGCGCGCCAGCTTCGGCTATGAATCCAGTAATCAAGCCGTGGTCGTTCAGAGGTTGGGGAATAGATCTCATCGGACAGATTAACCCTCCATCGAGCAAAGGGCATAGGTTTATATTGGTAGCCACCGATTATTTTACTAGTGGGTGGAGGCAGTTCCTTTAAGGACCGTGACATCGGCCGATATGATCGAGTTCGTTAAGAACCATATTGTTTATCGATTCAGCATTCCTCAGACTATCACAACTGATCAAGGAACGATGTTCACCTCTAGAGAATTTGGAGAATTCGTAGCCGATATGGGGATTAAATTATTAAATTCTTCTCCGTACTATGCTCAAGCCAATGGCCAGGCCGAATCGTCCAATAAGGGGATAATCAAGTTGATCAAGAGGAAGATAGAGGAACAACCCAAAAAGTGGCACATGTCTTTGGCTGAATCTCTATGGGCTTATAGGATGGCTTGCCACGGAGCCACTAAGATATCTCCTTATCAGCTGGTATATGGTCACGAGGCAGTCTTGCCTTGGGAATTAAGGACGGGTCAAGGCGTATATTGCTTCAAGATCAGTTGACGGCCGATGAGTATTCCTTCCTCATGAAGGATGAGCTCGATGACTCGGTGGGTCAGCGGTTGAGGGCCCTGATTAGCATCGAAGAAAACAAGAAAAGGGTGGCCAGATGGTATGACAAAAAGGTCAAAGTTAAAAAATTCTCCAAAGGAGATTTGGTATGGAAGTTGGTGCTGCCGATAGGGTCTAAGGATCCCAAATTCGGTAAATGGTCGCCCACTTGGCAAGGGCCATATAGAATCGACCGGTGTGCTCCGGGAAATGCATATATTCTAGAAACTATTGAAGGGGAAGAATTCCAGAGAGCTTTAAATGGAAAATATTTGAAGAGGTACTATCCAAGCATTTGGGTAGATGCATAACTTGCAGTAAGATACATCAAGACAACATGGCCGACTCCTATCGGCTTTTGTCTACATAGCCGATGTAAAAATGACATCGCCTTAAGGAGGAAACATTTTGGTTTGGTCTGACCAATTCATTATTCGATGAAAACAACAGAGTACATGGCCGACATGGTACAAGTCGCCCTTAGAATAAAACGTACCAATATATCTATTGATTACGCTTTCTCTTGATTTCTCTCTCGATCCGTCCCAGTTTTATCAGATGGTGGGTGGTCTTCTCCTTCAGATTCTCCATGGTGGCTTCAGTCTCGACTTGATGAGGGAGTGGATGGCTCCTGTCGAGAGGTGGTTGAGGTGTTCCTGCCGCGGCATCTTCAAGGGCAACTGAGCGAGGGAGTGGAGGACTCTTTTCAGTTTGCAGTCCTGAATAAGAAAACAGAAACCGAGGAAACCACAAGAGTGAAGACTAGTAGAGTCTCCTTGGGGCAGTGAGCATTTATACGGTCCCAGTACTTCTGGACATCAGCAGGAACATGATCTTTAAGTTCTTCAGAGTGAGCTCTTCTCAGATCTATGTCTGCCTGCGACAGTGGTTCGTTTGAATGCATAACTTCAATCGCTCGTTCCAGACTGGGACTGAGACATTTTGGCTAAAGAGAGACAAACAGCTACCCAGCATCAGAGCGATTGAGTTGTCAAGGGGAGAAATAGAGGGGGGTTCGTACCTGGTTGACAGAGGAGGAGGAAGATGAAGAAGACATCTTGATGTCCAGCTTGGGAGGATAAAGATCCAGTTATTGGAGGGGGAGAAGATGGGTAATGCATATGCCTTTGGAGACGGTGTGGGATCTCGTACTTATAGAGAGAAGGAGGTAAAGAGATAGTGGGACACGTCCTATCAGAGTAAAAGCGTTCATAAATGCAAAGCTGCCAAAGGAAGCAGTCCAAGATCGAATTGGCGCATCAACATTAAGGGAGCATTAAATGTTTACAAGATTCTTTACAACCCAAGGAGGGCATCTATAGTCGCAATAGCTCGTTGCCTAATCTGATCGGCCGAGTCTAATACTCCTTGATTGTCGTCGGCCGATCCAGGAATTTCCGGCATACGGCGATGAAGTCTTATCGCTTCACAGGCCAGGTTCTGTCTTTCTTGTTTCAGCCCGGCGATGACGGTTGGAAGCTCTTGAAGTTTCTTTTCTTCAGCAGCTATGTCTTTGGTTACCTGCTCCATCTCTTTGGCTAGCTCTGCTCTCCTCCGTTTGAGGCGATCTATTGTGCCGACGATATCCGGGCGGGAGCTCTCGAGTAAGTTGATCCGTTGGTGTACTTCTTGGGCTCGGTGTTTCTAGGAATCGGCTTCATCCCGGGTCTTTGCTAGCTGGGCACGATCGGTCACATGACGCAGGGCCCTGAACACTGGAATCTGCATCCACTCTATGAATGCTGCAGGGTGTAGAATCTCTATCGCTTCCTCCGGAATTCGGCCCCTAATGTCATTGAGAAACCGCCGAATAGGCGAAGCATCTTCCACTAATCGGCCGATATCATCTTGGAGGAGGATCCGCATGCTCTCGAGCTTGGCGCGGACATCATCAGAAATTAAGCTCGACGGAATTTGGCGTGAAGCGACTTCTTCATCATCAGGCAAGGAAACCGCGAAGGAGAAAAGGCTGTTATTGGGAGTGTCTTGTTCCCGCGGAAGAATAAAGACAAGGATTAGCAAGCAGTAAAAGGGGATCGGCCGATTCCGGTGATAAGTTTATTACTTCCTTGAAGCGGATTTCTCTTGCTTGCGCCGATGGGAGTGCCTCCCTCGTCTCAGGAACCGGTGCGATCGGCTCATCAGAAGAAGAGGACTCAACCACTATCAATGCTCTGCTTGGGCCAGCTTCCTAAAAAGGTATGGGAAATAGATTCTATGAGTATACTGCGGATAATTGAATATGATGATATGAGATACTTGCCATACCTCTGTGAGTCTTCCGGCCGATGTTTGTTGAGGGGGTATAGTCGACGCGCCCAGATCGGTCTGCATAAGAATTGGTTAGTTTTCTAAATATCGAGAAATTGAGTTAAGAGATTATCTACCTCGATGAGGAGGGTCGCTGGTGTTTCGGCTTTCGCTCGGGATGTGGCCAATTGTTGTGAGGATTGCGCTGGGGCGGTTTGTACAGCCTGGCAGAAGGGAGAAGTTAATATTGATAGAGTACTTAAAGATATGTGAAGTGTGCGAGGTTACCTGAACAGCTTCCACCAGCAGCGATGCCGCGGCCGATCCGACTTCGGCGGCTGTTTGGGGATCGATCATCTCGGTAGTCGGCAAGGCTGGAGGAGTTGGGGTTTCGGCCGATACTACCACCGATCGGTCAGTCGATCCTAAGCGGGCACGCACTCAATGGCTTGTCTTCTTCAAGGTTGGCTCTTTCGGCGTTTGTTTCCATCGGCCGCTAGTGATGTCCTTGATGGTCGGAGCGTGATAGCCGATAAGTGGAAATGATGTATATGGACGATCGCTCTCTATCGGCCTACCACTTCGGCTCCGCATCGGAGGAACTTGGCTTTCAGACTGAAAAAATAAACACAAGTTAACGGTAAGATTGTAGCATGAAAAGAGACAATATTGAAATCGGCTGGGAGAAAGGTCATACCGCTGCACTTGAATCGATGTTTTCTGGGTCCAAACTGTTGCAATATGTTGATGGAGATAGACAGAAGAGGTATTGCTTCCATTCTGTCGGATTAATCCATTCTGCCCACGGCAAAAGGGGCCACCGTCCAGTTGTTCAGGTCGATGGTACTGGAATCTGGCACCAAGTTGCACAGCCGATTGTAGTCGAGGCTCTTGGTCAGTTCATCTCGAAATTTTGCTTGGACGGCAAAGTAAACCTGAATCGGCAGTTGACCAAAGCCTAGTTGCCTTGCTGCGGCCGATGGATTATAAAACTCATAGGTGGGGGAATCCTTTCCAGAAAAGAAATTGGCCGGTAAAATCCCTGGCCTGATCAGGATATACATAAGATCACTATCAAAAGTATGGGAGGATGAATCATAGCAGACGGGAAGCTCGAAAATCGGCCCTACTGTCTGATATGGATACCAACTGATAGTCTCTTCACTGAAGCTGTTGTAGAAACATCTGAAGTATTCGGCCATTCGGGTGGCAGTGAATTGACAGCCAGGGAAGGCCGATGCCGCTTCTCCAAAAGATGTACAACGTCGTCGAATGGTGGGGTTTTCTTCTGACTCAATATTGGGAAAAGTCTTGGTCTCTATTGTTGCTGGGAGACCTTGCTCATATATAAGTTGAGCCAGAGGGTGATAAACCACCAGGGACCACCAGGATTGCCAATCGGCTCCCCTTTTGACAGTCTGACGCTGATTTGATGCATCATATGATAGGCCGATCCTAACAGATGCTTCCCAAGGGGGACGGCCGATCCTAGTGATAGAGCTTCCGCCAGGGCTTGGGTATTAGATGAAGGACCAACTGCTCTGCCATAGAAAAAATGTTTCTCTAGCCACATCATCAGAAACGCCGTATGTTCTCTCTCTAAAATCGTCCCAGTCCTCATATTCTTGCTGATATACCCCTTCCATCCGCCGATTCCTTTGGTTTCTAGCCGATGAGATGGTTTAATCAGATAATTAAAGGGGGTGTCAGGAGAGGAGATATCAAGGCCGGTCAACATCAGAACATCGGCCAAGGTTGGAGTCATGGGTCCATGCCCAAAAAGGAACGCGTTCCGCGCGTCGGACCAGAAGTAAGAGGCCGCTATTACTAAGGGCTCCTTTTTCTCCATTTGGGACAGAGAGAGATCAATGCACTGGCCGATTTTCAGTTCATCCCACTGAACTCTCTTAGACTTGACTACTCTATGGTACCATTCTTTCCAGCCAGTGGTCTCATTCGGCCAAGACCTAAAGGCACCTGCCCACTGACCTAAATCCATGGGCGATTGCTTGAACGGAATTCTGTGGGTCTCTAGGTTGATCAAATCGGTTGGATCTGGATTCCCCATAGGACCTAAGCAGATGAGTTTGGAGGATTCGGAAAGGGGAATAGTAATCTGGTGCCTAAATGCCTAAAAAAGAGGGGAAAAAAGGGAAAAAACTGAGAATGGGTCTAGAAAATACTTGAGCCATAAAAGAATAAAAGAGGAAAGTTTCGGATGATTACCTCCGGGATGAAGCTCATCGTCGCCGATGGAGCCGCCAGTGGAGCCGCCGATGGGGCCGCCGTCGCTGAGGGGGTTGCCGATGGAACCTCCGTGGTTGGAGAAGTTGCTGATGGCGCCGCCATTGGAAGGGTGGAGCAGGTCGCAGGCAAGATTGCTGGGGGGAGCAGTTAGAGATCGAGAGGGCACAGGAAGAAGATGAACAATGGTTCGCTGGAGGAGATCACCAGGCTCGTGGAGAAGGGAAGGCGGAGAATGCCGGTACTTAAGGACAATCCGAAAGAGAAAGGGCAAAGGCGGGATTTTTGCCGCGCCGTCTACACGAATTCCAGGGGAACAGTTGTCTCGAGCGCCCGGTCTTAGAAAATTGCAATCATTATGTAGAAGACCGCGAAACGGAAGGAGATTTTTACTGCGCCCATTTCAGAGAAAAAGATTAAAGTAAAGAGTTTTGAAGTAAAAATTATGTTTTACTCTGAAACTAGGGGGCATGTGTTGATGCCAGATTTTGACACGTGTTGAATCGGTGTCAGGAGAAGAGATTGACCGATGCGGCAGATCTAAAGGCTACAGTAAAGAATCGGCCGATTGAGGTTACAGTTGGGAATCGGCCGATTGGCGACGCAACTTGCGCCAACACATAAGGGGAGTGAGACTATTGGAACCACAACAGAGGATCCCGGTCAAAAGTGGCCTAATGTTGGTCAACGAAGCGATGCTGATTCGGTCGAGAAGCAACGGAAAAAGTCCTGATTGGATTAGGAGACGGCGGCGGAAGATTCTGCGGGAGTCCGTTTCTTTTATAAAAATATTATAGATATAGTAGTTTTTCTATTTAAAATAAGATTGTAACAAGTCATAATCGATCAGGAGTCGTGGTTCTAGGGTATAAATAGGAGTCGTCAGGGCTTTGTAAAAAAAAATCAATCAACAAAACACATCTAGTTTTTCATAGCACTTTACTTTCAAGTCGGCGACTTCGCCAATACTTTTTCTTCTTTCACGAGTTCGTACAGATTGGCAGGGCTGCATCGACTCGATCTCCGGCCAATTGGTAGGTTCCGCTTATCGAATAACATCGGAGCTTTAACCACGGGCGCATCGCTGTGGTTTCATTTGGATTTATTCACCAGTTATCGATATTTACTAGAATTATAGGTTTTACCTGTTGTTCTAGTATTATCACCAGTTACCCAGCTCGAGATTGGAATTATCGGTTTTATCATCGCACTTCCTCGTTCATCGCCATATAGCCGATTAGATCTATCTCAAGTGTTGCATCTGTAATAATTGTTTCAGTTGCTCCAGCAGTTTTCTTTTGCAATTATTACGTGATTATCGGCTGATCCATAGCCGGTGATCTTCATAGCAAATCAGCCGATTCGCCGATACGCTCTTCGGCACAGATCGGAATCCCAGCCGATCGGGACACCCGGAATTTAATACTTTTATTTCCTTATCAATCAACAGGTCAGATTGACTGGCACACCGCGCGAACCGCACCAGGGCAATAACCCGAATAGGAGCTAAGCAGATTCTCCCGGGTCGTGTGTCCGACGCTGAAGGTCATCGGCCGATTCCTGGCCGATTTTTAGTGCCAACATTCCGTATGGTCAAGTTTAAGGCCACTGAGAAGTTGTGTGGGCAGAAAGGATGTGCATGCTGCATATATGTAAATACAAATAAAGAAATTGACTATGGATGGACTGTAGAAAAATCCACCCAAAACATCTAAGTCATTAACCAAAGTTCAACTAAGTTCTTGTGTTTCCAGTCCAATCTAACGATATAGTTATCTTAGAATATGATCCAGCCTTGGGTTGACCAGTAAAGTGGGGCACGAGTACTTTAGGAATGCTCTCGTTATTTTTGCGACTGGTTATGTTCAGTTATCTGCGCTGTTTAGATTTGTTTATTTGTTGAACCTCAGTTTCCGTTATCTCACCTTTTAAGCTTATGAAGCAGATGGCCGATCCGGTTCATCTGGTAGTTGATGAGGAGGGCCATGCACACTCAGTGTGCCTGCACTGGGGGGCTTTCCCACACCCTGCGTGGCTTGCTATTGAGACGGAAGTAGTCCGGCACCGCCTCATCGACTCGTGGGAGGCTGCAGCCATGAAGGCTCTAACCACATTTTATGAGCAGCACCCCTTGGAGGTGATTCTGGCTCTAGCGGGTCTGTTTCCAGCAGTTCACGAGCTTGATCCATTATGGCTGGACAGGTTTGCTCATCTGAGTCACCTGGCAGATGAAATTCCAGTCGAGACTATCATCTTTTCAGCCCGGTGCATGAATGCACTATTTCGACTACAAGCACTTCAGAGTAAAGGGATGGCACATGTCATAGACCTTGCTCAATCTCTCCAGTGGGCAGTTAAACTAAGGGATGAGCATATGCAAGATTTAGTTGCGGAGATTGGTGATAGAGACACTAGAATTGGCCAGCTTGAAGGCCAACACTAGAAACCACAGTGGGGGAGCACGAGGCAATGATTGAGTTCTTGGAAGAACAGATCCATGACCTCAACATCGATTTGGAGGATGCCAATGAACACATCGACATGCATCACACACAGCAGGCAGGCCTTCATGTTCCACCGGATGAGATGGACATTGATATTGAGGAAGAACCCGAGGAAGTAGAGGGTGTATCTGACCTTGACTATGATATGGTAGTCCCGCAGCCTGTACAGATGGGAGCTCACTCCCCTGCGTGCAGCGAGTCGTCTGTCAACAATCTTGACGACTACTAGGAGACAACTATGGAGTACTTTTGTTTATACTCCTCTTAGTGTAGCCTAACTTTTGTGCAGGTAGTAATAGGCTAGCTTAGAGTTGAGGACCACCAGTTACAAGTAGTGTAGCCTAGAAGCTAAAGAGCACTCGAAGTAGGTAGGCTTTAGACTGGAAGTATGTATATATGGACAATCATTTGGAAATCAGAGGAGAAGTAGTCGAAGTGGTCGAAATTGGAGATATAGTAGCCGTAAGTGTAACTCAAGCAGCCGGAAAGGTAGTCGATGTGTTGAAAAAGTAGTCGTACTAGTCGGAGATACCATAAAATCATGCTATAAGTAGTCAAAGTAATCGGAAGTATAACTCAAGTAGTTGAAGCTTTCATCGCTGCAGTGTAGTCGGAGTTGTAGTCATGATAAGCAGAGGAGCGACTAAAGCAGTCGGATATGCAGTCGAGGTAGTCGAGGGCCCCGTGTAGTTGAACTGTAGCTACAGTCGATGATGGAACAGTTCAAGCAGACGAAGATGTAGACGACGGAGTAGTAAATGTTGTCGAAGCAGTCGGCAATATAGTCAAAGAAGCCGTATGGTAGTCGATGTAGTCGATGATGGAACCATAGTAGTCGGATCGGTATTCCTGGTAGGCAGAAAAGAAGTTGGAGATGGATTAGTCGGAAGTGTTTTGAATACCACAATTCCAGGCCGCTACATTTTCTACTCGCTACCAACTTTAAAATGTTTCAGATAAGCAGAACATGAACTAAGAAATGTCTCCTAACCAACCGCAGATTGCACACCGCTTGTATCAAGCCTGTCAAGTTCTATATTTTGTTTTCCTGTACTATCTTTTTGGATCATGGGAGATTTATGAAGCCTTTGCTGATCTTAAACCTCCATATTTCAGATGGTTGGGGCAACTCGTGGCAACCCTGATGGATTCGGAGCGAGTGGCAGCAGGCCGCAGCCGACGCCGCCCCCACCACCACCACCCAGTCTGGTGGAGGTGATGGCCGCTCAAACCGAATTGCTACGACAACTTGTTCAGGGGCAGTAGCACCACCATCAGCAGTGGAGTGTGCACCATCAGCCGTATAGGAGTTGATTGATTTACCGCATACTGCAACTATAAGGTTGGCAGGCGGGTCTGTGGTAAAAGTACTCGTGGTTGAAGCCCCGTCTGAGTAGTGAAAAATGCAAAGATCGTAGTGTGTGGTAGTGGTTGTTAAGCTTTTGAAAGTACTAACCACATGCCGAGGATATGGTAATCGGTAAGCTTAAGTACTCGATTGAACCAGTGCATGGACAGTTGCCACCGTCTTGACGTTGTCCCATGGGCCCAATGGTGAGTGCAACATGTTCCGACGCCGTCCGTGGTTCATGGGCTTCGTGTATTCGAGGCCGGTGGCCTTGATCCATAAAACGGGGATAAAGGGGAAAAGTTGCACGTGTGACTCTTTGAGTAACCACGTGACGTGTGTTTAGGTTTCCCTTGGAAGGTTAAGAAATTCGATTCGAATCGTCCATTTCTCGCGGTGATTAAGACTGCTTAATACTTCTGCCACATAGATTAACAAGAGGAATTATGGATATGATGAAACATGTTGGATGATTATTTGTTTTTCCACCATGTTTGATTAGAGATAAAGGCACATCTAGACTGGTTAAGTGAACTAGAATATTGAAAGCTAAAATATGAAAATAAGGACCTACTCTTTGTTGCTTTTCAGCAAAAAGAAAACCCTAGAACCTTAAAGCCTTGCATGATTAGTAGTCGGTATTTCTATACCACTAGTCGGGTAAGCCTTGCTGAGTATTAGTATACTCAGCCTTGCTTGTGGCAATGTTTTCAGGTATGCCTGTTGAAGTTTGGTAGCTGGTTTGGCTTGGCCAAGTGCTTTGCCGACTGGTTGGACAGTGGAGTGGGATCCTTCCCCGACTAGAAATGACTCTGCCAACGCTAGTTGATCGTGTTTTTCTTTCTGCTACAGTAAAACTCTGAATAAAGTTTTTATGTTGGACTTAAAAGTAATCAAGTGGTACTTTCGACTTGTAATAATTGATTTCGACTGGTTAAGATAACAATCTATGGAACGTTGTAATCTCTGGACTTGCCTTCGTGTGAGTTATGTGTATGCTTGGTTTCGATCGAGATATTGAGTGGTTGCATCGGGATCTACCCGATAGACTGTCGGATTAATCCGTTTGAAGTGCATGGTGGCCAGTTCATCTCCAAGGATGATGGTTAGTGCACTTGAGCTGGGTTAATTCAGGCGGTTCTGCCACAGACGCCTAGTTCGTAAAGGCCTAGGGGATTATGGGAAGTAACTAGGTTTCTATCTTAACTATATTATGTATAAATAACTTCCAACACATTACTCTCTATCAAAACGTACTTTTGTGCACAACCAACCTTCAATTTCTGTATTGACGCACTCATCGCTAAGGTAAGAAGGTTAGGATCCTCAGTAAACTGAGAGAGCTTGACCCTCATGTCGGTGATGCGAATCGAATGCTGCCCTCAAGCAGTGGTTTACTTGAGGTGCTGCCAATATACCAACCACTCGTTGATTATATTGGGAGTAAAATATGCTGCATGTATGGTGGCTTCGACGTACAAATGTCCCGTAAAGCGATTTATACGGGAAGTGAATACATTATCATGGTAACGTATGAAACACTGTCCATGCAGTGTCGAACGCATGGATGCCGCTACTATAGTGAGCGGTAATGTATGGGGACGATTTCATGAGTGCTGGCATGAAAGGTTCAATTTATAGTCTATCAATCTTCTGCAGATACACTAACCGCGATTACGTTAAGCTAAGAACGGTTAGAAAAATTCGACTAGTTAATATAAGGAGAGACGTATTATGTATGTCACCAATATTAACCACGTAAGATCAAAGCTATTTCGCAATCGTTTTGCTTTATGAGGACGAATAGGACGTGCATGCATCATGATCATACATTAAAATTGAATGAAACGTTGCCTGGGTTTATAAGGGTGCAAGTTGCACTAGAGCACGTTTGAGCACTCACTTAAGGGCTATCTAGAAATCTATCTTTTTCTGCCATACCGAGATAGAGGAATTAATTAGGCTTAGGAAATGACCTTATCTGAAGAGAAGCTCAACAGGGAAGTTGCTTCCAATTTTTGCCCCATTTCTGCTGCTAAATTTTGAGAATTTTAGACTACTACTCAGTGGGCAACACTAGAAACTTCCACAACGTAGTTTTCTACCTTTTTTGAGCACTCTTGTTACAAATAAATTCTTGGACCTTCTTAGTGAAGTTTTCTACAGAAGTGTTCAACATCAAACTTGTTGAAAACTTACTCAATCAGCTAATGTTCAAATCTAGAAATTTTTGGCTGCGTAGATTTTCCCTGGTGATCAAAATACTAGCTCTCTGTCCACTGAAAAACCGCCAAAACAGAGAAGCAGTCGGAGATGTAGTCATAGTGGTTGAAGATGTAATCATAATAGTCGGAGGTGAAGTTAAAGCAGTCGGAAATGTAGTCGAGGTGTTGGATATTTAGTCGAAAGAGTCGAAGATGCAGTCCATGCAGTCAACGATGTAGTCATAAAAGTCGAAGAAGTAACTGAAGCAGTCAGAGACGTAGTCGTAGTAGTCAGAGATATAGTTGATGCAGTCGAAGTAGTCAAAGATGCAGTATAGTCGAAGTTGTAGTCGTAGTAGTCATAGATGAAACTAAAGCAGTCGAAGACGTAGTCCTAGTAGTCAGAGATGTAGTTGAAGCAGTCGGAGATGTAGTCGAAGCAGTAAAACATACAGTGTAGTCGAAGATGTTGTCGTAGTAGTCAGAGGTACAGTTGAAGCAGTCAAAGATATAGTCGTAGTATTCGGAAATGTATGTTAAGTAGTTGGAGATGCAGTCGAGGTAGTCAAAGATGCAGTGTAGTTGAAACTGTAATCGTAGTAGACGGAGGTATAGTTGAAGCAGTCGGTGATGTAGTCAAAGAAGCCATAGTAGCAGTCGATGTAGTCGGAGATGTAGTCAAAGAAGCCATAGTAGTAGTCGATGTAGTCGGAGACGTAGTCGAAGTAATCGATGATGTAGCTGTAGCAGTCGAAGAAGCAGTCATGGTAGCAGGAAATGTAGTCAAAGTAGTCAATTATGTAGCTGTAGTAGTCGGAGAAGTAGTCGTCATAGTCGGAAATGTAGTCGAAGTAGTCGGAGATGTAGTAGTCGGAGGTGTATTTGAATACCAAAGTTGTAGACCACTAAATTTCCTAATCACTGCCAAAATTTGTAAGGGTTTGGATGAATAGACTGGGAGTGACAAATTTTCTAGCAACCAACAGTATTCTATCCACAGTTTATCTGTGAATCCTTGAGTTCTAAATCTTCCGCACTTAGGACACTCAGCCTTGGTGGTATTGTGGATTCACGAATTTATGAAAAATTTGCACATTGCAGATGGTTCATGTGACCCGCAACACACCGAGCGGTTTTGGTGCTAGTGGTAGTAGACAACTGCAGCAGCCGCCACCACTGTCCAACATGGCTGAATTAATGGCCGCCCAGACCGAGTTGCTCCGCTAGCTTGTTCAAGGGCAGCAAGTGTTTCATCAATTCCTGCAGTAGCAACACCATGAACGGGGTGGCCGCAATGTCCACTAACCTCAGGTTGCGGGCTATCAAGAGCTCAATGAGGAAATAAAGGAGACAAGAGATGTTTACTCGGACTCCCTAATGCCACTAGCACGACTTCCAATGGAACTTAAGGATCCCCAAGTAAAGTGTCGGACTCCGAAGCACGACACCTACGACGTAGACTTAAGTGGATAGGAAATTACATGCACGGAATTCATTCCACGTGGTAGAAGGCAAACCAGCAGTACTACTAACGCCAACACAGTGATAAGAGCAAGAACTCGCTCGCCTGTCCGGGAAAAGATGGACCATGCCAGATAAACCACACCCATAAAAAGCTCAATAGGTATGTCAGTAATGACATCCTTAGGTAACAAACAACCTGGTCGTCCGAGCAATGCAAATCATTGCTTTAATTGTGGGAGTTCTAGCAACTTTGGAAGAGAATGCCCCCAGCCTAGGCAGCCAAATCAGAGGCAATGTTCTAATCAGAACAATAAGAACATGGGAAAGAAGACAGATTGATCAGGTCAGGCAAGGAAGGATAGTTTTCACCACACTTGCCGAGCTTCCCGAAGGTGCACCAGTGATGTCGGGTACACTCTCTATCCACAACAAGCCTGCGATTATATTATTTGATTCTGGTGCATCCCATTGTTTTATTAGTGAAAAATTGGTGCAAAAGTGGGCTTGGATTTTTGTCACACAAAAGGGTCATACATGATATCAACACCAGGTGGTAAAATTGCTTCCAACAAAATCATAAGGAATGTACCGATCAAGTTGGGTAGTAAAACTATCAAAACCGACCTGATCCTTTTGGCACTTGAAGGCATGGATATTATTTTGGGGATGAATTGGATGGCTCTGCATGGGGTTACATTAGATATTTCTTCACAAGCCGTGGAAATAAACTCACCCAGTCACGGAGCCACTATTCTTTACCTACCTTCTCGGAATGCATAAATTCCTATGATTTCACGATGGAAGGAGTCAAACCAGAAGATATTCCAGTGGTATGCAAGTTCATCGATGTTTTTCCGGATGACTTGCCAGGAATGCCACCGGATAGGGACACTAAGTTCATTATCGAACTGGCACTGCACCTATCTCAAAAAGACCCTATAGAATGCCACCCAAGGAGTTGGCCGAATTGAAACTACAACTGCAAAAACTTTTAGATAAAGGTTTCATTCGTCCTAGTGCATGACCTTGGGGTTGCCCAGCCCTATTTGTGAAGAAGAAGGATGATAGTTTAAGGATGTGTGTGGACCACCAACCTCTCAATGCGGTGACAATCAAAAATAAATATCCACTTCCCCACATTGATATGCTTTTCAATCAATTAGTGGGAGCTAGAGTCTTCTCAAAAATTGATCTCCACTCTAGCTATCATCAGATCAAGATTCATCCAAGTAATATCCCTAAGACTGCCTTTTCCACACGACACGGACTCTTCAAGTTCCTAGTCATGTCTTTCGGGCTCACAAATGCTCGAGCCTACCTCATGTATCTCATGAATTCGGTATTCATGCCCGAACTTGACAAGTTCATTGTGGTCTTCATTGATGACATCCTGATATATTCCAAAAATGAGGAAGAGCATGCGGAGCACCTGCGCATTGTTCTCCAGCATCTTAGAGACCATCAGCTCTTTGCTAAGTTTTCCAAGTGTGAATTCCGGCTGGATAGTTTAAAATTTTTGGGTCACTATTTCCATCGAAAGCGTAGCTGTTGATTCTAGCAAAGTACAAGAGGTGATGGAATGGAAACCTCCCACCTCCGTCCATCAGATTTGTATTTTTCTTGGTTTAGCTGGTTATTATCGCCGCTTTATTCTGAACTTCTCCAGAATTGCTAAGCCTATGACTGAACTATTGAAGAAAGGAGTAAAGTTTGTGTGGAGCGAGAAATGTGAAAAAGCTTTCCACACTCTTTGGGAGCACCTGACTATGGCCCTAGTCTTAGCTCAACCTGATAACACCAAGTCATTCGATGTTTATTGTGAGACATCTGGTACTAGTCCTGGTTGTGTGCTTATGCAAGACAATCAAGTCATTGCCTATGCTTCACGAGCTCTTTGACCTCATGAGCAAAATTATCCAACACATGATCTTGAGCTAGCAGCTGTCATTCATGCTCTAAAGATAAGGAGACACTATCTTATGGGCACTCATTGCAATATCTACACCGACCATAATAGTCTCAAATATATCTTCACCCAAGCCGATCTGAATATGAGACAAAGAAGATGGTTGGAATTGATCAATGATTATGATCTTGAGGTGCACTATCACCCAGGAAAGGCTAATGTAGTCGCAGATGTGCTAAGCCGCAAGGCTCATTGCAATTGCTTGTCCGCAGAATTCTATAATGGAACGTTATGTCATGAGATGATGAAACTCAATTTGGAAATGATTCCCCAAGGCACTCTAAACCACATTTCCATTTAACCAACCCTCCATGATCGAATCATCGTGGCACAATTACATGATGAAGGTGTTAAAATCATCAAGCAAAAACTCTCTCAAGGAGAGGAGAAATATATATGTTTTCGCCAAGAAAAGAATGAAGTTCTATGGTTTGAATCTCGCATAGTGGTTCCAAAGAATCATGAGCTCCGAAAACAAATTCTTGACGAGGCACATCTTTCCAAGTTCTCTATTCACCCGGGTAGTAGCAAAATGTATCAAGATCTTAGGCAAAACTTTTGGTGGACTAGAATAAAAAGGAAAATTGGCAAGTATGTCTCGGAATGTGACACATTTTCGAGGGTTAAACCTAGACACTTGAAAGTAGCCGGTACACTTCAACCCTTGCCTACACCATCATGGAAATGGGAAGACATAAGTATGGATTTCATTGTTGGATTGCCCAACACCTCCCAAAAGCACAATTCCATATGGGTTATCGTGGATAGACTCACGAAAAGGGCACATTTTATTCCAGTACACACTACCTTCACCGCCAAGAAATATGCCAAGATTTATCTCCATCGCATCATTTGCTTACATGGAGTATCCAAGACAATTATTTTAGATCATGGTGCCCAATTCGTAGCACGTTTTTTGGAACACTTACAAGCTTCACTTGGCACCAAACTGATTCGAAGTTCAACTTACCATCCTCAAACGGATGGGAAAACCGAGAGAGTAAATCAAATACTCGAAGACATGCTTAGAGCTTGTGTCATCCATTATGACAAAAGTTGGGACAAATTCTTACCTCTAGCAGAGTTCTTATACAATAATAGCTATCAAACCAGTTTGAAAATGGCACCGTTTGAGGCCTTGTATGGTAGAAGGTGTCGAACTCCTTGGAGTTGGTCCCAAATCGGAAAACGTAAAATATTTGGACTAGACTTGGTAATCGAGGTAGAGGAAAAAGTAAGAGTAATACAGGAGAATCTAAAAGTTGCACAGTCTAGGCAAAAGAGCTATTTTGATAAAAGGAGAAAGCCTTTGCAATTTGAAGTTGGTGATCATGTCTACCTTTGGGTTTCTCCAACCAAGGGTGTGCAAAGGTTTGGAGTGAGAGGGAAGTTAGTTCCGCGATATGTTGGTCCTTATGAAATCACCAAAATTTGTGGACCCGTGGCCTATATAGTGCGACCACCCCCTCCGCTTGTAGCCATCCATGATATCTTTCATGTCTCTCAACTCAAGAAGTGTATTCGAGTTCCGACCGAAACTGTTGAACAAAAGGAAATATTTGAAGAACCGGATCTCTCTTATGTTGAATTTCCTATCAAGGTTCTTGATCGAAAGGAAAGGGTCACTAGAAGGAAAGTGGTTAAAATGTGCAAGATCCAATGGAGTCATCATACCAAAGAGGAAGCCACTTGGGAAATTGAAAGCTATCTGAATCAAAATTTTTGCGGCTTTCTAAATTCACCCAATGGTACACGCACTTTCCACACTAGGCGTACTTATCCGAATCTCGGGACGAGATTTTTTTAAGGGGGGAAGGCTGTAACACCCTAGGTGTTTAAAACCCTAAGCAAGAAAATCTAAACATAGCATCATGCATAATAACCCAGAATCATTGAAATAATGCATCTAATTATGTGTGTGCATATGCATGTGTATGACTATGAATGTGCATGTGTATGTATGTGTGTATGTGAGATTTATTCCCTTTATGTTTATAACCTTTCATGCTCCACTTTTCATGACAAATGTAGCATAAAAATACACTCATATTTTAGTACCTTACAAAGTGTACTGCAAACACCATTTGCCAATTTCAAAATTTAAACACAAGAGATGAATAGGAATTCAAATCCTAGTAGTTTTAAATTTAAAATAACTTCTAAACTAAAGGTCAAATGAACTTTGATCCAAAACGAAAGTCGTATCAAATTCCCAATAACTTTCGTGTTCAAAGTTTTTCAAGTTTCTTCTCAAAGTTTTAAGAAAATTTAAATTGAATCCCGTCCCTTCTTTCTCTCTCTCTCCCTTATTCTGTCCCGTCGAGGGGCAGCGGCCGCCGGCCACCTGGCCGACAATGCCTGCCCCGGCGATTTGCCGCGCCCCGTATCCCATCCCTGCCAACTCGCACACGCCACACGACAGTCAATTCCCGACAGCCGAGCCACGACGCGCTGGCGACGCCGCTCCCTTGCCGCGACCTTGTCCCGGCCGCGCCTCCCCCCATTATGCCGCGCCCAGCCCCTCCTCCCGCTGTGCGCCTATAAAAGGGCTGCACCGAGCCCCTGCTCACATGCGCCCGAGAACCACAACCACCACGCCATTAGCACCGCCACTCGACCTCACTGTCGAGCCCCACTTTCCGCTCCTCATCCGCCCAAACGGAGGCTCTAAACAGGTCACCCTCGACCTGCTGGTTCTTCCGGACTTCCCCATGCCGCCCTCCCTCGCCGGGCCACCGCCACCCACCACCTGAATCTCGCCGGAGCTCCTGTTCACCGCCGGCAGCCCAACTCCAGCCACCCCAGCCCCAACCGAGCACACAACCACGTTTCTCTCGAACTCCTCGTGCTCCCCCACCCCTTTCCCCTCGCCGCCGACTAATTTCCTCACCAGATTTCAGCCGGGAGACATCCAGCCCCGCCAAGGGACTACATTGCAATCGCCAAGTTCATTTTAGGGTTCTTTCTGCTAGATCCAGGGACCTATCTGCGAGAACTCGAGTACGTTTTGTTTTCAAGAGGCTGTCGATTGTCAATCTAAAATCATAGAAAAATCAGAAAAATACAAAGTAAAATTTGTTGTGACCCTCTTGATGACTCCGGCTACTTTTGCATAGATGGATGACTAGTTACAAACTATAACTTAATCTAAAATTAATCCTATTTTAAATATCCCATAAATATATCTCTTGATATAGTGCATTACTGTGGATGATTTTTGGACTATAAGCTAGTCTCTTCTTTTTAAGACTTGTGTAAAAATCTCAAGGCTAGAACATATCTCTACGAGTAGTTTTTGTTGGACCTTGTGTGATGTGCTATTTTGTTAGAGTTATTTGTTCATGCTGTTCTAATGATATTTTAGTGTTGAATCTTTTACAATAGAGTAACCTTGATGCGTAAATGCTATGGACAAAGGTTGGAACTTTTTACTTCTATATAACTTGCTCATATGTTTTTAGTTAAGAAAAACTACATTAAATCAAAGTAACTAGTTCTGTTGCTTAGAAAAAGAAGAAATTTTAACCATATACTACCTTTGAGTATATTATCATGTTGGAAAAGTTTGAGAGACAGAAACTTTTTGGAACTTCCTGTAGAACTAAATCTTGATTATTATAGATGTATCTTGACTTATTTTCTGTGCCCTATATCTTGCACACTAAAACCTGAAAAATTATAGTAGACTCACAATAAGTTTAGGAGTAATCAGTAAAATGTTGAGCACCAGTTTTTGCATGGTTTTGTTCTGTATAAATGGATCTTGATCCTAGCAGTAACTGTTTAAAGTATTTTTCATAATTAATCTGCTGAATGAAAATGGCTAGAAATTTTACAGTAAGTTTGTACTTAACTAATGTGCTCTGCATAAAAATCTCAACACTAGAAACTATCTCTACGAGTTGTTTTATTTTAATCCATGCTTACTCTTAAAAAATGACCGTTTATGAAATGACAAAACCCCTCACTTACTTAATGAAGTTAGTTAATCTAGATACTACTTGATAAATGACTGCCTAAGGAAAAAAAATAAAGTGCTTTACAACTTAACTTTTGTATTGTTGAATTACAACTTTACAGTGAAATAGTTATTTACCTTGTACCATTAAAACAACTCATACATATGCATTCATATAGAATCGACGAGTCTCGCCGACGGAACCTACGAGCTGGTGACGGAGTCCGAGAGTGAGCAGCGCGAAGCTCAAGTTAATCTAACTGAAGTTGCTGAAGGCCCTAACCAAAGTTCGGAAGAGCCCATAGCTAGCTTTGCTCAGGAAGGCAAGCCCCGGAGCATAACCCCTATTTTCTTTAAACTTATGCAACTTTTATTTATATATGGTATTGTGCATTAAGTTAGTAGGAGTGGATTGAAACCCTAGATGCATGATCCAAGGTATATATGATATGAACACTAGTCTGTGTCGGTCGCTAGATTGCCATGCTAATAGGACTCCGGTACAAGTCGAGTGATTTCCTGTCACTCGCGAGATATAGGAGTTGCTTGTTTTACCTATGTTGGAATCATAAGGTCGACAGACGGGGCTATGTTACGATATTCCTGTTGATGATTGAGGCCCTATCTGTTTAGCAAAAATGCTAAGGTCGCGATGTGTGGTAGTGGTGGTTATGTTTTTGAACGTACTAACCACATGCCGAGAATATCGTAATCGGTAAGCTTAAGTGCCTGATCAGACCGGCGAGTGGACTTTATCCTCACCCTCTTGACTTCATTCCCATGGGCACATGGTGAGTGCAAGAGCAGCCACGGCCCGGCATCGTTCCAGGGTTCGTGGACCTCTGTACTCAAGGGGGGTGGCCCTGATCCACAACCCGGGAAGAAAGGGGAAAAGTTGCACGTGTGACTCTATGAGTAACCAAGTGACGTGTGTTTAGGTTTCCCCTTGCAAGGTTAAGAAATTCGATTCGAATCGTCTGTTTCTCGCGGCCATTGAGACTGCTTAACCCTTTTACCGCATAGAGTAAGAAGAGGAACAATGACGATGATTAATCTGGTTGGATGCTTAATTAATTTTTTTCACCATGCGTGATTTGGATAGTTGCTTACCTAGAATGGTTAATCAACTAGAACTTGATGCTAAAAACTTGAAAGCAAAGACTCACTCTTAGATGCTTTTTAGCAAAAACAACCCTGAGTCAAAAGCCTTGCATGTCTAGGAATCGGCTAAGTATATACCACTAGTCGGGTAAGCCTTGCTGAGTATTAATATAGTCAACCTTGCTTGTGGCTTTGTTTTCAGGTGAGACCTTTGAGGACATGGTTGCTAGTTTGACTTGGCCGTGTACTCTTCCTTCTGGTTGGTTGCTGGAATGGGATGTGTCCCCGACCAACGATGATAACGTTGAATGATGTCATGTACGGGCTTCATCATGATATCTTGTATCGTCGTTAGAACTATCGCTTATTTTCCCCTGCACTATTGAACTCTGAAAGTTCTTGTTTATGAGTATTTTCGAACTTGATTTGTAATAATAATTCCTGTTGAACTCTTTGATGTAAAATTTGTGGATTGTTGTAATCTGTGGGCTCACCTTCATGTGGGTTGTAAGTATGCATTGTTTCAATCGAAATTCTAGTGGTTGCATCAGGATGTTACCCGATAGACAGTCGTTTTACTCCGTTTTAACTGCATGTTAACCCGGATTGCCTTTATGGTGATGGTTAGCGCACTTAAGACGGATTAATTTGGGCGGTTCTGCCACACACACGTCCGCGGCATCTGCAGCCATCGGCGTACCTGAAGCTGGTCTTTCGTTCTTCCTATGATCTAGTCAATACAGACGATGATCAGGACAGTGACGATGGTGGCACCTTGGCTGAAGTGATAAAAGGCCAGGTAAGAAGACCACCCAGGAGAGCTTCTGGTGATGATCTTTTGCCCAGCCATCTGCGGGGACCAAGAGCCACCGCTCGGAAGCGCAAGGCGAGCGCCTCACCAGCTAGCGATGACATCGGAGCATCCAGGTGAGTGCTTCTCATTGCATTCAGAGAACTTTTCCTGCTTTCACTTGAGTGTTTTCTGATGAATTTCCGTCTTCTTGATTTTTGTCGGTAGCTCCCCGAACCCCAAATGTACTAGGGGTACAGTTGAAGAGGAGATCGGGGATGAGACTGCAAGAGGACAGGGCGTGCCCACTGTTGCAGTGGACCCATCAAGTGGTACTGCTGAAGCCGCGCCGAAGCGATCGCCGCCCCCAGTTGACTGCAGTTTGATGGTGACCGTCACGGTTGCCCCGTTGGGGCAAAGGCCTCCCTCGACTGGCGAACCTACAGCGACAAGTCCTTGGGTACTGGACGAGTGCATCGCGTACTTAAGAAGAAAGTATTGTCGATAAAGAAGTCTACACTGTAAGTATCCGAGTGCATTTCCTTTGTGTATTGTAGGTTCTTATCTGTCTGATAACAACTCATAATGTTGTTTCCCTATATCCTCTGCTCTGGCCTTGGAGCAGCCTGTGAGTACCGCGGATGCCCAAGCCGCCGAGCCAGAGAAGGTGGTTGATGCGACACCGTCGGCCATGAAACTTGTTGAACCATTGCAGCAGCCAGGTGCCCATGCCCCTCACCCACAGGATGTGAATGTGCCGGTGAAAGGGAGGTGCCAGTCGCTAAACCAGAGTCAGTGAACGCAGAGGAGCCTCAAGAAAATCCCATAGGTAGGTTGCGTTGATCTGCATTTCACCCGAGTTCTTTGTTGCTTACATGTTCGCTTATGGAGTAACCATGTGACAGGGAGCCCACAGCTGCAGCAGTGTGACCCTGTCGAGCAAGGCACTGCGAGTAGTTTAACAGTTGTAGCTCCGACGCGGCCGTCAATTTTTGAGAGCGGCATCCCATTGGAGCTCATCGATGACCCAATGCTCGTAAATGAACGAATGAAAGAGTTCAGCTGTGGCAGAACCACCTGAATTAATCCGGCTCAAGTGTATTAACCATCACCATTAAGGCATTCTCGGTTATCCTTACACTTCAAACGGAGTAATCCACTGGTCTGTCGGGTATAACCTCCCGATACAACCACGGTGAACGGATCGAGCGCCGTACATACAAATGCTCATGCGACGATGAGCCCAGGGAATACCACATTCCAGCAAATATTACGACATTAACATAAGTAAACATTACGGGCCAAGTTCTGAGCTTAGAAACCAAATACTTCAATTAACATAAATAAGTTCTTCAGAGTTAAGTTGCAGCGGAAAATAAACAACGGAAACTACTCGACGATGCAGGATGTCTCGATGAAGCCCGTACGAGACATCACTCGGTCTTATCTCCGTTGGACGGGGGCGCGTCCCATTCCACCGACCAAGCAGGGGGAAGAGTGCAGGGCCAAGTCAAGCTAGCAATCATGTCTTCGAAGGGCTCACCTGAAATCGAGTCACAAGCAAGACTGAGTATACTAATACTCAGCAAGACTTACCCGTGTAGTGGAAACTACTCCACCGACTCTAGACATGCCAGGCTTTTTGGCTCAGGGGTTTGTTTTGCCGAAAAGCATCTACAAGTGGGTCCTTACTTTCAACTTTTAGCTCAAGATTCTAGTTTCGTTAGCCAGTCTAGGTAAGCAGCTATCTAAAGCACACATGGTGAAGCATTAAATTTTTCATCCAACCTGTTCATTCATCATCATTGTTCCTCTTCTTACTCTGTGGGTAAAAATGGTTAAGCAGTCTCAATAGCCGTGAGAAACGGACGATTCGAATCAAATTTCTTAACCTTGCAAGGGAAACCCAAACACACGTCACGTGGTTACTCCCTAGAGTCACACGTGCAACTTTTCCCCTTTCTTTCCGGGTCGTGGATCGGGGCTACCCTCCGAGAGTACAAGAGCTCCACGCCACGGTTCGGCGCCGGGTCGTGACCACTCTCTGCACTCGCCATATGCACATGGGACCGAAGTTCAAAGGGTAGGATGCCGTCCCCTTGCCGGGCCAATCAGGTACTTAAGCTTACCGATTCCCATAATCTCGGCATGTGTTTAGTACGTTCAAAGACTTAACCATCACTACCACACCCTGCGGCCTTAGCATTTTTCACTAGACAGACGGGCCTCAATCGTAACCATCGTTACATAACCCGTCCGTGTCCTTATGATTGCAGCGTGTAGTAGCCATTCAACTCCTATTTTCTCGCGAGTGACAGGAAATCACTCGACTTTTACCGGAGTCCTATTAGCACAGCAGTCTATCGAACCTTACATCTAGTATTCACGCAAGGGTTCCTGACATCATGCAACTAAGTTTCCATCCAACTCCTATAAACTTAATGCACAAGCAAGAGTAATGAGTTGCATAATTTCGGAAAGAATGGGTTATGCTCCGGGGCTTGCCTTCGCAGTTCGCTTGGGGATCTTCCGAACTTGGGCTCGGGTCTTCAAAAACTTCAGTTAGATTTGCTTGAGCTTCACGCTGCTCACTCTCGGACGCGGGCACCAGCTCGTAAGTTCCGTCGGCGAGAGTCGTCGATTCTACATGAGTGCACAAGTTTAAGTCGTGGAAATGGCACTTGATTACGATTTGAGAGTAATTACTACAAGGGATAGTTTCTGGTCATGAAATTTTGGATTTAGGCACATCAAGGAAAGATGTGCTTACTGTAAAATGTTCAGCCAATTTTATGTAACAGATTAATTCTGAAAAATACATTTCATTGTTGCTGTTAGATACTTGTTCTTTTTGTACAGAACAATTGGTGCAACAAATGAGTCTAAGATTTTTAAAGAGCTCTCACTTGAGCATGCAGAAGCTACTGTAATTTTTGTAGGATTTATCATGCAGTATCCAGAGCATAGAAAATATGACATTCTACACCTAGGCTATTCAAAGATTTATTTTTACAGGACCCTACACAGGGTTTTTGTCCATGGAACTTTTTACACAGCAACCTCTACCATAGTTTATCTCCCAGTAAGAATTTGAGAATTTTCGAAGCTAAGATACTATTTTCTTGATTTAATGTATGTTATTAGCACATAAATCAAATAAGTGGGTTACTGTAAGATAAAAATTCTCCTAATTTTTCTCTGGCTTCTAGGTACCAATACATTAGCATAGGAAAAGTTTCAATGGGTGACTCACCACCTAACTGCTGGGATAAAACATTCTACTTACATATGAATTAAAACTAAGTTTAACAAACAGTAGAGCTAGAGATGGAATTTGGGCCTGGTTTTTTTACACAGTCCTAAACATCAAGCAACTAATTCACTGCCCAAAATCTAGGGTCAGCATTGTTCTAGAACAGTGGGTACAAAATAAGTCTATTTAAGCTTCTATTTAATGTAGAGCAAAATATTTTGAGATAGTGAGAAAACTTTTGTAACACAAGTGGTAGAGTTTGTTCTGAGGATTCCAGAACAGTTGAGTTTGCATTTTTCTGAATTTTCTACGATTTTATACGAATTTTACAAGTTCAATGAATTTGAATCTAGGTTTGAAACTTTCTTTTACAACTAGGTCCTTGAATCTTACGCTCAGACCCTTCTAAAGATTTAAATTATTGCAATTGGGTCCTCGGGCGGCTCGGGTACGGCGGCCGGCCGAAATTCCGGCGAGGGGGCTCGCCGGCGGCGAGGGGCGAGGGTCGGGGAAGGTTCAGGGGTGCGAGGGCTACCTTGTGGGGGTGTTGTTTAGGTGGGGGACGGCCGGGAATAGCTCGTCGGCGTTGGAGCAGAGGCGGCGGCGGCGGTGGCGCGCGTCGACGGCGGTGCTTCGGCGGGCTTGGGGCGGCCTGGTCCGGTCAGCGAGCTTCAGTGGCACGTGGGGAAGCTGCTCAGGGGCTTGGCTTGGACGGAGGAGGTCGGGGTCGAGCTGCCCACGGCGAGCAGGGGCGGCGGCGGCGACGGCCGCGCGGGCGGCGGCGCTCCGGTGGCTCTGGGTGGCGTTGGGTGGGTCGGCGAGCTGCGGTGGGGTGATGTAGTGGTGGCTGGGGGCTCAGTTTGGGCAGTGGGCGGCGGCAGTGGGCTGTCCACGGACGGGTGGTGCTCGGCGGCGGCGATGGCGACGGCGAGGCGTTCTGGGCTGCGGTGGCTCGCGCGCGTGGCCGGGGTGGTGCTTTTATAGGGACAGGAGGGGGTGTGGAGGTGCCTGGGCGACGCGCGGGGCGGGGCACGGCAACGGCGTGCACTGGGCGCGGCGGGCGGCGGCAGAACGCCGGCGCGGCGTGCGGCGAGCGGGCGCGGGCGACTGGGCGGCTGAGATTTTGGCGTGGGCGCGAGGAGATAGCGCGGCGTGCGGATTGGGGAGCAGCTGCTGCAGCGGCTCGGGCGGAGGGCAGGCGCGGCAGCTGGCGGGGCGCGGGGGCCGGGGCGGCACGGCGGAGCGCGGCTACTGGGTGGCCGGGCGGCGGGCTGGGCGCGGCAGCACGCGCGGGCTCTGACTGGCCGCGCGGCGTGGGGGCGGGGCAAAGCCGGCCGTGGCGGGGTGGTGCGGCGGCCACTGGCCTAGCGCTCCGCGCCGGTCAGGCGACGCCGGCCACCTGGCGCGCGGCGGGCGGGCGAGCGCGCGCGCGGTGCGGCAGAGGAGGGAGGGACCGAAGTGCAAAAATTCGAAAAACTTCAGGGGGCTGGGTGCAAACAGGGCGTTTTCTCCTCTTTCTGATTTGAATTTCAAAAACTTTTGAACACGAAAGTTGTTCACAATAAAAAGTTCTACAACTTTGGTTTCAGGCAAAATCTCATTTGGCTTATGGTTTGAAAGTTAAATTTAAAAGTTCAAAAGTAACCAAATGTGCTCAATTTAAATTTGAATTCCAACTGAACTCGTTTTAATTCTTTCCACCCTTTCATTAGTTGGTTTAAAACATAGAGTTAGGCTAATGACATTGATTTTGGAATTTTAATTACCAGGGTTGTCACATCAACGATTCATTCCGGGATTTGTTCCGGTTTTCCACGGTTAGTGCCCTGAACTATCCATATTTGCTGTTGTCGAGTAGTATTGCTTCTCAAACTTCTTCTCAATGTCAAACGGACCATGGCCAACTGATCCCGCATCAAGTCGGACAAATTGTGAGCCGTGGAGATCAAATTCCAGCAATTGCAGACCAGGGAGCAAGAGATCAAAGCACAAGCAGCAGAAAATGCTAAGGTGTGGTGTCAACTGGATACCTTGAAGCTCGAGCACACCCGGGAGGTCTGTTTGCTAAGGAAAGAGATTGAAAATCTAAAGGACAGAAACAGACTACACGCTAAGTCTTACCAAGGTAATACTCTATCGACTGCTTTATCCTTGCTTGCCATAAGTGAAGAGGAGTATCTGAACTAGTAGAAGTGCTTCTCCGTCTCCTTTTGCTTGAAGAACTTAATAATATCATAAGAAATAAGGATGACGAGATCACTGACTTGAAGAATCTTGTGTCGTTTAGATGACGCGAAGAAGTTGATTCAAGCCCTTCAAGATGCAGATGTACAACTCGTGGAGTGTATGACACAGATCAGGGAGATGTCCGCTGCAAAAGAGCAAAACAAGAGGGAACTTGAAGAGCTCAAGGGTGCTGCCCAGGTTGTGGTCGACATGGTGGATCTGCCAGAAGAAGGGGTGGTGAGCAACAAGACGCTGTTGGAGTGACTTCACGAAACCCCCCCAAAAAATTTCCAGTTATGTATCAGAGACCACCAGGACCTACATGGAGCACATCCTAGGACTCTTCAAGTCCTATTGTCCCAAGGCCAACCAGGAGCCACTAGCGACTGGAATGTCTGCAGACTGCACCGAAGACAAGTTCAAGGAACTTGTTGAAGAGGTGAAGCCGGTAGCCTAGAAGCTAGTCGATAGCTTAGAGTAGGAGTAGGTTCAGATGTGCAAACATTGAATACTCTATCGTAGCTATGTATAACTATAAATATATGTACTAGATGCTTGCCTGGTGATGCGTTCGGTGTGCTGACTCATAGAGTAGGACCAAAAATTGTAGGACTTAGAAATAGTAGAGACGCCCATATAGAGCTACCCAGAAGGCAACGCTTCTGGAGGTAGTCAATGGTTGTGCGTTCAAAAGTTAAACCCAAACAGGGATGTAGAAAAACTATGGTGAAATCGCGTTGTCCGATGTCCAAGATTGTTTTGTAGGCGTAGAAGCCTCTCCAACTGTATCGTAATAACTAGAGCCATTGGTTCTGGTGAACTATGTTGGGTAGTACTCAAAGTAGTCGGTAGTGTTCTCAAGTACTCAGTGCTTGACGACCCGTAGGGCCGTTGCGAAATAGTCGTGTCAAAAAGTGCTCGTGGCGTAGCCCCCGAGTATAATAGAAGACTTATCGTAGTTAGCGTATTGTTAGTACTTGTGGCTACAGCCCCCGAATTCTTTCAATGTAGCTAAAGAAAAAGTAGTCATTTTGAGACTAAATCAATTCTTTATTGATGACAAGATGTTGCGCTGCAACTGGCAACTTTGGATACAAGTTATCTAAGGGTAGAAATGGCGTAGGTGCTCGATATTCCAGGAGATTGGGACCTCCTAGCCATTAGGGTATTGTATGCGATTCGACCCTAGTCTTGTAACCTTGAGAGCGATGAAGTGCCCCTCCCATCGCAAGTTGAGTTTGTGCAGCCCAGTTTTGTCCTGGATGCGGTAAAGGACCAAATCTTCAATGTTGAAGGATCTTTCTTGAACGTTCTAGTCGTGTAATGATGAACGCCTTGTAAGTAGCGGACCGACTGGAGCAGGACATTGCATCTGAATTCTTCTGCTGAGTCAAGTTCGAGATGTCTCGCATCATCGGCCTCGCCTTCTTCGTACATCTCTAGTCATGCAGATTGCCACATGACATCAGCCGGTAGTATTGCTTTGGACCCATAGACTAGGAAGAAAGGTGACTGTCCTGTGGCTTTGCTTGGTTGTGTGCGAAGCCCCTAGACTACTGATGAGATCTCATGGATCCACTTGCCACCCTTTTTGCTGTTCTTGTCATAGAGTCTTTTCTTCAGTCCATCAAGGATCATGCCGTTGGCGCGCTCAACCTTGCTGTTGGCCCGCGGGTGAGCCACTGAGACATAGTTGACCTCACTGGTGCTGCGCTCGCAGAATTCCTAGAAATTGTGCGAGTGGAAATTTGATCCCAGTTCGTGATGATAGTGGTCGGGAAGCCAAATCGAAGCAAGATGTCGCAGATGAAGCTGACCACTCAATCTGCGGAGAGCTTTGTAATTGGCTTGTACTCGATCCACTTCATAAACTTATCGATGGCCACCAACACGTGAGTAAAACCTCCTAGTGCAGTTGTCAAGGGCCCTATCATGTCTAGGCCCCAACATGCGAATGGCCATGAAGGTGGTATGGTGATGAGATTGTGAGCCGGGACGTGGGGCTGCCTGCTGAAAAACTGGCAGTTGGTACACCGACGGACGAGTTCTTCGACGTCTGCCAAAGCCGTCGGCTAGTAGAACCCAGATCTGAAATCCTTCCCTACCAGCGTGCGAGAAGCAGCACGGTTCCCACACGCGCCTTCGTGGATCTCTTGGAGTATTTCTCTGCCTTCCTTCGTGCGGACACACTTTCATTAGTATGCCTGATGCTGATCCATGCTTGTATAGGTTGTCTCCGACAAGAACGTACCCTTTGCTCCGCCTTAAGATGCGTGTAGCCTCGGCGCTCTTCTTGTCGACGCGGGGGGCAGTTTGTGCTCCTTGATGAAGTCGATAAAAGTCACCCGCCAGTCAACCTCGATCATCATGACCTCTCGGTCGGGTTCTGTTGGACCCTGAATGATGGTGCTTTGAGCTGGTATCTTGATGGATGGGTGATACCGCTCGTGGACAAAAAACTCCTAGTGGGACATTTGCACGATTGGAGCCCAACTTCAAGAGCGCATCCCCCCCCACGTTGTTGTCGCGAATCACATGATGAATTTCCAGGACTGAGAACTTGTTCTCGAGCTTGTGTATCTCTGCAACATATGCGTCCATGGCATTATTGTTGATATCCCACTCCTTGTTGACTTGTTGGATCACCAGCAAGGAGTCGCCGTAGACAAGTAGTCGCTTGATGCCCAAAGAGACTGCCTGGCATAGCCCGTGCAGTAGAGCCTCGTAGTCGGCTTCGTTGTTTGAGACCTTAAATTGTATCTGGAATACATATTTAAGTTGTTCACCTGTTGGACTGATGAAGAGTACTCCGATGCCACCGCCTCCAAGAGCTTGAGTGAGCTGTGGATGTACATGACCCAATGCTCTGGCAGGTTGGCTGGAGCTTCCACTTGGTTTTCTCACCATTCTGCCATGAAATCGACTAGTGCTTGCGACTTTATGGCGGTGTGAGACTTGAAGTTGAGAGTAAGAGCCCCCAGTTCCACTGCCCACTTGGAGATACGTCTAGTGGCATCCCGATTGTGGAATATATCCGCCAATAGGAAATCAGTCACAACTGAGATCTTGTATTCATCGAACTAGTGGCAAAGCATCCTGGAGGTGATGAGTATAGCGTATAGAGCGAACCTTGGATTTAGAAAAGACTTCACTGACGAAGCAGACTGGCTGCTACACAACGAAGGCATGGCCTTCCTCCTAGCGTTCCACCACGATTGTCATTCTGATGACGTGAGTAGTTGTGGCGGTGTAGAGTAGCAGGTTCTCGCCTAGTTGTGGAGCTGTGAGGATGGGTCCGACTGCAGATGATGCCTGAGGTCTTCTAGTGCCTGCTCCACCTCCTCGGGCCACTAGAACTTGTCCTGTCATTTTAGCAACTTGAAAAGGGGTAATCCCCGTTCTCCAAGTTGCGAAATCAATCTGTTCAGGGCCACCATACAACCTGTGAGCTTCTGGATATCCTTGATCGTCCGCGGAGCCCCCATGCCTGTAATGGCGGTGATCTTCTCCAGGTTTTCTTCAATTTCTCGGTGACTGACGATGAAACCAAGTTGTTTCCCTTGCGGTACACCGAAGATGCACTTAGTCATGTTGAGCTTCCACCGGAACTCACACAGGTTGTTGAAGGTTTCTTCGAGGTCGGAGAAGAACTCGTCGTGGGTTCTAGTCTTGATGACCATGTCGTCCATGTAGGCTTCAACATTGTGATGTAGCTGGTTAGCGAGGCATAATTGGATAGTCCGCTGATAGATGGCTCCTGCATTCTTCAGCCCGAAGAACATAGTTGTGTAGGCGTATGCACCGAACGGGGTGATGAACGCCATCTTGATCTGATCTTCTTCCTTGAGGGAAATCTGATGGTAGCCCGAGTAGCAATCAAGGAAAGAGAGCAGGACGCAGCCAGCCGTGGAGTCAATGACTTGGTCGATGCATTGGAGAGCGAAAGGGTTCTTCGGGCAGTGTCTGTTGAGATCAGTGTAATCCACGCACATCCTCCATTCATTATTATTCTTTTTCAAAACTAGTACAGGGTTAGCTAGCCACTCTAGGTGGTAGACTTCTTTAATAAAACCAGCCAGGAGTACTTTTGCTAACTTCTTCTTGATGGCCTCCCTTTTGTCTGGAGCGAAGCGTCGTAGTCGTTCCTTCTTCGCAATAGCTTTGGGGTCAACTTTTAGACAATGCTCAATCAGCTCCTTGGGCACGCCCGGTATATCCGCTAGTTTCCACGCGAATATGTCACGGTTGGCCCTAAGGAAACTGATGAGCGCGCTTTCCTATTTGTCACTCAAGCCGCCTCCGATCAAAGCTTATACCAAACTTCCGATGATGACTCCGGAATTCCGAGACAAGCTCGAGTCGACCCTAACTCCCGTACTACTAAACCTAACTCTAGAGAGCGAAATGAGTAGAGAACTCCTTGGTGTCTCTTGGATGGAGTTGGAGGCTCCCTTTTATAGCTTCTTCAGGTCGGTGCTTAGGGTAAGTGCTTAGCTTGGACGCCACTACGTCGGTTGGAGTAACTGCCAGCCAAAGACGGTTGCGTGGCATGACAGTTAGGGGCCGGGCGGCCTGGGATGGTGGCCGCGTGACCGCCCTTCTCCTGGATGGCTCTGGTGTTCTCCTAGTGACGGTTGTGGTTGCATTTTTCCGAGGCTTGGCAGTTGGAGGCCAGCCGGCTAAGTCAAGTCCAGTCGGCCTGACTCTAGCGTGTCTCATCCCTCCGTTTCATCGACATGATGATCAACGCTTGCATGTCGTCCTGGGAGGCGGTTCTTAGGAGTTTTCCAAAGTCTTGCATGCAGGTAGGCCCTTCAATCCATCGGTGAAGCCTTTCGGGTCATCTGGTCAAACCGACTTCAAGTGCATGGCTCAGGATCAAGGTAAGTGTGTTTCCTTGCCCTTGGATCGATGATGAGGCGATTGGATCCAGTGCCAGGCCGGCCAGCCTAGGGAGGTCGGTTGTGGCAGGACCGCTTGAATTAATCCGGCTTAAGTGAGCTAACCATCACCATACAGGCAATCCGGGCTAACACGCACTTAAAACGGAGTAAAACGACAGTCTGTCGGGTAACATCCCGATGCAACCACTGGAATTTCGATCAAAACAATGCATACATACAACCACAATGAAGGTGAGCCCATGGTTACAACAATCCACAAATTTTAAATCACAGATTTCAACAGGAATTATTAGTACAAATCAAGTTTTAAAATATTCATAAACAAGTACTTTTAGAGTTTAATAGTGCAACAAAAAATAAACGATAGTTCTAACGACGATACAAGATATCATGATGAAGCCCGTACATGACATCATTCAGCATCATCATCGTTGGCCGGGGACGTATCCCATTCCACCGACCAACCAGAAGGAAGAGTACATGGCCAAGTCAAAATAGCAACCATGTCCTCAAAGGTCTCACAAGGCTAAGTATACTAATACTCAGCAAGGCTTACCCGACTAGTGGTATATACTTAGTGTGGCAGAACCACCTGAATTAATCCGGCTCAAGTGTATTAACCATCACCATTAGGGCAATCTCGGTTAAGCTTACACTTCAAACGGAGTAATCCACTGGTCTGTCGGGTAACCTCCCGATACAACCACGGTAAAGCGGATCGAAGCCATACATACAAAATGCTCATGCGAAGATGAGCCCAGAGAATACCACATTCCAACAGATATTACAAAAATTATCATAAGTGAATATTACAAACCAAGTTTGAGTTTAGTAACCAAGTACTTCAGTGATCATAACCAATAAGTTCTTCAGAGTTTAAGTTGCAGCGGAAATAAAATAACGAAAGCTACTCGACGATACAGGATATCTCGGTAAAGCCCGTACGAGACATCACTCGGCATTATCTCCATTGGCCGGGGGCGTATCCCATTCCACCGACCATCCCGGAGGCAGAGTACAGGGCCAAGTCAAGCTAGCAATCATGTCTTCAAAAGACTCACCTGAAAACGAGCCACAAGCAAGGCTGAGTATGCTAATACTCAGCAAGTCTTACCCGTGTAGTGGAATCTACTCCACCGACTCTAGACATGCAAGGCTTTTTGGCTCAGGGGTTTGTTTTGCCGAAAAGCATATACGAGTGGGTCCTTACTTTCAACTTTTAGCTCAAGATTCTAGTTTCATTAACCATTCTAGATAAGCAGCTATCCAATATCATTCATGGTGAAGCATCAAATTTCATCCAACAAGTTTATTCATCATCATTGTTCCTCTTCTTACTCTGTGGGTAAAAGGGGTTAAGCAGTCTCAATAGCCGTGAGAAACGGACGATTCGAATCGAATTTCTTAACCTTGCAAGGGAAACCTAAACACACGACACGTGGTTACTCCTAGAGTCACACGTGCAACTTTTCCCCTTTCTTTCCGGGTCATGGATCGGAGCTAACCTCCGAGAGTACATGAGCCCCACGCCACGGTCGGCGCCGGGTCGTGGCCACTCGTGCACTCGCCATATAGTGGGACCGAAGTTCAAAGGGTAGGTTGTCGTCCACTTGCCGGGCCAATCAGGTACTTAAGCTTACCGATTACCATATTCTCGGCATGTGGTTAGTACGTTCAAAGACTTAACCACCACTACCACACACTGCGGCCTTAGCATTTTTCACTAAACAGACGGGCCTCAATCGTAAACATCGTACCATAGCCTGTCCGTTGTCCTTATGATTGCAGCGTGTAGTAAACATTCAACTCCTATTTTCTCGCGAGTGACAGGAAATCACTCGGATTTTACCGGAGTCCTATTAGCACAGCATTCTATCAAACCTTACATCTAGTTTTCAAGCATGGGTTCCTAACATCATGCAACTAAGTTTTCATTCAACTCCTATAAACTTAATGTACAAGCAAGAGAGTAATGAGTTGCATAATTTAGGAAAGGAATAGGGTTATGCTCCGGGGCTTGCCTTCTTGTGCAAAGTTAGTCCGGGGATCGTCTGTACGTTGACCCGGGTCTTCAACTGCTTCAGTTAAATTTGCCTGGGCTTCTCGTTGCTCAAGCTCGGACTCGGGCACTAGCTCGTAAGTTCCGTCGGCGAGAGTAGTCGTTTCTACATGAATGCACAAGTGTAAGTTGTGGTGATGGTAAATGACATTATTTCCTTCACGATAAAGTTGCAGTCCGCAAAACATGAGTTTTGTTGTGAAGTGAGTTACTTTATCATTCGTGGGCAATTGTTAATAGAGTAGAATAGTACAATAAGTAACTTCGTTAAGCAAGGTGGGGTGGGTGTTCATGGGAACTTATGTTCCTCATGGAAACATGATTTAATTGTAACTACTACAGCGAGTAGTTTCTGGTCATGAAACCTTGGATCTAGGAACATCAGGGAAAGATAAGCTTACTGTAAAATTTTCAGATATGTTCATGCAGCAGATTAATTATGAAAAATATAATACATGGTTGCTGCTAGATTCTTGTTCTTTTTGTACAGAACAAATGGTGCAAAAACTGAGACTAAGATTTTTACAGGGCTTTCATTTAATCAAGCAGGAGCTACTGTAATTTTTATAGGATTTATTATGCAGTTTTCAGAGCATAGTAAATACGACATTACACTCCTAGGTTATTCAAGGATTTATTTTTACAGGATCCTGCACAGGGTTTTTGTGCATGAAACTTTTTACACAGCAACCTCTACTACTGAGTATCTTCTAGTAAACATATCAGAATTTTCAAAGCTAAGATACTATTTTCTTGATTTAATGTATGTTATTAGCACCTAAATCAAATAAATAGGTTCCTGTGAGATAAAAAGTCTCTAAATTTTTCTATAGCATCTAGGTACAATTACACAAGTACAGCAAAAGTTCCATTAGGTGATTCATCCGGTACTTGGCTTGGGCAGAGGGGGTCGGGGTCGAGCTGTCCGCGGTGACCAGGGGCGGCGGCGGCGGCGACAGCGCGGGCGGCGGTGCTCCGGCGGTCCTGGGCGGCGTTGAGCGGGTCGGTGAGCTCCGGTGGGATGATGTGGTGGTGGCTCGAACTTCAATTTGGGCAGTGGATGGCTGTAGAGGGCTGTCCACGAGCGGGTGGAGCTCGGCGGCGGCGGTGTGCTCTGGTTGCTGGATGCTCGCGCGGGCGGCCTGGAGCGCCTTTTATAGGGGCAGGAGGGAGGGAGGGGTGCCGGGCGACGCGCGGGGGTGGAGGCACGGCAATGGCGCGGGGTTGGCCGCGGTGGGCGGCTCGGTTCACCGGCGCGGCGTGCGGAGGGCGGAGGCGCGCGACTGGGCACCGGGGATTTGCGTGGGAGAGCGAGGAGATAGCGCGGCACGGGATTGGGGGGCAGTTGCAGCAGCGGCTCGGGCGGAAGGCGAGCTCAGCGACGGGCGGGTCGCGGCGGGCGGTGCGGCATGGCGCGGCGCGGCCGTTGGGCGCGGCGGGCGGCGAGCAGAGGCGCGGCTGGTCGTGGCGCGCGTGGCGAGCGCGGGCTGGGCCGCGCGGCGGTGGGGGGGCAAAGCCAGGCTTGGGGGCGAGGGCCGGCGGCCACTGGCCTGGCGGCTTGCGCCGGTCAGGCATCGCCGGCCACCTGGCCGGTGTGTCGGGCGGGGAGGGGAGAGAGAGAAGGGTCTATTTGCGAGAATTTGAAAAGTTCCAAGGGGCTGGTTGCAAACAGGATGTTTTCTCCACTTTCCAATTTGAATTTCAAAAACTTTTGAACATGAAAGTTGTTCAGAATAAAAAGTTCTACAAGTTTGGTTTCAGGCAACACCTCATTTGGCTTGCGGTTTGAAAGTTAATTTAAAAATTCAAAGGTATTCATATGTGCCCAATTTCAATTTGAATTTCAACTCAACTTGTTCTAATTCTTTTCACCCTTTTATTAGTTGGTTATGCATAGAGTTGGGCTAATGACATTGCTTTAGAAATGTAATTTATCAGGGTTGTTACAGCCTGCCCCCCTTAACAAGAATCTCGCCCCGAGATTCGGTAAATCTTAGTGTGGACAGGGGTGCGCATACCAGTGGTTGAGATAAGAAAACCAGGGAAATTTTGGTTTAGGTAGCTCTCGGTTTCCCAGGTGGCTTCTTCTTCAGTGTGATGATTCCATTGAACTTTATACATTTTAATTACTTTCCTCCTGGTCCCTCTTTCTTTTCGATCCAAAATTTAAACCGGGTGTTCGACATACGAGAGGTCGGGTTCTACCAATATTTCTTGTTGTTCCACAATCTCGGTAGGGACTCGAATACACTTCTTGAGTTGAGATACGTGGAAGACATCATGGGTGGCCGTGAGCTGAGGGGGCAGTCGTAATTTGTAGGCTACGGGTCCGCAGCTCTCAATGATTTCGTAAGGACCAACATAACGGGGAGCTAGTTTGCCTTTGATTCCGAATCTTTGCACTCCCTTGGTTGGTGAAACTCGAAGATAGACATGATCACCAACTTTGAATTTCAGGGGCTTTCTCCTTTTGTTGGAATAGCTCTTTTGCCTGGCTTGTGCGGCTTTAAGATTTGCTTGTATTACTTTTACTTTCTCCTTTGCCTCGATTACCAGGTCGGGTCCAATTATTTTACGTTCTCCGGTTTGTGACCAGCTCAAAGGAGTTCGACACCTTCGTCCGTACAGGGCCTCAAATGGTGCCATTTTCAAACTCGTTTGATAGCTATTGTTGTACGAGAACTCTGCTAGGGGTAGACATTTGTCCCAATTCTTGTCATAGTGAATGACGCAAGCTCTCAGCATGTCTTCAAGAATTTGGTTTACTCTTTCCGTTTGTCCGTCAGTCTGAGGATGGTATGCTGAGCTGCGAATCGGTTTAGTACCAAGAGACGTTTGCAGTTGTTCCCAAAAGCGTGCTACAAACTGAGTACCACGATCAGAAATAATTGTCTTAGGTATTCCATGTAGGCAAACAATACGATCGAGGTAAATCTCGGCATATTTCTTGGCAGAATAGGTGGTGTGTACCGGAAGGAAATGTGCCGTCTTTGTGAGTCTATCAACGATAACCCATATGGAATCATGTTTCTGGGAAGTGTTTGGTAGTCCAACGATGAAGTCCATACTTATGTCTTCCCACTTCCAGGATGGTATAGGTAACGGTTGAAGTGTACCGGCTACTTTCAAGTGGCTAGCTTTTACTCTCTGGCACGTGTCACATTCTGAGACATACGTAGCAATTTCTCTTTTCATTCTAGTCCACCAGAAGTTTTGCCTTAGGTCTTGATACATTTTGCTACTGTCGGGGTGGATAGAGAATTTGGAAAGATGTGCCTCATCGAGAATTTGCTTGCGGAGTGCATGATTCTTCGGAACGACTATACGACTTTCGAACCATAGGACTCCCTTATGGTCCTGGCGGAAACATTTATACTTCTCCCCACCTAGAGAGAGTTTTTGTTTGATGATCTTAATTCCTTCATCATGTAGTTGTGCCATGACGATTTGGTCGTGAAGAGTGGGCTCAACTGAGATGTGATTTAGAGTACCTTGGAAAACCATTTCCATGTTAAGCTTCCTCATTTCTGCACACAAGGTCTCATTGTAGGATTCCATGGATAAGCAATGGCAATGGGACTTGCGGCTTAGTGCATCTGCGACTACATTAGCCTTGCCGGGGTGATAGTGCACTTCAAGGTCATAATCCTTGATTAATTCTAGCCATCTTCGTTGTCTCATATTCAGATCGGCTTGTGTGAAGATATACTTGAGACTCTTATGATCAGTGTAGATATTGCACTGTGTACCCATGAGATAGTGTCTCCATATTTTCAGAGCGTGAATGACAGCTGCAAGCTCAAGATCATGAATGGGATAATTCTGCTCGTGGGGCCGAAGGGCTCGTGAGGCATATGCAATCACTCGATTCTCTTGCATAAGCACACATCCTAGACCAGTACCCGATGCGTCATAATACACATCGAACGACTTGGTATTATCGGGTTGAGCTAACACGGGTGCAGTAGTCAGATGCTCTCTGAGAGTGTGGAAAGCTTCTTCACATTTCTCATTCCATACAAACTTTACTTCCTTCTTTAACAGTTCAGTCATGGGCTTAGCAATTCGAGAGAAATCCGGGATGAAGCGACGGTAGTAACCGGCTAAGCTGAGAAAACTGCGAATCTGATGAACAGAGGTAGGGGGTTTCCAATCCATCACCTCTTGTACCTTGCTGGGGTCAACAGCTATGCCTTCGCTGGAGATCGTGTGACCCAAGAACTTTACAGTATCCAACCAGAATTCACACTTAGAAAACTTAGCATAGAGCTGATGGTCTCTGAGTCGCTGAAGAACAATGCGAAGGTGCTTGGCATGCTCTTCCTCATCCTTGGAATAGATAAGGATGTCGTCGATGAACACTACGACGAATTTGTCAAGTTCGGGCATGAATACCGAATTCATGAGATACATGAAGTAGGCAGGGGCATTTGTGAGTCCAAAGGACATGACCAAGAATTCATATAGTCCATATCGTGTGGAGAAGGCAGTCTTAGGAATATCGTACGGGCGAATCTTGATCTGATGATATCCCGAACGAAGATCAATTTTTGAGAAGACTTTGGCTCCAGATAATTGATCAAAGAGAACGTCGATGCGGGGAAGTGGGTATTTATTTTTAATAGTTACCGCATTGAGAGGTCGGTAGTCCACACATAATCTTAAACTGTCATCCTTTTTCTTTACGAATAGGGCTGGACATCCCCAAGGTGACGCGCTAGGGCGAATGAAACCTTTGTCCAGTAGTTCTTGGAGTTGAATTTTCAGCTCTGCCAAATCTTTAGGGGGCATCCTATATGGTCTTTTGGATATAGGTGCAGTGCCTGGTTGCAGTTCGATGATGAACTCAATATCCCTATCCGGTGGCATTCCGGGTAAGTCATCCGGAAAAACGTCGGCATACTCGTTTACCACAGGAATATCCTCTAGCTTAAGTCCTTCCATCATGTAAGCACAGGAATTCGTGCAATCCAGGAATGGTAGGTAAAGGGTGGTGGCTCCGTGACTAGGCGAATTTATTTCCACAGCTCGGGACGAGGGGTCCAGTGTGACTTTGTGCAAAATCATCCAATTCATACCCAAAATAAGATCTATGCCGTCAAGGGGTAAAAGAACCAAGTTTGTGTTGATCGTTTTACTACCCAACTTGACTGGTACTTGTCTGATCATTTGATTCGAAGCAATTTTACCACCCGGTGTTGATATCATATATGACCCTTTTGTGTGACAAACATCCAAGCCTACTTTTGCACCGAATTTTGCACTTATGAAACTATGCGATGCACCAGAATCAAACAATATAACTGCAGGCTTGTTATGGATAGAGAATGTACCCGACATTACTGGGGCTCCTTCAGGAAGCTCTGCAAGCGTGGTAAAGTTAATCCGTCCTTGCTTGACCTGCAGGGTCTGTCTCTTGCCCCTGTTCTTGTTGTTCGGGTTGGATCCCTGACCTTGGTTGGGCGGCCCAGACTGAGGGTATTCTCGTGCAAAGTGGTTGGAACTCCCGCATTTGAAACAACGATTCGCGGGGCTGGGTCGAAGAGATTGTTGAAGAGTGGGCCTCGGACCATTCTGTGGAGGCATCGGGGGTCGTACCATGCCTGGCTGCTGTGGGGGTCTGGCAATCCATCTCCCTGGCTGAGGGGCCCTTGGTGGAGCTGTGGGTGCGGCATTTTGCACGATGCGATACCTTGGTGGCTGAGCACTTGAAGGTCCAGCAGGTGCCTTCCTCTTCTTCTCTGCCCGGTGTGCCATGATACAGTCTTCCTGGGTAATGGCCATATCGACCAATTCGTTGTAGGTGTCAGCCCTGACTAGGTTCAGACGCTCCTTGAGCTTGGTGCTTAGTCCTCTGCGGAAACGGTCACGCTTCTTAGTATCCGTATCAGCGTGATAGCCCGCATACTGGCATAGATTGTTGAACGCCTGGGCGTATTGCAGCACGGTGCGGGTGCCATGGGTGAGTGCCAGGAACTCGTTCAACTTCCTCTCCATGAGACCCTCGGGGATATGATGTGCCCGGAATGCGGTCTTGAATTCGTCCCAGTCGACCACATGATCAGCCGGGAGCATCGCAAAATAGTAGTCCCACCACAGACGAGCGGTACCGCGAAGCTGTTGCGCGGCAAAATGAACTTTGTTGGCCTCTGAGCATGGGGCCACAAGTAGTGTGAACTTGGATTCGATGGTGCGAATCCATGCGTCTTCGTCCAAGGGTTCCTCTATCTTATGAAACAAGGGCGGCTGGGTCCCCAGAAAATCCGTATATCCTGCAGCTTGGGGGTGGTGGACATTTTGCCCACCCCGCTGGTGGCGTTGCTGTCCTTGCACCAGCTAACGCAGCAGCTCGGTTTGAGCGGCCATCACTTCCACCAAACTGGGCGGGGGTGGTGGCGATTGTCGCGGTCTGCTGCCACCGGCACCAAAACCCTCGGGGTTGCTACGTGTTGATCCAACCATCTGAAACGTGGAAGGTTACCATTAGCAACGCGATCCATATTACTTCCTTGATTCATAAAGGATTAGTGTAGTCATAGACTTCCGAAATCACAGATAGAAGTATGGACAGAATTTCTGTTTGCTACGAGAAAAACCCTAGCTTGCTGTGGGTCCATCCAAAACATCTCGTACTTTGGCAGTAGTTAGAGAACTTAGGGATGCACCACTTTGGTATTCAACTCAGGTGCTAGAACTATAACTAAGATGGTCGAAAGGCTCGTCCTTTGCCTTACTGTCTCAGCTGTTTTTCAGCAGATCGATAGGTGATGTTTTGCCTATAACTCAAACTAGCGAGGTCCAATGATGCTGAATTTCTGTGAGAACCACGATCACAAAATTCCTGACCGGTTTGGTATTCAACTCACGGCTCAGAAATGTAAGGAGACATGGATAAAATTTCCGACAAGTTTCAGCGATTGTGGATTTCATCGTTTACCAACTTACAACGAAATCACCCAAGTTTATCGCCGTTCCTTACATGCTGAGGGTATCCACATGGTTCAGGTGTACCCATCACAAAAGAGTTACTCAACTCCTAGTTAGCCTATTACAACACCTGCCAAAAGTTAGGCTACCCTATCGAGGAGTATGTGCAAAAGTCCTTCTAGGTCATCATCTAGAAGTCATCCAGGTCGTTGACGGACGACTCGCTGTGAGTAGGAGAGTGAGCTTCCATCGGAAGTGGCTGCAGTGCCTCACCCTCAAAGTCCATTCCTGAAATACCATCAATCTCTTGTGGCTCCTCCTCATCTTCCTCCATGTCCTCCTCATGGGGATGGTCATTCTGATCCTGATGCCACTTGAGATGCTCAATAGCATCCTCGAACTCCAAGTGTAGATCATGGAGCTGCTCCTCCAAGTGTGCTATCGTGGCTTCCCTTTCACCCATGAGGGTGTCCTGCTCCTGAATTTGGCCCTCAAGTTGGCCAATCTGAGCATCTCTGTCCTCAAGATCCTTACTGAGCTCTTGGATTTGCTCATCCCTGGTATCTGCCATCATATGGTAGGCCTGTGCAAGATCAGTGAGCTGCACAAGCGCCTGACTTTGGAGAGTCAGAAGTCGGTAGAGTGCATTCATGCACCGCACGGAGGTATCGATGGTCTCCTGGGCATGAAAGTCCACCAAGTACTGTGAGTGCTGCACCCTGTTGAGCCAAAAGGGGTCGTTGTCCTGGGCAGCAGGAAACAAACCAATGGGAGCGAGTGTGACAACCTCGGGACGCTGCGCACAGAAAGTGGTGAGCGCCCTCATGGCTGCAAGCTCCCAAGTGTCGGCCAAACGGCGACCAACAGCCTCAATCTCCAAGGCGGGCCACTCCGGGTGTAGCGGGTGCGGAAAAATGGTCACGTTGACACGGCACTAGGTAACTCCATTCTCTGCAAACTCCAGTCCGGCGTAACGTGGGGGAATTGGATAGCCCGCGGTCCGCAGAACATCCCACAAAATAGAGGGAAAGCCCTCCCAGTGGAGACACTGCGAGTGAACGCGTCCATCCTCATCCACCATCATGGCAATAGGCTCGGCCATCTGGACAAAAGATCAAATGGCGTGAGACCAAGAAAAAGTGTGAAAAGCACAGGGACAGATTCTGTACAGAGTGCAAAAATAACCATAACTTCCACAGTTCTCATCCAAAAATTCTCAAATTTCACCAGATCACTCCTAAGGTATTTGTGAACAACTTTACTAGTCAACTCCAGAGCTAGATAGGTCTCTAAGATGGTCTTTCTTTTCAGGTTTCACCTTACTGTCTACCCAGAAATTTCAGTGAACAGTGGGCCAATATTTCGTGCACCAGGGAAAATCTACCCAGCCAAAATTTACCAAATTTTAACAGCAGCTACCTGGGTAAATTTGGAACAAGTTTTGTGTTGTACTCTCTTGCAGAAAACTGTAGGAAGGGGGCCTAAAAATTTAAGGGGCAGAAGTGCTTATTCTGGACAGAATTCTGACATTCCATGGTTTCTGTTATTTCTTACTATCCATAAGTTCAGAATTTTTCATTTTTGAACAGGAGATAGAACACAAAATTTGGGAACAATTCTTTCAACATGAACTTTACCAGAAAAGGTCATTTTCTCTGATCAATAAATCTCTCTTTTCGGTCATGGCAGATTTGTGACAGATTCGCTAGATAGTCCTTATGCAGAATCACACTTAGATACGCAAGAACCTTACCACTCTAATTCAACGCATTTTCAATTTCAGATATATATGGTCATGATGCATGCACGTCCTATTCGTCCTCACAAAATAAACAATTGCCAATTAGCTTTAGTCTTACGAAGTTAGTTTCGGTGGCATACACCATACGGCTCTCCCTATAATAGCTAGTCAAGATTTTCTAACCGTTCTTTAACTTATCGTAATCGCGGTTAGTGTACCTGCAGAAGATTGATAGAGCACATATATTTCATGAACCTTTCATGCCAGCACTCATGAAAGCGTCCGTATTCATTACCGTTTACTTATAGAAACGATATCTGTACAATTTCCGCCGTACAGACGACGTTAACATACGCTATCGAGATAGCGTATTCACGGGGGTACCGTCATGAGACGGGGGTATGAACAGCGATCGCCATACCCTGCGCCAAACCTTCTACTCCCAATATATTCAACTAACAGTTGGCATATTGGCAGCACCTCAAGTAAGCCACTGCTTGAGGGCAGCATTCGGTTCGCATCAGCGACAGGAAGGCCAAACTCTCTCAGTTGGCTGAGTATTCTTACCTTCTTACCTTAGCGATGAGTGCGTCGTTACAGAATTTAAGGTCGGTTGTGCATGAAAGTAAGTTTTGACATAAAGTAATGTGCTGGAAGTCAGTTGATAATATATAGAAGTTAGATAGCTACCTAGTAACCTTCCCATAATCCCTTAGGGCTTTACGAACTAGGTACCATCCTTAGCGCACCAACGTATTTCGCAACACATCCTTCTAGTCAAGTTTTAGGAAAACGAGTTTTTAAGGCTTGTCGCATTCTCTGGCGTATGCATTTCGGCTCTGGTGCCAGCTGTTACCAGCTGTGGCACCAGCTACGGCTCTGATACCAGCTATGGCTCAAGTGTATTAACCATCACCATTAGGGCAATCTCGGTTAAGCTTACACTTCAAACGGAGTAATCCACTGGTCTGTCGGATAACCTCCCGATACAACCACGGTAAAGCGGATCGAAGCCATACATACAAAATGCTCATGCGAAGATGAGCCCAGAGAATACCACATTCCAGCAGATATTACAAAAATTATCATAAGTGAATATTACAAACCAAGTTTGAGTTTAGTAACCAAGTACTTCAGTGATCATAACCAATAACTTCTTCAGAGTTTAAGTTGCAGCGGAAATAAAATAACGAAAGCTACTCGACGATACAGGATATCTCGGTAAAGCCCGTACGAGACATCACTCGGCATTATCTCCATTGGCCGGGGGCGTATCCCATTCCACCGACCATCCCGGAGGCAGAGTACAGGGCCAAGTCAAGCTAGCAATCATGTCTTCGAAAGACTCACCTGAAAACGAGCCACAAGCAAGGCTGAGTATGCTAATACTCAGCAAGTCTTACCCGTGTAGTGGAATCTACTCCACCGACTCTAGACATGCAAGGCTTTTTGGCTCAGGGGTTTGTTTTGCCGAAAAGCATATACGAGTGGGTCCTTACTTTCAACTTTTAGCTCAAGATTCTAGTTTCATTAACCATTCTAGATAAGCAGCTATCCAATATCATTCATGGTGAAGCATTAAATTTCATCCAACAAGTTTATTCATCATCATTGTTCCTCTTCTTACTCTGTGGGTAAAAGGGGTTAAGCAGTCTCAATAGCCGTGAGAAACGGACGATTCGAATCGAATTTCTTAACCTTGCAAGGGAAACCTAAACACACGACACATGCTTACTCCTAGAGTCACACGTGCAACTTTTCCCCTTTCTTTCCGGGTCGTGGATCGGAGCTACCCTCCGAGAGTACACGAGCCCCACGCCACGGTCGGCGCCGGGTCGTGGCCACTCGTGCACTCGCCATATAGTGGGACCGAAGTTCAAAGGGTAGGTTGTCGTCCACTTGCCGGGCCAATCAGGTACTTAAGCTTACCGATTACCATATTCTCGGCATGTGGTTAGTACGTTCAAAGACTTAACCACCACTACCACACACTGCGGCCTTAGCATTTTTCACTAAACAGACGGGCCTCAATCGTAAACATCGTACCATAGCCCGTCCGTTGTCCTTATGATTGCAGCGTGTAGTAAACATTCAACTTCTATTTTCTCGCGAGTGACAGGAAATCACTCAGCTTTTACCGGAGTCCTATTAGCACAGCATTCTATCGAACCTTACATCTTGTTTTCAAGCATGGGTTCCTAACATCATGCAACTAAGTTTTCATTCAACTCCTGTAAACTTAATGCACAAGCAAGAGAGTAATGAGTTGCATAATTTAGGAAAAGGAATAGGGTTATGCTCCGGGGCTTGCCTTCTTGTGCAAAGTTAGTCCGGGGATCGTCTGTACGTTGACCCGGGTCTTCAACTGCTTCAGTTAAATTTGCCTGGGCTTCTCGTTGCTCACTCTCGGACTCGGGCACTAGCTCGTAAGTTCCGTCGGCGAGAGTAGTCGTTTCTACATGAATGCACAAGTGTAAGTTGTGGTGATGGTAAATGACATTATTTCCTTCACGATAAAGTTGCAGTCCGCAAAACATGAGTTTTGTTGTGAAGTGAGTTACTTTATCATTCGTGGGCAATCGTTAATAGAGTAGAATAGTACAATAAGTAACTTCGTTAAGCAAGGTGGGGTGGGTGTTCATGGGAACTTATGTTCCTCATGGAAACATGATTTAAGTGTAACTACTATAGCGAGTAGTTTCTGGTCATGAAACCTTGGATCTAGGCACATCAGAGAAAGATAAGCTTACTGTAAAATTTTCAGATATGTTCATGCAGCAGATTAATTATAAAAAATATAATACATGGTTGCTGCTAGATTCTTGTTCTTTTTGTACAGAACAAATGGTGCAAAAACTGAGACTAAGATTTTTACAGGGCTTTCATTTAATCAAGCAGGAGCTACTGTAATTTTTATAGGATTTATTATGCAGTTTTCAGAGCATAGTAAATACGACATTACACTCCTAGGTTATTCAAGGATTTATTTTTACAGGATCCTGCACAGGGTTTTTGTCCATGAAACTTGTTACACAGCAACCTCTACCACTGAGTATCTTCTAGTAAACATATGAGAATTTTCCAAGCTAAGATACTATTTTCTTGATTTAATGTATGTTATTAGCACCTAAATCAAATAAATAGGTTCCTGTGAGATAAAAAGTCTCTAAATTTTTCTATGGCATCTAGGTACAATTACACAAGTACAGCAAAAGTTCCATTAGGTGATTCATAACCTAACTGCAGGGACAATTAATTCTATCCAAACATGGTATGAAACTAAGTTTAATAAAAAGTGTAGATAGAGATGGAATTTGGGCCTGATCTTTTTACATTGGCTTACATAACAAGTAAATCTCCTACTTTAAAAGTTTCAGGACCAGTACTTGTCTACAACAATGGTTGTGAATAAAGGTCATTAAACAGCCTATTTAAATTAGAGCATAAATTAGCTAGAATCTGAGGAGATGCTTGTAACAAAAGTTGTGGAGTTTATCCTAAAGGTTCCAGAACAGTTCAGTTTGCATTTTTCTGAATTTTCTACGATTTTATACGAATTTTACAAGTTCACTGATTTTGAATCTAGGTTTGAATCTTTCTCTTACATCTGGGTCCTTGGAATCTTACGTGCAGACCCTTCTAAAGATTTCAATTACTGCAATTGGGTCCTTGGGCAGCTCGGGTACGGTGGCCAGCCAAAATTCCGGCGAGGGGCTCGCCGGCGGCGAGGGGTGAGGGCTGGGGAAGGTTCAGGGGTGCAAGGGCTACCTCGTGGGGGTCTTGTTCGGGTGGGAGACGGCCGGGAATAGCTCGTCGGCGTTGGAGCAGGGGCGGCGGCAGCGGCGGTACGCATCGACGGCGGTGCTCCGGCAGGTTTGGGGCGGTCTGGTCTGGACGGGGAGCTTCAGTGGCGCGTGGGGAAGCTGCTCCGGTACTTGGCTTGGGCGGAGGGGGTCGGGGTCGAGCTGTCCGCAGTGACCAGGGGCGGCGGCGGCGGCGACAGCGCGGGTGGCGGCGCTCCGGCGGTCTTGGGCGGCGTTGAGCGGGTCGGTGAGCTCCGGTGGGATGATGTGGTGGTGGCTGGAACTTCAATTTAGGCAGTGGATGGCTGTAGAGGGCTGTCCACGAGTGGGTGGAGCTCGGCGGCGGCGGTGTGCTCTGGTTGCTGGATGCTCGCGCGGGCGGCCTGGAGCGCCTTTTATAGGGGCAGGAGGGAGGGAGGGGTGCCGGGCGACGCGCGGGGGTGGAGGCACGGCAATGGCGCGGGGTTGGCCGCGGTGGGCGGCTCGGTTCACCGGCGCGGCGTGCGGAGGGCGGAGGCGCGCGACTGGGCACCGGGGATTTGCGTGGGGGAGCGAGGAGATAGCGCGGCACGGGATTGGGGGGCAGCTGCAGCAGCGGCTCGGGTGGAAGGCGAGCTCAGCGACGGGCGGGTCGCGGTGGGCGGTGCGGCATGGCGCGGCGCGGCCGTTGGGCGCGGCGGGCGGCGAGCAGAGGCGCGGCTGGTCGCGGCGCGCGTGGCGAGCGCGGGCTGGGCCGCGCGGCGGTGGGGGGGCAAAGCCGGGCTTGGGGGTGAGGGCCCGCGGCCACTGGCCTGGCGGCTTGCGCCGGTCAGGCATCGCCGGCCACCTGGCCGGTGTGTCGGGCGGGGAGGGGAGAGAGAGAAGGGTCTATTTGCGAGAATTTGAAAAGTTCGAAGGGGCTGGTTGCAAACAGGATGTTTTCTCCATTTTACAATTTGAATTTCAAAAACTTTTGAACATGAAAGTTGTTCAGAATAAAAAGTTCTACAAGTTTGGTTTCAGGCAATACCTCATTTGGCTTGCGGTTTGAAAGTTAATTTAAAAATTCAAAGGTATTCATATGTGCCCAATTTCAATTTGAATTTCAACTCAACTTGTTCTAATTCTTTTCACCCTTTTATTAGTTGGTTATGCATAGGGTTGGGCTAATGACATTGCTTTAGAAATGTAATTTATCAGGGTTGTTACACTTAGCCGACTGCTAGATATGGAAGGCTTTTGGCTGAGGGTTGTTTTTGCCAAAAAGTATGTAAGACTGAGTCCTTGCTTTCAAGTTTTAGCATCAATATCTAGTTGATTAGTCATTCTAGGTAAGCAACTATCCAAATCACGCATGGTGGAAAATAATTAACTGAGCATCCAACCATATTAATCATCATCATTGTTCCTCTTCTTACTTTACATGGTAAAAGGGTTAAGCAGTCTCAATGGCCACGAGAAATGGACGATTCAAATCGAATTTCTTAATCTTGCAAGGGAAACCTAAACACACGTCACATGGTTACTCATATAGTCACACGTACAACTTTTCCCCTATATTCCCGTTTCATGGAACAGGGCCACCGTCCTCGAGTACAGAGGTCCGCGAACCACGAAATGACGCCGGGCCGTGGCTGCTCTTGCACTCACCATGTGGCCATGGGAACGATGTCAAGACGGTGGGAGGTATGTCCATGCCCCGGTTCAATCAGGTACTTAAGCTTATCTATTATCATATTCTCGGCATGTGGTTAGTACGTTCAAAAACTTAACCACCACCACTACACACCGCGACCTTAGAATTTTCGCTAAATAGACGGGCCCTCAATCATCATTAGGAATATCATAACATAGCCCCATCCGTCAACCTTATGATTCCAACATAAGTAAAACAAGCAACTCCTATATCTCACGAGTGACATTAAATTACTCGACTTTTACCGGAGTCCTATTAGCATGGCAATCTAGCGATCGACACGGACTAGTGTTCTTATCATAGGTACCTAGGATCATGCATCTAGGGTTTCAATCCACTCATATAAACTTAATGCACAATACCATATATAAGTAAAAGTTACATAAGTTTAAAAATAGGGGTTATGCTCTGGGACTTGCCTTCTTGAGCAGAGTTAGCCTTGGGCTCTTCCGAACTTTTGTTTGTGTCTTCAGCAACTTCAGTTAGATTAACTTGAGCTTCGCGCTGCTCACTCTCGGACTCCGGCACAGCTCATAGGTTCCGTCGGCGAGAGTCGTCGATTCTATATGAATGCGTATGTATGAGTTGTTTTAATGGTACAAGATAAATAACTATTTCACTATAAAGTTGTAATTCAACACTACTCAAGTTAAGTTGTAAAGAACTTCATTTTCTTTTCCTTGGGCAGTCATTTATCGAGTAGTATCTAGATTAATTAACTTTATTAAGTAAGTGAGGGGTTTTGTCATTTCATAAACGGCCATTTTTCAAAAGTAAGCATGGATTAAAAACAAAACAACTACTAGAGATAGCTTCTGGTGTTGAGATTTTTATTCAGAGCATATTACTTAAGTACAAGCTCACTGTAAAATTTCTTGCTATTTTAATTCAGCAGATTAATCATGAAAAATACATTAAACAACTACTGCTAGGATCAAGATCCATTTATACAGAATAAACCATGCAAAAACTTATGCTCAACAGTTTACTAAGTACTTCTAAACTTATGGTGAGTCTACTGTAAATTTTACAGGTTTTAATGTGAAAGATACAGAGCATAGAAAATAAGTCAAGATACATCTACATTAATCAAGATTTATTTCTACATGCAGTTCCACGAGGTTTCTGTGTCTCAAACTTCTTCAACATGATAATCTACTCAAAGGTGCTCTCTGGTTAAAATTTCTTATTTTTCTAAGCACCAGAACTGGTTACTTTGATTTAATGTAATTTTTCTAAACTAAAAACGTATGAGCAAGTTAGACAAAAGTAAAAAGTTCCAAACTTTTTTCATAACATTTATGTATCAAGGTTACTCTACTGTAAAGGTTTCAACCCTAACATATCAGTAGAACAGCATGAACCAATAACTCTACCAAAATAGCACATCAAACAAGGTCCAACAAAAACTACTCGTAGAGATATGTTCTGACCTTGAGATTTTTACACAAGTCTTTACAAGTAGAGACTAGCTTACAGTCCAAAAATCATCCACAGTACTGTCCTAGATCAAGAGATACATTTATGGGCTATTTAAAACAAGATTAATTTTAGATCAAGTTATAGTTTGTAACTGGTCATCCTTTTGTGCAAAAGTTGTCTGTCAGATTCATCAAGACAGTCACAAAAAATTTTAGTTTACATTTTTCTAATTTTTCTATGATTTTAGATCGATTTTACAATTGACAACCTCTTGAAAATAAAAGTACTCGAGTTCTCGCAGATAGGTCCCTGGATCTAGCTGAAAGGACCCTAAAAAGAACTTGGCGGTTGCAATGTAGTCCCTGGGTAGGTGTTTCCCGCCCGAAAAGGGGTGGGGAAGAATGAGTGAACTTAAGGCTACCTCGTTATGGCTTCGGTTGGTCTTGTGGTGGCCGGAGTTGGGCTGCCGGCGCTGAGCAGGAGCTCCGGTGAGGTGCGGGCGGTAGGCGGGGGTGGTCCGGCGAGGGAGGGAGGCGTGGGGAGGTTAGGGAGCTTCAGAGGACCATGGGGAACCGATTCAGGGGCTTGACTCGGGTGGAGGATGGGCGGAGGGTGGGGCTCGACGTGGGGGATGGGCGACGGCGTTAATGGCGTGTGACGACAAGGTCTGGCGCGCAAGTAGGGGCCGTGCGTGCCCCTTTTTATAGGCGAGCGAGGGGGAAGAGGAGGGGGAGCATGGCCTGGGCGCGGAGCCGGGAAGCGGCGTCACCGGCAGGGCGCGCGTCGCGGGGCGGGCAGCAGAGATGCCCTGCCGCGTGGCCACCGGGTGCTGGCGGGCTGGCTGGCCAGGAAGATTGTGGCGTGGGCGGGCGGGATTGCGAGGGCCAGGGATTGGCCCGCTGATGGGGCCGCTGGTTTTGTCGGACGGCGAGCTCGCCGACCGGTTTGTCCGGACGCGGCGACCGGCATCGCGCGGCGCGTGGCATGCGGGCACTGGGCGAGCGCGCAGCGTGCAGAGCCTGGCATGCGAGGCAGGGCGAGCACGGCTGCAGCAGGGCTGGTCGGGAGGCAAGCTCGGCGATAGGTTTGGCGGGACATGAAGCGTAGATATGGCCGACGACGTGGAGGCTGGGGTCTGCTATGGTCGGCATAATAGGGGAGGGGAGGGAGGAGAGAGGGGAGAGAGAAAATAGCCGGGATTCAAATTAAATTTTCTCAAAATTTTGAACAGAATTTTGAAACACTTTGAACACAAAAGTTGTAGGGAATTTGAAAATCTATGACTTTCGCTTTGGATCAAAGTTCACTTGAGCTTTAGTTTAGAAGTTATTTTAATTTAAGACTACCAGGATTTGAATTCCTATTCATCTCATGTGTTTAAAATTTGAATTTGCAAATGGTGTTTGAAGTACACTTTGTAAGGTACTAAAATATGAGTGTGTTTTTATGCTACATTTTTCATGAAAACATAAAAGGAAAAAGTCTCACATACACACATACATACACATGTACATACACATGAATATGCACACACATAATTAAATGCATTGTTTCAATGATTCTGGGTTATTATGCATGATGCTATGTTTAGGTTTTCTTGCTTAGAATTTTAAACACCTAGGGTGTTACAACCTTCCCCTCTTAAAAAGAATCTCGTCCCGAGATTCGAATAAGTTCGCCTAGTGTGGAAAGTGCGTGTACCATTGGGTGAGTTTAGAAAACCGTGGAAATTTTGATTTAGATAGCTTTCAGTTTCCCAAGTGGCTTCCTCTTCGGTATGATGACTCCATTGGATTTTGTACATTTTATCCACTTTCCTTCTAGTGACCCTTTCCTTTTGATCAAGAACCTTGATAGGGTATTCAAGATAAGAGAGGTCGGGTTCTACGAATATTTCCTTTTGTACAACAATTTCGGTTGGAACTCGAATACACTTCTTGAGTTGAGAGATATGAAAGATATCATGGATGGCTGCAAGCGGAGGGGGTAGTCGCACTCTATAGTCCCAAGATAACGGGGAGCTAACTTCCCTCTCACTCCAAACCTTTACACATCCTTGGTTGGTGAAACCCGAAGGTAGACATGATCACCAACTTCAAATTGCAAAGGCTTTCTCCTTTTATCCAAATAGCTCTTTTGTGTAGATATTGAAATGAGTGCCCATAAGATAGTCTCCATATCTTTAGAGCATGAATGACAGCTGCTAGCTCGAGACCATGTGTTGGATAATTTTGTTCATGAGGTCGAAGAGCTCGTGAAGCATAGGCAATGACTCGATTGTTTTGCATAAGCACACAACCAAGACCAGTACCAGATGTGTCGCAATAAACATGGAATGGCTAGGTGTTATCAGGTTGAGCTAAGACTGGGGCTGTAGTCAGGTGTTCTAGATAGCCCTTAAGTGGCTGCTCAAACGTGCTCTAATGCAACTTACTCCCTTATAAACCCAGGACAATGTTTCATTCAACTTTCATGTACGATCATGATGCATGCACGTCCTATTCGTCCTCACAAAGCAAAACAATTGTCAAATAGCTTTGGTCTTACGTGGTTAATTTCGGTGGCATAATAATACGTCTATCCTTATATTAACTAGCCGAACTTTTCTAACCGTTCTTAGCTTACGTAATCGCGGTTAGCATACCTGCAGAAGATTAACAGAATATAAATTGAACCTTTCATGCCAGCACTCACGAAAGCGTCCCCATACATTACCGTTCACTATAGAAACGACATCTGTACAATTCTCGTCGTACGGACAACATTAGCATACGCTACCGAGATAGTGTATTCACGGGCAGCACTTAATGAGATGTTGGTATGAATAGCAACCATCATACCCTGCGCCAAACCTTTTACTCCCAGTATAATCAATGAATAGTTGGTATATTGGCAGCACCTCAAGCAAGCCACTGCTTGAGGGTAGCGTTTGGTTCGCGTCACCGACGTGAGGTTCAAGGTCTCTCAGTTGACTGAGGATCCTTACCTCCTTACCTTAGCGATGAGTGCGTCGTTACAGAATTTAAAGGTCGATTGTGCACAAAGTAAGTTTTGACAGAATGTAGTGTGCTAGAAGTCAGTTATAATAAACATGAGTTAGATAGCCACCTAGTAATATTCCCATAATCCCCTAGGGCTTTACGAACTAGGCTTCATCCTTAACGAACGAACGCAAACAAATTTTTAAGGCTCGTGTATTCATTTCGGCTCTGATACCAGCTGTGGTAGAACCGCCCGAATTAATCCGGCTTAAGTGCGCTAACCATCACCATAGAGGCAATCCGGGCTAACATGCACTTAAAATGGAGTAAAACAACAGTCTGTCGGGTAACATCCCGACGCAACCACTAGAATCTCAATCGAAACAATGCATACATACAACCCACATAAAGGTGAGCATAGAGATTACAACAATCCACAAATTTAACATCACAGAGTTCAATAGGAATTATTATTACAAATCAAGTTCGAAAATATTCATAAACAAGTCCTTTCAGAAGAAAGAGTACACGGCCAAGTCAAACTACCAACCATGTCCACAAAGGTCTCACAAGGCTAAGTATACTAATACTCAGCAAGGCTTACCCGACTAGTGGTATATACTTAGCCGACTGCTAGACATGCAAGGCTTTTGGCTGAGGGTTGTTTTTGCCAAAAAGTATGTAAGACTGAGTCCTTGCTTTCAAGTTTTAGCATCAAGTTCTAGTTGATTAACCATTCTAGGTAAGCAACTATCCAAATCACGCATGGTGGAAAATAATTACTTGAGCATCCAACTATATTAATCATCATCATTGTTTCTCTTCTTACTCAATGTGGTAAATGAGTTAAGCAGTCTCAATGGCCGCGAGAAACGAACGATTCGAATCGAATTTCTTAACCTTCCAAGGGAAACCTAAACACATTTTACGTGGTTACTCATAGATTTACACGTGCAACTTTTCCCCTTTATTCCCATTTCATGGAACAGGTCCACCGTCCTCGAGTACAGAGGTCCACGAACCATGGAACGACGTCGGGCCGTGTATGCTTTTGCACTCACCATATGCCCATGGGAACGATGTCATGAAGGTGGGAGGTATGTCCAAGCCCCGGTTCAATTAGGTACTTAAGCTTACCGATTACCATATTCTCGGCATGTGGTTAGTACGTTAAAAAACTTAACCACCACGACCACACACCATGACCTTAGCATTTTCGCTAAACAGATGGGGCCTCAATCATCAACAGGAATATGTAACATAGCCCCGTCCATCGATGTTATGATTCCAACATAAGTAAACAAACATAATGCATCTAGGGTTTCAATCCACTCCTACAAACTTAATGCACAATACCATATATAAGTAAAAGTTGCATAAGTTTAAAAATATGGGTTATGCTTCGGGGCTTGCCTTCCTGAGCAAAGCTAGCCTTGGGCTCTTCCGAACTTTACTTCGGGTCTTCAGAACCTTCAGTTAGATTAACTTGAGCTTCGCACTGCTCACTCTCGGACTCCGGCACCAGTTCGTAGGTTCCATCGGCGAGAGTCGTCGATTCTATAAGAATGCATATGTATGAGTTGTTTTAATGGTACAAGATAAATAACTATTTCACTATAAAGTTGTAATTCAACAAAACTCAAGTTAAGTTTTAAAGCACTTCATTTTCTTTTCCTTGGGCAGTCATTTATCGAGTAGTATCTAGATTAACTAACTTCATTAAGTAAGTGAGGGGTTTTGTCATTTAATAATCAGCCATTTTTCAAAAGTAAGCATTGATTAAAAATAAAACAACTACTAGAGATAGTTTCTGGTGTTGAGATTTTTATGCAGAGCAAATTAGTTAAGTACAAACTTATTGTAAAATTTTCAGCTATTTTCATTCAGCAGATTAATTATAAAAAATACATTAAACAACTACTGCTAGGATCAGGATCCATTTATACAGAACGAACTATGGAAAAACTGGTGCTCAACATTTTACTAAGTACTTCTAAACTTATGGTGAGCCTACTGTAAATTTTTCAGATTTTAGTGTGCAAGATACAAAACATAAAAAATAAGTCAAGATACATCTACATTAGTCAAGATTTATTTCTACAGGCAGTTCCACAAAGTTTCTATGTCTCAAACTTCTCCAACATGATAATCTACTCAAAGTACTCTCTGGTTAAAATTTCTTATTTTTCTAAGCATCAAAACTAGTAACTTTTATTTAATGTAATTTTTTTTAACTAAAAACATATGGGAAAGTTAGATAGAAGTAAAAAGTTCCAAACTTTGTCCATAACATTTATGCATCAAGGTTACTCCACTGTAAAGGTTTCGACCCTGACATATCAATAAACAAACATGAACAAATTACTCTAGCAAAATAGCACATCAAACAAGGTCCAAAAAAACTACTCGTAATGACATGTTCTGGCCTTGAGATTTTTACACAAGTCTTAACAAGCAGGGACCAGCTTACAGTCCAAAAATCAACCATAGTTAGATCAAGAGATACATTTATGGGCTATTTAAAATAAGATTAATTTTAGATCAAGTTATAGTTTGTAACTGGTCATCCTTCTGTGCAAAAGTTGTCGAATTCATCAAGGGTGTCACAACAAATTTTAGTTTGCATTTTTCTGATTTTTCTTTGATTTTAGATTGATTGTACAATTGACAGCCTCTTGAAAACAAAAGTACTCGAGTTCTCGCAGATAGGTCCCTGGATCTAGCAGAAAGGACCCTAAAAAGAACTTGGCGATTGCAATATAGTCCCTTGGCGGGGTAGGTGTTTTCCAGCCAAAATCTGACGAGGAAACTAGTCAACAGCGAGGGGAAAGGGGTGGAGAAGAATGAGTGAAGCGAGGGCTACCTCGTTATGGCTTCGGTTGGTGCTGGGGTGGCTGGAGTTGGGCTGCCGGCGGTGAGCAGGAGCTCCAGCGTGGTGCGGGCGGTGGGCGGGGGTGGTCTGGCTAGGGAGAGCGGTGTGGGGAGGTCGTGGAGCTTCAGGGGGCCATGGGGAACCGATTCAGGGGCTCGGCTCGGGTGGAGAATGGGCGGAGGGTGGGGCTCAACGTGGGGTTTGGGCGACGACGTTAATGGTGTGCGACGGTGACGTCTAACGCGCGAGAAGGGCCGTGCGTGCCCCTTTTTATAGGCGAGCAAAGGGGAAGAGGAGGGGGAAGCACGGCTTGTTTGTGGCAGTTGTTGGGGAGGGTGCCGAGCAGCGGTGTCGCCGGCGGGGCGCGCGACGTGGGGCGGGCAGCAAAGATGACCCGCCGCGTGGCCACCGAGCGCTGGTGGGCTGGCTGGCCAGGAAGATTGTGGCGTGGGCGGGCAGGATTGCGAGGGCCTGGGGTTGGCGCGCTGCTGGGGCCTCCGGTTTGCCGGGCGGCGAGGTCGCCGACTTGGTTTGCCTGGACGCGGCGGCCGGCATCGTGCAGCGTGTGGCGTGCGGGCGCTAGGCGAGCACGCCGGCGACGTGGAGGCCTGGGTCTGCCTTGGTCGGCAGAACAGGGGAGGGGAGGGAGGAGAGAGGGAAGAGAGAAAAGGGTCAAGATTCAAATTAAATTTTCTCAAAATTTCGAACAAAAACTTGAAAAACTTTGAACACAGAAGTTGTAGGGAATTTAAAAATCTATGACTTTTGCTTTGGATCAAAGTTCATTTGAGCTTTAGTTTAGAAGTTATTTTAATTTAAGACTACTAGGATTTGAATTCCTATTCATCTCATGTGTTTAAAATTTGAATTTGCAAATGGTGTTTGAAGTACACTTTGTAAGGTACTAAAATATGAGTGTGTTTTTATGCTACTTTTTTGATGAAAAGTGGAGCATGAAAAAGTTATAAACACAAAAGGAAAAAGTCTCACATACTCACATAAGTACACATGCACATTCATACACATGCATATGCACACACATAATTAAATGCATTGTTTCAATGATTCTAGGTTATTATGCATGATGCTATGTTGAGGTTTTCTTGCTTAGGATTTTAAACACCTAGGGTGTTACACCAGTCGGCCTAGGATTTTCCCCATTTTGCCTCAATTTTGGTATACCTATTCCTGCATTCACAACTCATCCAAAACTTGTGGAACTTGTTAGAAATAAGTAAAATATGTATGGAGCATAGTGCAAAGCTCTATTTATTCCCAAAAAGCTGATGGACAATGTGTGATTTACTGGCCATCAACTATCACCGCCCTGCAGATGGTGCCACCCAAGTCGGCAGAGTACACTCTCGACAGCCCGAGTGCGCCACGCCATCGCGTGCACGGGCAGAAGGTGGGCATTGGGAAGGTCCTCTAGCCTCCTTTGGATTGGAACGAGAGGGAGTCTGTTGACTCCAACCCTGGGTCGGTGCGGTGCACTCATTCACCACCACCGATCCATGGCCCTCCGGAGATCTGGGCGTACACAGACAGCGATGAGGAGGAGGAGGGCGCTGAGATCAAGGAGTTGAGGGAGCAGCTCGCCGCACTCAAGTTAAAGATCAACAATATAGATAAGCGCGTGGCCGAGTCAGAGATCAAGAGGATGGACCTTGATGACAAGGTTGATACTCTCCGCAAGGCGATGTGCTCCAAGATCAAGCGCCTTGCCAAGGCAACCGGGAACGAGGACCTTTATAGGGCCCCGGACCTGAGGGATTAGATGGTTGGATAGGCTAGATTAGTTTAAGTTTAGGTGCTGAAAATTCCCTTTCAATTTTGTGTTCCAATCTTTTGTATTCAAGTAGCACCTCCATTTTGAATTGAATAAAATAAAGTTTGCTTTGTTCATGTCATGCTTGAGTGGTTGGCGCACACTTGTGTGCCAACCACACCCCTGTTCTGATGTTACACTGAACTGCACAGAGAATTCGAACGAGCAACATGTCAACAAGCCCCTGGATGAGAACGAGGAAAATCTGAAGCGAACCAGGGCTGGGCGGCCTACCCCAGGCCAGCCGGCCTCCACCCGTACCAAAATGATCACGTGCCAGTTGCAACAGGACCCTGGAGCCGTGCCTGCACATGTGGAACCTGAACTTGACGCTCAGGCCACAACTGCAGGCCGGCCGGTCAACACCAGGCCGATCCGCCCCACGTATCGGCCTCCTGCGCCCATCTAGCTCGACACTAAGGTTTACGACTCCCTTATCCCTTCCTTTCCTGGGTTTTATTCAAATTCGTACCTGAGTTAATGAAATAAAAATTTGAATAAAACACATAGAAGGAGATAAAATCTTTACATGTTTATCAAAGCTGCCTAAGTTTTATTTCTAATGCAAGTACTTATGTGCCTTTGTATGATATAATCACTTGATCTTTTGCTTATTGACCTTCATGATACAATGACTTGTGAGACATGCTCTTTCTCATTCAAAAACTAGGAGACATTTATTTAAAAAAAAGGCAAGTGAGGCAACTCTCATTGGTGATCAATCTTGCCAAGTCGTATCAAGAGCCATACACATACATGATATAGTTTGAACCCACATAGCTATCTTTTACATCTTGAGCTTGATCAAACATCGTTGCCTCCAAAGACTTGTCATGCACCCTGGTACTTTGGTCATACACGTACACGTCCATAGAACAATGTCCATCAAATGTGGTTCTCAAGCAGCTCTTCATCCCCCTGAAAGAAAACGCGAGTGAGAAACCATCTTGCTCGAGTAAAAAAAAGAGAAGAAGAGGGGAAAGAACAAAGAATCTAGAGTCAAACACCACACAAGGACATTCATTCTCCACATACACTTGCACTTGACCAAAGTCTATGGTTCACATGATATCTCTGAGACAAGTTGTTTGGTTTTTCAACATAGATGGAAAAGATATGCAATTATCTATCCCTACCTTAAGCTCCAAATACAACCTTTCCAGAGGAAGGTGAGGCTTCATAAAGAGCCTTTTTGAGGATCAAACACCTTGAGCGGCTGAGTGACTCAAGAGAATGAGAGTATGCCTCTTAAATTTGAAAACTTTACAAAACTCTCCAAGTTCTAAGAAGAAGGAAGAACCATGCTCTCCGTTGAGTTGTTCTGAGGATCAATAGGTGAAAGTCAAGGTGTTAGCCACCTGGAATCCAAGGTATGAGGGTAAGCTTAGAAATAAATCTTATGCATGCTTTGGTTTCATGACCCTGGACTTTGCTTGATCCTCTGGATTTAATTCAACCCTTTTTCTTGGGATGAACAAAGTCTAGGTGTGGGGGCGTGTTGGCGATCAATTTCTATGATTTTTACCACCAACATTTCTCCGGATTTCATACTTTCATGGCCGTAATCATGATAAAACCATTAACCCTGATGAGTTCCACTAGTTTTGGTGATTATTTGATTTCAGGTGCTCACTATCCAAATTCAGCCAAATTGGAAGAAATCCCAGGCTGACCAGCCTCTCCTAGGCCGGCCAGCTTGGAACCATGGCCTTTTAGGCCCAAACTTCACCTGCATCCATACAAATACAAGTTTAAGACATCCAGAGCAGCACATCACAAAGAAAGACATCCTATGATCGAAAGGCTTGAGCCATGGATTGATGGACCCACATGCAGTGACTACTCTGGCTTTCAGGCTCAATCCCGCCTTGCTGGAGAACATGCACGCGTTGATCAACAAGTCAGTGCAACGGAGGATCGAGAGGAGCGAGAGCCAAGCCGACCGGCCTTGACTAGGCCGTCCGGCCTCTAACTGCTCCGCATTAAAGAGATGCATCCGTTACGGACCACCAGGAGTGATCAGGAGCATCCACGAGAAGGTCAGTGCCAGATGGCCACAATCCAAGATCAAACGGTCTAGGAGAGGTCGGACGGCCTGCCTCTACAACGCCACGTGTCCAACTTCATGTGAAAGTTACTTCAACCACCATACCTGCTTACAAGACAAGCTACGCTGCAATAACCCACCTTGAAAGCCTATCAAAGGCAGCCCACACCTCTATTCAAGAGACACCATCCTTGGAGAGAAGAAGAGTCTTAGTGTTGTTGCTTTACCTTATTATAGAATAGGAAGAGTGTGAGGTGAGTGCTTGGGTGAGTGCCAATTTAGGAGAGGAGCCGGGTTCCCTCGGTCTTACTCCAACTCTGTAGCCACCTCGGATGAATAAAGCTTCTTTAAGTAAGTTCCTCATTTATCTTCCGTATCTCGCTAGTTCTTCTCTTTACATTCAGTAATTTTTTTATTTACTTCCTTTGATCTACCGGATCCCTTGTCTGCGTGGGTAGCAAGTTCTATCCTATTAGTAACTGAATTGACCTGTTCTCCTTGTATTTAGCTTAGCATGTGCATGTACTGGTAGTCAGTTAGATCGTGGGCTGAGAGCCCGGGCTTGCAGCCCTTGTACTGGTTATATATGTACATCAAACTCATCAATAGAGGGTGTGGTCATTCTTCCTCTTCTACATGGTATCCCTCCAGAGTACACTCATCTTTGCGTTTTTGGATGCCTCTGCTATCCAAACACGACGGCTACAGCCCCTCACAAGCTTGCTCCACGATCCACACGATGTGTCTTCCTTGGTTATCCTCTTGATCACAAAGGATACCGATGCTACGACCTGTCATCTCGCCGTGTCATCACCTCTAGACATGTCGTCTTCATGGAAAACGAGTTCCCTTTTGTGCAGGAACAGCAACCTGGTGTGCCACCCATCGCCACGCACTTCGACGTGATGCACGACGCGGATGTTCTGCCGCCGCGCCGCGCACCAACTACCATGCCCGGTTCACCAGCACCTCCCTCGCCTCCTCAACAAACTCCACCGAGTCCTTCACAACGACCTGTGCTGAGTCCCCTACCAGCAGCACCAGCGCCATCTGCTACGACTCTGACACCTACGCCAACATCTGCCACCGTGCCAACGCATCGGATGTTGACTCGTTCCCATGCTAGCGTGTTTCGACCAAACCCATGCTACGCCAACGTCGCCACCAGCACCAGCGTCTCCCCAATTCCCTCCTCCGTGCGCGCAGCCCTCCGAGATCCAAACTGGAAGGCGGCCATGCAGGAGGAGATCGACGCCCTGATGGCAAATCGCACGTGGGAGCTCGTTCCTCGACCACTGAAACGCAACATCGTCACCAGCAAATGGATGTTTCGGCACAAGACACGCGCCGATGGCACCTTGGAGCGGTATAAGGCAAGATGGGTGGTCCGCGGCTTCACCCAATGACCGGGCATCGACTTCGCCGAGACATTTAGCCCTGTCATCAAACCTGCATCCATCCGCATCGTCCTCGCCGTCGCCGCATCGCGCTCGTGGCCGGTTCACCAACTTGACGTCAAGAACGCATTCTTGCATGGCACCCTTGATGAACAGGTGTTCTCGCTACAACCTGCTGGTTTTGTCGACTCCGTCCACCCCGACTACGTCTGCAAGCTATCCAAGTCGCTGTATGGCCTCAAACAAGCGCCCCGGGCATGGTTTCACCGGTTCACCGAGGGTGCTCGCTCTCTTGGATTTCAGCCGACATGCTCCAATGTTTTGCTCTTCACTCTGCGCCACGGCACCGAGATGGCCTTTCTTCTGCTCAACGTCGACGATATCATCTTGACGGTCTCATCTGATGCGCTCATGCACCGCATTGTTGCTCGTCTTGGTGCCTCACTTGCCATCAAGGATCTAGGACTAGTGCACTATTTCCTTGGCATCCAGGTAACACGATTGCCGCCCGACTTCTTCCTTTCCTAGGAAAAATATGCAGAAGAGCTCCTGGAACGTGCCAACATGTCACAATGCAAACCAGCCTCTACACCCATCGACACCACTGCAAAGTTTGCTTCTGATGATACTGCACCAGTTCCTGATCCTGGGGAGTACAAAAGCTTAGCAGGTGGACTTCAGTACCTGTCTATGACACGGCCAGACCTTGCTCACACCGTCCAGCAGATATGCTTGCATATGCATGATCCGAGAACCTCCCATCTGCTACTTCTGAAGCGCACATTACAGTATGTTCGTGGCACTACCCACTTCGGTCTTCACCTGCATCATTCCTTAACACTTGACATCCAAGCGTACTCTGACGCTGATTGGGCCGGTTGCCCTGACACAAGATGATCAACTTCAGGATTTTGTGTTTATCTTGGTGATTCACTTGTCTCCTGGTCATCAAAACGGCAACCTACAGTCTCAAGATCAAGTGCAGAAGTAGAATATCGTGGTGTGGCAAATGCAGTTGCAGAGTGTGTCTGGTTACAACAACTGCTTTATGAGACGTAGGATAGACCTTTCTGGTGGGTCCAGTTGAATAGCTCTAGGTCTAGTTGCGCGTATCTTTCCTTGGATTCGATATCCCAGGTAAACTCCCTGGTGAAAGCTACATTGGTAATGGCGACCCGCTAGGGTTTGATTCCCGATCTTTCGATGAGAGGCGTGGATAACTCGATTGGTCGATGGAGGCGACGTTCACGGCCCGACTACAGCCTTCCAAGCTGCGCCTTAGCAACCGATACACCCCCTCCAATGGCTGTCGCGATCTTGTGGAGCGCGGCACCCGACCACTAGGGCACTCGTCCTGCAAGCAATCGAAGAACTAGCAAGAACAAGTATGACAAGTACTGAATTAACTAGATATAAATGAAGGTTTCACACGCAATCTCAATATGGTGGGGTTCCGAAGACAAGAAGACGGGCGGCTGATCCAGCACGCGCGCTTGCAAGCGAGTAGCGAAGGCTAAACTTGATCTAAACAAAACCCAAGCATTCTTGGTGGTGGCTAAGGGGTATAAGTACGTGGGAGGACGACCACAGGGGTGCTGGGGTCGTACTCCAATCCTAGGACGCGTCCGTAATGGACTCAACTTGATACACAGCCCATTGGGCCAAAACAAGGTGACGCAGCACCATGTGCAGAAAAGTACTCTGTATTAATTTTACGATTGCGTCCGACTCGTAACAGATATGGATATGAGGCCGGATCCGTTTGAAAGAAGACTTCATAAGCTTTCCACGAAGTACTTGAACGCCCCAATCCGAGTTCATATGCGACCGTGGTGTCCGTCACAAGTTGGTACTGTTCTGCAGTCCGAATCCAGCCTGCGTGAATCCGTTTCCCTTTCGGTCGCCTCCTTGGTTCCTAAGCAAAACAAGAGTACACGGGTCTCCATGGTGTAAACATGATGTACATGAGCTTAGATTTGAACTCACCTGATGATTAAGTTGATGCGCACGAGTACGAGTAATAGGACCAGCAATAGGTACTTGTGTCGGAGTGGATGTATCGTTGGTGTTGATGTCCTCATCATCCTACCCTTCTTGCATTTGAGTCATCCTCGACTCAAGCTCATCTTCCTCTCCCAAATATGGCTTCAAATCTGCAATGTTAAATGTGGGACTAACCCCAAAATCCGCAGGCAGATCGAGCTTATATGCATTATCATTGACTTTCTCTAACACTTTAAATGGTCCATCAGCCCGAGGTAGCAATTTAGATTTTCTCAATTCAGGAAACCTTTCCTTTCTCAAATGCAGCCAAACTAAATCTCCAGGTTCAAACTTTAGTTCCTTCCTACCTTTATCACCAGCAATCTTGTATCTAGCATTCATGCGCTCTATGTTTTCTTTAGTTGTTTCATGCAGTTTTAACATCAATTCGGCACGCTTAGTAGCATCAAAATTCGTTTTTTCAGAAAATGGCAAAGGCATTAAATCAATAGGAGCACGAGGCAAGAAACCATGTACAATCTGAAATGGGCACATCTTTGTAGTAGAATGCAGCGATCGATTATAAGCGAATTCAATATGAGGCAAACAATCTTCCCACATCTTAATGTTCTTCTTTAAAACAGCCCTTAACATAGTAGATAAAGTCCTATTAACCACTTCAGTTTGACCATCAGTTTGCGGATGACATGTAGTAGAAAACAACAATTTAGTTCCCAATTTAGCCCATAAAGTCTTCCAAAAATAACTAAGAAATTTAGCATCACGATCAGAAACAATTGTGTTGGGCACACCATGCAAACGAACAATTTCCCGAAAGAACAAATCAGCAATGTGAGAAGCATCATCAGTTTTATGACATGGTATGAAATGGGCCATCTTAGAAAATCTATCAACAACAACCAAACACACTATCACGTCCCTTCCTAGTCCTAGGCAATCCTAACACAAAATCCATAGAAATATCTTCCCAAGGAGCACTAGGAACAGGTAGAGGCAAATACAAACCGTGTGGATTCAATCATGATTTAGCCTTTTGACATGTCGTGCAGCGAGCAACAAATCTCTCCACATCTCTTCTCATCTTTGGCCAAAAGAAATGGCCAGCAAGTATATCTTCCGTTTTCTTTGCTCCAAAATGCCCCATTAAGCCACCTCGATGCGCTTCCTGCAACAATAACAAGCGAACGGAGCTAGCTGGAATGCATAACTTGTTAGCTCTAAAGACAAACCCATCACTAACGATGAATTTGTTCCATCCCTTCCCCTCTTTACAATGCAGCAACACATCTTTAAAATCAGCATCATTAACATATTGATCTTTAATCGTTTCCAATCCAAATATTTTGTAATCAAGTTGGTTCAACAAGGTGTATCTCCTAGACAATGCATCAGCAATTATATTCTCTTTCCCTTTCTTGTGCTTAATAATATAAGGAAAAGATTCAATAAATTCAACCCACTTAGCATGTCTACGGTTCAATTGTCCTTGACTACGAATATGTTTTAAAGATTTATGATCTGAATGAATAACAAACTCTTTGGGCCATAGATAATGCTGCCATGTTTCTAATGTGCGAACAAGAGCATACAATTCCTTATCATAAGTAGAATAATTCAGAACAGGCCCGCTCAATTTTTCACTGAAATAAGCAACAGGTTTGCCTTTTTGTAACAAAATACCACCCAAACCAATGCCACTAGCATCACATTCAAGCTCAAAGGTTTTATTAAAATCAGGGAGTTGCAGGAGAGGTGCATGTGTCAACTTATCTTTCAGCATGTTGAAGGAGTTCTCTTGTATTTTACCCCAACTAAAAGGCACTCCCTTCTTTGTAAGCTCATTCAAAGGCGCGGCAATAGTGCTGAAGTCCTTCACAAAACGACGATAGAAACCAGCAAGTCCTAGGAAACTCCGCACTTGCGTGATAGTCTTCGGTATAGGCCATCCATGTATAGCTTCCACCTTGGATTGATCAACCTCGATTCCCTGTGGAGTCACGACATAGCCAAGAAAAGACACTCGATCGGTGCAAAAGGTGCACTTCTCAAGGTTACCAAATAAACGTGCATCTCGTAAAGCATTAAAAACAGCACGTAAGTGATCAAGATGTTCATCGAAAGATTTGCTGTAAATCAATATATCATCAAAGTAGACAACAACAAATTTCCCAATGAAAGCACGCAGAACCTCATTCATTAATCTCATGAAAGTACTCGGTGCATTAGTTAACCCAAAAGGCATGACTAACCACTCATATAACCCGAACTTAGTTTTGAAAGCAGTTTTCCATTCATCTCCCAATTTCATACGAATCTGGTGGTACCCACTACGCAAATCAACTTTGGAAAATACAATAGCACCACTCAATTCATCAAGCATATCATCCAAACGAGGGATAGGGTGTCGATATCGAATTGTGATATTATTAATAGCCCTACAATCAACACACATACGCCATGTTCCATCCTTTTTAGGCACTAAAATAACCGGATCAGCACAAGGACTAAGAGACTCACGCACGTAACCTTTGTCGAGTAGTTCGTGCACTTGTCGCTGAATTTCCTTAGTTTCTTCCGGATTTGTCCTGTATGGCGCACGGTTTGGCAACGATGCACTGTAACACCCAAAATATAGGAGCTAAAATTTCTAAAAAGTATTTTCATAAAAATCATAAATTAAAATTGTGCATGCCTCTTTATTTCTTCCTTCTCCTATTCTTTCTTTCAGCCAGCCCGACCCCTTTTCCTCTTCTTCTTTTTTTTTCCGCGGCCGACCCAGTGGCCGATTTCCTCACCCGACCCTTGCTTTCACCGACAGCTGGGACCCACGTGTCGGCGCTTTCTTCTTCTTCTCTCTTCTTCCCTTACCCAGAGTCCAGAACGACTCCGAGCTGCTGTTCGTACCCCGTTCTCTTTCTTTCTTCTTATCCCGAGTCCTGATCGATTTCCGCAGCACCGCCTTCCTAATCTCGGCCGATCTGCCCCTATAAAATCCTGCCAAAGCCCCGCTTTGCAACCCACGCCAAACTCAAATCTTTTCCTCTACACAACATTGTCGCGCGCCGCTGGAAGTTGCGCCTCGGAGGAACGCCGCCGACCTGTGTCGCCGATTCTCCGTCGACTCGCCGATCTGCAGCTCCCCTGCCGTCTTCAACTCTCGCCAGAGCTCCGCAAGTTGGTGAGCATCAAGCCAACCAGAATCCCCTCTCTCTTTTGCTCCGCCGCCTACCAGATTTCTCGCCGGACCCCTGTTTCCGCCCGCCGCCATGACCGCCAGTTCACAGCCGCCGCACAGCCAACCCGTACCCACCCTCACCTTTGCCATATCGCCCACTCACTACCCGTCATAAACCTAGCTTGAATTGAGCCCCGGAACACCGGAATCGGTGAAGCTCCGGCCGTCCGCCGCCGCACACGCTCGTCGCCGATGCCCAGTTAAAACTCCGCCTCGCCCGACCCTTTTTGTTTTGTCAAGCCGACCCTTCCTTTGCCGCTCGATCTAGATCTAACGGCCAGAATCAATCTTCACTTTGCATGGCCGATTTACCCGACCCACTCTTCACACCTCCGATTCGCCCGACTCTTACTCCGCCGATTCGTTTGATCCGCCGCCGATTCTGATCCAACGGATTAGGTTTACCCGACCCTAGTCGTTCCCGAAACTTTTGTAGGAAGATCCCTAAGTTTTCCAGGAATCAACCCGCAGTCCAGAGCAGTAGAAAATAATTAGAGTTGAGCCCTTTCTTTTTCTATTCCGACCCCTGACTTTTCTAGAATTAGAACCCGCCGTCCAGAACCTATAGTTTTGTACCCCGACCCTCTGTTTAAGGTTTAATTATGTTTTAGCCCCTGAATTCTTCAGATCTAGCCTCGGGAGACTTAAAACTCTAGCAGTTAGGTCCTCAGATCACTATTTTAACCATAGCTTCATCGTTTCAATTCCAATTTCAGCGATTCTCGAGCCCACACGATCTTTGCATCATGAACTGCAACTTTAGCATCTTCTCACCTTCTGTTTGTATTGCTTGTTGTATTGTTTCTTATTTGTTTGTGTATGTTTGCTTGTGTGATCGCGTAGACAACATGACGTTCGAGCCAAATCAAGAGCAAGCTTACGAGGAAGAGAATCAGCAGTTGCTTAACGAAGGCAAATGGATTTCCCCCTCTGCATACTCTATTTGATCCCAACAACTGCATGAAAATACACTTTACTTTATTGTTGCTTGCATAAAATTGATGGGATTACCTATGCTAAGGACATACCTAGTCTTTTACCCCAAACCTTGAAACACCTGGGTTTACTATTTTGTTGGGTAGTCACGCTTAGTTGCAAACTTTGGGATTGGTATTGGTTTACTCTTTTGTTAATGTTGAACACGTTTCATATTGTGGTTTTATCGCGTAATATCAAGATCGACTTTGTTTAATGGGAACATGGAGAACCACCCAAGTGAACAGTGCAACCACAAAGTCATATGGCTCTGACCTTAGCCAATTAATTAGATGTGTAGTTTGCTGGTGGCCTTACCGAAAGGGCAAGGAGGGGGTCGGTGATAGGGGTCATAGCCCGGTCCTCTTGGGGTAGCTGCCTTTGCTAAAGAGCTGACCATTAGGGAGGTTTATGGACCACGCCGCTACTGAAACTCTAGCGGGCTGCCTAGCTTTCGACATGTCTTTGTAAAGGCTTCGTAGTGTACCCTCGCCACTCACCTCGGAAGTGTTTAAGGGCCTTGCAAACCCGGGCGATTCAGGGAAACACGATTTGTGGGTAAAGTGTACAACCTCTGCAGAGTGTCAAACTGTTATAACAGCCGTGCTCACGGTTATGAGTGGCTTGGACCCTCACATGATAATTTAAACTTGAAGATTAATTAAATCGTGGTTCGTGGTTTAATGTTATGGTTGATGGTATTGTTATGATTTTGCTAAAGTGGATTGGTATAAACTTAAACCTAGTTAATAGGTGCTTGTTAATAAATACTTGACCAACTAAAAGCAACCGCCGCTGCAAACCCCAGCCTATCCTTGATAGCCTTGCATTTTCACCCCACTTGCTGAGTACCAACCATAAGAGTACTCACCCTTGCCCCCTGCTGTTCAGAAGAGAACTTTGAAGAGGAGATCTTCGACGACTTCGAGGAGTTCTAGGTCCTGCGTTCACCAGTCATCGCCTTTGGAAGACGGAGTTGTTGAAGACTTCGTATAGGGTATAACGGTTTAACGTTAAAGACATCTGTGTCTCCTTTTATACGGAGTGTAATATTGTTAAGTACTTTATTTAGTTACTTTTTGAGCATTGTCTTTGATATATTACACTTTCCGTCTACCATATGTGTGTGAACGAGATCCTGGCGCACATATGAGATGCATCTGGTTCTTTCTAGAATCGGGTGTGACAGAAGTGGTATCAGAGCCATGTTGACTGTAGGACGCTAGCCTAGTTAGAAATGGTCGAAATTAAGGATTTATCTTCTAGAAAGCCATATCAGCATCAAAAAAAAAATTCCTGTTAAATTTCCATATAAAAACCTATGTTTTACATAAACCTTCTACCATTTTCCTTTTCAAAGAAAAATATCCTGAATTTTACTCCCGCCCTTACCAGATGGTCAGAATTTACCAAACTGCTCGCAAGCGCACCGGAGGTCGCCAAGTTCGCATTGCCCCAGCTGAACCAACTTCTCCTACCCCAGTCCCAGCCCCTGTTGAAGAGGAGGAAGCTACGGAGGAACAACCCGAGGAAGTCTATTACTTCGTGGATGGTGAAGATGGCCGCATCATGGCAGTTGATGAAGAAGGAAATCAGTTCACCCCGCCGGCATCACCAGTCATTGAGAGATCGCCACCACCCTTAGTTGTCCCTGCTCCAGCCCCCTCCCCAACACCGGTTGACGCTGAAGGAAGCCCGAGTAACTTCGAAGATATTAGAAGGGACGATGACGAGGACAACAACAACGATGAAAACAACGATGATCAGAGTGACGAAACTCCAGGGATGAGGCAGCTTTGCTGTGTTCGCACTTCGGACAGAGAACCCGGCCACTTGTCTCAAGTGCTACAAGGTGTTCTTCAAGTGTTGGGCAACCACGTGAGACCTCACTACCACACGCATCACTACACCGACCCTGCGCTCGGCGACTACTACCTCTCTCGCGTCCACCTCAGGATGGAAAGTGCGAGAGGCCTGAGGACTCTCACTGCACACGACTCCACCACACCCCACGCTACATACGACGCAGCCGTCAGCAGTGCCGCCAGGAGAGCTCTATAGTCCATCTGCCACACCTACCGTCAGGAGCTTCAGAACACGGAGTATCGCCACCTTCCTCGCCGCCTCAGTGGAACTGAAGAGACTATGATTACTCTAGGTGAAGATGATGAAGACCGCCTCAACACTCTTGCTCGAGTCACCGCCGCTCTCAACACTGAGCTGGAAAGCGTCATCACTGAGTTGGACGATACTCAGGACAAGCTACTGGAGGCCCATGAAAAGATCCGCACGCTGGAAGCTCGACTAGAGGGAAGAGCGCCGCCACCCCCACAGATGGATGAACCCCGCTTCCCCGCGTTGTCACCACCCCGCAAGAAGCTTGGTCGTGGCGAACCCGGCTCCATAACTCGCCCCGAGGAATAGGCACTTAGGCTCTTAGGCTAGTATCTCTTTAAGTTCTCGTTAGATTTTTGGCTTGAGAGGACGACGATGTAATAATGATTGTTTGAGAACAAATGTTTGCTTTGAGTGCTATAAGAATTGCTTGATATGATATATACATAACAGTTGGAATCTTATACATCCATATTCTGTTAAGATATTATTTTCTATCTACCTATATCTAGTACACCTATCTTATCCTGGGTTTATTCCCTAACGGTCAGATGGTGAACACCAGGACAGGTGGAGGACAGAATATCCCTAGCTCTAGGCGTGCTCGCATAGTCAACCGACAGAGTCAGTTGCCAACACAGCCCAATCCAACAATGGAGCAATTCTTGGCAGCACAGATGCAGGTGTTGCAGAACCTCACTGCCACCATCCAGAACATACAAGCTCAGCAGAATCAGCAAGCACCACAGCAAAACCCGCCACCTAGAGACAAACAAAGAGAATTCATGAGCCACCACCCTCCTACCTTTTCTCACTCTGTGGACCCCTTGGACGCTGATGATTGGTTGAAGGTCATCACCAAGAAGCTGGACATCACACAATGCAGTGACCGTGAAAGGGTCATGTATGCTGCAGGATGTCTGGAAGGTGCAGCCGCTGATTGGTGGGATGCTTTCACTGCTGCCCACGCCAACGCCAACACTATCACCTGGGAGGAGTTTAGAACCAACTTCCGCAGCCACCATATCCCAGCAGGACTAATGAAGCTCAAACAGAAGGAGTTCCTGAACCTGAAGCAAGGTAGCATGACTGTCAGTGAGTACCGGGACAAATTCACTCAGTTGTCTCGTTACGCGCCCCATGAGGTGGATAGTGACGCAAAGAGACAGGAGCGCTTCTTGGAAGGTCTGATAGGGCCGCTCAACTATCAGCTGCATAGTCACACTTTCCCAAACTTCCAAACTCTGCTAGACAAAGCCATTGGTCTGGAGAGCAAGCGCAAGGAGCTTGGAGAACACAAGCGAAAACTTCAGTCCCAAGGACAATCCAGCAGCAACACCCGACCCCGCTACAACACACCCCAAGGATATCAGCCGCGCTTTGGAGGACAAGGTGGAGGATATCAGCAGAGTCAACAGAATCAAAGAACTCCACAGCAGCCTCAACGCTACAACCAGCAGACTCAGCGCAACTCCAACCCGCAACCGTACCATCCAGGCTACGCCACAGGTGCACCAGTGCGGTCCAACAATCCAGTCACTCCAGTCCAACCTAACGGATGTTTCAAATGTGGAGAACCTGTTCATTACGCTAACAACTGCCCGAAGCGTAATGCGCAAACTCCTCAGAATCAGAGGAATAGTGGACAAAGGCAGACTCCTCAGCAGCAGCAGCCGCGCAACAGCATCCAGACACCACTGGGTAACAAAGGACAGCAGAACTGCGTGCGCGGAAAGGTGAATCATGTGGTTGCAGAAACAGCTGAAGAGGCTCCCGACGTTGTGCTCGGTACGTTCCTTGTCAATTCTAAACCTGCATCAGTTTTATTTGATTCTGGAGCATCACATTCAATCATTACTGAGCAATTTGCTGCAAAACATAATTTACCAATGAGCCCTATGAAGCAAATATTACTAGTAAGCTCCCCGGGCAAGGAATTGAAAGCCAGCCACTTATGCCCAAGGGTCAGCATGAATATTATGGGGATAGAATTCCTAGCCAATCTAATAGTCCTAAATACTAACAGCATCGACGTGATCCTCGGAATGGATTGGTTATCAGGATGTGATGGTGTTATTCAGTGTCGCAAGAGATCAGTGCTCTTGACCAGTCCTCAAGGAGATAAAATAGAGTTTGTGGCATCAACTCTGCCCAGTGCAGTTGGGATAGTGAACCAAATGAAGGGAATGCCTCTGGAAGATATCAGAGTTATCAGTGAGTACCCCGACGTTTTCCCGGAAGATTTACCAGGTATGCCACCTGTTCGTGACATTGAGTTCAGTATTGATCTTTTACCTGGTACTGCACCTATCTCTAAAAGACCCTATAGAATGGATGTTAAGGATCTAAGTGAACTAAAGAAACAAATAGAAGAAATGTTAGCTAAGGGATTTATCCGTCCTAGCTCATCCCCGTGGGGAGCACCCGTGATCTTTGTCGATAAGAAAGATGGCAGCAGAAGGATGTGTGTAGACTACAGGTCGCTGAACGATGTGACAATCAAGAATAAGTATCCACTGCCCCGGATTGAAGATTTGTTTGATCAGATGAGAGGTGCCAAGGTTTTCTCCAAGATTGATCTGAGATCAGGATATCATCAGCTAAGGATCCGACCAGAGGATATACCCAAGACAGCCTTCACAACCAGATATGGTCTGTACGAGTTTATTGTGATGTCATTTGGATTGACCAACGCTCCAGCATACTTCATGTACCTGATGAACAAGGTTTTCATGGAATATCTAGACAAGTTTGTAGTTGTGTTCATTGATGACATCTTGGTGTATTCACAGAACGAGGAAGAACATGAAGAGCATTTGAGGATAGTGTTACAGAAACTTCGAGAGAATCAGTTATATGCTAAGCTGAGCAAATGTGATTTTTGGTTGAGAGAAGTTTCTTTCCTTGGACATGTTATCACAGATGGAGGAATTGCAGTAGACCCAAGTAAAGTTCAAGATGTTCTGAATTGGAATCTGTGACAACCCTGGTAATTACATTTCCAAAATCAATGTCATTAGCCTAACTCTATGTTTAAACCAACTAATGAAAGGGTGGAAAGAATTAGAACGAGTTCAGTTGGAATTCAAATTTAATTTGAGCACATTTGGCTACTTTTGAACTTTTAAATTTAACTTTCAAACCATAAGCCAAATGTGATTTTGCCTAAAACCAAAGTTGTAGAACTTTTTATTTTGAACAACTTTCGTGTTCAAAAGTTTTTGAAATTCAAATCAGAAAGAAGAGAAAACGCCCCGTTTGCACCCAGCCCCCTGAAACTTTTCGAATTCTTGCATCCAGGCCCCTCAGCCCCCCCCCCCCCCCCCCTCTCTCTCCTCCGCGCCCGACCGCCGCGCGCCAGGTGGCCGGCGTCGCCTGACCGGCGCGAGGCGCCAGGCCAGTGGCCGCCGCACCACCCCGCCACGGCCGGCTTTGCCCCCTCCCCACGCCGCGCGGCCCAGTGAGCGCCCGCGCGTGCACGCGACGCTGCCGCGCCCAGCCCCACCGCCCGTCGCGCCCAGTCGCCTCGCTCCGCCGTGCCGCCCTGGCTCCCGCGCCCCGCCAGTCGCCACGCCCGCCCTCTGCCCGAGCCGCTGCAGCTGCTGCTCCACCACTCCGCGCGCCACGCTATCTCTCGCGCCCACGCCATATCTCGGCCGCCCAGTCACCGCGCCCGTGCTGCCGCACGCCGCGCCGGCGTTCCGCTGCCGCCCGCCGTGGCTAGTGCGCGCCGTGCCGTGCCTCCACCCCGCGCGCTGCCCAGGCCCCTCCGCACCCCCTCCTGCCCCTATAAAAGCCCCGCCCGGCCACGCGCGCGAGCCCCAGCACCCAGAACGCCCTCGCCGTCGCCATTGCCGCCGCCGAGCGCCGCCCGCCCGTGGACAGCTCTCCGCCGCCGCCCACCGCCCAAACTAAAGCTTCAGCCACCACTACATCATCCCCCTGAAGCTCGCCGACCCACCCAACGCCGCCCAGAACCACCGGAGCGCCGCCGCCCGCGCTGCCGCCGCCGCCGCCGCCCCTGCTCGCCGTGGACAGCACGACCCCGACCTCCTCCGTCCAAGCCGAGCCCCTGAGCAGCTTCCCCACGCGCCACTGAAGCTCGCCGACCGGACCACACCGCCCCAAGCCCGCCGGAGCACCGCCGTCGACGCGTGCCGCGCCGCCGCCGCCTCTGCTCCAACGCCGGCGAGCCCTTCCCGGCCGTCCCCCACCTGAACAACACCCCCACAAGGTAGCCCTCGCACCCCTAAACCTTCCTCGACCCTCACCCCTCGCCGCCGGCGAGCCCCTCGCCGGAATTTCGGCCGGCCGCCGTACCCGAGCCGCCCGAGGACCCAATTGTAAGAATTTAAATCTTTAGAAGGGTCTGCGCGTAAGATTCAAGGACCTAGTTGTAAAAGAAAGTTTCAAATCTAGATTCAAATTCAGTGAACTTGTAAAATTCGTATAAAATCGTAGAAAATTCATAAAAATGCAAAACCAACTGTTCTGGAATCCTTAGAACAAACTCTACCCCTTTTGTTACACAAAGTTTCTCAGAATCTCAACATATTTTGCTCTACATTACATAGAAGCTTTAATGGACTTATTTTGTACCCACTGTTGTAGGACAATGCTGACCCTAAATTTTGGGCAGTAGGTTAGTTGCTTGATGTTTAGGACTGTGTAAAAAGATCAGGCCCAAATTCCATCTCTAGCTTTACTGTTTATTTAACTTAGTTCCATACCATGTTTAAGTAAAATATTTTATCCCTGCAGTTAGGTGATGAATCACCTAATGAAACTTTTTCTCTGCTAGTATATTGGTACCTAGAAGCCAGAGAAAAATTAGGAGACTTTTTATCTCACAGTAACCTACTTATTTGATTTATGTGCTAATAACATACATTAAAATCAAGAAAATAGTATCTTAGCTTGGAAAATTCTCAAAGTTTTACTAGGAGCTACACTATGGTAGTGGTTTCTGTGTAAAAAGTTCCAGGGACAAAAACTCTGTGTAGGGTCCTGTAAAAATGAATCCATGAATAGCCTAGGTGTGGAATGTCATATTTTCTATGCTCTAAATACTGCATGATAAATCCTACAAAAATTACAGTAACTTCTGCATGCTTAAGTGAAAGCTCTGTAAAAATCTTAGACTCAGTTGTTGCACCAATTGTTCTGTACAAAAAGAACAAGGATCTAACAGCAACTATGTAATATATTTTTCATAATTAATCTGTTACATAAAATCGGCTGAAAAATTTTACAGTAAGCGCATCTTTCCCTGATGTACCTAAATCCAAAATTTCATGACCAGAAACTATCCATTGTAGTAATTCCTCTTAAATCGTATCAAGTACCATTACCACGACTTAAACTTGTGCATTCATGTAGAATCGACGACTCTCGCCGACGGAACTTACGAGCTGGTGCCCGCGTCCGAGAGTGAGCAGCGTGAAGCTCAAGCGAATCTAACTGAAGCTCTTGAAGACCCGAGCCCAAGTTTGGAAGAGCCCCAAGCGAACTGCGAAGGCAAGCCCCGGAGCATAACCCATCTCTTTCCTAAATTATGCAACTCACTACTCTTTTGCTTGTGCATTAAGTTTATAGGAGTTGAATGAAAACTTAGTTGCATGATGTTAGGAACCCTGGCTTGAAAACTAGACGTAAGGTTCGATAGAATGCTGTGCTAATAGGACTCCGGTAAAAGTCGAGTGATTTCCTGTCACTCGCGAGAAAATAGGAGTTGAATGACTACTACACGCTGCAATCATAAGGACACGGACGGGCTATGGAACGATGGTTACGATTGAGGCCCGTCTGTCTAGTAAAAAAAAATGCTAAGGCCGCAGGGTGTGGTAGTGATGGTTAAGTCTTTGAACGTACTAAACACATGCCGAGATTATGGGAATCGGTAAGCTTAAGTACCTGATTGGCCCGGCAAGGGGACGGCATCCTACCCTTTGAACTTCGGTCCCATGTGCATATGGCGAGTGCAGAGAGTGGTCACGACCCGGCGCCGAACCGTGGCGTGGGGCTCTTGTACTCTCGGAGGGTAGCCCCGATCCACGACCCGGAAAGAAAGGGGAAAAGCTGCACGTGTGACTCTAGGGAGTAACCACGTGACGTGTGTTTGGGTTTCCCTTGCAAGGTTAAGAAATTCGATTCGAATCGTCCGTTTCTCACGGCTATTGAGACTGCTTAACCATTTTTACCCACAGAGTAAGAAGAGGAACAATGAGGATAAATGAACTGGTTGGATGAAAATTTAATGTTTCAGCATGTATGCTTTTGGATAGCTGCTCACCTAGAATGGTTAACGAAACTAGAATCTTGAGCTAAAAGTTGAAAGTAAGGACCCACTTGTAGAAGCTTTTTCGGCAAAACAAACCCCTGAGCCAAAAGCCTTGCATATCTAGAGTCGGTGGAGTAGATCCCACCCCTCGGGTAAGTCTTGCTGAGTATTAGTATACTCAGCTTTGCTTGTGGCTCGTTTTCAGGTGAGACCTTCGAAGATATGATTGCTAGCTTGACTTGGCACTGCACTCTTCCCCCTGGTTGGTCGGTGGAATGGGATGCGCCCCCGTCCAACGGAGATAATGCCAAATGATGTCTCGTACGAGCTCATCGAGACATCCTTATCGTCGAGTAGCTTTCGTTGTTTTATTTTCCGCTGCAACTTAAACTCTGAAGAACTATTTAGTGATGATCATTGAAGTACTTGCTTTCTAAACTCAAAACTTGGTCTGTAATATTTACTTATGCTAATGTTGTAATATTTGCTGGAATGTGGTATTCTCTGGGCTCATCGTCGCATGAGCGTTTGTGTGTATGGCGCTCGATCCGTCCACCGTGGTTGTATCGGGAGGTTATACCCGACAGACCAGTGGATTACTCCGTTTGAAGTGTAAGGTTAACCGAGAATGCCCTAATGGTGATGGTTAATACACTTGAGCCGGATTAATTCAAGTGGTTCTGCCACAGAATCCACCAAAACCTGTGCCTGAAATCAGAAGTTTTCTCGGACTTGCAGGCTACTACCGCAGATTTATTAAAGGCTTCTCAAAGATCGTGAAACCTATGACTTCTCTGTTGGAAAAAGGGAAAGAATTTAAGTGGGATGATACATGCCAGAAGAGTTTTGAGGAACTGAAGACAAGATTGACCACTGCCCCTGTGTTGATAATGCCAGATATCCACAAAGGGTTTGACGTGTATTGCGATGCTTCACGGATGGGTCTTGGATGTGTGTTAATGCAAGAAGGCAAAGTTGTGGCCTATGCTTCAAGACAGTTGAGAAAGCATGAGTAGAACTATCCTACCCATGACTTGGAATTGGCTGCCGTCGTGCACGCATTGAAGATTTGGAGGCACTACATGATCGGAAACAAGTGTCAGATCTTAACGGACCATAAGAGTCTGAAGTACATCTTCACGCAATAGGATCATAACTTAAGACAACGAAGATGGCTAGAATTAATCAAGGACTACGATTTGGATATCCAGTATCATCCTGGCAAGGCTAATGTTGTGGCAGACGCCCTAAGCCGGAAAGGACAAGTCGATACGATGATTGCTCGATTGATGCCTCAAGAATTATGTTGGGAGATGGCACGTTTGAATCTGGGAATTGTCACTCATGCGAAAACCATGACTATGGAGATGGAACCGACACTAGAACAGGAGATCAGAAAAGGACAGTTGACAGATGCTAAGATCAAAGAGATCAAGATTCAAATTGGTTTAGGCAAAACTAAGGATTTCACCGAAGATGGACAAGCAACTGTTTGGTTCAGAAAAAGGATCTGTGTGCCTGAAATTGATCACCTTCGCGAACTTATTTTGAAGGAAGCACATGATTCCGCTTATTCCATTCATCCTGGAAGTACCAAAATGTATCAAGACTTGAAAGAAAGGTACTGGTGGTATGGTTTGAAAAGAGACGTAGCAACTCACGTAGCTTTGTGTGATGTGTGCCAGAGAGTAAAAGCAGAACACCAGAGACCAGCAGGTTTACTCCAGCCTTTGAAAGTACCTGAATGGAAATGGGAAGAGATTAGTATGGATTTCATTGTAGGGTTACCTCGTACTCGTGATGGTTACGACTCGATATGGGTTATTGTGGACAGATTGACAAAAGTCGCACATTTCATCCCGGTCAAAACAACCTACACTGGAGCCAAGTTAGCAGAACTGTACATGTCACGAATTGTGTGTCTGCACGGTGTTCCAAAGAAGATAGTGTCTGATCGAGGTACTTAGTTCACGTCGCGTTTCTAGCAGAAATTACATGAGTCCATGGATACAAAGCTCAATTTCAGTTCTGCATATCATCCGCAAACAGATGGTCAGACCGAGCGAACAAATCAAGTATTAGAGGATATGTTGAGAGCATGCGCCCTCAAGCATGGAGGTAGTTGGGATAAAAGCTTGCCATATGCAGAATTCTCCTACAACAACAGTTATCAAGCAAGTCTCAAGATGGCCCCATTTGAAGCATTATATGGAAGAAAGTGCAGGACACCCCTGTATTGGAATCAGACAGGGGAAAGTCAAGTTTTTGGACCAGAGATTCTTCAAGAAGCGGATAGACAAGTCCAGATAATCCGAGAAAATCTCAAGACTGCCCAGTCACGACAGAAAAGTTATGCCGATACACGAAGAAGGGAATTGACATTTGAAGTTGGAGACTTTGTGTATTTGAAGGTATCACCCATCAGAGGTTTACGTAGATTCAAAGTGAAAGGAAAGTTGTCACCACGTTATATTGGTCCTTTTCAGATCCTGGAAAGGAAAGGTGAAGTAGCATATCAATTGGAGTTACCAGCAAGATTGTCAGATGTCCATGATGTGTTCCATGTATCACAGTTAAAGAAATATTTGAGAGTGCCAGAGGAGCAATTACCGTTGGAGGAACTTGATGTGCAAGAAGATTTAACTTATGCAGAGCATCTGATTAGAATTTTGGAAACATCTCAGAGGGTTACACGGAACAAGGTAATCAAAATGTGCAGAGTACAGTGGAGTCACCATTCAGAGGATGAAGCTACTTGGGAAAGAGAAGATGAGCTGATGGCAGAATCCCCTCAGCTGTTCCTTAGTCCTTCCTAATCTCGAGGATGAGATTCTCTTTAAGGGGGGTAGGTTTTGTAACACCCAAAATATAGGAGCTAAAATTTCTAAAAAGTATTTTCATAAAAATCATAAATTAAAATTGTGCATGCCTCTTTATTTCTTCCTTCTCCTATTCTTTCTTTCAGCCAGCCCGACCCCTTTTCCTCTTCTTCTTTTTTTTTCCGCGGCCGACCCAGTGGCCGAATTCCTCACCCGACCCTTGCTTTCACCGACAGCTGGGACCCACGTGTCGGCTCTTTCTTCTTCTTCTCTCTTCTTCCCTTACCCAGAGTCCAGAACGACTCCGAGCTGCTGTTCGTACCCCGTTCTCTTTCTTTCTTCTTATCCCGAGTCCTGATCGATTTCCGCAGCACCGCCTTCCTAATCTCGGCCGATCTGCCCCTATAAAATCCTGCCAAAGCCCCGCTTTGCAACCCACGCCAAACTCAAATCTTTTCCTCTACACAACATTGTCGCGCGCCGCTGGAAGTTGCGCCTCGGAGGAACGCCGCCGACCTGTGTCGCCGATTCTCCGTCGACTCGCCGATCTGCAGCTCCCCTGCCGTCTTCAACTCTCGCCAGAGCTCCGCAAGTTGGTGAGCATCAAGCCAACCAGAATCCCCTCTCTCTTTTGCTCCGCCGCCTACCAGATTTCTCGCCGGACCCCTGTTTCCGCCCGCCGCCATGACCGCCAGTTCACAGCCGCCGCACAGCCAACCCGTACCCACCCTCACCTTTGCCATATCGCCCACTCACTACCCGTCATAAACCTAGCTTGAATTGAGCCCCGGAACACCGGAATCGGTGAAGCTCCGGCCGTCCGCCGCCGCACACGCTCGTCGCCGATGCCCAGTTAAAACTCCGCCTCGCCCGACCCTTTTTGTTTTGTCAAGCCGACCCTTCCTTTGCCGCTCGATCTAGATCTAACAGCCAGAATCAATCTTCACTTTGCACGGCCGATTTACCCGACCCACTCTTCACACCTCCGATTCGCCCGACTCTTACTCCGCCGATTCGTTTGATCCGCCGCCGATTCTGATCCAACGGATTAGGTTTACCCGACCCTAGTCGTTCCCGAAACTTTTGTAGGAAGATCCCTAAGTTTTCCAGGAATCAACCCGCAGTCCAGAGCAGTAGAAAATAATTAGAGTTGAGCCCTTTCTTTTTCTATTCCGACCCCTGACTTTTCTAGAATTAGAACCCGCCGTCCAGAACCTATAGTTTTGTACCCCGACCCTCTGTTTAAGGTTTAATTATGTTTTAGCCCCTGAATTCTTCAGATCTAGCCTCGGGAGACTTAAAACTCTAGCAGTTAGGTCCTCAGATCACTATTTTAACCATAGCTTCATCGTTTCAATTCCAATTTCAGCGATTCTCGAGCCCACACGATCTTTGCATCATGAACTGCAACTTTAGCATCTTCTCACCTTCTGTTTGTATTGCTTGTTGTATTGTTTCTTATTTGTTTGTGTATGTTTGCTTGTGTGATCGCGTAGACAACATGACGTTCGAGCCAAATCAAGAGCAAGCTTATGAGGAAGAGAATCAGCAGTTGCTTAACGAAGGCAAATGGATTTCCCCCTCTGCATACTCTATTTGATCCCAACAACTGTATGAAAATACACTTTACTTTATTGTTGCTTGCATAAAATTGATGGGATTACCTATGCTTGGACCCTCACATGATAATTTAAACTTGAAGATTAATTAAATCGTGGTTCGTGGTTTAATGTTATGGTTGATGGTATTGTTATGATTTTGCTAAAGTGGATTGGTATAAACTTAAACCTAGTTAATAGGTGCTTGTTAATAAATACTTGACCAACTAAAAGCAACCGCCGCTGCAAACCCCAGCCTATCCTTGATAGCCTTGCATTTTCACCCCACTTGCTGAGTACCAACCATAAGAGTACTCACCCTTGCCCCCTGCTGTTCAGAAGAGAACTTTGAAGAGTTGATCTTCGACGACTTCGAGGAGTTCTAGGTCCTGCGTTCACCAGTCATCGCCTGTGGAAGACGGAGTTGTTGAAGACTTCGTATAGGGTATAACGGTTTAACGTTAAAGACATCTGTGTCTCCTTTTATACGGAGTGTAATATTGTTAAGTACTTTATTTAGTTACTTTTTGAGCATTGTCTTTGATATATTACACTTTCCGTCTACCATATGTGTGTGAACGAGATCCTGGCGCACATATGAGATGCATCTGGTTCTTTCTAGAATCGGGTGTGACATGCACCAGGAATAAGATCAATTTGGTGCTCAATCCCTCGTATTGGTGGCAGCCCCGCTGGTATCTCACTTGGGAACACATCAGAATACTCCTGCAAAAGGTTAGCAACAGCCGGGGGCAAAGAATGCTGCATATCGTGAACTGAAATCAAAGCATTCTTGCACACCAAAGCATAGGCAACAGAAGTGGAAGCAATCAATTCATTAATATCAGACTTAGTAGCAAGCAAGCAATGTCCTTTCAATCTTATCTCATCTTTCCTGCTACTAACAGATTTGGCATTCTTATCGATCTCAGCTTTAGTTCTCTTAGCTTTAGCAAAACGACTTTCTTATCATGATGTATAAGAGAATATTGATTTGATCTACCATGATGCATGCTATCGGTATCAAATTGCCATGGTCTACCTAGCAGAATATGACAAGCTTCCATAGGCACAACATCGCATTCAACAACATCATGATATGAACCAATAGCGAAATTAATTCGTACCAATCTCGTTACCTTGACCTTACCACTATTGTTGAGCCACCGAATGTGATATGGATGTGGGTGCGGTTTTGTTGTAAGTGCAAGCTTCTCGACCATATCGCTGCTAGCCAAGTTGTTGTAGCTACCTCCATCAATTATCAAACGGCATGAACGCTCTTTAATAACACACTTTGTTTGGAACAGTGTATGCCGTTGATTTTGCTCCACCTTTTCCATTTGTGCACTAAGTACACGCTGCACAATGAGGCTCTCATAATGATCTGCATCCTCTGCACCAATCTGCTCTTCTGGTTGTTCCTTAGTACCTGCATGGTCAGCAGCAAGCAAAGCAAGTGTATCTTCATCAAAATCACTAGCAGAGGAATACCCACCATCTCCTTTGACCACCAAAACGCGCTTGTTAGGGCAGTCACGTTGCACGTGGCCAAAGCCCTTGCATCGATGGCACTGAATATCTCTTGTCCTTCCCGTGGAGGCAACCGAAGATGCACTCGTGGCTGGTTTCTGGACAGTCGTGGTTGCTGAATTTGTCAGGGGAGCACGTGTCTTATCGTTGGATGGAGCGGGTATTGTCGACCGACTCGGAAATGTAGAAGGTGCAGGAGCTCATCCGGTCAATGAGGTAGATGTGCGCGGCTGCCATGATGAAGGTTTTCCTGCAGAAATATTAGTTCTTGTACTAGCACGTCGTCCTAGCACTTCCCTTTCAGCTTTACAAGCAAGATGGAACAAACGGGTTACGTTAGTATAATCTTTATAAGCAAGAATGTCCTGAATTTCTCGATTCAAACCTCCTAAAAATCTAGCCATAGCAGGTTCGTCATCCTCCACTAAATTACAACGCAACACACCCATTTGTAATTCCTGATAGTATTCTTCTACACTTTTATTACCCTGTCTCAATTGTTGCAATCTATGTAACAGATCACGCGCATAGTAAGAAGGAACAAATCTAGCCCGCATGACCCGTTTCAAGGCATCCCAGGTTTGTGGAATATTATTAGGATTTTTCTTAGCATGTTCTATCCACCAAACAGAGGCAAAATCAGTAAATTCACTAGTAGCAGCCCTAACACGTATATTCTCAGGAAATTCATGACATGCAAACTTTTGATCAACAGCAATTTCCCAAGTAATGTATGCATCAGGATCGTATTTTCCATCGAAAGAAGGTATCTTAAATTTTATTTTACTGAAAGCATCATTATTATTGTGTACCTCACGTCGTCGATGTCCACCCATACCTCTCCGATTAGTTCGTAGTCGTCGGCGACTAGGAGCATCTTGGTCATCTAGTTCAGTATCAGCGACATAATCATCCCAATTATCCTCGACACGCTCATCCTTCTTGTTTTCTCCCTCATGCCCATTTGCAGTTCTGGCATGCATCTCATCAAAACGCCTCAAAAGAGGAGCAAGGCTTTGGTCAATATGAGCGACCGACGTCTCCAGCCTTGTAAGCTTGGTGTTGGTGGCAAGCTGCGTGGCCTCCAACTGCCCAATCTTATCATTTGACACCAGCATATCTTCAGCAAGCCCATCTACATGCCTCCTCATCTTATTTTCAAAATGTTGTATGATTCCCTTTGTACGAGGAGAGTGATCTAAACTCCCATCACCCTCTGATCCTGTCATGGTTAGATGAACAAAGGAAACATGAAAATAGGTGAAGAAATAAGATCCTACAACTAATGGGATGTAGCTACTGCAAGGCGCTCACACTCAACCTGTTACACAAGCTCTTACCAATTCTTACCTTGCTCAACAGGAGGGGACGGCAACCAACAAGTCTGCAACCGTGGGATGAAGTGTATCGGTGCCGCAACAACAGGACCTGTCAAGCTGTAGTCGAATATGTGGAGCTATAGGTGGGCTGAAGCAAGGATGAACTAGCACCACATTAGTTACAAAAGCAAGCTGAAAAATCGTTCAACGGCGGTACTATGCTGGTCCTAGCCTAGACCGTGCTAGAGACGCGAGCCTGGGCACAAATGAAGTCACGAGACACCACCGAAGAACAAAAAAGATGCACAAAGAACAGCCCCTTTTTCTTCCCTTCTTTTTCTTCTTCTTCTTTTTTTTCTTTTCTTTTTCTTTTTTTTCCTTCTTTTTCCTTCTTTTTTTTGTTTTTTTCAGGGGATCCTCAAAACTGATTATATAACCTAAAAGACTTCAAAAGAGCCACACAGCACACAAACTTTTCCCAAAAGGGTAGGGGTATTCCGGTAAAAAAAAGATACTCTCTCTCTCTCTCTCTGGAGTAAGCCGAGACTATATGTATTCGTGCAAAGTTGTGGTTTGAGTAAGCCGAGACTACTTCTGCCTTTCTGGAGTGCTACAAAATATGCAGTATAAGTGCGAATAGCAATGGAATTTTATAACACGGCGCAATAACCAATTCGAACTAGGAAACCGATCCCTACTCGAATCACAGCACTGCGTGCGATTCGGTCACAAACCAACACAGAATCTAACTCGGACTTGAACACGAATATGGACTCGGATTCCGCCAACACGGAGTATGTATGGTAGCGCACGATTGTGAATAGAATGTGACAAGAACTCGAAACGCTAAAGGACTAAAACTAAGACCAGCAACTCGACGCAACCGATGCAACCGAAAATTCAACAAGCCCTAACTAAGCAGTGCTAGCAAAGGCTCAAACGAGTTTATAGGATTGAAGGTAAACTAATCTACTATTTTTTTTGGCTTTTTTGGACTATAGGAAAAATAAAACAGCGAAGATTAGAAGTCTCTCACCGATAAACCTTGCTCTGATTACCAACTAATGGCGACCTGCTAGGGTTTGATTCCCGATCTTTCGATGAGAGGCGTGGATAACTCGATTGGTCGATGGAGGCGACGTTCACGGCCCGACTACAGCCTTCCAAGCTGCGCCTTAGCAACCGATACACCCCCTCCAATGGCTGTCGCGATCTTGTGGAGCGCGGCACCCGGCCACTAGGGCACTCGTACTGCAAGCAATCGAAGAACTAGCAAGAACAAGTATGACAAGTACTGAATTAACTAGATGTAAATGAAGGTTTCACACACAATCTCAATAATGGTGGGGTTCCGAAGACAAGAAGACGGGCGGCTGATCCAGCACGCGCGCTTGCAAGCAAGTAGCGAAGGCTAAACTTGATCTAAACAAAACGCAAGCATCCTTGGTGGTGGCTAAGGGGTATAAGTACGTGGGAGGACGACCACAGGGGTGCTGGGGTCGTACTCCAACCCTAGGACGCGTCCATAATGGACTCAACTTGATACACGGCCCATTGGGCCAAAACAGGGTGACGCAGCACCATGTGCAGAAAAGGACTCTGTATTAATTTTACGATTGCGGCCGACTCGTAACAGATATGGATATGAGGCCGGATCCGTTTGAAAGAAGACTTCATAATCTTTCCACGAAGTACTTGAACGCCCCAATCCGAGTTCATATGCGACCATGGTGTCCGTCACAAGTTGGTACTGTTCTGCAGTTCGAATCCAGCCTGCGTGAATCCGTTTCCCTTTCGGTCGCCTCCTTGGTTCCTAAGCAAAACAAGAGTACACGGGTCTCCATGGTCTAAACATGATGTACATGAGCTTAGATTTGAACTCATCTGATGATTAAGTTGATGCGCACGAGTACGAGTAATAGGACCAGCAATAGGTACTTGTGTCGGAGTGGATGTATCGTTGATGTTGATGTCCTCATCAATTGGTATTCATGCGCTTGCGGATTAGTTCAGATAGGCTAAGGTGTGCCAACAATCACTTGAATCTTCCTTCTTTGTCTTGAGGGCCTTGGGACTTGATTCAACCTTGTCACTTGAACTAGCGTTGAGTGCTCCATTCTTGTTCACTTTGTGGCTAAGTGACTTGGCCACATCCCTCTCAACCAACTCTTGATGGAGAATTTCACCAAGAAGTTGATTGGGTGTTTTGGTTTTTAATTTGCATATCCCCTAATCATTGTTGCAAGATTAGGGTACCTTGGTGTGAAAGCCCTAAGCAATTTCTTTGTTACCTTGGGGTCATCCCACTTGGTGCTTCCAAGAGATCTAATGTCCGACACAAGGACCATAAGTCTATCATACATTTGCTGTCAGACTCGGGTACACGGGACTGTACATGTGGCATACTTTTCCAAGGATAAGGGTTGGGACATGGCCCACGCCTTACATCTGTGTAACTACTCGTAGCCTAGTAAAACTGCTCATACAGTAGTAAAACTAGTCGGATACAGTAGGGAACTACCAGAAAAGTACTCAGGTAGGACTCTAGAGCATGTATCCGACTAGGACTTCCATGTAAACCTGTCCCCCCAGACTATATAAGGGCAGACAGGACCCCCTCCAAGGGAGAACCCAGCGATCCTGCAACACCTCGACTGCCTCCCGATTGCCTGCACGGTCCGCCCTGCAACACGGGCGATCGGATTACACTCTATTAGTGTGCTCCACGAGCTTCTCTTTTTACGCGCAGCGCCGACTGCTTTAGTTTCCTCTCAACGGTTGCTACAATACCCGGGTAGTGTACGCTTATCGTGACACCTCGACTCTTCTGTACGCCTATGCAACTACGCGTGCACGTGGCCAAGCTCCCTGCACAATGGTTTACGGTAATCAGGGATCAGGTGCTTAGCGTAGCAGGCTACCTAGCCGGTGTCATTATGCGACCCAGCACGAGTACAACGCGAAAAATTTTACATGCATTTTACAATGCCGGGATTTGCTCCCAATGCGATATCATGTATATCAGTTACAATATACTTTTATGTTAACCTTGCAGGGGACCTGAACTGGACCATACTACTAGGCACGTCGGATTCAACTCCGACTAGTTGGCTTCGTCAACAATCGCCCACGACTACTTCTTCGCGAGAACGCTTAACTACACCTTGCCAGATTCGACTCCGACTAGTTGGGCTAATCGTCAGCCGTCGACGACTACTTGCCTTCGTGAAGAATGCACGGCGACCCGTGGGTGACTACTTTGACTACTCGTTTCACCTACAACCTAGTCAGAATCGACTCGGCTCGGCGTTACGCTGGCGACTACTTCGACTACTCAGTTCGCCTACAAGCTAGCCGGAATCGACTCGGCTCGGCGTTCCGCTGGCGACTACTTTGACTACTCGTCTCGCCTACAAAACTAGTCGGAATTGACTCCGACTAGTCGCCTTCATTGATAGTTCAAGTTTTAGCGGCGACTTGGCCAATACCTGGCTCAGGGGCTGGGTATGACACGGCTCTCAGCAATGAAGATTGCATGCCCCGATTCTTTGGACCCTTTATTCCAAAACTTGGGGATTTGGATTCAAGGCTCAGGGGCTACGGGACACGTGTCATAAGCGACTTATTTTTCAAAACTGTTGGAAGATAAGGATAGAAGACTCAAGATTGAATTGACCCTCAGCATGATTCACCGAGTCAACCTAAGGCTCGGGGGCTACTCCATATGGAGTGCGAGTTTAGTCGCACCCCATATAAAAGAAGACAACTACTCAGGGCATGAACACCTCACAGCCTCGATGCAGTCAAGGAAGTACTCAGAGGACATCTTCAAGATGAAGTTCGGGAGAACTCAAAGACGCCTTCAAAATACTCGGACGCCTGCAGTACTCGGCTACGAAGAGCTCGGAGGCTTGTCAGACCGGGGTACACGGGACTGTACACGTGGCATACTTTTCCTAGGATAAGGGTTGGGACATGGCCCACGCCCTACATCTGTGTAACTACACGTAGCCTAGTAAAACTGCTCATACAGTAGTGAAACTAGTCGGATACAATAGGGAACTACCAGAAAAGTACTCGGGTAGGACACTAGGGCATGTATCCGATTAGGACTTCTATGTAAACCTGTCCTCCCAGACTATATAAGGGCGGACAGGACCCCCCTCCAAGGGAGAACTCAGCGATCCTCCAGGGAATCACCGAGGAGATCACCCAATCATCATCAAAGCCAATACAAACCACACAGTACATAGGGTATTACGCTCTCGGCGGCCCGAACCTGTCTACATCTTGTGTTCCTTGCACCTTCAAGTTCCTGATCTCGGTGACACCCTACCTACAAACTCACCAACTCGGGGGTATCCCTCGGTGGGCGTGACAGTAAAACACCAACATTTGCCTCACGGTTTCTTCATCATGCATGACAAAATGCTCTAACTCTTCTTGCAAAAAGTCCATCTTGCCTTCTCTAACTTCATCAATCCCCTCATGAGCCTCTGTCAATGTGTCCCAAATTTTCTTTGCCATTTCAACATTGCGGACTTTGTTGAATTCTTGAGCACAAAGAGAGCTTGTGATCACCCTCACGAGTTGCGCATTGCGGAAGTAGTCTTGAGCTTGTTTGACCGTGGGTACACCATTTGTTGGGGGAGTCACACCTTGTTGGCAGTCAATTTCTATAATTTTTACCACCCACATTTCTCTGGATTCCAAACTTTCATGGCCACAATCATGCTAAAACAATTAACCCTGATGAGTTCCAATAGTTGTGGTGATTATTTAGTTTTAGGAGCTCACTATCCAAAATTTGGCCAAATTGGGAGAAATCTCAAGCCGACCGGCCTCTCGTAGGCTGGCCGGCCAGGCACTGTGGCCTTTCAGGCCCAAACTTCATCTGCATGCACACAAACACAAGTCCAAGCCATCCTGACTAGCCCATCACAAAGAAATACATCCTACAGTCGAAAGGCTTGAGCCATGGATTAATGGACCCACATGCAGCGACTACCTTAGTCTTCAGGCTCAAAACTGCCTTCCAGGAGCACATGCACGCAATGATCAACAAGTAGCTGAAACGGAGGGCTGAGAGGAGCCAGAGGTAGGCCAACCGGCCTTGACAGGGCCTGTAACTGTCCAACCTTAAAGAGATGCAACCGTTACCAACCTCCAGGAGTGATCAGGAGCGTCCACAAGAAAGGCGGTTACACGTGGTAACTTCCTTAGGTCGGCTGGCCTAGGGGAGGCCGGCCGGCCTGCCTCTGCAATGCCACGTGTCCATCTTCACGTGGAAGTTACATCAACCGCCATACATACTTACAAGACAAGCTACGCAGCAAGAACCAACCTTGAAAGCCTATAAAAGGTAGCCCACACCTCCATTCAAGAGACCATCCTTGGAGAGAAGAAGAGTCTTGGTGTTGTTGCTCTACCTTCATGTAGAATAGGGAGAGTGTGAGGTGAGAGCCAAGCTAGGAGAGGAGCCGGGTTCCCTCGGTCCTACTCCAACGTTGTAGCCACCTCGGAGGAATAAAGCTTCATTAGTAAGTTCCTTGTTTATCTTCAATATCTCTCTAGTAATTCTCTTTACTTTTAGTACTTGTTTACTTACTTCCTTCAATCTGCATAATCCCTTGTGTGCGTGGGTAGCAAGTTCTATCCATTTGGGGTTTCTTCTAGTCTTAGCGCGAGGCAGAAGTCAGTAACTTGATAGTGTAGGTGCGGTGCCCAGGCTAGATAGTTATCGGGTTGTGTTCCACCCCACGGAACAGTGTGGCAGGCGGCAGGTGGTGACAACCCTATCTGTCCCTCGTAGTCCACTACGTTCGAGTGTTTTCATAGTAGTAGTAGCAGGTTGCCGTTGGACTCCCCTCTCACCCCTTTCTGAGGTCCTTCCTCTTCCAGCTGCCGAAGCAGATCAAGTTAGTAGATAGCAAGTTATCTGGGTAACGAGTTGGCTAACTGAAGTTAGGCTCTCTACCCTCTTACCTCTTCTCCCCTGGTGGGTCCGGCTGAATAGTTCTAGGTCTGGATGCGCTTATCGTTCCTTGGATTCGATATCCCAGGTAAACTCCTTGGTGAAAGCTACATCGGTATCCGTGCGCTTGTGGATTAGTTCGTATAGGCTAAGGAGTGCCAACACACCTACAACAACAACTTCCCAAATACAGGGGTGAAGCCTGTAGAGATGCATTTTCATGTCATATGACAACTTAGGATAATCCGTCACATCAAAGAAAGGAGGTTTTCCCAAGTGGGCCGATTGAAATTCTGAAGTAGGATATTGAGATGATGCATAGTTATGAGGAACTTGATGTAACCCGAAGAAAGGATGCTTCTCGCTTTCTTCCTTGATTCTCTTGCTTATTAACTTCTCGGCCTTCTTCTCAATTTTGGTCTTCATCTTCTCTTTTCTCCTTCTTCTTGCTTCCTTGTCCCCACCCTCATCTTCACCACTTGAACTTGAGTCATCACTTGAGATAGATCCATGAATGGAGGGTGGGCGGATTATCCTGCCAAAGGGGTTCCCGGAACCTCCCCCAAAGCCTAGATCGGCAGCGGCTTTAATGGTTAAGCCTTAATCAAGATATTAGGCTTTGATACCAATTAAAAGGATCTTGATGATGCCTAGAGCACCGGACTTCCGACAAAAAGGAAAGTTCTTATACCAAATACAAAATTAAACTTGACACTGCAGAACCTGGCTGAATTAAAAGTTGCGCAATGATACTAGGAGACTTCTGCAAGTGATCTTTGCAAGCACAACAACTTGAGTACGTAGATCGGAACAAAACAAACTCTAGGTTAACAAAAACTTATTAAATTCAATTAGCACAAGACACAAGAGATTTGTTTCCCTAAGTTCACTCCCACTAAGGAAGCTACGTCGCCCTTGAGGAGTTCACAAAGGGCAGGGTCTTACACTAACCCTTTTCCTCCCTCAATCAACCACAAAGGAGGATTGAGTCACTTGCTATGAAATCCATGAAGGATGGGTAATACAAACTTCCCGGGGCGCACACACATGAGAGGACACTTAACCAGACAACGCCAAACTATCTAGAAGCAAGCTTCAAGAGTAAGAAACGTGAATCGATGGATGAAGATGCTTCAAGTGCTCTTGAGATGAACGTGGATGACCTTGCAATCAAATGCTCAAGCCACAAACCTCAATCTTGCTCTCGCCCAAGCCCTAGCAGAAATCAACTCAAGGATTAGCTCAATGGAGGGATTGGAGAGTGGAATAGAAGCTCTTGGAGGTGTAGAGTTTGTGGAAAGTCAGCAGCTTGAGAAGAGGGGGCTGAGGGGTATAAATATCGAAACCCTAAAAACTAGCCGTTAGAGTGCTGGTTAAGTGATTATCGGAACTTCCGACCCCGGGTTGGAACTTCCGACCCTATTAAATCAGCCTACCCGACGACCCCCTGTCGGAAGATTCTAACAACTTCCGACAGGTGTCAGAACTTCCGACCCCCTGTCGGAACTTCCGACAACTGCATGATAGCAATGTGCAAGTGTGTCATTTGTGTCTCTCATATGTGGTTAGCATCTCAATTAAGCACTTTGACATCTTCTTTTGAGCTCCAACACCGTCTTTAAGATAAATTGGCATCTTTTCATGCTCTTTTTGATTTCATTAAATTTCAACCTGTCCATAACTTGATAAACACATTAGTTCCTTAATTATGCATGTCATCAACACCAAAACCCACTTAGGGGGCCAAATGCACTTTCAGTGAGAACTTGCTACTCTACATCACTGCGACCACTCATGTGATCAGCATAGCCATCGTGGTGGAGCGGTCCGAGGAGGGCCATGGATTTGGTGTGCAGAGGCTGGTGTATTTCGTCAGCGAAGTACTCTCTGAATCAAAGGTCCATTACCCACCAATTCAGAAACTTCTCTACGCAATACTCGTTACATCCAGGAAGCTTCGCCACTACTTTGACGAATACCAGATCTTAGTTGCCACTGATTTCCCATTGGCAGATATTCTCCACAATCGGGATGCCATTGGACGCATCTCCAAGTGGGCAGTGGAGCTGGGGGCTCTCTCCAATGACTTCAAGTCATGCACAGCTATCAAGTCGCAGGCACTAATTGATTTCATGGCAGAACGGCGGGAAAATCAGATTCCGACTCCAGTTGACAGGCCAGAGCATTGGGTAATGTATTTTGACAGCTCTCTCAAGCTCGAAGGTGGTGGTGCTGGAGTACTCTTCATATCTACAAAGTGTTTGAAAATCAAATATGTTCTTCAAATCCTTTGGAAAGTGTCCAAAAATGTGGCCAAGTACGAGGAGCATCTATATGGCTCCGCCTGACGATCTCCCTCGGCATTAAGCGACTACTTGTCTACGACGACTCCTTATTGGTTTTTCAACAAGTCAACAAGGAGTGGGACTGCAACAAAGAAGCTATGGACGCATACGTAATGGAAGTACGGAATCTGGAAAATAAGTTCTCAGAGCTGGAGATTCATCTTGTGATCAAGACAACAATGTTGGAGCAGACGTACTATCCAAGCTGGGTTCTACCTGCACTCAGGTTCCAGCAGGTGTATTTGTCCAAGAGCTTAAGCACCCATCCATCAAGACTTCGGCTCAAGGCACCACCGATCCAGGTCTACACGAACCAGATGTTGGCGGTCCTTAGCCTATCTGAATAAATCCGCAAGCGTACAGATGCCAATGTAGCTTTCACCTCGGAGTATTCCAGGGTATCAAATCCACAACGAACGAGAAGTTATGTGTAGTAAGCATGGTGTAGTTTTTCCTTGTTGAGATGATGAATAGTTGCTTTGTTAATTTCCTTCCCATGCCTAGTTACAACTTTGTGCTCTACCTAGTTTTGAGTTTGTTGGCTTACTTGATAAAACCTTAAGCTTGAAACTTACTTATGGGTAGCATTAAGCATAATCTGAATCTAGGTTGTTGTGAGCTAAGATATGGTAGAATAGAGTTGCTATGATCTTTTCTAGCATGATGCTTGATATCCGGAGTATTATTTTGAAAATACAAAAATAAAATAAAGTTCCTCAGTGATAAGAAATTCCTATCCAAGGTCATATGTTGACTAAATTTGAAAACCTTCTACTTATGCAACTTGTTTTCTCATTGAGTTTTGTCAAACTGTTGTGACCCTTTGTGAGATGCACTTCATACTCCCATGATCAAGATCACGTACACATCTCCACCATATGCTAGGCTTCTACACTAGAAGATAGCAAGCACGTTTTCCATCCACCCACAAAATAAAACGCTATCTTGTTCCATGACCACTCTCTCCAATGTTATCATTATGAGAAAAATGATATGGGCTATGCAAAAAGAAATAAAAGACATGCTCAAGAAACCATGAGAAGAAAAAAAAGGAAGTTGCACAGATGAAGGTCCACAAAAAAAAGGAGAAGAAGGAAAGATAACCCATATCCAAGAAAAAGAAATAAAGGAGAGAGATGGTCCATGAAAAGAAGGTCATATACCATCCACCAAAAAATATCCACACACATCCACATCTTGATCAAGGTTTATGACTTGTCTCTCCTTTGGATCCGGTTTTTGACTTCAAATCCTCCATACCTATAGCTCCACAAAAACAAGCCATCAGAGGTAGGATGAGCAAGAAAGGCAAAATAAAAGCCTTGGTGAGGAATCAAACACATTGAGCGATCTGAGAGATCATTTGAGGAACTTTAACATTTCTTTTGAAAAACTCTAAAAAACCTCCGAATTGATGGTTGAATAGAAGGATGGGTAATTAGCACTCTATGAAACCGTTCTAACTCTCAACCGCCAAAGCTATACGCCCCACAGGAGTAAAGTGAAGGGTAAGATCAATGCCAACTTATTCAAACCATGGTAAGAACATTTTGTTGTGCCCAAGGTATAAGTTGGAAATGCAACATTGTAGCAACTCCTGATCAACAACCTAAGTCTAAACTTTGCTTGGGACAAGCAAAGGGCTAGCTTGGGGGAGTTGTTGGCGGTCCTTAAATGCAAAATCCAACCGCCAACTATACTCTATAAAGCCATTTCAGGAATACAAGTCCAAAATGAGATGAAAACACGTAGAAGACGCAGAAGAAGTACACAGAAGATCCCATCCTGTGTCACACATACAAGTAAGGGCCCACCTAGCAGGGCAAACCGATGTCTTAAGGCGACAAACACAGAGAATCAAGTTATGGACCCACCTACCAGCCTCCCATGCGAAGGTAGTGCTGAGGGGGGCCCACTAGGGGTCGCCGACCCAAGGGGTTGGCCAAACCTGGCCGGCTTCCCGTCTCCCTCAGCTTATGCGGGAAGAGCTCCCGCACCCTCCTACGTTAGTTTCCAGATGTTTCCTTACTTACCTCGGCCACGAACCGCCCTTGGAAGACTATAAAACGAGGAGGACACCCCCCTCACTCCACACACCACACTTGAAGCCTCTCTCCCTCTCTCTAGTTCTAACTTGTACTCCTTAGGCTAGTGGAGCTAGGCTAGTTATCTTCTCTTAGCGAATCCAAGTCGTCCTCGGGGTCGTTGAGCAACCATTGGCCCTTGGTATGGCTTTGTATCCAACTCATCGGTACTCTACTCATAATATAGAGTTGATTCATGGTTATCTTGCTATCTTGATAGTATGCTATACCATGTCTTTTGCTCCCTCAAGTTATATAACCATGTTTACCTTAGCTTTAAGTCTCAACATCGGTTTGGTGTGCATTCGGGCTTGCTCTAGTTCTACGCCTGTCCATCATCATGGTGGGGTTTCAGGAGGGGCTAGAGTAGTGATCTTGTGCATAGGCGTGGTGTCTAGGGCACGAAGGATCCATCGAATATGACTGCATCCCACGTTCTGTCGGGGTAGGCGGCAGGTCGTGACAGACCTGTCCGTCCCTTGTAGTGCCCGACGTTCGGATGTGGTGTAGGAGTATAAAGTGCTATTCCGGGTTGCTAACAGACCAGCACTAGGTAGTCTTTCCTTGTCAGACCCGGGGCCACCGGACTGCGCACATGACATAGAATATTCTGGGATAACGGATGGGGCATGTCCCATACCTTATGTCTGTTGTAATGTACTCACATGCGAGTGGGACTAGTTGGTATAGAAGAAGACTACCCGAGTAGTACTCGGGTAAGATTATTAAGCTAATATCGGTCTCGGATTCCATGTAACCCTATCCCCCCAAAGTATATAAGGGTGGGCAGGGACCCCCTCCAAAACATAACCAATCCAAGGCAATACAAACCACCATACAGGACGTAGGGTATTACGGACATCGCGGCCCGAACCTGTCTAAACCTTGTGTTGCTTGCACCTTCGAGTTTCTGATCTCGGTGACACCCTACCTACAACCTCCCACCTTAGGGGTATCCCTCGGCGGGCTTGGTGGTAAAACACCGACACCCCGTATGTTGAATGCTTAAATCTAATGCTAACCATGTGTCTTATAACCCTTGCTAACTTGAGTAGGTAACACTAGGACAACCTTTAATGCCCATGCTCCCGGCAATGGTGCCAGAAATACTTGTTGGCGTTTTTTAGCATCATCACCAGCATTGTTAGCCCATGGCAACGACGCACCAAGAAACGCCATGCTGGTATGTCTTAATGTTTACAGAATAAATCCGCAAGCACACGGATATACCGTTGTAGCATTTCACCCGGAGAGTATTCAGGTACTGTCATTTATATTTTCTCAAAGGATGGCATGGTGTAAAAGAGTTTACTTAGGTACATAATCAGAACAAGATGCTTAAGCTATAGACTATATTTCATACAGGGGTAAGTTATGATAAATGAAGTATAGGGGTAATGTGACACACACACAAGCCAATCTCATGAATAAAGAATAACAAATAAACCAAAGGTTAGTGGGAGCATAGACATAAAAGGGTGTCCTAGCAACATCTACTCAAGTTAGCAAGGGTTATACAACACATGATTAGGGTTAGGATTAAGCATTCAACATTACGGGGAGACTACCCAGTACTGGTCTGCCAGCAACCTGGAATAGCACATTAGACTCCTACACCACATTCGAACGTGAGGGGCTATAGAGGACGGACAAGGTTGTCACCACCTGCCGCCTACCTGTTGGGTATTTTAACGATCACAAATAAATCTGCAAGTGTATAGATACCATTGTAGCTTTCACCCAAGAGTATTCTAGGGTATCGTATCCACTAAGGAATGTGTGTATACTCTCTAAGATTCAGGTTAATTCAAGGACACCACACTGGGTAGAGAAAAGGGGTAGAGAGGATTCCTAAGGCTTAGAATTCAAAGGCAAGATAGGACTATCCTGGTTGTTTACTTCGGGCTACTTGTTCTGCCGGATAAGACTAGGTTTGCTCTAGTAATACGGAACTAGGTGTGACACCTGTAACACATCGGGTGTTTAAATTACAAAATAAGCCTCATTAGCTTAACACAATGCATAAATAACTAAGCAATGTTTAAAAGAAACGAATTATAAATTGGTTTTGCTTTGAATTAAAAATAGATGTGTATATGTGCATAAATACATGTACTTTAATCAAACAAATTAAATAACTCTCACCTCAACGCACTTGGCGGCAAAATTTAATAGACACACCATCGATGACAGGATAAACAAAAGTCTAGTTGAAGCCTAGGAAAGAATACAAATTTTTGCCCAGGAAACGACGTGCCCTCCGAATCATACTTTTTGAGTTTTTAAAATAACCTCAAAACTAGAACTCAAATGAACTTTGGCATGAAACAAAACTTGTGTAACTTTTCATTTTGAACAACTTTCATGTTCAGAGATTTTTGAGTTGCAACAAAAAAATTTGAGAAACACGTGAATTTGCAAATCAGCCCCTGCCTTTTTCTCTATTTTTCATTTCAGACCCTTCTTTCTCCGCTTCTCCCGACCCTCCGACACGCAGTCGCTGCAGACCCTCCCTTCTCCGCTCCGCCTAACCCTCCGCCCGCCGCGCAGTCGCCGCTGGCCACTTGGCCGGCGATGCCTGACCGACGTTAGGCGCCAAGCCAATAACTGGCCACGCCCCGCTCGCACGCGCTCCTCCCCAGTCCGCGCACGCCATGCGCACGCCGGCGACGCGCGCCTCTGCTCGCCGCCCGCCGCACCCAATGGCCAGTCCGCGTCGTGCCCGAGTCCCCGCCGCATCCCGCTAGTCGCCGTGCTCGCCGTCCAGCAAGCCAGCTGCTGTAGCTCCTCGCCCAACCCACGCCCGCGTGATCTCCCCCTTCCCCACGCCAAATCCCCGGCGCCCAATCCCCTGCCCACGACCGCCGCACGCCGCGCTGGCACTGCTCGCCGCCCACCGCGATTAGTAACGCGCCCCCGTCGTGCCGCCCCTCCCCAGCGTCGCCCGGCCCTCTCTCTCCCTCCTGCCGCCTATAAAAGGCGACACAAGGCTACTCGCGCGCGCCTCAACCCACCAGAACGCCGCCGCCGCAGCCATTGCCGCTGCCGTGCACCACCCGCCCATGGAGCCCCATCCTCCAGCCTCCAACTGCCCAAACCCATCACCCAGCGAGCTTGCCCTCCCTCCACTGAAGCTCACCGGCCTCTTCCCCGACCATTACATTTTTCAAAATTAATCTGCTGCACAGAAATTTCTGAAATTTTAACAGTGCTTTTGTCTCTGCATAATGTGCTCTAAATAAAAATGTCATCACCAGAAGTTACCCAGAACAGTGTTTATGCTTAATCCATGCTTGTGCTTAGAAATTAAGTTTCCAATATAACACAACCCCTTCTTGTTTAGTGAAATTAAATAGTTTAAGTTATACTCTATTAATGATTGCTCAAAGAACTCTTAACTAAGTAACTTCACAACCAAATGTATGTTTGTGGACTGCAACTTTATCGTGAAGGAAAAATAATCGTCATATACCATCACTACAACTTACACTTGTGCATTCATATAGAATCGACTACTCTCACCGATGGAACGTACGAGCTGGTGCCCGAGTCCAAGAGTGAGCAGCGTGAAGCTCAAGTGAATCTATCTAAAGCTTTCGAAGACCCGAACCCGAGTTCGGACGAGCCCCAAACTAACTTTACCCAAGAAGGCAAGCCCTAGAGCATGAACCCTGTTTTTCTAAATTATGAATCTTAATACTCTATTCTACTTGTGCATTAAGTTATTAGGAGTTGAATGAAACACTTAGTTGCATGATCCTAGGTACCCATGCTCTGAACACTAGATGTAAGGTTTGATAGAATGCTATGCTAATAGGACTCCGGTAAAATTCGAGTGATTTCCAGTCACTCGCGAGAATTTAGGAGTTGAATGTTTACTACATGCTGCAATCATAAGGTCGACGGATGGGGCTATGGTACGATGTTTATGTTGATGATTGAGGCCCCATCTGTTTAGTGAAAAATGCTAAGGCCGCAGTGTGTGGTAGTGGTGGTTAAGTCTTTGAACGTACTAACCACATGCCGAGAATATGGTAATCGGTAAGCTTAAATACCGTATTGAACCGAGGCCGGAATATACTCCCCACCGTCTTGAATTCGTTCACATCTAGCGAATGGCGGGTGCATGTGCCGCCATGGCCGGGTCCATGGGGACGTGTAGTCCAGGGCGGTGGGCCTGTTCCGTGAAGCGGGAATTCAAGCGAAAAGTTGCACGTGTGACTCTGGGAGTAACCACGTGACGTGTGTTTAGGTTTCCCTTGCAAGGTTAAGAAATTCGATTCGAATCGTCCGTTTCTCGCGGTTATTGAGACTGCTTGACCCGTTTACCACATAGAGTAAGAAGAGGAACAATGATGATGATTAATCTTGTTGGATGAAAAATTAATTCTTTCACCATGTATGATATTGGATAGTTGCTTACCTAGAATGGTTAAAGAAAACTAGAATCTGGAGCTAAAATTTTAAAGTAAGGACCTACTTGGATATGCTTTTCGGCAAAACAAACCCCTCAAGCCAAAAAGCCTTGCATGTCTAGGAGTCGGCTAAGTATATTCCACTAGTCGGGTAAGCCTTGCTGAGTGTTAGTATACTCAGCCTTGCTTGTGGCTCGTTTTCAGGTGATACTTTCGAGGATATGATCACTAGTTTGACTTGGCCGTGTATCCTTCCTCCTGGTTGGTCGGTGGAATGGGATGCGCCCCCGGCAAATGACGATAATACCGAGTGATGTCTCGTACGGGCTTCATCGAGACATCGTGTATCGTTGAGTAGTTTATCGTTATTTTTCCGCTGCATTGCACTCTAAAGAACTCAATTACTTTGAACTTTGAAGTACCTTGTTTTACGAACTCGAACTCAGTTGTAATAATAATTTATGATGAACCCTGTGGTGTAAAATTTGTGGAATGTTGTATCCTCTGGGCTCACCTTCGTGTGAGTACATGTATGTGTGGTTTCGATCAGCAAAAACCGTGGTTGTATCGGGAGGTTACCCGACAGACCAATGGATTATTCCGTTTGAAGTGCGAGTTAGCCCAGATTGTCCTTGTGGTGATGGTTAGCGCGCTTGAGCCGGATTAATTCAGGTGGTTCTGCCACAACATCCTGGGTGTCTAAACAGCTAGACAAAGATCCATAACATGAAATCAGGCATAAAAGAGCAAGAAAAGTATAAAACAACTTACCAAATCTACCTTTCAAGCAAATGAATATGTGTATATGTATATATGCATATACATGTGAACCCTTTCAAACAAACCCTTGTAACTTTCAAATTTGATCACAAATGACCCTAAATATTTAATGGCACATCCGTCATAACAAGAGCAACAAAAGTCTGGTTGAACTCAAGGGCTAACAGTGCAAAAATTCACATGAAATGACATGTCATTTAGATCCTAGTTTTTGAAAATTTAAAATAACTTTTTATACATTGCTCAAACGAACATAGTCATGAAAGATAAAATGTATATCTTGAAAAGTTGAGCAAAAATGGTATTCAAATGTTTTTGATTGGACCTTGGGAAGAATGAGTTTTAGCTCCCTTTTCACCCAGGCCCCTGCTGTTTTTGCTTCTTGCGCTTAAGTCCCATCACCTTCTCCCTCCTCTCTCTTCCCTCTGCCCTGTCCCATCACCGGCAGGCCATCTGGCCGGCGCACCCCGGCACAACTGAGCCCGCCCGGCCATGTGGGCCCAGCAGCACCCTGGAGATACAACGTTGGCCCACAAAATCCCACTCTCCCCCTCTGGAACCCTCCATGCGGTGGCATTTTTCTGCCGCGGGCGCTGCTGGCGCCACGGGAAGCCTCACCGGTGATAGCAAGGCAGCCGTGCCCCCGGATTTGGAACCCTAGTCGCACCTTCCCCAGCAACTCATGCCCAGGCCGCCATCCTCCCTCTCACGCCTATAAAAGCCCCACCGAGGTCCCAGAGCTCGCCGCCCCCAACCCAACTCCGGCGAGTCGCCACCCGTGCGTGGACGCGCCGCTCCACCCCAACATTGCCCAAACCAACCCTCCCATCACCTCCTCCGCCTCACACTGAAGCTGCACGACTGGTCCCCGCGCCCTCTTCCTCACCGGAGCGCCGCCACCACCACCCGCAACCGCTGCTGGCTCTGTGCCACGCCGGCGAGCCGCCTCGGTCCACCACTTCCCCACCCAAGGCCACAATCACGTGCGGTTTGGTCCCCTCTTGCCTCTCCCACCCTCGCCGCCCACCACCGGCGACCCTAGTCATCGGAATTTGGCCGGTCGTCGTCGTTCCCCTACACAAAGGACCCATTTGCTTCGATTTCTATATTTCCGCGGAGATGTCCGTAAAATCACAGGGACCCATTTGTAAACCAGAAACTAGAACTTTGAAAACCAATCTATGAATTTTGAAAATGCAAAACAATTCATAGAAAAATCCTAAAAATACAAACTAAAATATTCTGGACTCCTTAAGTTAAGGTCTACAACTTTTTAAAAGGATCTTGGACTGTTTCCACATAATTTTAGATGTAGATTTAAATCAAGTTTAAATGTCTTTTAATTGTTCCAAGAGTTTCAGGAAAGTGTCGGTGTTTTACCGCCACGCCCACCGAGGGATACCCCCGAGGTGGTAAGTTTGTAGGTAGGGTGTCGCCGAGATCAGAAACTCGAAGGTGCAAGGAACACAAGATTTAGACAGGTTTGGGTCACCGAGAGCGTAATACACTACGTGCTGTGTGGTTTGTATTGCCTTTGATGGTGATCGGGTGATCTCGTGGGTGATTCCTTGGATGATCTCCGGAGTAGTCCCCTGGAGGGGGCTCTGTCCGCCCTTATATAGTCTGGGGGGACAAGTTTACATGGGACTCCTTGTCGGATACATGCCCTAGAGTCTTACTCGAGTACTTTTCTGGTAGTTCCCTATTGTATCCGACTAGTTTTACTACTGTAGGAGTAGTTCTACTAGGCTACGAGTAGTTACAACAGATGTAGGGCATGGGCCATGTCCCAACCCTTATCCTAGAAGAAGTATGCCACGCGTACAGTCCCGTGTACCCGGGTCTAACAAGCCCCCGAGCTCTTCGTAGCCGAGTACTACACGCATCCGAGTACTTCTGAAGGCGTCTTCGAGTTCTCCCGAACTTCATCTTGAAGATTTCCTCCGAGTACTTCCTTGACTACATCGAGGCTGTGAGGTGCTCATGCCCCAAGTAGTTGTCTTCTTTTATATGGGGTGCGATTAAACTCACACTCCATATGGAGTAGCCCCCGAGCCTTAGGTTGACTCGTAGAATCATGCCGAGGGTCAATTCAATCTTGAGTCTTCTGTCCTTATCTTCCAGCAGATTTGAAAAATAAGTCGCTGATGACACATGTCCCACAGCCCCCGATCTTTGAATCCAAATCACCAAGATTTGGAATAAAGGGTCAAAAGAATCGTGGCATGCAATCTTCCTTGCTGAGAGACATGTCGTATCCAGTCCCCGAGCCTGGGAGCTAGATGAGTTGCATAGGATATGCCAAGGAGTTAGTGGCATCAGCCCCGAGCCAGGTATTGGCCAAGTCGCCGCTGAACCTTGAACTGTCGATGCAGCAGGCTAGTCGGAGTCGATTCCGACTACTTTTGAAGCAGCCGCCAGCGTATCACCGAGCAGAGTCGATTCCGACTAGCTTGTAGGCGAAACGAGTAGTCGAAGTAGTCGCCCGCACGTCATCAAGCATAGTCGTCTCCGACTAGTCTTGTAGGCAAAATGAGTAGTCAAAGTAGTCACCAGCGTGTCGCCGTGCATTCTTCACGAAGTCATGTAGGCACCGACGGCTGTTGATGAGCCCAACTAGTCGGCGTTGAATCTGGCGAGGTGTAGTCAAGCGTTCTCGCAAAGTAGAAGTAGTCGTGGGCGATTGTTGATGAAGCCAACTAGTCGCAGTTGAATCTGACTTGCCCAGCAGCACTGTCCAGATCCGGTCCCTTGCAAGGTAAATATAAAAGTATGTTGTAAATGATAAACATGGAAACCGTGTTGGGAGCGTTGCCCTTGTAATAAACTCCATGTATAACTAGTTGAAAACTAGTAAACGGAGAAATATTGAAAGTATGGGAGCGAGGTGTGACACCCTAAGTGTCTAAAAAATTAAATTAAAATTCAAACCTTGAATCAGTCACAAAAGAGCAAGAAAAATTTTGAAGCGACTTGTCAATTATACCTTGCAGGTAAATGAATATATGTTCATGTTTAAATAATTGAAACCGTACAATCAAACTCTTGTAAATTTAAAAATTGATCACATTTGAACCTGTAATTTTAATGACACCTTTGTCATAACAAAAGCAACAAAAGTCTAGTTGAACTCAAAGGTTAACAGTGCAAAAATTCACATAAAATGATGGGTCATTTAAATGCTTGTTTTCGGAAATTCAAAATACCTTTTAAACCGTAGCTTTCCAAATTCCCTACAACTTTTGTGTTTAAATTTTTCCAGTTTCAGTTTGAAATTTTAAGAACATTCACCTTGAGTCCCGGCCCTTTCTTTCTTCCTCCCCTCCCCTGTTTCGACCCCAGCCGGCAGAGCGGCGCCGCCACGCGGCAGGGAACCCCTGCGCCAGCGAGCCGTGCCAAGGTGCGACTCCCAAACGGGGCCGACCAGCCCCCGACCGAGCTTGCTACAGGAGATTTTCTCCTCCCGTATCCCGTCCCGACTGCCCATGCGTGCCACGCGGCCGGCGATTCCTGACGGTCGAGCCACGACACGCCGGCGGAGCCGCGCCCTTGTCGCGACCCTGTCTCGGCTACGCCCCTCCTTCCATTCTGTCGTGCCCAGCTCCTCCGCCCTGTCCCCTCCCGCGCCTATAAAAACCACCCTAGGGCACCTCAGTTCGTCGCCCCAACCTCCAACTCCGGCAAGTCGCCCCCTGTGCGTGGACGCGCCAATCCACCCTCGCATTGCCCAAAACATCCTTTCCCCCACCTTCTCCGCCTCACCCAGAAGCTACACGGCCGTTCCCCGCACCGTTTCCTTCACCGGACCGTCGCCCCCGCCATCTGCCCCGCTGCCGGCTCTGTGCCACCGTCGGCAGGCCGCCTCGGTCCATCCCTTCCCCACCCAGGACCTCAAACAGGTGCGGTTTATCCCTCTCTTGCATCTCCCACCCTCACACCGCACCACCGGCCACCCTAGTCGCCGGATTTTGGCCGGCATTAGTAGCCGTTTCCGAGAAGTTTTCGGTAAATATCAAGGACTCATGTGTAAACCTAGAACAAGAACTCGAAAACAAATCTGTTAACTTTGAAGATGCATAACAACTCACAGAAAAATCTTAAATATACAAGCTAAGATGTTCTGGAATCTTTGAGAGTAGATCTATAACTTTATAACAGGACTTTGGATCTGTTTCCACATGATTTTAGATGTCGATCTAAATCAAGTTTAAATGGCTTTTAATTGTTCCAAGAGATTCAAGTAAGAACTGCTCATGAAACTTGGATGGTATTTTCAGAACTAGGAGTGAAGTCTCTCATAAAAATTTCATGCTCTAAATCCAAGCACAACCAGGGTTTCGAGTACTTTTGTTATAAGCTAAATCCCTTTTAAACTTAAAATGATAACCTCTAGTTCTTGCTTAGGAAAGATCCACCAAAATGTGTTGTAAACTACTCATTCCAGTAGGTTTGATCAGTAGGGAGTTGAGCACCCGTTTCTTGCATGGTTGTTCTGTGCAAGTGGAGTTTAATAATAAAAATAACTGTCTAATAAGCTTTCCGTGAGTAACCTGATGAATGAAGATGGCTAAGCCTTTTACAGTAAGGTAGTAAATAAGTAACAAACTCTACTTAAGAACCTCAACTCAGGAGCTACCTCTACGAGTAGTTTTGCATAAAAATCTCAACCTAGAAACTACTTTTTCGAGTGGTTTTTCAACCCAGAAACAACCCCTGCGAGTAGTTTGTGTCAACTAGTGCTCCCTGTTAAAAAGGGCCGTACAACATGCAAAACCACCCGTTCACTCAATGGAGTCAGTAATACAGATAAGTACTCGATAAATGATTGCCCAGGAAGAAGATAATAAAGAACTTGACTACTTAACTTAAGTTTTTTCTATTTTATAAAGCATCTTGTACCAGTAAAACCACTCATACTTGTGCATTCATATAGACTCGACTACTCTCGCCGATGGGATCTACACTCTGGTGCCCGAGTCCGAGACTGAGCAGCATGAAGTTCAGGTTAATCCCGCAACAGTCGCAGAAGACACGGACCAATGTTCCGAGGAGCCCCCGACAAGTTTTACACAAGAAGGCAAGCTCCGGTGCATGATCCTAGTTTTTAAATTATGCAACTGTTGTTCCCTTTTGCCTGTGCATTTAAAGTTCATAGGAGTTGAATGGAACCCTAGCTGCATGATCCTAGGTACCTTTGTAATGACTACTAGAAAATGAAGATCAAGTAGATGCTATGCTAATAGGTACGGTAAAAGTCGAGTAGTTTCCTGCTACTCCCTAGAATTATAGGAGTTGACACAAACTAGGCCGGTGGCCCAGATCCATAAACCAGGAATAAAGGGGAAAAGTTGCACGTGTGACTCTTGGAGTAACAACGTGACGTGTGTTTAGGTTTCCCTTGCAAGGTTATGAAATTTGATTCGAATCGTCCGTTTCTCGTGGTAATTGAGACTGCTTAACACTCTTGCCACATAGAGTAATAAGAGGAACTATGCTTATGATGAAACTTTTTGGTTGATTAATTGTTTTCCACCATGTTTGATTAGAATTAGATGCTCATTTAGACTGGTTAAATGAACTAGAACATGGAAAGTTAAAATAGGAAATTAAGGACCTACTCTTTGTTGCTTTTCAGCAAAAAAAGAAAAACCTAGAACCTTAGAGCCATGCATGCTTAGTAGTCGTCGGTTCTACTTAGAACCAGTGGAGTAAGCCTTGCTGAGTATTAGTATACTCAGCCTTGCTTGTGGCAATTTTTTCAGGTATGCATGTTGAAGATACGACAGCTGGTTTGGCTTGGCCGAGTGCCTTGCCGACTGGTTGGACAGTGGAATGGGAGCCTTCCCCGGTTAGTAATGACCCTGCTGACGATAGTTGATCGAGTTGTTTTTCGTTCCGCTGTAGAAAAACTCTGAATAAAGTTTTGTGTTGAACTTTAAAAGTACTCGAGTGGTATTTTCGACTTGTAATAATTCATGTCCGACTTGTGCTTTTAAAATCTGTGGAATGTTGTAATCTCTGGACTTGCCTTCGTGCGAGTTATGTGTATGCTTGGCTTTGAGCGAAGTATTGAGTGATTGCATCGGGAACTACCCGAATGACTGTTGGATTGATCCGTTTGAAGTGCAAGAAACGGGTGCTAATAGGTACAGTAAAAGTGGAGTAGTTTCCTGCTACTCGCGAGAATTATAGGAGTTGAATGTTTACCACATACTGCAACTATAAGCTTGACAGGCGGGGCTGTGGTAAAGTACTCGTGGTTCAAGCCCTGTCTGAGTACTGAAAAATGCTAAGGCCACAGGGTGTGGTAGCAGTGGTTAAGCGTTTGAAGGTTCTAACCACATGCCGAGAATATGGTAATCGGTAAGCTTAACTACTCGATTGAACCGGTGCGTGGACAGGTTCCACCGTCTTGACGCCGTCCCTTCGGCCAATGGTGAGTGCAAGAGGGGTCATGTTCCGGCATCGTCCGTGTTCATGGACTTCTTGTACTCGAGGCCGGTGGCCCACATCCATAAACCTAGAATAAAGGGGAAAAGTTGCACGTGTGACTCTTGGGGTAACCACGTGAAGTGTGTTTAGGTTTCCCTTGCAAGGTTAAGAAATTTGATTCGAATAGTCCGTTTCTCGCGGTAATTGTGACTGCTTAACACTCTTGCCACATTGAGTAATAAGAGGAACTATGCTTATGATGAAACTTGTTGGATGATTAATTGTTTTCCACCATGTTTGATTAGAATTAGATGCTCATTTAGACTGGTTAAAAGAACAAGAACATGGAAGGTTAAAATAGGAAATTAAGGACCTACTCTTTGTTGCTTTTCAGCAAAAAAAGAAAAACCTAGAACCTTAGAGCCATGCATGCTTAGTAGTCGGTTGTACTTAGAACCAGTGGAGTAAGCCTCGCTGAGTATTAGTATACTCAGCCTTGCTTGTGGCAATGCTTTCAGGTATGCATGTTGAAGATACGACAACTGGTTTGGCTTGGCCGAGTGCCTTGCCGACTGGTTGGACAGTGGAATGGGAGCCTTCCCCGGTTAGTAATGACCCTGCCGATGATAGTTGATCGAGTTGTTTTTCGTTCCGCTATAGAAAAACTCTGAATAAAGTTTTGTGTTGAACTTTAAAAGTACTCGAGTGGTATTTTCGACTTGTAATAATTCATGTCCGACTTGTGCTTTTAAAATCTTTGGAATGTTGTAATCTCTGGACTTGCCTTTGTGCGAGTTATGTGTATGCTTGGTTTCGATCGAAGTATTGAGTGGTTGCATTAGGATCTACCCGACAAACTGTCGGATTAATGCGTTTGAAGTGCTTGGTGGCCAGTTCATCTATAAGGATGGTAGTTAATGCACTTGAGCCTGGTTAATTCGGGCGGTTTTGCCATAGCTGGTATCAGAGCGAAAAGCATACACCAGAGTCTGCAACAAACCTTAAAGATGAGTTTTCTAAAACTTGACCACAAAACTACAATTAGAAAAATATGTTGGACTCGTTAAGGATTATATCTAGTCGTAAAGCCTGGGGAATATGTATAGGTGGCATTATGTATTACGATATCTAGGAGGGTGGTCTGCAGGAACGCTAACCACGAGTACCATGAGTACAATAGGCTAAGAACGAAGAGAGCTCGACTAGTTTTTATAAGGAGAGACGTACTAATTAAGCCACCGAATTAACTCTGTAAGGTCAAGTTGATGGCCACTGTGAAGTTGTGAGGATGGAAAGGACGTGCATGCTGCATATCTTTAAATTCAAATAAAGAAATTGAGTAGGGACGAACTGTGCCAAAACAATCCACTCAAAATAGCTAAATCACCCCCTAAAGTTCGAACAAGTCTCGGTTGTTTCAATCCAATCTAGGGATATAGCAATCTTAGAGCATGTTTCAACCTTGGGTTGACAAGTAGAGTGAACGCGAGTACTTTAGGAATGCTCTGGTTACTTTTGTGACTGGTTGCTTATTACCTTCATAAGTTATGCTTTGTGCACGGTCCCGACTTGTTTATTGGAATGAGCATCGATTTTTCGTTATCTCACCTTTTAAGCTTGTGAAGCAAATGGCAGAGCCAGTTCTTATGGTGGTTGATGAGGAGGGCCATGCACACTCGGCGTGCCTACACTAGGAGGGCTTCCCCTCCATCTTGTGGGGTGTGTTAAGCACCGCTGGTTACCCGAATCCGCCTCTCTATGTGGGGCAAGAGTTCATGGAGATGGGTGTCCGTCGGTGCAGGGTGCGCATGACCATTCCCCTGCACCCACTCAACCCTGCATGGCTGGCTATTAAGACGGAAGTAGTCGGGTACCGCCTCATCGACTCGTGGGAGGCTGCAGCCATGAAGGCTCTAACCACATTTTGTGAGTGTGACACCTCAGGTGTTTAAATTACAAAATAAGCCCTAAATGGGTTTTGCTTTGAACTGAAAATAGATGTGTATATGTGCATAAATACATGTACTTTAATCAAACAAATTGAATAATGTTCACCTCAAAGCACTAATGGCTGCGAAATTTAATAGGCACATCATTGATGGCAGGATAAACAAAAGTCTAGTTGAAGCCTAGGACAGAATACAAATTTTTGCCCACAAAATGACGTGCCCTCTGAATCATGCTTTTTGAGTTTTTAAAGTAACTTCTGAACTATAACTCAAATGAACTTTAGCTTGAAACAAAATTTCATGTTCAGAGATTTTTGAGTTGCAACACAAAAATTGGAGAAACACGTGAATTTGCAAACTAGCCCCTGCCTTTTTCTCTATTTTTCATTGCAGACCCTTCTTTCTCCGTTCCGCCCGACCCTCCACCGCGCAGTCGCCGATGACCCTCCCTTCTCCACTCCGCCCGACCCTCCGCCCGCCGCGCAGTCGCCGCTGGCCACTTGGCCAGCGATGCCTGACCGGCACTTGGCGCCAAGCTAATGCCTAGCCGCGCCCCACTCGCACGCGCTCCTCCCCACGCCACGACCCTGCCCAGCCTTCGCACGCCATGCGCGCACGCCATGCGCACGCCGGCGACGCGCGCCTCCGCTCGCCGCCCGCCGCGCCCAATGGCCAGTCCACGCCGTGCCCGTGTCCCCGCCGCGTCCCGCCAGTCGCCGCGCTCGCCTCCCGGCAAGCCAGCTGCTGCAGCTCCTCGCCCAACCTGCGCGCCGCGTGATCTCCCGCTCCCCACGCCAAATCCTCAGCGCTCAATCCCATGCCCGCACCCGCCACACGCCGCACCGGCACTGCTCGCCGCCCACCACGACCCGCCCCCGTCGTGCCGCCCCTCCCCAACGTCGCCCGGCCCTCTCCCTCCCTTCTACAGCCTATAAAAGGTGACACAAGGCGACTCGCGCGCGCCTCAACCTACCAGAACGCCGCCGCCGCTGCCATTGCCGCTGCCGAGCACCACCCACCTGTAGAGCCCCATCCTCCAGCCTCCCCCTGCCCAAACCCATCACCCAGCGAGCTTGCCCTCCGTCCACTGAAGCTCACCGGTCTCTTCCCCGACCATCTCTACCGCTGGAGCACCGCCAGCGCCGCCCGCGCCGCCGCCGCTCCCCTGCTGCTCCGTGGGCAGCCCACTCCAACGCTCCTCCGTCCGAACCAAGCCTCGGAACGGGTTCCCCTCGACGCCATGAAGCTCATCGACCAGCCCACGCCCTCCCAACCCCGCCGGAGCACCGCCGCCGCCCCTTGTTCCACGCCGACGAGCCCTTTCCGGCCACCCCCAACCCCGACCAAGGCCACCCCAAGGTAGCTCTCACCTCCCTGGTTCTCCCCGACCCTTTTCCCCTCGCCGCCGATGAACCCCCTCGCCGGAATTTGGTCGGCCGCCGTGCCAGCGCCGCCCAGGACCCAATTGCAACGATTGAAATCTTTAAAAGAGTCTGCACGCAAGTTTCCAGGGGCATAATTATAAACCTGTGTTTAAACTTTGAATTCAAAAATAGCGAACTTGTAAAATTCATATAAAATCATTAAAAAAATTGGAAAAATACAAAATCAACTATTCTGGAATCGATAGAAGAAAATCTACAACTTTAGTTACATGCTTTTCTTCAGTTGCTTGCTAAATCTTGCTCTAAATTAAATGGAAGGTTTAATAGACTTTAATTGTACCCTCTGTTGTAGACTAGTTTTGAATCTTATTTTTGGACAGTAGATTGGTTGCTTGATGTGTAAGCCAGTGTAGAAATATTAGGACCAGAACCCATCTCTAGCTAAACTTTTTGTTAAACTTTGTTCATGCCATGAAATAATAAAACTAATTTGTAACTATTGTTATATTGTGTTTCATGCTGTGAAACTTTTCCAGAGCTGTTATAGTGATGCCTAAATACCACAGAAAAAGTTTAGAACCTTTTTCCTTCCTAAAACCTATTTATATAATTTTGTGGTAAGAAAAATGCACTAATTCAAATAATTAGTTTCTATGATTGGAAAATGTTCAACTTTTTATTGTGGGACACTTTAGAGTACCTCATGCTGTATAAAAAGTTTCATGCTCAGAAACCCTGTAAAACATCCTGTAGAAATTAATCCTTAAAGAAATAAGTGTAGCCTGTCCTATTTATTATGCTCTGTATCATGCACAATAAAATCTTAAAAATTTACAGTAAAAGATATATGGATAGATTAACACCCTGTAAAAGTTTAGCATCAAAAAGTTTATCCTGTATAAAAATAACTAGGTTCTAGCAGTGGCTGTGTATTAAATTTTTCAAAATTAATCTGCTGCACAGAAATTTCTGAAATTTTTACAGTACTTTGTCTCTGCATAATGTGCTCTAAATAAAAATGTCATCACCAGAAGTTACCCAGAACAGTGTTATTCTTAATCCATGCTTGTGCTTAGAAAATTAAGTTTCCAATATAACACAACCCCTTCTTGTTTAGTGAAGTTAAATAGTTTAAGTTATACTCCATTAATGATTGCCCAAAGAACTCTTAACTAAGTAACTTCACAACCAAATCTATGTTTGTGAACTACAACTTTATCGTGAAGGAAAAATAATCGTCATATACCATCACTATAACTTACACTTGTGCATTCATATAGAATCGACTACTCTCGCCGACGGAACATACGAGCTGGTGCCCGAGTCCGAGAATGAGCAGCGTGAAGCTCAAGTGAATCTAACTAAAGCTTTCGAAGACCCGAACCCGACTTCGGACGAGCCCCAAACTAACTTTACCCAAGAAGGCAAGCCCCGCAGCATGAACCCTGTTTTTTCTAAATTATGCAACTTAATACTCTATTCAACTTGTGCATTAAGTTATTAGGAGTTGAATGAAAAACTTAGTTGCATGATCCTAGGTACCCATGCTCTGAACACTAGATGTAAGGTTCGATAGAATGCTATGCTAATAGGACTCCGGTAAAAGTCGAGTGATTTTCTGTCAATCGCGAGAATTTAGGAGTTGAATGTTTACTACATGCTGCAATCATAAGGTCGACGGACGGGGCTATGGTACAATGTTTATGTTGATGATTGAGGCCCCATATGTTTAGTGAAAAATGCTAAGGCCGTAGTGTGTGGTAGTGGTGGTTAAGTCTTTGAACGTACTAACCACATGCCGAGAATATGGTAATCGGTAAGTTTAAGTACTGGATTGAACCGAGGCCGGAATATACTCCCCACCATCTTGAATTCGTTCACATCTAGCTAATGGCGGGTGCATGTGCTGCCATGGCCGGGTCCATGGGGACGTGTAGTCGAGGGCGGTGGGCCTGTTTCGTGAAGCGGGAATTGAAGGAAAAAGTTGCACGTGTGACTCTAGGAGTAACCACGTGACGTGTGTTTAGGTTTCCCTTGCAAGGTTAAGAAATTCGATTTGAATCGTCCGTTTCTCGCGGTTATTGAGACTGCTTGACCCTTTTACCACATAGAGTAAGAAATGGAACAATGATGATGATTAATCTTGTTGGATGAAAAAATAATTCTTTCACCATGTATGTTATTGGATAGTTGGTCACCTAGAATGGTTAAAGAAAACTAGAAGCTGGAGCTAAAATTTGAAAGTAAGGACCTACTTGTTTATGCTTTTCGGCAAAACAAACCCCTCAAGCCAAAATCCTTGCATGTCTAAGAGTCGGCTAAGTATATTCCACTAGTCGGGTAAGCCTTGCTGAGTATTAGTATACTCAGCCTTGCTTGTGGCTCATTTTCAGGTGATACTTTTGAGGACATGATTGCTAGTTTGATTTGGTCGTGTACCCTTCCTCCTGGTTGGTCGGTGGAATGGGATACGCCCCCGGCCAACGATGATAATGCCGAGTGATGTCTTGTACGGGCTTCCTCGAGACATCGGGTATCGTCGAGTAGTTTATCATTATTTTTTTGCTGCATTGAACTTTGAAGAACTCAATTACTTTCAACTCTGAAGTACCTTGTTTTACGAACTCGAACTCCGTTGTAATAATAATTTATGATGAACCCTGTGGTGTAAAATTTGTGGGATGTTGTATCCTCTGCGCTCACCTTCGTGTGAGTACATGTATGTGTGGTTTCGATCGGCAAAAACTGTGGTTGTATCAAGAGGTTACCCGACAGACCAATGGATTATTCTGTTTGAAGTGCGAATTAGCTCTGATTGCCCTCGTGGTGATGGTTAGCGCGCTTGAGCCGGATTAATTCAGGTGGTTCTGCCACAGTGAGCAGCACCCCTTGGAGGTGATTCTGGCTCCAGCGAGTCTGTTTTTGTCAGTTAACCAAAGTGATCTGCTATGGCTGGACAGGTTTGCTCATCTAGGTCACCTAGCAGATCAAATTCCAGTCGAGACTATCATATTTTCAGCCAGGTGCATGAATGCACTGTACTGACTACATGCACTTCAAAGTAATGGGATAGAACAGGTTATAGACCTTGCTCAGTCCTTCCAGTGGGCAGTAAACCTAAGGGATGAGCAGATGCAAGATTTAGTTGAGGAGATTGGGGATCGAGACACTAGAATTGGCCAGCTTGAAGGCTAAGTGCAGACATTAGAAACCACCGTGGGGGAGCGTGAGGCCATGATCGAGTTCGTGGAGGAATAGATCCATGACCTCAACATCGATTTGGAGGATGCCAATGAACATATCAACATGCATCACGCCCAGTAGGCAGCCCTTCATGCTCGACCGGATGTGATGGACATTGATAGTGAGGAAGAACCCGAGGAGATAGAGGGCATTTCTGATCTTGACTACAATGCCGTAGTCCTGCAGCCCGCACAGATGTGAGCTCACTCCCCTGCGCGCAGCGAGTCGTCGGTCAACAATCTTGATGACTACTAGGAGATGACCTTAGGAGTACTTTTGTATAGACTCCTCTTAGTGTAGCCTAACTTTTGTGCAGGTAGTAATAGGCTAGCTTAGAGTTGAGTACCACCAGTTAGCAGGAGTGTAGCCTAGAAACAAGGAGCACTCAAAGTAGGTAGACTTTAGGGAAAAACTGGATGTATATAAGGACAAGCAGTTGGAAATCAGAGAAGAAGTAGTTAAAGTTGTTGAAATTGCAGATATAGTAGTCGGAAGTGTCACTTAAGCAGTCAAAAAAGTAGCCGACGTGCTGAAAAAGTAGTCATACTGTTGATGCCAGATTTTGACACGTGTTGAATCGGCGTCAGGAGGAGAAGATTGGCCGATGCGGCAGATCTGAAGGCTACAGAAAGGAATCGGCCGTTTGAAGTAACAGTTGGAAATCGGCCGATTGGTGGCACAGCCTACACCAACAGGATGGGATTATTTCAGAGGATCCTGGTCAAAAGTTGGTCAAAGGGGGCATGCTAAGTCGGTCGGAGAGTAATTGAAGGAAATCCTGACTGGATTAGGGAATGGCGGCGGAAGACTCTGCGGGAGTCCGTTTCCTTTTTAAAGTTCGTATAGATATAGTAATTTAAATAAGGTTGTAACAAGTCATGATCGACCAGGAGTCCTAGCTTTAGGGTATAAATAGGAGTCGTCAGGGTCTTGAAAAACATCAACACATCAATCAACAACACTACTTCTACTTTTCCAGCAATTTGCTTTCAAGTCGGCGACTTCGCCAATATTTTCTTCTTTCACGAGTTCGTACAGATTGGCAGGGCTGCATCAGCTTGATCTCCGGCCAATTGGTAGGTTCCGCTTACCGAGTAATATCTGAGCTTTAACTACGGGCGCATCACTGTGGTTTCGTTTGGATTTATTCACCAGTTATCGATATTTACTAGAATTGCAAGTTTTACCTGTTATTCTAGTATTATCACCAGTTATCCAACTTGAAATCAGAGTAATCGGCTTCGTCATTGTTTTTCTTCGATTTATCATCATACAGCCGATTAGATCTATTTCAAGTGTTGCTTCCGTAGTAATTGTTTAAGATTGTTCCGGTGGTTTTTCTTTACAATTACTACCTGATTATCGGCTGATCCATAGCCGATCATCTCTACAGAAAATCGGCCGATTCGCTGCCAACGCGCTCCTCAGGACAGATCGGAATCCCAGCCGATCGACGCGCCTGGAATTTAATACTCTATTTCCTTGTCAATCAACAAGTCAGATTGACTGGCACGCCGCGCGAACCGCACCAAGGCGATAACCCGAACAAGAGCTAAGCAGATTCTCCCGGGTCGTGTGTCCGACGCTGAAGACCATCGGCCGAGTCCTATCCGGTCGATTTTAGCGCCAACACATACTAGTCAGAGATACCGTAAAAGCAGGCCATGAGTAGTCGTAGTAAGCGAAGTATAACTCAAGTAGTCGCAGCAATCATCGATTTAGAGTAGCCAAAATTGTAGTCGAGCTAAGCAGAGGTGCGACTAAAGCAGCCGGAGGTGTAGTCGTTGAAGCCGGAGTTAAGGTGAAAGCACTCGGATATGCAGTCGAGGTAGTCGAAGGCCCCATGTAGTTGAACTATAGCTATAGGCGAAGATGGAACAATTCAAGCAGTCGAAGATGTAGACGATGGGGGAGTAAATGTTGTCGAAGCAGTCGGCAATATAGTCAAAGAAGCCGTATGGTAATCGATGTAGTCGATGATAGAACCATAGTAGTCGGGTTGGTATTCCTGGTAGTCGGAAAAACAGTTGGAGATGGATTAGCCGGAGGTGTTTTGAATACCATAAATTCAGGCTGCTACATTTTCAACTCGCTATCAACTTTGAAAGGTTTCAGATAAGCAGAACATAAGCTAGGAAATGTCTCCTAACTAGCCGTAGATTGTACACCTCTTGTAACAAGCCTATCAAGCCTGATATTTTGTTTTTCCCGTACTATCTTTTTGAATCATGGGAGATTTATGAAGCCTTTGCTGATATTAAACCTCCATGTTTCAGATGGTTGGGGCAACTCGTGGCAACCCAGATGGATTCGGAGCGAGCAGCAGCAGATCGCAGCAGGCGCCGCCCCCACCGACGCCACCTAGTCTGGTGGAGGTGATGGCCGCTCAAACCGAATTGCTACGACAACTGGTTCAGGGGCAGCAACACCATCAGCAGCGAGGCGCGCCTCACGCACCTCAACCTCAGGTTGTGGGTTACTAGGATTTTCTTGGGATGCAGCCCCCTCTGTTTAGCAGGACGGAGGAACCTCTGGATGCGGACGCCTGGATTCGTACCATTGAATCCAAGTTTGCCTTATTGACGCTGCCATGTTCCGAGGCTATCAAAGCTCGTTTTGCCGTGCAGCAGCTTCACGGTACTGTGCGTATATGGTGGGACAATTACTTTTCCATGCTTCCGGCCAACCATGTGGTTGCTTGGGATGAATTCAAGAATGCATTCCGAGCCCATCATATCCCAGAAGGTCTTATGGAAAGGAAGTTGAACGAATTTCTGGCTCTTACTCAGGGTACCCGCACCGTACTCCAGTATGCCCAGGTTTTCAATAACCTTTGTGAGTATGCGGGCTATCATGCCGACTCCGATGAAAAGAAGTGTGATCGCTTCCGCAGAGGCCTGAGTACCAAGCTCAGGGACCGCTTAAACCCCATCAATGTTGACACTTATAATGAGCTGGTCAATCTGGCAATCACTCAGGAAGACTATATTTCGGCTAACCGTGCTGAGAAGAAGAGGAAGGCACCAGCTGGACCTTCGAGTGCTCAGCCACCGAGGTATCGGATTGTGCAGAATGCAGCACCAAAAGCTCCTCAGAATGCCCCTCAGCCAGGGCGTTGGGTTATCAGACCCCCTCAGCAACCGAGTGTGGCAAGGCCCCCTGATCCACAGCAAAATGGTCCAAGGCAGAATACCCAGCAACCACCCCGCCAGAACAACAACAACCGATGCTTCAACTATGGGAGTTCCACTCACTTTGTTCGAGATTGCCCTCAGCCCAAGCAGCAAGCTCAAGGCCAAGGCTCCAATACCCACCACAGAAACCAAGGCAAGAAGAAGACTATTCAGGTCAAGCGTGGGCGGATAAATTTTACCACTCTGGCAGAACTTCCTGATGGCACACCAGTCATGACGAGTCCATTTTCTATCCACTGCAAGCCCGCGGTTATATTATTTGACTCTGGTGCATCACATAGTTTCATTAGTGCAAAATTTAGTGCAAAAGTGGCTTTGGATTCCTGTCACACAAGAAATTCGTATATGATAGCTACACGGGGTGGTAAAATTTCTTCAAATCAACTCATAAGATACGTACCAATTAAATTGGGCAGCAGAGTCATCAAGACCGACCTGATCCTCTTGGCACTTGATGACATCGATGTTATTTTGGGAGTAGATTGGATGACTCGACAAGGAGTAACCTTAGATCTTGCCTCTCGAGCCGTTGAAATCAATTCCCCGACCCAAGGAACCACCACTCTATATTTGCCTTTCCGAGAGTGCACAAATTCATGTGCTCTTACTAATGTCCATTCGGAATAGAAGAAATTCCGGTAGTACGCGAGCATGCCGATGTTTTCCCAGATGACTTACCCGGCATGCCACCTGATCGAGACATAGAGTTTGTCATTGAACTGCAGCCAAGCACAGCACCTATCTCTAAACGACCCTATCGAATGACACCCAAGGAACTAGCAGAATTGAAAATACAGTTGCAAGAACTTCTAGACAAAGGCTATATTCGTCCCAGTGCCTCACCTTGGGGTTGTCCAGCCCTATTTGTGAAGAAGAAAGATGATAGTTTGAGGTTATGTGTAGACTACCGACCTCTCAATGCAATGACTATCAAAAACAAATATCCTGTTCCTCGCATTGATGTTCTTTTTGATCAATTGTCTGGAGCAAAAGTCTTTTCCAAGATTGATCTTCGTTCTGGGTATCATCAAATCAAGATTCGACCTTGTGATATTCCAAAGATCGCTTTCTCCACTCGATATGGACTATATGAGTCATGTCTTTTGGTCTCACGAATGCTCCTGCCTATTTCATGTATCTCATGAATTTGATTTTTATGCCAGAGCTTGACAAGTTTGTAGTGGTCTTCATCGATGACATTCTTGTTTATTCCAAGGACGAGGAGGACCATGCTAAGCATTTGCACATTGTGCTCCAACGTCTTAGAGACCATCAGTTATATGCTAAGTTCTCCAAATGTGAATTCTGGTTGGATAGTGTGAAATTTTTGGGCCATACTATCTCCAGTAATGGTATCTGTGTTGACCCCAGTAAAGTTCAAGAGGTGATGGATTGGAAGGCTCCCATGTCTGTTCTTCAGATTCGTAGTTTTCTTGGTTTAGCTGGTTATTATCGCTGCTTCATTCCGGATTTCTCCAGAATTGCTAAACCTACGACCGAACTGTTGAAGAAGGGAGAAACATTTGTGTGGGATGGAGATTGTGAAAAAGCTTTCCACACTCTTCGTGAACACTTGACTACACCCCCAGTCTTGGCTCAACCTGACACTCCCAAACCATTCGTTGTTTACTATGATGCTTCTGGTACTGGTTCAGGTTGTGTACTTATGCAAGACAATCGGGTTATTGCCTATGCTTCCCGAGCACTTCGGCCCCATGAAAAGAATTACCCAACACATGATCTTGTGTTAGCAGCTGTCATTCACGCTCTCAAGATTTGGAGGCACTACCTTATGGGCACCCATTGCAATATTTACACCGATCATAAGAGTCTCAAGTATATATTCACTCAAGCCGATCTAAATATGAGACAAAGAAGATGGTTGGAATTAATCAAGGATTATGATCTTGAGGTGCATTACCATCCAGGCAAAGCTAATGTAGTCGCGGATGCACTCAGCCGCAAAGCTCATTGCAATTACCTATCTATCGCATCATACAATGAGATGTTATGCTCTGAAATGCGGAAACTTAGGTTGGAAATAATTCCTCAAGGAACCTCGAATCACATCTTTATTGATCCCACTCTTCATGACTGTATCATCACGGCCCAATCACATGATGAGGGTGTTAAGATCATCAAGCAGAAACTAACTCAAGGAGAACAAATGTTTTCATCGGGATCACAAAGGAATTTTATGGTTTGGAAATCACGTTGTCATTCCGAAAGATCGCAAACTCCGAAAATAGATTATTGATGAAGCACATCTTTCCAAATTCTCCATTCATCCAGGCAGTAGCAAAATGTACCAGGATCTCAAGCAAAATTTTTGGTGGACCAGGATGAGGAGGGAAATTTCCCAGTATGTTGCGGAGTGTGACACTTGTCAGCGAGTGAAAGCTAGCCACCTAAAAGTAGCTGGTAAACTTCAACCTCTGCCCATACCATCCTGAAAATGGGAAGATGTCTGTATGGACTTCATTGTTGGTTTGCCCAATACATCTCAAAAACACTGACTCTATATGGGTTTTTGTAGATAGGCTTACAAAGATCGCTCATTTTATTCCCGTTCACACCACTTATAAGGCCAAGAGATACGCTGAAATATATCTGGATCGAATTGTTTGTCTACACGGTGTACCAAAGACAATCATTTCTGATCGTGGCAGCCAGTTCATAGCACGATTTTGGGAACAATTGCAAGAATCCCTTGGCACCAAATTAATCCGAAGCTCAACTTATCATCCTCAGGCCGAGCAAACCGAAAGAGTAAATCAAATTCTTGAAGACATGCTTAGAGCTTGTGCCATTCAGTATGACAATAATTGGGACAAATGTTTACCTTTAGTAGAGTTCTCCTACAACAACAGCTATCAAGCAAGCCTAAAGATGGCACCATTTGAGGCCTTGTATGGTCGAAGGTGTCGAATTACTTTGAGTTGGTTACAAACCGGAGAGCACAAAATCTTTGGACCAGAGTTGGTAGTAGAGGCAGAAGAGAAAGTAAAAGTTATCCAAGAAAACCTTAAAGCGGCCCAATCTAGGCAAAATAGCTATTGTGACAGGAGGAGAAAACCCTTGAAATTTGACGTTGGTGATCATGTCTACCTTCGGGTTTCACCAACTAGGGTGTGCAACGATTTGGAGTGAAGGGAAAGTTAGCCCTCGGTATGTTGGTCCGTATGAAGTCATTGATGAATGTGGACTCGTGGCCTACAGATTATGACTTCCTTCGCAGCTTGCAGCCATCCATGACATTTTTCATGTCTCTCAACTAAAGAAATGTGTCACAGTCCCTACCGAAATTGTTCAACAATAAGAAATCACGGTGGAACCAGATCTCTCTTATGTTGAGCGACCCATCAAAATCCTAGACCAGAAGGAAAGAAGCACCCGAAGAGTGAGGGTTAAAATGTATAAAATCCAATGGAACCATCACACTGAAGAAGAAGCCACATGGGAGATAGAAGATTATCTTAATCAAAGGTTTCCTTGTTTTCTCAGTTCCCTCCAAGATACACACCTTCCACACTTAGTTTTCATCCGAATCTCGGGGCGAGATTCTTCTTAAGGAGGGTAGGCTGTGACACCCTAGGTTTCTAAAAAATTAAATCAAAATCCAAACATTGAAATCAGTCACAAAAGTGCAAGAAAAATTTTGAAGCGACTTGTCAAGTATACCTTGCAGGTAAATGAATATGTGTTCATGTTTAAATAATTTGAAACCGTGCAATCAAACTCTTGTAAATTTCAAAATTGATCACATTTGAACCTGTAATTTTAATGACACTTTTGTCATAACAAAGGCAACAAAAGTCTAGTTGAACTCAAAGGCTAACAGTGCAAAAATTCACATAAAATGATGAGTCATTTAAATGCTTGTTTTCGGAAATTCAAAATACCTTTTAAACCGTAGATTATTTGAACTTTTGACTAAAACAAAAGTTGTAGATTTCCAAATTCCCTAAAACTTTTGTGTTTAAAGTTTTTCCAGTTTCGGTTTGAAATTTTAAGAACATTCACTTTGAGTCCCGGCCCTTTCTTTCTTCCTCCCTCTGCCTTCTCACCCCTCCCCTGTTTCGACCCCAGACGGTAGAGCGGCCCCGTCACGGGACCAGCCCCCGACCGAGCTTGCTACAGGAGATTTGCTCCTCCCGTATCCCGCCCCGGCCTGCCCGTGCGTGCCACGCGGCCGGCGATTCCCGACAGTCGAGCCACGACGCGCCGGCGGAGCCGCGCCCTTGCCGCGACTCTGTCCCGACTACGCCCCCTCCTTCCATTCTGTCGCACCCAGCTCCTTCACCCTGTCCCCTCCCGCGCCTATAAAAGCCACCCCGGGGCACCTCAGTTCTTCGCCCCAACCTCCAACTCCGGCAAGTCGCCCCCTGTGCGTTGACACGCTAATCCACCCCCGCATTGCCCAAAACATCCTTTCCCCCACCTTCTCCACCTCACCCCGAAGTTACACGGCCGTTCCCCGCGCCGTTTCCCTCACCGGACCGTCGCCCCCGCCATCCGCCCCGCTGTCGGCTCTGTGCCACCGTCGGCAGGCCACCTCGGTCCATCCCTTCCCCACCCAAGACCTCAAACAGGTGTTGTTTATCCCTCTCTTGCATCTCCCACCCTGACACCGCACCACCGGCCATCCTATTCACCAAATTTTGGCCGGCAGTAGCCGTTTCCGAGAAGTTTTCTGTAAATATCAAGGACTCATGTGTAAACCTAGAACAAGAACTCGAAAACCAATCTGTTAAATTTGAAGATGCATAACAACTCACAGAAAAATCCTAAAGATACAAGCTAAGATGTTATGGAATCTTTGAGAGTAGATCTACAACTTTATAATAGGACTTTGGATCTGTTTCCACATGATTTTAGATGTGGATCTAAATCAAGTTTAAATGGCTTTTAATTGTTCCAAGAGATTCAAGTAAGAACTGCTCATGAAACTTGGATGGTAGTTTCAGAACTAGGAGTGAAGTCGCTCATAAAAATTTCATGCTCTAAATCCAAGCACAACCAGGGTTTCGAGTACTTTTGTTATAAGCTAAATCCCTTTCAAAATTAAAATGATAACCTCTAGTTCTTGCTTAGGAAAGATCCACCAAAATTTGCTGTAAACTACTCATTCGAGTAGGTTTGATCAGTAGGGAGTTGAGCACCCGTTTCTTGCATGGTTGTTCTGTGCAAGTGGAGTTCAATAATAAAAATAACTGTTTAATAAGCTTTCCGTGAGTAACCTGATGAATGAAGATGGCTAAACCTTTTACAGTAAGGTAGTAAATAAGTAACAAACTCTACTTAATAACCTCAACTCAGGAGCTACCTCTACGAGTAGTTTTGCATAAAAATCTCAACCTAGAAACTACTTTTTCGAGTGGGTTTTCAACCCAGAAACTACCCCTGTGAGTAGTTTGTGTCAACTAGTGCTCCCTGTTAAAAATGGCCGTACAACATGCAAAACCACCCGCTCACTCAATGGAGTCAGTAATACAGATAAGTACTCAATAAATGACTGCCTAGGAAGAAGATAATAAAGAACTTGACTACTTAACTTAAGTTTTGTCTACTTTATAAAGCATCTTGTACCAGTAAAACCACTCATACTTGTGCATTTATATAGACTCGACTACTCTCGCCGACAGGATCTATACTCTGGTGCCCGAGTCCGAGACTGAGCAACACGAAGTTCAGGTTAATCCAGCAGCAGAAGACCCGGACCAACGTTCGGAGGAGCCTGTGGCAGAACCACCTGAATTAATCCGGCTCAAGTGTATTAACCATCACCATTAAGGCATCCTCGGTTAACCTTACACTTCAACCGGAGTAATCCACTGGTCTGTCGGGTATAACCTCCCGATACAACCACGGTGAACGGATCGAGCGCCGTACATACAAATGCTCATGCGACGATGAGCCCAGAGAATACCACATTCCAGCAAGTATTACATCATTTGCATAAGTGAATATTACAGACCTAGTTCTGAGTTTAGAAAACACGTACTTCAATTAACATAAATAAGTTCTTCAGAGTTAAATTGCAGTGGAAATAAACAACGGAAACTACTCGACGATACAGGATGTCTCGATGAAGCCCGTACGAGACATCACTCGGCCTTATCTCCGTTGGACGGGGGCGCATCCCATTCCACCGACCAACCAGGGGGAAGAGAGCAGGGCCAAGTCAGGCTAGCAATCATGTCTTCGAAGGGCTCACCTGAAATCGAGTCACAAGCAAGACTGAGTATACTAATACTCAGCAAGACTTACCCGAGTAGTGGAATCTACTCCACCGACTCTAGACATGCCAGGCTTTTTGGCTCAGGGGTTTGTTTTGCCGAAAAGCATCTACAAGTGGGTCCTTACTTTCAACTTTTTAGCTCAAGATTCTAGTTTCGTTAGCCAGTCTAGGTAAGCAGCTATCTAAAGCATACATGGTGAAGCATTAAATTTTCCATCCAACCAGTTCATTCATCATCATTGTTCCTCTTCTTACTCTGTGGGTAAAAATGGTTAAGCAGTCTCAATAGCCGTGAGAAACGGACGATTCGAATCGAATTTCTTAACCTTGCAAGGGAAACCCAAACACACGTCACGTGGTTACTCCCTAGAGTCACACGTGCAACTTTTCCCCTTTCTTTCCGGGTCGTGGATCGGGGCTACCCTCCGAGAGTACAAGAGCTCCACGCCACGGTTCGGCGCCGGGTCGTGACCACTCTCTGCACTCGCCATATGCACATGGGACCGAAGTTCAAAGGGTAGGATGCCGTCCCCTTGCCGGGCCAATCAGGTACTTAAGCTTACCGATTCCCATAATCTCGGCATGTGTTTAGTACGTTCAAAGACTTAACCATCACTACCACACCCTGCGGCCTTAGCATTTTTCACTAGACAGACGGGCCTCAATCGTAACCATCGTTACATAACCCGTCCGTGTCCTTATGATTGCAGCGTGTAGTAGCCATTCAACTCCTATTTTCTCGCGAGTGACAGGAAATCACTCGACTTTTACCGGTGTCCTATTAGCACAGCAGTCTATCGAACCTTACATCTAGATTTCACGCAAGGGTTCCTGACATCATGCAATTAAGTTTCCACCCAACTCCTATAAACTTAATGCACAAGCAAGAGTAATGAGTTGCATAATTTCGGAAAGAATGGGTTATGCTCCGGGGCTTGCCTTCGCAGTTCGCCTGGGGATCTTCCGAACTTGGGCTCGGGTCTTCAAAAGCTTCAGTTAGATTTGCTTGAGCTTCACGCTGCTCACTCTCGGACGCGGGCACCAGCTCGTAGGTTCCGTCGGCGAGAGTCGTCGATTCTACATGAGTGCACAAGTTTAAGTCGTGGAAATAGCACTTGATTACGATTTGAGAGTCATTACTACAAGGTATAGTTTCTGGTCATGAAATTTTGGATTTAGGCACATCAAGGAAAGGTGTGCTTACTGTAAAATTTTCAGCCAATTTTATGTAACAGATTAATTCTGAAAAATATATTTCATTGTTGCTGTTAGATAATTGTTCTTTTTGTACAGATCAATTGGTGCAACAATTGTGGCTAAGATTTTTACATAGCTCTCACTTGAGCATGCAGAAGCTACTGTAAGTTTTGTAGGATTTATCATGCAGTATTTAGAGCATAGAAAATATGACATTCTACACCTAGGCTTTTTAAAGATTCATTTTTACAGGACCCTACGCAGGGTTTTTGTCCATGAAACTTTTTGCACAGCAACCTCTACCACAGTATAACTCCCAGTAATAATTTGGGGATTTTCCAAGCTAAGAAACTATTTTCTTGATTTAATGTATGTTATTAGCACATAAATCAAATAAATAGGTTACTGTGAGATAAAAAGTCTCCTAATTTTTCTCTGGCTTCTAGTTACCAATACATTAGCATAGGAAAAATTTCAATGGTTTACTCACCATCTAACTGCAGGGATAAAACATTCTTCTTTCACATGATATAAAACTAAGTTTAACAAACAGTAAATCTAGAGATGGAATTCGGGCCTGATCTTTTTACACTGTCCTAACCATCCAGCAACTAATTCACTGCCCAAAATTCAGGGTCAGCATTGCTCTAGAACAGTGGGTATAAAATATGTCCATTAAAGCTTTTATTTAATGTAGAGCAAAATATTTTGAGCTTCTGAGAAAATTTTTGAAACAAAAGTGGTAGAGTTTGTTCTGAGGATTCCAGAACAGTTGAGTTTGCATTTTTCTGAATTTTCTGCGATTTTATACGAATTTTACAAGTTCACTGAATTTGAATCTAGGTTTGAAATTTTCTTTTACAACTAGGTCCTTGAATCTTGCGCTCAGACCCTTCTAAAGATTTAAATCCTTGCAATTGGGTCCTCGGCGGCTCGGGTACGGCGGCCGGCCGAAATTCCGGCGAGGGGGCTCGCCGGCGGCGAGGGGCGAGGGTCGGGGAAGGTTCAGGGGTGCGAGGGCTACCTTGTGGGGGTGTTGTTCAGGTGGGGGACGGCCGGGAAGTGCTCGCCGGCGTTGGGGCAGAGGCGGCGGCGGCGCGGCTCGCGTCGACGGCGGTGCTCTGACGGGCTTGGGGCGGCGTGGTCCGGTTGGTGAGCTTCAGTGACGCGTGGGGAAGCTACTCCGGGGCTTGGCTTGGACGGAGGGGGTCGGGGTCGTGCTGTCCATGACGAGCAGGGGCGGCGGCGGCGACGGCAGCGCGGGCGGCGGCGCTCCGGTGGCTCTGGGTGGTGCTGGGTGGGTCGGCGAGCTGCGGTGAGGTGATGTAGTGGTGGCTGGGTGCTCAGCTTGGGCAGTGGGCGGCGGCAGTGGGCTGTCCACGGGCGGGTGGCGCTCAGCGGCGGCAATGGCGACGGCGAGGCGTTCTGGTGGCCGGGGGCTCGCGCGCGTGGCCGGGGTGGCGCTTTTATAGGGACAGGAGGGGGCCTGGTTAGCGTGCGGGGCGGAGGCACGGCACGGCGTGCACTGGCCGCGGCGGGCGGCGGCAGAACGCCGGCGCGTCGTGCGGCACGCGGGCGCGGCGACTGGGCGGCCGAGATACGGCGTGAGCGCGGTGAGATAGTGCCGGGCGCGGAGTGGGGAGGCAGCAGCGGCAGCTGCTCGGGCGGAGGGCGGGCGCGACGACTGGTGGGGCGCGGGGGCCGGGGCGGCATGGCGGAGCGCGGCCACTGGGCGAGCGGGCGGTGGCCTGGGCGCGGCAGCACGCGCGGGCGGGGACTGGGCGGCGCGGCGTCGGGGCGGGGCAAAGCCGGCCGTGGCGGGGTGGTGCGGCGGCCACTGGCCTGGCGCTTCGCGCCGGTCAGGCGACGCCGGCCACCTGGCGCGCGGCGGGCGGGCGAGCGCGCGCGGCGCGGCAGGGGAGGGAGGGAGACGCGAGGGACTGAAATGCAAAAATTCGAAAAAGTTCAGGGGGCTGGGTGCAAACAGGGCGTTTTCTCCTCTTTCTGATTTGAATTTCAAAAACTTTTGAACACGAAAGTTGCTCAAAATAAAAAGTTCTACAACTTTGATTTCAGGCAAAATTTCATTTGGCTTATGGTTTCAAAGTTAATTTAAAAGTTTCAAATGTGTCCAAATGTGCCCAAATTAAATTTGAATTCCAACTGAACCCGTTTTAATTCTTTCCACCCTCTCATTAGTTGGTTTAACATAGAGTTAGGCTAATGACATTGATTTTGGAATTTTAATTACCAAGGTTGTCACAGAGCCCCCGGCTAGTTTTACACAAGAAGGCAAGCTCCGGTGCATGATCCCAGTTTTTAAATTATGCAACTGTTGTTCCCTTTTGCCTGTGCATTTAAAGTTCATAGGAGTTGAATGGAACCCTAGCTGCATGATCCTAGGTACCTTTGTAATGACTACTAGAACATGGAGATCGAGTAGATGCTGTGCTAATAGGTATGGTAAAATTCGAGTAGTTTCCTGCTACTCACGAGAATTATAGGAGTTGAATGTTTACCGCATACTACAACTACAACCTTGACAGGCGGGGCTGTGGTAAAGTACTCATGGTTCAAGCCCCGTCTGAGTACTAAAAAATGCTAAGGCCGCAGGGTGTGGTAGCAGTGGTTAAGTGTTTGAAAGTACTAACCACATGCCGTGAATATGGTAATCGGTAAGCTTAAGTACTCGATTGAACCGGTGCGTGGACAGGTTCCACCGTCTTGACGTCGTCCCATCGGCCAATGGTGAGTGCAAGAGGTATCATGTTCCAGCATCGTCCGTATTCATAGACTTCTTGTACTCGAGGCCGGTGGCCCAGATCCATAAATCGGGAATAAAGGGGAAAAGTTGCACGTGTGACTCTTGGAGTAACAACGTGACGTGTGTTTTGGTTTCCCTTGCAAGGTTAAGAAATTTTATTCGAATCATCCGTTTCTCGTGGTAATTGAGACATCTTAACACTCTTGCCACATAGAGTAATAAGAGGAACTATGCTTATGATGAAACTTTTTTGATGATTAATTGTTTTCCACCATGTTTGATTAGAATTAGATGCTCATTTAGACTGGTTAAATGAACTAGAACATGGAAAGTTAAAATAGGAAATTAAGGACCTACTCTTTGTTGCTTTTCAGCAAAAAAAGAAAAACCTAGAACCTTAGAGCCATGCATGCTTAGTAGTCGGTTGTACTTAGAACCAGTCGGGTAAGCCTTGCTGAGTATTAGTATACTCAGCCTTGCTTGTGGCAATTTTTTCAGGTATGCATGTTGAAGATACGATAGCTGGTTTGGCTTGGCCGAGTGCCTTGCTGACTAGTTGGACAGTGGAATGGCAGCCTTCCCCGGCTAGTAATGACCCTGCCGACGATAGTTGATCGAGTTGTTTTTCTTTCCGCTCCAGAAAAACTCTGAATAAAGTTTTGTGTTGAACTTTAAAAGTACTCGAGTGGTATTTTCGACTTGTAATAATTCATGCCCGACTTGTGCTTTTAAAATCTATGGAATGTTGTAATCTCTAGACTTGCCTTCGTGCTAGTTATGTGTATGCTTGGTTTCGATCGAAATATTGAGTGGTTGCATCAGGATCTACCCGACAGACTGTCGGATTAATCCGTTTGAAGTGCTTGGTGGCCAGTTCATCTCTAAGGATGGTGGTTAATGCACTTGAGCCGGGTTAATTCGGGCGGTTCTGCCACACGAGGGCCCTTCAGTAACATAAAGTACTAGTCAGAAGCTAGTAGTCTGAATGTTACTAGAAGTATGGGATTAAAACCCCTTCAGTAACATAGAATACTAGTTAGTAACTAGTAATTAGAGTGTTACTGGAAGTATGGGAGTGAGGCCCCTTAAGTAAACTACGCGTAATACTAGTCGAGAACTAGTAAATGGAGTTATACTAGAAGTCTGGAGCGAAGCCCCTTCATTAAACTTCATGTAGTACTAGTCGATAACTAGTAAAATGGAGTATTACTGGAAATATGGGAGCGAGGCCCCTTCAGTAAACTACGCGTAGTACTAGTCGGGAACTAGTAAACGGAGTATTACTGAAAATATGGGAGCTAGGCCCCTTCAGTAAACTACGCGTAGTACTAGTCGAGAACTAGTAAAATGGAGCATTACTGGAAGAATGTGAAGGTGACTGTAAGTCAATTAGCGAGGGAGAGATAAATCTTGCTGGTTGCTTTAGTCATATCCTTGAGCGAACTAGGAGAATTCACATGTTGACTTGTGAAAACCTCACGGTTGACCCTAAGGGATTGATGATGAGATCCTTCTCGTGGGGCGATGAATTCCTTGGGCGGGCCAAGACAAGTCTTAAGTGCCATGCAAAGATGTCTCGGTTGGCCCAAAGGAAGGGACAATGCAGTCCTGTACGTGCATCGTTACAGAAGTAGTCGTTGAGCAAGGATGTCTTGGCTAGCCCAAAGGGAGTCCTTGGGCAGGCTAAGACAAGCCGTAAGTTGCCATGCAAAGATGTCTCGGTTAGCCCGAAGGAATACCTTGGGTGGGCCAAAACAAGTCGTACGACGTTGAAGTAAGGATGAATGAACATGCCCTGTTTTGGGTAAACTCCTTGATCCCCTGACCGAGTGGTGGAATGAATTCTTTCGGAGAAAACCCCTTGCGTCGAGATAAAACTCGAGACAATGGTTAATCAAATTCCCTAAAGATCTCCGTAAAACCTCCTTGAATAGGGTCTCAGTCTTCTCGTGGGTAATTGGTGATCTTGATACGTTGGTGATTGCCGATGAAGTCGTGTCGCTTGTTGATGAAGCTGCGCTGGTTTGTTGAAGATCCCGACTAGTTGGAATTGATTCCAACTAGTCACAGGTGGTGTGAGTCCTGTTTCCGGCTGGTTGTGTAGTCGAAGTAGTCGTCGGCGGGTCGCCGAGTGCCTTGGCGATGGCGAAGTAGTCGTCGAGGAGTTGAGGATCCTGCCCTTTTGGAACAGTGCTAGGCCCGACAGGTTGTCGGGGTTGATGGCGCAAAAAGGTGGGCTAAGCCGGGTAGCTTGGAGGGCTCCATGCCCTTCTGATACCCTGGCCTGCCCTTCCAAGATTGAAGTGCAAAAAGGTGGGTCGAGCCGGGTACCTTAATGGACTCGTGCCCTTCCGATACCCAGACCCGGCCAACCAAGTTTTAGGCGAAGAAAGGTGGGCTGAGCCGGGTAGCTTAGAGGACTCGTGCTCTTCCTATGCCCAGGCTCGCCCAACCAAGTCGTATGCGAAGAAGGTGGGCTGGGCCGGGGAGCTTGGAGGACTTGTGCCCTTCCTTATGCCCAGGCCCGCCCTACCAAGATGGAGGCGCAAAAAGGGTGGGCTGTGTCGGGTAGCTTGGAGGACTCGTGCCCTTCCGATGCCCTACCCCGCCCTACCAAGATTGGCGTTGTTGATGAAGTTCGAGTAGTCGGTGGGGATGGGAACCATTCGATAGATGCTGGCTGATCCTTCTCCGACTTGAAGTAGACGATCCAAACCCTCCTCCGACTTGTTGTAAACGATCCAAATTCTCCTCCGACTTGTCGTAGACGATCCAAATCCTCCTCTGACTTGTTGTAAACGATACAAATTCTCCTCCGACTTGTCATAGACGATCCAAATCCTTCTCCGACTTGTGGTAGAGGACCTCTGACCGAGGGGGATTTGGTTCAAGGGGTTCCGAGTCGTCGATCGCGTCGTTGATTGCACGGTTGATTTCCATTAGGGTGGTACGGTTGCTTCATGCTGCTTCTAGTTGGGAAAAACTGAATTCTGTCGAAACCATTGGCAAAGTTGTACGGGAGCAAGGCCCCTTCAATGAACTACGCGTAATACTAGTCGGAAACTAGTAAACAGAGTTTTACTGGAAGTTTGGGAGCAAGGCCCCTTCAGTAACACAGCAAACTAGTCATGAACTAGTAATCTGTGCGTTACTAGAAGTGTTTGATAGATAATCACGTAGGTGCTATATTTGATTAATTGACGGGTTCCACTAGTCATTGCCAAACAACGCAACCACTCTTGGCAGTCACATGGTTCGGCAGTGACAGGGTTCCCTGAGTTTAACCCAAGTAGATAAACATAAATAGCGACCCTGACTAAGTGGTAAAAAGGGGTGCTTTTGGGTGTACGGAACCTCTTGTTTCGAGATATGGTCACAAAACAATGGATTAAACAAACGAAACACCAAAAAGACCCTCAGAAAACCTCCTTGAGCCGGGTACTTAATTTATGAATAAATCATTAGTCGGGTAGTCCCGTGGCTTTTCGTCGTGGACTTGACATTCAAAAGTAGAATAATTGCTCTTCGGGTGGTACAGGCATTGCCCGTGGGGGACTTCCTCGAGTCATTTCTTTGAACTGCGAGTCTTTTTCCTATGGGTGGATTGTTCCACGGCTCCTGGCTTGCGCTTTCGAGTAGTCTCCATGTACTCGACAGGGTGTTGGTTGCAGATGGTGCTGTGGGCTTCCACTTCTTCGCGCTTCTGCCACCTGGCAATGATGATATTGCGGGCATCCCGGCCAGCGTTGATGATGGCTCGAAGGTCACCCGTGGAGAAGTCGTGGAGGTTACGACTTCCCTGCTGGTTCTTCTTGATTGCGCGGTGCCGGCGTTGGGCGCGCTTCGCATTGATGAGCCTGCGACGTTCCTTCTAGATGTCATTTGCGACGTCCACCTTGGTGTTGGATGAGGATTCCCTATCCATTGATGCGTCCACATCTTCTTCGAGTGGATCCAGGAGGTAGTCGTCGTAGTCATCTAGCTGGACCTGTTCTAGGCCTTCACAGTCCTCGTTGGCGTGAATCATGAGTACTTTTTGATTGGGGGCGAAGCGTTTGGCATGCCGCATCACTTGGCCCTCGTCTTCGTCGTCAAATGGGGGCAGGGGTCTGCCTTCTTGAAAGGGGAGTTCCCCGGGTGTGGCAATGAATCATGGTGGACTTGATTTAAGGGACCTGGAGGGTTTCTTGCCCTTCCGCTGCCCGAACCTGCCCGACCAATCTGACCCCCTTACCAGACCTTGGGTCACATGAGTAGATGGATCCGAGTGGTTGTCGGAAACCATAGCCCCCGGACGAGTGGTGGCTTCTCCTTCTCCGAGTGGTGGAGGAGTATCATGATCTTCTTCCAATGCGGAGAAGGTGCTGGGCTGAACCGTCTCGACCCGATCTTGACCCCTGATCAATTTGTTGATGGAGCCAACTAGTCGGAGCTGATTCCGACTAGTTGTTGACCGAGCGGAGCTAGTCGCCGAGTAGTTTGCGGCTCGGTCCCGACTGGTTTCTAGGCGAGACGGGTTGTCGAAGTTGTCATTAGTGCTGCCGATTTGTAGAGGCATTCGTGACTGCGGCGCGAGTCGAGTAGTCGAGGTTGTCGCAGCAGCGCGTCGACGTTGACCGGAGTAGTAAAACATTTCCGACTCCCTGGGGTTGATTCGCCGAAGGGTGGATTGTGCCACAAGGTGGGAGTCGGATTCGAGTAGCTCAGAGGGCTCTAGACCCTTCCAGTACAGGAAACAACTTTTTGCGGCATGGAACTTATAGTTAAACCCAGATGACTACCCGAAAACGACTCAGAGTAGTCATCGGGTTGTGAGTGGATAACGAGAACTGGGGCATCCCGACAAGCGGTGGCTCCCCCGTCCTCGAGTCCTCCTCGGTCTGGGATTGTAGTTGACGGACACTCTTTAATTGAATCTGAATCGTACTCGAGGACGTGGGGCCCCTGACGCGCGGTGGCTCCCTCATCTTGGATCTTGAAGAGGCGATCCATGTCCTCCTCAGAGTCCGGGAGGGACTTGGATTGTGAAGCTTCCTCATATCGGTTTGGATCCGATCCGAGTCCTGGTGCAGCATGACTTGGAGTCGCGTTGAAAACGGACACGTTTTCGATTTGCCTGGGCGGATCTAGGAGCAGCAACTTGTCGAGATCGTCGACGAAGGAGTCGAGGTTGCAGCGTCAAGTTGTTGCAGAGGCCTAAATTGGTTTTGCCTTGATTTTAAAATAGTTGGGTCTATGTGCATAAGTACATGTACGTTAATCAAATAAATTAAATAACTTTCACATTGATGCAAACATGGCTACGAAATCTGAATAGGCATATCGTTATTGACTTGATAAACAAAAGTCTAAGTTGAAGCCTAGGAGAGAATACAAATTTTTGCCCAGGAAATGACGTGCCCTCTGAATTATACTTTTTGAGTTTTTAAAAATAATTTCTAAACTAGAACTCAAATGAACTTTGGCCTGAAACAAAACTTGTGCAACTTTTCCTTTTGAACAACCTTCATGTTCAGAGATTTTTTAGTTGCAACACGAAAATTTGAGAAACACTTGGATTTGCAAACCAGCCCTTGCCTTTTCTTCTATTTTCACTGCAGACCCTTCTTTCTACGCTCCGCCCGACCCTCCGACACGCAGCCGCTTCGCCCGACCCTTCGCCTCGCTCGACCCTACGCTCGCCCGACCCTTCGCTTCGCCGACCCTCGGCTTCGCCCGACCCTCGCTTCGCGCGACCCTCCGCCCGCCGCGCAGTTGCCGCAGGCCACTTGGCCGGCGATGCCTGACCGGCGCTAGGCGCCAAGCCAATGCCTGGCCGTGCCCGCACGCCGCGCTCCTCCCCACGCCGCGCTCCTCCCCAGTCCGCGCACGCCGGCGATGCGCGCCTCTGCTCGCCACCCGCCGCGCCCAATGGATAAGCCGCGTCGTGCCCGTGTCCCCGCCGCGTCCCGCCAATCGCCGCGCTCGCCGCCCGGCAAGCCAGCTGCTGCCGCTCCTCGCCCAACCCGCGCGCCGTGTGATCTTCCGCTCCCCACGCCAAATCTCCAGCGCCCAATCCCCTGCCCGCGCCCCTCGCACGCCGCACCGGCTCTGCTCGCCGCCCATCGCGACTAGTAACGCGCCCCTGTCGTGCCGCCCCTCCCCAGCGTCGCCCGGTTCTCTCCCTCCCTCCTCCAGCCTATAAAAGGCGACACAAGGCCACTCGCGCGTGCCTCAACCCCAGAACGCCGCCGCCGCTGCCATTGCCGCTGTCGTGCACCACCCTCCCATCCTCCAGCCTCCCACTGACCAAACCCATCGCCCAGCGAGCTTGCCCTCCCTCCACTGAAGCTCACCGGCCTCTTCTCCAACCAGCTCGACCGCCGGAGCAACGCCAGCGCAGGCCGCGCCGCCGCCGCTCCCCTGCTGCTCCGTGGACAGCCCACTCCGAAGCTCCTCCGTCCCAGCCAAGCCTCAAAACGGTTTCCCCTCGACACCGCGAAGCTCATCGACCAGCCCACGCTCTCCCCTCCTCGCCGGAGCACCATCCCCGATGCTCCGCCCCGCCGCCGCCCCTCTGCTCCGCGCCGACGAGCCACCTCCGGCCACCCCCAACCCCGACCAAGCCCACCCCAAGGTAGCTCTCACCTCCCTGGATCTCCATTACTCTTTTCCCCTCGCCGCCGACGAGCCCCCTCGCCGGAATCTGGCCGGCCGCCGTGCCAGCGCCGCTCAGGGACCCAATTGCAGCGATTAAAATCTTTAAAAGAGTCTGCGCGCAAGTTTCCAGGGGCATATCTGTAAACCTGTGTTTAAACTTTGATTTCAAAAGCAGCGAATATGTAAAATTCATATAAAATCGTAAAAAAATCGGAAAAATACAACCTCAACTGTTTTGGAATCTTTAGATGAAAATCTACAACTTTTGTTACATGTTTTTCTTCAGTTGTGTGCTATATCTTGCTCTAAATTAAATGGAAATATTAATAGACTTTAATTGTACCCACTGTTGTAGACCAGTCCTGAACCTGAATTTTGGGCAGTACGTTAGTTACTTGATGTGTAGTCAAGTGGAAAACGTTTAGGGCCAGAACCCACTTGTAGCTAAACTTCTTGTTAAACTTTGTTCATGCCATGAAATAATAGAACTAATTTGTACCTGCTGTTATGTTGTGATTCATGTTGTGAAACTTTTCAAGAGCTGTTATATTGACGCCTAAATACCACAGAAAAAGTTTAGAACCTTTTTCCTCCCTATAACTTATTTATATAATTTTATGGTGGGAAAAATGCACTAAATAAAGATAATTAGTTTCTGTGCTTGGAAAATGTTCATCTTTTTATTGAGGGACACTTTGGAGTAGCTCTTGCTGTATAAAAAGTGTCATACATAGAAATCATGTAAAACATCCTGTAGAAATTAATCTTTATTAAAATAGGTGTATATTGTCCTATTTATTATGCTTTGTATCTTGCACAGTAAAATCTGAAAAATTTATAGTAACACATATATGGATAAGTTAACACCCTGTAAAAGTTTTAGCATCAATACATGAATGGTGTGTTCTGTATAAAAATAACTAGGTTCTACTAGTAGTTTTGTATTACATTTTTCATAATTATTCTGCTGAGTGAAAATGTCTGACATTTTTACAGTGCTTTTGTCTCCGCATAATGTGCTCTAAATAAAAATTTCATCACCAGAAGTTACCTAGTCCAGAAGTTGTGTTTAATCCATGTTGTGCTTAGAAAGTTAAGTTTCCAATATATTGCAACCCCTTCTTGTTTAATAAAGTTAATAGTTTAAGTTATACTCTATTAACAATTGCCCAAAGAAATCTTAACTAAGTAAATTCACAACCAAATCTATGTTTTGTGGATTGCAACTTTATCGTGAAGGAAAATAATCGTCATATACCATCACTACAACTTACACTTGTGCATTCATATAGAATCGACTACTCTCGCCGACGGAACGTACGAGCTGGTGCCCAAGTCCGAGAGTGAGCAGCGTGAAGCCCCAAACTAACTTTACCCAAGAAAGGCAAGCCCCGGAGCATGAACCCTATTTTCCTAAACTTATGCAACATATTACTCTACTTTACTTGTGCATTAAGTTTATAGGAGTTGAATGAAAACTTAGTCGCATGATCCTAGGTACCCATGCTCTGAACACTAGATGTAAGGTTCGATAGAATGCTATGCTAATAGGACTCCGGTAAAAGCCGAGTGATTTCCTGTCACTCACGAGAATATAGGAGTTGAATGTTTACTACATGATGCAATCATAAGGTCGACGGACGGCGCTATGATACGATGTATATGTTGATGATTGAGGCCCCGTCTGTGTAGTGAAAAATGCTAAGGCCACAGTGTGTAGTAGTGGTGGTTAAGTCTTTGAACGTACTAACCACATGCCGAGAATATGGTAATCGGTAAGCTTAAGTACTGGATTGAACCGAGGCTGGAATATACTCCCCACCGTCTTGAATTCGTTCACATCTAGCTAATGGCGGGTGCATGTGCCGCCATGGCTAGGCCATGGGGACGTGTAGTCGAGGGCGGTGGGCCTGTTCCGTGAAGCGGGAATTGAAGGGAAAAGTTGCACGTGTGACTCTGTGAGTAACCACGTGATGTGTGTTTAGGTTTCCCTTGCAAGGTTATGAAATTCGATTCGAATCATCCGTTTCTCGCGGTTATTGAGACTGCTTGACCCTTTTACCACATAAAGTAAGAAGAGGAATAATGATGATGATTAATCTTGTTGGATGAAAAATTAATTCTTCCACCATGAATGGTTAAAGAAAACTAGAATCTGGAACTAAAATTTGAAAGTAAGGACCTACTTGTATATGCTTTTCGGCAAAACAAACCCTCAAGCCAAAAGCCTTGCATGTCTAGGAGTCGGCTAAGTATATTCCACTAGTCGGGTAAGCCTTGCTGAGTATTAGTATACTCAGCCTTGCTTGTGGCATATTTTCAGGTGAAACTTTCGAGGATATGATCGCTAGTTTGACTTGGCCTTGTACCCTTCCTTCTGGTTGGTCGGTGGAATGGGATACGCCCCCAGCCAACGGTGATAATGCCGAGTGATATCTCGTACGGGCTTCATCGAGGCATCCTGCATCGTCGAGTAGTTTATCGTTATTTTTCCACCGCATTGAACTCTGAAGAACTCCATTATTTCGAACTCCGAAGTACTTTGTTTTACGAATCCGAACTCAATTGTAATAATAATTTATGGTGAACCTGTGATGTAAAATTTTTGGAATGTTGTATCCTCTGGGCTCACCTTCGTGTGAGTATATGTATGTGTGGTTTCGATCGGCGAGTTAGCCCTGATTGCCCTTGTGGTGATGGTTAGCGCGCTTGAGCCGGATTATTTGAGGTGGTTCTGCCACAAGTAGTCCCTTGGAGGGGGTCCTGTCCGCCCTTATATAGTCTGGGGGGACAGGTTTACATGGAAGTTTAGTCGGATATATGCCCTAGAGTCCTATCCGAGTACTTTTCTGGTAGTTCCCTACTGTATCCGACTAGTTTTACTACTGTAGGAGTAGTTCTACTAGGCTACGAGTAGTTACAACAGATGTAGGGCATGGGCCATGTCGCAACCCTTATCCTAGGAAAAGTATGCCATGTGTACAGTCCCGTGTACCCGGGTCTGACAGAAAGAACTGCTCATGAGTTTTGGAAGGTAGCTTCTGTACTAAGAGTATAGTATTTATAAAAATTTCATGCACTGAATCCAATCACAACTAGATTTTTTGAGCGCCTTTTTTTATATGCTAGATCCAATTGTTGCACTTTTATTTTTACTGTTGTAGTACTTGTTTTGAGCTACAATTTTTATGACACACTGGTACTACTAGATAGAAGCTATAGTAAAAATATGAACTAGAATCCTTTAATAAAATTTGCTAAATCTTTTATTCCTTGTTTAGCTAAACAAAATCCAAACCTATAGCTTCTGTACTAGAAAAATTGTAATTTTTCTACATGAGTACCCACTTAAAGTTTTGATTGTAGGAAAAAAGTCTGAGAGTCAGCCACTGAATTGAACTCTCTGTAAAATTTATTCATGTTGGGTATAGATCCATTTAAACTAGAATTTTTAGCCTCTAATTCTTGCATAGGAAAAATCTACAAAATTTGCAGCAGCCTACTCATGCAAGTAAGTTTGTTGAGTAAAATGTTGAGCACCAGTTCTTGCATGGTTTATTCTGTACAAATAGATCTTGATCCTAGCAGTAGCTGTTTAATGTATTTTTCATGATTAACCTGCTAAATGAAACAACAACAACAACAACATAGCCTTTTTGTCCCAAGCAAGTTGGGGTAGGCTAGAGATGAAACCCATAAAAAAAACAAAGATCACGGATCTTCAGGTACGTGGATGGCGAGTCTCCAAGCGCTCCTATCCAAAGCTACCTCTTTGGAGATATTTCACTCCTTAAGGTCTCTCTTAACCGACTCGTCCCAAGTCAAATTAGGTCTACCTCTACCTCTCTTTACATTTTCGGCCTACTTTAGAACACCACTACGCACCGGCGCGTTAGGGGATCTCCGTTGGATATGTCCAAACCATCTCAATCGATGTTGGGTAAGTTTTTCCTCAATTGGTGCCACCTCGACTCTATCCCGAATAACTTCATTCCAGACTCTATCCCTTCGTGTGTGCCCGCAAAACCACCGCAACATCCGCATCTCTACTACACTCAGTTGTTGGACATGTCGTCTTTTTGAAGGCCAACATTCAGCACCGTATAACATAGCTGGACTAATCGCTGTCCTATAGAACTTACCTTTTAACTTTTGTGGCACCCTTCTGTCACATAGGACGCTAGAAGCTTGACGCCAGCTGAGATTCTATATCTAACATCTTCATCAATGTCGCCATCCTTTTGAAGCATCGATCCTAAATACCGAAAAGTATCCTTCTGGGCCACCACTTGTCTATCGAGGCTAACATCTCCATCCTCATGCCTAGTCGCGCTGAAATCGCACATCATGTACTCGGTCTTGGTCCTACTGAGTCTGAACCCTTTCGACTCTAACGTGCGTCTCCACAGCTCTAAGTTCCTATTAACCTCTTCTCTACTCTCGTCCACCAGCACCACATCATCAGCAAAGAGCATACACCAAGGGATATCATCTTGTATGTCCCTTGGACCTGATCCATCACCAAGGCAAATAAATAAGGACTCAATACTGACCCCTGATGTAGGCCTATGTTAATAGGAAAGTCAATGGTGTCACCATCACATGTCCGGACAAACGTCATCGCATCCTTATACATATCCTTGATGAGGGTAATGTACTTAGTTGGGACTTTGTGCTTCTCCAAGGCCCACCACATGACATTTCTCGGTATTTTATCATACGCCTTCTCAAGGTCAATAAAGACCATATGCAAGTCCTTCTTCTGCTCTCTATATCTCTCCATCAATTGTCGAATTAAGAAAATCACCTCCATGGTCGACCTTCCAGGCATGAACCCAAACTGGTTTTGGGTCACACTTGTCACTCTTCTTAGACGGTGCTCGATAACCCTCTCCCAAAGCTTCATCGTATGGCTCATCAGCTTAATCCCACGGTAGTTAGTACAACTTTGAACATCTCCTTTGTTCTTGAAGATTGGGGATACCATCAGGGCCCATCGCTTTACCCCCCTTCATCCTCTTCAACGCCTCCCCGATCTCAGCCTCCTGAATTCTCCTCACAAAGCGTATGTTGGTGTCATCAAAAGAGTCATCTAACTTAAGGGTAGGGCCCTCATTCTCCCCATTAAACAACTTATCAAAATAGTCTCGCCATCTGTCCTTGATCTCCTCATCCTTCACTAGAAGTCGATCTGTCCCATCCTTGATGCATTTGATTTGGTTGATATCTCTTTTCTTCCGCTCGTGGATCCTAGCCATCCTATAGATGTCCTTCTCCCCTTCCTTCGTGGCTAGCCGCTGATACAGGTCATCATACGCTTTACCCTTTGCTACGCTCACAACTCGCTTTGCAACCCTCTTCGCTAAATTATAGCTCTCAATGTTGGCTGCACTCTTATCAAGGTGGAGGCACTTGAAACACTCCTTCTTCTCCTTAATAGCCCTTTGCACCTCATCATTCCACCATCAGGTGTCTTTCCCTTCCTGTTTGCCTCCCCTACTCACGCCAAACACCTCTGAGGCCACCTTCCGAACACATGTTGCCATCTTTAGCCACATGTCTTCTGCATCTTCTCCTTCCTCCTAGGGCCCCTCACCTAGCATTCTCTCCTTGAACGTTTGCGCCGCTTCCCCTCTAAGCTTCCACCACTTCGTTCTCGCAATCTTGGCGCGTTTATCTCGATGGACACGTACCCGAAAATGAAAGTCCGCCACCACAAGCTTGTGTTGAGGGACAACACACTCCCCGAGTATTACCTTACAATCTAAGCAATCCCGTCTATCCTCCCTCCTAGCAAGGATAAAGGCGATCTGGCTAGATTGTTGTCCACTATGAAAGGTCACAAGATGGGATTCTCTCTTCCTAAAAAGGGTATTCGCTATCAACAAGTCGTAGGCCAACGCGAAGTTCAGAATATCCTCCCCCTCTTGACTCTTGCGACCATACCCAAAGCCCCCGTGCACTCGCTCAAACCCTACATTAGTCGCACCCACATGGCCGTTGAGATCTCCTCCTATGAAGAGTTTCTCGCTGCTAGGAACGGTACTAGCCATGCTATCTAGGTCTCCCAGAACTGCCTCTTGGTGCTCTCATTGAGACCTACCTGAGGGGTATAGGCACTGATCACATTCAGGGCTGAGACTCCAACTACCATCCGGACCAGGATAATCCGGTCGCCTCGCCTCCTAACCTCTACGACTCCATCCTTAAGGCTCCTATCGATCAAGATACCCACACCATTACTACCCGGTGTTGCCCCCGTGTACCAAAGCTTGAAGCTAGTATCCTCAACCTCCTTCGCCTTTTGACCCTTCCATTTAGTCTCCTGAAAGCATATAATATTTACACGCCTCCTAATTGCTGCATCAACTAGCTCCCGCAACTTACCTGTTAGGGATCCTACGTTCTAGCTACCTATGCGAATCCTAGTTGGCTCGGCTAACTTCCTTACCCTTCACACCCGTCGAGGGAAGTGTGAAGACCCTTGCTCATTTTCCACTACACTCGGGCGTAGATGTCGCGCGCCACTCAGGCTGTGATGACCCGACCCTTGCTCACTTTTCATCGTACCCAGGTCACGATACGACGCGCCCTTGGGGGGATGGCGACCCGGCCCTTGCCCATTCAACACCACACCCGGGTTCCGATGTAGCGCGTCGCTAAGAGGGTTACGCCCCAACGCGTCGCTAAATGAAAATGGCTAAAAATTTTACAGTGAATTTGCACTTAAGTAATGTGCTCTGCATAAACATCTCAACCCCGGAAACTACCTCTAAGAGTATTTTTGTTTAATCCATGCTTACTGTTGAAAATGGTTGTTTACAACATGACAAAACCACTCACTTACTTAATGAAGTTAGTTAATCCAAATAAGTACTCGATAAATGAAAACTTAACTTGAGTTTTGTTGAATGACTACTTTATAGTGAAATAGTTATTTATCTTGTACCATTAAAACCACTCATACATGTGCATTCATATAGAATCGACGACTCTCACCGAACCTACGAGTTGGTGCCTGAGTCTGAGAGTGAGCAGCGCGAAGCTCAAGTTAATCTAACTGAATGTGGCAGAACCACCCGAATTAACCCGGCTCAAGTGCACTAACCATCATCCTTGGAGATGAACTGGCCACCATGCACTTCAAACGAATTAATCTGGCAGTCTGTCAGGTAGATCCTGATGCAACCACTCAATATCTAGATCGAAACCAAGCATACACATAGTCGCACAAAGGCGAGTCCAGAGATTACAACATTCCACCGATTCATATCTTAACCAGTCGGAATCAAATACAAGCCGAAAGTACCACTCGGGTACTTTTAAGTTCAACATAAAAACTTTATTCAGAGTTTTACTGCAGCGGAAAGAAAAACACGATCAACTAGCATCGGCAGGGTCACTACTAGGCGAGGAAGGATCCCATTCCACTGTCCAACCAGTCGGCAAAACACTCGGCCAAGCCAAACCAGCTACCATGTCTTCCACAGACATACTTGAAAACATTGCCACAAGCAAGGCTGAGTATACTAATACTCAGCTAGGCTTACCCGACTAGTGGTATTGAAATACTGACTACTAATCATGCAAGGCTCTAAGTTTCTAGGGTTTTCCTTTTGCTAAAAAGCAACAAAGAGTAGGTCCTTATTTCCATATTTTAGCTTTCAATATTCTAGTTCATTCAACCAGTCTAGATGAGCTTATATTTCTAATCAAACATGGTGGAAGACAATTAATCATCCAAAATGTTTCATCATATCCATAGTTCCTCTTGTTACTCTATGTGGCAGAAGTATTAAGCTGTCTCAATCCCTGCAAGAAATGGATGATTCGAATCGAATTTCTTAACCTTGCAAGGGAAATCTAAACACACGTCACATGGTTACTCCAAGAGTCACACGTGCAACTTTTTCCCTTTATTCCCGTTTTATGGATCAGGGCCACTGGCCTCGAGTACAAAGGTCCATGAACCACGGCGACGCCGGAACATGACCCCTCTTGCACTCACCATTGGGCCCATGGGATAGCGTCAAGACGGTGGCAACTGTCCATGCAACGGTTCAATCGAGTACTTAAGCTTACCGATTACCATATTCTCTGCATGTGGTTAGTACTTTCAAAAGCTTAACCACCACTACTACATACTACGACCTTAGCATTTTTCACTACTCAGACGGGGCTTCAACCACGAGTACTTTACCATAGCCCCGCCTGCCAACCTTATAGTTGCAGTATGCGGTAAACATTCAACTCCTATAATTCTCGCGAGTAGCAGGAAACTACTCGACTTTTACCGTACCTATTAGCATAGCATCTACTCGATCTCCTTGTTCTAGTAGTCATTACAAAGGTACCTAGGATCATGCAGTAGAGTTCCAATCAACTTCTATGAACTTAAAATGGACAGGCAAAAAGGAACATCGGTTGCATAATTTAAAAACTGGGATCATGCACCGGGGCTTGCCTTCTTGTGAAAAACTAGCCGGGGACTACTCCGAACGTTGGTTCGGGTCTTCCGCGACTGCTGCTGGAATCACCTGAGCCTATTGCTGCTCACTCTCGGACTCGGGCATCAAAGAATAGATCCCGTCGGCGAGAGTAGTCGAGTCTATATGAATGCACATGTATGAGTGGTTTTATTGCATTATAAAGTAGTCAGAAATTAAGCTAAGTAGTCGAGTACTTCATTCTCTTTTTCCTAGGCAGTCATTTATCGAGTACTTACTGTATTAACTGATTTCATTAAGTGAGCGGGTGGTTGTGCATGTGGTTCGGTTGTTTTTAACAGGGAGCATTGGATAACCCAAACTACTCGCAAGGGTAGTTTCTGGGTCACAGAACCACTCGTAAAAGTAGCTCCTGAGTTGGGATTTTTATGTAGAGTTTGTTACTTAAGTATAACCTCACTGTAACAGATTTTGCCATTCTTATTCAACAGGTTACTCATAAAAAAGCTTATTAAACAGTTGTCTTTATGATTAAGATCTACTTGCATAGAACAACCATGCAAGAAACTGGTGTTCCACATTTTACTGAACAGATTTACTTACATGAGTAGATCACTTCCCATTTTTGTACAGTTATCTTGTGCAAGAAAAAGAGGTTAACATCTAGATCTAAAAGGGGTCTAGCTCATAACAAAAGCACTCAAACCACTCGTTGTGCTTGGGTTTAAAGCATGAAAATTTTATAACAGATTAAACTTTTAGTACAGAAGCTACCATCGACATTTCATAAGCTGTTCTTTCTTGAATCTGTTGGAACAAATAAAAGCCATTTAAACTTTATTTAAATCCACATCTAAAAACATGTGGAAACAGATCCAAAGTCCTGTTACAAAGTTGTAGGTCTGAACTTAAGGATTCCAGAACATCATAGCTTATATTTTTAGGATCTTTTTGTGAGTTGTTATGCATCTTCAAAGTTAGTAGATTGGTTTTCAAGTTCTTGTTCCAGGTTTACAGATGAGTCCCTGAGATTTACAGAAAACTTCTCAGAAGATTCAAATCGACGCAGATGGGTCCTTGGTACAGGGAAAATGGCTACTGCCGGCCAAAATGCGGCGACTAGGGTTGCCGATGGTAAGGGGTGAAGGTGGGAATGCAAGAGACGGATAAACCGCACCTATTTGAGGCCTTGGGTGGGGAAAGGATAGAACGAGGCGGCCTACCGATAGTGGCACAGAGCCGGCGGCGGGGGAGGATGGCGGGATGATGGTCCGGTGAGGGGAAACGACGCGGGGAAGGGCTGTGCAGCTTTGGGTGAGGTGGAGAAGGTGGGCAAAGGGTTGTTTTGGGCAATGCTGGGGTGGATTAGTGCGTCCACGCACGAGTGCTGGCTTGCCGGAGGTGGAGGTTGGGGGCGACGAACTGAGGTGCCTCAGGGTGGCTTTTATAGGCGCTGGGGGGGGGGGGGGGGACAATGGCGGAGGAGCTGGGTGCGACACAGTGGAGGGAGGGGGCGTAGCCGGGACAAGGTCGCGAAAAGGGCGCGGCTCCGCCGGCGCGTCGGGGCTCGACCGTCGAGCATCGACGGTCGCGTGGCGCACACGGGCAGGCCGGGGCGGGATACGGGGAGGGGCAAATTGCCTGTAGCAGGCTCGGTCGGTGGTTGGTCGGGCCAGTTTGGGGTTCGCGCCTTGGCGCGGCTCGCTAGCACGGGGATGCCCTGCCGCGTGGCGGCGGCATACTGCCGGCTGAGACAAATTGAATTTTCTTAAAATTTCAAACAGGAACTTGAAAAACTCTAAACACGAAAGTTGTAGGGAACTTGAAAATCTACAACTTTTGTTTTAGCCCAAAGTTTATTTAAGCTACGATTTAAAAGTTATTTTGAAATTATGAAAACAAGCATTTAAAAGACACATCATTTCATGTGAATTTTTGCATTGTTAACCTTTGAGTTCAACTGGACTTTTGGTGTTCTTGTTATGCCAAAGGTGCCATTAAAATTAAAGGTTCAAAGGTGATCAATTTCGAAAGATACAAGGGTTTGATTGCATGGGTTCAATTGTTTAAACATGAACACAATTTCATTTGCCTGCAAGGTGTATTTGATAGGTTGTTTCATACTTCTCTTGCTCATTTGTGACTGGTTTCATGGTTTGGATCTTTATTTAATCTTTTAAACATCTAGGGTGTCACAGCCTACCAAGTGCGGAAGGTGTGTACCTTGGATGGAACTAAGAAAACCAAGAAACTTTTGATTAAGATAACTTTCTGTCTCCCATGTGGCCTCTTCTTCAGTGTGATGGTTCCACTGAATTTTATACATTTTAACCGTTGCTCTTAAGGTACTTCTTTCCTTCTGGTCAAGGATTTTGAGAGGTTGCTCAACATAAGAGAGATCTGATTCTACCATGATTTCTTGTTGTTCCACAATTTCGGTAAGAACTCTGACACATTTCTTTAATTGAGAGATATGAAAAATGTCATGAATGGCTACAAGCTGCAAAGGAAATTGCAATCTATAGGCCACGGGTCCACATTCTTCAATAATCTCATACGGACCAACAAAACAAAGGGCTATCTTTCCTTTTACTCCAAATCGTTTCACACCCCTGGTTGGTGAAACCCGAAGGTAGACATGATCACCAACGTCAAATTTCAAGGGTTTTCTCCTCCTCTCAAAGTAACTCTTTTGTCTAGATTGGGCTACTTTAAGGTTTCCTTGGATAACTTTTACTTTCTCTTCTACCTTTACTATCAAGTCTGGTCCAAAGATTTTGCGCTCTCCGGTTTGTGACCAACTCAAAGGAGTTCAACACCTTCGTCCATACAATGCTTCGAATGGTGCCATCTTCAAGCTTGCTTGATAGCTGTTGTTATAGGAGAACTCTGCTAAAGGTAAACATTTGTCCCAATTCTTGTCATACTGAATGACACAAGCTCTAAGCATGTCTTCGAGAATTTGATTTACTCTTTCTGTTTGGCCATCGGTCTGAGGATGATAACCTGAGCTTCAGATTAGTTTGGTACCAAGGGATTCTTGCAATTGTTCCCAAAAGCGTGCTACGAACTGAGCACCGCGATCAGATATGATTGTCTTAGGTACACTGTGTAGACAAACAATTCGGTCCAGATATATCTAAGCGTATCTTTTGGCATTATACGTGGTGTGCACGGGAATAAAATGAGCGGTCTTCATGAGCCTATCTACAATAACCCATATAGAGTCGTGTTTCTGAGATGTATTGGGCAAACCAACAATGAAGTCCATACTAATATCTTCCCATTTCCAGGATGGTATTGGCAGAGGTTGAAGTGTACCAGGTACCTATAAGTGGCTAGCCTTCACTCGCTGACAAATGTTACACTCTGCAACATATTGGGCAATTTCTCTCTTCATCCGGGTCCACCAAAAATTTTGCTTGAGATCCTGATACATTTTGCTACTGCCTGGATGAATAGAGAATTTGGAAAGATGTGCTTCATCAAGAATCTGTTTTTGGAGTTTGTGATCTTTCGGAATGACAATGCGTTTCCAAACCATAAAATTCCCCTGTGGTCCTGCTGAAAACATTTGTACTTCTCCTCTTCTTGAGATAGTTTTTGCTTGATGATCTTAACACCCTCATCGTGTAATTGTGCCGTGATGATACAGTCATGAAGAGTGGGTTCAATGGAGATGTGATTCAAGGTCCCTTGAGGAATTATTTCCAAACTAAGTTTCCGCATTTCAGAGCATAACGTCTCATTGTATGATGCGGCAAATAGGAAATTGCAATGAGCTTTGCGGCTGAGTGCATCCGCTACTACATTAGCTTTGCCTGGATGATAGTGCACCTCAAGATTATAATCCTTGATTAATTCCAGCCATCTTCTTTGTCTCTTATTCAGGTTGGCTTGTATGAATATATACTTGAGACTCTTATGATCGGTGTAAATATTGCAATGGGTGCCCATAAGGTAGTGCCTCCAGATCTTAGGAGCGTGAATGATGGCTGCTAACACAAGATCATGCGTTGGGTAATTCTTTTCATGGGACCGAAGTGCTTGTGAGGCATAGGCAATAACCCGGTTGTCTTGCATAAGTACATATCCCAAACCAGTACAAGAAGCATCAGAGTAAACGTCGAATGGTTTGGTAGTGTCAGGTTGAGCTAAGACTGGGGCTGTAGTCAAGTGTTTACGAAGAGTGTGGAAAGCTTTTTCTCAACCTACATGCCACACAATTTTTTCTCCCTTCTTCAACAGTTCGGTCATAGGCTTAGCAATTCTAGAGAAGTCCGGAATGAAACGGCGATAATAACCAGCTAAACCGAGAAAACTACGAATCTGATGAACAGACGTGGGAGTTTTCCAATCCATCAACTCTTGAACTTTACTGGGGTCAACTAAGATACCATTACTGGAGATAGTATGGCCCAAAAATTTCACACTATCCAACAAAAATTCACATTTGAAGAACTTAGCATATAACTGATGGTCTTTGAGGCATTGGAGAACAATGTGCAAATGTTTAGCATGGTCCTCCTTGTCCTTGGAATAAATAAGAATGTTGTCAATGAAGACCACAACAAAGTTGTCAAGCTCCGGCATAAAAACCGAATTCATGAGATACATGAAGTTGGCAGGAGCATTCGTGAGACCAAAAGACATGACTAAGTACTCATATAATCCATAACGAGTGGAGAAAGCGGTCTTTGGAATATCACAAGGTCGAATCTTGATTTGATGATACCCCGAACGAAGATCAATCTTGGAAAAGATTTTTGCTCAAAACAATTGATCAAAGAGAACATCAATGCGAGGAAGTGGATATTTATTTTTGATAGTCACCGCATTGAGAGGTCGGTAGTCTACACATAACCTTAAACTATCATCTTTCTTCTTCACAAAAAGGGTTGGGCAACCCCAAGGTGAAGAACTTGGACGAATATAGCATTTATCTAGAAGTTCTTGCAACTGTACTTTTAGCTCTGCTAATTCTTTGGGTGGCATTTGATAGGGTTGTTTCAAGATAGGTGCAGTGCCTAGCTGCAGTTCAATGACAAACTCTATGTCTCGATCCAGTGGCATGCCGGGTAAGTCATCTGGGAAAACATCAGCATACTCGCGTACTACTGGGATTTCTTCTAATTCTGCATGGACCTTAGTAAGAGCACATGAATTTGTGCATTCACGGAAAGGCAAAAATAGAGTGGTAGCTCCTTGGGTCGGGGAATTTATTTCAACGGCTCGTGAGGCGAGATCTAAGGTTACTCCATGCCGAGTCATCCAATCTACTCCCAAAATAACATCAATGTCTTCAAGTGCCAAGAGGATCAAATCTGTGTTGATGACTTTGCTACCCAATTTAATTGACACGTTTCTTATGAGTTGATTTGAAGCTAGTTTACCTCCTGGTGTAGCTATCATATACGACTTTCTTGTGCGACAAAAATCCAATCCCACTTTTGTACTGAATTTTGCACTAATAAAACTATGTGATGCACCAGAGTCAAATAATATAACAGCGGGCTTGCAGTGGATAGAAAATGTACCCGTCATGACTGGTGCGCCATCAGGAAGTTCTGCCACAGTGGTGAAATTTATCGGCCCACGCTTGACATGAGCAGTCTGTGTCTTGCCTTGGTTTCTGTGGTTGGTACTGGAGCCTTGGCCTTGAGCTTGCTGTTTGGGCTGAGGGCAATCGTGAACAAAGTGAGTGGAACTCCCACAGTTGAAGCATCGGTTGTTGTTGTTCTGGCGGGGTGGCTACTGTGTATTCGGCCTAGGGCCATTTTGCTGTGGAGCAGGGGGTCTTGCTTCATTCCGTTGCTGAGGTTGTCTGATAATCCAACGCCCTGGCTGAGGGGCATTCTGATGAGCTTTAGGTGCTGCAGTCTGCACTATTTGATACCTCGGTGGCTGAGCACTCAAGGGTCCGTTTGGAGCCTTCCTCTTCTTCTCTGCACGATGGGCCAGAATGCAATCCTCCTAGGTGATTGCCAAATTAACCAGCTCGTTGCATGTGTCGGTTCTGATAGGGTTAAGTCACTCCTTGAGCTTGGTATTCAGACCTCGACGGAAATGATCACGCTTCTTGGTATCCATGTCAACGTGATATCCCGCGTACTGAGCAAGGTTGTTGAACGCCTGGGCGTATTGAAGTACGGTGCGGTTACCTTGTGTGAGCGCCAGAAACTCATTCCACTTCCTCTCCATGAGACCTTCAGGAATATGGTGGGCTCGGAATGCACTCTTGAATTCATCCCAAGTAACAACATGATCTGCTGGAAGCATGGCAAAGTAGCTCTCCCACCAAATACGCGCAGTACCGCGAAGCTGTTGCACAGCAAATCGAGCTTTGTGGACCTCCGAACATGGTAGTGTCAATAATGCAAACTTGGACTCAATGCTACAAATCCAGGCGTCCACATCCAATGGTTCCTCCGTTCTGCTGAACAGAGGGGGCTGCGTCCCAAAGAAATCCGAGTACCCGGCAACTTGAGGTTGGGGTGCATGGTGCACACCCCGCTGCTGATGGTGGTGTTGCTGCCCCTGAACAAGTTATCGTAGCAATTCGGTTTGAGCGGCCATCACCTTCACCAGACTGGGTGGTGGTGGTGGGGGCGGCATCGGCTGCGGCCTGCTGCCACTCGCTCCGAATCCATCAGGGTTGCCCCGAGTTGCCCTAACCATCTAAAACATGGAGGTTTAATATCAGCAAAGGCTTCATAAATCTCCCATGATCCAAAAAGATAGTACGGGAAAACAAAATATAGAACTTGACAAGCTTGATACAAGCGGTGTGCAGTCTGCGACTAGTTAGGGGGATCATTTCCTACCTCACGTTCTGCTTACGTGAAACCTTTCAAGGTTGGTAGCGAGTAGAAAATGTAGCGACCTAAAACTGTGGCATTCAAAATACCTCCGACAAATCCATCTCCATCTGCTTGAACTATTCCATCATCGGCTATAGCTACAGTTCAACTACACGGGGCCCTCGACTACCTCGACTGCATATCCAACTGCTTTAGTCGCTCCTCTGCTTATCACGACTACAACTCCGACTACACTACATCGATGAAAGCTTCATCTTCTTGAGTTATACTTCCGATTACTTTGACTACTTATAGCATGATTTTACGGTATCTCTGACTAGTACGACTACTTTTTCAGCACGTTGACTACTTTTCCGGCTGCTTGAGTGACACTTACGACTACTATATCTGCGATTTCGACCACTTCGACTACCTCTTCTTTGATTTCCAACTGCTTGCCAATATACACATACTTCCAGCTAAAGCCTACCTGCTTTGAGTGCTCTTTAGCTTCTAGTCTACACTACTTGTAACTGGTGGTCCTCAACTCTAAGCTAGCCTATTACTACCTGCACAAAAGTTAGGCTACACTAAGAGGAGTATAAACAAAAGTACTCCACAGTTGTCTCCTAGTAGTCGTCAAGACTGTTGACAGACGACTATGCGTGCAGGGGAGTGAGCTCCCATCTGTGCAGGTTGCGGGACTACCATATCGTAGTCAAGGTCAGATACACCCTCTATTTCCTCGGGTTCTTCCTCAATGTCAAAGTCCATCACATCCGGGGGAACATGAAGGGCTGCCTGCTGTGCGTGATGCACGTCGATGTGTTCATTGGAATCCTCCAAATCAATGTTGAGGTCATGGATCTGTTCTTCCAAGAATTCGATCATTGCCTCACGCTCCCCCACTGTGGTTTCTAGTCTCTGTACTTGGCCTTCAAGCTGGCCAATTCTAGTGTCTCTATCACCAATCTCCGCAACTAAATCTTGCATCTGCTAATCCCTTAGGTTAACTACCTACTAGAGAGATTGAGCAAGGTCTATAACCTGTGCCATCCCTTTACTCTGAAGTACTTGTAGTCGGAATAGTGCATTCATGCACCGGGCTAAAAAGATGATAGTCTCGACTGCAATTTGATCTGCCAAGTGACCCAGATGAGCAAACCTGTCCAGCCATAATGGATCATGCTTGTCGACTGCTGGAAACAGACCCGCTCGAGCCAGAATCACCTCCAAGGGGTGCTGCTCACAAAATGTGGTTAGAGCCTTCATGGCTGCAGTCTCCCACGAGTCGATGAGGCGGTGCCCGACTACTTCCGTCTCAATAGCAAGCCACGCAGGGTTGAGTGGGTGCTGGGGAATGGTCATTCGCACCTGGCACCGATGGACACCTGTCTCCATAAACTCTTGCCCCACATAGAGAGGCAGGTTTGCGTAACCGGCGGTGCTCAACACACCCCACAAGATGGAGGGAAAGCCCTCCCAGTGCAGGCACACTGATTGTGCATGGACCTCCTCATCAACCACCAGAAGAACTGGATCGGCCATCTGCTTCATAAGGTTAAAAGGTGAGATAACGAAAACTGAGGTTCAACAAATAAACACATCTGAATAGCGCACTGAACTGAACACAATAGGTCGCAAAGTAACCTGAGCATTCCTAAAGTACCCGTGCACCACTCTACTGGTCAACCCAAGGCTGGATCATACTCTAAGATAACTATACCCTTAGATTGGACTGGAAACACAAGAACTTAGTTGAACTTTGGTCAAATATTTAGTTGTTTTGGGGTGGATATTTGTACAGTTCATCCATACTCAATTTCTTTACTTGTATTTACAGATATGCATCATGCACGTCCTTTCCGTCCTCACAACTTCTCAGTGGCCATCAACTTGACCTTACGGAGTTAATTCGGTGGCTTAACTAGCACATCTCTCCCTATAAAAAAAACTAGTCGAGCTCTCTTTGTTCTGAGTCTAGTGTACTCGTGGTACTCATGGTTAGTGTTTCTGCAGACCTCTCACATAGATATCATAATAGATATTGCCACCAAGACATAATCCCATAGGGCTTCACGAACTAGATATGATCCTTAACAAGTCCAACTCATTTTTCGAATAGAAGTTTGGTGGTCAAGTTTTAGAAAACTTATTTTAAAGGTTTGTTGCAGACTCTGGTGTATGCTTTTCGCTCTGATTCCAATTGTGGATGAACCACCCGAATTAACCCGGCTCAAGTGCACCAACCATCATCCTTGGAGATGAACTGGCCACCATGCACTTCAAACGGATTAATCCGACAGTCTAACGGGTAGATCCCGATGCAACCACTCAATATCTCGATCGAAACCAAGCATGCACATACTCGCACAAAGGCGAGTCCAGAGATTACAACATTCCACCGATTCATATCTTAACTAGTCAGAATCAAATATTACAAGCCGAAAGTACCACTCTGGTACTTTTAAGTTCAACATAAAAACTTTATTCAGAGTTTTACTGCAGCGGCAAGAAAAACATGATCAACTAGCGTCGGTAGGGTCACTACTAGGCGTGGAAGGATCCCATTCCACTGTCCAACCAGTCGGCAAAGCACTCGGCCAAGCCAAACCAGCTACTGTTGGCACTCAAATCGGCCGGATAGGAATCGGCCGATGGTCTTCAGCGTCGGACACATGACCCGGGAGAATCTGCTTAGCTCCTGTTCGGGTTATCGCCCTGGTACGGTTCGCGCGGCGTGCCAGTCAATCTGACCTGTTGATTGACAAGGAAATAAAGTATTAAATTCCAGGCGCCTCGATCGGCTGGAGTTCCGATCTGTCCTGAGGAGCGCGTCGGCGGCGAATCGGCCGATTTGCTGTAGAGATGATCGGCTATGGATCAGCCGATAATCGTGTAGTAATTGTAAAGAAAACTGCGGGAGTGATCTAAACGATTACTATAGAAACAACACTTGAAATAGATCTAATCGGCTGTAAGATGATGAATCGAAGAAGAATAATGACGAAGCCGATTACTCTGATCTCAAGCTGGATAACTGGTGATAATACTAGAATAACAGGTAAAACTTGCAATTCTAGTAAATATCGATAACTGGTGAATAAATCCAAACGAAACCACAGCGATGCGCCCGTAGTTAAAGCTCGGATATTACTCGATAAGCGGAACCTACCAATTGGCCGGACAGGTTGATGCAGCCCTGCCAATCCGTACGAACTCGTGAAAGAAGAAAAATATTGGCGAAGTCGTCGGCTTGAAAGTAAATTGCTGGAAAAGTAGAAGTATTGTTGTTGATTGATGTGTTGATTTTTTTTGCAAGACCCTGACGACTCCTATTTATACCCTAAAACTAGGACTCCTAGTCGATCACGACTTGTTACAATCTTATTAAAAAACAGGAAAATTACCATATCTATAATAACTTTTTAAAGGAAACGAACTCCCGCAGAATCTTCCGCCGCCGTCCCCTAATCCAATCAGGATTCTTTTCAATTGCTCCTTGACCGACTTAGCGTTGCCCTGTTGACCAACTTTTGACCAGGACCCCCTGAAATAATTCCATCCTGGTGGCGCAAACTGTATCACCAATCGGCCGATTTTCAACCATTACCTAAATCGGCCGATTCCTTACTGTAGCCTTCAGATCTGCCGCATCGGCCAATCTTCTCCTCCTGACGCCGATTCAACACGTGTCAAAATCTGGCGTCAACACATGCCCCCCAGTTTCGGAGTAAAACATAACTTTTTCTTCAAAACTCTTTCTTTAATCCTTTTCTCCGAAATGGGCGCAGTAAAATCTCCTTCCATTTCGCGGCACAATGATTGCAATTTCCTCGGACCGAGCGCGGGAAACGACCGCTCCTCTGGAATTCGTGTAGACGGCGCGGTAAAAATACCATCTTTGCCCTCGCTCTCCTGATTTTTCTTAAGTACTGGCCTTCTCCGTCTACTCTTCCCCACAAATCTAGCATTCTCTTCCAACGAACCACTGTTCGTCTTCCTCTAAGCTCTCTTGATCTCCAAGCGCTTCCCCCTTCCCGGCGACCTCATCTGCGGCCTGCTCCAACCCCCCAATGGCGTCACCATCGGCGACCGCTCCATCCACGGAGGCTCCATCGGCAACTCCTTCGGCGGCGGCGGCCCAATCGGCGGCTTCCCCAGAAGTACCATCGGCGACGATGATTTCTATCCCAGAGGTAAATGTTCGAAATTTTTCCTTTTCGCTTTTCTACTGCTTCAGCACTTTCCGGATACTTTCTCAGTTTCTTCCCCTTTCCCCTTTTTTAGGCACTTAGGCACCGAATTACCATTCCACTCTCAGAATCCTCTGACCTCATCTGTTTGGGCCCTATGGGGAACCCCGATCCAACGGATCTGATCAGCCTAGAAACTCACAAAATCCCTTTTAAGCAATCATCCATGGATTTAGATCACTGGGTAGGCACTTTCAGATCCTGGCCAAACGAAACCCCCGAGTGGAGAGAATGGTACCAGAGGGTGGCCAGATCCTGGAAGGTTCAGTGGGAAGAACAAAAAATCGGCCAGTGCATAGATTTGTCTCTGTCTCAGATGGAAAGAAACGAACCTCTGGTCATGGCAGCCTCTTATTTTTGGTCTGATGCACTTAATGCATTCCTTTTCGGACATGGACCTATGACCCCAACCTTGGCCGATGTTCTGCTGTTGACCGGCCTCGATGTCTCCTCCGCCGATACCCCTTTTAATTATCTGTTCAAGCCATCACATCGGCTAGAGACCAAAGGAATCGGCGGGTGGAAAGGGTATATTAGCAAAAACATGAAGACTGGGACAGTCTCACAGAGGGAGCACACTGCCTTTTTGATGATGTGGCTGGAAAAGCATTTCTTCTGTGGCAGAGCAGTTGGCCCTTCTTCAAACACCCAAGCCTTAGCAGAGGCTTTGTCACAAGGATCGGCCATCCCCCTTGGAAAACATTTGCTGGGATCGGCCTATTACCTGATGCACCAAATCGGCACCAAGCTGTCGAAGGGGGAGCCGATCGGGAACCCTGGCGGTCCCTGGTGGTTCATCACCCTCTGGCTCAATTTACACATGAGCAAGGTCTCTCCGCAACGGATAGAGACCAAAACCTTTCCCAATATTGAGTCAGAGGAGAATCCATCAGTCCGACGCCGCTGCAGATCTTTTGGAGAAGCGGTATCGGCCTTCCCCGGCTGCCAGTTTACGGCTACCCGTACGGCTGAGTACTTCAGATGCTTTTATAATGGCCTTAGTGAAGAGACCATCAGCTGGCACCCATATCAAGCAGTGGAGCCGATTTTTGAACTACCCATAAGCTACGATTTCTCCACCCACACTTTTGACAGAGAGCTTATGGATGTCTTGATTAAGCCGGGGATTCTGGCAGCCAACTTCTTCTCAGGAAAGGATTCTCCCACCTACGAGTTCTACAATCCATCGGCTGCGGCGAGGCAACTGGGTTTTGGCCAACTGCCGATTCGGGTCTACTTCGCCGGTCAGGCGAAATTCAGAGATAGTCTGACCTCAAGTCTCGATTACAGTCGGCTGTGCGATCTAGTACCCGATTCCAGTACTATTGACCTGAATAATTGGTCAGTTGCCTCTTTCGCCACTCAGCAATTCAAACTATGGTGGGCAGAATGGAAGCAACACCTTTTCTGTAAATCTTCATCGTCTTACTGCAACATTCTGGACCTAGAAAACATTGATCCAAACGCAGCGGTATGTCCTCTTCTTCAGCCGATTCCAATGTTGTCCCTTTCCATATTGTCATTTTGTTATTAACTCACATTCATCTTCTCAGTCTGAAAGCCATGTCCCTCCGATGCGGAGCCGAAGCGGCAGGCCGATAGATAGTCATCATCAATACACGCCATATCCACTTATCGGCTTCCATGCTCCAACTGTCAAAGACATCTCCACTGGCCGATCGAAGCGAGCACTGAAAAGGCCAACATCAAAGATAACCAGCCGTCGGGTGCGAGCTCGCATTGGATCGGCCGATCAGACGGCAATAGCATCGGCTGAAGTTCCCCGTATCGGATCGGCCGACCAGATGGCGGCGGTATCGGCCGAGACTTCCCGCATCGGATCGGCCGACCAAGTGACGGTGACACCGGCCGAGACTCCAATCCCTTTACCGTTGCCGGTTGTCGAGATGGCCGATCCCCAAGTCACTGCTGAAGTCGGGGCAGCTGCAGCATCGCTATTAGTAGAAGCTGTTCAGGTAATCTTACTCATCTCATATATTCTTCAAATCTTCCACTGACTTTAACTCTCTTCCTCTGCCAGGCTGCACAAGCTATCCCACCACAATCTCCGCAGCAATCGGCTACATCCCAAGTGGGAGCCGAAACTCCAGCAGCTCCCATCATCGAGGTAAACGATCTCTTACCTTAAATTCTTAATTCTCAGAAAACTTAACCGATCTTGATGCAGGCAGATTTGGGTATGCTAACTACAACCCCACAACAGGCATCAGCCGGGAGATCCACAGAGGCATGGCAAATTTCTGTCACCATCTCATTTCAATTTCCCATAACATATTCACAGGATCTTCTTTTATGTCTTTTTCAGGAAGCTGGTCCAAGCGGAGCGCTAATAATCGTTGAATCTTCCTCTTCCGACGAGCCAAATGCACCAGTCCCTGAGACAAGGGAGACGCTTCCACCGGTGCAGGCAAGAGAAATTCGGTTTAAGGAGGTAACAAACTTACCATTAGAATCGGCCGATTTCCTTTTACTGCTTGCCTACCCTTTACTTTATTTCCTCACAGGAGCAAGATACCCCCAACAACAGCATCTTCTCTTTTGCCGTCTCCTTGCCCGATGACGAAGAAATTGCTTCACACCCAATCCCATCGAGCTCCACCTCCGACGATGTCCGCGCCAAGCTCGAAAGCATACGCACTCTCCTTCAAGACGACATCGGCCGATTGGTAGAAGATGCATCGCCGATTCGATGACTTTTCAACGAGATCAAAGGTCGAATCCCAGAAGAAGTATCAGAAAATCTAGCGTATGCTGCCTATATAGAGCACATGCAGATTCCGGTTTCCAGGGCGCTGCGCCATATGGCCGATCGTGCTCAGATGGCAAAAACTCAGGAGGAGGTCGATTCATACAAGCACCGGACTCAGGAAGTACACCACAGGATCAACTTCCTCGAAAACCGCCGTCCGGACATCGTCGGCGCGATAGATCGGCTGAAACGGAGGAGAGCAGAGCTGGCCAAGGAGATGGAACAGATAACCAAAGAGATAGCCGCTGAAGAAAAGAAGCTCCAAGAACTCCCATCCATCATCAGCGAGCTGAAGCAAGAAAGACAGCATCTGGCCCGCGAAACGATAAGGCTTCGTCGCCGTGTGTCAGAAGTACCAGGATCGGTCGATGATGATCAGAGAGTACTAGATTCGGCCGATCAAATTAGATGACAAGCTATTGTAGCCATAGACGCTTTCCTTGGGTTGTAAAGAATATGTTAATCATTTATTGCTCCTTCAATGTCACTGCGCCGATTTGGTTTTGAACTGCTTCTTCACTCAGCTTTGCATTTATGTATGTATTTACTCCGATAGGATGTGTCTCACCATCCATCTACCTCCCCTTCATTTATAAGTAGACCATTCACCATCTCCAGAGGCATACACATCACTTATCTTCTCTCCCTCTTTTACTGTCCCAAACTGAACGGCAAGATGTCTTCTCCGTCCTCTTCATCTTCTTCCTCTGTCAACCAGGTATGAACTTCTCTTCTGCCTTTCTCCCAAGCATCTTAATCGCTCTGATGTTGGTTAACCCCTTTTATCTCTGTTTAGCCGAAACGTCTCAGTCCTGGTCTAGAACGAGCGATAGAAATCATGCATTCAGAAGAGCCACTATCACGGGCAGACAGAGATCTGATAAGAGCTCATGCTGAGGAACTCAGAGATCATGTCCCCGCTGCTGTCCAGGAATACTCGGACCTTATAGATGCTCACTTTTTGATCCGCAAGCGACCATCTTCTGAAAAAAGTCCTCCACTTCCTTGTAAAGCCAAAACCGAAGTTGCCATGGAAGATTTGGAGGAGAAGAAGACCCGCCTGCTGATAGAACTTTGCAACCAAGCTGAAACTGGAGCCACTGCAGAAGACCCGAAGGAGAAAAGGCTCACCCTTATGATAGAACTAGGTCGCATCGAGAGAGAAATCCAGCGTAGGCGTAATCAGTAGACATATCGGTATTTTTATTCTAAGGGCGACTTGCACCATGTCGGCCATGTACTCTGTCATTTTCATCCAATAATGAATCCCAATGTTTCCTTCACCAGATGTGTAGACAAAAACCGATGAGAAATCGGCCATGTTACCTTGATATATTTTGCTGCAAGTTATGCATCTACCCAAATGCTTGGATAGTACCTCTTTAGATATCGTCCGTTTAAAGCTCTTGGGAACTCCTCCCCTTCGACTGTCTCCAGAATATATGCATTCCCAGGGGCACATCGGCCGATTATGTACGGCCCTTCCCAAGTGGGTGACCATTTACCGAATTTAGGATCTTTGGATCCTATCGGCAGCACCAACTTCCATACCAAATCTCCCTGAGAGAACTGTTTAACTTTGACCTTTTTGTCATACCATCTGGCCACCCTTTTCTTGTTTTCTTCTATACTAATCAGGGCTCTCAACCGTAAACCTGCCGAATCGTCAAGTTCATCTTTCATGAGAAAGGAATAGTCATCGGCCGTTAGCTGATCTTGTAACGATATACGTCTTGACCCTGTCCTTATCTCCCATGGCAAGACCGCCTCATGACCATAAACCAACTGATAAGGGGATATTTTAGTGGCTCCATGACAAGCCATCCTATATGCCCATAAAGATTCAGCCAAAGACATATGCCACTTCTTGGGTTGCTCTTCTATCTTTCTCTTGATTAGTTTGATTATCCCTTTATTAGATGATTCTGCTTGGCCATTGGCTTGAGCATAGTATGGAGAAGAGTTTAATAATTTAATCCCCATATCTGCGGCGAACTCTCCGAATTCTCCAGAAGTAAACATTGTCCCTTGATCAGTTGTGATGGTTTGAGGAATACCAAATCGATAAATAATATGGCTTTTAACAAATTCAATCATATCGCCCGATGTCACGTTCCTTAAAGGAACTGCCTCCACCCATTTAGTAAAATAATCTGTGGCCACCAATATGAACTTATGCCCTTTGCCTGATGGAGGATGAATCTGTCCGATGAGATCTATTCCCCAACCCCTGAACGGCCATGGCTTAATTATTGGATTCATAGCCGATGCTGGCGCGCGCTGTACATTGCCAAACTTCTAACAATCTTGGCATCCTTTATAGTACATGAAACAATCCTCAAGGATGGTCGGCCAATAATACCCATTGTTCCGAATCATCCATTTCATTTTGTGAGCCGATTGATGGGCTCCGCATACGCCCTCGTGGATTTCTCCCATCAGAACCTTTGCCTCTTCCGTTCCCAAGCATTTGAGAAGAACTCCATCAATCGTCCGATAAAAAAAATCATCCTCAAGCAACACATATTTTGTAGCCTGAAAACGTGTTCGCCGATCCACTTTTTGGGATGGATTTCTCAAGTAATCGGCGATTTCCTTTCGCCAGTCATCGGCCGCGAGCTCTAGCGTCATCGCTCCCTGAATCGGCCGATACCCAGAAGCATGTTGGGCCAGTCTGTTGGCCTCTTCATTATAATTCCTGGGGATATGCTCAATTATTGCAGACTTGAACTCCTTTAAAAGCTGAAGGCAATCCTCATAATAAAAATCCTCAAGATATCATCCTTGCACTCAGATCGCCCCGTCAACTGATCCACAATGAGCATAGAATCTCCATAAATCTCGACTGCATCAGCTCTGACATCCCTTAATAATTGGATGCCTTTCAGAACGGCTCGATACTCCGCCTGGTTATAAGTTGCGGAGGCTTCTATCGACAGAGAGAAATTATAACTTGCCCCCCGAGGCGACACAAGAATAATGCCGATTCCTGATCCGACCCCACACGAAGAACCATCAAAATATAGAGTCCATGGAACTGGTTCAACAGTGGCAATTTCTGGTCCACAATGCTGAACTACGAAATCGGCCATCACTTGACCTTTGACGGCTTTGGCCGATTCGTACCTTAAGTCGAATTCTGACAAAGCCAGGATCCATTTTCCAATCCGTCCTTTCAAAATCGGCAATGATAGCATGTACTTCGCCACATCATCCTTGCATACGACTATGCATTCTGCCGATAACAAATAGTACCTGAGCTTGGTACATGAGAAGTATAAACACAAGCATAGTCGCTCCACCTAGGAATATCTTGTTTCGGCATCTAAGAGTCTTCTGCTAACGTAGTATACCACTCGTTCTTTCCCCTCAAACTCCTGTACCAACGCCGATCCAATAGCTAGTTCATCAGCCGATAAATATAACTTGAACGGCTTACCAGGCTGTGGCGGAACCAATACCGGAGGTGAAACCAGATACTGCTTGATATCTTCCAGCGCCTTGCGCTGTCCTTCTCCCATATGAATTCCTGGTCGGGCTTTAATTTCAACAGAGGGGTAAAAGCCTGAATACGTCCTGACAGGTTGGATATGAATCTTCTGATAAAATTAACCTTGCCGATGAGGGACTGTAGCTCAGTATTATTTTGTGGGGCCACCACTTTGTTGATGGCGTCTATGGTCTTGCGGTTGACTTCTCTCCCGCGCTCATGGACCATGAATCCTAAGAATTGCCCAGCCGATACACCAAATGCACACATGTTTGGGTTCATCTTCAACCCATGCTTCCTTGTGCACTCCAGTACTTCTTGTAAATCGGCCAGATGATCTTGGTGACCTTTTGACTAGACCACGACGTCATCTATATAAATTTCCACCGATGAACCAATGAGCTTGTGGAAGATGTAATTCATGGCCCGTTGATACGTAGCGCCGGCGTTCTTCAACCCAAAAGTCATAACCACCCATTCAAATAAACCAAGATGACCTGGGCACCTGAAAGTCGTTTTCGAGATATCTTCTTCGGCCATTTATATCTGATTGTACCCTGCATTCCCATCCATGAAACTTATGACTTTGTGTCCTGCGGTAGAATCTACCAAGATATCGGCCGTTGGCATCGGATATCCATCCATTGGCGTAGCCTAATTTAAGTTCCTGAAATTGATGCACACACGTAACTTTCCATTCTTTTTGTATACGGGCACAATATTAGAAATCCATTCGGCGTAGCGGCACTGCCAAATAAATCCTGCTTCAATCAACTTTGTAATTTTGGCCTTTATATCAGGTAGAATCTTGGGGTTACACCATCGTGCAGGTTGCTGATATGGCCGATATCCTGATTTTATGGGTAACCGGTGTTCAACAATAGACCGGTCTAGTCCTGGCATCTCATGATATTCCCAAGCAAAGCAATCCTTGAACTCTTTTAATAAACTTATCAATTTACATTTGTACTCAGGATCCAAATTAGCACTAATGTACGTCGGCCTTGATTTGCTGCTATCTCCCAAATCTACCATCTCCAATAAATCGGCCGACGTAAACCCATGCCCAAGCTTCGCATCTTCTCGGACGAGCTGATCCATTTATTCTGAATCTTCAGAGCCGACTGCTTGGATCGGCTGTAGACCGAAATCGGACACTTTCAGGAAATCAGTGTCCCAAGTCCTGCCAGATATACATTTGACGTGCTCGCAGCTCCACTGTTGCGTGTCGGCCGCTGCAACGCTGTAGACGGAATCGGCAGTGACTACCTCTATGCTGTCGTCGACCCATTGCACAAGGCATTGATGCATTGTAGATGGGACACAGCAGTTTGCATGTATCCAGTCGCGACCAAGCAGCATGTTGTAGGACCCCTTGCCATTAAGAACGAAAAAAGTGGTAGGGAGGGTCTTACTGCCGATGGTGAGGTCGACGCAGAGCGCTCCGCGGGCGGGAGACACGTTGCCTTCGAAATCCTTCAGCATCATGTCCGTCTTGGTGAGGTCTTCATCGCCCTTGCCTAGCTTACGGAACATGGCATACGGCATGATGTTAACTGCAGCACCTCCGTCTACTAGTAATCTGGTGACGGGTCTTCCGTCAACATTGCCTTTGAGAAACAGCGCTTTGAGATGCTGCCGTTTTTCTTCTTCTGGTTTCTTAAACGTAGCCGTCATCGGATCTAACACCAGTTGTGCCATTTGTTCCTCCTCCGTTCTTGTCGCTTTATCTCGATCGTTGGGCGCCATGAACTCCATCGGCAGTATGAACACCATATCGATTTCGGCTGCCGATTCTTGGTTATTTGCTTCTTGATCATTTTTCTTTGGGCGCCACACTCGAGACTTAACATTTCTTTTCTCTGGCACCTGCCTCTGTTCTTCTTCTTGATGCTCCCACTGGCGCAGGCGTTGGATCCTCCGCTTCTGGGATCTGGATATGCCATCGGGACACCACCTGGGATTTGCTGGTTTGGCCGATGATCTGGCGTGTTCCCAATCTGGTTCTCTTCCTAGGGGATTTTCATCCGACACCCTATCATCGGCCATCTCTTCCAGCCGATCGTGCACGCTGATCCTGCCCCCCAGTCCATCCTGTTGGTTGATCTTGCTTTTTGACCGGTGGTACTGGTCAACTCTGCCCCACAGCCAATCATGCACCGAAACGCGCTGTTCCTCTCATCCGCGTCGATTTCTGTTGATCGGCTCTGATCCTCTGTCCCTCGAGTGTGGCTTCGGGCGATCGTTGCAGCTCACTCCGTTACACTCCGGACAGTTATCGGCAGACGGCAATCTGATGTCGTTCTCCCAGCAATGGATGAACAACGGACATTGCCAGTGATCTTCATGCCGGCGTATCATCTCTTCCTGATATCTTGCTTGTTCTTGTTGCTACCGATACTTACTGAGTAAGAACTGGGAGGTAACGGGCTTGCGTGGCCGTTCTGGCCCCCGCCTGTTCCTTTTGATTTCTTCCGTCGTGATCTGCCTCCTGGGATCGACGGCGCCGCCTCTTCTCGCCGATTCTGACGTCAGCACCTTGGTTTGACTTGAATTTCCTCCAGCGTTAACCATGTTGGCCGGGAAGGAATGCTGATCTATCTTCATCGGTTTTGCCGATTTAGCTGAAGTTTCAAATTTAAGCCGCCCCTGCTCGATGGCCGATTGTATCTGCTGACGGAAGACTTTGCATTCATTTGCATCATGAGACGTGGCATTGTGCCACTTGCAGTATTTCATCTTCTTAAGTTGATCGGCCGAAGGGATGGTGTGATGCTGAGATAGCTTAATCTGTCCTTCCTGAAGCAATAAATCGAAAATTTTATCGGCCTTTGACGTGTCAAAGCCAAATGTTTCTGGCTCCTTCTTTCCAAAAGGGCATGATATCGGTTTTTTCCCTTTGACCCACTCTGCCAAGCCGATTTCCTCTTCCCCATCGGATTCGGATCCTTCCAAGTATGCCACCTTCTTTTGGAAATTCCTCCGCTGTTCAAACGGTCGGACCTCTTGTCCTGACAATCGGTGGACGATTTGGCTCAGGCTTTCAAACTCTTGGGCAGCATATCTTTCTTTGATTTGTGGCAAGAGGCCTTGGAAAGCGATATCGGCTAACTGTGCATCGGTTAGAGCCAGACTGTAGCATTTGTTCCTGACTTCTCTGAACCTCTGTATATATCCCATCACTGGTTCATCGCTCCTCTGCCTGAGGCTGGTCAAATCTGAGAGCTTCATCTCATGTACTCCTGCGTAGAAGTACTTGTGGAACTGTTTCTCCAGATCGGCCCTTGTAACAATAGAATTTGGCGGCAAGGTGGTGAACCACTGGAAGGCCGATCTAGACAGAGACGATGAAAACAAACGCACCCTCAGAGCATCTTGCGTGGCAGCCTCCCCGCACTGGATGATGAATCGGTTGATATGCTCCACAGTGGATGTATCGTCCGTCCCTGAGAACTTGGTGAAATCAGGAACTTTGTAGCGGTGTGGGAATGGCAGCAAGTCATAGGCCGATGGATATGGCGTCTTGTAGGTGTAAGTTTGAACTTTTGGCTTCAATCCAAACTGATCCTGGATTACTTCTGCTATTCTTGCTGTCCAGTCCACCTGCTGCTGATGAACAGCTGTTCGCGGTGCGGGCATGTGCTGAAGAGCTGGCACGGCTGGGTGATGAATCGGCCGATAGTTGATGGCGAAGTGAGTCCGCCCCCCCATCGTATGTCATCGTTGGCGCTGTGCCTCTGAATGTTTCTGCAGCGTTTGCCCCCCTGCCGATTTCTGATGAGATCGGCTGATACTGGGGGACCGTCGGCCGGACGGCCGATTGGTGTGGCACCTGGGTTGAATAACTCTCGTATCCGTTCGTTGGCTTCGGAAAATACGTCATCGCCGATGTTCCCCAAGGTACTGAGCTTGTGGGCAGCGATTGCACAGAAGTAATCTGGACGGGTTGAAGCGGTGTCTGTGATGGGAGACATGGTGCACCGCTGTATCTTGGAGACGCTGGGGGCAATGGAGAGTTGTACCCCTCGCGTTGCGTCAATATCGGCTGAGGAGCCGATTGGGACGTGTATGGTAAGCTTCTGGATGGCAGAGTGGTTGGCGGGGCATATGTTGGTCCCTGATAGCCTTGGACTGCTCCGCTGGCCAGAGAGCTGACAACGGCGTTATACACCGTGTTGGTCATCACTGAGGATTGGTCAATGAATGCCTGATAAATGGATTGTTGGATCATCTCTGACATCTTGCCCGAGTCCTCAGCAATGGTGATGTGGCGGGGAACTAGAATAGGAGCCTTCTTGACAGCCTCCCCGCTTCTGGTACGACTAAACGACTGGAGGTACATCTTCTTGTAATCTTCTAGATGTTTGGCCAATTCTTCCCTCTGGTCGTCCTTGAGATCTGCTTCTGTGACCTCAATGATGTTGCTGTCGGAGATTTCTGCGTTCTTTGACATATCAGATCTTGGATTCGTCCCACCAGGCGTGCCAAAAGTGTGTTGGCGCTAAAATCGCCCGGATAGGAATCGGCCGATGGTCTTCAGCGTCGGACACAAGACCCGGGAGAATCTGCTTAGCTCCTGTTCGGGTTATCGCCCTGGTACGGTTCACGCGGCATGCCAGTCAATCTGACCTGTTGATTGACAAGGAAATAAAGTATTAAATTCCAGGCGCCTCGATCGACTGGAGTTCCGATCTGTCCTGAGGAGCGCGTCGGCGGCGAATCGGCCGATTTGATGTAGAGATGATCGGCTATGGATCAGCCGATAATCGTGTAGTAATTATAAAGAAAACTGTGGGAGTGATCTAAACGATTACTACAGAAACAACACTTGAAATAGATCTAATCGGCTGTAAGATGATGAATCGAAAAAGAATAATGACGAAGCCGATTACTCTAATCTCAAGCTGGATAACTAGTGATAATACTAGAATAACAGGTAAAACTTGCAATTCTAGTAAAAATCGATAACTAGTGAATAAATCCAAACGAAACCACAGCGATGCGCCCATAGTTTAAGCTCAGATATTACTCGATAAGCGGAACCTACCAATTGGCCGGAGATCAAGTTGATGCAGCCCTGCCAATCCGTACGAACTCGTGAAAGAAGAAAAATATTGGCGAAGTCGCCGGCTTGAAAGTAATTTGCTGGAAAAGTAGAAGTATTGTTGTTGATTGATGTGTTGATTTTTTTTGCAAGACCCTGACGACTCCTATTTATACCCTAAAACTAGGACTCCTAGTCGATCACGACTTGTTACAATCTTATTAAAAAATAGGAAAATTACCATATCTATAATAACTTTTTAAAGGAAACGGACTCCCGCAGAATCTTCCACCGCCGTCCCCTAATCCAATCAGGATTCTTTTCAATTGCTCCTTGACCGACTTAGCGTTGTCCTGTTGACCAACTTTTGACTAGGACCCCCTAAAATAATTCCATCCTGGTGGCGCAAACTGTATCACCAATCGGCCGATTTTCAACCGTTACCTCAATCGGCCGATTCCTTACTGTAGCCTTCAGATCTGCCGCATCGGCCAATCTTCTCCTCCTGACGCCGATTGAACACGTGTCAAAATCTGGCGTCAACAGCTACCATCTCTTCCACAGACATACTTGAAAACATTGCCACAAGCAAGGCTGAGTATACTAATACTCAGCTAGGCTTACCCGACTAGTGGTATCGAAATACTGACTACTAATCATGCAAGGCTCTAAGGTTCTAGGGTTTTCCTTTTGCTGAAAAGCAACAAAGCATAGGTCCTTATTTCCATATTTTAGCTTTCAATATTATAGTTCATTCAACCAGTCTAGATGAGCTTATATTTCTAATCAAACATGGTGGAAAACAATTAATCATCCAAAAAGTTTCATCATATCCATAGTTCCTCTTGTTACTCTATGTGGCAGAAGTATTAAGCTGTCTCAATCCCTGCGAGAAATGGATGATTCGAATCGAATTTCTTAACCTTGCAAGGGAAACCTAAACACACGTCACGTGGTTACTCCAAGAGTCACACATGCAACTTTTTCCCTTTGTTCCCGTTTTATGGATCAGGGCCACCGGCCTCGAGTACAAAGGTCCATGAACCACGGCGACGCCGGAACATGACCCCTCTTGCACTCACCATTGGGCCCATGGGACAGAGTCAAGACGGTGGCAACTGTCCATGCAACGGTTCAATCGAGTACTTAAGCTTACCGATTACCATATTCTCTGCATGTGGTTAATACTTTCAAAAGCTTAACCACCACTACTACATACTGCGACCTTAGCATTTTTCACTACTCAGACGGGGCTTCAACCATGAGTACTTTACCATAGCGCCTGCCAACCTTATAGTTGCAGTATGCGGTAAACATTCAACTCCTATAATTCTCGCGAGTAGCAGGAAACTACTCGACTTTTACCGTACCTATTAGCATAGCATCTACTCGATCTCCTTGTTCCAGTAGTCATTACAAAGGTACCTAGGATCATGCAGTAGAGTTCCAATCAACTCCTATGAACATAAAATGCACAGGCAAAAAGGAACATCGGTTGCATAATTTTAAAACTAGGATCATGCACCGGGGCTTGCCTTCTTTTGAAAAACTAGCCGGGGACTACTCCGAACGTTGGTCCGGGTCTTCCGCGACTGCTGCTAGAATCACCTGAGCTTCTTGCTACTCACTCTCGGACTCGGGCATCAGAGAATAGATCCCGTCGGCGAGAGTAGTCGAGTCTATATGAATGCACACGTATGGGTGGTTTTATTGCATTATAAAGTAGTAAAAAATTAAGCTAAGTAGTCGAGTACTTCATTCTCTTTTTCCTGGGCAGTCATTTATCGAGTACTTACTGTATTAACTGATTTCATTAAGTGAGCGGGTGGTTGTGCATGTGGTTCGGTTGTTTTTAACAGGGAGCATTGGATAACCCAAACTACTCGCAGGGGTAGTTTCTGGGTCACAGAACCACTCGTAAAAGTAGCTCCTGAGTTGGGATTTTTATGTAGAGTTTGTTACTTAAGTATAACCTCACTGTAACAGATTTTGCCATTCTTATTCAACAGGTTACTCATAAAAAAGCTTATTAACAGTTGTCTTTATGATTAAGATCTACTTGCATAGAACAACCATGCAAGAAACTGGTGTTCCACATTTTACTGAACAGATTTACTTACATGAGTAGATCACTTCCCATTTTTGTAGAGTTATCTTGTGCAAGAAAAAGAGGTTAACATCTAGATCTAAAAGGGGTCTAGCTCATAACAAAAGCACTCGAACCATTGGTTATGCTTGGGTTTAAAGCATGAAATTTTTATAACAGATTAAACTTTTAGTACTGAAGCTACCATCGACATTTCATAAGCTGTTCTTTCTTGAATCTGTTGGAAGAAATAAAAGCCATTTAAACTTGATTTAAATCCACATCTAAAAACATGGGGAAGCAAATCCAAAGTCCTGTTACAAAGTTGTAGGTCTGAACTTAAGGATTCTAGAACATCATAGCTTATATTTTTAGGATCTTTCTGTGAGTTTTTATGCATCTTCAAAGTTAGTAGATTGGTTTTCAAGTTCTTGTTCCAGGTTTACAGATGAGTCCCTGAGATTTATAGAAAACTTCTCAGAAGATTCAAATCGACACAGATGGGTCCTTGGTACAGGGAAAACGGCTACTGCCGGCAAAAATCCGGCGACTAGGGTTGCTGATGGTAAGGGGTGAAGGTGGGAATGCAAGAGAGGGATAAACCGCGCCTGTTTGAGGCCTTGGGTGGGGAAAGGATAGACCGAGGCGGCCTGCCGATGGTGGCACAGAGCCGGCGGCGGGGGCGGATGGCGCAATGACGGTCCGGTGAGGGGAAACGGCGAGGGGAAGGGCTGTGCAGCTTTGGGGTGAGGTGGAGAAGGTGGGCGAAGGGTTGTTTTGGGCAATGCAGGGATGGATTGGTGCGTCCACGCACGAGTGCTGGCTTGCTGGAGGTGGAGGTTGGGAGCGATGAATTGAGGTGCCTCGGGGTGGCTTTTAAAGGCGCTGGGGGGGAGGGGCGACAATGGCGGAGGAGCTGGGCGCGACACAATGGACAGAGGAGGCGCAGCCGGGACAATGGCGCGGCTCCGCCGGCGCATCGGGGCTCGACCGTCGGGCATCGACGGCCGCGTGGCGCGCACGGGCAGGTCGGGGCGGGATACGGGGAGGGGCAAAACGCCTGTACCAGGCTCGGTCGATGGTTGGTCGGGGCCATTTGGGGTTCGCGCCTTGGCGCGGCTCACCGGCGCAGGAATGCCCTGCCGCATGGCGGCGGCATACTGCCGGCTGGGGCAAAATAGGGGAGGGAAGAGAAAGGGGCCGTGATTCAAATTGAATTTTCTTAAAATTTCAAACAAGAACTTGAAAAACTCTAAACACAAAAGTTGTAGGGAACATGAAAATCTACAACTTTTGATTTAGCCCAAAGTTCATTTAAGCTATGGTTTCAAAGTTATTTTGAAATTATGAAAACAAGCATTTAAAAGAGACGTCATTTCATGTGAATTTTTGCACTGCTAAGCTTTGAGTTCAACTGGACTTTTGTTGTTCTTGTTATGCCAAAGGTGCCATTAAAATAACAGGTTCAAAGGTGATCAATTTCAAAAGATACATGGGTTTGATTGCACGGGTTCAAATGTTTAACCATGAACACAATTTCATTTGCCTGCAAGGTGTATTTGATAGGTTGTTTCATAGTTCTCTTGCTAATTTGTGACTAGTTTCATGGTTTGGATCTTTATTTAATCTTTTATACATCTAGGGTGTCACACTGAAGTTGCTGAAGACCCAAACCAAAGTTCGGAAGAACCCCCGACTAGTTTTACCCAAGAAGGCAATTTTTAAATTGATTCAACTACTATTCCTTTTTACCTGTGCATTTAAGTCCATAGGAGTTTATTGGAACCCTAGCTGCATGATCTTAGGCACCTATATAATGAATACTAGAACTGGAGTTCGAGTAGATGCTCTGCTAATAGGTTCGGTAAAAGTCGAGTGATTTCCTGTCACTCGCGAGAATTATAGGAGTTGAATGATTTACCACATACTGCAACTATAAGGTCGACGGGCGAGGCTGTGGTACCATGCTCATGGTTGAGGCCCCGTCTGAGTAGAGAAAAATGTTAAGGCCGCAGTGTGTGGTAGTGGTGGTTAAGCATTTGAACGTACTAACCACATGTCGAAAATATGGTACTCGATAAGCTTAAGTATTGTAACACCTCATGTGTTTAATTTGCTAAACAAATCTCGTTAGCATAACAATATGCATAAATAACTAAGAAAAGTTTAAAAGAAATGTATTATAATTTGGTTTTGCATTTATATTGAAACTATGTATATATGTGCATAAGTACATGTAACTTAATCAAAAAAATTAAATAACTTTCACATCGAGGCAAATATGACTACGAAATTGAATAGGCACATCATCAGTGACATGATGAAGAAATGTCTAGTTGAAGCCTAGGGGAGAATATGAAATTTTGCCCATGAAATGATATGCCATTCGAATCATGCTTTTTGAGTTTTTAAAATAACTTTTAAACTATAACTCAAATGAACTTTGGCCTGAAACGAAACTTGTAGAACTTTTCATTTCGAACAAATTTCATGTTTAGAGAATTTTGAGTTGCAACACAGAAATGTGAGAAAATATCATTTTTATGACCAAACCCCTAAATTTCTTCAAATTCTCGCAATTCAGTCCCTCCCTCACTTCCCTCCCCTGCTCTGCCCCGACCGCCGCGCAGAGGCCGCCGGCCACCTAGCAGGGCATCCCTGCCACCCGCGCCGCGCCAAGCCAACCAGCATGCGTCTCTGCGGCCGCCCCAGCTCGCCCAGTCGCGCTGCGCACGATCTCCCTCGCCCACGCCACTATCTCGCTCGCCCAGTCGCCTGCCCGCGTCGTTCGCACGCGACACAGCGCCCCTGTGCACCGCCCTGCTCGCCCAATGGCGTGCCCCAGCCCTGCCGGCACCCCTAGCGCCTCCTCCTCCCTCCCTTGCACCTACAAAAGGCCGCACTGAGCCCTCTCGCGCGCCCAGAACCCCGCCGCCCACTGCCATTGCCGCCGCTGTGAGGAGCTCGCCGTGGAGCTCATCTCTCCGGCCACCCATTGCCAAAGCTGAGCCTCCAAACACCACCGCACCTCCCCACCGAAGCTCACTGCCCTGCCCATCGCCGCCCAGCCCCGCCGGAGCAAGGCCGCCGCTAGCAACCACCGCCGCCGCCCCTGTCCGCCGTGGGCACGCCACCTCCGGTCTCCCTTCCCTGGAGCCGACCCTCGGAATCGGTCCTCCACCGTCCACCGCAGCTCCCCGACCTGACCACCTCTTCCCAGCCTCGCTGGAGCACCGTCGACGCCACACAGCACCGCCGCTGCCCCCTGTCCGCCGCGGGAGACCCACCTCCGGTCGTCCCCGACCCCGACCAAGGCCACCACGAGGTAGCTCTCGCCTCCCTGGTACTCCCCTGACCCTTTCCCCTCGCCGCCGGCGAGCCTCCTCGCCGGAATTTGGCTAGCCGCCATGCCAACCCCGCCAGGGACCCAATTGCTTTGTTTTCAATCTTTCTAAGGGTCTGCACGCAAGTTTCCAGGGGCATATCTGTGAACAAGTGTTTTGACCCTAGATTCAAAAATAGAGAACTTTGAAAATGCTTTAAAAATCGTAGAAACATCAGAAAAATACAAACTCAACTGTTCTGTAATCCCTAGAAAAAGATCTACAACTTTTGTTACATGCTTTTCTTCAGTTTGTTGTTATATTTTGTCCTATATTAAATGGAAGGTTTAATCACTTTGAAATAAACCCATTGTTGTATACCAATGCTGAACCTGATTTTTGGGCAGTAGGTTAGTTTCTTGATGTGTAGGCCAGTGTAAAAATTTCAGGACCAGAACCTATCTCTATCTAAATGTTTTGTTAGACTTTGTTTATGCCATGAAGGTATAGAACTAATTTTTCCTGCTGTTCTATAGCGATTCATGTTATGAAACTTTTTCTGTGCTGTTATAATGAAACCTAGATGCCAAATAAAAATTTAGGGACTTTTTACCTTTCTGTAACCTACTTATATAATTTCTGTGGTGCAGAAATGCATTAAATCAAAATAATTAGTTTTTTGCCTGAAAAATGTTCATCTTGTTACTATGGGACACTTCAGAGTAGCTCATGTAGTATAAAAAGTTTGATGCACAGAAACCCTGTAGAGCCTCCTATAGAAATAGATCTTTCTTAAAGTAGGTGTATATTGTCTTATTTATTATGCTCGGTATCATGCACAATAAAATCAGAAAAATTTACAATAACACGTATATGGATAGATTAAAATCCTGTAAAATTTGTAGTATCAATACTTGCATGGTTTGTTCTGTATAAAAATAACTAGGTTCTAGTAGTAGCTATTTATTTTATTTTTTATACTTAATCTACTTAATATAAAGAGCTGAAATTTATATAGTAGTCTAGTTGCTTAGAGGGGTATCTTGTATAAAAATGTCAACCCCAGAAAATGTTTCTAGCTATGGCTACGAATATTTCATACGTGGTTTTGAAAGATAACAATTATAAATGACAAAACACACATCTATTTAATGAGGTTAATTGATCTAAGTTATATTCAGTAAATGAATACCCAAGGAACAATAAAGAACAATGATTTAAGATAAACGTGACTTTTTGTTGGATTACAAGTTTATCATGAAATAAGCTAAAAATCTCTACATCACTACAACTCATACTTGTGTATTCATATAGAATCGTCTACTCTCACTAACGGAACGTACGAGCTGGTGCCCGAGTCCGAGAGTGAGCAGCGTGAAGCTCAAGTGAATCTAACTGAAGTTTTCGAAGACCCGAACCAAAGTTCGGAAGAGCCCAATGCTATCTTTGCTCAAGAAGGCAAGCCTCGGAGCATGAACCCTATTTTTCAAATTATGCAACTTATTACCCTATATTACTTGTGCATTAAGTTTATAGGAGTTGAATGAAAACTTAGTTGCATGATCTTAGGTTCCTATGATCTGAACAATAGATATAAGGTTCGATAGAATGCTATGCTAATAGTACTCCGGTAAAAGTCGAGTGATTTCCTGTCACTCGCGAGAATATAGGAATTGAATGTTTACTACATGCTGCAATCATAAGGTTGACGGACGGGGGTATGGTGCGATGTTCATGTTGATGATTGAGGCCCCGTCTGTTTAGTGAAAAATGCTAAGGCCGCAGTGTGTGGTAGTGGTGGTTAAGTCTTTGAACGTACTAACCACATGCCGAGAATATGGTAATCGGTAAGCTTACGTACTGGATTGAACCGAGGCTAGAATATACTCCCCACCGTCTTGAATTTGTTCACATCTAGCTAATGGCGGGTGCATGTGCCGCCATGGCCTGGCGTTGTTCCGTGGTTCATGGGGACGTGTAGTCGAGGGCGGTGGGCCTGTTCCGTGAAGCGGGAATTGAAGGGAAAAGTTGCACGTGTGACTCTGGGAGTAACCACGTGACGTGTGTTTAGGTCTGCCTTGCAAGGTTAAGAAATTCGATTCGAATCATCCGTTTTTCGCGGTATTGAGACTGCTTGACCCTTTTACCACGTAGAGTATGAAATGGAACGATGATGATGATTAATCTTGTTGGATGCAAATTAATTCTTTCACCATGTATGATATTGGATAGTTGATTACCTAGAATGGTTAAAGAAAACTAAAATCTGGAGCTAAAATTTGAAAATTAGGACCTACTTGTATATGCTTTTCGGCAAAACAAACCCCTCAAGCCAAAAGCCTTGCATGTCTAGGAGTCGGCTAAGTATATTCCACTAGTCGGGTAAGCCTTGCTGAGTATTAGTATACTCAGCCTTGCTTGTGGCTTTGTTTTCAGGTGATACTTTTGAGAACATGGTTGCTTGTTTGACTTGGCCGTGTACCCTTCCCCCTGGTTGGTCGGTGGAATGGGATGCGTCCCCGGCCAATGATGATAATGATGAGTGATGTCTCGTACGGGCTTCATCGAGACATCATGTATCGTCGAGTAGTTTATCGTTGTTTTTCCGCTGCATTGAACTCTAAAGAACTCATTTACTTTTAAACTCTGAAGTACTCTGTTTTACGAATTCGAACTTGGTCTCTAATAATAAATTTATGTTGAACCCTGTGATGTAAAATTTGTGGAATGTTGTAATCTCTGGGCTCACCTTCGTGTGCGTACTTTGTATGTGTTGTTTCGATCGGCAAACCCGTGGTTGTATCGGGAGGTTACCCGAGAGACCTATGGATTACTCCGTTTGAAGTGCGAGTTAGCCCTGATTGCCCTCGTGGCGATGGTTAGCGCACTTGAGCTGGATTAATTCATGTGGTTCTGCCACAAGTACCTGATTGGCCCGGCAAGTGGACTTTACTTTCACCCTACTTGAACAAAGTTCAGATGCGTATACACATGCGAGTGCAGAGCGTGGCTCTGTAGTCGAGGAGGGTGACCCTGATCCATAACCCGGAAAGAAAGGGGAAAAGTCGCTTGGGGTGACCCTTCGGTGCTCCAGGCGTGTGTGTTAGGTTTGCCTTGCAAGGTTAAGAAATTTGATTCAAATCGTCTGTTTCTCGCGGTAATTGAGACTGCTTAATACTTCTGCCACATAGAGTAACAAGAGGAACCATGACTATGATCAAACTTGTTGGATGATTAATTGTTTTCCACCATGTTTGGTTAGAGATAGATGCTCACTTAGAATGGATAAATGAACTAGAATATTGAAAGCTAAAATGTGAAATTAAGGACTTACTCTTTGTTGCTTTTCAGCAAAAAGAAAACCTAGAGCCTTAGAGCCATGCATGCTTAGGAGTCGATTATTTACATACCAATAGTCGGGTAAGCCTTGCTGAGTATTAGTATACTCAGCCTTGCTTGTGGCATTGTTTTCATGTGCGTCTTTTGAAGAAATGATAGCTGGTTTGACTTGGCCTTGTACCTTGCCACCTAGTTGGTCCGTGGAGTGGTATCCATCCTCGGCCAATGATAACTTTGCCGAGTGATGCCACGTACGGGCTTCATCATGGTATCCGAATCGACGATAGATGATCGTGTTTTCTTTCCGCTACTTTTAAACTCTAAATAAAGTTTTTATGTTTGAACTCTAAAGTACTTGTTTTCTGAACGCAACTTGTAATAAATAATTGTTAGACTTGTGAGGTAAAAGCTATGGAATGCTGTAATCTCTGGACTTGCCTTCGTGCGAGTTAAGTGTACGCTTTGTTTCGATCGAAATTTTCAGTGGTCGCATCGGGAATTACCCGACAGACTATCGGATTACTCCGTTTGAAGTGCATGGTAGCCGTTTCGCCTTTATGGATGATGGTTAGTGCACTTGAGCCGGATTAATTCCAGTGGTTCTGCCACACTAGGATATACCCGAACGGGGAGGGTTACGTTGGACGGACAGCGCTGTCACCTTCTGCCACCTACCTCATCTAACCATGGGATATACCACAACCAACAGGTAAAGTCTGGTCTAGACACCACGTCTATACCGTCTATTACTAACTCTAGGCTTAGCTTTAGACTAGAGCACCAACTGATCTAGTGAACTATTGATCCAGTAAACAACTAAGGAACTTGAACAATTACCTAACTAAGAAACTAAATCACAAAAGAAGTCATGAACACTTACTTTGATTGATAAGCATCCGTCAAGGTGCAAGCTGGAGAAGAGTGCTGACAAACTCAGCACTTCCCCGACTTCCCCTCACTCTCTCCCAATTTACTAACAGCACCTAGGCAGCGTTACACCTCTAGAATGTGCCTAGAGCTCGTATATGAGCTTGAGAGCACAAAGGAGAGCAATGTGATGTGTGTCTTTTTTAGGACCCCCTCCCCTCATATATATAGGTGTGTCCAAGGGTGCTACAGCCGGGAAAATGGCGTGGGCTTCCTTGAACCGACATTGGGAACCAATGGGGAGGCGCCATGTTTAAGATTTAAGTCGGTGGAGCTTGCCTTGGTTCGACCAAACCACTTGGTTCGGCCGAACCAGGTGGAGCTCCAATTGACCTCAGCCTTAGCTGAGTGGCTGGTAAGTGAGCCCTGAGGTCTGTGGTGCACGGTTTGGTGCTGTCTTGAGTCGGTTTCCTGCTCTGATGGGCCCTTTCATCTATGTGAGGCTAAACGGCGCGTTCTGATTGGTCGGCGAGGTGTTGCCTTGGATTGAGAGTGTGTTTCATTGCTCTTGAGGCTTTCATGTGGGTTCTTCAATCCTCGTGCTTGTTCGTGATTGGTCGGTATTTTGTGCCTTGGATTCGAAGCTGTGTTTTCCCTCTATTTCTGCTAAAATTCCTGCATAGCACTATTTTCCAGAGGACATATGGAATTGATATTATTTTGAATAAATTTGCGTGCAAGAAATGTTAGCTCTCCCAATTTTCTGATCAAATTGACGGTCAAAATCGGTCCGTAACGAGCATCAACAAGATCCCCCACACTTAGTCTTTGGTTGTCCTCGAGTAAAGGTTAGGACTAAGGTGGAACACCACTTCCGTTTGATATGATACCTGCATACAAATTATTTCGAGCTTCACCTTTTACCTATGAATCTTGATGTGTCTACCATAATGGTTTGGGTAATTGAAGAGTGGAATAGTATTGACTTGAGTCTCCTCCACTTGTCCGCTGTATGGTTGGGGGTTTGATAAATTTTTGAAAAGACTAACCATAGCTTTACTCCTCCATAGGATCTCTCAAGTCACTCTGTGTGTGTATATCCTCACCAAGGCATTGCCTCTTTTCAACCTACTTCCAAAAATAGGCTTATGTGGAGCTAGTGGTAGGAGATTTAGAAGCATGCACTTGTTTCAGATTTATTGCAAATCAAAAATTGGATCCATGGAAATGACATATCATACAAGTTGATCAAGATTGTGCATGTGTATGGAAAGTGGATGATGGAAATAAGACACTCCTTTTATGGAACTCTCTCTCCTTTATTTGGAAAGCATAAGGACATGACAATGTATATTTTCTTTTCATGGACCTTCATGTGTCCAAATTTTTTTTCGATACTTGGACCTTCATGAGCCCATATATTTTTTTCTCTTCATTTCTTTAGCCCATGTCCCATTTCTAACAATACTAGAGAGAGAGGCCATTACACATGGAGTTTTATTTATGGATGGATGGAATGGAATGGCTATCTTCCAGTGTAGAAGTTTAGTCTGTGGAGTGTGCGTGATCTTGATCAAGCAAGTATGAGAAGTATCTCACTAGGGTCACAAAAATTTGATGAAGCTCAATGCAACACCAAGGCACATATCTATATGGGTTCTTTATGAATATCGACATATGGCTTTGGTAGGACAAACACGAGGAGTTGTAATGCTATGGAGAGTTCTCTTTTGATATAAGATTTTCCCAGACATACAAGCGAATAAAGCGAGGATTCTTTTCATCATATCATATCCCACTTTTCAACAACTTAAACATTATGGGTTCCTTAAGATATGATTCACAAGTTCAAGTTTAACATGGAATAAAACATATGCAAGCCAATCAAACTTGAAGTATGTGATCAGAGAGCACCATTGAGTTTATTTTTAGTGATTAGCAACGAATTTCATTTAAACTCATGGATTAGGGAGATTTGAGGGGTAGAGTGCACAAACCGTCGAATAGGGTCTATACCTTTTGCGTGCTAGTTCTTTCGGTGTTGTGCACATGTTTGTCGGTGATCTCAAGCGTATGTGCGTCAAAACTCTGAGAGATCGCCCCCACATTTGTTCTTGTTCCTAGTGCTTTATTCAAAAACAAAAAGGTGGAAACAAAAGGACTCTATTGGTTCGAGAACCAGGGAGCCTTACGTTACTCGAACTCAAATATTTTTGGTTTTTTTATTTTATTTTCACCATAACACTTACTCAAACAAGACCGAATTAAAATTGCATCAACATAGGCGAAAGAGAATATACTTACAGTGGACCCTTGAAGGGTGATATGTACCTCCTTTGCATGTTGTGCAACATGAATCTGATGCCTTGGCTTACCTTCCCACTTGAATCTAGTTCAACGACTTACCCGTTTGGAATTGAAGAATTTCCTACAGGGGTTAGTCAATATATGCAACCAAGATCTATAGATGAATTAACTCTAAGGTTCATCAGTCAAACTTGACACCATATCTAATTTGATTAAAGAAGTCTTTTCAACTTAAGCACCATGCTTAATTTAAAAGGTCTATGAGTGTAGATCGATCATACACTCAAACCGGAGGATATGAGCATAGATAAAAGGAGCATGAAAACAGCATCAAGCCATATTTAAGGGAGAGATAAGCATGAGTATAAGATTGGTGAACCTCGAGCTACCTCCCGGAAGGGCTTTGTTTAAAGTCAAAAGCAGGACATACCTGAGGGTACTTACCATGGTGTTTTGTTTGATGGAGAGTTCTGAATTGCCGCCGTGGTAATTCCTCTTATTTTTTTCTTTTTTTCTATTTATGGAGCAAGATGCAAGAACCAACACCATTTCCCAACCAAGATAAGATTTGGCACGAAAGGGACTTACTTGGGGTTCTTACATACCTCCCCCACACTTGGAGTTTGCATTGCTGAGCAACACAACTCAAGTGTGTGGAGTTCAAGCTTCCCTTCATAATCGCTCCCTCACCAAGAATTACCATGGTGTTGTAGTCGGTATAGCTCTCATGTTCTTAGGCATCACCTGTCCTTTGTTCTTTTTAATCTCCACCTGAAATGGTTAGTGACCAAAAATACCCGAAGGAAAGTTTGTCCTAAAGACATGATCTTACTTTTATTCGAAAAGGGAAATGATAATTCGGGCAATCTCCCGGCAGTGCTTTGTTTCTGGTCACAAGCTCGACCATATGAACGTCCTCTTGCAGCTATCATTAGTGATGTGGTCCCCTCTCACCACCAATTGTTGATGTATTATTGAAGCTTTAGCTGCAAGGTTAGTGCCACAGTGCATCCACAAAATTTGCAAAATTTATGATTGACAAAGGCATCTACAACCAACCTCCTAAACATTTTGCAAATGAGGATCTTAGGGTGGTTGTGATCCTCGTACGTGCTCATGCCGTGGCTAACTCTGGAGGTGCACTATGTGAGCATGGTTCTTGAGGTTTTTCAAGAAAAAAATTTGCTTGCTGGTTTGTGGAATCCTTTTCTTGGACTCCAGAGTCAACGCCTCAAGTTCATCCATGGCCCATGGGTTCTCCTTCTCAAGCAGTTCAGCATCTTGCAGGCCAGCAGGAAGAGGCTTAAACTCGATTGAGGAGGATGATGGTCGTTCGGTGAGAGAATGAGGATCTTCTCCTGAATCATCCTCCTTGAAGTGTTTAGCATCTTTCTTCAGAATGGATTCAGGAGGATTAAAAGGATAAACGGCCATCACTTCCTCGATTAGTGCACACTTAGGGATGGATTCTGTCAAAGGATTGGTCGTTCAAAAGATCGGGATAGAAGAATCCTTCCCTAGTTTGATACCAAGGTTGCCTAATCTTGGCACAACTAGGAAGAGCATTTCTATGGGATGGCCAATCAAAAGGTCAAAATTAGGGACTCCGAAGACATAGAAGTATAGGGAGGCCTCGACATCCTTGTGTCGTGCAGACAAATTCTGTAGAATCCCATAGCCTTCTATGAGAGATCCAGAGGAACTCTTGAAGATTTTGCTAGTCGGTGCTAGGATCTTGTTGCCTAGGAAGGTCAACGCAACAAAATTGGACATTATGTTAGCACCGACCATGGGATTGTACAAAGCATTCACCACGGTTCCTTGTATTTGGCATTGAATAGTCGAGGATGAGGAAATGATCCGAATTGCTTCAGGGGATAGCTCCACCTCCCTTGACCATCCATTTCCTTGATAACGGTCGACTCCTTGAGAGGATCGGAAGCAGTGATCGGAAGTGGTGGTCTCTTTATACAGAAGTAGTTCGAGGTGTTTCTGTAATCTTCAAAGATAACTTCCTCGAAATTAAAGAGAAACTGCGAAGGTTGAATCTCTTTTTCCTTCGGTGTTTTAGGCTCTAGTGAGGGTTTAGGAGTCGAATCTAAGGATTGGATATCTATGGGTTTGGATTCGTCTGCTAAGATTTCCTCATGGTGTACCTCAGGTTCTACCGAAGAGGCTCACGCTTGCAGACGAAGGAGGTATTTTTTCAAGATTTTGTCGAGGATTTCCCTTCCTTCAGCTGGAGTCTTATGTGTGAACGAACCTCCGGTGGTGACATCGAGATATTGTGCATTTTCCTTGCTAAGACTCATGTAAAGATGTTGGAGTAACAAGTGGTCGAGTAAAGACAAGTTAGGCCTGGATTGAGCTAAAAAGGACAATCTAGCCCAAGCTGCATCGATGGATTCCTTCTCATTCTGACGGAAGGTTAGAATTTCTACTCGCAAGGCGTAGATATGGGAGAGTGGAAAGAATGCAAGACAAAATCGATCTCAAAGATCATCCCAATCCCCATTCACACTTCTTACGTTGGATGTGTACCATTGTTTCGCCGACTATATGAGAGAGAAGGGAAACAATTTCCACTTGAGAGTTCCATGTGTCATGCCTGAAATTTTCAGACATGAGCACACTTGCTCGAATTCGCGCAGATAATGGTAGGGATTTTCATCATCCCATCCTGAAAAGGAATGTTCTTGAACCATGGCTATGTAGCCAGAGCTAATTTCATAGCCAGATGAAAGAATTGGATCAGAAGAAAGTGGTGGCTCACAAAACTCGCTCTTAGGTGTGGAAAGCTGTTGAATGGATGGCTGCTCCATGGATAGCGGGGGTAGAGATAGAATGAAAGAAAATGAAAAAGATATGAGGGTGAACTAGGTCTGAAGAGAATATAGCAACCATTCCCCGGCAACGGCGCCAGAAAGATTGTTGGGTAAGTTAATGATCACAAATAAATCTTCAAGCATACAGATACCGTTGTAGCTTTCACCCAAGAGTATTTTAGGGTATCGTATCCACTGAGGAACGTGTGTATACTCTCAAAGATTCAGGTTCATCCAAGGACACCACACTGGCTAGAGGAAAGGGGTAGAGAGGATTCCTAAGGCCTAGAATTCAAAGGCAAGATAGGACTATCCTGGTTGTTTACTTCGGGCTACTTGTTCTGCTGGATAAGACTAGGTTTGCTCTAGTAATACAGCACTAGGATATACCCAAACGGGGAGGGTTACGTTGGACGGACAGCGCTGTCACCTTATAACACCTCAGGTGTTTAAATTACGAAATAAGCCTTTTTAGCTTAACGCGGTGCATAAATAATTAAGAGAAGTATCAATGAGATGAGTTATAAATTGGTTTTTGCCTTGATTTGAAAATAGTTTTGTATATGTGCATAAGTACATGTACTTTAATCAAGCCATTTAAATAACTTTCACAATGAGGCAAACATGGCTACAAAATTTGAATAGGCACGTCGTTATTGACATGTTAAACAAAAGTCTAGTTGAAGCCTAGGGTGAATGCTAAGTTTTGCCCAGGAAATGTCGAGCCCTCCGATTTATCCTTGTGTAACTCAAATGAACTTTGGCCTGAAACAAAACTAGAACTCAAATGAACTTTGGCCTGAAACTAGAACTCAAATGAACTTTGGCCTGAAACAAAACTTGTGTAACCTTTCATTTTGAACAACTTTCGTGTTTAGAGATTTTTGAGTTACAAGACGAAAATTTGAGAAACACTTGGATTTGCAAACCAGCCCCTTCCTTTTCTTCTATTTCCACTGCAGACCCTTCTTCTCGCTTCGCCCAACCCTCCGACGCGCAGCCGCTCGCCCGACCCTTTCATTCGCCCGACCCCTTTCGCTTCGCCCGACCCTTTCACTCGCCCAACCCTCAGCTTCGCCCGACCCTCGGCTTCACCAGACCCTCGCTCCGCCAGACCCTCCGCCGCCGCGCAGTCACCGCAGGCCACTTGGCCGGTGATGCCTGACGGCGCTAGGCGCCACGCCAATGCCTGGCCACACCCGCACGCCGCGCTCCTCCCCAGTCCGCGCACGCCATGCGCAGGCCGGCGCGCGCGCCTCTGCTCGCCGCCCGCCGTGCCTAATGGACAAGCCGCGTCGTGCCCGTGCCTCCGCTGCATCCCGCCAGTCGCCGCGCTCGCCGCCCGGCAAGACAGCTGCTGCAGCTCCACGCCCAACCCGTGCGCCGCGTGATCTCCCGCCCAATCCCCTGCCCACGTCCGCCGCACGCCGCGCCGGCTCTGCTCGCCGCCCACCACGGCCAGTCACGCGCTCCCGTCGTGCCGGCCGCGCCCGCGTCTTGCAGTCCAGTCCCGCCCCTCCTCCCGCCTCTCTGCTGCCTACAAAAGGCCGCAGTAAACCCCCTCGCGTGCCCACACACCAGAACGCCGCCGTCGTGCACCACCTGCCCGTGGAGCCCCACTCCCCAGCCTCCCACTGCCCAAACCCATCGTCTAGCAGGCTTGCCCTCCCTCCACTGAAGCTCACCGGCCTCTTCGCGGCCAGCTCAACCGCTGGAGCACCGCCAGCGCCGCCTGCGCCGCCGCCGCTCCCTTGCTGCTCCGTGGATAGCTCACCCCGAAGCTCCTCCGTCCAAGCCAAGCTTCGAAACGGGTTCCCCTCGACGCCGCGAAGCTCATCGACCAGCCCATACCCTCCCCACCTCGCCGGAACACCGTCGCCGACGCTCCGCCCCGCCGCCGAGCCACCTCCGGCCACCCCCAACCACGACCAAGGCCATCCCGAGGTAGCTCTCACCTCCCTGGATTTCCCCGACCCTTTTCCCCTTGCCACCGACGAGCCCCTCGCCGGAATCTGGCCAGCCACCATGACAGCGCCGCCCAGGGACCACATTGCTTTGATTGCAATCTTCCCAGGGGTCTGCACGCAAGTTTCCAGGGACCCCTCTGTAAAAGAAAGTTTAAACTTTGAATTCAAAAACAGCGAACTTGTAAAATTCATATAAAATCGAAGAAAAATCAGAAAAATACAAACTCAACTGTTCTAGAATCTTTAGATGAAAATCTACAACTTTTGTTACATACATTTCTTCAGTTGGTTGCTAAATCTTGCTCTAAACTAAAAGCAAGGTTTCATAGACTTTAATTGTACCCACTGTTGTAGACAAAGGCCAAACCTGAAAATTTAACAGTAGATTAGTTGCTTGATTTATAGGAGAGTGTAAACATATTAGGACCAAACCCCATCTCTGGCTAAACTTTTTGTTAAACCTTGTTTAGGCCATGAAATAATAAAACTAATTATAACTGCTGTTATATTGTGATTCTTGTGGTTAAACTTTTTCAGAGCTGTTATATTGATACCTAAACACCACAGAAAAAGTTTAGAACCTTTTTCCTTTCTGTAACCTATTTATATAATTTTGTGATAGGAGAAATGCACTAATTCAAATAATTAGTTTCTATGCTTGGAAAATGTTCAACTTTTTAGTGTAGCACTCTTTAGAGTTGCTCTTGCTGAATACAAAGTTTCATACTCAGAAATCCTGTAAAACATCCTGTAGAAATTAATCTTCATTAAAATAGGTGTATCATGTCCAATTTTTTTATGCTTGGTATATTGCACAGTAAAATCTGAGAAATTCGCAGTAACACTTTTTCTGGATAGATTAGTTTCCTGTAAAACTTTTGGTGTCAATACTTGAATGGTTTGTTCTGTATAAAAATAACTAGGTTCTAGCAATGGTTGTGTAATCCATTTTTCATAATTTTTCTGCTGCATGAAAATGCCTGAAATTTTTACAGTGCTTTTGTCTCTGCATAATGTACTCTAAATAAAAATTTCATCACCAGAAGTTACTTAGTCCAAAAGTTGTGTTTAATCCATATTGTGCCTAGAAAAATTAAGTTTTCAATATAACACAACCCCCTTCTTGTTTAATGAAGTTAATAGTTTAAGTCATACTCTATCAACAATTGCCCAAAGAAATCTTAACTCAGTAACTTCGCAACCAAATTGATATTTTATGGACTACAACTTTATTGTGAAGTAAAATAATCGTCTTATACCATCGCTATAACTTACACTTGTGCATTCATATAGAATCGACTACTCTCGCCGACGGAACGTACGAGCTGGTGCCCGCGTCCGAGAGTGACCAGCGTGAAGCTCAAGTAAATCTAACCGAAGCTCTCGAAGACACGAGCCCGAGTTCGGACGAGCCCCAAACTAGCTTTACCCAAGAAGGCAAGCCCCGGAGCATGAACCCTATTTTTATAAACTTATGCAACTTATTACTCTACTTTACTTGTGCATTAAGTTTATAGGAGTTGAATGGAAACTTAGTTGCATCATCCTAGTTACCCATGCTCTGAACACTAGATGTAAGGTTCGATAGAATGCTATGCTAATAGGACTCCGGTAAAAGCCGAGTGATTTCCTGTCACTTGCGAGAATTTAGGAGTTGAATGTTTACTACATGCTGCAATCATAAGGACGACGGACGGGGCTATGGTACGATGTTTATGTTGATGATTGAGGCCTTATCTGTTTAGTGAAAAATGCTAAGACCGCAGTGTGTGGTAGTGGTGGTTAAGTCTTTGAACGTACTAACCACATGCCGAGAATATGGTAATCGGTAAGCTTAAGTACCGGATTGAACCGAGGCCAGAGCATACTCCCCACCATCTTGAATTCGTTCACATCTAGCTAATGGCGGGTGCATGTGCCGCCATGGCCGGGCCATGGGGACGTGTAGTCGAGGGCGGTGGGCCTGTTCCGTGAAGCGGGAATTGAAGGGAAAAGTTGCACGTGTGACTCTGGGAGTAACCACGTGACGTGTGTTTAGGTTTCCCTTGCAAGGTTCAGAAATTCGATTGGAATCGTCCGTTTCTCGCAGTTATTGAGACTGCTTGACCCTTTTTACCACATAGAGTAAGAAGAGGAACAATGATGATGATTAATCTTGTTGGATGAAAAATTAATCCTTCCACCATGTATGATATTGGATAATTTCTTACCTAGAATGGTTAAAGAAAACTAGAATCTGGAACTAAAATTTGAAAGTAAGGACCTACTTGTATATGCTTTTCGGCAAAACAAACCGTCAAGCCAAAACCCTTGCATGTCTAGGAGTCAGCTAAGTATATTCCACTAGTCGGGTAAGCCTTGCTGAGTATTAGTATACTCAGCCTTGCTTGTGGCTTGTTTTCAGGTGAAACTTTTGAGGACATGATTGCTAGTTTGACTTGGCCGTGTACCCTTCCTCATAGTTGGTCGGTGGAATGTGATACGCCCCCGGCCAACGGTGATAATGCCAAGTGATGTCTCGTACGGGCTTCATTGAGACATCCGTATCGTCGAGTAGTTATCGTTATTTTTCCGCTGCATTGAACTCTGAAGAACTCAATTATTTTGAACTTTGAAGTACCTTGTTTTACGAAATTGAACTCAGTTGTAATAATAATTTATGATGAACCTGTGATGTAAAATTTGTGGAATGTTGTATCCTCTGGGCTCACCTTCGTGTGAGTACATGTATGTGTGGTTTCGATCGGCAAAAACCGTGGTTGTATCGGGAGGTTACCCGACAGACCAATGTATTGTTCCGTTTGTAGTGCGAGTTAGCCCGGATTGCCCTTGTGGTGATGGTTAGCGCGCTTGAGCCGGATTAATTCTGGTGGTTCTGCCACAGCTGGTATTAGAGCCGAAATGCATACGCCAGAGAATGCAACAAGCCTTAAAAACTTGTTTTCCTAAAACTTGACCGCAAAATTGTGTTTGGAAAATGCGTTGGTTCGTTAAGGATGGTGCCTAGTGTGTAAAGCCCTAAGGGATTATGGGAAAGTTACTAGGTGGCTATCTAACTTATGAATATTATCAACTGACTTCCAGCATATTACTTTCTATCAAAACTTACTTTTATGCACAACCGACCCTTAAATTCTGTAATGACGCACTCATCGCTCAGGTAAGAAGGTAAGAATCCTCAGTCAACTGAGAGAGCTTGGCCTTCCTGTCGGTGATGCGAGCCGAACGCTGCCCTCAAGCAGTGGCTTACTTGAGGTGCTGCCAATATACCAACTATTAGTTGATTATATTGGGAGTAAAAGGTTTGGTGCAGGGTATGGCGATCGCTGTTCATACCCCCGTCTCAAGACGGTACCCCCCGTGAATACGCTATCTCGATAGCGTATGTTAACGTCGTCTGTACGGCGGGAATTGTACGGACGCCGTTTCTATAGTGAACGGTAATGAATACGGACGCTTTTATGAGTGCTGGCATGAAAGGTTCAATGGATATATTATGCTATATCAATCTTCTGCAGGTACACTAACCGCGATTACGATAAGTTTAAGAACAGTTAGAGATTTCTCGACTAGCTATTATAGTGAGAGCCGTATTGTATATGCCACCGAAACTAACTTCGTAAGACCAAAGCTATTTGGCAATTATTTTATTTTGTGAGGACGAATAGGACGTGCATGCATCATGACTATATAAATCTAAAATTGAAGATGCGATGCGTGAGAGTGGTAGGGTTCACGCGCCCACACATTTGACTTTGCATAAGGATTATCTAGCAAATCTATCACATTCTGCCTTATCTGAAAAGATGGATTTATTAAGCCTAGAAAATGACCCTTTCTGGAGAAGTTCCTGTTGAAAGTTTTGCTCCAAATTTTGTATTCTACATCCTGTCTAAATATAAAAAATTCTGGACAGATGGATAATGAGAAACAACAAAGACCGTGAGATGTCAGTTTTCTGTCCAAAATGAGCAGTTCAACCACATGAATTTTTATGCCCTCTTACTAAATTTTTCTGCAAAAGTGTTCAACACAAAACTTGTTGTAAATTTACTCAGGCAGCTACTTTTAAGATTTGGTAATTTTTGGCTGGGTAGATTTTCCCTGGTGCACGAAACATTGGCTTACTGTTCACTGAAATTTCTGGGTAGACAGTAAAGTAAAACCTTAAGAGAAAGACCATCTTAGAGTCTTATCCAGCTTGGGAGTTGACTAGAAAAGTTGTTCAAAAATATCTTAGGAATGTTCTGGTAAATTTTGAGAATTTTTGGACAAGAACTGTTGAAGTTATGGCTATTTTAGTGCACTGTCCAGAACCTGTTCGCTGTGTTGTTAACGGTTTTTCGCTATCTCACCCATTTGATCTTTTGTTCAGATGGCCGAGCCTGTTGCCATGATGGTGGATGAGGATGGCCGCGTTCACTCACAGTGTCTCCACTGGGAGGGCTTTCCCTCTATCTTGTGGGATGTTCTGCGCACCGCGGGCTATCCAATTCCCCCATGTTACACCGGGCTGGAGTTTGCAGAGAATGGAGTTACCCAGTGCCGTGTCAACGTGACCATCTTTTCGCACCCGCTACACCCGGAGTGGCCCGCCTTGGAGATTGAGGCTGTTGGTCGCCGTTTGGCCGATACTTGGGAGCTTGCTGCCATGAGGGCTCTCACCACTTTCTGTGCGCAGTGCCCCGAGGCTGTCACGCTCACTCCTATTGGTTTGTTTCCTCCTGCCAAGGACAACGACCCCTTTTGGCTCAACAGGGTGCAGCACTCACAGTACTTGGTGGACTTTCATGCCCAGGAGACCATCGAGACCTCCGTGCGGTGCATGAATCCACTCTACTGACTTCAGACTCTCCAGAGTTAGGCGCTTGTGCAGCTCACTGATCTTGCACAGGCCTACCACATGATGGCAGATACCAGAGATAAGCAGATTATGGAACTCAGTGAGGAACTTGAGGACAGAGACACCCAGATTGGCCAACTTGAGGGCCAAGTCCCTCCCGACGTGGTGGCTATGGAGGAAGATGAGGAGGAGCCACAGGAGATTGATGGTGTTTCAGGAATGGACTTTGAGGATGAGGCACTGCAGCCACCTCCGATGGGAGCTCACTTTCCTACTCACAGCGAGTCGTCCGTCAATAACCTCGACGACTTCTAACTGATGACCTAGGAGGACTTTTGCATATACTCCTCGATAGTGTAGCCTAACTTTTGGCAAGTGTTGTAATTAGGCTGACTAAGAGTTGAGTACCTCTTTTGTGATGGGTACAACTTGACCATTGGATACTCTAATCATGTAGGCAATGGTTAAAAACATGGTGGTTTGATTGTGATATTGGAAAGCAGTTGAATCTGCGATTGCAGAAATTTGTCGGAATTTTTACCCATATGTCCATACATTTCTGGACTGAATGTCAAGTACCAAAATTGTCCTGAATTTTGTGATCTAGGTTCCCACAAAATTTCAGCACTATTGGATCTTGCTAGTTTGAGTTATAGGCAAGATACTCTAACTCGTTCTGCTGAAAAACAGCCAAATCAGCGAAGCAAAGAGCGAATCTTTCGACCATCTTGGCCATCGATTTAGCGTCTAAGCTGAATACCAAAGTTGTACATCTCTAAATTCCCTACCCACTGCCAAAATATGAGAAATTTTGGATGAACCTACCAGGAGTCATAAATTTCTTATGGCAGGCAGTTTTATGCCCGCGATTCTATCCATGATCTTTCGGAAGTCTACTTGTCCGCACTAATCCTTTTGAATCATGGAAGCAATATGGATCAGGTTGCTAATGATGAACTTTTACCTTTCAGATGGTTGGAGCAACCCGTGGAAACCCGGATGGTTTCGGTGCTAGTGCTAGTGGATCCCAACCACAGGCACCACCACCACCCAACTTGGTGGAAGTAATGGCCGCTCAAACCGAGTTGCTTCGCCAGCTCGTGCAAGGACAGCACCAACAACGGGGTGGACACAATGTTCACCAACCTCAAGCTGCTGGTTACATGGATTTCCTTGGGACCCAGCCTCCATTATTTCAAAAAGCGGAGGAACCCTTGGATGCGGACGCTTGGATTCGCACAATCGAGTCCAAGTTTTCTCTACTCATGGCCCCATGTTCGGATGCAAATAAGGCTCGCTATGCCGCTCAGCAACTTCGCGGCACAGCTCGTCTTTGGTGGGACAATTACTTTGCTATGCTCCCGGCTGATCACGTCGTCACCTGGGACGAATTCAAAACTGCGTTCTGAGCGCACCATATCCTAGAAGGTCTTATGGAAAGAAAGCTAAATGAGTTTCTAGCTCTCACTCAGGTACCCGCACTGTACTTCAATATGCTCAGGCCTTCAACAACATGCGCCAGTACACGGGCTATCACGCAGGCACGGATGCTAAGAAGCGGGATCGTTTCCGCAGAGGATTGAGTACCAAACTCAAGGAGCGACTAAACCTTGTCAAGGCCAATAGATATAATGAGCTGGTAAACATGGCTATTACCCAAGAGGATTGTATTGCAGCTCACCCTGCCGAGAAGAAGAGAAAGGCGCCAACTAGACCCTCGGGAGCTCAGCCACCGAGGTATCGCTTAGTGCAAAATGCGGCACCTACAGCTCCACAGAAGGCCCCTCAGCCAGGGCGTTGGATTATCAGGCCCCCACAGCAACAAGGTGTTGTACGACCCCCTGTGCCTCAGCAAGCCAGACCAAGGCCCGCTACTCAGCAATTCCTTCGTCCGAATATCGCCAATCGGTGTTTCAATTGTGGAAGTTCAAGTCATTTTGCCCGAGAATGCCCTCGGCCTAGGCAGCCAATTCAGGGCCAAGGATCTAACTAGAAAAATAAGAACAAAGGCAAGAGGCAGACCCTTCAGGTCAAACAAGGACGGATCAATTTCACCACCCTTGCGGAACTTCCTGAAGGAGCACCAGTAATGACGGGTACATTCTCAATCCATAACAAGCCTGCAGTTATATTGTTTGATTCGGGTGCATCTCATAGTTTCATTAGTGCAAAGTTTGGTGCAAAAGTAGGCCTGGACATTTCTCACACAAAAGGGTCATATATGATATCAACACCGGGTGGAAAAATTGCTTCCAACCAAATAATAAGGCTGGTACTGACAAAATTGGGTAGTAAAATCATCAACAAGGACCTTGTTCTCTTACCCCTTGAAGGCATGGATATTATTTTGGGAATGAATTGGATGACTATGCATGGAGTCATACTGGACCTTTCTTCCCGAGCGGTTGAAATAAATTCACCTAGTCACGGAACCACTACCCCTTTACCTACCATTCCGGGAGTGCACGAATTCTTGTGCTTTCGTGATGGAAGGAATCAAACTAGAAGATATTCCGGTAAAAGCCGAGTGATTTCCTGTCACTTGCGAGAATTTAGGAGTTGAATGTTTACTACATGCTGCAATCATAAGGACGACGGACGGGGCTATGGTACGATGTTTATGTTGATGATTGAGGCCTTATCTGTTTAGTGAAAAATGCTAAGACCGCAGTGTGTGGTAGTGGTGGTTAAGTCTTTGAACGTACTAACCACATGCCGAGAATATGGTAATCGGTAAGCTTAAGTACCGGATTGAACCGAGGCCAGAGCATACTCCCCACCATCTTGAATTCGTTCACATCTAGCTAATGGCGGGTGCATGTGCCGCCATGGCCGGGCCATGGGGACGTGTAGTCGAGGGCGGTGGGCCTGTTCCGTGAAGCGGGAATTGAAGGGAAAAGTTGCACGTGTGACTCTGGGAGTAACCACGTGACGTGTGTTTAGGTTTCCCTTGCAAGGTTCAGAAATTCGATTGGAATCGTCCGTTTCTCGCAGTTATTGAGACTGCTTGACCCTTTTTACCACATAGAGTAAGAAGAGGAACAATGATGATGATTAATCTTGTTGGATGAAAAATTAATCCTTCCACCATGTATGATATTGGATAATTTCTTACCTAGAATGGTTAAAGAAAACTAGAATCTGGAACTAAAATTTGAAAGTAAGGACCTACTTGTATATGCTTTTCGGCAAAACAAACCGTCAAGCCAAAACCCTTGCATGTCTAGGAGTCAGCTAAGTATATTCCACTAGTCGGGTAAGCCTTGCTGAGTATTAGTATACTCAGCCTTGCTTGTGGCTTGTTTTCAGGTGAAACTTTTGAGGACATGATTGCTAGTTTGACTTGGCCGTGTACCCTTCCTCATAGTTGGTCGGTGGAATGTGATACGCCCCCGGCCAACGGTGATAATGCCAAGTGATGTCTCGTACGGGCTTCATTGAGACATCCGTATCGTCGAGTAGTTTTCGTTATTTTTCCGCTGCATTGAACTCTGAAGAACTCAATTATTTTGAACTTTGAAGTACCTTGTTTTACGAAATTGAACTCAGTTGTAATAATAATTTATGATGAACCTGTGATGTAAAATTTGTGGAATGTTGTATCCTCTGGGCTCACCTTCGTGTGAGTACATGTATGTGTGGTTTCGATCGGCAAAAACCGTGGTTGTATCGGGAGGTTACCCGACAGACCAATGTATTGTTCCGTTTGTAGTGCGAGTTAGCCCGGATTGCCCTTGTGGTGATGGTTAGCGCGCTTGAGCCGGATTAATTCTGGTGGTTCTGCCACAGCTGGTATTAGAGCCGAAATGCATACGCCAGAGAATGCAACAAGCCTTAAAAACTTGTTTTCCTAAAACTTGACCGCAAAATTGTGTTTGGAAAATGCGTTGGTTCGTTAAGGATGGTGCCTAGTGTGTAAAGCCCTAAGGGATTATGGGAAATTTACTAGGTGGCTATCTAACTTATGAATATTATCAACTGACTTCCAGCATATTACTTTCTATCAAAACTTACTTTTATGCACAACCGACCCTTAAATTCTGTAATGACGCACTCATCGCTAAGGTAAGAAGGTAAGAATCCTCAGTCAACTGAGAGAGCTTGGCCTTCCTGTCGGTGATGCGAGCCGAACGCTGCCCTCAAGCAGTGGCTTACTTGAGGTGCTGCCAATATACCAACTATTAGTTGATTATATTGGGAGTAAAAGGTTTGGCGCAGGGTATGGCGATCGCTGTTCATACCCCCGTCTCAAGACGGTACCCCCCGTGAATACGCTATCTCGATAGCGTATGTTAACGTCGTCTGTACGGCGGGAATTGTACGGACGCCGTTTCTATAGTGAACGGTAATGAATACGGACGCTTTTATGAGTGCTGGCATGAAAGGTTCAATGGATATATTATGCTATATCAATCTTCTGCAGGTACACTAACCGCGATTACGATAAGTTTAAGAACAGTTAGAGATTTCTCGACTAGCTATTATAGTGAGAGCCGTATTGTATATGCCACCGAAACTAACTTCGTAAGACCAAAGCTATTTGGCAATTATTTTATTTTGTGAGGACGAATAGGACGTGCATGCATCATGACTATATAAATCTAAAATTGAAGATGCGATGCGTGAGAGTGGTAGGGTTCACGCGCCCACACATTTGACTTTGCATAAGGATTATCTAGCAAATCTATCACATTCTGCCTTATCTGAAAAGATGGATTTATTAAGCCTAGAAAATGACCCTTTCTGGAGAAGTTCCTGTTGAAAGTTTTGCTCCAAATTTTGTATTCTACATCCTGTCTAAATATAAAAAATTCTGGACAGATGGATAATGAGAAACAACAAAGACCGTGAGATGTCAGTTTTCTGTCCAAAATGAGCAGTTCAACCACATGAATTTTTATGCCCTCTTACTAAAGTTTTCTGCAAAAGTGTTCAACACAAAACTTGTTGTAAATTTACTCAGGCAGCTACTTTTAAGATTTGGTAATTTTTGGCTGGGTAGATTTTCCCTGGTGCACGAAACATTGGCTTACTGTTCACTGAAATTTCTGGGTAGACAGTAAAGTAAAACCTTAAGAGAAAGACCATCTTAGAGTCTTATCCAGCTTGGGAGTTGACTAGAAAAGTTGTTCAAAAATATCTTAGGAATGTTCTGGTAAATTTTGAGAATTTTTGGACAAGAACTGTTGAAGTTATGGCTATTTTAGTGCACTGTCCAGAACCTGTTCGCTGTGTTGTTAACGGTTTTTCGCTATCTCACCCATTTGATCTTTTGTTCAGATGGCCGAGCCTGTTGCCATGATGGTGGATGAGGATGGCCGCGTTCACTCACAGTGTCTCCACTGGGAGGGCTTTCCCTCTATCTTGTGGGATGTTCTGCGCACCGCGGGCTATCCAATTCCCCCATGTTACACCGGGCTGGAGTTTGCAGAGAATGGAGTTACCCAGTGCCGTGTCAACGTGACCATCTTTTCGCACCCGCTACACCCGGAGTGGCCCGCCTTGGAGATTGAGGCTGTTGGTCGCCGTTTGGCCGATACTTGGGAGCTTGCTGCCATGAGGGCTCTCACCACTTTCTGTGCGCAGTGCCCCGAGGCTGTCACGCTCACTCCTATTGGTTTGTTTCCTCCTGCCAAGGACAACGACCCCTTTTGGCTCAACAGGGTGCAGCACTCACAGTACTTGGTGGACTTTCATGCCCAGGAGACCATCGAGACCTCCGTGCGGTGCATGAATCCACTCTACTGACTTCAGACTCTCCAGAGTTAGGCGCTTGTGCAGCTCACTGATCTTGCACAGGCCTACCACATGATGGCAGATACCAGAGATAAGCAGATTATGGAACTCAGTGAGGAACTTGAGGACAGAGACACCCAGATTGGCCAACTTGAGGGCCAAGTCCCTCCCGACGTGGTGGCTATGGAGGAAGATGAGGAGGAGCCACAGGAGATTGATGGTGTTTCAGGAATGGACTTTGAGGATGAGGCACTGCAGCCACCTCCGATGGGAGCTCACTTTCCTACTCACAGCGAGTCGTCCGTCAATAACCTCGACGACTTCTAACTGATGACCTAGGAGGACTTTTGCATATACTCCTCGATAGTGTAGCCTAACTTTTGGCAAGTGTTGTAATTAGGCTGACTAAGAGTTGAGTACCTCTTTTGTGATGGGTACAACTTGACCATTGGATACTCTAATCATGTAGGCAATGGTTAAAAACATGGTGGTTTGATTGTGATATTGGAAAGCAGTTGAATCTGCGATTGCAGAAATTTGTCGGAATTTTTACCCATATGTCCTTACATTTCTGGACTGAATGTCAAGTACCAAAATTGTCCTGAATTTTGTGATCTAGGTTCCCACAAAATTTCAGCACTATTGGATCTTGCTAGTTTGAGTTATAGGCAAGATACTCTAACTCGTTCTGCTGAAAAACAGCCAAATCAGCGAAGCAAAGAGCGAATCTTTCGACCATCTTGGCCATCGATTTAGCGTCTAAGCTGAATACCAAAGTTGTACATCTCTAAATTCCCTACCCACTGCCAAAATATGAGAAATTTTGGATGAACCTACCAGGAGTCATAAATTTCTTATGGCAGGCAGTTTTATGCCCGCGATTCTATCCATGATCTTTCGGAAGTCTACTTGTCCGCACTAATCCTTTTGAATCATGGAAGCAATATGGATCAGGTTGCTAATGATGAACTTTTACCTTTCAGATGGTTGGAGCAACCCGTGGAAACCCGGATGGTTTCGGTGCTAGTGCTAGTGGATCCCAACCACAGGCACCACCACCACCCAACTTGGTGGAAGTAATGGCCGCTCAAACCGAGTTGCTTCGCCAGCTCGTGCAAGGACAGCACCAACAACGGGGTGGACACAATGTTCACCAACCTCAAGCTGCTGGTTACATGGATTTCCTTGGGACCCAGCCTCCATTATTTCAAAAAGCGGAGGAACCCTTGGATGCGGACGCTTGGATTCGCACAATCGAGTCCAAGTTTTCTCTACTCATGGCCCCATGTTCGGATGCAAATAAGGCTCGCTATGCCGCTCAGCAACTTCGCGGCACAGCTCGTCTTTGGTGGGACAATTACTTTGCTATGCTCCCGGCTGATCACGTCGTCACCTGGGACGAATTCAAAACTGCGTTCTGAGCGCACCATATCCTAGAAGGTCTTATGGAAAGAAAGCTAAATGAGTTTCTAGCTCTCACTCAGGTACCCGCACTGTACTTCAATATGCTCAGGCCTTCAACAACATGCGCCAGTACACGGGCTATCACGCAGACACGGATGCTAAGAAGCGGGATCGTTTCCGCAGAGGATTGAGTACCAAACTCAAGGAGCGACTAAACCTTGTCAAGGCCAATAGATATAATGAGCTGGTAAACATGGCTATTACCCAAGAGGATTGTATTGCAGCTCACCCTGCCGAGAAGAAGAGAAAGGCGCCAACTAGACCCTCGGGAGCTCAGCCACCGAGGTATCGCTTAGTGCAAAATGCGGCACCTACAGCTCCACAGAAGGCCCCTCAGCCAGGGCGTTGGATTATCAGGCCCCCACAGCAACAAGGTGTTGTACGACCCCCTGTGCCTCAGCAAGCCAGACCAAGGCCCGCTACTCAGCAATTCCTTCGTCCGAATATCGCCAATCGGTGTTTCAATTGTGGAAGTTCAAGTCATTTTGCCCGAGAATGCCCTCGGCCTAGGCAGCCAATTCAGGGCCAAGGATCTAACTAGAAAAATAAGAACAAAGGCAAGAGGCAGACCCTTCAGGTCAAACAAGGACGGATCAATTTCACCACCCTTGCGGAACTTCCTGAAGGAGCACCAGTAATGACGGGTACATTCTCAATCCATAACAAGCCTGCAGTTATATTGTTTGATTCGGGTGCATCTCATAGTTTCATTAGTGCAAAGTTTGGTGCAAAAGTAGGCCTGGACATTTCTCACACAAAAGGGTCATATATGATATCAACACCGGGTGGAAAAATTGCTTCCAACCAAATAATAAGGCTGGTACTGACAAAATTGGGTAGTAAAATCATCAACACGGACCTTGTTCTCTTACCCCTTGAAGGCATGGATATTATTTTGGGAATGAATTGGATGACTATGCATGGAGTCATACTGGACCTTTCTTCCCGAGCGGTTGAAATAAATTCACCTAGTCACGGAACCACTATCCCTTTACCTACCATTCCGGGAGTGCACGAATTCTTGTGCTTTCGTGATGGAAGGAATCAAACTAGAAGATATTCCAGTGGTATGCGGGTATGCCGATGTTTTTCCGGACGATTTGCCAGGAATGCCACCAGATAGGGACATTGAGTTCGTTATTGAACTGCAACCAGGTACCGCACCTATCTCCAAAAGACCCTATAGGATGCCACCTAAGGAATTGGCCGAACTGAAAACACAACTCCAAGAACTACTGGACAAAGGTTTCATTCGTCCTAGCGCATCACCTTGGGGATGTCCGGCCCTTTTTATAAAGAAAAAGGATGACAGTCTAAGATTATGTGTGGACTACCGACCTCTCAATGCGGTGACCGTTAAGAATAAATACCCACTTCCCCGCATCGACGTTCTCTTTGATCAATTAACTGGAGCTAGTCTTCTCAAAGATTGATCTTCGATCTGGATATCATAAGATAAAGATTCGTCCATGCGATGTTCCTAAGACCGCCTTTTCCACACGATATGGACTATATGAATTCTTGGTCATGTCTTTTGGTCTCACCAATGCCCCTACCTACTTCATGTATCTCATGAATTCGGTATTCATGCCCGAGCTTGACAAATTCGTCATAGTTTTCATTGATGACATCCTTATCTATTCCAAGAATGAGGAAGAGCACGCTAAGCACCTGCACATTGTTCTTCAGCGTCTCAGAGACCATCAGCTCTATGCTAAATTTTCTAAGTGCGAATTCTGGTTGGATAGTGTGAAGTTCTTGGGTCACACTATTTCCAGCGAAGGCATAGCCGTTGACCCCATCAAGGTACAAGAAGTGATGGATTGGAAACCTCCTACCTCTGTTCATCAGATTCGCAGTTTTCTTGGCTTAGCCGGTTACTATCGCCGTTTCATTCCGGATTTCTCCAGGATTGCTAAGCCTATGACTGAACTATTAAAAAAGGGAGTAAAGTTTGTGTGGGATGAGAAATGCGACACTCTCAGAGAACGTTTGACTACAGCCCCTGTGTTAGCTCAACCCGATAACACCAAGCCATTCGATGTTTACTGTGACGCATCTGGCACTGGTCTTGGTTGTGTGCTTATGCAAGAAAATCGAGTTATCGCCTATGCTTCACGAACCCTTCGGCCCAATGAGCAGAATTATCCGACCCATGATCTCGAGTTAGCAGCAGTCATTCATGCTCTAAAAATATGGAGACATTATCTCATGGGCACTCATTGTAACATCTACACCGATCACAAGAGTCTCAAATATATCTTCACCCAAGCCGATCTGAATATGAGACAAAGAAGATGGCTAGAATTAATCAAGGATTATGATCTCGAGGTGCACTATCACCCTGGCAAGGCTAATGTAGTCGCGGATGCACTCAGCCGCAAGGCCCATTGCCATTGCCTATCAGTGGAAATCTATAATGAGGCATTATGTTCAGAAATGAGGAAGCTTAATTTGGAAATGATTTCCCAAGGCACTCTGAATCACATCTCAGTCGAGCCCACTCTTCACGACCAGATCATCATGGCACAACTACACGATGAAGGAGTCAAGATCATCAAACAAAAACTCTCTCTAGGAGAAGAGAAATACAAATGTTTCCGCCAGGACCATAAGGGAGTTCTATGGTTCGAAAGTCGCATAGTCATTCCGAAGAATCATGAGCTCCGTATTTCATGATGAGGCACACCTTTCAAAATTTTCTATTCACCCCGGCAGTAACAAAATGTATCAAGACCTTAGGCAAAATTTCTGGTGGACGCGAATGAAAAGAGAAATCGCTAAATATGTCTCAGAATGCGACAAATGCCAGAGAGTAAAAGCCAGCCACTTGAAAGTAGCCGGTACACTTCAACCTTTGCCTATACCCTCATGGAAATGGGAGGACATAAGTATGGATTTCAATGTTGGATTACCAAGTACCGCACAGAAACATGATTCCATATGGGTTATCGCTGATAGGCTCACAAAGACGGCACATTTTATTCCAGTACACACTACCTATACTGCCAAGAAGTACGCCAAGATTGATCTCGATCGCATTGTTTGCCTACATGGAATACCGAAGACTATTATTTCCGATCGTGGTACTCAGTTCGTAGCACGCTTTTGGGAACAATTGCAAGCTTCTCTTGGTACTAAGTTGATTCGAAGCTCAGCCTATCATCCTCAAACTGACGGACAAACTGAAAGAGTAAACCAAATTCTTGAAGACATGCTTAGAGCTTGCGTCATTCACTATGACAAGAGTTGGGACAAATGCCTATCCCTAGCAGAGTTCTCATATAACAATAGCTACCAAGCGAGTTTGAAAATGGCACCATTTGAGGCCCTATACGGACGAAGGTGTCAAACTCCTTTGAGTTGGTCACAGACCGGAGAACGCAAAATATTTGGACCAGACTTGGTAATCGAGGCAGAAGAAAAAGTGAGAGTAATACAAGAAAACCTTAGAGCCGCACAATCCAGGCAAAAGAGCTATTTCGACAGAAGGAGAAAGCCACTGAAATTTCAAGTTGGTGACCACGTCTACCTTCGAGTTCACCAACCAAGGGTGTCCAACGATTCGGAGTCAAAGGAAAACTATCTCCCCGTTATGTTGGTCCATACGAAATCATCGAGAGCTGTGGACCCGTAGCATATAGAATTCGACTGCCCCCTCAACTTGCAGCCATGCATGATGTCTTTCACGTATCTCAACTCAAGAAGTGTGTTCGAGTCCCTACCGAGGTTTTTAAACAACAGGAAATCTTAGTAGAACCCGACCTCTCATATGTCGAGTATCCGATCAAAATCATGGACCAAAAAGAAAGAAGCACTAGGAGGAAAGTGATTAAAATGTACAAAATTCAATGGAATCATCACACTGAGGAAGAAGCCACATGGGAAACTAAAAGTTTTCTAAACTAAAATTTCCCGGGTTTTCTCAACTCCACCGAAGGTACACACACTACCCACCCTAAACTTATTGTCCGAATCTCGGGGCGAGATTCTTTTTAAGGGGGGAAGGCTGTAACACCTTAGGTGTTTAATTTACGAAATAAGCCTCATTAGCGTAACAATATGCTTAAATAACTAAGAAAAATTTAAAGGAAACGAATTATAAATTGGTTTTGCCTTGAATTGAAAGTAGTTGTGTGTATGTGCGTAAGTGCATGTGCTTTAATCAAGCCGTTTAAAATAACTATAACTCAAATGAACTTTGGCCTGAAACAAAACTTGGGTAACTTTTCTTTTTGAACAACTTTCATGTTCAGAGATTTTTGAGTTGCAACACAAAAATTTGAGAAACGCTTGACATTGCAAACCAGTCCCTGCCTTTTCTTCTATTTTCACTGCAGACCCTTCTTCTCCGCTTCGCGAAACCCTCGGTTCGCCCGACCCTTCCATTTCGCCCGACCCTTTCACTCGTCCGACCCTTTCGTTCGCCCGACCCTTACGCTCGCCCGACCCTCGGTTTCGCCAGACCCTCGCTTCGCCCGATCCTCGGCCGCCGCGCAATCGTTGCAGGCCACTTGGCCGGCGATGCCTGACCGGCGCTAGGCGCCAAGCCAATGCCTGGTCGCGCCCGCACGCCGCATTCATCCCCAGTCCGTGCACGCCACACGCGCGCCGGCGATGCGCGCCCCTGCTCGCCGTCCGCCGCGCCCAATGGGCAAGTTGCGCCGTGCCCGTGTCTCCACCGCGTCCCGCCAGTTGCCGCGCTCGCCGCCCGGCAAGACAGCTGCTGCAGCTCGTCGCCCAACCCGCGCGCCGCGTGATCTCGTGCTCCACACGCCAAATCCTCAGCGCCCAATCCCCTGCCCGCGCCCGCCGCACGCCGCGCCGGCTCTGCTCGCCGCCCACCGCGGCCAGTCACGCGCCCCCGTCGTGCCGCCCGCGCCCACGTCTCATAGTGCATGTTCTGCCCTACTCTCGCCTCTCTACTGCTTACAAAAGGCCGCACTGAGCCCCCTCCTCGCGCGCCCAGACACCAGAACGCCGCCGCCACCACCATTACCGCCGTCGTGCCCAGCTCACCGTGGAGCTCACCTCTCCGGCCACCCCTTGCCAGAGCTGAGTCTCCCACCACCCCCACAGCACCCCACCGCAGCTCACTGCCCCACCCATCATCGCCCAGAACCGCCGGAGCACCGCCAGCGCCGCCCGCGCCGCCGCACTCCTTGCTACTCCGTGGATAGCTCACTCCGAAGCTCCTCCGTCCTAGCCAAGCTTTGAAACGGGTTCCCCTTGACGCCGCGAAGCTCATCGACTAGCCCACACCCTTCCCTCCTCGCTGGAGCACTGTCGCCGATGCTCCGCCCTGCCGCCGCCCCTCTGCTCCGCGCCGACGAGCCACCTCTGGCCACTCCCAACCCCGACCAAGGCCACCCCAAGGTAGCTCTCACCCCCCTGGATCTCCCCGACCCTTTTCCCCTCGCCGCTGACGAGCCCCCTTGCCGGAATCTGGCCGGCCGCCAAGCCAGCGCCGCCCAGGGACCCAATTGCAATGATTGAAATCTTTAAAAGAGTCTGCACGCAAGTTTCCAGGGGCATATCTGTAAGCTTGTGCTTAACCTTTGAATTCAAATATAGTGAACTTGTAAAATCTATATAAAATCGTACAAAAATCGGAAAAATACAAACTCAACTGTTCTCGAACCGCTAGATGAAAATCTACAACTTTTCTTACATGCTTTTCTTCAGTTGCTTGCTAAATCTTACTATAAATTAAATGGAAGCTTTAATAAACTTTAATTGTACCCACTGTTGTAGGCAAAGTCTAAACCTGAAAATTTAATATAGTTTGGATGCTTGATTTGTAGGCCAGTGTAAAAATATTAGGTCCAGAACCCATCTCTAGCTAAACTTCTTAATAAAACTTGTTTATGACATGAAGTAATAAAAGTAATTTGTAACTGCTGTTATATTGTGATTCATGAGGTGAAAATTTTCAGAACTACAGTGTTAATGCCTAAATACGATAGAAAAAGTTTAGAACCTTTTTTCCTTTCTGTAACCTATTTATATAATTTTGTGGTAGGAGAAATGCACTAATTCAAATAATTTGTTTCTTTATTTGGAAAATGTTTAACTTTTTACTGTAGCACAATTTAGAGTAGCCCTTGTTGTATAAAAAGTTTCATACACAGAAACCCTGTAAAACATCTTGTAGAAATTAATCTTTATTAAAGTAAGTGTATCTTGTCCTATTTATTACGCTTTGTATCTTACATAGTAAAATCTGAAAAATTTACAGTAACACACATATGGATAGATTATTTCCTTGTAAAAATTTTTGGTGTCAATACCGCAATTGTTTGTTCGGTATAAAAATAACTAGGTTCTATTAGTGGCTGTGTAATGCATTTTTCATAATTAATCTGCTGCGTGAAAATGTCTCAAATTTTTACAGTGCTTTTGTCTCTGCATAATGTGCTCTAAATAAAAATTTAATCACCAGAAGTTACCTAATCCAGAAGTTGTGTTTAATCCATGTAGTGCTTAGAAAATTAAGTTTCTAATATAACACAACCCCTTCTTGTTTAATGAAGTTAATAATATACTCTATTAACAATTGCCCAAAGAAATCTTAACTCAGTAACTTCCCAACAAAATTAATGTTTTGCGGATTGCAACTTTATCATGAAGGAAAATAATCGTCATATATCATCACTATAACTTATACTTGTGCATTCATATAGAATCGACTACTCTCGCCGACGGAGTGTACAAGCTGGTGCCCGCGTCCGAGAGTGAGCAGCGTGAAGCTCAACAAAATCTAACTAAAGCTCTCGAAGACCCGAGCCCGAGTTCGGATGAGCCCCAAGCTAGCTTTACCCAAGAAGGCAAGCCCCGGAGCATGAACCCTATTTTCTAAACTTATGCAACTTATTACTCTACTTTTACTTGTGCATTAAGTTTATAGGAGTTGAATGAAAACTTAGACGCATGATCCTAGGTACCCATGCTCTGAACACTAGATGTAAGGTTCGATAGAATGCTATGCTAATAGGACTCGGTAAAAGTCGAGAGATTTCCTGTCACTCGCGAGAATATAGGAGTTGAATGTTTACTACATGCTGCGATCATAAGGACGACGGACGGGGCATTGGTACGATATTTATGTTGATGATTGAGGCCCCGTCTGTTTAGTGAAAAGTGCTAAGGCCGCAGTGTGTGGTAGTGGGCGGCGCTGGCGGTGCTCCGGCGGTTGAGCTGGCCGGCGAAGAGGCCGGTGAGCTTCAGCGGAGGGAGGGCAAGCCTGCTGGGCGTTGGGTTTTGGCAGTGGGAGGCTGGGGAGTGGGGCTCCACGGGCAGGTGGTGCACGGCGGCGGTAATGGTGGCGGCGGTGGCGTTCTGGTTTCTGGGCGCGCGAGGGGGTTCAGTGCCGCCTTTTGTAGGCAGCAGAGAGGCGGGAGGAGGGGCGCAACTGGACTGCGAGACGCGGGCGCGGGCGGCACGATGGGAGCGCGTGACTGGACGCAGTGGGCGGCGAGCAGAGTCGGTGCAGCGTGCAGCGGGCGCGGGTAGGGGATTGGGTGCTGAAAATTTGGTGTGTGGAGCGGGAGATCACGCGGCGCGCGGGTTGGGCGCGGAGCTGCAGCAGCTGTCTTGCCGGGCGGCGAGCGCGGTGACTGGCGGGACGCGGCGGAGGCACGGGCACGGCACGGCTTGTCCATTGGGCACGGCGGGCGGCGAGCAGAGGCGCGCATTGCCGGCGCGCGCGTGGCGTGCGCGAACTGGGAGGAGCGCGGCGTGCGGGCGCGGCCAGGCATTGGCTTGGCGCCTAGCGCTGTCAGGCATCACCGGCCAAGTGGCCTGCGGCGACGGCGCGGCGGCGGAGGGTCAGGCGGAGCGAGGGTCTGGCGAAGCCGAGGGTCAGGCGAAGCGAAAGGGGTCGGGCGAAGCCGAGGGTCGGGCGAGCGGCTGCGCGTCGGAGGGTCGGGCGAAGCGAGAAGAAGGGTCTGCAGTGGAAATAGAAGAAAAGGCAGGGGCTGGTTTGCAAATCCAAGTGTTTCTCAAATTTTCGTGTTGTAACTCAAAAATCTCTGAACACGAAAGTTGTTCAAAATGAAAAGTTACACAAGTTTTGTTTCAGGCCAAAGTTCATTTGAGTTCTAGTTTAGAAGTTATTTTAAAGACTCAAAAGGATAAATCGGAGGGCTCGACATTTCCTGGGCAAAACTTAGCATTCACCCTAGGCTTCAACTAGACTTTTGTTTAACATGTCAATAACGACGTGCCTATTCAAATTCTTTAGCCAAGTTTGCATCATTGTGAAAGTTATTTAAATGGCTTGATTAAAGTACATGTACTTATGCACATATACACAACTATTTTCAATTCAAGGCAAAAACAGATTTATAACTCATCTCATTGAAACTTCTCTTAATTATTTATGCACCGTGTTAAGCTAAAAAGGCTTATTTCATAATTTAAACACCTGAGGTGTTACAGCCTTCCTCCCTTAAAAAGAATCTCGCCCCGAGATTCGGACAATAAGCTTAGTGTGGACAGTGTGTGTACCTTCGGTAGAGTTGAGAAAACCCGGGAAATTTTGGTTTAGATAGCTTTCAGTTTCCCATGTGGCTTCTTCCTCAGTGTGATGATTCCATTGCATTTTGTACATTTTAATCACTTTCCTCCTAGTGCTTCTTTCTTTTTGATCCATGATTTTGATAGGGTACTCAACATATGAGAGGTCGGGCTCTACCACTACTTCTTGTTGTTTAATAACCTCGGTAGGGACTCAAACACACTTCTTGAGTTGAGATATGTGAAAGACATCATAGATGGCTGCAAGCTGAGGGGGCAGTCGAATTCTATAGGCTACGGGCCCACAGCTCTCGATGATTTCGTAGGGACCAACATAACGGGGAGATAGTTTTCCTTTGACTCCGAATCGTTGTACACCCTTGGTTGGTGAAACTCGAAGGTAGACATGGTCACCAACTTCAAATTTCAGTGGCTTTCTCCTTCTGTCGAAATAGCTCTTTTTCCTGGAATGGGCGGCTCTAGGGTTTTCTTGTATTACTCTCACTTTTTCTTCTGCCTCAATTACCAAGTCTGGTCCAAATATTTTGCGTTCTCCGGTCTATGACCAACTCAAAGGGGTTCGACACGTTCGTCCGTATAAGGCCTCAAATGGTGCCATTTTCAAACTCGCTTGATAGCTATTGTTATATGAGAACTCTGCTAGGGATAGGCATTTGTCCCAACTCTTTTCATAGTGAATGACGCAAGCTCTAAGCATGTCTTCAAGAATTTGGTTTACTCTTTCAGTTTGTCCGTCAGTTTGAGGATGATAGGTTGAGCTTCGAATCAACTTAGTACAAAGAGAAGCTTGCAATTGTTCCCAAAAGCACGCTACAAACTGAGTACCACGATTGGAAATAATAGTCTTCGGTACTCCATGTAGGCAAACAATGCGATCGAGATCAATCTTGGCGTACTTCTTGGCAGTATAAGTAGTGTGTACCGGAATAAAATGTGTCGTCTTTGTGAGCCTATCAGCGATAACCCATATGGAATCATGTTTCTGTGCGGTACTTGGTAATCCAACATTGAAATCCATACTTATGTCCTCCCATTTCCATGAGGGTATAGGCAAAGGTTGAAGTGTACCGGCTACTTTCAAGTGGCTGGCTTTTACTCTCTGGCATTTGTCGCATTCTGAGACATATTTAGCGATTTCTCTTTTCATTCGCGTCCACCAGAAATTTTGCCTAAGGTCTTGATACATTTTGTTACTGCCGGGGTGAATAGAAAATTTGGAAAGGTGTGCCTCATCATGAAATACGGAGCTCATGATTCTTCGGAACGACTATGCGACTTTCGAACCATAGAACTCCCTTATGGTCCTGGCGGAAACATTTGTATTTCTCTTCTCCTAGAGAGAGTTTTTGTTTGATGATCTTGACTCCTTCATCGTGTAGTTGTGCCATGATGATCTGGTCGTGAAGAGTGGGCTCGACTGAGATGTGATTCAGAGTGCCTTGGGAAATCATTTCCAAATTAAGCTTCCTCATTTCTGAACATAATGCCTCATTATAGATTTCCACTGATAGGCAATGGCAATGGGCCTTGCGGCTGAGTGCATCCGCGACTACATTAGCCTTGCCAGGGTGATAGTGCACCTCGAGATCATAATCCTTGATTAATTCTAGCCATCTTCTTTGTCTCATATTCAGATCGGCTTGGGTGAAGATATATTTGAGACTCTTGTGATCGGTGTAGATGTTACAATGAGTGCCCATGAGATAATGTCTCCATATTTTTAGAGCATGAATGACTGCTGCTAACTCGAGATCATGGGTCGGATAATTCTGCTCATTGGGCCGAAGGGTTCGTGAAGCATAGGCGATAACTCGATTTTCTTGCATAAGCACACAACCAAGACCAGTGCCAGATGCGTCACAGTAAACATCGAACGGCTTGGTGTTATCGGGTTGAGCTAACACAGGGGCTGTAGTCAAACGTTCTCTGAGAGTGTCGCATTTCTCATCCCACACAAACTTTACTCCCTTTTTTAATAGTTCAGTCATAGGCTTAGCAATCCTGGAGAAATCCGGAATGAAACGGCGATAGTAACCGGCTAAGCCAAGAAAACTGCGAATCTGATGAACAGAGGTAGGAGGTTTCCAATCCATCACTTCTTGTACCTTGATGGGGTCAACGGCTATGCCTTCGCTGGAAATAGTGTGACCCAAGAACTTCACACTATCCAACCAGAATTCGCACTTAGAAAATTTAGCATAGAGCTGATGGTCTCTGAGACGCTGAAGAACAATGTGCAGGTGCTTAGCGTGCTCTTCCTCATTCTTGGAATAGATAAGGATGTCATCAATGAAAACTATGACGAATTTGTCAAGCTCGGGCATGAATACCGAATTCATGAGATACATGAAGTAGGTAGGGGCATTGGTGAGACCAAAGGACATGACCAAGAATTCATATAGTCCATATCGTGTGGAAAAGGCGGTCTTAGGAACATCGCATGGACGAATTTTTATCTGATGATATCCAGATTGAAGATCAATCTTTGAGAAAACTCTAGCTCCAGATAATTGATCAAAGAGAACATCGATGCGGGGAAGTGGGTATTTATTCTTAACGGTCACCGCATTGAGAGGTCGGTAGTCCACACATAATCTTAGACTGTCATCCTTTTTCTTTACAAAAAGGGCGGGACATCCCCAAGGTGATGCGCTAGGACGAATGAAACCTTTGTCCAGTAGTTCTTGGAGTTGTGTTTTCAGTTCGGCCAATTCCTTAGGTGGCATCCTATAGGGTCTTCTGGAGATAGGTGCAGTGCCTGGTTGCAGTTCAATAACGAACTCAATGTCCCTATCTGGTGGCATTCCTGGCAAATCGTCCGGAAAAACATCGGCATACTTGCATACCACTGGAATATTCTCTAGGTTGATCCCTTCCATCATGAAAGCACAAGAATTCGTGCACTCCTGGAATGGTAGGTAAAGGGTAGTGGCTCTGTGACTAGGTGAATTTATTTCAACAGCACGGGAAGAAAGGTCCAGTGTGACTCCATGCATAGTCATCCACTTCATTCCCAAAATAATATCCATGCCGTCAAGGGGTAAAAGAACAAGGTCCGTGTTGATGATTTTACTACCCAACTTGAGTGGTACTTGCCTTATCATTTGATTTGAAGCAATTTTACCACCCGGTGTTGATATCATATACGACCTTTTTGTGTGACAAACATCCAAGCCTACTTTTGCATCAAACTTTGCACTAATGAAACTATGAGATGCACCAGAATCAAACAATATAACTATAGGCTTGTTGTTAAACAGAGAATGTACGTGTCATTATTGGTGCACCTTTAGGGAGCGCTTCAAGTTGATCAATGTGTCCTTTGCTCTTGTCCCTCTGTCTTTTACGCTTATTCTGATGGGTTTGGCTAGAACCTTGGCCCTGCCTTGGCTGCCTAGGCTGAGGGCATTCTCGAGCAAAATGACTGGAACTTCCACAATTGAAACAACGATTTTTGTCACTTGGGCGACCGGGCTGTTTGTTATCTGAAGATATCGCTACTGGCATACCTAATGAACCTTCCTTGGGTGTGGTGCATTTGGCATGGTCTATCTTTTCCTAAATAGGTGAGCGAGTTTGTGTTCATAAGACTGTGCCGGCGTCAGCAGTTCTGCTAACTTGACGTCGACCTCGTGGGGTGAATTCTGTGCAGGTAATTTCCCATCCAGTCAAGTCTATGCCGCATGGGTCATGCTTGAGAGTCCCACACTTCACTTGGTGATCCTTAAGTTTCATCGGAAGTTGTGATGAGGGCAATAAGGAGTCTGAGTAAACGTCTCTTGTGTCTATCATCTTGTTATTGAGCTCTGGATAGCCTGCAACCTGAGGATGGTGGACATTACACCCATCCCCTTGATGGTGTTGCTGCTGCAGGCATTGAAAAATCGCTTGCTGCCCCTTGACAAGCTGACGAAGCAACTCAGTTTGAGCGGCCATTACTTCCACTAAACTAGGTGGTGGCTGTGGTTGGGATCCACTAGCACTAGCACCGAAACCATCCGGGTTTCCACGGGTTGCTCCAACCATCTGAAAGGTGAATGTTCATCATTAGTAACGTGATCCATATTGCTTCCATGATTCAAAAGGATTAACGCGGAAAAGTAGACTTCCGAAAGATCATGGATAGAATCGTGGGCATGAAACTGTCTGCCATAAGAAATTTATAACTCCTGGTAGGTTCATCCAAAATTTCTCATATTTTGGCAGTGGGTAGGAAATTTAGGGATGTACAACTTTGGTATTCAACTCAGATGCTAAATCGATGGCCAAGATGGTCGAAAGGTTCACTCTTTGCGTCGCTGGTTTGGCTGTTTTTCAGCAGAATGAGTTATAGTATCTTGCCTATAACTCAAACTAGAAAGATTCAATCGTGCTGAAATTTTGTGAGAACCTAGATCACAAAGTTTAGGACATGTTTGGTATTCAACACTTAGTCAAAAAATGTAAGGAGACATGGGTAAAAATTCCGACCAGTTTCTACAATCGTAGATTCAACTGCTTTCCAATATCATAATCAAACCACCAAGTTTTTAGCCATGGCCTACATGATTAGAGTAACCCATGGTCAAGTTGTACCCATCACAAAAGAGGTACTCAACTCTTAGTTAGCCTATTACAACTCTTGCCAAAAGTTAGGCTACACTATCGAGGAGTATATGCAAAAGTCCTCCTAGGTCATCATCTAGAAATCGTCGAGGTTGTTGACGGACGACTCGCTGTGAGTAGGAGAGTGAGCTCCCATCGGAGGTGGCTGCAGTGCCTCACCCTCAAAGTCCATTCTTGAAACACCATCAATCTCCTGTGGCTCCTCCTCATCTTCCTCCATAGCCACCACGTCGGGAGGGGCATTCTGATCATGGTGCCACTGAATGTGCTCATTAGCATCCTCCAACTCAAGGTTCAGATCATGGAGCTGCTCCTCCAAGTGTGCTATCATGTCATCTCTCTCGCCCATGAGCGTGTCGTGCTCCTGAACTTTGCCCTCAATTTGGCCAATCCGGGTGTCTCTGTCCTCAAGTTCCTCACTGAGTTCCTTAATCTGCTCATCTCTGGTATCTGCCATCATGTGGTAAGCCTGTGCAAGATCAGTGAGCTACACAAGCGCCTGACTCTAGAGAGTCTGAAGTCGGTATAGTGCATTCATGTATCGCACGGAGGTCTCGATGGTCTCCTGGGCATGAAAGTCTACCAGGTACTGTGAGTGCTGCACCCTGTTGAGCCAAAAGGGGTCGTTGTCATGGATAGCAGGAAACAAACCAATAGGAGTGAGTGTGACGGCCTCGGGGCACTGCGCACAGAAAGTGGTGAGCGCCCTCATGGAAGAAAGCTCCCAAGTATCGACCAAACGGCGACCAACAGCCTCAATCTCCAAGGCGGGCCACTCCGGGTGTAGCGGGTGCGGAAAGATGGTCACGTTGACATGACACTGGGTAACTCCATTCTCTGCAAACTCCAGTCCGGTGTAACGTGGGGGAATTGGATAGCCCGCGGTGCGCAGAACATCCCACAAGATAGAGGGAAAGCCCTCCCAGTGGAGACACTGCGAGTGAACGCGTCCATCCTCATCCACCATCATGGCAACAGGCTCGGCCATCTGAACAAAAGATCAAATGGGTGAGATAGCGAAAAACCGTTAACAACACAGTGGCAGGTTCTGGACAGTGCACTATAATAGCCATAACTTCAACAGTTCTTGTCCAAAAATTCTCAACTTTTACCAGAACATTCCTAGGGTATTTGTGAACAACTTTGCTAGTCAACTCCAGAGCTAGATATGTCTCTAAGATGGTCTTTCTCATCAGGTTTTACTTTACTGTCTACCTAGACATTTCAGTGAATAGTGGGCCAATGTTTCATGCACCATGGAAAATCTACCAAGCCAACAATTACAAAATTTTAACAGTAGCTGCCTGAGTCAATTTACAACAAGTTTTGTGATAAAAACTTTTGATGAAAACTTTAGTAAGAGGGCATAAAAATTCATGTGGCTGAACTGCTCATTTTGGACAGAAAACTGACATCTCACGGTCTTTGTTGTTTCTCATTATCCATCCGTCCAGAATTTTTCATATTTAGACAGGAGGTAGGATACAATTTTTGGAGCAAAACTTCCAATATGATTTTCTAAGCTTAATGAATCCATCTTTTTAGATAAGGCAGAATTGTGACAGATTTGCTAGATAATCCTTATGCAAAGATAATGGTGTGGGCGCATGAACCTTACCACTCTCAAGCATCGCATTTTCAATTTCAGATTTATATAGTCATGATGCATGCATATCCTATTTTTCCTCACAAAATAAAATAATTGCCAAATAGCTTTGGTCTTACAAAGTTAGTTTCGGTGGCATACACAATACGTCTCGCACTATAATAGCTAGTCGAGAATCCTCTAACCGTTCTTAAACTTATCGTAATCGCGGTTAGTGTACCTGCAGAAGATTGATAGAGCATATATATATATCCATTGAACCTTTCATGCCAGCACTCATGAAAGCGTCCGTATTCATTACCGTTCAATACAGAAACGGCATCCGTACAATTCCTGCCGTACAGACGACGTTAACATACGCTATCGAGATAGCGTATTCACAGGGGGGGGGGTACCGTCTTGAGATGGGGGTATGAACAGCGATCGCCATACCCTGCGCCAAACCTTCTACTCCCAATATAATCAACTAATAGTTGGTATATTTGCAGCACCTCAAGTAAGCCACTGCTTGAGGGCAGCGTTCAGCTTGCATCACCGACAGGAAGGCCAAGCTCTCTCAGTTGGCTGAGGATTCTTACCTTAGCGATGAGTGCGTCGTTACAGAATTTAAGGGTCGATTGTTCATAAAAGTAAGTTTTGAAAGAAAGTAATGTGCTGGAAGTCAGTTGATAATATTCACAAGTTAGATAGCCACCTAGTAACTATCCCATAATCCTTAGGGCTTTACGAACTAGGCACCATCCTTAACGAACAAACGCATTTTCCAAACACAATTTTTGTGGTCAAGTTTTAGGAAAACAAGTTTTTAAGGCTTGTTGCATTCTCTGGCGTATGCATTTCGGCTCTGATACCAGCTGTGGCAGAACCACCTGAATTAATCCAGCTCAAGCGCGCTATCCGTCACCACAAGGGCGATCAAGGCTAACTCGCACTACAAACGGAATAATCCACTGGTCTGTCAGGTAACCTCCCGATACAACCACGGTTTTTGCCGATCGAAACCACACATACATGTACTCACACGAAGGTGAGCCCAGAGTATACAACATTCCAAAAATTTTACACCACAGGGTTCATCATCAATTGTTATTACAATGGAGTCCAAATTCGTAAAACAAGGCACTTCAGAGTTCAAAATAATAGAGTTCTTCAGAGTTCAATGCAGCGGAAAAATAACGATAACTACTCGACGATACACGATGTCTCGATGAAGCCCGTACGAGACATCACTCGGCATTATCACTGTTGGCCGGGGGCGTATCCTATTCCACCGACCAACCAGGAGGAAGGGTACAAGGCCAAGTCAAACTAGTGATCATATCCTCGAATGTTTCACCTGAAAACAAGCTACAAGTAAGGCTGAGTATACTAATACTCAGCAAGGCTTACCCGACTAGTGGAATATACTTAGCCGACTCCAAGACATGCAAGGCTTTTGGCTTGAGGGGTTTATTTTGCCGAAAAGCATATATAAGTAGGTCCTTACTTTCAAATTTTAGCTCCAAGTTCTAGTCTTCTTTAACCATTCTAGGTAAGCAACTATCCAATATCATACATGGTGGAAGAATTATTTTGCATCCAATAAGATTAATCATCATCATTGTTCCTCTTCTTACTCTATGTGGTAAAAGGGTCAAGCAGTCTCAATAGCCGCGAGAAACGGACGATTCGAATCGAATTTCTTAATCTTGCATGGGAAACCTAAACACACGTCACGTGGTTACTCACCGAGTCACACGTGCAACTTTTCCCCACAGACCACGGTACGTCGGGCCGTGGCAGCAAATGCACCCGCCATTGGCTAGATGTGAACGAATTCAAGACGGTGGGGAGTATATTCCGGCCTCGCTTCAATCCAGTACTTAAGCTTACCGATTACCATATTCTCAGCATGTGGTTAGTACGTTCAATGACTTAACCACCACTACCACACACTGCGGCCTTAGCGTTTTTCACTAAACAGACGGGGCCTCAATCATCAACATAAACATCGTACCAATGCCCCGTCCATCGTCCTTATGATCGCAGCATGTAGTAAACATTCAACTCCTATATTCTCGCGAGTGACAGGAAATCACTCGACTTTTACCGAGTCCTATTAGCATAGCATTCTATCGAACCTTACATCTAGTGTTCAGAGCATGAGTACCTAGGATCATGCGTCTAAGTTTTCATTCAACTCCTATAAACTTAATGCACAAGTAGAGTAGAGTAATAAGTTCCATAAGTTTAGGAAAAATAGGGTTCATGCTCCGGGGCTTGCCTTCTTGGGTAAAGCTAGCTTGGGGCTCGTCCGAACTCGGGCTCGGGTCTTCGAGAGCTTCAGTTAGATTTAGTTGAGCTTCACGCTGCTCACTCTCGGACGCGGGCACCAGCTTGTACGCTCCGTCGGCGAGAGTAGTCGATTCTATATGAATGCACAAGTATAAGTTATAGTGATAATATATGACGATTATTTTCCTTCACGACAAAGTTGCAATCCGCAAAACATCAATTTTGTTGGAAAGTTACTTAGTTAAGATTTCTTTGGGCAATTGTTAATAGAGTATATTATTAACTTCATTAAGCAAGAAGGGGTTGTGTTATATTAGAAACTTAATTTTCTAAGCACAACATGGATTAAACACAACTTATGGATTAGGTAATTTCTGGTGATTAAATTTTTATTTAGAGCACATTATGAAGAGACAAAAGCACTGTAAAAATTTGAGATATTTTCACGCAGCAGATTAATTATGAAAAATGCATTACACAACCTCTACTAGAACCTATTTATTTTTATACCAAACAAAAAATTCGGGTATTGACACCAAAAATTTTATAGGGAAATAATCTAACCATATGTGTGTTACTATAAATTTTTGAGATTTTACTGTACAATATACAAAGCATAATAAATAGGACAAGATACACTTACTTTAAAGAAGATTAATTTCTACAGGATGTTTTACAGGATTTCTGTATATGAAGTTTTTATAGAGCAAGAGATACTCTAAAGTGTGCTACAGTAAAAAAGTTGAACATTTTCCAAGCAAAGAAGCTAATTATTTGAATTAGTGCATTTCTCCTACCACAAAATTATATAAAAAGGTTACTGAAAGGAAAAAAGGTTCTAAACTTTTTCTGTGGTATTTAGGCATTAACACAGCAGTTCTGAAAAGTTTCACCACATGAATCACAATATAACAGCAGTTACAAATTAGTTTAATTACTTCATGTCATAAACAAGTTTTATTAAGAAGTTTAGCTAGAGATGGGTTCTGACCCTAATATTTTTACACTTGCTTACAAATCAAGCAACCAAACTATTGTTAAATTAACAGATTTAGACTTTGCCTACAACAGTGGGTACAATTAAAGTCTATTAAACCTTCCATTTAATTTATAGTAAGATTTAGCAAGCAACTGAAGAAATTCATGTAACAAAAGTTGTAGATTTTCGTCTAACGTTTCGAGAACAGTTGAGTTTGTATTTTTTTTATTTTTCTATGATTTTATATAGATTTTACAAGTTCACTGTTTTTGAATTCAAAGGTTAAACACAGGTTTACAGATATGCCCCTGGAAACTTGCATGCAGACTCTTTTAAAGATTTCAATTGTTGCAATTGGGTCCCTGGGCGGCGCTGGCATGGCGACCGGCCAGATTCCGGCGAGGGGGCTCGTCGACGGCAAGGGGAAAAGGGTCGGGGAGATCCAGGGAGGTGAGAGCTACCTTGGGGTGGCCTTGGTCGGGGTTGGGAGTGGCCGGAGGTGGCTCGTCAACGTGGAGAAGAGGGGCGGCGGCGGGGCGGAGCATCGGCGATGGTGCTCCGGCGAGGAGGGGAGGGTGTGGGCTAGTTGATGAGCTTCGCGGCATCGAGGGGAACCCGTTTGGAAGCTTGGCTGGGATGGAGGAGCTTTGGAGTGAGTTGTCCACGGAGCAGCAAGGAGTGCGGCGGCGCGGGCGGCGCTAGCGGTGCTCCGGCGGTTCTGGGCGACGATGGGTGGGGCAGTGACTTGCGCTGGGGTGCTGTGGGGGTGGTGGGAGACTCAGCTCTGGCAAGGGGTGGGCGGAGAGGTGAGCTCCACCGTGAGCTGCGCACGACGGCGGAATGGTGGCGGCGGCGGAGTTCTGGTGTCTGGGCACGCGAGGAGGGGGCTTAGTGCGGCCTTTTGTAGGCAGCAGAGAGGCGGGAGTAGGGCGAAACTTGGACTGTGAGACGCAGGCGCAAGCGGCACGACGGGAGCGCGTGACTGGCCGCGGTAGGCGGCGAGCAGAGCCGGCGCGGCGTGCAGCGGGCGCGGGCAAGGGATTGGGCGCTGAGGATTTGGCGTGTGGAGGAGGAGATCACGCGGCGCGCGGGTTGGGCGACGAGCTGCAGTAGCTGTCTTGCCGGGCGGCGAGCGCGGCGACTGGCGGGACGCGGCGGAGACACGGGCACGGCGCGACTTGCCCATTGGGCGCGGCGGGCGGCGAGCAGGGGCGCGCGTGTGGCGTGCACGGACTGGGGATGAATGCGGCGTGCGGGCGCGACCAGGCATTGGCTTGGCGCCTAGCGCCGGTCAGGCATCGCCGGCCAAGTGGCATGCATGGACTGGGGAGGAACATAGCGTGCGGGCGCGCGTGTGGGTGTGGCCAGGCATTGGCTTGGCGCCTAGCGTCGGTCAGGCATCGCCGGCCAAGTGGCCTGCAGCGACTGTGCGGCGGCCGAGTGTCGGGCGAAGCGAGGGTCTGGCGAAGCCGACGGTCGGGCGAGCGTAAGGGTCGGGTGAACGAAAGGGTCGAGCGAGTGAAAGGGTCGGGCGAAGCAGAGAAGAAGGGTCTGCAGTGGAAATAGAAGAAAAGGCAGGGACTGGTTTGCAATTTCAAGCATTTCTCAAATTTTTGTGTTGCAACTCAAAAATCTCTGAACATGAAAGTTGTTCAAAAAGAAAAGTTACCCAAGTTTTGTTTCAGGCCAAAGTTCATTTGAGTTATAGTTTAGAAGTTATTTTAAACGGCTTGATTAAAGCACATGCACTTACACACATACGCACAACTACTTTCAATTCAAGGCAAAACCAATTTATAATTCGTTTCATTTAAATTTTTCTTAGTTATTGTTGACGCCAGATTTTGACACGTGTTGAATCGGCGTCAGGAGAGGGAGAGATTGGCCGATGCGGCAGATCTAAAGGCTGCAGTGAGGAATCGGCCGATTGAGGCTACAGTTGGGAATCGGCCGATTGGTGATGCAACTTGCGCCAACAAATAGGGACCATTGGAACCACAACAGAGGATCCCGGTCAAAAGTGGCCTGATGTTGGTCAACGGAACGATGCCGACTCGGTCGAGAAGCAATGGAAAGAATCCTGATTGGATTAGGAGATGGCGGCAGAAGATTCTGCGGGAGCCCGTTTCCTTTATAAAAATATTATAGATATAGTAGTTTTCTGTTTGAATCAAGTATTGTAACAAATCATAATCGATCAGGAGTCCTGGTCCTAGGGTATAAATAGGAGTCGTCAGGGCTTTGTATAAGGGAATCAATCAATCAACAAAACAATCTACTTTTTCATTGCACTTTACTTTCAAGTCGGCGACTTCGCCAATACTTTTTCTTCTTTCACGAGTTCGTACGGATTGGCAGGGCTGCATCGACTCGATCTCCGGCCAATTGGTAGGTTCCGCTTATCGAATAACATCTGAGCTTTAACTTCGGGCGCATCGCCGTGGTTTCGTTTGGATTTATACACCAGTTATCGATATTTACTAGAATTATAGGTTTTACCTGTTGTTCTAGTATTATCACCAGTTATCCAACTTGAGATTGAAACTATCGGCTCTGTCATCGCTCTTCCTCATTCATTGTCATACAGCCGATCAGATCTATTTCAAGTGTTGCATCTGTAATAATTGTTTAAGTTGCTCCAGCAGTTTTCTTTGCAATTATTCCGTGATTATCGGCTGATCCATAGCCGGTCATCTTCATAGCAAATCGGCCGATTCGCCGATACGCTTTTCGGGACAAATCGGAACCTCAGCCGATCAGGACGCCCGGAATTTAATACTCTTACTTCCTTGTCAATCAACAGGTCAGATTGACTGGCACGCCGCGCGAACCGCACCAGGGCAATAACCCGAACAGGAGCTAAGCAGATTCTCTCGGGTCGTGTGTCCAACACACTTTTGGCATGCCCGATGGGACAACCTCAAGATCCGATATGTCAAAGAACACCGAAGTGTGTGAGAACAACATCATTGAGGTCACAGAAGCAGATCTCAAAGATGACCAGAAAGAAGAACTGGCAAAACATCTAGAGGACTACAAAAGGATGTATCTGCAATCTTTCAATCGTACCAGAAGCGGGGAAGCAATCAAGAAAGCTCCTCTTCCTGTTTCTCGCCACATCACCATCGCTAAGGATTCGGGCAAAATGTCCGATATGATTCAATAGTCCATCTATCAGGCTTTCATCGACCAATCCTCAGTGATGACCAACACGGTGTATAACACCGTCATCAGTTCTCTGGTCAGCGGAGCAGCTCAAGGATACCAGGGGCCAGCATACGCCCCACCTATTGTACCTCCAGCCAGAAGCTTACAAGGCACGTCCCACTCGGCTCCTCAGCCGATGTCGACGCAGCATGAAGGATACAACACTTCGTTACCTTCAGCGCCTCCAAGGTATAACGGTGCACCATGTTTCCGATCGCAAGCGCCACTTCAGCCTGTCCAGATTGCTTCTGTGCAATCACTGCCCTCAAACTTAGTGCCTTGGGGGGCACCAGCAACGGCAGCTTTTCTCGATCAATCAACCTGACATGGGAGCTATCCGATCCAGGCGCCGTTCCATTCGGCCGTTCGGCCGATGGCCTCTCAGTATCAACCAGCCACGTCAGAAATCGGCAGGGTGGCAGACGCTGTACAAGCACTCCGAAGCACGGCGCCGATAACGATGTACGATGGGGCGGCGGATTCGCTTCGCCATCAATTGTCAACTGCTCAAACGGCCACAATGCAACAAAATCCGCCGCACGCTTTGATCCATCACCCGGCCGTACCACCGCCAATCCACCAACATATGTCGGCACCCCGAACAGCTGTTCATCGGTAGCAAGTGGATTGGACGGCAAGAATAGTGGAGGTAATTCAGGACAAATTCAGGTTGAAGCCGAAAGTGCAGACTTATACATACAAGACGCCATACCCATCAGCCTATGACCTACTGCCGTTTCCCCACCGGTACAAGGTTCCTGACTTTACCAAGTTTTCGGGGCTGGACGACACCTCTACCGTAGAGCACGTTAATAGATTTATCATCTAGTGCGGGGAAGCCGCCACACAAGATGCTTTGAGGGTGCGCCTGTTCTCATCGTCTCTGTCTGGATCGGCCTTTCAGTGGTTCACTACTTTGCCACCAAATTCCATCGTCACTTGGGCCGACCTAGAAAAGCAATTCCATAAATACTTCTACGTGGGAGTACACGAGATGAAGCTCTCAGATTTGACCAGCCTCAGGCAGAGGAGCGACGAACCAATAACTGGATACATACAGAGGTTCAGAGAAATCAGAAACAAATGCTATACCCTTGCTCTGACCGATGCCCAGTTGGCCGATATCGCTTTCTAAGGCCTACTGCCACATATCAAGGAAAGGTATGCCTCACAAGAATTTGAAAGCTTAAGCCAGATCGTTCACCGATTGGCCGGTCAGGAAGTGCGTCCGTTTGAGCAGCGGAGGAATTTCCAGAAAAAGGTGGCATATCTGGAAGGGTCTGAATCGGAGGAAGAGGAAGAAATTGGCCGATCAGCTCAAAAAGATGAAGTACTGCAAATGGCACAACGCTACATCTCATGACACAAATGAGTACAAGATCTTCCATCAACAGATACAATCGGCCATTGAGCAGGGAAGACTCAAGTTCGAAACCCCGGCAAAGCCGGCTAAGCCGATGAAGATTGCCCAACATCCTTTCCCGGCCAACATGGTTGACACGGGAAGAAACGCACTTCAAACCAAGGTGCTGACGTCGGAATCGGGTAGAAGGAGCGGCGCCGTAGATCCCAGGAAGCAAGTCACGGTGGATGAGGTCAAAGGGAAAAGACGGGCTGAAGACGAGGGCGAAGGATCAGAATGATCGCGTAGACCCGTCACTTCCCAATTCTTACTCAGCAAATATCGGCGACAGCAGGAACGGTCAAGATACCATAGTGAGATAATACGCCGACACGAGGATCATTGGCGATGTTCGTTCTTCATCCATTACTGGGAAAACGACCTCAGATTGCCATCAGCCGATGACTGTCCTGAGTGCAGCGGATCAAGCCGCAATGATCGCCCGTTCAAAAGATCGCGCTCCAGAGACAGGGGATCAGAGCTGATCAGTAGAAATTGGCGCGAACAAGAAGGACGGTGCCTTTCAGTGCATGATCGGCTGGGGGGCAGAGTTGACCGGTATCACCGGTCGAAAGGCAGGATCAACCAGCAGGAGCGACTGGGGGGCAGAACTAGCGTAGACGATCAGCTGGAAGAAATGGCTGATGCCAGGGTGTCGAATGAAAACCCCCTAGGAAGGGAACCAGACTGGGAGCACGCCAAACCGTCGGCCAGACCAGTAAACCCCAGGTGGTGCCCTGAGGGATTGTCTAAATCTCAGAAGCGGAGAATCCAACGCCTGCGCCAATGGGAGCAACAAGAAGAAGAGCAAAGGCAGGTGCTGGATAAGAAAAACATCAAGTCTCGGGTCTGGCGCCCCAAGAAAAACAACACCAAGGAGGTTGACAATCAAGAATCGACAGCTGATGTCAACATGGTGTTCATATTGCCGATGGAGTTCATGGCGCCTGCCGATCGAGACAAGGCGACAAGGATGGAGGAGCAGATGTCGCAGTTGGTTTTGGAGCCAATGACAGCCACCTTTGAGAAACCAGAAGATGAAAAACGGCAACATCTCAAGGCACTATTTCTCAAAGGACACGTTAACGGACGACCCGTTACCAGGCTACTAGTGGACGGAGGCGCCGCAGTCAACATCATGCCATACGCCATGTTCCAGAAGTTAGGCAAAAGTGATAAAGACCTGACCAAGACAGACATGATTCTCAAGGACTTCGAAGGCAACGTGTCTCCCGCCCGCGGAGCGCTCTGCGTCGACCTCACCATCAGCAGTAAGACCCTTCCCACTACCTTCTTTATTATTAATGGTAAGGGGTCCTACAACATGTTGCTCGGTCGCGATTGGATACACGCGAATTGCTGTGTCCCATCAACAATGCACCAATGCCTTATGCAGTGGGTCGGCGACAATACAGAGATAGTCACCGCCGATTCCACCTACAGTGTTGCGGCGGCCGACACGCAACAATGGAGTTGTGAACATGTCAAGTGTATATCCGGCAGGACTTGGGACACTGATTTCCTGAAAGTGTCCGATTTTGGTCTATAGCCAATCCAAACAGTCAGCTCTGAAGATTCAGAATAGATGGATCAGTTCGTCCGAGAAGACGGAAAGCTTGGTCATGGATTTACGTCGGCCGACTCATTGGAGATGGTGGATTTAGGAGATGGTAGCAAGCCAAGGCCGACGTATATTATTGCTATCTTGGATCCTGGATATAAGTGTAAACTGATAAGTTTATTAAAATAATTCAAGGATTGCTTCGCTTGGGAATACCATGAGATGCCTGGTCTAGACCGGTCCATTGTTGAACACCGGTTGCCTATAAAATCAGGATATCGGCCATATCAGCAGCCTGCGCGATGGTGCAATCCTAAAATTCTACCTGATATAAAGGCCGAGATCACAAAATTGATTGAAGCAGGATTTATTCGGCAGTGCCGTTACGCCGAATGGATTTCTAATATTGTGCTCGTATATAAGAAGATTGGAAAGTTGCGCGTATGCATCGACTTCAGGAACCTAAATCAGGCTACACCAATGGACAGATATCCGATGCCGACGGCCGATGTCTTGATAGATGCTGCCACAGGACACAAAGTCATCAGCTTCATGGATGGTAATGCTGGGTACAATCAAATATTAATGGCTGAAGAAGATATTTCGAAGATAGCTTTCAAGTGTCTGGGCCACCTCGGTTTATTCGAGTGGGTCGTAATGACCTTTGGGTTAAAGAACGCCAGTGCTACATATCAGCGGGCCATGAATTATATCTTTCACATGCTCATTGGTGCATTGGTGGAGATTTACATCGACGATGTTGTGGTCAAGTCGAAAGGTCATCAGGAACATCTGGCTGATTTACAAGAAGTACTGGAGTGCACAAGGAAGCATGGGTTGAAAATGAACCCGAACAAGTGTGCATTCGGTGTATCGGCCGGGCAATTCTTAGGATTCATGGTCCATGAGCGCGGGATAAAGGTTAACCGGAAGACCATAGAAGCCATCAACAAAGTTGTAGCCCCACAGAATAAAACTGAGCTGCAATCCCTCATCGGCAAGGTCAATTTTATAAGAAGGTTCATATCCAACCTGTCCGGGCGTATTCGAGCTTTCACTCCTTTGTTGAAATTCGTGTGGGGAGAAGAACAACGCAGAGCGTTAGAGGATATCAAGCAATATCTGATTTCACCTCCGGTGTTAGTCCCGCCACAGCCTGGTAAGCCGTTCAAATTATACTTATCGGCTGATGATCAAGCTATTGGATCAGCGTTGGTACAGGAGTTCGAAGGGAAAGAACGGGTGGTATATTATGTCAGCAGAAGACTCCTGGACGCCGAAACAAGATATTCCACGGTGGAACGGCTGTGCCTGTGTTTATACTTCTCGTGCACCAAGCTCAGGCACTATTTGTTATCGGCAGAGTGCATAGTCGTATGCTAAGATGATGTGGTGAAATATATGCTATCACTGCCAATTTTGAAAGGGAGGATTGGAAAATGGATACTGGCTCTGTCAGAGTTCGACTTAAGGTACGAATCGGCTAAGGCTGTCAAGGGTCAGGTCATGGCCGATTTCGTGGCTCAACATTGTGGACCGGAAATTGCTGTCGTCGAACCGGTGCCATGGACTTTGTATTTCGATGGTTCTTCGTGTGGAGCCGGATCGGGAATCGGTATCGTTCTTGTATCGCCTCGGGGGGCAAGCTATGATTTCTCTCTGCCGATAGAAGCATCCGCAACCAATAACTAGGCGGAATACCGAGCCGTCCTAAAAGGTATCCAATTATTAAGGGAAGTCAAAGCTGATGCAGTCGAGATTTTTGGAGATTCCATGCTCATCGTAGATCAGTTAACGGGGAAATCTGAATGCAAAGATGATATCTTAAGGATTTACTATGAAGATTGCCTCCAGCTGTTAAAGGAGTTCAAGTCTGCAATAATCGAGCACATCCCCAGAAATTACAATGAAGAGGCCAATAGGCTGGCCCAACACGCATCCGAATATCGGCCGATTCAAGGAGCTATGATTTTGGAGCTCGCGGCCGATGATTGGTGAAAGGAGATTGCCGATTACTTGAAGGATCTGTCCCAGAAGGTGGATCGGCGAGTGCGTTTCCAGGCCACAAAATATGTGTTACTTGAAGACGATTTGTTTTACCGGACGATTGATGGGGTTCTTCTCAAATGCCTGGGATCGGAAGAAGCAAAGGTCCTTATGGGGGAAATCCATGAAGGCGTATGTGGAGCCCATCAATCGGCTCACAAGATGAAATGGATGATCAGAAACAATGGGTATTACTGGCCAACGATTCTTGAAGATTGTTTCAAATATTATAAAGCTTGCCAAGACTGTCAGAAGTTTGGCAATGTGCAGCGCACGCCAGCTTCGGCTATGAATCCAGTAATCAAGTCGTGGCCGTTCAGAGGTTGGGGAATAGATCTCATCTGGCAGATTCACTCTCCATCGCAAGGGGCAGAAGTTTATATTGGTAGCCACTGATTATTTTACTAAATGGGTGGAGGCAGTTCCGTTAAGGACCGTGACATCGGCCGATATGATCGAGTTCGTTAAGAACCACATTGTTTATCGATTCGGTATTCCTCAGACTATCACAACTGATCAGGGAACGATATTCACCTCAGGAGAATTTGGAGAATTCACCGCTGATATGGGGATTAAATTATTGAATTCTTCTCTATACTATGCTTAAGCCAATGGCCAGGCCGAATCGTCCAATAAGGGGATAATCAAGTTGATCAAGAGGAAGATAGAGGAACAATCCAAGAACTGGCACATGTCTTTGGCTGAATCTCTATGGGCTTATAGGATGGCTTGCCACGGGGCCACTAAGATATCTCCTTATCAGTTGGTATATGGTCATGAGGCAGTCTTGCCTTGGGAATTAAGGATGGGGTCAAGGCGTATATCGCTTCAAGATCAGTTGATGGCCGATGATTATTCCTTACTCATGAAGGATGAGCTGATGACTCGGCGGGTCAGCGGTTGAGGGCCCTGATTAGCATCGAAGAAAACAAGAAAAGGGTGGCCAGGTGGTATGACAAAAAGGTCAAGGTTAAACAATTCTCCCAAGGAGATTTAGTATGGAAGTTGGTGCTGCCGATAGGGTCTAAGGATCCCAAATTCGGTAAATGGTCGCCCACTTGGGAAGGGCCGTATAGAATCGGCCGATGTGCTCCGGGAAATGCATATATACTAGAAACTATCGAAGGGGAAGAATTCACAAGAGCCTTAAACGGAAGATATCTGAAGAGGTACTATCCAAGCATTTGGGTAGGTGCGTAACTTGCAGTAAGATGCATCAAGACAACGTAGCCGACTCCTATCGGCTTTTGTCTACATAGCCGATGTAAAAATGATATCGCCTTAAGGAGGAAACATTTTGGTTTGGTCTGACCGATTCATTATTCGGTGAAAACAGCAGAGTACATGGCCGACATGGTACAAGTCGTCCTTAGAATAAAAAGTACCAATATATCTACTGATCATGCTTTTTCTTGAACTCTATCTCGATCCGGCCTAGTTTTATCAGAAGGCGGATGGTCTTCTCCTCCAGATCCTCCGTGGCGGCTTCGGCCTTGACTTGATAAGGGAGTGGATGGCTCCTATCGAGAGGTGGTTGGGATGTTCCTACCGCGGCATCTTTAAGGGCAACTGAGCGAGGGAGTGGATGACTCCTTTCAGTTGGCGTTCGCTTGGAGCGGTTAGCGTTTATATGGTCCCAGATTTTCTGGACATCAGCAGGAACATGACCTTTGAGTTCTTCAGAGTGAGCTCTTATCAGATCTATGTCTGCCTGCGACAGTGGTTCGTCAGAATGCATAACTTCAATCGCTCGTTCCAGACTGGGACTAAGGCGTTTTGGCTAAAGAGGGATAAACAATTACCCAGTATCAGAGCGATTGAGATGTCAAGGGGAGAAATAGAAGAGGGTTCGTACCTGGTTGACAGAGGAGGAGGAAGATGAAGAAGACATCTTGATGTCCAGCCTGGGAGGATAGAGATTGAGTTATTGGAGGGGAAGAAGATGGGTAATGCAGATGCCTCTGGAAACGATGTGGGATTTCGTACTTATAGAAGGAAGGAGGTAAGGAGATAGTAAGATGCGTCCCATCAGAGTAAAAGCGTTCATGAATGCAAAGCTGCCAAAAGAGGCGGTCCAAGTTCGAATCGGCGAGTCAACATTAAGAGAGCATTGAATGTTTACAAGATTCTTTACAACTCACCCAAGGAGGGCATCTATGGTCGCAATAGCTCGTTGCCTAACCTGATCGGCCGAGTCTAATACTCTTTGGTCGTCATCGGCCGATCCGGGAATTTTTATCGCTTCACGGGCCAGGTTCTGTCTTTCTTGCTTCAGCCCAGCGATGACAGATGGAAGCTCTTGAAGTTTCTTTTCTTCAGCAGCTATGTCCTTGGTTACCTGCTCCATCTCTTTGGCAAGCTCTGCCCTCCTCCGTTTTAGGTGATCTATTGTGCTGACGATATCTAGGCGGGAGTTCTCGAGGAAGTTGATCCGTTGATGCACTTCTTAGGCTCGGTGTTTGTAGGAATCAGCTTCCTCCCGGGTCTTCGCTAGCTTGGCACGATCGGCCACATGGCGCAGGGCCCTGAACACTGGAATCTGTATCGACTCTATGAATGCAGCAGGTTGTAGAGTCTCTGTCGCTTCCTCCGGAATTCGGCCTCTGATGTCATTGAGAAGTCGTCGAATCGATGAGGCATCTCCCACTAATCGGCCGATATCATCTTGGAGGAGGGTCCGCATACTCTCGAGCTTGTCGCGGACGTCATCAGGAATTGAGCTCGATGGAACTTGGCGTGAAGCGACTTCTTCATCGTCAGACAGAGGAACCGCGAAAGAGAAAAGGCTGTTATTAGGAGTGTCTTGTTCTTGCGAAAGAATAAAGACAAGGATTAGTAGACTTTAAAGGGGAATCGGCCGATTTCGGTGATAAGTTTCTTACCTCTTTGAAGCGGATTTCTCTTGCTTGTGCCGGCGGGAGTGCTACCCTTGTCTCAGGAACCGGTGCAATCGGCTCATCAGAAGAGGAAGACTCGACCACTATCAATGTCCTGCTTGGGCCAGCTTCCTGAAAAGGTATGGGAAACAGATTTTATGAGTATACTGCGAATAATTGAATGATGATATGAGATACCTGCCATACCTCTGTGAGTCTTTCGGTCGATGTTTGTTGGGGGGATACAATCGACGCACCCAGATCGGTCTGCATCAGAATCGGTTAGTTTTCTGAATATCGAGAAATTGAGTTAAGAGATTCTCTACCTCGGTGAGGAGGGTCGCTGGCGTTTCGGCTTCCGCTCAGGACGTGGCCGATTGCTGCGGGGATTGCGCTGGAGCTATTTGTGCAGCCTGGCAGAAGGAAGAGGTTAATAGTGTTAGAATACTTAAAGATATGTGAAGTATGCGAGGTTACCTGAACAGCTTCTACCAGCAGTGATGCAGCGGCTGCTCCAACTTCTGTGGCGGTCTGGGGATCGACCTCCTCGGTAATCGGCAAAGCTGGAGTAGTTGGGGTTTCAGCCGATGCTACCGCCGATTGATCAGTTGGTCCTATGCGGGCACGTACTCGGCGGCTTGTCTTCTTTAAGGTAGGCCTTTTCGGCGTTTGCTTCCATCGGCCGCTAGTGATGTCCTTGATGGTCGGAGCGTGATAGCCGATAAGTGGAAATGGTGTGTATGGGCGATTGCTCTCTATCGGCCTACCACTTCGGCTCCACATCGGAGGAATTTGGCTTTCAGACTGAAAAGAGAAATACAAGTTAGCGGTAAGATTGTAGCATGGAAAGGGACGATATTGAAATCGGCTGGGAGAAAGGTAATACCGCTGCACTTCAATCAATGTTGTCTGGGTCCAAACTGTTACAATATGTTGATGAAGACGAACAGAAGAGGTATTGCTTCCATTCTGCCCACCACAGTTTGAATTGTTGGACGGCAAAAGGGGCCACCATCCAGTTGTTCAGGTCGATGGTACTGGAGTCTGGCACTAAGTTGCACAGCCGATTGTAGTCGAGGCTCTTGGTCAGTTCATCTCGAAATTTTGCTCGGCCGGCAAAGTAGACTTGAATCGGCAGTTGACCAAATTCCAGTTGTCGTGCTGCGACCGATGGATTATAAAATTCATAGGTGGGGGAATCTTTGCCAGAAAAGAAGTTGGCCGGTAAAATCCCTGGCTTGATCAGGATATCCATGAGATCACAGTCAAAAGTGTTGGATGACGAATCGTAGCAGACGGGAAGCTCGAAAATTGGCCCTGTTGTCTGATATGGATACCAACTGATAGTCTCTTCACTGAAGCCGTTGTAGAAACATCTGAAGTATTCGGCCGTTCGGGTGGCAGTGAATTGATAGCCAGGGAAGGCCGATGCTGCTTCTCCAAAAGAGGTACAACATCGTCGTGTGGTGGGGTTTTCCTCTGACTCGATATTGGGAAAGGTCTTGGTCTCTATTTGCTGCTGGGAGACCTTGCTCATGTATAAGTTAAGCCAGAGGGTGATGAACCACCAAGAACCACCTGAATTGCCAATCGGTTCCCCGTTTGATAATTTGACGCCTATTTGGTGTATCATATGGTAGGCCGATCCTAACAGATGCTTCCCAAGGGGGATGGCCGATCCTAGTGATAGAGCTTCTGCCAGGGCTTGTGTATTGGATGAAGGACCAACTGCTTTGCCACTGAAGAAGTGTTTCTCTAGCCACATCATCAAGAACGCCGTGTGTTCTCTCTCTGAAATCGTCCCGGTTCTCATATTCTTGTTGATATACCCCTTCCACCCGCCGATTCCTTTTGTCTCTAGATGATGGGTTGGTTTGATCAGATAATCAAAGGGTGTATCAGGGGAGGAGATATCAAGGCCGGTCAACATCAGAACATTGGCCAGGGTTGGAGTCATAGGTCCGTGCCCAAAGAGGAACGCGTTGAGTGCGTCGGACCAGAAATAAGAGGCCGCTATTACTAAGGGTTTATTTTTCTCCATTTGGGACAGAGAGAGATCGATGCACTGGCCGATTTTCAACTCATCCCACTGAACTCTCTTAGACTTGGCTAATCTATGGTACCATTCTTTCCAGCCAGGGGTTTCATTCGGCCAAGATCTAAAGGCACCTGCCCACTGACCTAAATCCATGGGTGATTGCTTGAAAGGAATTCTGTGGGTTTCTAGGTTGATCAAATTGGTTGGATCTGGATTCCCCATGGGACCTAAGCAGGTGAGACCGGAGGTTTCGGAAAGGGGGATAGTAATCTGGTGCCTAAATGCCTAAAAAAGAGGGAAAAAGGAGAAAAACTAAGAATGGGTCTAGAAAATACTTGAGCAGTAAAAAGTAAAAGAGGAAAGTTTCGGATGATTACCTCCGGGATGAAGCTCATCGTCGCCGATGGAGCCACCAGTGGAGCCGCCGATGGGACCGCCGTCGCTGAGGGAGTTGCAGGCGGAACCTCCGTGGTTATTGAAGTCGCCGATGGCGCCGCCATTGGAAGGATGGAGTAGATTGCAGGCAAGAGAAAAATCGCCAAAGGGTGCGGTTGGAGATCAAGAGGGCGCAGGAAGAAGATGAACAGTGATTCGCTGAAGGAAATTACTAGGCTCGTGGAGAAAGAGTGGCGGAGAACGCCGGTACTTAAGGACAATCCGAGAGAGAAAGGGTAAAGGCGTGATTTTTGCCACGCCGTCTACACGAATTCCAGGGGAACGGTTGTCTCAAGCGCCCGGTTCGAGAAGATTGCAATCATCATGTAGAAGACCGCGAAATGGAAGGAGATTTTTACTGCGCTCGTTTCGGAGGAAAGATTAAAGAAAAGAGTTTCAAAGTAAAAATTATGTTTTACTCCGAAACTGGGGGGCTTGTGTTGACGCCAGATTTCGACACGTGTTGAATCGGCGTCAGGAGAGGGAGAGATTGGCCGATGCGGCAGATCTAAAGGCTACAGTGAGGAATCGGCCGATTGAGGCTACAGTTGGGAATCGGCCGATTGGCGATGCAACTTGCGCCAACAGATAGGGACCATTGGAACCACAACAGAGGATCCCGGTCAAAAGTGGCCTGATGTTGGTCAACGGAACGATGCCGACTCGGTCGAGAAGCAATGGAAAGGATCCTGATTGGATTAGGAGATGGCAGCAGAAGATTCTGCGGGAGCCCGTTTCCTTTATAAAAATATTATAGATATAGTAGTTTTCTGTTTAAATCAAGTATTGTAACAAATCGTAATCGATCAGGAGTCCTGGTCCTAGGGTATAAATAGGAGTCGTCAGGGCTTTGTACAAGGGAATCAATCAATCAACAAAACAATCTACTTTTTTATCGCACTTTACTTTCAAGTCGGCGACTTCGCCAATACTTTTTCTTCTTTCACGAGTTCGTACGGATTGGCAGGGCTGCATCGACTCGATCTCCGGCCAATTGGTAGGTTCCGCTTATCGAATAACATCTGAGCTTTAACTTCGGGCGCATCACCATGGTTTCGTTTGGATTTATTCACCAGTTATCGATATTTACTAGAATTATAGGTTTTACCTGTTGTTCTAGTATTTTCACCAGTTATCCAGCTTGAGATTGAAACTATGGGCTCTGTCATCGCTCTTCCTCGTTCATTGTCATACAACCGATCAGATCTATTTCAAGTGTTGCATCTTTAATAATTGTTTAAGTTGCTCTAGCAGTTTTCTTTGCAATTATTACGTGATTATCGGCTGATCCATAGCCGGTCATCTTCATAGCAAATCGGCCGATTCGCCGATATGCTTTTCGGGACAGATCGGAACCTCAGCCGATCAGGACGCCCGGAATTTAATACTCTTACTTCCTTGTCAATCAACAGGTCAGATTGACTGGCACGCCGTGCGAACCGCACCAGGGCAATAACCCGAACAGGAGCTAAGCAGATTCTCTCGGGTCGTGTGTCCGACGCTGAAGGTCATCGGCCGATTTTTAACGCCAACAGTTATTTAAGCATATTGTTACGCTAATGAGGCTTATTTCATAAATTAAACACCTGAGGTGTTATAGTAATCGGTAAGCTTAAGTACCGGATTGAACCGAGGCCGAAATATACTCCCCACCGTCTTGAATTCGTTCACATGTAGCCAATGGCGGGTGCATGTGCCGCCATTGCCGGGCCATGGGGACGTGTAGTCGAGGGCGGTGGGCCTGTTCCGTGAAGCGGGAATTGAAGGGAAAAGTTACACGTGTGACTCTTGGAGTAACCACGTGACGTGTGTTTTGGTTTCCCTTGCAAGGTTAAGAAATTCGATTCGAATCGTCCGTTTCTCACGGCTATTGAGACTGCTTAACCACTTTTACCCACAGAGTAAGAAGAGGAACAATGATGATGAATAAACTTGTTGGATGAAATTTAATGCTTCACCATGTATGATATTGGATAGTTGCTTACCTAGAATGGTTAAAGAAAGCTAGAACTTGGAGCTAAAATCTGAAAGTAAGGACCTACTATATATGCTTTTTGGCAAAACAAACCCCTCAAGCCAAAAGCCTCGCATGTCTAGGAGTCGGCTAAGTATACCCCACTAGTCGGGTAAGCCTTGCTGAGTTAATGTATACTCAGCCTTGCTTGTGGCTTGTTTTCAGGTGAGACCTTCGAAGGCATGATTGCTAGTTTGACTTGGCCTTGTACCCTTCCTCCTGGTTGGTCGGTGGAATGGGATGCGCCCCCGGCCAACGGTGATGATGCCGAGTGATGTCTCGTACGGGCTTCATCGAGACATCCGTATCGTCGAGTAGTTATCGTTATTTTTCCGCTGCATTGAACTCTGAAGAACTCAATTATTTTGAACTTTGAAGTACCTTGTTTTATGAAATTGAACTCAGTTGTAATAATAATTTATGGTGAACCTGTGATGTAAAATTTGTGGAATGTTGTATTCTCTGGGCTCACCTTCGTGTGAGTACATGTATGTGTGGTTTCGATCGGCAAAAACCATGGTTGTATGGGAGGTTACCCGACAGACCATTGGATTATTCCGTTTGAAGTGCGAGTTAGCCCGGATTGCCCTTGTGGTGATGGTTAGCGCGCTTGAGCCGGATTAATTCAGGTGGTTCTGCCACACACCTTATGCTGCCTACCTCATCTAACCATGGGATATACCACAACCATCAGGTAAAGTCTAGTCTTGACACCACATCTATGCCATCTTTTACTAACTCTAGGCTTAGCTTTAGACTAGAGCACCCACTAAACTTGTGAACTATTGATCCAGTAAACAACTAAGGAACTAGAACTATTTCTTAACTAAGAAACTAAAGCACAAAAGAAGTCACGAACACTTACTTTGATTGATAAGCATCCGTCCAGGTACAAGCTAGAGAAGAGTGCTGACAAACTCAGCACTTCCCCGACTTCCCCTCACTCTCTCCCAATTTACTAACAGTGCCTATGCAGCGTTACACCTCTAGAATGTGCCTAGAGCTCTTGTATGAGCTTGAGAGCACAAAAGAGAGGAATGTGATATGTGTCTTTTTTAGGACCCCCTCCCCTCATATATATAGGTGTGTCCAAGGGTGCTACAGCCGGAAAAATGGCATGGGCTTCCTTGAACCGACATTGGGAACCAATGGGGAGGCACCACATTTAAGATTTAAATCGGTGGAGTTGGCCTTGGTTCGGCCGAACCAGGTTGAGCTCCAACTGACCTCAGCCTTTGCTGAGTGGCCGGTAAGTGGGACCTGAGGTCTATGGTGCACGACTTGGTGCTGTCTTGAGTCAGTTTCCTGCTCTGGTGGGCCGTTTGATCTGTGTGAAGCTGAATGGCGCATTCTGATTGGTCGGAGAGGTGTTTCCTTGGATTGAGAGTGTGTTTCCTTAATCTTGAGGCTGTCATATGGGTCCTTAAATCCTCGTGCTTGCTTGTGATTGGTCGGTGTTTTGTGCCTTGGATTTGAAGGTGTGTTTTTCCTCCGTTTCTGCTCAAATTCCTGCATAGCACTATTTTCCAAGGGACATGTGGAATTGACATTATTTTGAATAAATATGCGTGCAAGAAATGTTAGCTATCCCTATTTTCTGATCAAATTGATGGTCGAAATCGGTCTGTAACGAGCGTCAACACTACCCCGATAGACCGTGGGATGCAGTCATATTCGATAGATCCTTCATACCTGTGGCAGAACCACCTGAATTAATCCGGCTCAAGTGTATTAACCATCACCATTAGGGCAATCTCGGTTAACCTTACACATCAAACGGAGTAATCCACTGGTCTGTCGGGTAACCTCCCGATACAACCACGGTAGAGCGGATCGAAGCCATACATACAAATGCTCATGCGAAGATGAGCCCAGAGAATACCACATTCCAGCAGATATTACAAAAATTATCATTACATTAGAGTTCAAATTCGTAAAACAAGGTACTTCGGATTTCAAAATAAATGAGTTCTTCAGAGTTCAAGCAGCGGAAAAGATAACGACAACTAATCGACGATAAAGGATGTCTCGATGAAGCCCGTACGAGACATCACTCGGCATCATCACCGTTGGCCGGGGACGCATCCCATTCCACCGACCAACCAGGAGGAAGGGTACAAGGCCAAGTCAAACTAGCAATCATGCCTTCGAAGGTCTCACCTGAAAACAAGCCACAAGCAAGGCTGAGTATACATTAACTCAGCAAGCCTTACCCGACTAGTGGGGTATACTTAGCCGACTCCTAGACATGCGAGGCTTTTGGCTTGAGGGGTTTGTTTTGCCAAAAAGCATATATAGTAGGCCCACCGCCCTCGACTACACCTCCCCACGGACCTCGGTACGTCGGGCCGTGGCGGCCGATGCACCCGCCATTAGCTAGATGTGAACGAATTCAAGACAGTGGGGAGTATATTCCGGCCTCGGTTCAATCCAGTACTTAAGCTTACCGATTACCATATTCTCGGCATGTGGTTAGTACGTTCAAAGACTTAACCACCACTACCACACACTGCGGCCTTAGCATTTTTCACTAAACAGATGGGCCTCAATCGTAAACATCGTACCATAGCCCGTCCGTTGTCCTTATGATTGCAGCGTGTAGTAAACAATCAACTCCTAATTTCTCGCGAGTGACAGGAAATCACTCGACTTTTACCGAGTCCTATTAGCATAGCATTCTATCGAACCTTGCATCTAGTGTTCAGAGCATGGGTATCTAGGATCATGCAACTAAGTTTTCATTCAACTCCTATAAACTTAATGCACAAGTAAAAGTAGAGTAATAAGTTGCATAAGTTTAGAAAATAGGGTTCATGCTCCGGGGCTTGCCTTCCTGAGCTAAGCTAGCCGTGGGCTCTTCCGAACTTGGGTTCGGGTCTTCGGCAACTTCAGTTAGATTCACTTGAGCTTCACACTGCTCACTCTCGGACGCGGGCACCAACTCGTACGTCCCGTCGGAGAGAGTCGTCGATCCTATATGAATGCATGAGCGTAAGTTGTGGTGATAGTTAACTGACATTATTTCCTTCACGATAAAGTTGCAGTTCATAAGACATAAGTTTTTGCTGTGAAGTTATTTACTTTAACATTTCCTGGGCAATCGTTAATAAAGTTTATCTTAATCTATTTAACTTCATTAAAGAAGAAGGGGTTGTGTTATATTGAAAACTTAGTTTTTTTTTAACACAAACATGAGTTGAACACAATTACTAATCTAGTTAGCTTCTGGTAATAAAATTTTTATTCAAAGTACATTATGCAGAGATAAGATCACTGTAAAAATTTTAGACATTTTTGTGTAGCATGTTAAATATGAAAAAAATAATACCCAGCCACTGCTAGAATCTAGTTATTTTTATACAGAACAAACCATGCAAGTATTGATGCTAAACATTTTACAGGGTGTTGCTATAACCATATTTGTGGTACTGTAATGTTTTCAGATTTTATTGTACATGATATAGAGCATAATAAATGGGACAAGCTACACTCATGTTATTAAAGATTAGTTTCTACAGGATGTTATACAGGGTTTCTATGTATGAAACTTTTTGTACAGCTTGAGCTACTCTAATGTGTTTCATAGTAAAAAGATGAACATTTTCTAAGCGATTTACTAATTATTTTGAATTAGTGAAGTTTTCCTACCATAAATTCATATGAACAGGTTACATATAGTAAAAATGTTTCTAAATTTTTCTGTGGCCTCTAGGTATTACTACAACAACACAAAAAAAGTTTCATGACATTAAACATCACAGAACAGCAGGAAAAATTAGTTCTAAGACTTTATGGCATAAAACAAGGTTGGACAAAAGGTGTATCTAGAGATGGCTTTTGGTCCTGATCTTTTTACACAGTCCTAAACATCAAGCAACTAACTTACTGCCCAAAATTTAGGGTCAGCATTGATCTACAACAGTGGGTACAAAAGAAGTCCATTAAAAATTCCATTTAATGTAGAGCAAAATATATTGAGGATCTGAGAAACTTTATGTAACAAAAGTTGTAGAGTTTCTTCTGAGGATTCCAGAACAGTATAGATTTCATTTTTCTGAATTTTCTACGATTTTATACGAATTTTACAAGTTCACTGATTTGGTTAAAACTTTCTTTACAGAGGGGTCCCTGAAAACTAGCAGAAAACCCCCTAGGAAGATTTGGGCGATTGCAATGTAGTCCCTGGTCGCGATTCACGGCGGGGAACATCCTGTCCGGCCGAATTCCGGCGGGCTCAGTCGCTGGCGGCGAGGGCAAGGTGGGGGAGGAGCAAGAGGAGGTTGGGGGCTACCTTTGGGTGGGTTTTGTGCGAGTTGGGGCGGCCGGGAAGGGGTGCCGCGACGTGGAGCAGCGGCTCCGTCGAGGTGCGGCCGGGATTCCGGCGAACTCCGGCGAGCTGGGCGGCGGGGCTCGGGCTGGGGAGCTTCGTGCGGAGGTAGGAGAGCGATTTTGGGGCCTAGCTCGGGTCGAGGAGGGGCGGAGGAGGGGGTTCCACGGCTGCGGCGTGGGGCGGAGCTCGGCTCTGCTCTGCTCTGTTCTGGCGGGGAAGAAGAAGGAACAGGGAGAGGAGGGAGGGGCGCTGCGCCGGGCTTTTTAGCCAGTGGAGCTCATGGGGGCGAGCTTGGCACGGCCGGGACACTGGGTGGAGGGGGCGGCGAGGCTGGGGCGCCATTGGGTACGATCGGCGGTGACCAGAGTCGTGCGGCGTGAGGCACGCCATTGGGCGTCGGGGCGGTGGCGTTCTACTGGCCGTGCGGGCTGCCGCGTGAGGAAGAAGGAGGACACGGCCGCGGGTTGGGCGAGCTGGGCGGCGAGCAGAGGCATTGGGCGCTGCCGGCGGTGGGTAGAGGTGCGCTATTGGGCACGCGGCGGCGGCCAGAGGTGCGCCATGCGCGTGGCGTGCGTGCGCTGGGCGAGCAGGTCGGCGCACCGGGGTGCGACGTCGCGTGCGGACGACGCGGGCGTGCGATTGGCAAGCTGGGGCAGCACGACGGGGGCACGCCATTGGGTGGCGGGGCGGCGGCCAGCGACTGGGCAGCAATGGTTGCGCACCGGGGATTGGGCAGAGGCATGGCGTGGGGGAAGGGAGAAGAAGACGCGGCAGCGGTTGGGCGAGCGGGGGCGGTGCTGCAGGGCGCCGGGGTTGGCTTGGCGCCTGTTGCCGCGCAGGCGTCGATGGCCAGGTGGCCGGCGGCTGTCGGGCGAGGGAGCAGTGCAGCAGAGGAGGGGGGGGGGGGTGAGGGAGGGACCTATGTGCAAGAATTTGATAAAAGTTAAGGGTCTGTTCGTAGAACTGATGTTTTCTCACATTTCTGTGTCCCAACTCAAAAATCTTTGAATACGAAAGTTGTCCAAAATGAAAAGTTCAACAAGTTTCGTTTCAGGCCAAAGTTCATTTGAGCTTTAGTTCCAAAGTTATTTTAAAAACTTAAAAAAAACTCTATTCGGAGGGCGCGTCATTTCATTTCAAAATTTCATTTTCTTCCCTAGGCTTCAACTAAACTTTTATTTGTCATGCTAATACTAGTGTGCTCATTTAATTTCATAGCCATATTTGCTTTGATGTGAAAGTTATCCAATTTGTTTCATTAAAGTACATGCATTTATGTACATACAAACTTTTAAAGGTAAAAGCGAAACCAAACTTAATCCATTCCTTTTATTTTCTTAGTTAGTGATGCATTTTATTATGCTAATAAGACTTGTTTAACAATTAAAATACCTGAGGTGTTACAGCCTTCCCCCCTTAAAAAGAATCTCGCCCCGAGATTCGGACAATAAGCTTAGTGTGGGCAGTGTGTGTACATACCCGTGGTTGAGGTAAGAAAACCGGGGAAATTTTGGTTTAGGTAGCTCTCGGTTTCCCAGGCGGCTTCTTCTTCAGTGTGATGATTCCATTAAACTTTATACATTTTAATCACTTTCCTCCTGGTCCCTCTTTCTTTTCGATCCAAAATTTTAACCAGGTGTTCGACATACGAGAGGTCGGGTTCTAACAATATTTCTTGCTGTTCCACAATCTCGGTAGGGACTCGAATACACTTCTTGAGTTGAGATACGTGGAAGACATCATGGGTGGCCGTGAGCTGAGGGGGCAGTCGTAATTTGTAGGCTACGGGTCCGCAGCTCTCAATGATTTCGTAAGGACCAACATAACGGGGAGCTAGTTTGCCTTTGATTCCGAATCTTTGCACTCCCTTGGTTGGTGAAACTCGAAGATAGACATGATTGCCAACTTCGAATTTTAGGGGCTTTCTCCTTTTGTCGGAATAGCTCTTTTGTCGGGCTTGTGCGGCTTTAAGATTTGCTTGTACTACTTTTACTTTCTCCTCTGCCTCGATTACCAGGTCGGGTCCAATTATTTTGCGTTCTCCGGTTTGTGACCAGCTCAAAGGAGTTCGACACCTTCGTCCGTACAGGGCCTCAAATGGTGCCATTTTCAAACTCGTTTGATAGCTATTGTTGTACGAGAACTCTGCTAGGGGTAGGCATTTGTCCCAATTCTTGTCATAGTGAATGACGCAAGCTCTCAGCATGTCTTCAAGATTTTGGTTTACTCTTTCCGTTTGTCCATCAGTCTGAGGATGGTATGCTGAGCTGCGAATCAGTTTAGTACCAAGAGACGTTTGCAGTTGTTCCCAAAAGCGTGCTACAAACTGAGTACCACGATCAGAAATAATCGTCTTAGGTATTCCATGTAGGCAAACAATACGATCGAGGTAAATCTCGGCATATTTCTTGGTAGAATAGGTGGTGTGTACCGGAAGAAAATGTGCCGTCTTTGTGAGTCTATCAACGATAACCCATATGGAATCATGTTTCTGGGAAGTATTTGGTAGTCCAACGATGAAGTCCATACTTATGTCTTCCCATTTCCAGGATGGTATAGGTAACGGTTGAAGTGTACCGGCTACTTTCAAGTGGCTAGCTTTTACTCTCTGGCACGTGTCACATTCTGAGACATACGTAGCAATTTCTCTTTTCATTCTAGTCCACCAGAAGTTTTGCCTTAGGTCTTGATACATTTTGCTACTGCCGGGGTGGATAGAGAATTTGGAAAGGTGTGCCTCATCGAGAATTTGCTTGCGGAGTTAATGATTCTTCGGAACGACTATACGACTTCCGAACCATAGAACTCCCTTATGGTCCTGGCGGAAACATTTATACTTCTCCTCACCTAGAGAGAGTTTTTGTTTGATGATCTTAATTCCTTCATCATGTAGTTGTGCCATGACGATTTGGTCGTGAAGAATGGGCTCAACTGAAATGTGATTTAGAGTGCCTTGGGAAACCATTTCCATGTTAAGCTTCCTCATTTCTGCGCACAATGTCTCATTGTAGGATTCCATGGATAAGCAATGGCAATGGGACTTGCGGCTTAGTGCATCCGCGACTACATTAGCCTTGCCGGGGTGATAGTGCACTTCAAGGTCATAATCCTTGATTAATTCTAGCCATCTTCGTTGTCTCATATTCAGATCGGCTTGTGTGAAGATATACTTGAGACTCTTATGATCAGTGTAGACATTGCACTGTGTACCCATGAGATAGTGCCTCCATATTTTCAGAGCGTGAATGACAGCTGCAAGCTCAAGATCATGAGTGGGATAATTCTGCTCGTGGGGCCGAAGGGCTCGTGAGGCATATGCAATCACTCGATTCTCTTGCATAAGCACACATCCTAGACCAGTACCCGATGCGTCACAATACACATCGAATGACTTGGTATTATCGGGTTGAGCTAACACAGGTGCAGTAGTCAGATGCTCTCTGAGAGTGTGGAAAGCTTCTTCACATTTCTCATTCCATACAAACTTTACTTCCTTCTTTAACAGTTCAGTCATGGGCTTAGCAATTCGAGAGAAATCCGGGATGAAGCGACGGTAGTAACCAGCTAAGCCGAGAAAACTGCGAATCTGATGAACAGAGGTAGGGGGTTTCCAATCCATCACCTCTTGTACCTTGCTGGGGTCAACAGCTATGCCTTCACTGGAGATCGTGTGACCCAAGAACTTTACAGTATCCAACCAGAATTCACACTTAGAAAACTTAGCATAGAGCTGATGGTCTCTGAGTCGCTGAAGAACAATGTGCAGGTGTTTAGCATGCTCTTCCTCATCCTTGGAATAGATAAGGATGTCGTCGATGAACACTACGACGAATTTGTCAAGTTCGGGCATGAATACCGAATTCATGAGATACCTGAAGTAGGCAGGGGCATTTGTGAGTCCAAAGGACATGACCAAGAATTCATATAGTCCATATCGTGTGGAGAAAGCAGTCTTAGGAATATCGCACGGGCGAATCTTGATCTGATGATATCCCGAACGAAGATCAATTTTTGAGAAGACTCTGGCTCCAGCTAATTGATCGAAGAGTACATCGATACGAGGAAGTGGGTATTTATTCTTAATGGTTACTGTGTTGAGAGGTCGGTAGTCAACGCATAACCTCAAACTGTCATCCTTCTTCCTTACGAATAGGGCTGGACATCCCCAAGGTGACGCGCTGGGGCGAATGAAACCTTTATCCAGTAGTTCTTGGAGTTGAATTTTCAGCTCTGCCAATTCTTTAGGGGGCATCCTATATGGTCGTTTGGATAAAGGTGCAGTGCCTGGTTGCAGTTCGATGATGAACTCAATATCCCTATCTGGTGGCATTCCGGGTAAGTCGTCCGGAAAGACATCGGCATACTCGCATACCACTGGAATATTCTCTAAGTTGATCCCTTACATCACGAAAGCACAAGAATTTGTGCACTCCCGTAACGGTAGGTAAAGGGTAGTGGCTCCGTGACTAGGTGAATTTATCTCAACGGCTCGGGAAGAAAGGTCCAGTGTGACTCCATGCATAGTCATCCAGTTCATTCCCAAAATAATATCCATGCCGTCAAGGGGTAAAAGTACGAGATCTGTTTTGATGACTTTACTTCCCAATTTTATCGGTACCAGCCTTATTATTTGGTTGGAAGCAATTTTTCCACCCGGTGTTGATATCATATACGACCCTTTGGTGTGACAAACATTCAAGCCTACTTTTGCACCAAACTTTGCACTAATGAAACTATGTGATGCACCAGAATCAAACAATATGACTGCCGGCTTGTTATGGATAGAGAATGTACCCGTCATCACTGGTGCTCCTTCAGGAAGTTCTGCAAGGGTGGTGAAGTTGATCCGCCCTTGTTTGACCTAGAGGGTCTGCTTCGTGCCTTTGTTCTTATTGTTCTGGTTAGAGTTCTGGCCCTGATTTGGCAGCCTGGGTTGAGGGCATTCGCGAGCGAAATGACTGGAACTCCCGCATTTGAAACAACGATTGGTGCTGCTCGGTCGAATAAACTGCTGAGTAGCGGGCCGGGGTCCAGTTTGTTGAGGCATAGGGGGTCGTACAACACCTTGTTGCGGGGGCCTAATAATCCAACGTCCTGGCTGAGGGGCCTCCGGTGGAGCTGTAGGCGCAGCATTTCGCACCAAGCGATACCTCGGTGGCTGAGCACCCGAGGGTCCAGCTAGCGCCTTTCTCTTCTTTTCAGCACGATGAGCCTCAATACAATCCTCTTGAGTGATGGCCATGTTGACTAGCTCATTATATGTATCGGCTTTGACAAGATTCAGTCGTTCCTTGAGTTTAGTACTCAGACCTCGGCGGAAACGATCACGCTTCTTGGCATTTGTGTCTGCGTGATAGCCCGCGTATTGGCACAGGTTGTTGAAGGCCTGAGCATACTGAAGTACAGTGCGGTTACCCTGAGTGAGAGCTAAAAACTCATTTAGCTTTCTTTCTATGAGACCTTCGGGAATATGGTGCGCCCGGAACGCAGTCTTGAATTCATCCCAAGTGACAATGTGATCAGCGGGGAGCATAGCAAGATAGTGGTCCCACCATAGACGAGCTGTACCGCGAAGCTGCTGCGCGGCAAAGCGGGCCTTGTTGGCCTCTGAGCATGGGGCCACAAGTAGTGTGAACTTGGATTCGATGGTGCGAATCCATGCGTCTGCGTCCAAGGGTTCCTCTGTCTTATGGAACAAGGGAGGCTGGATCCCTAGGAAATCCGTGTATCCTGCAGCTTGGGGGGGGGGGGGGACATTTTGCCCACCCCGCTGGTGGTGTTGCTGCCCTTGCACCAGCTGACGAAGCAACTCGGTTTGAGCGGCCATTACTTCAACCAAACTGGGTGGTGGCGGCGGCTGTGGTTGTGATCCACTTGCGCTAGCACCAAAACCATCCGGGTTACCACGGGTTGCTCCAACCATCTGAAAAGGCGAAGGTTCTTCATTAGCAACGTGATCCATGTTGCTTCCATGACTCAAAAAGATCTAACGCAGAATAGTAGACTTCCAAAAGGTCCTGGATGGAATCGCGGGCATAAAAAAAAACTGTCTGCCATAAGAATCTTATAACTCCTGGTAGGCTCATCCAAAGTTCCTCATATTTTGGCAGTGGATAGGGAATTTGGGGATGTACAACTTTGATATTCAGCCAAGATGTTAAATCGATGGCTAAGATGGTCGAACGATTCACTCTTTGCTTCGCTGGTTGGCTGTTTTTTCAGCAGAACGAGTTATAGTATCTGGCCCATAACTCAAACTAGCAAGATCCAATAGGGTTGGAATTTTGTGAGAACCTAGATCACAGAATTTAGGACAAGTTTAGTATTCAACACTTTGGCTGGATTAGGCTCTAAGATGGTTGTTCCCTTAAGGTATCACTTCTCTGTCTACCCAGAAATTTTCAGTGAATAGGCGGCCAATATTTCGTGCATCAGGGAAAATCTACCCGGCCAAAAGTTACCAAATTTTAACAGCGGCTACCTGGGTAAATTTGGAACAAGTTTTGTGTTGTACTCTTTTGCAGAAAACTGTAGGAAGGGGGCCTAAAAATTTAAGGGGCAGAAGTGCTTATTCTGGACAGAATTCTGACATTCCATGGTTTCTGTTATTTCTTACTATCCATAAGTTCAGAATTTTTTTAATTTTTGAACAGGAGATAGAACACAAAATTTGGAACAATTCTTTCAACATGAACTTTACCAGAAAAGGTCATTTTCTCTGATCAATAAATCTCTCTTTTCGGTCATGGCAGATTTGTGACAGATTCGCTAGATAGTCCTTATGCAAAATCACGCTTAGATACGCAAAAACCTTACCACTCTCATTCAACGCATTTTCAATTTCAGATATATGGTCATGATGCATGCACGTCCTATTCGTCCTCACAAAATAAAATAATTGCCAAATAACTTTTGGTCTTACGAAGATAGTTTCGGTGGCATACATGATACGCCTGTCACTATAATAGCTAGTCGAGATTTTCTAACCGTTCTTTAACTTATCGTAATCGCGGTTAGTGTACTTGCAGAAGATTGATAGAGCACATATATTTCATGAACCTTTCATGCCAGCACTCATGAAAGCGTCCGTATTCATTACCATTTACTTATAGAAACGATATCTGTACAATTTCCGCCGTACAGACGACGTTAACATACGCTATCGAGATAGCGTATTCACGGGGGTACCGTCATGAGACGGGGGTATGAACAGCGATCGCCATACCCTGCGCCAAATCTTCTACTCCCAATATATTCAACTAACAGTTGGCATATTGGCAGCACCTCAAGTAAGCCACTGCTTGAGGGCAGCGTTCGGTTCGCATCACCGACAGGAAGGCCAAACTCTCTCAGTTGGCTGAGGATTCTTACCTTCTTACCTTAGCGATGAGTGCGTCGTTACAGAATTTAAGGTCGGTTGTGCATGAAAGTAAGTTTTGACAGAAAGTAATGTGCTGGAAGTCAGTTGATAATATATAGAAGTTAGATAGCCACCTAGTAACTTTCCCATAATCCCTTAGGGCTTTACGAACTAGGTACCATCCTTAGCGCACCAACGTATTTCGCAACACATCCTTCTAGTCAAGTTTTTAGGAAAATGAGTTTTTAAGGCTTGTCGCATTCTCTGGCGTATGCATTTCGGCTCTGGTGCCAGCTGTTACCAGCTGTGGCACCAACTACGGCTCTGATACCATCTGTGGCAGAACCACCTGAATTAATCCGGCTCAAGTGTATTAACGATCACCATTAGGGCAATCTCGGTTAAGCTTACACTTCAAACGGAGTAATCCACTGGTCTGTCGGGTAACCTCCCGATACAACCACGATAAAGCGGATCGAAGCCATACATACAAAATGCTCATGCGAAGATGAGCCCAGAGAATACCACATTCCAGCAGATATTACAAAATTATCATAAGTGAATATTACAAACCATGTTTGAGTTTAGTCACCAAGTACTTTAGTGATCATAACCATTAAGTTCTTAAGAGTTTAAGTTGCAGCGGAAATAAAATGACGAAAGCTACTCGACGATACAGGATGTCTCGGTGAAGCCCGTACGAGACATCACTCGGCATTATCTCCATTGGCCGGGGGCGTATCCCATTCCACCAACCATCCCGGAGGCAGAGTGCAGGGCCAAGTCAAGCTAGCAATCATGTCTTTGAAAGACTCACCTGAAAACGAGCCACAAGCAAGGCTGAGTATACTAATACTCAGCAAGACTTACCCGTGTAGTGGAATCTACTCCACCGACTCTAGACATGCAAGGCTTTTTGGCTCAGGGGTTTGTTTTGCCGAAAAGCATATACGAGTGGGTCCTTACTTTCAACTTTTAGCTCAAGATTCTAGTTTCATTAACCATTCTAGATAAGCAGCTATCCAATATCATTCATGGTGAAGCATTAAATTTCATCCAACAAGTTTATTCATCATCATTGTTCCTCTTCTTACTCTGTGTGGTAAAAGGGATTAAGCAGTCTCAATAGCCGTGAGAAACGGACGATTCGAATCGAATTTCTTAACCTTGCAAGGGAAACCTAAACACACGTCACGTGGTTACTCCCAGAGTCACACGTGCAACTTTTCCCCTTTCTTTCCGGGTTGTGGATCGGAGCTACCCTCCGAGAGTACAAGAGCCCCACGCCACGGTTCGGCGCCGGGTCGTGACCACTCGTGCACTCGCCATATGCACATGGATCGGAGCTATCCTCCGAGAGTACAAGAGCCCCACGCCACGGTTCGGCGCCGGGTCGTGACCACTCTCTGCACTCGCCATATGCACATGGGACCGAAGTTCAAAGGGTAGGTTGTCGTCCACTTGCCGGGCCAATCAGGTACTTAAGCTTACTGATTACCATATTCTCGGCATGTGGTTAGTACGTTCAAAGACTTAACCACCACTACCACACACTGCGGCCTTAGCATTTTTCACTAAACAGACGGGCCTCAATCGTAAACATCGTACCATAGCCCGTCCGTTGTCCTTATGATTGCAGTGTGCAGTAAACATTCAACTCCTATTTTCTCGCGAGTGACAGGAAATCACTCGGCTTTTACCGGAGTCCTATTAGCACAGCATTCTATCGAACCTTACATCTAGTTTTCAAGCATGGGTTCCTAACATCATGCAACTAAGTTTTCATTCAACTCCTACAAACTTAATGCACAAGCAAGAGAGTAATGAGTTGCATAATTTAGGAAAGATTATAGGTTTATGCTCCGGGGCTTGCCTTCTTGTGCAAAGTTAGTCCGGGGATCGTCTGAACGTTGACCCGGGTCTTCAACTGCTTCAGTTAGATTTGCCTGGGCTGCTCACTCTCGGACTCGGGCACCAGCTCGTAAGTTCCGTCGGCGAGAGTAGTCGTTTCTACATGAATGCACAAGTGTAAGTTGTGGTGATGGTAAATGACATTATTTCCTTCACGATAAAGTTGCAGTCTGTAAAATATGAGTCTTGTTGTGAAGTGAGTTACTTTATCATTCGTGGGCAATCGTTATTAGAGTAGAACAGTACAATAAGTAACTTCGTTAAGCAAGGTGGGGTGGGTGTTCATGGGAACTTATGTTCCTCATGTAAACATGATTTAAGTGTAACTATTACAGCGAGTAGTTTCTGGTCATGAAACCTTGGATCTAGGCACATCAGGGAAAGATAAGCTTACTGAAAAATTTTCAGATATTTTCATGCAGCAGATTAATTATGAAAAATATAATACATGGTTGCTGCTAGATTCTTGTTCTTTTTGTACAGAACAAATGGTGCAAAAACTGAGACTAAGATTTTTACAGAGCTTTCACTTAATCATGTAGGAGCTACTGTAAGTTTTATAGGATTTATTATGCAGTTTTCAGAGCATAGTAAATTTGACATTACACACCTAGGTTATTCAAAGATTTATTTTTACAGGAACCTACACAGGGTTTTTGTCCATGAAACTTTTTACACAGCATCTTCTACCACCGAGTATCTTCTAGTAAAAATGTGAAAATTTTCTAAGCTAAGATACTATTTTCTTGATTTAATGTATGTTATTAGCACATAAATCAAATAAATAGGTTCCTGCGAGATAAAAAGTCTCCAAATTTTTCTATGGCATCTAGGTACCATTACACCATTATAGAAGAAGTTTCATTAGGTGATTCATAACCTAACTGCCGGGACAATTAATTCTATCCAAACATGGTATGAAACTAAGTTTAATAAACAGTGTAGATAGATATGGAATTTGGGCCTGATCTTTTTACATTGGCTTATATAACAAGTAAATCTCCTACTGTAAAATTTTCAGGACCAGTACTTGTCTACAACAATGGTTGTGAATAAAGGTCATTAAACAGCCTATTTAATTTAGAGCATAAATTAGCTAGAATCTGAGGAGATGCATGTAACAAAAGTTGTGGAGTTTATCCTAAAGGTTCCATAACAGTTGAGTTTGCATTTTTCTGAATTTTCTACGATTTTATACGAATTTTACAAGTTCACTGATTTTGAATCTAGGTTTGAATCTTTTTCTTACATCTGGGTCCTTGGAATCTTACGTGCAGACCCTTCTAAAGATTTTAATTACTGCAATTGGGTCCTTGGGCGGCTCGGGTACGGTGGCCGGCCAAAATTCCGGCGAGGGGCTCGCCGGCGGCGAGGGGTGAGGGCCGGGGAAGGATCAGGGGTGTGAGGGCTACCTCGTGGGGGTCTTGGTCGGGGTGGAGGACGGCCGGGAGTAGCTCGTCGGCGTTGGAGCAGGGGCGGCGGCGGCGGTACACGTCGACGGCGGTGCTCCGGCGGGCTTGGGGCGGTCTGCTCTGGACGGGGAGCTTCAGTGGCGCGTGGGGAAGCTGCTCTGGTACTTGGCTTGGGCGGAGGAGGTCGGAGGCGAGCTGTCCGCGGTGACCAGGGGCGGCGGCGGCGGCGACAGCGCAGGCGGCGGTGCTCCGGCGGTCCTGGGCGGCGTTGAGCGGGTCGGTGAGCTCCGGTGGATTGATGTGGTGGTGGCTGGAACTTCAATTTGGGCAGTGGATGGCTGTAGAGGGCTGTCCACGAGCGGGTGGAGCTCGGCGGCGATAATGGCGGCGGCGGGCGTCCTCTGGTGGCTGGTAGCTCGCGCGGGCGGCCTGGGGCGGCTTTTATAGGGGCAGGAGGGAGGGAGGGGTGCCGGGCGACGCGCGGGGGTGGAGGCACGGTAATGGCGCGAGGTTGGCCGTGGTCGGCGGCTCGGTTCACCGGCGCGGCGTGCGGAGGGCGGAGGCGCGTGACTGGGCGCCGGGGATTTGCGTGGGGGAGCGAGGAGATAGCGCGGCACGGGATTGGAGGGCAGCTGCAACAGCGGCTCGGGCGGGCGGCAAGCTCAGCGACGGGCGGGTCGCGGCGGGCGGTGCGGCACGACGCGGCGCGGCCGTTGGGCGCGGCGGGCGGCGAGCAGGGGCGCGGCTGGCGTGGCGCGCGTGGCGAGCTGGGGCTGGGCAGCGCAGCGGTGGGGGGGGGGGGGGGCAAAGCCGGGCTTGGGGGCGAGGGCCGGCGGCCACTGGCCTGGCGGCTTGCGCCGGTCAGGCATCGCCGGCCACCTGGCCGGTGTGTCGGGCGGGGAGGGGAGAGAGAGGAGGGAAGAAGGGCCTATTTGCGAGAATTTTAAAAGTTCCAAGGGGCTGGTTGCAAACAGGATGTTTTCTCCACTTTCTAATTTGAATTTCAAAACATTTTGAACATGAAAGTTGTTCAAAATAAAAAGTTCTACAAGTTTGGTTTCAGGCAACACCTCATTTGGCTTGGGGTTTGAAAGTTAATTGAAAAATTCAAAGGTATTCATATGTGCCCAATTTCAATTTGAATTTCAACTCAACTTGTTCTAATTCTTTTCACCCTTTTATTAGTTGGTTATGCATAGGGTTGGGCTAATGACATTGCTTTAGAAATGTAATTTATCAGGGTTGTTACACAGAGCCTACGTTTACTCGGTAGGATCTTTCTACTTTCTGGTTGGATAGATTTTTTCATACCTACAGTCCACAAAAAAGCCTCCAAATAAAATACATATGGCCCTTTTTTGCAGTTGTTTTGTAGTTTGCATTCTCGAGTTATTCAATCCTTTGAGTCTTGTCTAGTTGCTGATTTTCCTTAGTACGCATCCTCTAATCATCCGCTGCTCTTTTTTTTCTTTCCTCTTCCTTCCCTTCATGTTTTTCTGAATTTTAATCTTGTTGTCTCTGTACCTTTGTCTCTAAAACAAAAAAAAAGAAACCCGCCACTCCGGCCCTTGATTGATTCCATATCAACATCACAATCTGCACTTCATGTTTTTAGTTGTTGTTCTACACTTCCCTTCCTTAATTATTTTTGTGACTTTGTATTAAGTGGTGTTGAAAAAAAAACAGATCAGAAGGGAAAAAACAAAAGAAGTCAGAGATTAAGTTCAAAATAAAAGTCAAAAAAAAGGTAAGAGTTCTTGCAAGAGAAAGGGAACTGAGCTGCAGTTAATTTGGTGCACTTGTCCTTTGATTCGCTTTGCTTACCATTCTGCATTCCTCTCCTTTTTTTCTCTTCCCTAATCAGCAACTAAGACTTGTGGCTCTCTTGGATTATTATTCGATTTTGCATTGCTACATTCAGCTTGCAGTGCATTCAGTTTTACCCTACCAAGCCCCACACAAAAGCATCTGCGACAATCGTTCTTCTGGTACTACTTGCTGCCCGTTTCACTCTCTTTCAGTGAAACAAAGAACTTGTTCCGTAAGTGGTGAGGGAGTGAATCCACATACATATATATTGTCCTTTTTTTCCTCTCCAAAACTAACATGACAGGACCCGATGGTTCTCATTCGAACTCTGGTGCTGCTGTTTAGGTTGTGGAATTCTAGGAGATGCAAGCACAAATAACTCAATTGATGCAGCAGCTAGAATTGCTTCAGAATCATCTACAACATGCACCTAACATGGAGGATCAATAAGATGATGAACCACGTGTTGAGGATGATGATCTTGTTGCCTTGGCAACCGAGGCGGCACGTCATGCTGCTGCTCGAGGTGGTAGTAGAGGACGTGGTGCTGGTCGAGGTCATGGGTCTGGTTTTGGCAATTTTGGTGCAGCTCATAGGAGGCCACAATTTCTTGGCCGTGCAAGGCGTGCTCCTATTGCAGGGATAGCAAGCTTTGATGGCGATGCTGATTTTGGTTATGGGCATGACCACCAAGATGGTCACCGTGGTGGTTACTATGATCGTGGTGGTGCTCCCTTTGGTCATTTTGGTGGTTTTGGTGATCACCAATTCGCTGGTAATGAAGGCCACCATCACCGGCGTTGTCCTGATCTTGAACGTCGCCGTGATGATGATGGTTTGGGCAGAGTTAAAGTTTTGATACCTGCATTTAGTGGCAAGGAAAATACTGATGCTTACTATGAGTGGGAGACCAAGGTGGATCAGATATTTGATTTATAGACCCTACTGATAAGAAGGTAAAGTTGGCAGCAATTGAGTTCAAAGGTTATGCCATCACATGGTGGAATAAAGTACGTGCAGAATACCACCGTGTGGGACATGATCGTATCACTTCGGAAGACATGAAGAGGGAAATCAGACCTCGTTTCGTTCTTGCCTATTATTCTCGTGACTTACATTTGCATCTGAAACATCTTGTGCAAGGTGATCGCAATGTCGATGAGTATTTTTGAAACCGGGAAATGTGCTTACTTTGTACAGGGATCAATGAGGATTAGGAATCCACAATGGCTCATTTCTTGGTTGGACTAAATAAACCAATTGCTAACAAGGTGGACATGACTAGTTACACCAATCTCATGGAATTGATGCACTTTGCAAAAAGGGCAGAACGACAGTTGGCTGAATTTTATAATAAAAATTGTCTCATTTTCTACTCCTAACAGTAATCCTCCATGGCACAACCAACAATAGCAAGGCTCCGGTTCCCACACACCTTCATCACGAGCACCATTTATACCTTGTGCAGATTCTAGAATAACAAAACAAACTTAGGTGAAAAGAAAAACAGTTGGCTCAATTCAGTCCAGCTCCTCTACTGCTCCTGCCTTAAAGAAAACAAGTACAATTGAGTGTTTTAAGTCTGGTGGCCATGGGCACAAGCAAGCTGACTGCCCCAATCGATGTGTTATTCTTACCCTTGCGAATGGTTCTTATGATTCACAAAGTGAGGAGGAGGATGGCAATGATGACACAGATTTACATGATGGAAGCATAGAATCTTTGGAATATGAGGCGGAGGATGGTGAGTGCGAATTAGGCCTTAATTGTTTAGCACTACAGCCATTTCATCGTGTTGGTGAGAACCACATGACGCACACTATTGTTCCTAGCTCTACGGCAGAAATTACTTGTGCTGATTTTGATGAGCTGCTTGTTGATTTGAATGATTGGGACACTCATGATTCCTCCAAGAGTGCTTCTACCACCTTATTGGCTGCTCCCTGTCACATTTATAGTAGCTCGAAAGCTGCTACTTTAGATCCAACAATATCTCAAGTACTAGATGAAATTATTTGTACTCCGGAATCTGGTATTGAACTACCATTATTTCAAATAGAATATACTCAATGCACCTCACAGCCCATTTGTAACTTCCTGCACAAAGAATGTTTGCCATCTAATTTGAGTATATCGCATCATTCTTTGGTGGTACATCGTGTTCTTTACACTCAACTAGTTGCAGCTGAACAAGGGCAGCGTCATAACTTGTTTCAATCATGTTGCAAAAGCAAAGGATAAGTTTTTCGGTTCATAATTGATGGTGGAAGTTGTAACAATATTGTTAGTGCCATACTTGTTGAGAAACTTGGGCTGCAAACACGTCGTCACCCACACCCTTACCATATGCAATGGTTAAATAATTCAGGGATGGTGAAGGTTTCCTCCATGGTTAGGTTATCATTCTCTATTGGTGAATATCATGATGAGGTGGATTGTGACATTGTTCCAATGCAAGCATGCCAGCTACTCTTGGGTCATCCATGGCAGTTTGATGTTCATTCTATGCACTTTGGCCGCTCCAATAAGTACTCATTTGTTCACAAAGAGAAGAAGGTGGTTCCGGTACCATTAACTCTTGAAGATATACATGCTTCTGATGTTGCTCGTATGAAAAGAGAGGAGAGTGAGAAGAGAAAAATGAGTGAGACACAAAAAATTAATAAGGGAGAGAATCCTAAACCATCCCACTCCATACCATCCACTGCACACAAAAGATGGCCACAACATAATGAGTGTTTATTAGTGAGTAAGAGCGATTTGCGAGAAGTGAGAAACACCAAAGCCCCATTCTTTGTGCTCCTGCACAAAGACATTTTGGTTTCAACTAACAGTTTACCCTCAACATTGCCTAGTGATGTTCTTGATTTATTGCAGGACTTTGAGGATGTGTTTCCTGAGGTGCCGGCTGGCCTTCCTCCCATACGTGGCATTGAACACCAAATTGATCTAGTCCCCGGTGCTTCTCTTCCAAATTGTCCAACATATCGCACTAATCCTGAGGAAACAAAAGAAATTTAGCGACAGGTAAAAGAGCTTTTGGATAAAGGGTACGTTCAGGAATCTCTTTCTCCATGTGCTGCTCCAATCCTCTTGGTCCCTAAGAAAGATGGTTCTTGGCAAATATGTGTTGACTGTCGTGGTATCAATGCCATAACTGTTAGATATCATCACCCTATTCCTAGACTTGATGATATGTTAGATGAATTGTGTGGCGCGGTTATTTTCTCCAAAATTGATTTACGCAGCGGTTACCACCAAATTTGGATGAAAATTGGAGACGAATGGAAGATATCATTTAAGACAAAATTTGGTTTATATGAATGGCTTGTAATGCCCTTTGGATTGACAAATGCTCCTTCAACTTTTATGCGTTTAATGAATCATGTTTTGAGAGAATTTATTGGCAAGTTTGTGGTTGTATATTTTGATGATATCCTGATCTATAGTAAATCTTTTGATGAACATATTGATCATATCCGCGAAGTACTTGCTATTTTGAGAGCTAAAAAGTTATATGGCAACATTGCTAAGTGCACTTTTTGCGCATATCGTGTTGTTTTTCTTGGTTTTGTTGTGACTGCAGAGGGCATCCGAGTTGATGAAGAGAAGATCAAAGCGATAAAAGACTGGCCTATACCCAAAAATGTGAGCCAAATTCGTAATTTCCATGGGCTTGCAGGTTTCCACCGGCGATTTGTCAAAGATTTTAGTACAATTGCTGCACCACTAAACAATTTGACAAAGAAGGATATTACATTCAAGTAGGGAGATTAATAGAACCAAGCCTTCCAACAGCTAAAAAGAAAACTTTGTGCAGCACCACTGCTACAACTACCAGACTTTTTGGTAAAACCTTTGAAATTAACTGTGATGCTAGTGCAATTGGCATTGGTGGTGTGCTAATGCAAGATGGTAAACCCGTTGCTTACTTTTCTGAAAGAATTAAATGGTCCACATCCGAACTACTATGTTTATGACAAAAAGCTCTATGCCTTAGTTCGAGTTCTAGAAACCTGGCAGCATTACTTATTTCCTAAAGAATTTGTCATACACTGTGATCATGAGGCTTTGAAATATCTCAAAATTCAAAGTAATCTGAACCGCAGGCATGCAAAATGGATTGAGTTCAATTGAAACATTCCCATATGTTGTCAAGCATAAGAAAGGTAAAGATAACATTGTTGCAGATGCTTTGTCAGGAATATGTGCATTGGCTACTCAGCTTGATGCAAAGGTTCTTGGTTTGGATTCATTTAAAACAATTTACTCTAATGATTCAGATTTTAAAGAAGCTTTCTCTCAGTGCATAGCTGGAAAAGGTTGGGAAAAGTTCTATGTGCATGATGGGTTCTTATTTCGTACTAACGAACTATGCATCCCAGCTTGTTCTGTTTGACATGTTCTTTTGTAGGAGGCACATGCTTGGCCATTTTGGTGTGAAAAAAGACATAGGACATGCTTGCTAACCAAATTTTTTGGCCACATATGAGACGTGATGTCTAGCGACACGTTGAGCGGTGCATAACTTGCTTGAAAGCTAAGTCTCGCCTTAGTACCCATGGTTTATACATTCCATTACCAATTCCAAATGTACCTTGGGAAGATATATCTACGGATTTTATTTTAGGGTTACCTTGGTCTCAAAGGGGGAGTGATTCCATTTTTGTTGTTGTTGATCGCTTCTCTAAGATGGCATATTTTATTCCATGTCATAAGACCGACGATGCTTCACACATTGATGACTTGTTTTTCAGGGAGATCGTTAGTTTACATGGAGTACCAAGGACTATTGTTTCAGATTAGGATGCCAAATTTCTCAGCTAATTTTAGAAGACATTGTGGGGTAAACTTGGCACCAAATTATTATTTTCTACCACTTGTCATCCGCAAACTGATGGCCAAACATAGGTTGTTAATCGTACCCTATCAACAATGCTAAGAGCTGCTCTGAAAAAGAATCTGAAGATGTGGAACAATTCCTTCCACATGTCGAGTTTGCTTATAATAGGGCAGTACATTCAACAACTAATTTTTGTCCCTTCGAAATTGTTTGTGGATTTAAACCACATACACCCATGGATCTTCTACCCTTACCATTGCAGGAACAGGTTAACTTAGATGATATCAAGAGATCATAATAATTGATTAAAAAACTGCATGAGGACATAAGGAGGAATATTGAGAAGAGATCTGCTCAGTATGCTAAGCAAGCAAACAAAGGTAAGAAAAGAGTTATTTTCCAACCGGGAGATCTAGTGTGGTTGCATTTGCGCAAGGATCGTTTTCCCCAGCAGCACAAGAGTAAGTTATCACCCCGAGGAGATGGCCCGTTCAAGGTTCTTGAAAAGATAAATGATAATGCTTACAAAATCTAGCTCCCTCCTGAATATTCCAAAGTGAGTGTAACTTTCAATGTGAAAGATTTGCATCCGTTTGTTGCTAAGTTTGAGTCAAGGATGACTCCTTCTCAAGAGGGGGAGGCTGATGAGGACATCCCTGCTATCGACACCACAGTTATAATGAATAAGGGTGAAACTAATATTGTTGGTCCAATTACACGACAGTGGGCTAAACAGCTAGAGAAGAAAATTCATTCTCAGGTGAACGTTAACCTTATTTTAATTAATCAAAATATTTCAGACCATGTTGTGCTTTCAAGTTCTTGTTTTAATGTTCTTAGGAATGATGGACTTTATGCAAAAGCATGGGACGATGATGGTTATTTTCCTCCAACAGTTTTGTGAGCAGCTTGATGTTTGATGAGAGCTGATTAAAGTGCAGAACTTAAAGGAACAATGACAGAGCATGCACATGCCAGAGACAATAAAGAAAGTAGAAGAACCATTTAGCTACCATGCAAATAAAGTCCAGCCATCAAGAGAGCTCCACTAGGCTTTGAATGAAGGATTGCAGCAACTTCCAACCATCTAGATTAATGTAATATGTAATCTGAACTGCAATACCCACTAGCACTAGGGACTTTTTGGCTGCCATTTTCAGAACAATACAACTCTGAGTTGATCTCATTTGAGTCTTGAGAGGCTTACAACTTGTTCTTTCGATTCTTGAGGTAGTTGTAGAACGCCGAACTAAGGTTCACCCAGTTTGTGCCTTCACGTCTATACGGCGTGATTGTGTGGTCTGGCTACATCGGTACGTGGAAGGGCGATTGTCTCAGTTGTTCATCACGTGTGCAAGACCTCGCGGTGTGCAGCCTCATTGTCAGGTCACGCGTCAATAGTTATCAAGTTTAAGGATCCTTTGAGAAGATAGGGACACAACCGTTGCTGCTGCGTAATCCTTACGCGAGCATGCCTCACTAACAGCTTTGTCAAGTACAAGTTCTTAGGTCCTAGGGATGTAGTCCAATCCTTAACAAAGCATGAAACTATGATAGAACTCAAAGAAGCTTTGAATTGGACTAGTTGCACCATGGAATAGAGTACTGGATGTAGTGACACTCTCCAAAAGACAAGGGTCTCATCGATGTTGTCAAGGAGAAGAAGAAGCTCAGCAGTACCAGATGCACCGACGCAGTGCTGAACTAAGCACTGGATAATCCGGTACTATAGCTAGGAGTAGCAGTGCTGAACTAAGCACTGGAAAATAGGGAGAGAGTGAGGGGATGTCGGAGAGGTGATGGGTTTGTCAGCCCTGGCACTCTCCTCCAGCTTATACCTCAACGGATGCTTATCATTCAAAGTGTGTGTGATTTCTTTTGTGCTATAGTTTCTTAGTTAAGATTAGTTCTAGTCCCCTAGTTGTTTATGGGACCATCGTTCACTAGTTTAGTGGATGCTCTTGTATAAGGCTCCTAATAGAGACGGATGTCCTTGAAAGTGCATTTGGCCCCCTAATTGGGTTTTGGTGTTGATGACATACAAAATTAAGGAGCTAACGAGTTTATCGAGTTTTGGACAGGTTAAAATTTAATGAAATGAAATATAGCAAGAAAAGACGCCAAATTTGCTTAAAGGATGGTGTTGGTCTTAAAAGAAGATCCTTACTTATTTTATATTTTGAATTTGAGTTTAGGGAACACCATACTATTAAGAGGGATGTGAATGGATAGCATGAAGGTGTCAAAGTGCTCATTTGAGATGCTAACCATCAAGGAGAAACACAAAATCACACACTTGTGCACCTAGTTTTCTGTCTGTTTCAATGTGTGTCGGAAGTTCCGACCCTAGGTCGGAAGTTTCAACACTTGTCGGAAGAAGCTGGATTCTTCCGACAAGGGGTCCTCGGCCAGCTATTTTGAAATTATCGGAAGTTCCGACCCTGTGTTGGATGTTTCGACAATCACTTAACCAGTGCACTAACGGCTAGTTTTTGGGGCTTGGGTATTTATACCCCCTCAGCCCTCCTTTTACTTGTTGCTGACTCCACATGCAAGAACACCTCCAAGAACACTCATTCCACTCCCCAAATCCTTCCTTGAGCTAATCCTTTAGTTGATTGGAGCTAGGGCTTGGGTGAGAGCAAGATTGAGGTGTGAGACTTAACCATTTTAGTGTGAGGGCAGCCAAGTTCATCTCAAGAGCACTTGAAGCATCTTCATCCATTGATTCACGTTTGTTACTCTTGAAGCTTGCTTCTAGATAGTTTGGTGTCGCCCATGCAGCGTCCTTTCGTGTGTGTGCGCCCCGAGAAGTTTGTATTACCCTATCCTCTGTGGATTTCACAGTAAGTGACTCAATCCTCCTTTGTGGTTTATTGAGTGAGGTAAAGGGTTAGTGGAAGACCCAGCTCTTTGTGAGCTCCTCAACGGAGACGTAGCTTCCTTAGTGGAAGTGAACTTTGGGAACAAATCTCTTGTCTTGTGGTTCTTGCAGTTAATTAGTTCTTATTGACCTAGAGTTTGTTTTGTGCCGATCTACGTACTTGAGTTGTTGTGCTTGCAAAAATCACCTGCAGATATCTCCTAGTATCATTGTGCAACTTTTGATTCAGCCAGGTTCTGCAGTTTCAAGTTTAATTTTAGTTTTGTCGGAAATTCCGACACATTTAATTTCTGCGAAGAATTTTTCAGGTTTTTCAGGTACGCCTATTCACCCCCCCCCCCCTCTAGGCATCACCAAGATCCTTTCAATTGGTATCAGAGCCTAATCTCTTGATTTAGGCTTAACCGCTAAGGGATATCAAGATGTCTATAGTTGGAGATGATGCCAACACCGCCGCAACCATCGCTGCTCAAGTCGATGCCGGTACCGGATAGATGGTGCTGGAAATCCTTTCGGGCAAACAAGCCGTCCACCTGTGGCAGAACCACCTGAATTACTCCGGCTCAAGTGTATTAACCATCACCATTAAGGCAATCTCGGTTAACTTTACACTTCAAACGAAGTAATCCACTGGTCTGTCGGGTATAACCTCCCGATACAACAACGGTAGAGCGGATAGAATGCCATACATACAAAAGCTCATGCGACGATGAGCCCAGAGAATACCACATTCCAGCAAATATTACAAAACTACCATAAGTAAATATTACAGACCAAGTTTTGAGTTTAGAAACCAAGTACTTCAATGATCATAACTAAGAAGTTTTTCAGAGTTTAAGTTGCAGCGGAAAATAAACAACGAAAGCTACTCGACGATACAGGATGTCTCGATGAAGCCCGTACGAGACATCACTCGGCATCATCACCGTTGGACGGGGGCGTATCCCATTCCACCGACCAACCAGGGGGAAGAATGCAGGGCCAAGTCAAGCTAGCAATCATATCTTCGAAAGTCTCACCTGAAAACGAGCCACAAGCAAGGCTGAGTATACTAATACTCAGCAAGGCTTACCCGACTAGTGGGGTATACTTAGCCAACTCCTAGACATGCGAGGCTTTTGGCTTGAGGGGTTTGTTTTGCCAAAAAGCATCTATGAGTGGGTCCTTATTTTCAACTTTTAGCTCAAGATTCTAGTTTCATTAACCATTCTAGGTAAGCAACTATCCAATATCATACATGGTGAAGCATTAAATTTCATCCAACAAGTTTATTCATCATCATTGTTCCTCTTCTTACTCTGTGGGTAAAAGTGGTTAAGCAGTCTCAATAGCCGTGAGAAACGGACGATTTGAATCGAATTTCATAACCTTGCAAGGGAAACCTAAACACACGTCACGTGGTTACTCCAAGAGTCACACGTGCAACTTTTCCCTTCAATTCCCGCTTCACGGAACAGGCCCACCGCCCTCGACTACACCTCCCCACAGACCACGGTACGTCGGGCTGTGGCGGCCGATGCACACGCCATTAGCTAGATGTGAACGAATTCAAGACAGTGGGGAGTATGTTCCGGCCTCGGTTCAATCCGGTACTTAAGCTTACCGATTACCATATTCTCGGCATGTGGTTAGTACGTTCAAAGACTTAACCATCACTTACCACACACTGCGGCCTTAGCATTTTTCACTAGACAGACGGGCCTCAATCATCAACATAAACATCGTACCATAGCCCGTCCGTCGTCCTTATGATTGCAGCGTGTAGTAAACAATCAACTCCTAATTTCTCGCGAGTGACAGGAAATCACTCGACTTTTACCGAGTCCTATTAGCATAGCATTCTATCGAACCTTGCATCTAGTGTTCAGAGCATGGGTACCTAGGATCATGCAACTAAGTTTTCATCCAACTCCTATAAATTTAATGCACAAGTAAAGTAGAGTAATAAGTTGCATAAGTTTAGAAAATAGGGTTCATGCTCCGGGGCTTGCCTTCTTGCGAAAAGTTAGCTTGGGGCTTTTCCGAATTTGGGCTCGGGTCTTCAAGAGCTTCAGTTAGATTCGCTTGAGCTTCACGCTGCTCACTCTCGGACGCGGGCACCAACTCGTACGTTCCGTCGGCGAGAGTCGTCGTTTCTACATGAATGCACAAGTTTAAGTAGTGGTGATGGTAAACGACATTATTTCCTTCACGATAAAGTTGCAGTTCATAAGACATAAGTTTTGCTGTGAAGTTATTTACTTTAACATTTCCTGGGCAATCGTTAATAGAGTTTATCTTAATCTATTTAACTTCATTAAAGAAGAAGGGGTTGTGTAGCATGTTAAACATGAGTTGAACACAATTACTAATCTAGTTAGCTTCTGGTAATAAAATTTTTCTTCAAAGTACATTATGCAGAGATAAGGTCACTGTAAAAATTTCAGATATTTTTGTGTAGCATGTTAATTATGAAAAAAAAGTAATACACAGCCACTGCTAGAATCTAGTTATTTTTATACAGAACAAACCATGCAAGTATTGATGCTAAAAATTTTACAGGGTGTTGCTATAACCATTTTTGTGTTACTGTAAATATTTCAGATTTTATTGTACATGATATAGAGCATAATAAATGGGGCAAGCTACACTCATGTTATTAAAGATTATTTTCTACAGGATGTTATACAGGGTTTTTATGTATGAAACTTTTTGTACAGCTTGAGCTACTCTATTGTGTTTCATAGTAAAAAGATGAACATTTTCTAAGCGCTTTACTATTTATTTTGAATTAGTGAAGTTTTTCTACCACAAATTCATATGAACAGGTTACATATAGTAAAAATGTTTCTAAATTTTTTTATGGCCTCTAGGTATTACTACAACAACACAGAAAAAGTTTCATGACATTAAACATCACAAAACAGCAGGAAAAATTAGTTCTATCACTTTATGGCATAAAACAAGGTTGGACAAAAAGTGTATCTAGAGATGGCTTTTGTTCCTGATCTTTTTACACAGCCCTAAACATTAAGCAAGTAACTCACTGCCCAAAAATTAGGGTCAGCAATGATCTACAACAGTGGGTACAAAAGAAGTCCATTAAACCTTCCATTTAATCTAGAGCAAAATATATTGAGAATCTGAGAAACTTTATGTAACAAAAGTTGTAGAGTTTCTTCCAAGGATTCCAGAACAGTTGAGTTTGCATTTTTCTGAATTTTCTACGATTTTATACGAATTTTACAATTTCACTGATTTGGTTAAAACTTTCTTTACAGAGGGGTCCCTGAAAACTAGCAGAAAACACCCTAGGAAGATTTGGGCGTTTGCAATGTAGTTCCTGGTCGCAATTTCACGGCAGGGATCATTCTGTCCGGCCAAATTCCGGCGAGCTGGGTCGCCGGCGGCGAGGGCAAGGTGGGGGAGGAGCATGAGGAGGTTGGGGGCTACCTTTGGGTGGTCACGGTTGGGGCGGAGGCGGTCTGAGCAGGGCTGCCCACGGCTACCAGGGGGGCGGCGGCGGGTGGAGCTCTGCTCCGGCGAGCTCCGGCGAGCTGGGTGGCGGGGCTTGGGCTGGGAAGCTTCGTGCGGAGGTAGGAGAGCAATTTTGGGGCCTAGCTCGGGTCAAGGAGGGGCGGAGGAGGGGGTTCCACGGCGGCGGCGTGGGGCGGAGCTCGGCTCTGCTTTGCTCTGTTCTGCGGGGAAGAAAGGGGAACAGGGAGAGGAGGGGGGGCGCTGCGCCGGGCTTTTATAGCCGGTGGAGCTCGTGGGGGCGGGCTCGGCACGGCCGGGGCGCGGGGTGGAGGGGGCGGCGAGGCTGGGCGCCATTGGGTGCGGCCGGCGGTGACCAGCGGCGCTATTGGGCAGGCGGCGGTGCACAGGGGTGTTGTGTCGCGTGCGAACTATGCGGGCAGGCGACTGGGCGAGCGAGATAGCGGCGTGGGCGTGCTACTGGCGAGCTGGGGCGGCACGACGGGGCACTGGGTGGAGGGGGCGGCGGCCAGCGACTGGGCAGCACGGTGGCGCACCGGGGATTGGGCAGAGACACGGCGTGGGGGGGGAGGAGAAGAAGGCGCGGCCGCGGTTGGGTGAGCGGGGGCGGTGCAGCAGGGCGCCGTGGGTTGGCTCGGCGCCTGGTGCCGCGCAGGCGTCGAGGGCCAGGTGGCCGACGGCGGTCGGGCGAGGGTGCGGTGCAGCAGAGGAGGGGCAAGGGCCTAAGTGCGAGAATTCGAAAATTTCCAGGGGGCTGATTGCAAATAGGACGTTTTCTCCACTTTCTAATTTGAATTTCAAAATCTTTTGAACATGAAAGTTGTTCAGAATAAAAAGTTCTACAAGTTTCGTTTCAGGCCAAAGTTCATTTGAGCTTTAGTTCCAAAGTTATTTTAAAAACTTAAAGAAAACTCTATTCGGAGGGCGCGTCATTTTATTTGAAAATTTCATTTTCTTCCCTAGGCTTCAACTAAACTTTTATTGGTCATGCTAATACTGGTGTGCTCATTTAATTTCATAGCCATATTTGCTTTGATGTGAAAGTTATCCAATTTGTTTCATTAAAGTACATGCATTTATGCACATACAAACTTTTAAAGGTAAAAGCAAAACCAAACTTAATCCATTCCTTTTATTTTCTTAGTTAGTGATGCATTTTATTATGCTAATAAGACTTGTTTAACAATTTAAAACACCTGAGGTGTTACAACACCCTCAATTCATGATGCCGACTCAAGTTCAAGTGATGAAAGCGAGGGTGAGACATCAGAAGTAAGAAGAAGAAGAAAAGAAAAGATGAAGGCCAAAATTGAGAAGAAGGCCAAGAATTTGATGATGAAGCGAATCAGGGAAGAAAGCGAGAAGCATCCTTTCTTTAGGTTAAATTTCCTCATAACTATGCTTCATCTCAAAATCCTACTTCTCAATTTCAATCGGTTCACTTGGGAAAACCTCCTTTCTTTGATGGGACGGATTATCCCAAATGGTCTTATGATATGAAAATGCATCTCTATGGGCTTCACCCCTCTATTTGGGAAGTTGTGGTTGTAGGTGTGACTCCTACGAACAGTGTACCCACGGCCGAACAAGCTCAAGACTATTTCCGTAATGCACAAGCCGTGAGGGTCATCACAAGTTTCCTTTGTGCCCAAGAATTCAACAAAATCCGCAATGTTGAATAGCCAAGAAAATTTGCAAGGAGAGCTAGAGCACTTTGTCAGGCATGATGAAGAAACCGTGAGGCAAGTATCGGACCTTAGTTCTCTTGGAAGCACGGAATGGGAAGATCACAAGGTGACAAAGAAGTTGCTTAGTGCCTTCACGCCAAGAAACCCTACTCTTGCAACAATGATTAGAACAGATCCCAAATTCAAGGTCAAGACACCTAATCAACTTCTTGGTGAAATCCTCCATCAAGAGTTGGTTGAGACGGAAGTGGCCAAGTCACTTAGTCATAAAGTGAACAAGAATGTAGCACTCAATGCTAGCTCAAGTGACAAGGTTGATTTAAGTCCTAAAGCTCTAAAGTCAAGAACAAGGTCAAGACACCTAATCAACTTCTTGGTGAAATCCTCCATCAAGAGTTGGTTGAGACGGAAGTGGCCAAGTCACTTAGTCATAAAGTGAACAAGAATGTAGCACTCAATGCTAGCTCAAGTGACAAGGTTGATTTAAGTCCTAAAGCTCTAAAGTCAAGAACAAGGTCAAGACACCTAATCAACTTCTTGGTGAAATCCTCCATCAAGAGTTGGTTGAGACGGAAGTGGCCAAGTCACTTAGTCATAAAGTGAACAAGAATGTAGCACTCAATGCTAGCTCAAGTGACAAGGTTGATTTAAGTCCTAAAGCTCTAAAGTCAAGAAAGGAAGATTCAAGTGATGAAGGATCCACCGATGAAGAGTGGCCTTGGTATTGAGAAACTTCAAGAAGTTCATGAAGAAGAAGTACTACAAGAAAGGTGGTGATGACAAGAAGAAGCCATCACAAAGAAGATGTTATGAGTGCAAACAAGTGGGTCACTATATTGCCGATTGCCCACAATCGAAGAACAAAGAAAAGGAAGAGAAGAGGTACAAGGAGAAGAGCAAGGACTACAAGAAGAAATATCAAGGGCATGCTCATGTTGGTCAAGAGTGGGAGTCTAGTCATGAAGACTCCGACCATGAAGGTATGGCAACTCTAGCCATACCAAAGAATTCAAGGAAACTCTTCAACAACATCTCCGACGATGAAGATGACGCACCCTTTTGTCTCATGGCAAGAGGGACTAAGGTACAAGAATCATCCACCTCCTCCTCTTGTCCTTCCACTATATCTAGTAGTTCGCAAAATGATTTTGATGATGAGGAAGAGCAACATAAAGCATTCATGATAAAAGAATTTGGAAAGAAAGGTTTCAAAGAAATTAAAAAACTTATGGAGAAATTGGAGAAAAAGAAGGAGTGTCTCGATAGGCAAGAGGACTTGCTCATCCTTGAGAAGGAGAGAAACCTTACTTTAGAGAAGGCTCTTGCCGAAGAAAAGGTGAAACTTGAAAAATTAGCTATCGATTTATCTCTAGCTAATGATTCAAAAGAGAGGATGTCAAAGGAGACCACTTTGATAAATGAATCTCTAGCTTCCCTAAAGGCCACTCATAGTGAACTTCAAGAAAGCTTCTCATGCTTAACGACCAAGTACAAAAGTCCTGAAGTTAGCTACAATGCCCTTTGGGAAAGCACCAAAACCAATTCTAAAGCAACTCTTGACTCCAATGTCTCCACAAGTGAAGGGTGCTCAAGGTGTTATAAAATTGATGTGCAAGCTTGTATTACTAACTTGGCAATGTTAGAAAAGTTGATCAAAGCCAAAGATGCTCAAATTGAGAGGTTAAATAAGTTACTAAGAAATGGATATGAAGGTGATATCAAGCCCGAGCCTAAGGTTGCGTACAAGAAAGGGAGACATTCCCACATGAAGGATGGGCTTGGTCACTACAAGGGAGGTAAGGTTAACGACCGGAAGGTAGTCAAAGGTAAGGAATGTGTCATGTTCACCAAGGGATCAAATCTTGAGGACTTGATGAACATTGCACATGGTGTGACCACCATTCCCTCCCAAGCCAAGAAGAAAATTGATGATCCCATCAAGGCAAAGATCACTAAGCGTGAGCCATCACCAAGCTACACTATAGATTATATGGTGACAATAGACCACAATGGTAAAATAGTGGTCAAGTTTGTTGGGGCTTACACTAAGAGGGCAATCCTTAGAAGTGTGTGGGTTCCAAAAGTGTATCCATCTAACCCTCAAAGACCCAAATTTTTTTGGGTTCCTAAATTCAAAGCTTAACGTGTTTTGTAGGCCTACTCCTCGGGTGGCACCGCATGGTTGCTTGATAGTGGATGCTCAAATCATATGACCGGGGAGAAGGATTTGTTCACATCCCTAGAGCTTCATGATATACCTAAAGAAACTATTGTCTTTGGAGACAATAGCAAAGGAGATGTGATTGATTTGGGTAAAATTGCACTCTCAAATGATAACTCTATTTCAAATGTTTATTTGGTTGAAACTTTCGGGTACAACTTGTTGTCGGTCTCGCAACTTTGTGAGATGGGGAGATGGGCTACAATTGTCTCTTCGCTAATGAGGGTGTAACCGTCTTTAGAACGGAGGATTCCTCTATTGCTTTTACGGGTCGCCTAAAGGGTAAAGTCTATCTTGTTGATTTCTCCAAGGAGATAGTTGATCCCAAGACTTGTTTAGTGGCAAAATCTGATTTGGGTTGGCTTTGGCATCGCCGACTAGCCCATGTTGGGATGAACAACTTGGCCAAACTTCAAAAAGGCGAGCACATCCTAGGACTAACAAATGTTGTCTTTGGGAAAGATAGGTTGTGTAGCGCATGCCAAGCCGGAAAGCAAGTTGGTGCTCCACACCATGCAAAGAACATCATGACTACATCAAGACCCTTGAATCTTCTACACATGGATTTGTTTGGACCCATTGCCTACATTAGCATTGGCGGTAACAAATATGGTCTTGTCATTGTTGATGATTTTTCTCGTTTCACTTGGGTATTCTTTTTGCAAGATAAAAGTGAAGCTCAACGAATTATCAAGAAATTCATTAAAAGAGCTCAAAATGAATATGAGTTGAAAATCAAGAATGTAAGAAGTGACAATGGTTCGGAATTTCGAAACACCAATATTGAAGAATTCCTTGATGAAGAAGGAATCAAACATGAATTCTCCGCACCATACACACCTCAGCAAAATGGCATTGTTGAGAGGAAGAATAGGACGTTGATTGAAGCCGCAAGAACAATGCTTGATGAGTACAAGACTCTAGATATCTTTTGGGCCGAAGCTATCAATATGGCGTGTCATGCCATCAGCCGTCTCTACCTCCACAAATACTTGGGCAAGATACCCTACGAGATAATCACCGGTAACAAACCCAAGGTGCACTACTTTAGAGTTTTTGGGAGTAAGTGTTTCATACTTAACAAGAAAACCAAAATCTCAAAGTTTGCATCAAAGGTTGATGAAGGTTTTCTACTTGGTTATGGTACTAACGAACACGCCTATCGTGTCTTCAGCAAAACCACCGGTTGTGTTGAGGTCATAGTGGACGTAACTTTTGATGAATCCAACGGCTCTCAAGTAGAGCAAGTTGATAAAAAAATATTATAGATGAAGAGGAACCCCCGAGTCTATCAATCATGAGGATGGGCTTGGGAGAAGTGAGGCCTCGTGAAGTTCAAGCTCAAACTCCAATTGAAGAAAGAAACAATGATCCATCATCATCCACAAGAGTTGAACCTCCAAGCTCTCAACAACCTCAAGATCAAAGTCAAGTTCATGGTGACGATCAAGTTCATGACATTGATCAAGGGGGAGAACAAGGTGGAGAAGCTCAAGAAGATGCTCCACAAGCAGAAAATTACGATGATGGACCCATTCAACCTCAATCACAAGTGCCGCATCCAAGAGTTCATCAAAGTGTTCGACGAGATCATCCCGTTGACAATATTCTTAGAAGTATTCAAAGAGGGGTAACTACTCGTTTACGTTTAGCAACTTTTTGTGAACATTACTCATTTGTCTCTTCTCTAGAACCTCTCAAGGTAGACGAAGCACTTGATGATCCGGATTGGGTCATTGCCATGCAAGAAGACTTGAATAACTTCACAAGAAATGAAGTATGGGAGTTGGTTGAAAGACCAAAGCAAAATGTGATTGGCACCAAGTGGGTTTTCCGAAACAAACAAGATGAACATGGTGTCGTCACAAGAAACAAGGCAAGGTTAGTTGCACAAGGTTTCACACAAATTGAAGGTTTGGATTTTGGTGAAACCTATGCACACGTAGCTAGGCTTGAATCAATTCGTATACTATTAGCCTATGCCACTCACCATGATTTCAAGCTTTATCAAATGGACGTGAAAAGTGCATTCTTGAATGGCCCCCTATCCGAGTTGGTGTATGTAGAACAACCGCCGGGCTTTGAAGACCCAAGATTTCCAAATCATGTGTACAAGCTCCACAAGGTGCTCTATGGGCTTAAGCAAGCTCCTAGAGAATGGTATGAATGCCTTAAGAATTTTCTTCTCAAGAATGACTTTGAAATGGGCAAAGCCGATTCTACTCTCTTTACTCACAAAGTTGATAAAGATATTTTGGTTTGCCAAATATATGTCGATGACATCATATTTGGTTCCCCTGATAAGAAATTTTGTGAGGAATTTTGTAGGATCATGACCAAGAGGTTTGAGATGTCCATGATGGGTGAATTAAAGTAATGGCGACCCGCTAGGGTTTGATTCCCGATCTTTCGATGAGAGTCGTGGATAACTCGATTGGTCGATGGAGGCGACGTTCACGGCCCGACTACAGCCTTCCAAGCTGCGCCTTAGCAACCGATACACCCCCTCCAATGGCTGTCGCGATCTCGTGGAGCGCGGCACCCGGCCACTAGGGCACTCGTCCTGCAAGCAATCGAAGAACTAGCAAGAACAAGTATGACAAGTACTGAATTTACTAGATATAAATGAAGGTTTCACACGCAATCTCAATAATGGTGGGGTTCCGAAGACAAGAAGACGGGCGGCTGATCCAGCACGCGCGCTTGCAAGCAAGTAGCGAAGGCTAAACTTGATCTAAACAAAACCCAAGCATCCTTGGTGGCGGCTAAGGGGTATAAGTACGTGGGAGGACGACCACAGGGGTGGTGGGATCGTACTCCAACCCTAGGACGCGTCCGTAATGGACTCAACTTGATACACGGCCCATTGGACCAAAATAGGGTGACACAGCACCATGGGCAGAAAAGGACTCTGTATTAATTTAACGATTGCGGCCGACTCGTAATAGATATGGCTATGAGGCCGGATCCGTTTGAAAGAAGACTTCATAAGCTTTCCACGAAGTACTTGAACGCCCCAATCCGAGTTCATATGCGACCGTGGTGTCCGTCACAAGTTGGTACTGTTCTGCAGTCCGAATCCAGCTTGCGCGAATCCGTTTCCCTTTCGGCCGCCTCCTTGGTTCCTAAGCAAAACAAGAGTACACGGGTCTCCATGGTCTAAACATGATGCACCTGAGCTTAGATTTGAACTCACCTGATGATTAAGTTGATGCGCACGAGCACGAGTAATAGGACCAGCAATAGGTACTTGTGTCGGAGTGGATGTATCGTTGGTGTTGGTGTCCTCATCATAAAGTTCTTCCTTGGATTTCAAGTCAAGCAAATGAAGGAAGAGACTTTCATATGTCAAACCAAGTTTGTGAAGGATATGCTTAAGAAGTTTGACATGGCCGATGCAAAGCCCATCAAGACACCCATGGCATTAAATGGTCATCTTGATCTCAATGAAGAAGGTAAGTCGGTTGATCAAAAGGTATATCGCTCCATGATTGGCTCTCGTCTTTACCTTTGCGCATCTAGGCCGGATATTATGCTTAGTGCGCGCATGTGTGCAAGATTTCAAGCCAATCCTAAAGAATGTCACTTAATTGTTGTTAAGAGAATTTTGAGATATTTGGTACACACTCCTAACCTTGGCTTATGGTATCCCAAAGGCTCCACTTTCGATCTACTTGCATATTCCGATTTGGATTATGCCGGTTGCAAGGTAGATAGAAAGAGTACGACGGGGACTTGCCAATTTCTTGGAAGGTCCCTAGTGTCGTGGAGCTCTAAGAAACAAAATTCAGTTGTTTTATCTACCGCCGAAGCTGAATATGTTGCAGCGGGTGCTTGTTGTGCCCAACTCTTGTGGATGAAGCAAACGTTGAGTGACTTCGGTTGTGAATTTAGCAAGATTCCTCTCTTATGTGACAATGAGAGCGCTATCAAGCTAGCAAACAATCCGGTGCAACAATCCCGAACAAAGCACATAGATATAAGACATCATTTCTTAAGGGATCATGAGCCTAAAGGAGATATTGCTTTATGTCACGTGAGCACCGAATGGCAACTTGCCGATATCTTCACTAAGCCTCTAGATGAGCAAAGGTTTTGTGCTTTGAGGAGTGAACTAAATATCTTGGATTCTCGTAACTTGGCTTGACTTGTTGCACATACTTGATTGTTGCTTAGATACGAAAAATGAATTTACTTGTGTTGAGTTATTTTTTTAAATATTTGGATTTTGATCTTTGGATCAAAGCTTGACTCTTGTGATCATTGTTATGTAATGTTGTTTGTGGCTGTTCACTAAGCTTCAAGTTTCTCATATGTCTACAAGCCATATCTCTTAATATATCCAAGTTTATTCTTCTCAAAATATATCTTTTTGGAGCTGAAAAGCATAGGTCGGAACTTCCGATGTGTTGACGCCAGATTTTGACACGTGTTGAATCGGCGTCAGGAGGAGAAGATTGGCCGATGCGGCAGATCTGAAGGCTACAGTAAGGAATCGGCCGATTGAGGTAACAGTTGAAAATCGGCTGATTGGTGATACAGCTTGCGCCAACCGGATGGGACTATTTCGGAGGGTCCTGGTCAAAAGTTAGTCAACAGGGCACGCTAAGTCGGTCAAGGAGCAATTGAAGGGAATCCTGATTGGATTAGGCAACGGCAGCGGAAGATTCTGCGGGAGTCCGTTTCCTTTAAAAGTTCTTATAGATATAGTAGTTTTCCTATTTTTTAAATAAGGTTGTAATAAGTCGTGATCGACCAGGAGTCCTAGTTTTAGGGTATAAATAGGAGTCGTCAGGGTCTTGCAAAGGATCAACACATCAATCAACAACAATACTTCTACTTTTCCAGCAATTTATTTTCAAGTTGGCGACTTCGCCAATACTTTTCTTCTTTCACGAGTTCGTACGGATTGCCAGGGCTGCATCAATCTGATCTCCGGCCAATTGGTAGGTTCCGCTTATCAAGTAATATCCGAGCTTTAACTACGGGCGCATTGCTGTGGTCTCGTTTGGATTTATTCACCAGTTATCGATATTTACTAGAATTGCAAGTTTTACCTGTTATTCTAGTATTATCACCAGTTATCCAGCTTGAGATCGGAGTAATCGGCTTCCTCATCGTTCTTCCTCGATTTATCATCTTACAGCCGATTAGATCTATTTCAAGTGCTGCCTCTGTAGTAATTGTTTAGATCGCTCTAGCAGTTTTCTTTACAATTACTACACGATTATCAGTTGGTCCATAGCCGATCATCTCTACAGCAAATCGGTCCATACCTCAAGCGAAGCGCCTGGAATTTAACACTTTATTTCCTTGTCAATCAACAGGTCAGATTGACTGGCACGCCGCGCGAACCGCACCAGGGCGATAACCCGAACAGGAGCTAAGCAGATTCTCCCGGGTCATGTGTCCGACGCTGAAGACGATCAGCCGATTCCTGTCTAGCCAATTTTAGCGCCAACACACTTTTGGCACGCCCGGTGGGACAAATCCAAGATCTGATATGTCGAAGAACGCAGAAATCTCCGACAACAACATCATTGAGGTCACAGAAGCGGATCTCAAGGACGACCAGAGGGAAGAATTAGCTAAACATCTGGCAGATTATAAGAAGATGTACCTCCAGTCGTTTAGTCGTACTAGAAGCGGGGAGGCTGTCAAGAAGGCTCCTATTCCAGTTCCCCGCCACATCACCATTGTTGAGGACTCGGGCAAGATGTCAGATATGATCCAACAGTCCGTTTATCAGGCATTCATTGACCAATCCTCAGTGATGACCAACACGGTGTATAACGCCGTCGTCAGCTCGCTGGCCAGCGGAGCAGTCCAAGGCTATCAGGGACCAGCATATGCCCCGCCAACCACGCTCCCGGCCAGAAGCTTACCGTATACGTCCCAATCGGCTCCTCAGCCGATATTGACGCAACGCGAGGGGTACAACACTCCATTGCCCCCAGCGTCTCCAAGATACAGCGGTGCACCATGTCTCCCATCACAGACACCGTCTCAGCCCGTCCAGATTGCTTCTGTGCAATCACTGCCCACAAGCTCAGTACCTTGGGGAACATCGGCGACAACGTTTTTTCCCGAGCCAACGAGCGGATACGGGAGTTATCCAATCCAGGTGCCACACTGATCGGCCGTCCGGCCGACGGTCCCTCAGTATCAACCGATCTCATCAGAATCGGTAGGGGGGCAAGCGCTGTAGAAGCGTTCAGAGGCGCAGTGCCAATGATGACATATGATGGGGCGGCGGATTCACTTCGCCATCAACTATCAGCTGCTCAGCAGAATTCACCGCATGCTTCGATTCATCACCCAGTCGTGCCAGCTCTTCAGCACATGCCCGCGCCGCGAGCAGTCGTTCATCAGCAGCAGGTCAACTGGACGGCTAGAATAGCAGAAGTGATCCAGGACCAGTTTGGATTGAAGCCAAAGGTGCAAACTTACACCTACAAGACGCCATACCCATCGGACTATGACTTGCTACCGTTCCCACACCGCTACAAAGTTCCCGATTTCACCAAGTTTTCGGGAACGGACGATACATCCATTGTAGAGCACATCAACCGATTCATCATCCAGTGCGGGGAGGCTACCACACAAGATGCTCTGAGGGTGCGTTTGTTTCCATCGTCTCTGTCCGGATCGGCCTTCCAGTGGTTCACCACCTTGCCACCAAATTCCATTATTACATGGGCCAATTTGGAAAAGCAGTTCCACAAGTACTTCTACGCGGGAGTACACGAGATGAAGCTCTCGGATTTGACCAGCCTTAGGCAGAGGAGCGATGAACCGGTAATGGGATATATACAGAGGTTCAGAGAAGTCAGGAACAAATGCTACAGTCTGGCTCTGACCGATGCACAGTTGGCCGATATCGCTTTCTAAGGCCTCCTGCCACAAATCAAAGAAAGATATGCTGCGCAAGAGTTTGAAAGCCTAAGCCAGATCATCCACCGTCTGTCAGGGCAGGAAGTTCGTCCGTTTGAACAGCGGAGGAATTTCCAAAAGAAGGTGGCATACCTAGAAGGGTCTGAATCCGATGGGGAGGAGGAAATCGGCCTGGCAGAATGGGTGAAAGGGAAAAAACCAATATCATGCCCTTTCGGAAAGAAAGAGCCAGAGACATTCGGCTTTGACACATCAAAGGCCGATAAAATTTTTGATTTATTGCTCCAGGAAGGACAGATTAAGCTATCTCAGCATCACACCATCCCTTCGGCCGATCAACTTAAGAAGATGAAATACTGCAAGTGGCACAACGCCACTTCTCATGATACAAATGAATGCAAAGTCTTCCGTCAGCAGGTACAATCGGCCATCGAGCAGGGGAGGCTTAAATTTGAAACCCCAGCTAAATCGGCAAAACCGATGAAGATAGATCAGCATCCCTTCCCGGCCAACATGGTTGACACTGGAGGAAATTCACGTCAAACCAAGGTGCGGCGCCGTCGATCCCAGGATGCAGATAACAACGGAAGAAATCAAAAGGAACAGGCGGGGGCCAGAACGACCACGCAAGCCCGTCACCTCCCAGTTCTTACTCAGTAAATATCGGCAGCAGCAAGAACAATCAAGATACTACGAAGAGATGATACGCCGGCATAAAGATCACTGGCAATGTCCGTTCTTCATCCATTGCTGGGAGAACGACATCAGATTGTCGTCTGCCGATAACTGTCCGGAGTGTAACGGATTGAGCTGCAACGATCGCCCGAAGCCACACTCTAGGGACAGAGGATCAGAGCCGATCAGCAGAAATCGGCACGGACGAGAGGAATAGCGCGTTTCGGTGCATGATTGGCTGGGGGGCAGAGTTGACCAGTACCACCGGTCAAAAAGCAAGATCGACCAACAGGATGGACTGGGGGGCAGGATCAGCGTGCACGATCGGCTGGAAGAGATGGCCGATGACAGGGTGTCAGACGAGGATCCCCTAGGAAGAGAACCAGATAGGGAATACGCCAGATCATCGGCCAAACCAGTTAATCCCAGGTGGTGTCCCGATGGCCTATCCAGATCCCAGAAACGAAGGATCCAACGCCTATGCCAGTGGGAGCATCAAGAGGAAGAACAGAGGCAGATACCAGAGAAAAGAAATGTTAAGTCTCGGGTGTGGCGCCCAAAGAAAAACGATCAAGAAGCAAACAATCAAGAATCGGCAGCCGAAATCGACATGGTGTTCATATTGTCGATTGAATTCATGGCCGATGACAGGGTGTCAGACGAGGATCCCCTAGGAAGAGAACCAGATAGGGAATACGCCAGATCATCGGCCAAACCAGTTAATTCCAGGTGGTGTCCCGATGGCCTATCCAGATCATAGAAACGAAGGATCCAACGCCTACGCCAGTGGGAGCATCAAGAGGAAGAACAGAGGCAGATACCAGAGAAAAGAAATGTTAAGTCTCGGGTGTGGCTCCCAAAGAAAAACGATCAAGAAGCACACAGTCAAGAATCGGCAGCCGAAATCGACATGGTGTTCATATTGCCGATGGAATTCATGGCGCCTGACGATCGAGACAAAGCAACAAGAATGGAAGAACAAATGGCACAACTGGTGTTAGAGCCGATGACGGCTACTTTTGAGAAACCAGAAGAAAAACGGCAACATCTTAAAGCGCTGTTTCTCAAAGGCTACGTTGACGGACGACCCGTCACCAGATTACTAGTAGATGGAGGTGTCGCAGTTAACATCATGCCGTATGCCATGTTCCGCAAGCTAGGCAAGGGTGATGAAGACCTCACCAAGACGGACATGATGCTGAAGGATTTCGAAGGCAACGTGTCTCCCACCCGTGGAGCGCTCTGCGTCGACCTCACCATCGGCAGTAAGACCCTTCCTACCACTTTTTTCGTTATTAATGGCAAGGGATCCTACAACATGCTGCTTGGTCGCGACTGGATACATGCAAACTGCCGTGTCCCATCTACGATGCATCAATGCCTCGTGCAATGGGTCGGCGACAACACAGAGATAGTCACTGCCGATTCCGCTTACAGCGTTGCAGCGGCCGACACGCAATAGTGGAGCTGCGAGCACGTCAAATGTATATCTGGCAGGACTTGGGACACCGACTTCCTGAAAGTGTCCGATTTCAGTCTACAGCCGATCCAAGCAGTCGGCTCTGAAGAGTCAGAATAGATGGATCAGCTCGTCCGAGAAGACGGGAAGCTTGGGCATAGGTTTACATCGGCCGATGTGCCCCTGGGAATGCATATATTCTGGAGACAGTCGAAGGGGAGGAATTCCCAAGAGCTTTGAACGGACGATATCTGAAGAGGTACTATCCAAGCATTTGGGTAGATGCATAACTTGCAATAAAACGTATCAAGATAATATGGCCGATTTCTCATCGGTTTTTGTCTACACATCTGATGAAGAAAACATTGGGATTCATTATTGGATGAAAATGACAGAGTAAATGGCCGACATGGTACAAGTCACCCGTAGAATAAAAATACCGATATGTCTACTGATTACGCCTACGCTGGATTTCTCTCTCGATGCGACCCAGCTCTATCATAAGGCTGAGCCTTTTCTCCTTCGGATCCTCTGCAGTGGCTCCAGTTTCAGCTTGGTTGCAAAGTTCTATCAGTAGGCGGATCTTCTTTTCCTCCAGATCTTCCATGGCAACTTCGGTCTTAGCTTTACAAGGAAGTGGAGGATTTTTTTTAGGAGGTGGTCGCTTACGGACCAAAAAGTGAGCATCTATAAGGTCCCGGTATTCTTGGACAACAGCAGGGACATGATCCCTGAGTTCCTCAGCATGAGCTCTTATCAGATCTGTGTCGGCCTGTGACAGTGGTTCTTCTGAATGCATGATTTCAATCGCTCGTTCTAGACCAGGGCTGAGACGTTTTGGCTGAACAGAGATAAAAGGGATTGCCTAACATCAGAGCGATTGAGATGCTTAGGGGAAAGGTAGAGGAGAGTTCATACCTGGTTGACAGAGGAAGAAGATGAAGAGGACGAAGAAGACATCTTGCCGTTCAGTTTGGGACAGTAAAGAGGGAAAGAGAAGGCAAGAGATGTGTATGCCTCTGGAGATGGTGAAGGGTCTACTTATAAAGGAAGGAGAGGTAGATGGATGGTGAGAGACGTCCTATCGGAGTAAATACATACATAAATGCAAAGCTGACTGAAGAAACAGTTCAAAACCAAATCGGTGCAGTAACATTGAAGGAGCAATAAATGTTTACAATGTTCTTTACAACCCAAGGAAAGCATCTATGGCTACAATAGCTTGTCGTCTAATTTGATCGGCCGAATCTAGTACTCTCTGATCATCATCGGCCGATCCTAGGTGTGGCAGAACCACCTGAATTAATCCGGCTCAAGTGTATTAACCATCACCATTAAGGCATTCTCGGTTAACCTTACACTTCAAACGGAGTAATCCACTGGTCTGTCGGGTATAACCTCCCGATACAACCACGGTGCACGGATCGAGCGACGTACATACAAATGCTCATGCGACGATGAGCCCAGAGAATACCACATTCCAGCAAATATTACGACATTAACATAAGTAAATATTACAGACCAAGTTTTGAGTTTAGAAATCAAGTACTTCAATGATCACAAATAAGTTCTTCAAAGTTTTAAGTTGCAGCGGAAATAAACAACGAGAACTACTCGACGATACAGGATGTCTCGATGAAGCCCGTACGAGACATCACTCGGTCTTATCTCCGTTGGACGGGGGCGCATCCCATTCCACCGACCAACCAGGGGGAAGAGTGCAGGGCCAAGTCAAGCTAGCAGCCATGTCTTCGAAGGGCTCACCTGAAATCGAGTCACAAGCAAGACTGAGTATACTAATACTCAGCAAGACTTACCCGTGTAGTGGAAACTACTCCACCGACTCTAAACATGCCAGGCTTTTTGGCTCAGGGGTTTGTTTTGCCGAAAAGCATCTACAAGTGGGTCCTTACTTTCAACTTTTAGCTCAAGATTCTAGTTTCATTAGCCAGTCTAGGTAAGCAGCTATCTAAAGCATACATGGTGAAGCATTAAATTTTCCATCCAACCAGTTCATTCATCATCATTGTTCCTCTTCTTACTCTGTGGGTAAAAATGGTTAAGCAGTCTCAATAGCCGTGAGAAACAGACGATTCGAATCGAATTTCTTAACCTTGCAAGGGAAACCCAAACACACGTCACGTGGTTACTCCCTAGAGTCACACGTGCAACTTTTCCCCTTTCTTTCCGGGTCGTGGATCGGGGCTACCCTCCGAGAGTACAAGAGCTCCACGCCACGGTTCGGCGCCGGGTCGTGACCACTCTCTGCACTCGCCATATGCACATGGGACCGAAGTTCAAAGGGTAGGATGCCGTCCCCTTGCCGGGCCAATCAGGTACTTAAGCTTACCGATTCCCATAATCTCGGCATGTGTTTAGTACGTTCAAAGACTTAACCATCACTACCACACCCTGCGGCCTTAGCATTTTTCACTAGACAGACGGGCCTCAATCGTAACCATCGTTACATAACCCGTCCGTGTCCTTATGATTGCAGCGTGTAGTAGCCATTCAACTCCTATTTTCTCGCGAGTGACAGGAAATCACTCGACTTTTACCGGAGTCCTATTAGCACAGCATTCTATCGAACCTTACATCTAGTTTTCAAGCAAGGGTTCCTGACATCATGTAACTAAGTTTTCATCCAACTCCTATAAACTTAATGCACAAACAAGAGTAACGAGTTGCATAATTTCGGAAAGAATGGGTTATGCTCCGGGGCTTGCCTTCGCAGTTCGCTTGGGGATCTTCCGAACTTGGGCTCGGGTCTTCAAAAGCTTCAGTTAGATTTGCTTGAGCTTCACGCTGCTCACTCTCGGACGCGGGCACCAGCTCGTAAGTTCCGTCGGCGAGAGTCGTCGATTCTACATGAATGCACAAGTTTAAGTCGTGGTAATGGTGCTTGATACGATTTAAGAGTAATTACTACAAGGGATAGTTTCTGGTCATGAAATTTTGGATTTAGGCACATCAAGGAAAGATGTGTTTACTGTAAAATTTTCAGCCAATTTTATGTAACAGATTAATTATGAAAAATACATTACATAGTTGCTGTTAGATCCTTATTCTTTTTGTACAGAACAATTGGTGCAACAACTGAGTCTAAGATTTTTACATAGCTCTTACTTAAGCATGCAGAAGCTACTGTAATTTTTGTAGGATTTATCATGCAGTATCCAGAGCATAGAAATTATGACATTCTACACCTAGGCTATTCAAAGATTCATTTTTACAGGACCCTACACAGGGTTTTTGTCCCTGGAACTTTTTACACAGCAACCTCTACCATAGTGTAACTCCTAGTAAAAATTTGAGAATTTTCCAAGCTAAGATACTATTTTCTTGATTTAATGTATGTTATTAGCACATAAATCAAATAAGTAGGTTACTGTGGGATAAAAAGTCTCCTAATTTTTCTCTGGCTTCTAGGTACCAATACATTATCATAGGAAAAGTTTCAATGGGTGACTCACCACCTAACTGCAGGGACAAAACATTCTACTTACACATGAATTAAAACTAAGTTTAACAAACAGTAAAGCTAGAGATTGAATTTGGGCCTGATCTTTTTACACAGTCCTAATCATTAAGCATCTAATTCACTGCCCAAAATTTAGGGTCAGCATTGTTCTAGAACAGTGGGTACAAAATAAGTCCATTAAAGATTCTATTTAATGTAGAGCAAAATATTTTGAGATTCTGAGAAAACTTTTGTAACAAAAGTGGTAGAGTTTGTTCTGAGGATTCCAGAACAGTTGAGTTTGCATTTTTCTTAATTTTCTACGATTTTATACGAATTTTACAAGTTCACTGAATTTGAATCTAGGTTTGAAACTTTCTTTTACAACTAGGTCCTTGAATCTTACGCGCAGACCCTTCTAAAGATTTAAATTCTTGCAATTGGGTCCTCGGGCGGCTCGGGTACGGCGGCCGGCCGAAATTCCGGCGAGGGGGCTCGCCGGCGGCGAGGGGGCTCGCCGGCGGCGAGGGGCGAGGGTCGGGGAAGGTTCAGGGGTGCGAGGGCTACCTTGTGGGGGTGTTGTTCAGGTGGGGGACGGCCGGGAAGGGCTCGCCGGCGTTGGAGCAGAGGCGGCGGCGGCGCGGCTCGCGTCGACGGCGGTACTCCGGCGGGCTTGGGGCGGCGTGGTCCGGTCGGTGAGCTTCAGTGGCGCGTGGGGAAGCTACTCAGGGGCTCGGCTTGGACGGAGGGGGTCGGGGTCGTGCTGTCCACGGCGAGCAGGGGCGGCGGCGGCGACGGCAGCGCGGGCGGCGGCGCTCCGGTGGCTCTGGGTGGCGTTGGGTGGGTCGGCGAGCTGCGGTGGGGTGATGTAGTGGTGGCTGGGGGCTCAGTTTGGGCAGTGGGCGGCGGCGGAGGGCTGTCCACGGGCGGGTGGTGCTCGGCGGCGGCGATGGCGACGGCGAGGCGTTCTGGGCTGCGGTGGCTCGCGCGCGTGGTCGGGGCGGGGCTTTTATAGGGACAGGAGGGGGTGTGGAGGTGCCTGGGCGACGCGCGGGGCGGGGCACGGCAACGGCGTGCACTGGCTGCGGCGGGCGGCGGCAGAACGCCGGCGCGGCGTGCGGCGAGCGGGCGCGGGCGACTGGGCGGCCAAGATTTTGGCGTGGGCGCGAGGAGATAGCGCGGCGTGCGGATTGGGGAGCAGCTGCTGCAGCGGCTCGGGCGGAGGGCAGGCGCGGCAGCTGGCGGGGCGCGGGGGCCGGGGCGGCACGGCGGAGCGCGGCAACTGGGCGGGCGGGCGGCGGGCTGGGCGCGGCAGCACGCGCGGGCGTTCACTGGCCGCGCGGCGTGGGGGCGGGGCAAAGCCGGCCGTGGCGGGGTGGTGCGGCGGCCACTGGCCTGGCGCTTCGCGCCGGTCAGGCGACGCCGGCCACCTGGCGCGCGGCGGGCGGGCGAGCGCGCGCGGTGCGGCAGAGGAGGGGGAGGTGAGGGAGGGACCTAAGTGCAAAATTTGAAAAACCTCAGGGGGCTAGCTGCAAACAGGGCGTTTTCTCCTCTTTCTGATTTGAATTTCAAAAACTTTTGAACACGAAAGTTGTTCAAAATAAAAAGTTCTACAACTTTGGTTTCAGGAAAAATCTCATTTGGCTTATGGTTTGAAAGTTAAATTTAAAAGTTCAAAAGTAACCAAATGTGCTCAAATTAAATTTGAATTCCAACTGAACTCGTTTTAATCCTTTCCATCCTTTCATTAGCTGATCTAATCATGGAGTTAGGCTAATGACATTGATTTTGGAAATGTAATTACCAGGGTTGTCACAGCCTTCCCCCCTTAACAAGAATCTCGCCCCGAGATTCGGTAATTCTTAGTGTGGGCGTGGGTGCACATACCAGTGGTTGAGACAAGAAACCCAGGGAAATGTTGGTTCAGGTAGCTCTCCGTTTCCCAGGTGGCTTCTTCTTCCGTGTGGTGATTCCATTGTATTTTATACATTCTAATTACTTTCCTCCTGGTCTCTCTTTCTTTTTGATCCAGAATCTTAACTGGGTGTTCGACATATGAGAGGTCGGGTTCCAACGATATTTCTTGTTGTTCCACAATCTCGGTAGGGACTCGAATACACTTCTTGAGTTGAGATACGTGGAAGACATCATGGGTGGCCGTGAGCTGAGGGGGCAGTCGTAAATTGTAGGCTATGGGTCCGCAGCTCTCAATGATTTCGTAGGGACCAATATAGCGGGGAGCTAGTTTGCCTTTGATTCCAAATCTTCGCACTCCCTACTTCGAACTTTAGGGGCTTTCTCCTTTTGTCAGAATAGCTCTTTTGTCGGGCTTGTGCGGCTTTAAGATTTGCTTGTATTACTTTTACTTTCTCCTCTCCCTCGATTACCAGGTCGGGTCCAATTATGTTACGTTCTCCGGTTTGCGACCAGCTCAAAGGAGTTCGACACCTTCGTCCGTACAGGGCCTAAAATGGTGCCATTTTCAAACTCGTTTGGTAGCTGTTGTTGTACGAGAACTCTGTTAGGGCTAGGCATTTGTCCCAATTCTTGTCATAATGAATGACACAGGCTCTCAGCATGTCTTCAAAAATTTGGTTTACTCTTTCCGTTTGTCCATCGGTCTGAGGGTGGTATGCTGAGCTGCGAATCAGCTTTGTGCCAAGAGACGTTTGCAGTTGTTCCCAAAAGCGTGCTACAAACTGGGGACCATGATCGGAAATAATTGTCTTAGGTATTCCATGCAGGCAAACAATATGATCAAGGTAAATCTCGGCATATTTCTTGGTAGAATAGGTGGTGTGTACCGGAAGAAAATGTGCCGTCTTCGTGAGTCTATCAACGATAACCCATATGGAACCATGTCTCTGGGACGTGTTTGGTAGTCCAACGATGAAGTCCATACTTATGTCTTCCCATTTCCATGATGGTATAGGTAACGGTTGAAGTGTACCGGCTACCTTTAAGTGGCTAGCCTTCACTCTCTGGCACGTGTCACATTCTGAGACATACGTAGCAATTTCTCTTTTCATTCTAGTCCACCAGAAGTTTTGCCTTAGGTCCTGATTCATTTTGCTACTGCCGGGGTGGATAGAGAATTTGGAAAGGTGTGCCTCATCGAGAATTTGCTTGCGGAGTTCACGATTCTTCGGAACGACTATACGACCTTCGAACCATAGAACTCCCTTATGGTCCTGGCGGAAACATTTGTACTTCTCCTCACCTCGAGAGAGTTTCTGTTTGATGATCTTAATTCCTTCATCCTGTAGTTGTGCCATGACGATTTGGTCGTGAAGAGTGGGCTCAACTGAGATGTGATTTAGAGTGCCTTGGGAAACCATTTCCAAGTTAAGCTTCCGATTTGGTCTGCACATAATGTCTCATGGTAGAACTCCATGGATAAGCAATGGCAATGGGACTTGCGGCTTAGTGCATCAGCGACTACGTTAGCCTTGCCGGGGTGATAGTGCACTTCAAGGTCATAATCCTTGATTAGTTCTAGCCATCTCCGTTGTCTCATATTCAGATCGGCTTGTGTGAAGATATACTTGAGACTCTTATGATCCGTGTAGATATTGCACTGTGTACCCATGAGATAGTGCCTCCATATCTTCAGCGCGTGAATGACGGCTGCAAGCTCAAGATCATGAGTGGGATAATTCTGTTCGTGGGGCCGAAGGGCTCGTGAGGCATATGCAATTACTTGATTCTCTTGCATAAGCACACATCCTAGACCAGTACCTGATGCGTCACAATACACATCGAATGGCTTGGTATTATCGGGTTGAGCTAACACAGGTGCAGTAGTCAGATGCTCTCTGAGAGTGTGGAAAGCTTCTTCACATCTCTCGTCCCATACAAACTTTACTTCCTTCTTTAACAGTTCAGTCATGGGCTTAGCAATTCGAGAGAAATCCGGGATGAAGCAGCGGTAGTAACCGGCTAAGCCGAGAAAACTGCGAATCTGATGAACAGAGGTAGGGGGTTTCCAATCCATCACCTCTTGTACCTTGCTGGGGTCAACAGCTATGCCTTCGCTGGAGATCGTGTGACCTAAGAACTTTACAGTATCCAACCAGAATTCACACTTAGAAAACTTAGCATAGAGCTGATGGTCCCTGAGTCGCTGAAGAACAACGCGAAGGTGCTTGGCATGCTCTTCCTCATCCTTGGAATAGATAAGAATGTCGTCGATGAACACTACGACGAATTTGTCAAGTTCGGGCATGAATACCGAATTCATGAGATACATGAAGTAGGCAGGGGCATTGGTGAGTCCAAAGGACATGACCAAGAATTCATATAGTCCATATCGTGTGGAGAAGGCAGTCTTAGGAATATCGCACGGGCGAATCTTGATCTGATGATATCCCGAACGAAGATCAATCTTGGAGAAGACTCTGGCTCCAGCTAATTGATCGAAGAGTACATCGATGCGAGGAAGGGGGTATTTATTTTTAACAGTTACCGCATTGAGAGGTCGGTAGTCCACACATAATCTCAAACTGTCATCCTTCTTCTTTACGAATAGGGCTGGACATCCCCAAGGTGACGCGCTAGGGCGAATGAAACCTTTGTCCAGTAGTTCTTGGAGTTGAATTTTCAGCTCGGCCAATTCTTTAGGGGGCATCCTATATGGTCTTTTGGATATAGGTGCAGTGCCTGGTTGTAGTTCAATAACGAACTCAATGTCCCTATCCGGTGGCATTCCTGGTAAGTCCTCCGGGAAAACATCGGCATACTCGTTTACCACAGGATTATTATCTGGCTTAAGTCCTTCCATCTTATAAGCACAGGAATTAGTACAATCTAGGAACGGTAGGTAAAGGGTAGTGGCTCCGTGACTAGGTGAATTTATCTCAACGGCTCGGGAAGAAAGGTCCAGTGTGACTCCATGCATAGCCATCCAGTTCATTCCCAAAATAATGTCCATGCCGTCAAGGGGTAAAAGGACAAGGTCCGTGTCGATGGTTTTACTACCCAATTTGACTGGTACTTGTCTGATCATTTGGTTTGAAGCGATTTTACCACCCGGGGTTGATATCATGTATGACCCTTTGGTGTGACAAACATCCAAGCCTACTTTTGCACCGAATTTCGCACTTATGAAACTATGCGATGCACCAGAATCAAATAATATAACTGCAGGCTTGTTATGGATAGAGAATGTACCCGACATCACTGGGGCTCCTTCAGGAAGCTCTGCAAGCGTGGTGAAGTTAATCTGTGGCAGAACCACCTGAATTAATCCGGCTCAAGTGTATTAACCATAACCATTAGGGCAATTTCGGTTAACCTTACACTTCAAACGGAGTAATCCACTGGTCTGTCGGGTATAACCTCCCGATACAACCACGGTAATCGGATCGAGCGCCATACATACAAATGCTCACGCGACGATGAGCCCAGAGAATACCACATTCCAGGAAATATTACAACATTAGCATAAGTAAATATTACAGACCAAGTTCTGAGTTTTAGAAACCAAGTACTTCAATGATCATCACTAAATAATTTCATCAGAGTTTAAGTTGCAGCGGAAAATAAAACAACGATAGCTACTCGACGATACAGGATGTCTCGATGAAGCCCGTACGAGACATCACTCGGCATTATCTCCATTGGTCGGGGGCGTATCCCATTCCACCGACCAACCAGGGAGAAGAGTACAAGGCCAAGTCAACTTAGCAATCATGTCTTCGACAGTCTCACCTGAAAACGAGCCACAAGCAAGGCTGAGTATACTAATACTCAGCAAGGCTTACCCGACTATTGGGGTATACTTAGCCGACTCCTAGACATGCGAGGCTTTTGGCTTGAGGGGTTTGTTTTGCCAAAAAGCATATATAGTAGGTCCTTACTTTCAGATTTTAGCTCCAAGTTCTAGCTTTCTTTAACCATTCTAGGTAAGCAACTATCCAATATCATACATGGTGAAGCATTAAATTTTCATCCAACAAGTTTATTCATCATCATTGTTCCTCTTCTTACTCTGTGGGTAAAAGTGGTTAAGCAGTCTCAATAGCCGTGAGAAACGGACGATTCGAATCGAATTTCTTAACCTTGCAAGGGAAACCTAAACACACGTCACGTGGTTACTCCCTAGAGTCACACGTGCAACTTTTCCCTTCAATTCCCGCTTCACGGAACAGGCCCACCGCCCTCGACTACACCTCCCCATGGACCACGGACGCAGCCGGGCCATGGCGGCCGATGCACCCGCCATTAGCTAGATGTGAACGAATTCAAGACAGTGGGGAGTATATTCCGGCCTCGGTTCAATCCAGTACTAAGCTTACCGATTACCATATTCTCGGCATGTGGTTAGTACGTTCAAAGACTTAACCATCACTTACCACACACTACGGCCTTAGCATTTTTCACTAAACAGACGGGCCTCAATCATCAACATAAACATCGTACCATAGCCCGTCCGTCGTCCTTATGATTGCAGCGTGTAGTAAACAATCAACTCCTAATTTCTCGCGAGTGACAGGGAATCACTCGACTTTTACCGAGTCCTATTACCATAGCATTCTATCGAACCTTGCATCTAGTGTTCAGAGCATGGGTACCTAGGATCATGCAACTAAGTTTCCATCCAACTCCTATAAACTTAATGCACAAGTAAAGTAGAGTAATAAGTTGCATAAGTTTAGGAAATAGGGTTCATGCTCCGGGGCTTGCCTTCTTGCGAAAAGTTAGTCTGGGGCTCTTCCGAACTTGGGCTCGGGTCTTCGGCAACTTCAGTTAGATTCACTTGAGCTTCACGCTGCTCACTCTCGGACGCGGGCACCAACTCGTACGTTCCGTCGGCGAGAGTCGTCGTTTCTACATGAATGCACAAGTTTAAGTAGTGGTGATGGTAAAAGACATTATTTCCTTTACGATAAAGTTGCAGTTCATAGGGCATAAGTTTTGCTGTGAAGTTATTTACTTTAACCTTTCCTGGGCAATCGTTAATAGAGTTTATCTTAATCTATTTAACTTCATTAAAGAAGAAGGGGTTGTGTTATATTGAAAACTTAGTTTCTTTTTAAACACAAACATGAGTTGAACACAATTACTAATCTAGTTAGCTTCTGGTAATAAAATTTTTATTCCAAGTACATTATGCAGAGATAAGATCACTGTAAAAATTTCAGACATTTTGGTGTAGCATGTTAAATATGAAAAATGTAATACACAGCCACTGCTAGAATCTAGTTATTTTTATATAGGACAAACCATGCAAGTATTGATGCTAAAAATTTTACAGGGTGTTGTTATAACCATATTTGTGCTACTATAAATTTTTCAGATTTTATTGTACATGATTTAGAGCATAATAAATGGGACAAGCTACACTCATGTTATTAAAGATTATTTTCTACAGGATGTTATACAGGGTTTCTATGTATGAAACTTTTTGTACAGCTTGAGCTACTCTAATATGTTACATAGTAAAAAGATGAACATTTTCTAAGCGCTTTACTAATTATTTTGAATTAGTAAAGTTTTCCTACCACAAATTCATATGAACAGGTTACATATAGTAAAAATGTTTATAAATTTTTCTATGGCCTCTAGGTATTACTAAAACAACACAGAAAAAGTTTCATGACATTAAACATCACAGAACAGCAGGAAAAATTAGTTCTATCACTTTATGGCATAAAACAAGGTTGGACAAAAAGTGTATCTAGAGATGGCTTTTGGTCCTGATCTTTTTACACAGCCCTAAAAATTAAGCAAGTAACTCACTGCCCAAAAATTAGGGTCAGGAATGATCTACAACAGTGGGTACAAAAGAAGTCCATTAAACCTTCCATTTAATCTAGAGCACAATATATTGAGAATCTGAGTAACTTTATGTAACAAAAGTTGTAGAGTTTCTTCTAAGGATTCCAGAACAGTTGAGTTTGCATTTTTCTGAATTTTCTACGATTTTATACGAATTTTACAAATTCACTGATTTGGTTAAAACTTTCTTTACAGAGGGGTCCCTGAAAACTAGCAGAAAACCCCCTAGAAAGATTTGGGCGTTTGCAATGTGGTCCCTGGTCGCAATTTCACGGCGGGGTCATCCTGTCCGGCCAAATTCCGGCGAGCTCGGTCGCCGGCGGCGAGGGCAAGGTGGGGGAGGAGAAAGAGGAAGTTGGGGGCTACCTTTGGGTGGTCACGGTTGGGGCGGAGGTGGTCTGAGCAGGGCTGCCCGCGGCGAGCAGGGGCGGCGGCGGTGGGGCGGCGCGGACGGCGGCGCTCCGGCGATGAGGGCGACGGGGCTCGGGCTGGGGAGCTTCAGCGCACTGAGGGGAATCCGTTTCAGTGCTTGTCTCGGGCGGAGGTGGGCCGGAGCAGGGGGTTCCACAGCGAGGTGGGGGGGGGGCGGCGGTAATGGAGCGCTGCACTACTCTGTTCTGGCGGGGAAGAAGAAAGGAGGGGAGGGAGGGGCGCTGTGCCGGCTTTATAGCTGGTGGAGCTCGTGAGGGCGGGCTCGGCACGGCCGGGGCGCGAGGTGGAGGGGGCGGCGAGGCTGGGCGCCATTGGTGCGGCCGGCGGTGACCAGCGGCCAGAGGCGCGTCGTGCGCGTGGCGTGCGTGCGCTGGGCGCGTCTGGGGCGCGACGTCGCGTGTATGCGACGCGGGCGGGCGGTTGGGGAGCTGGGGCGGCACGACGGGGGCACAGGGTGGAGGGCAGGCGCGGCAGCTGGCGGGGCGCGGGGGCCGCGCAGGCGTCGAGGGCCAGGTGGCCGGCGGCGGTCGGGCGAGCGTGCGGTGCAGCAGAGGAGGGAGGGGTGAGGGAGGGACCTAAGTGCAAAAATTTGAAAAACTTCAGGGGGCTGGGTGCAAACAGGGAGTTTTCTCCTCTTTCTGATTTGAATTTCAAAAACTTTTGAACACGAAAGTTGTTCACAATAAAAAGTTCTACAACTTTGGTTTCAGGCAAAATCTCATTTGGCTTATGGTTTGAAAGTTAAATTTAAAAGTTCAAAAGTAACCAAATGTGCTCAATTTAAATTTGAATTCCAACTGAACTCGTTTTAATTCTTTCCACCCTTTCATTAGTTGGTTTAAAACATAGAGTTAGGCTAATGACATTGATTTTGGAATTTTAATTACCAGGGTTGTCACAGCCTTCCCCCCTTAACAAGAATCTCGCCCCGAGATTCGGTAATTCTTAGTGTGGGCGTGGGTGCACATACCAGTTGTTGAGATAAGAAACCCGGGGAAATGTTGGTTCAGGTAGCTCTCCGTTTCCCAGGTGGCTTCTTCTTCCGTGTGGTGATTCCATTGTATTTTATACATTCTAATCACTTTCCTCCTGGTCTCTCTTTCTTTTTGATCCAGAATCTTAACTGGGTGTTCGACATACGAGAGGTCGGGTTCCAACGATATTTCTTGTTGTTCCACAATCTCGGTAGGGACTCGAATACACTTCTTGAGTTGAGATACGTGAAAGACATCATGGGTGGTCGTGAGCTGAGGGGGCAGTCGTAATTTGTAGGCTACGGGTCCGCAGCTCTCAATGATTTCGTAGGGACCAATATAGCGGGGAGCTAGTTTGCCTTTGATTCCAAATCTTCGCACTCCCTTGGTTGGTGAAACTCGCAGATAGACATGATCGCCAACTTCGAACTTTAGGGGCTTCCTCCTTTTGTCAGAATAGCTCTTTTGTCGAGCTTGTGCGGCTCTAAGATTTGCTTGTATTACTTTTACTTTCTCCTCTGCCTCGATCACCAGGTCGGGTCCAATGATTTTACGTTCTCCGGTTTGTGACCAGCTCAAAGGAGTTCGACACCTTCGTCCGTACAGGGCCTCAAATGGTGCCATTTCCAAACTCGTTTGGTAGCTGTTGTTGTACGAGAACTCTGCCAGGGGTAGACATTTATCCCAATTATTGTCATAATGAATGACACAGGCTCTCAGCATGTCTTCCAGAATTTGGTTTACTCTTTACGTTTGTCCATCGGTCTGAGGGTGGTATGCTGAGCTGCGAATCAGCTTTGTGCCAAGAGACGTTTTGCAGTTGCTCCCAAAAGCGTGCTACAAACTGAGGACCACGATCGGAGATAATTGTCTTAGGTATTCCATGCAGGCAAACAACACGATCGAGGTAAATCTCGGCATATTTCTTGGTGGTATAGGTGGTGTGTACCGGAAGGAAATGTGCCGTCTTTGTGAGTCTGTCTACGATAACCCATATGGAATCATGTTTCTGGGAGGTGTTTGGTAGTCCAACGATGAAGTCCATACTTATGTCCTCCCATTTCCAGGATGGTATAGGTAACGGTTGTAGTGTACCGGCTAGCTTCAAGTGGCTGGCTTTTACCCTCTGGCACGTGTCACATTCCGAGACATACGTAGCAATTTCTCTTTTCATTCTCGTCCACCAGAAGTTTTGCCTTAGGTCTTGATACATTTTGCTACTGCCGGGGTGGATAGAGAATTTGGAAAGGTGTGCCTCATCGAGAATTTGCTTGCGGAGTTCACGATTCTTCGGAACGACTATACGACTTTCGAACCATAGAACTCCCTTATGGTCCTGGCGGAAACATTTATACTTCTCCTCACCTAGAGAGAGTTTTTGTTTGATGATCTTAATTCCTTTGTCATGTAGTTGTGCCATGACGATTTGGTCGTGAAGAGTGGGCTCCACTGAGATGTGATCTAGTGTGCCTTGGGAAACCATTTCCAAGTTAAGCTTCCTCATGTCTGCACACAATGTCTCATGGTAGAACTCCATGGATAAGCAATGGCAATGGGACTTGCGGTTTAGTGCATCCGCGACTACATTAGCCTTGCCGGGGTGATAATGCACTTCAAGGTCATAATCCTTGATTAATTCTAGCCATCTCCGTTGTCTCATATTCAGATCGGCTTGTGTGAAGATGTACTTGAGACTCTTATGATCCGTGTAGATATTGCACTGTGTACCCATGAGATAATGCCTCCATATTTTTAGAGCGTGAATGACGGCTGCAAGCTCAAGATCATGACTGGGATAATTCTGTTCGGGGGGCCGTAGGGCTCGTGAGGCATATGCAATCACTCGATTCTCTTGCATAAGCACACATCCTAGACCAGTACCCGATGCGTCACAATACACATCGAACGACTTGGTATTATCGGGTTGAGCTAATACAGGTGCAGTAGTCAGATGCTCTCTGAGAGTGTGGAAAGCTTCTTCACATTTCTCATTCCATACGAACTTTACTTCCTTCTTTAACAGTTCAGTCATGGGCTTAGCAATTCGAGAGAAATCCGGGATGAAGCGACGGTAGTAACCGGCTAAGCCGAGAAAACTGCGAATCTGATGAACAGAGGTAGGGGGTCTCCAATCCATCACCTCTTGTACCTTGCTGGGGTCAACAGCTATGCCTTCGCTGGAGATCGTGTGACCTAAGAACTTTACAGTATCCAACCAGAATTCACACTTACAAAACTTAGCATAGAGCTGATGGTCTCTAAGTCGTTGAAGAACAATGCGAAGGTGCTTGGCATGCTCTTCCTCATCCTTGGAATAGATAAGGATGTCGTCGATGAACACTACGACGAATTTGTCAAGCTCGGGCATGAATACCGAATTCATGAGATACATGAAGTAGGCAGGTGATGTGAAACCGCTAGGGTTTGTTCCCGATCTTTCGATGAGAGGCGGGGGATAACTCAATTTGAGATGGAGGCGACGTTCACGGCCCGACTACAGCCTTCCAAGGACGCTGCGCCTTAGCAACCGATACACCACCTCCAATGGCTGCCGCGATCTTGTGGAGCGCGACACCCGGCCACTAGGGCACCTGTCCTGCAAGCAATCGAAGAACCAGCAAGAACAAGTAGAACAAGCAACTCAATTGCAAATATGGTGATAATAACCAATCTGGAATCAACAAGGTGGGGTTCCGAATCGAGTAGAACGGATGGTCTAGTCGACACACGCGTCTACAAGGAAGTAGCAATGGCTAAACTTTCAACAAAACAAAAACCCCCAATCTGTTCATGGCGGCTCTAACCCTTATTAATACCTAGGAGGACGACCAAGAGGGTGTTTGAGTCGCAATCCAACCCTAGGACGCGTCCCTAATGGACCCGACTTGATACAAAGCCCATCGGGCCAAATTAAGATGTCGCAGCACCTTTAGACAGAAAACCAGTCGGTAGTATTTTGGTCATTGCGGACGAATCACGAGAGATATGGACTTGAGTCCGGATCCATATGAAACTAGACTTCATAAGCTTTCCACAAAGTACCTGAACGTCCCTATCCGAGTCCGTATGCGACCGTGGTGTCCGTCACAAGTTGGTGCTGTTCTGCAGTCCGAATCCAGCCTCCAAAACGTGTTGGACATGGACTCTTTCTTTCGTTGCACCAAAAGTGACGTGGTGGCCTGATGGAGAACATTGGGAAGACTTAGGCTTAGTCCCCAATCAACTTCTTTGGTCCTCCATACCTTCCATGTGTGTTTATTACATGTGGGTGTATCCATTCTGGTGATGTCCACATCATTCTCCCCTTCTTGGCTGCAAGTCGTCCTCGACTTGCTCCAACGGCATTCAAAGGTGATTGCTTTGTTGTTGGAACATGGAGCGACGACTATGCTGCATGGGCACAACAAACAATGCTCCCGTTCTTCAGGCTGATCCTGTTGCATAAGAGAAAAACTAGAAAAACTTTGCAAGATATTATTAGTGTTAATGCAGCCCCCTATTTGCTCATGGTATTGTAGCCCAAAAGGATATTTCAGATTAGAACAGATATACACTTTATGCACCAAATATTCTCCTTTGATGTCATTTTTTCCAATTGCATGAAGCGAACAATGATTTAAACTTGGCAAATTAGAATCTAATTGAACCTTCTCTTTTAGACAATTTAGATTACACAGAATATTAAATTTAATATAACCCAAAGTATTTAAAGAAGACAACAATTTCAGTTCATCTTGTACACAAGTAATAGGATCAGAAGGATTATCTACAGCACATTCGTATGGTTCCAAACCAAAAATATCACACTTATTCATTAATTCTGGTATATGAGTAAAAGAAGTATTAGCACACAAGTCCTCTTTATCATAAGAAACAACAAGTAATTCATCTTGTGAAAAAGTTGAATCAGCAGCAGGTTCCACTATTCGTTGCTCTTTGTTAGCATGTAGAGTGGACAAAGTTTGGACACTATGAGTCACATCATTCTTGCAAGTATTCACAAATGAAAGAATTTCTTTTTCAGCATGGAGAGCAAGACAAAACAATTGACCGATATAGCAATAGGACTTGCCAATTAACAAGTTTCGAATTTCAGAATTGAGCCCTCTCATGAACCTATTCATAACATCTTCCATGCATTCATCCAATCCACCAAACATGATACAAATTTTAAAATCATCGTAGTATTGTTTCACAGTCCTACTACCCTGTTTTAATTTCTCTAGTTTGGTAAGCAAATGATCAACATAATATGCAGGAATATAGGCATCTCTAAAATGTATTTTGAATTCTTTCCAAGTTTGCGGAATAATGTTATGCCTACAAATATATTTCCATTCTAGCAAAGCATTTTCTGTTAAAATATTAGAGGCAATATAAATCATTTGTTTCTCCGACAGGTCATGCTCATCAAATTCATTATCTACTTTTAGCTCCCAATCAATGTAAGCTTTAGGATCAAACTCACCAGGATATAAAGGCAAGCATTGAATAATGTCCAGAATATTTTGTTGTTGTTTGCTCCGCTCAAAAATCACAGTATCACCTGCCATGATCAGTAGAAAACAAGAACACAAAAATAATATGTATCCTCCTGTCAACTACTAGAATGTGTCGGTTGTAATTCTCTCAAACTCAACTTGTTTAATACGAGCTCTTACCAGTTCTTACCAAGCAAAACAGGATGAGTCGGCAACCAACAAGTCAAGCACCTTGAAAGAAGTGTATCGGTGCCTTAGCAACAGAAAACTGTCAAGCTATAGTCGAGTATGTGGAGCTGTAGGTGGGCTGATCAAGAGAAAATACTAGCACCACGTTAGTCAGAAAAGCAAGCTGAATAATTGTTCAACGGTGGTACTGTGCTGGTCCTAGCATAGACCGTACTAGAGGCGCGAGCCTGGACACAAATGAAGTCACAAAGCACCAACCGAAACAGCAGGAACACAAAAGATGGATCAGCCCCTTTCTTCTTTTTCGTTTCTTTTCTTTTCTTTTCTGTTTTTTTTTCACTTTGTTTTCTTTTTTTTCTTCTTCTTTTTTGTAGAGGACTAAAATCCTTTGTTTGACAAACAACGCAACAGGATTACTGCATATAGGTGCTACCAACTCAGATTGACAAAACTTGTTTCACGCAGCCAGACGCACAAATCTCCAAGTCGATTCTGGAGCACTTAGATGGAGTTTGTGACCCAGGTCAGATCCGTTGGAAAGATCACGAGTTACGCTTTCCAGATTGTACTAAAACTCGCAAATCGGAGACTGGACACAAAAATAATGAAAGTTTTCTTCCACTGATGAATTGAAACTCCGAGACAAAAAGAGGTGACAAGAACTCGAAACTCTAAGGGACTAAACTAAGACCAGCAACACGACGCAACCGATGCAACCGAAAACTCAACAAGACCTAACTAAGTAGTACCAGCAAAGGCTCAAAGGGTTTATAGGATTGCCGGCAAACTAATCTACCTTTTTTTTTGGTTTTTCTGGACTATAGGAAAAAAAATAGCAAAGATAAGTCTCTCACCGATAAACCTTGCTCTGATTACCAACTGATGTGAAACCGCTAGGGTTTGTTCCCGATCTTTCGATGAGAGGCGGGGGATAACTCGATTTGAGATGGAGGCGACGTTCACGGCCCGACTACAGCCTTCCAAGGACGCTGCGCCTTAGCAACCGATACACCACCTCCAATGGCTGCCGCGATCTTGTGGAGCGCGACACCCGGCCACTAGGGCACCTGTCCTGCAAGCAATCGAAGAACCAGCAAGAACAAGTAGAACAAGCAACTCAATTTCAAATATGGAGATAATAACCAATCTGGAATCAACAAGGTGGGGTTCCGAATCGAGTAGAACGGATGGTCTAGTCGACACACGCGTCTACAAGGAAGTAGCAATGGCTAAACTTTCAACAAAACAAAAACCCCCAATCTGTTCATGGCGGCTCTAACCCTTATTAATACCTAGGAGGACGACCAAGAGGGTGTTTGAGTCGCACTCCAACCCTAGGACGCGTCCCTAATGGACCCGACTTGATACAGAGCCCATCGGGCCAAATTAAGATGTCGCAGCACCTTTAGACAGAAAACCAGTCGGTAGTATTTTGGTCATTGCGGACGAATCACGAGAGATATGGACTTGAGTCCGGATCCATATGAAACTAGACTTCATAAGCTTTCCACAAAGTACTTGAACGTCCCTATCCGAGTCCGTATGCGACCGTGGTGTCCGTCACAAGTTGGTGCTGTTCTGCAGTCCGAATCCAGCCTCCAAAACGTGTTGGACATGGACTCTTTCTTTCCTTGCACCAAAAGTGACGTGGTGGCCTGATGGAGAACATTAGGAAGACTTAGGCTTGGTCCCCAATCAACTTCTTTGGTCCTCCATACCTTCCATGTGTGTTTATTACATGTGGGTGTATCCATTCTGGTGATGTCCACATCAGCAGGGGCATTGGTGAGTCCAAAGGACATGACCAAGAATTCATATAGTCCATATCGTGTGGAGAAGGCAGTCTTAGGAATATCGCACGGGCGAATCTTGATCTGATGATATCCCGAACGAAGATCAATCTTTGAGAAGACTCTGGCTCCAGCTACTTGATCGAAGAGTACATCGATACGAGGAAGTGGGTATTTATTTTTAACAGTTACCGCATTGAGAGGTCGGTAGTCCACACATAATCTCAAACTGTCATCCTTCTTCTTTACGAATAGGGCTGGACATCCCCAAGGTGACGCGCTAGGGCGAATGAAACCTTTGTCCAGTAGTTCTTGGAGTTGAATTTTCAGCTCGGCCAATTCTTTAGGGGGCATCCTATATGGTCTCTTGGATATAGGTGCAGTGCCTGGCTGTAGTTCAATAACGAACTCAATATCCCTATCCGGGGGCATTCCTGGTAAGTCATCCGGAAAAACATCGGCATACTCGTTTACCACTGGAATATCCTCTAGCTTAAGTCCTTCCATCATGTAAGCACAGGAATTCGTGCAATCCAGGAATGGTAGGTAAAGGGTAGTGGCTCCGTGACTAGGTGAATTTATCTCAACGGCTCGGGAAGAAAGGTCCAGTGTGACTCCATGCCTAGTCATCCAGTTCATTCCCAAAATAATATCCATGCCGTCAAGGGGTAAAAGAACAAGGTCTGTGTTGATGACTTTACTTCCCAATTTTATCGGTACCAGCCTTATTATTTGATTGGAAGCAATTTTTCCACCGGGTGTTGATATCATATACGACCCTTTGGTGTGACAAACATTCAAGCCTACTTTTGCACCAAACTTTGCACTAATGAAACTATGTGATGCACCAGAATCAAACAATATGACTGCAGGCTTGTTATGGATGGAGAATGTACCCGTCATCACTGGTGCTCCTTCAGGAAGTTCTGCAAGGGTGGTGAAGTTGATCCGTCCTTGTTTGACCTGGAGGGTCTGCTTCTTGCCTTTGTTCTCATTGTTCTGGTTAGAGTCCTGGCCCTGATTTGGCAGCCTGGGTTGAGGGCATTCGCGAGCGAAATGACCGGAACTCCCGCATTTGAAACAACGATTCGCGGGGCTGGGTCGAAGAGGCTGTTGCAGAGTGGGCCTCGGACCATTCTGTGGAGGCATCGGGGGTCGTACCATGCCTGGCTGCTGCGGGGGCCTGATAATCCAACGCCCTGGCTGAGGGGCCTTCGGTGGAGCTGTAGGCGCAGCATTTCGCACCAAGCGATACCTCGGTGGCTGAGCACCCGAGGGTCCAACTAGCGCCTTTCTCTTCTTTTCAGCACGATGAGCCTCAATACAGTCCTCTTGAGTGATGGCCATGTTGACTAGCTCATTATATGTATCGGCTTTGACAAGATTCAATCGTTCCTTGAGTTTAGTACTCAGACCTCTACGGAAACGATCACGCTTCTTGGCATCTGTGTCTACGTGATAGCCCGCGTATTGGCACAGGTTGTTGAAGGCTTGAGCATACTGAAGTACAGTGCGGTTACCCTGAGTGAGAGCTAAAAACTCATTTAGCTTTCTTTCTATGAGACCTTCGGGAATATGGTGTGCCCGGAACGCAGTCTTGAATTCATCCCAGGTGACAATGTGATCAGCGGGGAGCATAGCAAAATAGTGGTCCCACCATAGACGAGCCGTACCGCGAAGCTGCTGCGCGGCAAAGCGGGCCTTGTTTTCATCCGAACATGGGGCCACAAGTAGAGAAAACTTGGACTCGATTGTGCGAATCCAAGCGTCCGCATCCAAGGGTTCCTCCGTCTCGTGAAACAAGGGAGGCTGGGTCCCTAGGAAATCCGTGTATCCTGCAACTTGGGGTTGGGGAGCATTGTGCCGACCCCGCTGCTGGTGCTGTCCTTGCACGAGCTGGCGGAGCAACTCGGTTTGAGCGGCCATTACTTCCACTAAACCAGGTGGTGGCTGTGGTTGTGGTTGTGATCCACTTGCGCTAGCACCAAAACCATCCGGGTTACCACGGGTTGCTCCAACCATCTGAAAAGGCGAAGGTTCTTCATTAGCAACATGATCCATATTGCTTCCATGACTCAAAAAGATCTAACGCGGAATAGAAGACTTCCGAAACGTCATGGATGGAATCATGGGCATAAAAACTGTCTGCCATAAGAATTTTATAACTCCTGGTAGGTTCATCCAAAGTTCCTCATATTTTGGCAGTGGATAGGGAATTTAGGGATGTACAACTTTGATATTCAGCCAAGATGCTAAATCGATGGATAAGATGGTCAAACGATTCACTCTTTGCTTCCCTGCTTTGGCTGTTTTTCAGCAGAACGAGTTATAGTATCTGGCCTATAACTTCAACAGTTCTGGTCCAAAAATTCTCAACTTTTACCAGAGCATTCCTAAGGTATTTGTGCACCACTTTTCTAGTCAACTCCAGAGCTAGATAGGTCTCTAAGATGCTCTTTCTTTTCAGGTTTTACCTCTCTGTCTACCCAGAATTTTCAGTGAACAGAGGGCTAGAGTTTCGTGCACCAGGGAAAATCTACCCAGCCAAAATTTACCAAATTTCAACAGAAGCGTCCTGGGTAAATTTTGAACAAGTTTTGTGTTGTCCTCTTTTGCAGAAAACCGCAGGAAGGGGCCTAAAAATTTAAGAGGTAGAAGGGCTTATCCTGGACAGAATTCTGACATTCCAAGGTTTGTGTTAATTCTCACTGTCCATAAGTTCAGAATTTTTGATTTTTGAATAGGGGATAGAACACGAAATTTGAACAATTCTTTCCACATGAACTTTACCAGAAAAGGTCATTTTCTTGGGTCAATAAATCTTTCTTTTCGGTCATGGCAGATTTGTGACAGATTCGCTAGATAGTCCTTATGCAAACCACGCTTAGATACGCAAGAACCTTACCACTCTCATACAACGCATTTTTCAATTTCAGATATATATGGTCATGATGCATGCACGTCCTATTCGTCCTCACAAAGAAAAATAATTGCCAAATACTTTTGGTCTTACGAAGAGAGTTTCGGTGGCATACACAATACGGCTCTCGCTATAATAGCTAGTCGAGTCTTCCTAATCGTCCCTTAACTTATTGTAATCGCGGTTAGTGTACCTGCAGAAGATTGACAACGCATATATATTTCATGAACCTTTCATGCCAGCACTCATGAAAGCGTCCGTATTCATTACCGTTTACTTATAGAAACGATATCTGTACAATTTCCGCCGTACAGACGACGTTAACATACGCTATCGAGATAGCGTATTCACGGGGGTACCGTCATGAGACGGGGGTATGAACAGCGATCGCCATACCCTGCGCCAAACCTTCTACTCCCAATATGTTCAACTATCAGTTGGCATATTGGCAGCACCTCAAGTAAGCCACTGCTTGAGGGCAGCGTTCGGTTCGCATCACCGACAGGAAGGCCAAGCTCTCTCAGTTGGCTGAGGATCCTTACCTTCTTACCTTAGCGATGAGTGCGTCGTTACAGAATTTAAGGTCGGTTGTACATGAAAGTAAGTTTTGGCAGAAAGTAATGTGCTGGAAGTCAGTTGATAATATTTCATAAGTCAGATAGCCACCTAGTAACTTTCCCATAATCCCTTAGGGCTTTACGAACTAGGCACCATCCTTAACGTACCAACGCATTTCGCAACACATCCTTCTAGTCAAGTTTTATGAAAATAAGTTTTTACGGCTTGTCGCATTCTCTGGCGTATGTATTTTGGCTCTGGCGCCAGCCGTTGCCAGCTATGGCACCAGCTACGGCTCTGATACCAGCTGTGGCAGAACCACCTGAATTAATCCGGCTCAAGTGTATTAACCATAACCATTAGGGCAATTTCGGTTAACCTTACACTTCAAACGGAGTAATCCACTGGTCTGTCGGGTATAACCTCCCGATACAACCACGGTAATCGGATCGAGCGCCATACATACAAATGCTCACGCGACGATGAGCCCAGAGAATACCACATTCCAGGAAATATTACAACATTAGCATAAGTAAATATTACAGACCAAGTTCTGAGTTTTAGAAACCAAGTACTTCAATGATCATCACTAAATAATTTCTTCAGAGTTTAAGTTGCAGCGGAAAATAAAACAACGATAGCTACTCGACGATACAGGATGTCTCGATGAAGCCCGTACGAGACATCACTCGGCATTATCTCCATTGGTCGGGGGCGTATCCCATTCCACCGACCAACCAGGGAGAAGAGTACAAGGCCAAGTCAACTTAGCAATCATGTCTTCGACAGTCTCACCTGAAAACGAGCCACAAGCAAGGCTGAGTATACTAATACTCAGCAAGGCTTACCCGACTATTGGGGTATACTTAGCCGACTCCTAGACATGCGAGGCTTTTGGCTTGAGGGGTTTGTTTTGCCAAAAAGCATATATAGTAGGTCCTTACTTTCAGATTTTAGCTCCAAGTTCTAGCTTTCTTTAACCATTCTAGGTAAGCAACTATCCAATATCATACATGGTGAAGCATTAAATTTTCATCCAACAAGTTTATTCATCATCATTGTTCCTCTTCTTACTCTGTGGGTAAAAGTGGTTAAGCAGTCTCAATAGCCGTGAGAAACGGATGATTCGAATCGAATTTCTTAACCTTGCAAGGGAAACCTAAACACACGTCACGTGGTTACTCCCTAGAGTCACACGTGCAACTTTTCCCTTCAATTCCCGCTTCACGGAACAGGCCCACCGCCCTCGACTACACCTCCCCATGGACCACGGACGCAGCCGGGCCATGGCGGCCGATGCACCCGCCATTAGCTAGATGTGAACGAATTCAAGACAGTGGGGAGTATATTCCGGCCTCGGTTCAATCCAGTACTAAGCTTACCGATTACCATATTCTCGGCATGTGGTTAGTACGTTCAAAGACTTAACCATCACTTACCACACACTGCGGCCTTAGCATTTTTCACTAAACAGACGGGCCTCAATCATCAACATAAACATCGTACCATAGCCCGTCCGTCGTCCTTATGATTGCAGCGTGTAGTAAACAATCAACTCCTAATTTCTCGCGAGTGACAGGGAATCACTCGACTTTTACCGAGTCCTATTACCATAGCATTCTATCGAACCTTGCATCTAGTGTTCAGAGCATGGGTACCTAGGATCATGCAACTAAGTTTCCATCCAACTCCTATAAACTTAATGCACAAGTAAAGTAGAGTAATAAGTTGCATAAGTTTAGGAAATAGGGTTCATGCTCCGGGGCTTGCCTTCTTGCGAAAAGTTAGTCTGGGGCTCTTCCGAACTTGGGCTCGGGTCTTCGGCAACTTCAGTTAGATTCACTTGAGCTTCACGCTGCTCACTCTCGGACGCGGGCACCAACTCGTACGTTCCGTCGGCGAGAGTCGTCGTTTCTACATGAATGCACAAGTTTAAGTAGTGGTGATGATAAAAGACATTATTTCCTTTACGATAAAGTTGCAGTTCATAGGGCATAAGTTTTGCTGTGAAGTTATTTACTTTAACCTTTCCTGGGCAATCGTTAATAGAGTTTATCTTAATCTATTTAACTTCATTAAAGAAGAAGGGGTTGTGTTATATTGAAAACTTAGTTTCTTTTTAAACACAAACATGAGTTGAACACAATTACTAATCTAGTTAGCTTCTGGTAATAAAATTTTTATTCCAAGTACATTATGCAGAGATAAGATCACTGTAAAAATTTCAGACATTTTGGTGTAGCATGTTAAATATGAAAAATGTAATACACAGCCACTGCTAGAATCTAGTTATTTTTATATAGGACAAACCATGCAAGTATTGATGCTAAAACTTTTACAGGGTGTTGTTATAACCATATTTGTGCTACTATAAATCTTTCAGATTTTATTGTACATGATTTAGAGCATAATAAATGGGACAAGCTACACTCATGTTATTAAAGATTATTTTCTACAGGATGTTATACAGGGTTTCTATGTATGAAACTTTTTGTACAGCTTGAGATACTCTAATGTGTTTCATAGTAAAAAGATGAACATTTTCTAAGCACTTTACTAATTATTTTGAATTAGTGAAGTTTTCCTACCACAAATTCATATGAACAGGTTACATATAGTAAAAATGTTTCTAAATTTTTCTATGGCCTCTAGGTATTACTAAAACAACACAGAAAAAGTTTCATGACATTAAACATCACAGAACAGCAGGAAAAATTAGTTCTATCACTTTATGGCATAAAACAAGGTTGGACAAAAAGTGTATCTAGAGATGGCTTTTGGTCCTGATCTTTTTACACAGCCCTAAACATTAAGCAAGTAACTCACTGCCCAAAAATTAGGGTCAGGAATGATCTACAACAGTGGGTACAAAAGAAGTCCATTAAACCTTCCATTTAATCTAGAGCAAAATATATTGAGAATCTGAGAAACTTTATGTAACAAAAGTTGTAGAGTTTCTTCTATGGATTCCAGAACAGTTGCGTTTGCATTTTTCTGAATTTTCTACGATTTTATACGAATTTTACAAATTCACTGATTTGGTTAAAACTTTCTTTACAGAGGGGTCCCTGAAAACTAGCAGAAAACCCCCTAGAAAGATTTGGGCGTTTGCAATGTGGTCCCTGGTAGCAATTTCACGGCGGGGTCATCCTGTCCGGCCAAATTCCGGCGAGCTCGGTCGCCGGCGGCGAGGGCAAGGTGGGGGAGGAGAAAGAGGAAGTTGGGGGCTACCTTTGGGTGGTCACGGTTGGGGCGGAGGTGGTCTGAGCAGGGCTGCCCGCGGCGAGCAGGGGCGGCGGCGGTGGGGCGGCGCGGACGGCGGCGCTCCGGCGATGAGGGCGACGGGGCTCGGGCTGGGGAGCTTCAGCGCACTGAGGGGAATCCGTTTCAGTGCTTGTCTCGGGCGGAGGTGGGCCGGAGCAGGGGGTTCCACAGCGAGGTGGGGGGGGGGGCGGCGGTAATGGAGCGCTGCACTACTCTGTTCTGGCGGGGAAGAAGAAAGGAGGGGAGGGAGGGGCGCTGTGCCGGCTTTATAGCTGGTGGAGCTCGTGGGGGCGGGCTCGGCACGGCCGGGGCGCGAGGTGGAGGGGGCGGCGAGGCTGGGCGCCATTGGTGCGGCCGGCGGTGACCAGCGGCCAGAGGCGCGTCGTGCGCGTGGCGTGCGTGCGCTGGGCGCGTCTGGGGCGCGACGTCGCGTGTATGCGACGCGGGCGGGCGGTTGGGGAGCTGGGGCGGCACGACGGGGGCACAGGGTGGAGGGCAGGCGCGGCAGCTGGCGGGGCACGGGGGCCGCGCAGGCGTCGAGGGCCAGGTGGCCGGCGGCGGTCGGGCGAGCGTGCGGTGCAGCAGAGGAGGGAGGGGTGAGGGAGGGACCTAAGTGCAAAAATTTGAAAAACTTCAGGGGGCTGGGTGCAAACAGGGAGTTTTCTCCTCTTTCTGATTTGAATTTCAAAAACTTTTGAACACGAAAGTTGTTCACAATAAAAAGTTCTACAACTTTGGTTTCAGGCAAAATCTCATTTGGCTTATGGTTTGAAAGTTAAATTTAAAAGTTCAAAAGTAACCAAATGTGCTCAATTTAAATTTGAATTCCAACTGAACTCGTTTTAATTCTTTCCACCCTTTCATTAGTTGGTTTAAAACATAGAGTTAGGCTAATGACATTGATTTTGGAATTTTAATTACCAGGGTTGTCACAGCCTTCCCCCCTTAACAAGAATCTCGCCCCGAGATTCGGTAATTCTTAGTGTGGGCGTGGGTGCACATACCAGTTGTTGAGATAAGAAACCCGGGAAAATGTTGGTTCAGGTAGCTCTCCGTTTCCCAGGTGGCTTCTTCTTCCGTGTGGTGATTCCATTGTATTTTATACATTCTAATCACTTTCCTCCTGGTCTCTCTTTCTTTTTGATCCAGAATCTTAACTGGGTGTTCGACATACGAGAGGTCGGGTTCCAACGATATTTCTTGTTGTTCCACAATCTCGGTAGGGACTCGAATACACTTCTTGAGTTGAGATACGTGAAAGACATCATGGGTGGTCGTGAGCTGAGGGGGCAGTCGTAATTTGTAGGCTACGGGTCCGCAGCTCTCAATGATTTCGTAGGGACCAATATAGCGGGGAGCTAGTTTGCCTTTGATTCCAAATCTTCGCACTCCCTTGGTTGGTGAAACTCGCAGATAGACATGATCGCCAACTTCGAACTTTAGGGGCTTCCTCCTTTTGTCAGAATAGCTCTTTTGTCGAGCTTGTGCGGCTCTAAGATTTGCTTGTATTACTTTTACTTTCTCCTCTGCCTCGATCACCAGGTCGGGTCCAATGATTTTACGTTCTCCGGTTTGTGACCAGCTCAAAGGAGTTCGACACCTTCGTCCGTACAGGGCCTCAAATGGTGCCATTTTCAAACTCGTTTGGTAGCTGTTGTTGTACGAGAACTCTGCCAGGGGTAGACATTTATCCCAATTATTGTCATAATGAATGACACAGGCTCTCAGCATGTCTTCCAGAATTTGGTTTACTCTTTACGTTTGTCCATCGGTCTGAGGGTGGTATGCTGAGCTGCGAATCAGCTTTGTGCCAAGAGACGTTTTGCAGTTGCTCCCAAAAGCGTGCTACAAACTGAGGACCACGATCGGAGATAATTGTCTTAGGTATTCCATGCAGGCAAACAACACGATCGAGGTAAATCTCGGCATATTTCTTGGTGGTATAGGTGGTGTGTACCGGAAGGAAATGTGCCGTCTTTGTGAGTCTGTCTACGATAACCCATATGGAATCATGTTTCTGGGAGGTGTTTGGTAGTCCAACGATGAAGTCCATACTTATGTCCTCCCATTTCCAGGATGGTATAGGTAACGGTTGTAGTGTACCGGCTAGCTTCAAGTGGCTGGCTTTTACCCTCTGGCACGTGTCACATTCCGAGACATACGTAGCAATTTCTCTTTTCATTCTCGTCCACCAGAAGTTTTGCCTTAGGTCTTGATACATTTTGCTACTGCCGGGGTGGATAGAGAATTTGGAAAGGTGTGCCTCATCGAGAATTTGCTTGCGGAGTTCACGATTCTTCGGAACGACTATACGACTTTCGAACCATAGAACTCCCTTATGGTCCTGGCGGAAACATTTATACTTCTCCTCACCTAGAGAGAGTTGGTTTAAAACATAGAGTTAGGCTAATGACATTGATTTTGGAATTTTAATTACCAGGGTTGTCACATAATCCGTCCTTGCTTGACTTGCAGGGTCTGTCTCTTGCCCCTGTTCTTGGCGTTCGGGTTGGATCCTTGACCTTGGTTGGGCTGTCCAGGCTGAGGGCATTCTCGTGCGAAGTGGCTGGAACTCCCGCATTTGAAACAGCGATTCGCGGGGCTAGGTCGAAGAGACTGCTGAAGAATGGGCCTCGGACCATTCTGTGGAGGCATCGGGGGTCGTACCATGCCTGGCTGCTGTGGGGGTCTGGCAATCCATCTTCCTGGCTGCGGGGCCCTGGGTGGAGCTGTGGGTGCGGTATTTTGCACGATGCGATACCTTGGTGGTTGGGCACTTGATGGTCCTGCGGGTGCCTTTCTCTTCTTCTCTGCCCGGTGTGCCATGATACAGTCCTCCTGGGTAATGGCCATATTGACCAACTCGTTGTAGGTGTCAGCCCTGGCTAGGTTCAGACGTTCCTTGAGCTTGGTATTCAGACCTCGGCGGAAACGATCACGCTTCTTGGCATCCGTATCAGCGTGATAGCCCGCATACTGACACAAGTTGTTGAACGCCTGGGCGTACTGCAGCACGGTGAGGGTGCCCTGGGTGAGTGCCAGGAACTCGTTCAGCTTCCTCTCTATGAGACCCTCGGGGATATGATGTGCCCGGAACGCGGTCTTGAATTCATCCCAGTCGACCACATGGTCAGCCGGGAGCATCGCAGAATAGTGGTCCCACCACAGACGAGCGGTACCGCGAAGCTGTTGCGCGGCAAAACGAGCCTTGTTGGCCTCTGAGCATGGGGCCACAAGTAGTGTGAACTTGGATTCTATGGTGCGAATCCATGCATCTGCGTCCAGGGGTTCCTCGGTCTTATGGAACAAGGGAGGCTGGGTCCCTAGGAAATCCGTATATCCTGCGGCTTGTGGTTGGTGAGCATTGTGCCCACCCCTCTGCTGGTGTTGTCCTTGCACAATCTGACGCAGTAGCTCGGTTTGAGCGGCCATCACTTCCACCAAACTGGGCGGGGGTGGTGGCGATTGTCGCGAGCGGCTGCCACCGGCACCAAAACCCTCGGGGTTGCCACGGGTGGATCCGACCATCTGAAACGTGAAAGGTTACCATTAGCAACGCGATCCATATTACTTCCTGGATTCATAAATAATTGGTGTAGTCATAGACTTCCGAAGTCACCGCTAGACGTATGGACGGAATCTCTGTTTGCTACGAGAAAAATCATAGCCTGCCGTGGGTCCATCCAAAACATTTCAAACTCTTGCAGTAGTCAGAGAATTTAGGAATGCACCACCTTGGTATTTAACTTCGGTGCTAGAACTATGGCTAAGGTGGTCGAAAAGCTCATCCTTTGCCTTGCTGTCTTAGCTGTTTTTCAGCAGATTGATCGGTACGGTTTCGCCTATATCTTAAACTAGCAAGGTCCAATGATGCTGAATTTTTGTGAGACCCTAGATCACAAAATTTAGCACAAGTCTGGTATTCAACACTCAGCCAAGAAATGCAAGGAGACATGGATAAAAATTCCGACAAGTCTCAGCGATTGTGGATTCCGTCGTTTACCCAATTACAACGAAATCCCCCAAGTTTATCGCCGTTCCTTACACGCTGAGGGTATCCACATGGTTCAGGTGTACCCAACACAAAAGAGTTACTCAACTCCTAGCTAGCCTATTACAACACTTGCCAAAAGTTAGGCTACCCTATCGAGGAGTATGTGCAAAAGTCCTCCTAGGTCGTCCTCTAGAAATCATCCAAGTCGTTGACGGACGACTCGCTGTGAGTAGGAGAGTGAGCTCCCATCTGAGGTGCCTGTGGTACCTCACCCTCGAAATCCATACCTGAGATACCATCAATCTCCTGTGGCTCCTCCTCATCCTCCTCCATGTCGTCCTCATGGGGATGGTCATTCTGATCATGATGCCACTGAATGTGCTCATTAGCATCTTCCAACTCAAGGTTCAGATCATGGAGCTGCTCCTCCAACTGTGCTATCGTGGTATCTCTCTCACCCATGAGAGTGTCCTGCTCCTGGATTTGGCCCTCAAGTTGGCCAATCTGAGCATCTCTGTCCTCAAGATCCTGACTGAGTTCCTTTATCTGCTCATCCCTGGTATTTGCCATCATATGGTAGGCCTGAGCAAGATCAGTGAGCTGCTCGAGTGCCTGACTCTGGAGAGTCAGAAGCCGGTAGAGTGCACTCATGCACCGCACGGAGATGTGGATAGTCTCCTGGGCATGAAAGTCTACCAAGTACTATGCGTGCTGCACCCTGTTGAGCCAAAAGGGGTCGTTGTCCTGGGCAGCAGGAAACAATCCAATGGGAGTGAGTGTGACAACCTCGGGACGCTGCGCACAAAACGTGGTGAGCGCCCTCATGGCTGCAAGCTCCCAAGTATCGGCCAAACGGCGACCAACAGCCTCAAGCTCCAAGGCGGGCCACTCCGGGTGTAGCGGGTGTGGAAAGATAGTCACGTTGACACGGCACTGGGTAACTCCATTTTCTGCAAACTCCAGTCCGGCGTAACGTGGGGGAATTAGATAGCCCGCGGTACGCAGAACATCCCACAAAATAGAGGGAAAGCCCTCCCAGTGGAGACACTGCGAGTGTACGCGTCCATCCTCATCCACCATCATATCAACAGGCTCGGCCATCTGAACAAAAGATCAAATGGAGTGAGATAGCGAAAAACTGTGAACAGCGCAAGGACAGATTCTGTATAGTGTGCAAAAATAACCATAACTCCCACAGTTCTCATCCAAAAATTCTCAAATTTCACCAGATCACTCCTAAGGTATTTGTGAACAACTTTTCTAGTCAACTCCAGAGCTAATTGGGTCTCTAAGATGGTCTTTCTTTTCAGGTTTTACCTTACTGTCTACCCAGAATTTTCAGTGAACAGAGGGCTAGAGTTTCGTACACCAGGGAAAATCTACCCAGCCAAAATTTACCAAATTTTAACAGCTGCTTCCTGGGTAAATTTGGAACAAGTTTCGTGTTGTGCTCTTTTGCAGAAAACCGCAGGAAGGGTGCCTAAAAATTTAAGGGGCAGAAGTGCTTATTCTGGACAGAATTCTGACATTTCAAGGTTTCTGTTATTTCTCACTATCCATAAGTTCAGAATTTTTCGTTTTTGAACAGAAGATAGAACACAAAATTTGGGACAATTTCTTCAACATGAACTTTATCAGAAATGGTCATTTTCTTTGGCCAATAAATCGCTCTTTTTGGTCACGGCAGAATTCGGACAGTTCCGCTAGATGGTCCTTATGCAAACCATGCTTAGATACGCAAGAACCTTTCCACTCTCACACAACGCATTTTTGATTTCAGATACACATGTTTATGATGTATGAACGTCCTATTCGTCCTCACAAAATAGAACAATTGCCAAATAGCTTTGGTCTTACGAAGATAGTTTCGGTGGCTTACACAATACGGCTCTCCTATAATAGCTAGTCGAGTCTTTCTACTCGTCCCTTAACTTATCGTAATCGCGGTTAGTGTACCTGCAGAAGATTGACAAAGCATATATATATTTCATGAACCTTTCATGCCAGCACTCATGAAAGCGTCCGTATTCATTACCGTTTACTTATAGAAATGATATCTGTACAATTTCCGCCGTACAGACGACGTTAACATACGCTATCGAGATAGCGTATTCACGGGGGTACCGTCATGAGACGGGGGTATGAACAGCGATCGCCATACCCTGCGCCAAACCTTCTACTCCCAATATGTTCAACTAACAGTTGGCATATTGGCAGCACCTCAAGTAAGCCACTGCTTGAGGGCAGCGTTCGGTTCGCATCACCGACAGGAAGGCCAAGCTCGCTCAGTTGGCTGAGGATCCTTACCTTCTTACCTTAGCGACGAGTGCGTCGTTACAGAATTTAAGGTCGGTTGTGCATGAAAGTAAGTTTTGACAGAAGGTAATGTGCTGGAAGTCAGTTGATAATATATATAGAAGTTAGATAGCCACCTAGTAACTTTCCCATAATCCCTTAGGGCTTTACGAACTAGGCACCATCCTTAACGTACCAACGCATTTCGCAACACAACCTTCTAGTCAAGTTTTAGTAAAATGAGTTTTTAAGGCTTGTAGCATTCTCTGGCGTATGTATTTCGGCTCTGGTGTCCGCTGTTGCCAGCTGTGGCACCAGCTACGGCTCTGATACCAGCTGTGGCAGAACCACCTGAATTAATCCGGCTCAAGTGTATTAACCATCACCATTAAGGCATTCTCGGTTAACCTTACACTTCAAACGGAGTAATCCACTGGTCTGTCGGGTATAACCTCCCGATACAACCACGGTGCACGGATCGAGCGACGTACATACAAATGCTCATGCGACGATGAGCCCAGAGAATACCACATTCCATCAAATATTACGACATTAACATAAGTAAATATTACAGACCAAGTTTTGAGTTTAGAAATCAAGTACTTCAATGATCACAAATAAGTTCTTCAGAGTTTTAAGTTGCAGCGGAAATAAACAACGAGAACTACTCGACGATACAGGATGTCTCGATGAAGCCCGTACGAGACATCACTCGGTCTTATCTCCGTTGGACGGGGGCGCATCCCATTCCACCGACCAACCAGGGGGAAGAGTGCAGGGCCAAGTCAAGCTAGCAGCCATGTCTTTGAAGGGCTCACCTGAAATACTCAGCAAGACTGAGTATACTAATACTCAGCAAGACTTACCCGTGTAGTGGAAACTACTCCACCGACTCTAAACATGCCAGGCTTTTTGGCTCAGGGGTTTGTTTTGCCGAAAAGCATCTACAAGTGGGTCCTTACTTTCAACTTTTAGCTCAAGATTCTAGTTTCGTTAGCCAGTCTAGGTAAGCAGCTATCTAAAGCATACATGGTGAAGCATTAAATTTTCCATCCAACCAGTTCATTCATCATCATTGTTCCTCTTCTTACTCTGTGGGTAAAAATGATTAAGCAGTCTCAATAGCCGTGAGAAACGGACGATTCGAATCGAATTTCTTAACCTTGCAAGGGAAACCCAAACACACGTCACGTGGTTACTCCCTAGAGTCACACGTGCAACTTTTCCCCTTTCTTTCCGGGTCGTGGATCGGGGCTACCCTCCGAGAGTACAAGAGCTCCACGCCACGGTTCGGCGCCGGGTCGTGACCACTCTCTGCACTCGCCATATGCACATGGGACCGAAGTTCAAAGGGTAGGATGCCGTCCCCTTGCCGGGCCAATCAGGTACTTAAGCTTACCGATTCCCATAATCTCGGCATGTGTTTAGTACGTTCAAAGACTTAACCATCACTACCACACCCTGCGGCCTTAGCATTTTTCACTAGACAGACGGGCCTCAATCGTAACCATCGTTACATAACCCGTCCGTGTCCTTATGATTGCAGCGTGTAGTAGCCATTCAACTCCTATTTTCTCGCGAGTGACAGGAAATCACTCGACTTTTACCGGAGTCCTATTAGCACAGCATTCTATCGAACCTTACATCTAGTTTTCAAGCAAGGGTTCCTGACATCATGTAACTAAGTTTTCATCCAACTCCTATAAACTTAATGCACAAACAAGAGTAACGAGTTGCATAATTTCGGAAAGAATGGGTTATGCTCCGGGGCTTGCCTTCGCAGTTCGCTTGGGGATCTTCCGAACTTGGGCTCGGGTCTTCAAAAGCTTCAGTTAGATTTGCTTGAGCTTCACGCTGCTCACTCTCGGACGCGGGCACCAGCTCGTAAGTTCCGTCGGCGAGAGTCGTCGATTCTACATGAATGCACAAGTTTAAGTCGTGGTAATGGTGCTTGATACGATTTAAGAGTAATTACTACAAGGGATAGTTTCTGGTCATGAAATTTTGGATTTAGGCACATCAAGGAAAGATGTGTTTACTGTAAAATTTTCAGCCAATTTTATGTAACAGATTAATTATGAAAAATACATTACATAGTTGCTGTTAGATCCTTATTCTTTTTGTACTGAACAATTGGTGCAACCACTGAGTCTAAGATTTTTACAGAGCTCTCACTTAAGCATGCAGAAGCTACTGTAATTTTTGTAGGATTTATCATGCAGTATCCAGAGCATAGAAATTATGACATTCTACACCTAGGCTATTCAAAGATTCATTTTTACAGGACCCTACACCGGGTTTTTGTCCCTGGAACTTTTTACACAGCAACTCCTACCATAGTGTAACTCCTAGTAAGAATTTGAGAATTTTCCAAGCTAAGATACTATTTTCTTGATTTAATGTATGTTATTAGCACATAAATCAAATAAGTAGGTTACTGTGGGATAAAAAGTCTCCTAATTTTTCTCTGGCTTCTAGGTACCAATACATTAGCATAGGAAAAGTTTCAATGGGTGACTCACCACCTAACTGCAGGGACAAAACATTCTACTTACACATGAATTAAAACTAAGTTTAACAAACAGTAAAGCTAGAGATGGAATTTGGGCCTGATCTTTTTACACAGTCCTAATCATCAAGCAACTAATTCACTGCCCAAAATTTAGGGTCAGCATTGTTCTAGAACAGTGGGTACAAAATAAGTCCATTAAAGCTTCTATTTAATGTAGAGTAAAATACTTTGAGATTCTGAGAAAACTTTTGTAACAAAAGTGGTAGAGTTTGTTCTGAGGATTCCAGAACAGTTGAGTTTGCATTTTTCTGAATTTTCTACGATTTTATACGAATTTTACAAGTTCACTGAATTTGAATCTAGGTTTGAAACTTTCTTTTACAACTAGGTCCTTGAATCTTACGCGCAGACCCTTCTAAAGATTTAAATTCTTGCAATTGGGTCCTCGGGCGGCTCGGGTACGGCGGCCGGCCGAAATTCCGGCGAGGGGGCTCGCCGGCGGCGAGGGGCGAGGGTCGGGGAAGGTTCAGGGGTGCGAGGGCTACCTTGTGGGGGTGTTGTTCAGGTGGGGGACGGCCGGGAAGGGCTCGCCGGCGTTGGAGCAGAGGCGGCGGCGGCGCGGCTCGCGTCGACGGCGGTACTCCGGCGGGCTTGGGGCGGCGTGGTCCGGTCGGTGAGCTTCAGTGGCGCGTGGGGAAGCTACTCAGGGGCTCGGCTTGGACGGAGGGGGTCGGGGTCGTGCTGTCCACGGCGAGCAGGGGCGGCGGCGGCGACGGCAGCGCGGGCGGCGGCGCTCCGGTGGCTCTAGGTGGCGTTGGGTGGGTCGGCGAGCTGCGGTGGGGTGATGTAGTGGTGGCTGGGGGCTGAGTTTGGGCAGTGGGCGGCGGCGGAGGGCTGTCCACAGGCGGGTGGTGCTCGGCGGCGGCGATGGCGACGGCGAGGCGTTCTGGGCTGCGGTGGCTCGCGCGCGTGGTCGGGGCGGGGCTTTTATAGGGACAGGAGGGGGTGTGGAGGTGCCTGGACGACGCGCGGGGCAGGGCACGGCAACGGCGTGCACTGGCTGCGGCGGGCGGCGGCAGAACGCCGGCGCGGCGTGCGGCGAGCGGGCGCGGGCGACTGGGCGGCCGAGATTTTGGCGTGGGCGCGAGGAGATAGCGCGGCGTGCGGATTGGGGAGCAGCTGCTGCAGCGGCTCGGGCGGAGGGCAGGCGCGGCAGCTGGCGGGGCGCGGGGGCCAGGGCGGCACGGCGGAGCGCGGCTATTGGGCGGCCGGGCGGCGGGCTGGGCGCGGCAGCACGCGCGGGCGTTCACTGGCCGCGCGGCGTGGGGGCGGGGCAAAGCCGGCCGTGGCGGGGTGGTGCGGCGGCCACTGGCAGGGCGCTTCGCGCCGGTCAGGCGACGCCGGCCACCTGGCGCGCGGCAGGCGGGCGAGCGCGCGCGGTGCGGCAGAGGAGGGGGAGGTGAGGGAGGGACCTAAGTGGAAAATTTGAAAAACCTTAGGGGGCTAGGTGCAAACAGGGCGTTTTCTCCTCTTTCTGATTTGAATTTAAAAAACTTTTGAACACGAAAGTTGTTCAAAATAAAAAGTTCTACAACTTTGGTTTCAGGCAAAATCTCATTTGGCTTATGGTTTGAAAGTTAAATTTAAAAGTTCAAAAGTAACCAAATGTGCTCAAATTAAATTTGAATTCCAACTGAACTCGTTTTAATCCTTTCCATCCTTTCATTAGCTGATCTAATCATGGAGTTAGGCTAATGACATTGATTTTGGAAATGTAATTACCAGGGTTGTCACACTGGGACTTCTGACACAGGCGACGAAGCCTTATCGTTTCACGGGCCAGATGCTGTCTTTCTTGCTTCAGCTCGCTGATGATGGATGGGAGTTCTTGGAGTTTCTTTTCTTCAGCGGTTATCTCTTTGGTTATCTGTTCCATCTCCTTGGCTAGCTCTGCTCTTCTCCATTTCAGCCGATCTATCGCGCCGACGATATCCGGACGGCAGTTTTCGAGGAAGTTGATCCTGTGGTGTACTTCCTGAGTCTGGTGCTTGTATGAATCGACCTCCTCCTGAGTTTTTGCCATCTGGGCACGATCGGCCATATGGCGCAGCGCCCTGGAAACCGGAATATGCATGTGCTCTATATAGGCAGCATGCGCTAAATTTTCTGATACTTCTTTCAGGATTCGACCTTTGATCTTGTTGAAAAGTCGTCGAATCAGCGACGCATCTTCTACCAATCGGCCGATGTCGTCTTGAAGGAGAGTGCGCATGCTTTCGAGTTTGGCGCGGACATTGTGACAACTCTGGTAAAAATTTCATTTCTGAAATCAGTATCATTAGCCTAACCCTATGCTTAAACCGACTAATAAAAGGGTGGAAAGAATTAGAACGAATTCAGTTGGAATCCAAATTTAATTTGAGCACGTTTGGTTACTTTTGAACTTTTAAATTTAACTTTCAGACCATAAGCCAAATGAGATTTTGCCTGAAACCAAAGTTGTAGAACTTTTTATTCTGAACAACTTTCGTGTTCAAAAGTTTTTGAAATTCAAATCAGAAAGAGGAGAAAACGCCCTATTTGCACCCAGCCCCCTGAAGTTTTCCAAATTCTCGCATTCAGGCCCTCGCCCCCCCCCCCCCCCCCCCCCCCTCTCTCTCCTCTCCGCCCGACCGCCGCGCGCCAGGTGGCCGGCGACGCCTGACCGGCGCGAGGCGCCAGGCCAGTGGCCACCGCGCCACCCCGCCACGGCCGGCTTTGCCCCCTCCCCACGCCGCACGGCCCAGGGAGCGCCCGCGCGTGCGCACGCCGCTGCCGCGCCCAGTCACCGCGCCCCGCCGTGCCGCCCCGGCTCCCGCGCCCCGCCAGTCGCCGCGCCCGCCCTCCGCCCGAGCCGCTGCAGCTGCTGCTCCACCACTCCACGCCCAGCGCTATCCCCTCGCGCCCACGCCATATCCCGGCCGCCCAGTCACCGCGCCCGCGCTGCCGCACGCCGCGCCGTGATGTCAGGTACAAGAGCCTGCAGTTATATTATTTGATTCTGGTGCATCGCATAGTTTCATAAGTGCAAAATTCGGTGCAAAAGTAGGCTTGGATGTTTGTCACACAAAAGGGTCTTATATGATATCAACACCGGGTGGTAAAATTGCCTCGAATCAAATGATTAGACAAGTACCAGTCAAGTTGGGTAGTAAAACTATCAACACAAACTTGATTCTTTTACCCCTTGACGGCATGGATCTTATTTTGGGCATGAATTGGATGGTTTTGCACAAAGTCACACTAGACCCCTCATCCCGAGTTGTGGAGATAAATTCACCTAATCACGGAGCCACTACCCTTTACCTACCATTCCTGGATTGCACAAATTCCTGTGCTTACATGATGGAAGGACTTAAGCTAGAGGATATTCCTGTGGTAAATGAGTATGCCGATGTCTTTCCGGACGACTTACCCGGAATGCCACCAGACAGGGATATTGAGTTCATCATTGAATTACAGCCAGGCACTGCACCTATATCCAAAAGACCATATAGGATGCCCCCTAAAGAGTTGGCAGAGCTGAAAATTCAACTCCAGGAACTACTGGACAAAGGTTTCATTCGCCCTAGCGCATCACCTTGGGGATGTCCAGCCCTATTCGTAAAGAAGAAGGATGACAGTTTGAGATTATGTGTGGACTACCGACCTCTCAATGCGGTAACAGTTAAAAATAAATACCCCCTTCCTCGCATCGATGTACTCTTCGATCAATTAGCTGGAGCCAGAGTCTTCTCAAAGATTGATCTTCATTCGGGATATCATCAAATCAAGATTCGCCCCTGCGATATTCCTAAGACTGCCTTCTCCACACGATATGGACTATATGAATTCTTGGTCATGTCCTTTGGACTCACCAATGCCCCTGCCTACTTCATGTATCTCATGAATTCGGTATTCATGCCCGAACTGGACAAATTCGTCGTAGTGTTCATCGATGACATCCTTATCTATTCCAAGGATGAGGAAGAGCATGCCAAGCACCTTCATATTGTTCTTCAGCGACTCAGAGACCATCAGCTCTATGTTAAGTTTTCTAAGTGTGAGTTTTGGTTGGATACTGTAAAGTTCTTAGGTCACACGATCTCCAGCGAAGGCATAGCTATTGACCCCAGCAAGGTACAAGAGGTGATGGATTGGAAACCCCCTACCTCTGTTCATCAGATTCGCAGTTTTCTCGGCTTAGCCGGTTACTACCGTCGCTTCATCCCGGATTTCTCTCGAATTGCTAAACCCATGACTGAACTGTTAAAGAAGGAAGTGAAGTTTGTATGGGATGAGAAATGTGAAGAAGCTTTCCACACTCTCAGAGAGCATCTGACTACTGCACCTGTGTTAGCTCAACCCGATAATACCAAGTCGTTCGATGTGTATTGTGACGCATCGGGTACTGGTCTAGGATGTGTGCTTATGCAAGAGAATCGAGTGATTGCATATGCCTCACGAGCCCTTCGGCCCCATGAGTAGAATTATCCCACTCATGATCTTGAGCTTGCAGCTGTCATTCACGCTCTGAAAATATGGAGGCACTATCTCATGGGTACACAATGCAATATCTACACGGATCATAAGAGTCTCAAGTATATCTTCACCCAAGCCGATCTGAATATGAGACAACGGAGATGGCTAGAATTAATCAAGGATTATGACCTTGAAGTGCACTATCACCCCGGCAAAGCTAACGTAGTCGCGGATGCACTAAGCCGCAAGTCCCATTGCCATTGCTTATCCATGGAGTTCTACCATGAGACATTGTGTGCAGACATGAGGAAGCTTAACTTGGAAATGGTTTCCCAAGGCACACTAGATCACATCTCAGTTGAGCCCACTCTTCACGACCAAATCGTCATGGCACAACTACATGACGAAGGAATTAAGATCATCAAACAAAAACTCTCTCTAGGTGAGGAGAAGTATAAATGTTTCCGCCAGGACCATAAGGGAGTTCTATGGTTCGAAAGTCGTATAGTCGTTCCGAAGAATCGTGAACTCCGCAAGCAAATTCTCGATGAGGCACACCTTTCCAAATTCTCTATCCACCCCGGCAGTAGCAAAATGTATCAAGACCTAAGGCAAAACTTCTGGTGGACTAGAATGAAAAGAGAAATTGCTACGTATGTCTCGGAATGTGACACGTGCCAAAGAGTGAAAGCTAGCCACTTGAAGGTAGCCGGTACACTTCAACCGTTACCTATACCATCATGGAAATGGGAAGACATAAGTATGGACTTCATCGTTGGACTACCAAACACTTCCCAGAAACATGATTCCATATGGGTTATCGTTGATAGACTCACAAAGACGGCACATTTTCTTCCGGTACACACCACCTATTCTACCAGGAGATATGCCGAGGTTTACCTCGATCGTATTGTTTGCCTGCATGGAATACCTAAGACAATTATTTCCGATCGTGGTCCTCAATTTGTAGCACGCTTTTGGGAACAACTACAAACGTCTCTTGGCACCAAACTGATTCGCAGCTCAGCATACCATCCTCAGACTGATGGACAAACGGAAAGAGTAAATCAAATCCTTCAAGACATGCTGAGAGCTTGCGTCATTCACTATGACAAGAATTGGGACAAATGCCTAACCCTAGCAGAGTTCTCGTACAACAACAGCTATCAAACGAGTTTGAAAATGGCACCATTTGAGGCCCTGTACGGACGAAGGTGTCGAACTCCTTTGATCTGGTCACAAACCGGAGAACGTAAAGTAATTGGACCCGACCTGGTAATCGAGGCAGAGGAGAAAGTAAAAGTAATACAAGCAAATCTTAAAGCCGCACAAGCCCGACAAAAGAGCTATTCTGACAAAAGGAGAAAGCCCCTAAAGTTCGAAGTTGGCGCTCATGTCTATCTTCGAGTTTCGCCAACCAAGGGAGTGCAAAGATTCGGAATCAAGGGCAAACTAGCTCCCCGTTATGTTGGTCCTTACGAAATCATTGAGAGCTGCGGACCCGTAGCCTACAGATTACGACTGCCCCCTCAGCTCACGGCCACCCATGATGTCTTCCACGTATCTCAACTCAAGAAGTGTATTCGAGTCCCTACCGAGATTGTGGAACAACAAGAAATATCGTTGGAACCCGACCTCTCATATGTCGAACACCCAGTTAAGATTTTGGATCAAAAAGAGAGAGAGACCAGGAGGACAGTGATTAGAATGTATAAAGTACAATGGAATCACCACACGGAAGAAGAAGCCACCTGGGAAACTGAGAGCTACCTGAACCAACATTTCCCTGGGTTTCTTATCTCCACCACTGGTATGTGCACCCACGCCCACACTCAGAAGTACCGAATCTCGGGGCGAGATTCTTGTTAAGGGGGGAAGGCTGTGACAACTCTGGTAAAAATTTCATTTCTAAAATCAGTATCATTAGCCTAACCCTATGCTTAAACCGACTAATAAAAGGGTGGAAAGAATTAGAACGAATTCAGTTGGAATCCAAATTTAATTTGAGCACGTTTGGTTACTTTTGAACTTTTAAATTTAACTTTCAGACCATAAGCCAAATGAGATTTTGCCTGAAACCAAAGTTGTAGAACTTTTTATTCTGAACAACTTTCGTGTTCAAAAGTTTTTGAAATTCAAATCAGAAAGAGGAGAAAATGCCCTGTTTGCACCCAGCCCCCTGAAGTTTTCCAAATTCTCGCATTCAGGCCCTCGCACCCCCCCCCTCTCTCTCCTCTCCGCCCGACCACCGCGCGCCAGGTGGTCGGCGACGCCTGACCGGCGCGAGGCGCCAGGCCAGTGGCCACCGCGCCACCCCGCCACGGCCGGCTTTGCCCCCTCCCCACGCCGCACGGCCCAGTGAGCGCCCGCGCGTGCGCACGCCGCTGCCGCGCCCAGCCTCGCCGCCCACCGCGCCCAGTCACCGCGCCCCGCCGTGCCGCCCCGGCTCCCGCGCCCCGCCAGTCGCCGCGCCCGCCCTCCGCCCGAGCCGCTGCAGCTGCTGCTCCACCACTCCACGCCCAGCGCTATCCCCTCGCGCCCACGCCATATCCCGGCCGCCCAGTCACCGCGCCCGCGCTGCCGCACGCCGCGCCGGCGTTCCGCTGCCGCCCGCCGTGGCCAGTGCGCGCCGTGCCGTGCCCCCGCCCCGCGCGTTGCCCAGGCCCCTCCGCACCCCCTCCTGCCCCTATAAAAGCCAAGCCCCGGCCGCCCGCGCGAGCCACGCACCAGGACGCACTCGCCGTCGCCATTGCCGCCGCCGAGAGCCGCCCGCCCGTGGACAGCTCTCCACCGCCGCCCACCGCCCAAACTGACGCTTCAGCCACCACTACATCATCCCCCTGAAGCTCGCCGACCCACCCAACGCCGCCCAGAACCGCCGGAGCGCCGCCGCCCGCGCTGCCGCCGCCGCCGCCGCCCCTGCTCGCCGTGGATAGCTCGACCCCGACCTCCTCCGTCCAAGCCAAGCCCCTGAGCAGCTTCCCCACGCGCCGCCGAAGCTCGCTGACCGGACCAGGCCGCCCCAAGCCCGCCGGAGCACCGCCGTCGACGCGTGCCGCGCCGCCGCCGTCTCTGCTCCAACGCCGGCGAGCCCTTCCCGGCCGTCCCCCACCTGAACAACACCCCCACAAGGTAGCCCTCGCACCCCTGAACCTTCCCCGACCCTCACCCCTCACCGCCGGCGAGCCCCTCGCCGGAATTTCGGCCGGCCGCCGTACCCGAGCCGCCCGAGGACCCAATTGCAAGAATTTAAATCTTTAGAAGGGTCTGCGCGTAAGATTCAAGGACCTAGTTGTAAAAGAAAGTTTCAAATCTAGATTCAAATTCAGTGAACTTGTAAAATTCGTATAAAATCGTAGAAAATTCCGAAAAATGCAAACTCAACTGTTCTGGAATCCTTAGAACAAACTCTACCACTTCTGTTACAAAAAGTTTCTCAGAATCCCAACATATTTTGCTCTACATTAAATGGGAGCTTTAATGGACTTATTTTGTACCCACTGTTGTAGAACAATGCTGAACCTAAATTTTGGGGAGTGAGTTAGTTGCTTGATGTTTAGGATTGTGTAAAAAGATCAGGCCCAAATTCCATCTCTAGCTTTACTGTTTATTAAACTTAGTTTCATACCATGTTTAAGTAAAATATTTTATCCCTGCAGTTAGGTGATGAATCACCTAATGAAACTTTTTCTCTACTAGTATATTGGTACCTAGAAGCCAGAGAAAAATTAGGATACTTTTTATCTCACAGTAACCTATTTATTGGATTTTTGTTCTCATAACATACGTTAAATCAAGAAAATAGTATCTTAGCTTGGCAAATTCTCACATTTTTACTAAGAGATACACTGTGGTAGGGGTTGCTGTGTAAAAAGTTCCAGGGACAAAAACCCTATGTAGGGTCCTGTAAAAATGAATCCTTGAATAGTCTAGGTGTGGAATGTCACATTTTCTATGCTCTGAATACTGCATGATAAATCCTACAAAAATTACAGTAGCTTCTGCATGCTTAAGTGAAAGCTCTGTAAAAATCGCAGACTCAGTCGTTGCACCAATTGTTCTGTACAAAAAGAACAATGATCTAACAGCAACTATGCAATATATTTTTCATAATTAACTGTTACATAAAATTGGCTGAAAATTTTACAGCAAGCACATCTTTCCCTGATGTGCCTAAATCCAAAATTTCATGACCAGAAACCAACCATTGTAGTAATTACTCTTAAATCGTATCGATTGCCATTTCCACGACTTAAACTTGTGCATTCATGTAGAATCGACGACTCTCGCCGACGGAACTTACGAGCTGGTGCCCGCGTCTGAGAGTGAGCAGCGTGAAGCCCAAGCGAATCTAACTGAAGCTCTTGAAGACCCGAGCCCAAGTTCGGAAGAGCCCCAAGCGAACTGCGAAGGCAAGCCCCGGAGCATAACCCATCTCTTTCCTAAATTATGCAGCTCATTACTCCTTGCCTGTGCATTAAGTTTATAGGAGTTGAATGAAAACTTAGTTGCATGATGTTAGGAACCCTTGCTTGAAAACTAGACGTGAGGTTCGATAGAATGCTGTGCTAATAGGACTCCGGTAAAAGTCGAGTGATTTCCTGTCACTCGCGAGAAAATAGGAGTTGAATGTCTACTACGCGCTGCAATCATAAAGACACGGACGGGCTATGGAACAATGGTTACGATTGAGGCCCGTGTGTCTAGTGAAAAATGCTAAGGCCGCAGGGTGTGGTAGTGATGGTTAAGTCTTTGAACGTACTAAACACATGCCGAGATTATGGGAATCGGTAAGCTTAAGTACCTGATTGGCCCGGCAAGTGGACAACAACCTACCCTTTGAACTTCGGTCCCATGTGCATATGGCGAGTGCAGAGAGTGGTCACGACCCGGCGCCGAACCGTGGCGTGGGGCTCTTGTACTCTCGGAGGGTAGCCTCGATCCACAACCCGGAAAGAAAGGGGAAAAGTTGCACGTGTGACTCTGGGAGTAGCCACGTGACGTGTGTTTAGGTTTCCCTTGCAAGGTTAAGAAATTCGATTCGAATCGTCCGTTTCTCACGGCTATTGAGACTGCTTAACCATTTTTACCCACAGAGTAAGAAGAGGAACAATGAGGATGAATGAACTGGTTGGATGAAAACTTAATGTTCCACCATGTATGCTTTTGGATAGTTGCTTATCTAGAATGGTTAACGAAACTAGAATCTTGAGCTAAAAGTTGAAAGTAAGGACCCACTTGTAGATGCTTTTCGGCAAAACAAACCCCTGTGCCAAAAAGCCTTGCATGTTTAGAGTCGGTGGAGTAGATTCCACTACACGGGTAAGTCTTGCCGAGTATTAGTATACTCAGCCTTGCTTGTAACTCGATTTCAGGTGAGACCCTTGAAGATATGATTGCTAGCTTGACTTGGCCCTGCACTCTTCCCCCTGGTTGGTCGGTGGAATGGGATACGCCCCCGTCCAACGGAGATAATGCCGAGTGATGTCTCGTACGGGCTTCGTCGAGACATTATGTATCGTCGAGTAGCTTCCGCTATTTATTTTTCCGCTGCAACCTAAACTCCGAAGAACTTATCAATTATGAGCATTGGAGTATTTGGTTTCTAAACTCAAAACTTGGTCTGTAATATTTACTTATGCTAATGTTGTAATATTTGCTGGAATGTGGTATTCTCTGGGCTCATCTTCGCGTGAGCATTTGTATGTACGGCGCTCGATCCGATTACCGTGGTTGTATCGGGAGGTTATACCCGACAGACCAGTGGATTACTCCGTTTGAAGTGTAAGGTTAACCGAAATTGCCCTAATGGTGATGGTTAATACACTTGAGCCGGATTAATTCAGGTGGTTCTGCCACAGACATCATCGGAGGCAGAGCTCGATGGAATTGGGTGTGAAGCAATTTCCTCGTCATCGGGCAGGGAGACGGCAAAGGAGAAGATGCTGTTGTTAGGGGTGTCTTGCTCCTGTGAGGAAATAAAGTAAAGGGTAGGCAAGCAGTAAAAGGAAATCGGCCGATTCTAATGGTAAGTTTGTTACCTCCTTAAAGCGAATTTCTCTTGCCTGCGCCGGTGGAAGCGTTTCCCTTATCTCAGGGGCTGGTGTAGTTGGCTCGTCGGAAGAAGAAGATTCAACGATTACTAGTGCTCCGCTTGGACCAGCTTCCTGAAAAGGATATAAAAGAAGATCCTGTGAGTATGCTATGGGAAATTGAGATAGGATGGTGTGAAAAATTTGCCATGCCTCTGTGGATCTCCCAGCCGATGTCTGTTGTGGGGTTGTAGTTATCATACCCAAATCGGCCTGCATCAAGATCGGTTAAGTTTTCTAAACATTAAGAGATCAAGGTAAGTGATCATTTACCTCGATGATAGGAGCTGCTGGAGTTTCGGCGCCCACTTGGGACGTAGCCGATTGCTGCGGAGATTGCGGTGGAATAGCTTGTGCAGCCTGGCAGAGGAAGAGAGTTAATGTCAGTAGAAGATTTGAACAATATATGAGATACGTAAGATTACCTGAACAGCTTCTACTAATAGCGATGCTGCAGCTGCCCCGACTTCGGCAGTGACTTGGGGATCGGCCATCTCGACAACTGGCAAAGGTAAAGGGATTGGAGTCTCGGCCGGTGTCACCGCCATTTGGTCGGCCGATCTGATACGGGGAATCTCGGCTGATGCCACTGCCATCTGGTCGGCCGATCCGATACGAGGAACCTCAGCCGATGCTATTGCCGTCTGATCGGCCGATCCGATGCGAGCTCGCACTCGACGGCTGGTTATCTTCGATGTTGGCCTTTTCGGTGCTCGCTTCGATCGGCCAGTAGAGATATCTTGATGGTTGGAGCATGGAAGCCGATAAGTGGATACAGTGTGTATTGATGATGACTATCTATCGGCCGGCCGCTTCGGCTCCGTATCGGAGGGACATGGCTTTCAGACTGAGAAGATGAACGTGAGTTAATAACAAGATGACAATATGGAAAGAAATAGCATTGGAATCGGCTGAGAAAAAGGACATACCGTCGCATTTGGATCAATGTTCTCTGGGTCCAGAATGTTGCAATAAGACGATGGAGATTTGCAGAAAAGATGTTGCTTCCATTCTGCCCACCATAATTTGAATTGCTGGGTGGCGAAAGAAGCAACTGACCAATTATTGAGGTCAATAGTACTGGAATCGGATACTAGGTCGCACAGCCGGCTGTAATCAAGACTTGAGGTTAGTTCATCTCTGAATTTCGCTTGACCGGCAAAGTAGACGCGAATCGGCAGTTGGCCAAAACCCAGTTGCCTTGCCGCAGCCGATGGATTGTAGAACTCGTAGGTGGGAGAGTCCTTTTCTGAGAAGAAATTGGCTGGCAGAATCCCCGGCTTGATCAAGACATCCATAAGCTCTCTGTCAAAAGTATGGGTGGAGAAGTCGTAGCTTATGGGTAATTCAAAAATTGGCTCCACTGCTTGATATGGATGCCAGCTGATGGTCTCTTCACTAAGGCCATTATAAAAACATCTGAAGTACTCAGCTGTGCGGGTAGCAGTAAACTGGCAGCTGGGAAAGGCCGACACCGCTTCTCCAAAAGATCTGCAGCGACGTCGGACAGATGGATTCTCCTCTGACCCAATGTTAGGAAAAGTTTTGGTCTCTGTCCGTTGCTGAGAGACCTTGCTCATGTATAAATTGAGCCAGAGGGTGATAAACCACCAGGGACCGCCAGGGTTCCCGATCGGCTCCCCCTTCGATAGATTGGTGCCGATTTGGTGCATCAGGTAATAGGCCGATCCCAGCAAATGTTTTCCAAGGGGGATGGCCGATCCTTGTGACAAGGCCTCTGCTAAAGCTTGGGTGTTTGAAGAGGGTCCAACTGCTCTGCCACAGAAGAAATGCTTTTCTAGCCACATCATCAAAAAGGCAGTATGCTCCCTCTGTAAGACTGTCCCGGTCTTCATATTTTTGCTAATATACCCTTTCCACCCGCCTATTCCTTTGGTCTCTAGCCGATGTGATGGCTTGAACAGATAATTGAAAGGGGTATCCGCGGAGGAGACATCGAGGCCGGTCAACAGCAAAACATCGGCCAGGGTCGGGGTCATAGGTCCATGTCCGAAAAGGAATGCATTAAGTGCATCAGACCAAAAATAAGAGGCTGCCATGACCAGAGGTTCGTTTCTTTCCATCTGAGACAGAGATAAATCTATGCACTAGCCGATTTTTTGTTCCTCCCACTGAACCTTCCAAGATTTGGCCACCCTCTGGTACCATTCTCTCCACCCGGGGGTTTCGTTTGGCCAGGATCTGAAAGTGCCTACCCAGTGATCTAAGTCCATGGATGATTGCTTAAAAGGGATTCTATGAGTTTCTAGGCTGATCAGGTCCGTTGGATTGGGGTTCCCCATAGGGCCCAAACAGATGAGGTCAGGGGATTCTGAGAGTGGAATGGTAATTCGGTGCCTAAGTGCCTAAAAAAGGGAAAAGGGGAAGAAACTGAGAAAGGATCCGGAAAGTACTGAAGCAGTAGAAAAGCGAAAAGGGAAAATTTTGAGCATTTACCTCTGAGATGGAAATCATCGTCGCCGATGGAACCGCTAGGGAAGCCGCCGATTGGGCCGCCGCCGCGGAAGGAGTTGCCGATGGAGCTTCCGTGGATGGAGCGGTCGCTGATGGTGACGCCATTGGAGGGTTGGAGCAGGTCGCGGATGAGATCGCCGGGAAGGGGGAAGCACTTGGAGACCAAGAGAGCTTGGAGGAAGACGAACAGTGGTTCGTTGGAAAAGAATGCTAGATTTGTGGGGAAGAGTAGGCAGAGAAGGCCAGTACTTAGGAAAAATCGGGAGAGCGAGGGCAAAGATGGTATTTTTACCGCGCCGTTTACACGAATTCCAGGGGAGCAGTCGTTTCGCGCGCTCAATCTGAGGAAATTGCAATCATTATGCCGCGGAACGGAAGGAGATTTTTACTGCGCCCGTTTCGGAGGAAAGGATTAAAGAAAGAGTTTTGGACAAAAAGTTATGTTTTACTCCGAAACTGGGGGGCATGTGTTGACGCCAGATTTTGACACGTGTTGAATCGGCGTCAGGAGGAGAAGATTGGCCGATGCGGCAGATCTGAAGGCTACAGTAAGGAATCGGCCGATTGAGGTAACAGTTGAAAATCGGCCGATTGGTGATACAGCTTGCGCCAACAGGATGGGACTATTTCGGAGGGTCCTGATCAAAAGTTTGTCAACAGGGCACGCTAAGTCGGTCAAGGAGCAATTGAAGGGAATCCTGATTGGATTAGGCAACGGCGGCGGAAGATTCTGCGGGAGTCCGTTTCCTTTAAAAGTTCTTATAGATATAGTAGTTTTCCTGTCTTTTAAATAAGGTTGTAATAAGTCGTGATCGACCAGGAGTCCTAGTTTTAGGGTATAAATAGGAGTCGTCAGGGTCTTGCAAAGGATCAACACATCAATCAACAACAATACTTCTACTTTTCCAGCAATTTATTTTCAAGTCGGCGACTTCGCCAATACTTTTCTTCTTTCACGAGTTCGTACGGATTGGCAGGGCTGCATCAATCAGATCTCCGGCCAATTGGTAGGTTCCGCTTATCGAGTAATATCCGAGCTTTAACTACGGGCGCATCGCTGTGGTTTCGTTTGGATTTATTCACCAGTTATCGATATTTACTAGAATTGCAAGTTTTACCTGTTATTCTAGTATTATCACCAGTTATCCAGCTTGAGATCGGAGTAATCGGCTTCCTCATCGTTCTTCCTCGATTTATCATATTACAGCTGATTAGATCTATTTCAAGTGCTGCCTCTGTAGTAATTGTTTAAATCGCTCTAGCAGTTTTCTTTACAATTACTACATGATTATCGGCTGGTCCATAGCCGATCATCTCTACAGCAAATTAGCCGATTCGCCGCCGACGCGCTCCTGAGGACAGATCGGAACTCCAGCCGATCGAAGCGCCTGGAATTTAATACTTTATTTCCTTGTCAATCAACAGGTCAGATTGACTAGCACGCTGCGCGAACCGCACCAGGGCGATAACCCGAACAGGAGCTAAGCAGATTCTCCCGGGTCGTGTGTCCGACGCTGAAGACCATCGGCCGATTCCTGTCTGGCCGATTTTAGTGCCAACACGATGATTCTCGGAAGTATCATACTTGTTCCAACAAAGTGTCCTTGGGTTCGAAAAAAATTTTCATCGGAACTTCCGACCCACTATCAGAACTTCCGACTATTCACTTGAACCTATATATACCTGTTCGACAGCCCCCTCAAACCCTAACTTTCTCATCACCGACGCCTACACCTCTCCCCTCTCAAAATCTTGCGGGAAACCAAGATTCAACCGTGGGATTTCATTGCTTTGGAGTTCTTTGGATTCTCCACTCTTTGGAACATTCGATCCCCAACATCTCTCTATTGATTCACGCGGGAAATCTTCAAGGTATTTCATTCAAAATCCCCGTGGCCCGATCTCTCAATGTAGAAGGAGTTAGAAGTTTCTTGAATCATGATCTTTTTGGTCCGCTCGGGCCCTGTCGGAAGTTCTGACTTAGGGTTGGAAGTTCCGACACCATCAAAAGTTCCGCCCCCGCGTCGGAAGTTCCGACAAGTGCCTTGTCTATCCCATTTGATTGAGTCTGATCACCCCTATCGAGTCTATCCTAATTTTCATCTTACATAATCAGATGGCTTGTGAAACGAGAGGAAAGCAGAGGGCTTCTTCACCGGAGATTGAATCCTCTCCTTCGGATTCCGAAGCGACTCAAGCAGCTTCGGCTGTGGCTGATCGTACTGGCAAGCGAAAGGCTGTGGCGAAGGCTCCTTTGCGCTCTCATGGTCTTGGAAGACCTGATCCACAGGGTACTTCCGCTCATGGTGCACATCCACGCATGAAGCGCACTTCTGCTCCAGGCACTCACATGTCAGATGCTGGAGAGTCGATAGAATATCTTGAGAGGATCATCCTTCGGATGTAGCCCCCAATTAGGCTAACTGCTTCACAGTTCAATGGGACTCGTCCAGTTGATTACAAAAAGGGCAAGCATGACATCTATGCATTGAGATATGAGGATCCATCTGAATATGCCAAAGAGCAGTAAGGAAATGTTCAATTTTGGATAAACTTTCATGCAGATTGGTATGTGTCAGTGATTCTTTACAAGTCTCATCCCACCACCGAGATGAAATCCATCAACTGGGAGTATCTGTTTGAAACTGACTTGCTGGTGGTGAGGGAAGTCCAAGATGCTTGTAGAAGGATGCATCTCACATCAATCATGTCCTTCAATTGTGATTGGAATGAGGAGGTTATTGCTCAGTTCTACTCCGCTCTCTATGTCAACCGCTCAACCAAGAACTTCCATTGGACTATCCAAGGCAGGCCGTTTTATGTTGAATATGCTTACTTTGCTAGTATTCTTGGGATTTCCATGGTGATCTTACTAGAGAGAGGATACATGAGGAGGAGAATGTGCTTGATGATGGAGAACTTCACTTCATGTATGACAATGCATCTGGTGATATTAAATTTGGGACACTACATGGTTTGACACCTTATTACAAGTTGCTCAACCAACTCTTCCGCTACACTCTATGTCCCAAAAGTGGTGACTCGGACAACATCTCAAACATGTCCAAGAACTTGCTTGCAAGAATGGCTCCCAACAAGAATGAGTTCAGTGTCTTTGACTTCATTTGGGAGGAAATCATCATTTGTTCTGTCTCACCGAAGAAAGGCTGTCATTATGCACCCTATATCTTTGCCATGATTAAAGAAGTGACAAGCATCAATATCTTGACCGATAAGGGCCATCAAGTGTACAAGCCTAAGAAAGTTCAACTTGAGCGCCTTCTCAAGCTTGGAGCACATGCACCTCGCCGCTCCACTCAAGGACCCTCCCATGGTCCTTCGAGCTCTCATGGTCCTTCAAGCTCTCATCATCCTTCAAGTTCTCATGGTCCATCTAGCTCTCAAGGTCCTTCGAGCTCCCGTGGTCCTCCTCCTCGTGCCCCGAAGAAGAAAGGCATAATCAATTTTATTTCTCAAGGTTTGTTTGCATGCTTCAATGTGGGTCGTCACAATGCGCAAGAAATCCATGACCACAAGAAGCATGTGGATGAGCAGCTTCTCAAGATTGAGGCAAGGCAAAAGGAAATCATGGCCAAATATGACATGCCTCACTCACCTCTTCGTGCTCCTATGGATTTTCCTCCTCCACCGACCTTCTACAGCCCTTGGGAAGAAATGGGTGGACCTTCCATGATGTTTGGTGCTCCCCAAGTTGATGAGGATGAAATTGAAGAAGACTTGGGTGGGCGTGAGGAGTCGGATGAGGACGAAGAAGAGAACATTCCCGCTGCCAACACACCCACCGATGAGGAAGAAGATGATGCAAAAGATGACAACGACGATGATGAGTAGTGGCTATGGAGGGGCCTCTCCTTTTTTGTGCTTGTTGCCAAAGGGGGAGTGAGCTCACCATAGGCTTTCTGGCTGGATGCTTTATCTATCTTAGCTTCGCCTTTGAAACATTGAAACTTTAAACTCTTGTGCTTGTGGACTAATGAGGCTTGTATTTGTGTAATATGTGGTGTGCCAAGTGAGATTTTTAATGTTGTAAGACTTAATTGAGTTTCTCTATGCTAGTGTGATTTTAGAACCTTATTGCTTTTGTGATGCTCATGACTTTTGACTTGGTGTTTGTTCATTTCCACTTTATTGTTGTGATATATATTGTCATGTGCATCACGTTGATATTTATCACACGTTGCACCCCATGAATGCAATTATATAGAAGAAATCTTTCTTAATATGTGCAAATAGCATTTGAGGCTATTTTTGTATCTATCTTGATGAATGCACATATCAAGGGGGAGTTCAACTATATAATTGAATTCAAAATGTTTTACTGAATTTATTGTGAGCTTTAATTGTGTTGTCATCAATCACCAAAAAGGGGGAGATTGAAAGTGCATTTGGCCCCCCAAGTGGGTTTTGGTGTTGATGACATACAAAATTAAGGAGCTAATGAGTTTATCGAGTTTTGGACAGGTTAAAATTCAATGAAATGAAATAGAGCGAGAAAAGACGCCAAATTTGATTAAAGGAGGGTGTTGGTCTTAAAAGAAGATCCTTACTTATTTTATACCTTGAATTTGAGTTTAGGGAACACCGTACTATTAAGAGGGATGTGAATGGATAGCATGAAGATGTCAAATTGCTCATTTGAGATACTAACCATCAAGGGGAGATACAAAATCACACACTTGTGCACCTAGTTTTCTGTCTGTTTCAATGTGTGTTGAAAGTTCCGACCCTAGGTCGGAAGTTCCGACACTTCGGAAGAAGCTAGATTCTTCCGACAAGGGGTCCTCGGCCAGCTGTTTTAAAATTGTCTGAAGTTCTGACCTTGTGTCAGAAGTTCCGACAATCACTTAACCAGTGCACTAACGGCTAGTTTTTGGGGCTTGGGTATTTATACCCCCTCAGCCCTCCTTTTACTTGCTGCTGACTCCACACGCAAGAATACCTCCAAGAACACTCATTCCACTCCCCAAATCCTTCCTTGAGCTAATCCTTTAGCTGATTTGACGTAGGGCTTGGGTGAGAGCAAGATTGAGGTGTGAGACTTAACCATTTGAGTGTGAGGGCAGCCAAGTTCATCTCAAGAGCACTTGAAGCATATTCATCCATCGATTCACGTTTGTTACACTTGAAGCTTGCTTCTAGATGGTTTGGTGTCGCCCGTGGAGCATCCTCTCGTGTGTGTGCGCCTCGGGAAGTTTGTATTACTCTATCCTTTGTGGATTTCATAGTAAGTGACTCAATCCTCCTTTGTGGTTGATTGAGTGAGGTAAAGGGTTAGTGAAGACCCGGCTCTTTGTGAGCTCCTCAACGGAGACGTAGCTTGCTTAGTGGAAGTGAACTTCGGAAACAAATCTCTTGTGTCTTGTGGTTATTGCATTTATTTAGTTCTTGTTGACCTAGAGCTTATTTTGTGCCGATCTACGTACTTGAGTTGTTGTGCTTGCAAAGATCATCTGCAGAAGTCTCCTAGTATCATTGTGCAATTTTTGATTCAGCCAGGTTCTGCAGTTTCAAGTTTAATTTTGAATTTCGTATAAGAACTTTAGTTTTGTCGGAAGTTCCGGTCCAGTGTCGGAAGTTCCGACACATTTAATTCCTGCGAAGAATTTTTCAGGTTTTTCAGCTATGCCTATTCACCCCCCCCCCCCCCCCCCCCTCGAGGCATCACCAAGATCCTTTCAGGTGTCTAAACTAGACTTTACATTTGGTTGTGGTATACCACACGGTTTGTTGAGAAAGGTAGTAGGTGATGATATCCCTGTTCACCCTCCGTAATCCTCCCCGTCCGGGTATAGCGCAGTAGCCGTATTATCGGAGCGACCTGGTTTCATCTAGGGGAAGCCGGTAGCCCGAAGTAAATAATTAGGATAGTTCTATCTTATCTTGAATTCTTTGCAATAGAAATCATCTCTACCCCTTTCCTCTAGCCAGTGTTGTGTGCTTGGACGAACCTGAACCTTAGATAATATACTCACATTTCTCAATGGAATACGATACCTTAGAATACTCCTGGATGAAAGCTACAACGGTATATGTACGCTTGCAGATTTATTTGTGATCGTTAAAAATACCAACAATGAGCAAGGTGTTGTTGCCTTGTGTTTGGTTCTTGGAGTGAACCAACCTTATAAGTTTGGTGCGCTGGCCCATGGGAGTCTTAGTGGCTCGCCGGTAATTCATCGACCCTCTAGCTTGGTGTGGAGCGGCAACAACGACCGTGTACGGGGGATGAGGAGACCGTTTCCTTGGTGGAGCATATCCTTGGTGGATCTCCGACGTGGATTAGGATTGACATTTGCCTACCGATACCACGTGATAAAATCACCATATTGAGTCTGCATCGCTCTAGTCCACTCATTTATGTTTCCGCATTTCATACTTGCAACTTATGTGCCTTTACTCCGCATTTCATACTTGCAACTTATGTGTCTTTACTCTCTTAGAGTAGTTCCTTGATAGGATTGGCTCTAGGTTGCAAATCACTTGTTGGGTGGGTGTAATCACTTGTGGAATCCTAGTTGCACATTTAAATATCATGGTTTAGCTTATGTTTTGTGCAAAGTAGTGGAAGCCCTAGGTTAAGGTTTCAAGTTTGTATAAGACCTCATTCGGCAGGCCTGTCTTTATTCCAGACCTGTCTTGATCCCAAACCAGGAACGAGTGGATCTTGGCCTGTCACTCATTCATGGTCATCAGCCATTCATGGCCAGGATAAAAAACCAGAGTTTAAATAGCCTGTTCGGCTGCACAGGAATTAAATCAGGGCACAAATGCAGTAGTAGAAAATCAGAGTTGCACAACACAGCACAGGCTAGTAGAAAACTATTCTTGCTTGGCATAAATCAGAGTATTGCACATCACAAGCATAAATCATAGTATTGCACAGGAAAGGCTAGTAGAAGGTTACTATTCTCCACACCACAGGACAGGACAGCCTAACATTTCCTGTTCGACATAAATAAGAGTACATCAATGTAATGAAAGCAGAGGTGAACATTTTGCACTTCCGGATTGCAGAACACCTGAAAGCCACATTCCGAGTTGCAGAACACCTGAAAGCCACGTTCCAACTGTAATGCAGAACAGATACAATGTCCTCTTGCACTCCTTTTGCATTCCATCCGACCTGAAACAAAATCGCAGAGCTAAAAACCAATTGAAGGCCATCATGGTGCTGTAAGCATGACCATCCAAGTCACAACAAATTCAGCAGAGCTAAAAAAGAGCTTTTACCTCTGGAAGCTGAGACTCATGTAACACCCTAATTTTCAAATTAGGAATCTAAATAAATTTTTCTAGATTATCTTCAGGATCCATAAGGTTTTATTCAAGTTCTTTTGATTTTAGAGCATTTACCGTGAATTAATAATAATTTACTTAACCATAAAAAGAAATATAAGAAAATATAGGTCTTGTGCATTTCATGCCGCGTTGCATTGTTTTATTGCTTATCTTCAATTTGAATTTAAATTTCAAATTCAAATTCAAATGCATTTGGTTGTTTTTCTTTTTCCCTCTTTTTCTCTCTTGGCCCGGCCCGTTTCCTTCTCTCCCTCCCCTTTCTTTTCTTCCTCACACGAGGCCCAGCGCAACCGGCCTTTTTCCTTTTCTCCTGCGCGGCCCAGCGGCCCAGCCACACCGCTTCCTTCTCTCCCGGCTCAAATCGGCACCTCCCTCTCCCGGCTCAAATCGGCACCTCCCTCTCCCGGCCCAAATCGGCGTCTCCCTCTCCTCTCCCTTTACCCCTCACCGCCAGGCGAGCCCCGCCCGTCGGGGCCGTCCCCGACCTCGAGCCAGACTCGGGCTCGACCCCGAGTCTGGCCGCGGCACGACACCGCCCCGCCCGCGCGGCACCCTAGGCCCGCACGTCGAGGCGCCTCGGCCGCCCCTATAAAGCTGTCGCCCAGCGCCCTCGTTTCCCCTAATCCGCAGCCGCCATCCTCGCTCGCAAAACCCTAGCCGCGCAAGCCGCAGCCGCCGCAGCTCGGACGCCCAACTCCATCGCTGCCTCGCCACTCCTCCGTCACCGCGAGCCGCCGCCGAAGTTCTGCGTTGTGGTGAGGAGCATCGCCGGCCTATTTCCACCCTCTTCCTTCGCCTTCCCGCGCGCGCAATCTCTCGCCGAAGCTCCGCCGCCGCGCGCCACCGTCGTGCGCCCCTCTCCGGCCCCCGCCTTGCCCAACCAAGCCCCTAATTCCCCTCCTCGTTCTCGTTCTCCCAGGCCAGACCCGAGCCGAAATTGTGGCCGGAATCGCGTTTACGCGATTTCCCGGCGAGTCCGCCGCCACCCGCCGCCGCGAGCCGCCGCCGCCGGCACCAGCGCCGCCGCCCGAGCCGCCCCAGCCAGCGCAGCCGTTGGATCTCGATCCGACGGGTGAGATCTAATCTAACCTGAGTCAAATAACCCGTACCGGTTAAACCCTAGCTCTTTTTACAAAAGAAATCCTAGGTTTTCTCGAAATCAACCCGCAGTCCAGAACATTTCTAAAGTATTCACGAGTAGATCCTTTTTCTTCTATTTAAACCCCTGATCTTTTCTAAAATAGAACCTGCCATCCTTAGCCCCTCTGTTTTTCAATCTAAACCCTAGATCTAAGGTTTAATTATGTTTTAGCCCTCGGTTTCTTTGTCCAGAGCCCTTTTAGTTTCAAATCTTCTACAAATAAGCCCCTGGAATCATGTTTTGGCCATAACATCTTCATTTTAACTCCGTTTTCATTGATTCTCGCGCTCACGCGACCCTTGCGACGTATACAGTAGCTTTACAATGATGTTTTGCTCTGTTTATATTGTTTGGTGTACTGTTTATTATTTATTGTACTTGTTTGTTTGTATGTACCTGTGTGTGGCGTTAGACGGTGCGCAGTTCGAGGATCCGCAAGAGCAAGGCTTTGAAGACACCCCTGAGTAGCAGCAGTTCTTTGAAGAAGGCAAGTGGTCCTTGATCATATTCCGGTCCTAATAACTTCTAAACACACACAATTACTTTATATGCATGCATGTGTCTATAATATGATGGATCCCAAATTAAGGATATGCCTAGTTTCTTTTGAAATTCCTTGATTAAACCTGGGTTGTTTATTTTATGTTGTAGCTACACTAGTTGCTTTAACTTAGACTTTGGTTGGATAACCTGGAAATTATGCTACGCTTGTTTTACTTCACATTCTGGAATACCTTTAAGGCGATAATTATAAAATCATTGCATTAATTGGAACATGGAGAACCACCCAGGAAAATAGTGCAACAACAATACTACATGGCTCTGGTCTTGGCTAATTAATTAGAAATTTTAGCTTATGATGATCTTACCGAAAGGCAGTAGGGGTTGCATCATCGGGGTACAGCTCGGTCCTCTTGAGGCTTTATGATATGTGGTCCATGGCTAAGGCACGTCCTCATTAGGGAGGGTTATGACCACTTTGACTTGAAATCTTAGCGGATTGTCATAAGTTAGGGAATCTTTGTAAAGGCCTCGTAGTGAATCCCTGCCACTCACCTCGAAAGTGTTTAAGGGCTTTGCAAACCCAGGCATTAAGGGAAACACGAAATGTGGGTAAAGTGTACAACCTCTGCAGAGTGAAAACTGATATCCCTCACATGATAATTGAACTTAAAGATGATCTAAATTGATTTTCTTTATTTATGTTGTTGATTTTATCTCTGTTATTTATTTAAGGGTTGGTATATACTTACACTTAGTTAATGCATGCTAAATAAAACTTGATCAACTAAAAATGCTTATCGCAGTCAAACCATGTCAGCTTTTCCTTGCTTTTGGCCTTGCATGTCATATAATTTACTCCACTTGCTGAGTACCAACCATAAGTGTACTCACGCTTGATTTATTAAAATAAATGCTGCTCAGAACATGATAATTGTCCGGAGTTCCCTGAAGATTTTGAGGAGTTCTAGGCCATATGTCTCCCAGTCATCTGCCTGTGAAGTTGAAGTCCGCTGCTAGTTATAAACGTTTATTTATTCGGTTAAGATTAAGACTTTCGGTCATGTAATAAAGTACTATAATACTCTCTTTCGTTATGATATTGTTTCGGATATACACTTGTATCGTCTATCATATGTGTGAAACTTGATCCTGGCGCACATATAAGATGCATTCGGTTACTTTCCAAAAACCAGGTGTGACAACTCAACTCAAATAAGTATAGTGTGCATGCATAAATTTTCAAGTATAGTGTTCAAAGATTCATAGTTGTATTTCCATTCATACAGAACCCCAAATTATCCAAAATGATTAACTTAATATGTTCTTTGATTGATTAACTTAATATGTGCTATCTGCAAGTGAAGTTTTGCAAAATAGAATGGCACACTTGAACATTGTGCAAATAGAATGGCAGACAAGAGCGTCTAGAAGTGGCATCAAGCTTGAGGTTTGACCTACTAGACCATCCAATATAACACAAGGAGAATAAACAACATCATGTCATCGTCTTCTTCCTCCCTCCTCTTTCTAATACGATCTCGCAATAACATACTCATTGTAGAATTAAAGCATATAAATTTATAACTAGATAGATATATGAAAAAAAAATCCAAACTGACTGATCAGCAAAGCATTGTTGTAAATTACTGATAGTGCAATTTCATAAATGAGATAATCTGAATTAACTAGTGCGATACCTTTTGGAGTTGCTACCGGATCCCAAGAGGGGGGAGCTTCACCTTCCCCAACTCTAAAAAGAGCTGGAGGGATCTACAAGTAACAATAAAAAACCACAAGTCACTAAAAAAACACAAGGTACAAAAAATATAAAGGCTAGAATTTGTTAAGGAAAAAACCACAAGTTACAACTCTGATTATAAAACTCCTAAGATTTTTTTAGGTTCCACTTCAGCTTTCCTGTTAGCACTCTGTTTTCTTTGCAGCAAAGTGAACATAAATATTTCAGCAGTACAAGAAACAAACACCGAAGAGCTTCATTGTTTGCTACTCCATTAGGTCAATATAGAATCATGCTGCAATGAACATAAATATCTGGAAGCAAAGAAGATATTGTTCATCATCTGAAAACAAAATGAATCCAAACTCTACAATTGATAGAGGCTAAACGAGCTACTTCAAATCATGCATGATGAGGTTTCAACTGCTGTACCAAATGTTAGCATCCAAAGTTGCTTTTTTTAAATGATATATGAAATTCCGATAAGGCACATAATTTTTTCTATCTGCTTGCTAGTAGCTTGGCTCATGCATCACCTAATCCAATCATAAACATTCTCCCTTGTCATGCTCATGCCAACGTCGATAAGATGCATGCCATCTTTCTGAAACAATGCTTGCAAGTTGCGTGCTGGATGCCCGACTTGACTCACTGTTTAAACCACTAGTGCCCCCTCTTTGAAATTTTTGTATTCACAAAATTTCTATAAAATTTTTCAGTTCCAAACAAGCACTGACAGGAGTACTACTCAATCAAACAAGCTAGTAATAGGGTGGTTAGACAGATCAAATCTCTCCCTCTCTCTCTCTCCTCTTTGCTCTTTGGATTTTAGCAGCAGCAGCAGCAGCGCTCCATCAGATTCAGCTTAACCAAATCCCCACGTCCGTACGCACATTAATGCGCACACTCGCCATATCCACGATCCCAACCAGCCCAAACAAACTAGGTTCCTCCCCGGCCGGTTCTATTCTAGTCTAGATTTCAAGCAGAGAGAGGAGGGAGGGCGCCAGATGTGATCCGCGATGACATGCCCACATGAGGACAAACCAAACTCTAGCTAGGATATCATCATCATCACCATCGCCCCTCATCTGATTCTCACCTCACCCCCGCTGGATCGATCCCACCCGTCTTCTCCGCGGCGCCTACAACTCCCCACTGCTCCAAGGCCCTACCCATCTCTCGCTCCCTCGTACTGAGAGATCCAAGAACCAAGAACCCTAGAGGAGGGAGAGAAGAGGAGGATGGAGGGGAGAGAGAGGGGATCACCAGCGAGAAGGAGGATGCGCCGTCGTCACCTCGCGACCGAGCCATCTCCTCGCGCTGCTGCCGCGCCATCTCCTCTCGCCCTCGCTCCTGTCGCTAGGCAGGATCCGTTCCGAAGGGTGGGAGGTCTGGCTCCGTTCCAGGCCATGGTGGGGAGCGGAAACGCCAATCCGGGCCTGTTTCCATTCGAAACCAGGCCAAAACTAACGGGCCATCCGACTTGCATCCGGTTTTTGTAACACCCTAGGTGTTTACAATCCTAATCAAGAAAACCTAAACATAGCATCATGCATAATAACCTAGCATCATTGAAATAATGCATCTAATTATGTGTGTGCATATGCATGTGTATGAATGTGCATGTGCATGTGTATGTATGTGTGTATGTAAGGTTTTTCTTTTTGTGTTTATAACCTTTTCATGCTCCACATTTTATGACAAATGTAGCATAAAAACACACTCATATTTTAGTACCTTACAAAATGTACTCCAAACACCATTTGCAAATTCAAATGTTTAACACAAGAAATGACTAGTAATTCAAATCCTAGTAGTTTTCAATTTAAAATAACATTTATACCGAAGCTCAAATGTACTTTGGGCTAAAACAAAAGTTGTAGATTTTCAAATTCCCTACAACTTTCATGTTTAGAGTTTTTCAAGTTCCTGTTCGAAATTTTGAGAAAAACTAACTTGAGTCCCGACCCTTCTCTCTCTCTCCCTCTCTCTTCTCTCCCCTCCCCTGTTCTGTCCCGTCGAGGGGCAGCGGCCGCCGGCCACTTCGCCGACGATGCCTGCCCCGGAAAGCCGCGCCAAGGTGCGACCCCCAACGGGCCCCGACCAGCCACCAACCCAGCCTGCTGCCGGCAATTTGCCGCGCCCCGTATCCCGCCCCAGCCAGCTCGCACGTGCCACGTGGTCGTCGATTCCCGACGACCGAGCCACGACGCGCCGGTGACACCGCGCCCTTGCCTCGACCTTGCCCCGGCTGCGCCTCCCTCCGTTGTGTCGCGCCCAGCTCCTCCTCCTCCCCCTGTGGACCTATAAAAGGGCTGCACTGAGCCCCTGCTCACACGCGCCCGAGAACCACCACCACCCCGCCATTAACGCCGCCACTCGACCTCGCCATCGAGGCCCACTTTCCGCTCCTCCTCCGCCCAAACCGAGGCTCTAAACGGGCCGCCCTCGACCTGCTGGTTCTCTCCAACTTCCCCACGCCACCCTCCCTCGCCGGACTACCGCCGCCCATCGCCCGCACCTCGGTGGAGCTTCTGCTCACTGCCGGCAGCCCAACTCCGGTGACCCCAACCCCAACCGAGCACACCTACAGGTTCCCCTCGACCTCCTAGTGCTCCCCCACCCCTTTCCCCTCGCCGCCGACTAGTTTCCTCGTCGGGATTTGACCGCCGACCATGGGAGCCCCGCCTAGGGACTACATTGCACTCGCCAAGTTCCTTTTAGTGTCCTTTCGGTTAGATCCAGGGACCTATCTGCGAGTACCCGAGTACTTTTTGTTTTCAAGAGGCTGTCACATGTAAAATCAATTTAAAATCATACAAAAATCAGAAAAATGCAAACTAAAACTTTTTGTGACCCTCTTGATGAATCCGACTACTTTTGCACAGATGGATGACTAGTTACAAACTAAAACTTGATCTAAAATTAATCATATTTTAAAAAGCCCATAAATGTATCTCTTGATCTAGGATAGTACTGTGAATGATTTTTGGACTATAAGCTAATCTCTACTTGTTAAGACTTGAGTAAAAATTTCAAGGCCAAAATATGTCTGTACGAGTAGTTTTTGTTTGATCTTGTTTGATGTGCTATTTTGCTAGAGTTATTTGTTCATGCGGTTCTATAGATATTTTAGGGTTCAAACTATTACAGTAGAGTAACTTTGATGCATAAAAGCTACGGAAAAAGTTTGGAACCTTTTACCTCTGTCTAACTTGCTCATATGTTTTTAGTTAAGAAAATTACATTAAAACAAAGTAACTAGTTCTGTTGCTTAGAAAAATATGAAATTTTAACCAGAGACTACCTTTGGGTAGAATATCATGATGGAAAAGTTTGAGATACAGAAACCTTGTGGAACTACCTGTAGAAATAAATCTTGATTAATGTAGATGTATGTTGACTTATTTTCTATCCAATGTATCTTGCACACTAAAACCTAAAAAATTTATAGTAGACTCACCATAAGTTTAGAAGTACTCAATAAAATGTTGAGAGCTAGTTCTTGCATGGTTTGTTCTGTATAAATAGATCTTTATCCTAGCAGTAGCTGTTTAATGTATTTTTCATGATTAATCTGCTAAATGAAAATGGCTAAAATTTTTACAGTGGATTTGTACTTAAGTTATGTGCTCTGCATAAAAATCTCAGCACCAGAAAATACCTCTACGAGTAGTTTTATTTTAATCAATGTTTACTTTTGAAAAATGGCCGTTTATGGAAGAACAAAACCACTCACTCCTTAATGAAGTTAGTTAATCTAGAAAAGTACTCGATAAATGACTGCCCAAGGAAAAGAAAATGAAGTGCTTGAAAACTTACTTGACTTTTGTTGATTGACTACTTTATAGTGAAATAGTTATTTATCTTGTACCTTTAAAACCACTCATACATGTGCATTCATATAGAATCGACAACTCTCGCCGACGGAACCTACGAGCTGGTGCCCGAGTCCGAGAGTGAGCAGCGTGAAGCTCAATTTAATATAACTGAAGTTTCTGAAGACCCGAACCAATATTCGGAAGAACCCCCGACTAGTTTTGCTCAAGAAGGCAAGCCCCAGAGCATAACCCCTACTTTTAAACTTATGCAACTTTTATTTATATATGGTATTGTGCATTAAGTTTTTAGGAGTTGATTGAAACCCTAGTTGCATGATCCTAGTACCTATGATATGAATACTAGTCTGTGTCGGTCGCTAGATTGCCATGCTAATAGGACTCCGGTAAAGTCAAGTGATTTCCTGTCACTCGCAAGATATATCATAAGATCGACGGACGGGGCTATGTTACGATATTCCTGTTGATGATTGAGGCCCCGTCTGTTTAGCTAAAATGCAAAGGTCGTGGTGTGTGGTAGTGGTGGTTAAGTTTTTGAACGTACTAACCACATGCCGAGAATATGGTAATCGGTAAGCTTAAATACCTGATCGGACCGGCGAGTGGACAATAGCCTCACCCTCTTGACGTTGTTCCCATGGGCACATGGTGAGTGCAAGAGCAGCCACGGCCCGGCGTCGTACCGTGGTTCGTGGACCTCTATACTCGAGGGGGTTGGCCCTGATCCACAACCCGGGAAGAAAGGGGAAAAGTTGAACGTGTGACTCTATGAGTAACCACGTGACGTGTGTTTAGGTTTCCCTTGCAAAGTTAAGAAATTCGATTCGAATCATCCGTTTCTCGCGGCCATTAGAGTAAGAAGAGGAACAATGATGATGATTAATTTGGTTGGATGCTCAGTTAATTATTTTTCCACTATGTGTGATTTGGATAGTTGCTTACCTAGAATGGTTAATCAACTATAACTTGATGCTAAAACTTGAAAACAAGGACTCACTCTTAGAGTCTTTTTGGCAAAAACTACCCTCAGCCAAAAGCCTTGCATGTTTAGAAGTCGGCTAAGTATATACTACTAGTCGGGCAAGCCTTGCTGAGTATTAGTATACTCAGCCTTGGTTGTGGCTTTGTTTTCAGGTGAGACCTTTGAGGATATGGTTGCTAGTTTGACTTGGCCGTGTACGCTTCCTCCTGGTTCATCGGTGGAATGGATCCGTCCTCGGCCAACGATGTTAACGTTGAATGATGTCATGTACGGGCTTCATCATGATATCTTATATCATCGTTAGAACTATCGTTTATTTTTCGCTGCACTATTAAACTCTAAAAGTACTTGTTTATGCATGAAGTCGAACTTGGTTTGTAATAATAATTCATGTTGAATTCTATGATGTAAAAATTGTGGATTGTTGTGATCTCTGGGCTCACCTTCGTGTGGGTTGTATGTATGCATTGTTTCAATCGAAATTCCAGTGGTTGCATCGGGATGTTACCCAACAGACTGTCGTCTTACTCCGTTTTAAGTGCGGGTTAGCCTGGATTGCCTCTATGGTGATGGTTAGTACACTTAAGCCGGATTAATTCGGGCGGTTCTGCCACAGTTTCTATCCGGGCCGGCGTCATCCACCCGGAACGGGCCCGAAACAGCCCGATCCGGCTGCAACCGAAGGAGGCCTAATTCACCCCGTTTCCCTCGTAGGCATACAAGCACCGATTGCTTTCAGTCATGAATAATTTTGGATGCCCACATGTACATAACTAAACACGTGCTAATATACACAGATTATAGGCATGCTATGAGCTGAAGAACGGAGGAAGTTCATTGTCAGCAAATCTAGATTTTTTGTTTGAATATTCATTGAGCCGTTTCATTTGCTTAGGAATGTAGATCTCCATGCTAAAGCTTTTTCACGCATATCGTTTCAGAAACATCCACATGTCCGGGGAAGCTTCCCCGTGGACCGTATTGTCTGTGCCTTGTCCCTGACCTTTCTCTCCACGTTCCTCCTCTTCTCCGCTGTCAACTTCGATGCTATAGCCACCTTGTTGATCCTCGACATCTCCTCATTGTTCTCCTCCAGGGCCTTAGCGCGCTTCCTTTCCGAGTCGCTCTGCAACATAAGATATCTTAGGTCAATTTATTGATGTACAAAGTTATGTTTCACAAACCACATTTAATGGAATGGAACGGAATGTTGTGCAGTCATGTGGTGAATTAACCTCATCTTTCAGTTCCTTTTGCCGCCTGGCCTTGGCCTTCTTCTCGGCCTCCCATTCGGTAATGGTGTCCATGGTCTCGTTGTACCTAGCACGAATTAGTGGCAGACAAGTTGAATGTTGTCTTGAAATCAGTACTATAACAAATGATTTTTTTTTGAAATAAACTATAACAAATGATGTAAGCACCAAAAATTGGTCACCACTTACCGCTTCTTGATTTTCGCCAACTTCTCCTTCTCCCAAGCGTCTGCCATTGCCTCGGCTTCACTGGAAAAAGCCATTCCAGGGGTGGCAACTCTACTCTCTCTACTGGAATATGAGCTCATTGGCTTGGCTGTGGTGGCTGCTGTTGGTGGCAGCATCTGATTCCCTTCATCTTGCTCAAATTTTCTGCTTCCTTTCTTTTCTGGTCCTTTTCGGGCGAAACTCGCTTCCTTCTTTTTGCTTGGGACAGAATCATTCAAAAACTTATCCGCCAAATTTTCATCAGATGAAATTACAGCTTTTGGCTTCTTCTGTGCCGGTCTTAACGGCCTCCTCACCGACACATTAACTGAAATTCACTCAAATGATGCCATTATTTGTGGACCGATTTTTTCCAGCTACATAAAGTCAGCACAAAAGAAAAGGAATTATATGTATACCTCTTGGTTCGTCATCGTAGGCATCGTCTATGGGCTCTTTCCCACTAAACCATTTTGTAGATCTGCTGCCTTCAATAGGCCTTTTAAAGCTTTCACCTCTCTTGGGTGGTGACTTGGACTGCGGGGTGATCTGAGACTCCCCAAGTGAAGGAGGCTTCTTTCCAGACCCTACCTTCCCCGCCATGGGCTTCCCTTCGATTCCAAACTTCTCTGCAATAGGCATCTCTTGAGACGCTAGCCTCTCCTCCTTTCGTGCAACAATAGCATACGCCACTGCTGCCACCGTGGCTGCATACGCTGCATCGTATTCGTCCGCATTACTCATTAGTCCTAGACAACAACGTCGCTAACATGGATCAGTCACCTTCCTCGACGATTTCAACCGCTTCAGCATCAATAAGATGTATCAGTTATTTTATACCGTACCTCTACCAAAACTTGTGCTTTCATGAGATGGAACTGGTATAGTGTCGCCACCACCATTATCTTCCTGCCTCACCCCAGAAAACCTAACCCTGGAGAGAGGAAACCAGTATTACAAAACATTGTTGTGGATTCCGATAGAAGATGAATGGTTTCTGCGGATGCTATTACTATGATATTGAAACATCCTATGTCAGCTCCAGTTTGAGGATCACAAATCTCTTATGAAGAACTAATGCAAGAAGAATAGAAAGCGAAGGAATCAAACACCCATAAAGTTTACAATTCGAGCAGCAAAATAGAGCAACCGAATAGATGAAACTATAAAATGGTTTCATGCAAAGCTACCTCAGATGTTTCATGTCGCCATCCATGGCGCAAGATCGATTTCTTAACCACCAAGAGCTCTTCGTATGTGTAATGCACTCCTCCAAACTCATAAACTTAAGTGATAAGCTATGCAGTTCACCACCAAATTGCCTGCAAGTATACATATATAGAGAGAGAATGGTTAGAGACAGTAAGAGATCTAAGGCACGAAAGGACTTGTCTTGGAGAGAAGCAACAGAGGTTAGAGAGAGTAAGAGAATCGCTTTGCCCTGTCGAATTCTTTAAGAATCTCTCGGCCTTTTAGCTTGCTTCGTGTGATAGCTACTGCTGCCTGTAGCTTCTTGTCTCCTTTCTGAATTTTTTTATGTCTTACTCTGTAGTGCAGTTTTACCTTGCCGCGCCAGGAGTCAAATGTTGCGAATGAGTTATTTGTGTTGGATTCACTGATCAAGATATGTATCTCTTTGATGTTCTCATCAGCACTTTTGACCGTTTGCGTACAAATGATCCAAGCGATTGCCTAGTTTATTTATTCAAAACTCGCAAAACTATCCATTCAAATTAACTGATAAAACATTGTTATGCTAGCTAGAGCCCACGGTAAAAGCATCATCTTCCACGGTTCAATTGACTTCATGCAGCCTACTTAGTGCAGAAAATATTTAGTGCAAACCACTTCTTTGGTGGTATGTGAAAACTCTAAAAATGCGTACCAAGAAGTTTTCAAACAAATTGAAAGGTCATGCATCCGTAGTGTATCCATATTTATACTTCCATTGCAAAAGTTGTGATGCAAACTTGTTTTGTAAATATTCAAACGGAATTTTATCTTCTAGTGCACATCTCTTACTAGGATTCAAGGACCAAAAGATGGCCAGTGAAGCAGGCCACGTCGGCGGCCATTCCCGGCCGTCGGAACGGCCGGGCGGACGGCCGGGCGGATGGCTCGGATCCTGCGAGTCCCCGTCATTTTGCAAAATAGCCCTCGGACTTTAGATAAATCAACCCGCAATCCGGCCTCCTCTCTCAGGTAATTTTGTGAAAAAAACCCACAACGTTTCTCAAAATCAACCCGTAGTCAAACCTTCCCGGTGCAGGAAAATTTGCAAAGAAAATCTTAAATTTTTAAAAAATCAACCTGCCGTCCTGGTCCTCTCTTAAAAATATTTTTAGAAAAAACCTCAGATTTTAATTAAATCAAACCACAACTCATTCTATCCATTACTTCTACACGAGCAAATATTATACGTACAACTTGAACACCAAAACGCGTTAAAATCAAAAGTTGTTCAATATAGAATTTGATCAAAATTCAAAAACTACAACTTCATTATAGAGCAAATTTTAAAATTCAAAACGCTTTCGCAATTCGTTTGCACAAATGCTTGCATGCGATCCATCGTACCTACAAATGGAAACCAAAACGTCTTCAAATTCAAAAGTGTTCAATACAAAATTTGCTCAGAATTTTAAAATCTACAGCTTTATTATATAGTACAATTTTAAATTCAAAGCACTTTTACAATTCATCCGCATAAATATTTACGTAAGATCCATGCTACCTACGATTCGGACACCAAAACGTCTTTACCTCAAAAAGTTTTAAATACAAAAATTACTCAAAATTTCAAACCAAAAGCTTTGCTACACAACAAATTTTTAAAATAAATGACAACTAAAAATACTATAACCAAAAACACTAAATATAACAAAAAAAGATAATTTCATTTCCATACCAAAATAATATTCTATTTAAATAGTAGTGTCACGGTAATAAAAAGTCCAAAATATACACCAAGAACAATAACAGACTATAGATCATGATACATACGCATACAATAATTACTACTCAGTGCATGAACTAAAGTTTGTATCAACTACAATCCGACGATACGAAATACGGGTCCTGTGCGGCTTTGCTACGCGCCTTTCTGGTGCACATGAAAATTTTTAATTTTGTATGATTTTTTTCTAGATTGAGTTTGCATATCTACTTTTCCAACAAAATATATAAATGGACTCAGTATGGATGTGTATCATTTCAATATTTTTTTAAAACCTTCTATATGGTTTCACGATTCCACCAAGTAGTTTGCACTGAATATTCTCTACACGGTGGTAGGTAACGATGCCGTGCACTACAAGTCTCCATGCAAACCTGAGCCGCATGCAAAGTATGACAAGGTATAACAGAAATTCACTTCCGATGTAGAAACATTCCATACTCCATCCAGTAACATTTAGAAGCGTGTTTAATAACAGAAAACAGCACACTTCACAGGTCGTAGACGTCATGTTATCCAAGCCTTTGAATTTTGAACCCGATCATGTACAGGGCAAATCAACTTAGACACCCAACCATGACCTGGAACACAGTACCAGGCCAATGGCAAAGCACATGGCAGATTTGATTCAGACTTGGAAAATGCTTCACGTCCAGTCGTCCAATAGCAAGCGCAGAGGATCCAATTAACTAACTTCTTAGCATATAATACGCACAAAAACGTCCGGGTTAAATTGGCACAGCATACCATAACATAACATCGAAGTTTACGCGCACTCAGCACAAGGACTACATCACAAGAGTGCCAGACTAACAATTCACTACTGAATCGAGCTACAGATATATCTAGCACAAAAAAAATGCTACATTAAATACATCTCCATCCGTTCCAAGCATAGGGGCAGCACAGGCAACTGAACACAGTAGCTTCAATGTGTCGAGGTGGGGTTATAACGAAGGTGCTGCTCATAGTATTCTATAAGCTGCAAACGAGAAAGATAATTGTTGTGGGGTGATAATTCATTTTTCCTTAATCAAGTGAAATGAGAAGATAATGAAAACATACCACTAAGGGCTCCTTAGCTTTCAACTGCTTATCATCTACTAATACTTCTGTTCCATCAGACCTGTTCATCATGTTTGTGGAAGTGTATAAGAGAAACACATGGCACACTCAATTGCAACAGAAGTTTTGCAGTACTAGCAAAAAATATACAGAACCAGAAATCACATGGCACACTCAATTGCAACAATACTGCAGGATGAAAAATTCAACATGGCATAACAACAACTACCTCCGTCCTAAATATACGGGATTCTGGCCATGCACCTGTACAAGTACTTGTCCAGGTGCATAGCTAGAACCCCTTATATTTCAGGACAGAGATAGTAGATAGGATGATTGCTGGTCCATGATAACAGCCAGATAATCTGACCCACAATTGCGTACATTTGAAAACCTGATTGATATGCTACTTCAAAACGGTCTAAACGGCCGTTTAAACGGCACCTAAACGGTAAACGGACATAGGCTGTGTTGTTTAGGCTGTAAACAGCACCTAAACGGTAAACAGACATAAACTGTGTTGTTTAGGCTGTAAACGGTTTATTAAATGGCTGACAGTTTAGACGGTCAAAAAATTGAAGAAAACGGTCTAAACGGCCTAAACAGAACGGAATTAAACGCTATTAGGCGGGCTAAACGGCCATTTAACACACTGTTCAGGCTAACAAAAGCTAATATGCTTGCATTCTTACATGCATACATATTTATACTTATTTTTTTTACATAAATAAATATGCATACATGATTTGTTTCGTGCATAAGTATTATACTTGATGTTTTACATGCATAAATACATATATTTGTTAGAATAACTAATTTTCAAGCCATAAACAAGTATATTTTGGTGATATAATACAAAACCGTTTAGCCCATTTAACTCCGTTTAAACACTGTTTAAACCGTCTAAACGCTAAACAAAGAGTGACCGACTATTTACCGTTTAGCGTTTAGGATAACACTGCATCTATTTTGGCTAAAGACCATGGATTACAAATTTATTTGAAAGACATTTCCAAACCTGACTGCGACAATGTATATAGAGCTGGATAAATTGAGCGATCACGCAATTTATTCCAAGGGACATGGACGAGCTCCTTGCCAGTGTTATGTGCAGCCCATTAGGGCCCATGCAAAGTAGTAGTGCTAAACTAGGTTTCGTAGGGCCGGCGAGGTACAGTGAATAGTATGGTGCTTTACTGTTCATGCAGGTCCTAGGGTGGGTCCGTCTGTTAGAGATTAGGTTAGATTAGTCTGAGTTGTTATCTGTTTCCTTAATTCTAGAGATAGGTTCCTTAGAGGTCAAGTCATCTCATCTATATACAGATGGGGTTTGTATCCGTTTTGATTAAGCAAGGAACCTAATCTCCAACAGACAGACCCACCCTAGGACCGGAATGAACAGTACAGCGCTGTACTATTCACGTGAACAGTGCCACGCCGGTCCTAGGAAACCTATTTTGGCGCTGCTACTTTGCATGGGCCCTAATGGGCTGGACATGGCAATCGATGCTTCATAGTAACCCACAACATAACCATATTGTATAATTTGGAACATGTCACCATTTGTCACTTCTATTCAAATTTTGGCTCCCTGCTTGAATATAGAGTAGGGTTTCATACCAAAAAGCAAGTTCATTCTAAAAATCGGGAACAGAATCCCAGAAGGGTAAACTGGAATCTTTAAATACATACTTTAAGCTCACAAGTTTCCAAAACAAACTTTCGAATATTCATATCAAGCTAGGTAATTCTCATATGTTGGAGGCCACTTCCAATCCATAGAACCACAAATAGTTCATAGCAATGTCAACATTTGTTACTATACACGTTTGTTAGAAAGGTGGTCCTTCCATACCAAATTATCATCTTTACTATTTGATGATACCAATGTATTTGTTAGAAAAAATTAATCACATAGAAAATATGTAATCCCCAAAAATGAGGTACACTAAAAATGCAAATTTAAACGCTCCCCCCCTCTTGGAATGACCACTTCCAATTATCTTAATAACATTGGCCTAACTACATTATCAAATCCATTCCACAGGAAACTCAAGATATTAAATATTACAATAAACAAAATAAAAAATTTGAATGTTTTACTTAAGGAAATTAAGGTATACCCAAGATTAACAGATTAAGGGATTGATTCAAAAAATAGTGTACAAGAATTAATACGTAGCAAAACTATCAAGAACGCCCTACACCTTCATCCTCTCCATATCTGACCTAGCTTCACCTTCAATATTAAATTCGCTAAAAAAACTCTATTACAAATTTCCTAATGGTTAAGATAAATGCATGGACATTGATCTGCATAGGTACTCTGGTACAGAGATAAACTATTTGAGTTTTAAATTAGTTTGCATATTTCATTATCAGCTACAGCTAAAGGCCTTAGAACAAGACATTAAGAAGGTGATACAAAAGAATTTGGATGAAAAATTCTGGTTCCTATTGCCATACAATTCCAAAAATGGTTCAAAGGATGCACCATATTTTTTAGGGGACTACCACTGAGGACAGTAAACCGAGCACTATAGTCTGAGAACTGGTGTTTTTAGTGTTGCATAAAGTATGATTTCTTGTGGACTTATGATATTTCTCTAATTAGGCAGGGAGCAACCACAAAATACAACATAGAATCAGTAAGTGAAAATTAAACTTGGTAGAGAGTCAGCAGCTAAGACCAGTGGACTAAGGAAGAAGGTATGGCATTAATCACCTGAGTGCCTTGAATGTTATTGCAACTTGCTGCACGCCATCCAAAACAGTAGCAAAATAGCGCACTGGCTTGATGATCTTGAGGATCTTAGGATTATGAATTTGGCTAGCAGAGTCCTCCCCCTTGTTCTTATCACCAGTTTCTCCTTCTGTGGAATCAACATACTCGTTGCCTGGCTTGTCACTTGTGCCTCCTTGCTCTTGTATTGCTGCTTCATCCTGCTTGAACCTCCTAACACACCCAGACTTACGCTTCTTTGCACCAGTTATCTGGCCACCCTGAGATGGGGGTGCTTGTACTGAATTTTCCACCTTCGATGAACCATTTGCAGGATGATGCTCGTCTTGTTGGTCAGTCAAGCTAACAGATAGAGGAACCCCTTGTGATGGAAACCCAACTGAAACCACACCGGAACTACCCTCCTGTACTACTCTTTGCCCAAGCACATTCACTGATGCCTCGAGTTCACCAAACAAGGTCTTGTTACCATTATTACTGGCTCTCCTACTACTTGTCCTGCAGGGCAATTTCTTGGGCTCTGGGGCATGAGGTCCTTTCATGGACCGGGCCTCCGACCGAGGTGGGCGACCCCGTTTTCCCCGAGAAGGGTTAGGATCTGATGTTGGAGTAGTTGCAGTCTTACGTTTTCGCTTCCGAGAGGACCTTGGCGACCGTGACCTGCATTGAACAAACCACCAGTACATTAGACAATGTCATCTTCTGTAAATGTGAAAATAATGCTGAAGAGGGAAGTGCTTCACATTTATACCTCTTATCAAAAGCATCAACAATGTCCGAGCAGGCCTTCAGGTTTTCAAGGGGTTCCCATGTGTTAGCACTCTCCGGCCATCCACGCCTTACAAATGACATCAGATTGTTAGGGGTATAGAATTCAGCTTTCAATCCGTAGACCACAATCAAGGAAAGAAAGAGCAATCAGGCATACACAATGAATCTATTGAATGAAGCGGAAATGAAGTTAGAGGAAGACATGACTCAATGCCTACCAAATTTGACCACCAAATTGCAAGATGCAGCAACATACGCTCTATTTAACAGCACAAGTAAAAGAACTTCAGTAGAACATTGCCACATTGCCAAACCGCCATTCTTGAGTGTGGAGTTCACAACTTAACATCGACTCGGCACTAGAAACGTCCCGAGAGCATGGACAGAGGGTAGATCGACGAAACCAAGCCATGCTGATAATCGAATGCAGAACACCACCAGCAGATTAAAATTATAGACCAGACGAGGAAAAGCATTCCATAAAACAAAAAATAAATAAAACAACGAAACTTTCCAGAGGAATTCAACGCAAGCCGCTTCTTCGATCCCCATCCAAGACGCAAATGTAGCGCAGTAAACACCAGACCAGGCCCAGAAGAAACAAATGGGGCGAGAATCCGCACTACTGAGTATCTACGAAACGCGACCCAATCCAAGCAAGAATCAAGTAGTAAGCAGCGCTACGAGTAACCGGGAATTCAAAAAAAGAGAATAGATTGATAGAGGAAGCGGCTTGACTAACCACTTGACGAGGTACTGGAGCTGGCCCTTGCGGAGGCGGCGGCGGCGGATGGCCTCGATCTCGAAGTAGCCCTCGGCCAGCTTCGGCGGCTCCACGGCGTCCTGCGCCGCCGTCTCCGCCTCGGCCCCGGCCCCGGCCTCATCTTCCTCACCTTCCCCTTCTTCCGTCTGCTCCTGTTCCTCCCCCTCTTCCTCCTCGCCCTCAGTCTGTTCCTCCGCCTCTTCTTCGTCCTCCTCTAGAGCCTCCGCCAGATCGCCGGAATCCTTCCTGCTCCGGCCCATGGCGAATCTTGCTTCAACTCGCCGCGCCGGCCGCACGTTCGCCTGGTGCTCCCCAAATCGTTGGCGGATCTTGTGCAGATTTTTGCTGATGAGCGCTCTAGTTGTTGGAGCCGCCTTTTCTTGGAGGGATTTGGGAGGAACAGGGCAGGGCTGTACGGCGTGACGTTTCTGTAGCAGGCAGGCTAGCAGCAAGGCCAAGGCAGAAGAGGCCCTGGATCAACTCTTTTTTGTTTCCATTTTTACCCCTATATGCGTGTGTCAGGCGTGAGCGTCGCCCGGGCATCCTCGGAAACGCAGCGACTCGCTTGCAGGCTGCAGTTACAGTAGACCGCGCGGAGCATATTTATGGAAGTGGATAGGTCAGAAAGTGAAGGAACAGTATTACAGAAATGAGTGACAAACGTTAAAATGCTCGAGTTTGGTAAGAGCTAAAGTGCTAAACAATTCAAATGTGATGAAACCTAATGGTGAGTTCGTGACTATCTTTAGCATGTTTTTTATTAAGAAAAGAATTACAGCGATGCAACTATTAGAAAGTGCTTGTAGTGCCGAAATACAAAGCATCACTAAGCTAGTGGCAAGTGACCTAGCGCTCACGACCCTACAAACAACTGGATCCGCTAAAATATACATCATCACCATGGTAGCGGTGGCAAAGCATCCACCAAACGACAAGATCAGGCAGCGGCAAAGAATTCGCCCAAACCAAGAGGGCAGCGAACCATCCGCTAAGACATAGGGACAATCATGGCAAAGGATCGGTCAACATTCGCGAGAATAGACGACCAGCGGCAAAGCATCCGCCAGAATAGCGATCGGCGGCAAAGCATCCGCAATATCCGAGGCAACAAGTTGACCGCTGCAGATCAAACGAACAACCAAGGCAACCCGAAAGTGAATAAGCAACCATGGCAATGGAACTGATGAGGCACGCGGGAACAACCGGAAGCTTCTTCTCCGAGCAGACGGCGCTCACCACAACCATTGAAAGAACAAGACCCGGTGCCCAAAGATACTGATAGAACGACTGCCCAAAGACGGCCACCGAGAAACATCAACGCGGGTTGCTGCAGTAGAGGCAGAGAGGATGACCCCGACCAACCCTCGGCCCCACGCCCACACCGGCAGCGATGGCCGACGACGGGGAAGCAGTCCTAGGGTTGGGATGCACAGATCCTCAACCAAGGGTGGACGAATCCGGTCCCCCCGGCGATGAAGCCAAACCCCTCCCCGCCCCCCCCCCCCCCCCCTCCAACCCCCTGAAGCGCACACGGCAGGGTGGAGCCAGAGGGATGGTCGCAACGTCAGTCTGGGTGGTGAGGCAAAAAGAGAAAGGAGAGGGAGGGAGGAGGCAAACTGGCCACCTTCAATGCAACTGCAGGCCACCGCCGCTGCGCTGCTGGCCGGTCGTGGCGGCGACCACGAGAGGGGACAAAGGAGCCTAGTTATTAGGACCGGACCGGTAATCGAACCGGTCAGGGCGTCGGTTCAATGGTTCACAGGTCCAACCGTTATGAACCGGTTGAACCACCGGTTCAAAAGTTTTAGACCGTTGAACTGAACCGGCCAAGGATACTTTGAACCGGTCATATATATATGTATATACACACACAAATAATTGTCAGTAAATACTGAATAATGGACAGTTGATCATAAGAAAAAAAACTCATAAATAACACAATTATATAACCAAATTGGTTGCATTCAAGGTTCAACATGTCAAGCACAAATTCAAATAACAAGTTGACAACAGGAGCCTTACAGAATTACAATTTATAGAAGTACAGGATAGCACAGAGCACACAAGCTCACAAGAAAAGCTAAAAGTTCACAACTCAATAACATAAGCTCAATAACTAGTAAAATGGCACCCAATCATATTCAGTTTCTAGTAAATCATTATGAGCACTTGTTTCGGGATCTTCATCCAACACCATATTCAGATCATCAAGTGCATTTTCATGTCCAGGGGCCATAACTTCACCTTCGTCCATGGCATCAGCCTCAGCCTCATCTAAATTTAGCACTAAATCTAAAAAATGAAAAACGGTTAGATGCTAGCATTGGCAAACATATATGTTGAAATGGTCTTGATTTTACAAGAGTACTTGATAAGTTGACATTACCATCACTGCATTGTATACTTAAAGCAGCCAATTCACTTCGGAACTCATTCAGCTCTTCCGAGTTGAGGCGAGATGGGTTATCTTCTAAAATCCATGCTTCATTTCCCTTCTGAATTTTTTCCAAACTGATTGGGTCATAATTTCTAGTAGTTGTTTTGGACCTAATGCAGAAAATTTTGAATATAGGCATGTATTATTTCTGGAAATGAACTGAACAGCAAGACAATGAATGTAAACAAGCAAAATAAAGGGTACCTTTGATGTAGTCTCAAGTTGCAATCAACATACACAATATCATTTAGCCTTTGATGCTCAAGTCTGTTTCTCTTTTTGGAGTGCACATGCTCAAACATGCTCCAATTCCTCTCACATTCAGAAGCACTACAAGTTTGACTTAAAACACGCAAGCCTAGCTTTTGTAAATTTGGTGCACTGCAGCCATATGTTTGCCACCACTCATCTATGTAAAAAAAAAATAAATTACAACTTGCTGGAATTTAATGGGAAAGATAACAATATAACACAAGGAGACTCACCAGCAAGCATGTGTTGTCGATCATTTTTAGCGGTTGAACGCCCAAAGTCACCTTCTCCCATTCTAAAAATTCTCATCTCTCTCGTTAAAGAACTTCGAAGAGCAAAATCTTTCCCAGCATATTTCTCAATCACATCAAGAACCCCAGAAGTAGTGAAATTGTACCTCTCTTTCAGCTCATCATTATACTGGTTGTTAGGATTAAACCAAAATCCAGCAGCATGAAGATTCTTATCAAAGTGTTTATCCCACCTTGCATCTATGTACTCTAAAAAGGGTCTAACTAACTCTCTCTTTCTCTGAAACCTCTTCACAATTTCATCTCTTGAAGCATGGAAGGCTGCAAATAGATAACCCATGGCAGGTGGCTCATCGCTGTCCACAATTCTCAACACCCGAACAACTGGTTCTGATAATTGACAAATAATAGCACAATCTTTCCAAAAGGATTGATCTAGCACAGCTTTCATAAACCTTTTCCCTTGTGTTTCCTTACTATATGCAGAAGTTGTCCACTCTTTGGAGATAACCATTGCATGAAGATCAGCCTTATGCTTGTATATGCTTTGCAATGCAACAAAATTAGTAGCAAAACGAGTTTGTGCTGGACGAAGAATCTCATGACCTTTAGTGAATTTCCTCATCAGATATAATGGATAGCAGTGGTTGTAGATATATTTTGTAATAGATGATGCATGGGCTACAATAGTCTTCACTAAATTTTTCTTGCCAAAGTCAGACAGTATTAAATTCAAACAATGGGTGGCACAAGGGGACCAATAAATTGATGGAAACTCATCTTCTAACCTTCTACTAGCAGCAACCATGTTTGAGGCATTATCAGTGACAAAATGAACAACATGTTCAGGACCAACACAATTGACTACATCTTTAAATAATCTGAACAAGTAATCTGCAGTTTTGGAAGCTTCTGTGGCATCAACAGACTTGAGAAAGACCATACCTTTGGGACAGTAGACCAAAAAGTTGATGAGTGTCCTTCTCTTCCTATCAGTCCATCCATCAGCCATAACGGTGCAACCAGTTTCCCTCCAGGTTTTGCGGAATCCATCAACAAAGTTCCTAGTTTCCTGAACACATTTTGCAAGCAATGGACCATGCAACTGATTGAAATTTGGCCCCTTGTATCCAGAACCATATGCACACACAGCATCAAGCATTGATTGATAAAACAATGAGTTACTTGCATTAAATGGAATAGATGCATCAATAAACCATTTTGTCACACACAAATCAGTCTTCAACTTCACTTCTTCTCCTTGAAGCACACTCTTTATTGTAGGTTGATCTCTTGGGTTGGTTCTGGGCTTGAAGTACTTGCCAATACTAGGAGTAGTAGGACCTCTTTTTCTCCCTCTATTTGGTGCAGCTGCAACACGACGGGTTGGGGCAGTACCAGCATTGGAGACCTCACATGATGCTGCTTCTTCTTCTTCTACTTCTATCGGTTCTGGACCATATGGGTGCCCTTCCACATAGTCCTCTTGTGCCTTCTTTTTCTTGGCATTCCAATCTGAGATATTTTGATACATTGTATGCTGAACCTCAGGGTTAACGCTTCTACATTCAGCCACATTTCCAGGCCATTAGCTAAATGTTCCTTAAAACGATGGATACCTCCTCCTTTAAATTCCACGTTACACTACATGCACTTGATCTTCTTTGTTCCATCTTCAATATATTGTGTACAATATCCCCATGCTAGATCAGTTTTTCTTCTTGTCTTTGCTACTGTTTCTGCCTCTGGAGCACTAGGCGTTGAACTTAGGGTACTGTTAACTGTAGTTGGCGTTTCTGAAGAACCCACTGTGAAGGTAAACCCATAATGAGCAAAACAGCAAAGTATATCCATTTAATATCCTACCCATTAACCTACTGAGTTGCATGCAAGTTTAATACTCTGATTAATCTGTGAACTCTCAACTCAAGTCTTAATGCACACTATACAAATTGAATCAAGAAAGTACCGTTGGCCATGTTCTGTTGGCTTTGTTTCCTTGTGGAGCGAGATGCCGATGGAGCCGTGGAGGGCTGAAGCAGTGGAGCACTCACAGTCACTGGAGCTTGGAGCGTTGTGCTGCCCCCGGCCGCCGGATCGCGCAGACACGCACCCGCTGAGGCGCCGAGAAGGCGAGAACAGGCCGCACTGCTGCAAACCTGCAGGGGACGGGGCGACGCCGGGTTCATGGCTTCAGGCTATCGATGAGTTGCAGGCAAAGAATGAGCAGGGGATGAGATGGAGCGCTGCCTCTTACCGTCTTACAAAGAACAGGTAGGCCAGCATGGGCTCGACGCCTCCACGTCAACGTTTGCCGTTGCTCTCTTCACCACCAGCAAAGTTGTTGCGCCGCCGCCCCCCGCCGCCCATTTCTTCTTGCAGATGCGCCGCCGCTTACGGCTGTTGAAACAATTCCCTCCCAGCCTGGTTGCTCATAACTCTAAATGTGAGAAAAATTCAACCTTTCCAGTTATACCCCTGGTTGGATAAGGCTCCACTGAATCGACAGAGGGGCAAAACTGGTAAAAGATGAAACCGTTCCGGTTCGTATGGAACCGGCCGGTTCACCAGTTCCATATAAAAACGGCCGGTTCAACCGGTTTTTACCGTTCGATTGCACGGATGGTCTTTTAAGTGAACCGGACCGCTGTAGTCTCTGGTTTGCGGTTTTTTGGGTCCGACCGGCGGTCCGGTCCGGTCCTAATAACTAGGCTAAGGAGTGGGGCTAGCGGAGGCGCGGTATCGCCCTCTTGTTGCCGGGGAGCGCAGAACGGGAAACCGGACCGATCATCGAAAATGTAGTGGTAGTGGTTCACTGGTTTGTTGGTTCAACCAGTGGATTGACCGGTTAAACTTGTTTAAGTATAGCATATATTTTAAACACCACTTGAGCTCGATTTGCCGTGGTGGCGGGCGTGCTTGAGATCGATTTGTCGGCATCTTAGCTTGATTCTGCCTCGCTTGAGCTCGATTTGACGGTGGTGCAGACAGGCATGCGGAGCTTGATTCTTGAGAGGCCATGGACGTGCAGGCGGAGCTGATTCTGAAGGTGAGTTGTGCTTGTGCGGTGGCTCTACATGAACTGAGCTTGCCGAGATTCAACTGCAAGCGCACGGACTAGCACCTCCGAGGATGACCTCCGGCACAGGCTGCCCCTTTAACTATCCGTGGTCAACTTTCCCAGTGATCTTGCCCGTGGTGGCAAGCCACGGTGCTTCTCATGCCCAGACGGCAACGGCAATGGCCCGCTTGAGGACCACGATCTCGGTTTCTTTTGTTTTCGGGAAAATTAATTTTTTGCTTCCCATTCCTCGAGGACTGCTTGAGCACGAGCATCTCACAATCTTTTTTCAATATCCACAAGTTCTTTTGATAATCACATAATATGTGTTTCTTTACTCTTATTTGATGACTTGTGAAATCTCATGGAGTACGTCGTCATAGAATAAAGAAGGTTAAGAGATATGGGGTGACTTCACCTAGAATGAATACAGTGTCATTCTATCACATTGTGCGGTCAAACAAACATAAGCATAGCAATCTAGGCTAGATCAAGCGACCAAAATCAAACATATGCCTATTGTATTGCATAAGCTAGCCTTGCATAACTTCTGTCCAAGCTTATACTAAGCCAAGTAATCAATTGTCGGATTTGTAGTCAGGAAAGTCCACCCGGGGTATCCTCGGATGGTAGATTTGAGGTGAGAGAGATCGCATGGACAAGAACCTTGATGGTCACACAAGATGCAAGGATTGAACAGGTTTAGGCCGCTTGGAGCGTAACACCCTATGTCATGTCTCGGTTGCTGTATTGGATTGCTTGAACTCAACGAAGCACAGGGCTACGACGAGTCGTGTGCTAGGGTTTACAACTGGTTGGATTTGATTCTCTATGGGTACCCCCACGGACACCTTATATAGTCTGATAGCCATGAGTTACAAGTTAGATCAGGAACCTACTAGGGGGTTGTATTACAAGGAATTGACTTGAATTAGGTTCCAACTGCTAGGATGTAGAATCCGACACAGATCCGATCCATGAAGGACCTACCACGCACTTCACGTAGCTCGATCCAGTGCCTTGCACACATGGAATAATATTGTTGGCATTTCTTAAGTCTTTAGACTAATTCCTAAAGTGCACGGAACACCATTGTAGCATTTCACTCAGAAGTATTCCAGAGTATCGTATTTCCCATGGGAAGCAATTGAGCGATGGATACTATATTATCAGCCATCTAAATATTATCAACTATTCCAAGCAACTGACATTATTATCAGTCATCTAAATATTATCAACTATTCCAAGCAACTGACATGGAAGCTATGATAAGATAATGGCACACATCCTCACTACAAGGATAAAGGTAGCCAAACAAGACAAGAGCACGGTTCCTATGATGGGTCATTCTCATTCCAAGATGCAAGAAATACATGCTAAGGCAGCACTGCTCGAGAGATAAGGTAGCGAGGGAGACGGCTTACTATAGTACCTAGAGGTAGTAGGAATTTGAACTAGCATTATCTTTTATTCACTTCAGGGCCTTAGGAAGGAACTCAGACAGGGGTGAGAAAGGGAGTTCCGAACAGTCGTCTACTACTCCTATGAAACTACCTGAACATGGTGGACTACGAAGGACGAACAATGCTGTCACCACCTACCGCCAACCACACAGTTCTGTGGGGTAGGACACAACCCAAGGTAACTATCAAGCCAAAGCACCATGCTTCAGCAATCTAGTCACTTACTCCTACCGTGATATGTGGTAGAGAGCGCTCACAAATAGGTAGGACTTGCTACCTTCGCCGACAAGGGATCCCGTGAATGAAAAGAGAATGCTAGAGAACAACCCAGCTACTTAGCTCTAAACTATTCTGGTACTAATCTAGATAAAAAGTACTATGGAATGTAAATTGACATGGTATAAATGCGGAAAAGATCACTATATTAAATAGACAAAGTCTTACGAAAAACTAAAGATACGATGGAACTCATACAACTCATATATAGATGTTGACAACCATTGAAACACGTTGTGACCGTCAACTTCTCGGAAATAAAATAGAGCTTTTCACCATGTTCTACACATATTTTATTTAAACTAACCAAATTCCATAAATTGTGGATGATTTGTGATTGCAGGAGCACGTGGTACAAAATTCAAGCAAAATGGGTGAAAACCCAGGCCGACCGGCCTGGCACCTCCACAAAATGCCACGTCATTGATCCATGGCGAAGAAAACACACTCAATGTACCCGTAGGCCGTGCAATCAACGACTTTTTGATCATATGGACCGAAAGGCCTAGCACTTGGATTGAAGGGCCCACACATCTGGAAAACATGCACAACTGTCACCAATGCCGGTTGTGGGCAAGTAATTAAGTCCGATGAAAACTAATGATAGTTGATCAGGCGACCTGGACGGCCTCCACTTTCATGCCAAGTCAAGACGGCGCCCTTGGCAGTTCAGCTAACCGCCTCCAAGAAGCAATCCAAGCCGCAAGATCAAGAGGTAGTGCATCGGAAGTCTGATCTAGCTCTTGTATCTTCCCCTTTGACATTTTATCGATATAATTTATCTTCGTTATCTTTCGAGTCAGCTTTGCTTTCTACATTTATTTACCTTTCCATGTTATCTAGCTTGTGTGCGGATGTGCTTTCCTCTAGTTTAGTCTTTGTTCTCTATCTTGTTTGTCAGGATCTTAACTTGCGGGTATTCTCGCCTAGACATGGGAGCTCAAGTTAGTTCCCTAGGTTGAGGGGGATTTCTCTTGTCGGCCACAATAGAAAACCTAACACCGAGTACAGATATGGTGTCTTGGCTTTGTGTTAGCTTGAAGTGTGTTCCACCCCACGGAACAGTGTGGTAGGTGGCATGTAGTAACAACCCTGTCCGTCCTTTGAAGTCCACCACGTTTGGGTGTTTTCATAGCAGTAGTTGATGTTTGCCGTTGGACTCCCCTCTCACCCCTTTCTGCAGTCCTTCCTGCAGTCCTTCCTCTCTTTGGCCGCCGAAGTAAGCTCTAGGTTCCCTATAACTAGTTAAAAGCAAGGTCCAGTCTAGTGAGGTTCGTTCGTTAATTCAGAAGTGTTTTAGGAGTCTTTCTTGCTCGTTGTTCTCCCAGCTGTTTATCGCTCTAAGGTTAGAGTCTCCCATGTCACAGTCATAGTTTGACCCTTATCATATCATATCCTTTACCCCTGTTATATTAGTTGGTTGATATCTCTGGTAAAGTTTATGACTCGCTTCTTCGATACTCTTTAACCATAGTGCTTCCCCAAGAAAATTTACGATACCCTGTAATACTACAAGGTGAAATGTACAGCGGTAATTCTGTGCGCTTGCGGAATATCAATTCTATTGGGCATAAAAAACTCCAACAAGCATTTCTAGTGCCGTTGCCAGGGAAGCAATTGGCTAAAGATATTGATGAATAGTTTGATAAATTTACAGTTTTATCATTGCTAATTTTAGCGGGTTTACCATTGCTCTATTTGTCTTTGTAATTTATGCAGAGCTGTGCATGACCGGTTTCGATCTGCCACAAAACTTCAACTCGAATCCAGAAAGAATTGGGAGAATTGTCCGACGTAGAATCATCCCACCTCATAAGAGACTTTCTCAAGGCCAAGGTTTGACAACACTGACTTTAACAACCATGGCTCAGCAGACACTCCCTCAGTTCTCATCCTCGTCCAACAGTCATATCCCTACTGGATTGAACACCGTCCAAGGCACTGAAGGCTTTGAACTGAAGAATGGACTTGTCAACATGGTCCAACCAAGTCCCTTCTGCGGTAAGTGTCAGACACGTGCCCATGGGACTGTGCACATGGCGTACATCTTACAGGATAAGGGGTGGGACATGGCTCACACCCTACACCAATTGTAACTACTCGTACTATAGTAGAACTACTCGAGCAGTAGTAGAACTAGTTGGATTAGAAGAAAACTACCCGAGTAGTACTCGGGTAGAACTCCTAAGATTTCCATGTAATCCTGTCCCCCCAGACTATATAAGGACGGACAGGGACCCTCCTCGAACAGGACCATGAGGGACAACTTGTGCCTCATGCGAGATCACCCCGATCAACACCTAAGGCAATACAAACAACACACAGGACGTAGGGTATTACATTCTCGGTGACCCGAACCTTTCAAAACTTTGTATTCCTTGCACCTTTGAGTTCCTGATCTCGGCGACACCCTACCTACAAACTCACCACCTCGGGGGTATCCCTCAGTGGGCGTGGCGGTAAAACACCGACAGCTGGTGCGCATCGTCATCAAAATCAATATACTCGGCGCAATGTGATTATCAAAATCGAACGGCATCCCAACGTGGTCCTCTGTCGAGTCCAAGAAAGTTTGGATTTTTGCACAACGCGATGCGTTCGAGTCACAATCCGAAGCAAAGAAGTATTCATCTGCTATTGGCCCAAGATCCGGCGGGTCCTACGAAATTCCGTGTTGTTTCTGCGCAAGGCCGATTGCCCGAGTTTGAGTCCAAAAAGGAAATTGTGAAGCGGCGGCTACAATCAGGGTCAAGCCTATTTCTCGATCTCCACAAAGGAAGTGAAGCTATGACTACTTCGACAAATCGGCAACGCCAACCGGCCAACGACTACTCCGACTACTTGTGTTGACAAGAAAACTAGTCGGGAGTGGGTTTCACACCGTCAACAACTAGTCGGAATCGACTCCGACTAGTCGGGTCTCATCAACAAACCGTCGCGGCTCCATCAACAAGTGATACGGCTTCGACAATTACCCATGAATCAAGATCGAAAACTATCCACGCTCGTCTAATTTCAACGCTTGGGGGCTGGACGCGACAAGGCACTCTATGTGCTTTCGGGAGCCCCGCCAGGTCCCAAGCTCGGGGGCAAGACGCCGCGAAACCTGGACGGCTACCCACGTGAAGACTGAGACCCGATTCAAGGAGGTTTTACGGAGATCTTTAGGGAATTTATTTAACCATTGTCTTGAGTTTTATCTCAAAACAAGGGATTTTTTCCCCAAAGAATTCGTTCAACCACTCGGTCAGGGAGACAAGGAATTTACCCAAAACAGGGCTTGTCCGTTCATCCATATTTCAGCGCCATACAACCACTTTTGTAACAACGCATGTGAAGGATTGCGTAATCTTTTCCTTCGGGCCAACTATGACATCTTCGCATGGCAAACATACGACCTGTCTCGGCCCGCCCAAGGAACTGATCACCCCACGTGAAGGACCTCGTCGTCAATTCCTTCGGGCCAACCGTGATATTTTCGCATGGCAACATGTGAATTCTCATGGTCCGCCCAAGGAATCGACTGAAGCTACCGGCAAGATTTATTTTCGACTAGCTAATTGACCAGTAGTCACCATCACATACATCTAGTACTACTCCGTTTACCAGTTTTCGACTGGTACTACGCATAGTTTACTGAAGGGGCCTCGCTCCCATACTTCCAGTAACGCTCGGATTACTAGTTCACGACTAGTATTCTATGTTACTCAAGGGCCTTCGCTTCCATACTTCCAGTAACACTCCGTTTACTAGTTTTCGACTAGTACTATGCGTAGTTTACTGAAGGGGCCTCGCTCCCATACTTCCAGTAACACTCAGATTACTAGTTCTTGACTAGTATTCTATGTTACTGAAGAGGCCTCGCTCCCATACTTCCAGTAACACTTCGTTTACTAGTTTACGACTAGTACTACGTGTAGTTTACTGCATGGGCCTTGCTCCCATACTTCTAGTACTACTCCGTTTACTGGTTCACGACTGGTATTACATGCAAGTTTACTGAAGGGGCCTCGCTCCCATACTTCGAGTAACACGTCATTTACTAGTTTACGACTAATACTACGTGTAGTTTACTGCATGGGCCTCGCTCCCATACTTCCAGTACTACTCCGTTTACTGGTTCACAACTGGTATTACGTGCAAGTTTACTGAAGGGGCCTCGCTCCCATACTTCCAGTAACACTCCATTTACTAGTTTACGACTGGTACTACATGCAAGTTTACTGCATGGGCCTCGCTCCCATACTTCCAGTACTACTCCGTTTACTGGTTCACGACTGGTATTACGTGCAAGTTTACTGAAGGGACCTTGCCCCATACTTCCAGTAACACTCTATTTACTAGTTCACAACTAGTACTACGTGTAGTTTACTGAAGGGGACTCGCTCCCATACTTCCAGTACAACTCCGTTTACTAGTTCACGACTAGTACTACATGCAGTTTACTGAAGAGGCCTCGCTCCCGAAACACTACGTTTACTAGTTTCTAACTAGTTTTACGCATCGTCAGCTACTTCGACTACTCGTCTCGTCTAAAAAACTAGTCAGAATCGACTCCGACTAGTCGGCTTCATCGACAGTTCAAGATCTAGTAGCAATTTGGCCAATGCCTAGGCTCGGGGGCTGGTGCCACCGACTACTAGGTGTATCTCGTGCGACTTGCCTGGCTCCCATGCTCAGGGGCTGGGTTCGACAAGGCACTCACCGTGCTTTTGGCTGATCATTTAAGCTCTCACATCTTGAAGCTGGACGCTGCAAAACTATTCGGAAGATTCATGGAAGAACCTCATTTAAGAGGCTTTTGAAGATTTATCTCGGAAAGATAATTGTTTAACCATTGTTTCAAGGATTCTATTCCGAAATAAGGGGTTTTTCAAATTTTTAACCTAGAGGTCTTATCTAGCCATTGACTCAGGGAACAAGGGTTGATTTGAGTGGTAATTTAGGGCGCTTTTTGGAGAAGTTATTTGTTTAACCATTTTTAGGGAATTCATCCTGAAAAAAGCGGTTTTTGAATTTCTGAACCAATTTGCCCATCTTAACCATCAAATCTTTACTGTTATATATTGCATGCCACAATTCTTTGGATCCTTTATTCAAAACCTTGAGAATTTGAAGTCAAGGCTCAGGGACTATAGGGACACGTGTCATCAACAACTTTTTTTTTTCAAATGTTTTGGAAGATAAGGACAGAAGATTCAAGACTCATTTGACCCTCAGGCTGATTCTCCGAGTCAACCTAAGGCTCGGGGGCTACTCCATATAGAGTGCGAGCTCAATCGGACCCCCTATCAAAGAAGACTTGACAACTACTCGAGGCATGAGCACCTCACAGCATTAATGCAACCAAAGAAGTACTCGGAAGACACCTTCAAGACGGAGTTCGGGAGAACTCAAAGACGCCTTCAGAAGTACTCGAAAGCCTGCAGTACTCGACTACGAAGAGCTCGGAGGCTTGTGAGACCCAGGCCCACGGGACTGTGCGCATGATGTACATCTTACAGGATAAGGGGTGGGACACGGCCCACACCCTACACCAATTGTAACTACTCGTACTGTAGTAGAACTACTCGAACAGTAGTAGAACTAGTCGGAATAGAAGGAAACTACCCGAGTAGTACTCGGGTAGAACTCCTAAGCTCGTATTTGGCTAGGATTTCCATGTAACTCTTTATTCCCTAGACTATATAAGGGCGGACAGGGACCCTCCTCGAATAGGACCATGAGGGACAACTCGTGCTTCATGCGAGATCACCCCGATCAACACTTAAGGCAATATAAACAACACACAAGACGTAGGGTATTACGCTCTCGGCGGCCTGAACTTGTCTAAACTTTGCATTCCTTGCACCTTCGGGTTCCTGATCTCGGCGACAACCTACCTACAAACTCACCGACTCAGGGGTATCCCTCAGTGGGCGTGGCGGTAAAACACCGACAGCTGGCGCGCCAGGTAGGGGTGTTCATCGAGCATACACCGGAGAACTTGATGGCATCTTTCAGCTTCACCAGCACCGTGCTTGATAATGGCACAACCTTCGTCTTCGGCTCTTCGATCTGCGTTGCAAACGTCTTGAGTGGCTTCAACGGCCACCTAGCCGACTCCAGGAAGCCGAAGGTCTCTACGCCAACTTGACGCAGCAACCTCGATGAGTGCATCGACAACCTCGACGAGTTGCTGCTCTCTGATCACGTCGGGGAGATCGAGACGACGTCCATTTTTGACGCGACTTCAACTCGTGTTGCACCAGGACTACTCGGATCGGACTCAAACTAATCTGAGGAGGCTACACGGTCTGAGTCCCTCTCTGACTTGGAGGAGGACTTAGATCGTTTGCTCAAGCTCGGAGATGAGGGAGTCACCGCCTGTCGTGGGGCCCCCGTTTTCAACAACTACTCGGACTTAGACAAAAAGTACTCGTTGACTAGTACTACACCTTCAAGTCGGAGCTCGGGAGGACTCGAGGACGAAGGAGCCACCGCTTGTCGGGAGGCCCCTGCTGTCAACAACCACTCGCAACCTGATGACCACCCTGAATCCTTCGTGGGTAGCCACCTAGGTTTGACCATAATGACTACACCGCGAGGCCGGTTCGTTTACTGGATGGGCTTAGAGCCCTCTGAGCTACTCGAGTATGACTCCTGCCTTGTGGCCTTCACGCAGGAACTGCCATTTCAGGAAGGCAAACCCCTCTCTCCCATCTCGGAAGAGGGAGAGGGCAGCATAGAGCTAGTCGAGTACCGCCATACGGCTGAGAGCTCGCCAGATCGTCAAGTCTACATGGCTTCCCTTCGCAATGCGGATGACGACGAGCCGGATCCCGAGTACGATGCTGAACTACTCGCGGACGTGTCTGCCAACGAGCGTACGACAGACACCCCCAGGATGAGAAGGATCCGGCGGTTGAAGAACGCCAAGCGTGCCCAGCATAGGCGGAACAAGGAAAACCACGCAACCCAATGTACCAAATGAACCTCAACAACGCTTTCGCAGCAGCTGCAGATCGGGAGTATCGCACACCGATTAGCGCCATTGCAGAAGCAGCGCTCCTAGCTCAACAATTACCACCAAACCCCAGATACAAAGGCTGCAATATTTAACCCAGTGCACGCTCGTTCAACTCGATGAGCAACACCTAGTGTCCTCAACTCGGAATATGCTCTCGAGATCTGAGCGCTATGGTGATTCTGCGTAGATTAGTCGCACCCCTGGAGGAGGTCCCAGATATCGGGGGAACGACAATCGCCAGCACAGCCCGGACAATCCAGTGGGCCATGGCAATCCTTAGGGCCAGCAGTCCGCGCGTTGCAATGTTTAACAAGAGGTGCAATAATCGATGCGCCCACTCCGCAACCGGCACGATGCAAGGCCTCAGGGCGAAGCTCCACCCGAGGCCAGCCTCCAGAACGCTCCCACGATTGATCTAAGGCAGAAGATCAATGACGGCCACGACGCGCGGCGCATCCTCAACGCAAGGAGAAGGGACCGACCTGACAGATACCACGACGATGATGATAACGACTGCTTCCCCGCTTTCACCTCCAACATCACCGAGAAATAGTACCCCAAGGATTTTAAACCAGTCGGGATCCCCAAGTATGATGGCAAGCAAGACCCGCGCCAGTGGATTCGTTGCTACTCCGTCGCCATCGAGGTTTTAGGGGGATCCAACTCCACCAAGGCACTCAACTTCCCGGTAGCCTTGGAATCCGCACCCCTCACTTGGATCCTAGGAGGACCTCAAGCGGGCCTTCATCGACAACTTCTAGGGATCCATGATCCGAGCAGGCAATCGACATGATTTGTCCCAGGTCAAGCAGGAGTTGAACGAGACCCTGAAGTTGTACACCCGGTGTTTCTTCGAAATAAGAGCCACCATCGCTAATATTACCGACGAGGACGTCATCTGCTGCTTCCAGAATGGCCTCTTCTCGAAGCACACCTACCACGACTTCGAACGCAACCGCCTGGCTACTACCGTGGAGCTGCGTGACAAGATGGCACGGTGGGCTGACTAGGAGCATGAGGAGAACGATCGCTTCTCTAAGCGCAACAATGACAAGCAGGGCAAGGACAACAACCACTTCGACAAGGGCCAGCGGAACAACTCGGGGAATCCCCAAAAATGCAAGCTAGACCAAGAAGTCGCGGCTGTTGAGCGCAACCCGTGGGGCAAGAAGTCGGGGAGCAATCAAGCACAGTTCAAAATAGTCCTACACAAATAATGCCCGATGCATCCGAAGTCACAGCATACGCTCTTCGAGTGCCTCAGCCTCCGCAAGTCACTCAACGCTCCACTCCTTCCTCAAGATGGAAAATGGAAGGATCAGGAGGACGGCGACGAGGGTGACAAGTAAGGGGCTCAAGATTTCCAAGACCCGAAGAATGTCGTCAACGTCATCTTCGATGGAGATGGTGGCTTCCCCTCCAAGCACGCGCAAAAGCTAACCCTACGTGAAATCTCTCTGTCGAGCCCGCCATACAGAAACCTCTGAGATATAGCGAGGTCCCGATCTCCTTCTCTAGGGATGGTCAGTGGACTAGCTTCTCTGTCAGACCCGGGGCCACGGGACTGTGCACATTGCGTACATCTTACAGGATAAGGGGTGCGACATGGCCCACGCCCTACATCAGTTGTAACTACTCATACTATAGTAGAATTACTTGAGCAGTAGTAGAACTGGTCGGAATAGAAGGAAACTACCCGGGTAGTACTCGGGTAGGACACCTAAGCTCGTATCTAGCTAGGATTTCCATGTAACCGTATCCCCCCAGACTTATAAGGATGAGCAGGGACCCTCCTCAAACAGGATCACCTCGATCAACACCTAAGGCAATACAAACCACACACACAAGATGTAGGGTATTACGCTCTAGGCGGTCCGAACCTGTCTAAACTTTGTGTTCCTTGCACCTTCGAGATCCTGATCTCTGCGACACCCTACCGAAAAACTCACCACCTCGGGGGTATCCCTTAGTGGGCGTGGCGGTAAAACACCGACACCTAGCCTTGCCCCTTAACCGACCGCATCTTTGGTTGAGTCAGTGCTTGGTGAACCCTTGTGCCTCTAGTTGATGATAGCGCTGAAGTTGAGCCGGTTTCCTTTGGTTGTGGGCCCTCCAATCCATGTGATGCTTGTGTGGTAGCGTGTGATTGGTCGGCGCTTTCTCCTCGGATCAAATGGTGTGTTTCTCCTTTATTTTCAGCCAAAATCCTGCATGCATAGATTTCTTAAAGGACATGTAGAATATAGGGGTTTTTATTATTAACCTGTGTATAAGGAATGCAAGTTCCTTCTAGTTTGTGGTCAAGTTGACGCTCAAAATTAGTCTGTAATGAGCGTCAACAAGATCCCCCAAACTGTTCTTTGCTCATCCCAAGCAAAGTTTTACTTAGATTGTTGATCAGGAGTTGCTTCAATATCTCATCTCTTCCTTATACCAAACTTACATCAAAATATTCTACCTTTGCTTTTAATAAGTTGGCCATGATAAACTCACCCATTTTACCTTACTCTCCATTGGGCATTTGGCTTTCTCTTTGTCTTGGGGTGTTGATGGGTAGAATGATTCATAAAGCACCACTTACCCATCCCTTGCTCAACCTTTGATCCGGAAGTTTTTCAAAAGATTTTGCAAAGAAAATATAGTTCCTCAAATTATACTCTCAAATCACTCATTGTGTATGATGCCTCACCAAGGTATTTTGATGCCTATTTTCCTCCTACTTCTATAAAGGTTTATGTGGAGCTCATGGTAGGGAAAAAAATGATAAGGCATACTTGCATCAATCATTTTGCAAAGTCAAAAATCGGACCCAAAGAGTAAGCAAGTCATACAATCCTGATCAAGTTGTGGAATGTGGATGGTATGTGAAATGAAAAATGGAAATTCCTTCTTGAATGCCCTCGCTCCTGTATTTTATTTTTAGACATGGCTATCTTTCTTTTCTTGGACCTTTATGCATCCATATTTTTTTTCTTCTATACTTGGACCTTCATGTGTCCATATTTTTTTTCTTTTCTTTTCTTTTTCTTTTTGCATAGCCCATGTCTTTCTTGCAAGAACACTTGGAGAGAGAGGTCACACATTTTGTGGAATATTTATTTTTGGTGGATGGATGGATGGCATGTCTGCTAACTTCCGGTGTGGAAATTTAGCATATGGAGTTGGCGTGTATGTTGGTGTTTTACCGCTAAGCCCACTGAGGGATACACCCAAGGTGGTAGGTTGTAGGTGGGTTGTCGCTGAGACCTGGAACTCGAAGATGCAAGGAACACAAAACTTTAGACAGGTTCGGGCCACCGAGAGCATAACACCCCACGTCCTGTGTGGTGGTTTGTGTTGCCTTAGATGATTGTGCTTTGGAGGGTGTCCTTGCCTGCCCTTATAGTCTTGGGGGACAGGGTTACAGAGATCCTAGCCAAATACGAGCTCACGAGTTCTAACCGAGTACTACTCGGGTAGTTTCCTTCTATTCCGACTAGTCCTACTCATGCCCGAGTAGCTTACAACATGTATAAGGTATGGGATATGCCCCATCCCTTATTCTAGAATATTCATGCCATGTACGCAGTCCTGTGGCCCCGGGCCTGATAAGCCTCCGAGCTCTTCGTAGCCGAGTACCGCAGGCTTCTAAGAACTTCTGAAGGCATCTTCGAGTTCTTCTGAAACTCCGTCTTGAAGGTGTCTTCTGAGTACTTCCTTGGCTGCCTCAAGGCTATCAGGTGCTCATGCCTCGAGTAGTCTTCTTTTATACGGGGTGCGATGAAAATTGAACTCCATATGGAGTAGCCCTCGAGCCTTAGGTTGAATCAAAGAATTAGGCTGAGGGTCAAATTAGTCTTGAATCTTTTGGTTCTTATCTTCCAACGGAATTCAAAAAATAAACCATTGATGACATGAGTCCCACAGCACCCGAGCATTGAATCCAAATCCCAATGTTTGGAAAAAGGATTCAAAAGGTCGTGGCATGCATTATGTAATAAGTTAAGAACTTCAATTGATGGTTAAAATAGGCCAATTGGTTTAGAAATTCGAAAACCCCTTTTTTCGGGAATAGATCCCTGAAAAATGGTTTAACAAATAACTTCCCCATAGAAACCCCAAAATACCGCTCAAATTAAATCTTATCATGAAAAAACTCTTCTACTTCTGTACAGTGACTGCGAGCCCCCGAGCGTATGCGCGTGAAATGCCTTGTTGATTTCCAAGCCAAAATGCTGAGGGCTAGTACTGCGTGAAGATGTGAGGGCAAGACAAAAACCCGCAACGAGCAAGGCGATCAAGCCCCACCCTCCAAGGTGGGGAAATCTGAAGCTGGAGGACATGACACTTGGAGGTGATCCAAGTGTTCCGAGGGAGATCTCTTTCGGCTTGTTGCAGAGGGAATCCTCCAGGAGAAGGAGATGGTCCAGTGGCATCCCACCGATAACAATGACTCCCCCTATGAGCTCAGACTTTGCTTTTTACTCATTTTGGCGAATGGGGATTGGCCCTCCCCTCTTCCGACTTCTTCTGTGGCCTGCTCCACTTTTACAAGTTGAAACTTTTCCATTTGAATCCAAACTGATTGTTCACATCTCTATCTTCGTTCTCCTCTACGAGGCTTTTCTAGGCATCCAGCCCCCTTTCAATCTTTTCGCTATTTTTTCCGTCTCAAGCCCCATCCAGATGCGGAGCATCCAAAACTAGTCGGCGGAGCTGGGTTCCAGCTTTGCTAGAATCTTGCAGACAACTATCTGGAGTACTCGACTCCGGGTAGTTTGTTGAAGTGGCATGCCATACGGTTCTACATAGGAAACCACAAGCCTGGACTGCCAGAGAGGGTGAACTCCCCCCCCCCCCCCCGAAATATGAACCTTTTTGGGATGAAGATCTTTCGGTGGTATGACACCCTAGGTGTCTAAAAGACTAAACAAAGATCCATAACATGAAATCAGGCATAAAAGAGCAAGAAAAGTATAAAACAACCTATCAAAATCTATCTTTCAAGAAAATAAATATGTGTATATGTATATATGCATATACAGGTGAAACCTTGCAAACAATCCCTTGTAACTTTCAAAATTGATCACAAATGACCATAAAAATTTGATGGCACTTCTGTCATAACAAGAGCAACAAAAGTCTAGTTGAACTCAAGGGCTAAAAGTGCAAAAATTCATATGAAATAACATGTCTTTTAAATACTAGTTTTTGGAAATTCAAAATAACTTTTTATACATTGCTCAAATGAACATAGTCATAAAAGAGAAAATGTATATCTTGAATAGTTGAGAAAAAATGGTATTCAAAATGTTTTTTTAGTTGACCTTGGGAAGAATGAGTTTTAGCTCCCCTTTTCACCCAGGCCCCTACTTTATTTGCTTCTTGCGCTTAAGTCCCATCACCTTCTCCCTCCTCTCTCCTCCTCAGCCCCCTGCCTCCCTGTCGTACGACCGCGGCGCCACCTGGCCGCCGGCGCCACTTGGCCTCACCTAGCCCGGCCGCTCGATCCCTTAATCTTCCCCTCCTTAGTTCGCACTGGCCACGCGGCAGACTGCCCCAATCGCGTGCCACGAGGACCGCCAGCCGACCGAGCAGCTGCCGCGCGTCCCCTCCGCCTGGACGGCCCTTCCCTTCGCCCTTAAGGCAGCGCCAGCTGCCCAGCTCGTTTCTCCTCGTCTCGCCCTGCTTATAAAAGGGGCAGCCAAGCCCCTTCCTGCACGCCCGCTCGAACAGCCGCCATTGCCGCTGGCAAGCTCGAGTTCATCGTGGAGCTCCCATGCCCGACCTCCCTCCGCCCAAATTGACCCTCCAGCGAGCTTCCCCACCTCCCACTGGAGCTTCCAAGCCCGGCCACGCCACCCCTGCCCCGCCAAATCAGTGCCAGCGCCGCCACCAACCACCGCCGCCTACTGTCCACCATGGCGGACCCTGCTCCGGCCGTCCCTGAGCCCAACCAACGCTACAAATCGATGCGCCCCGGCCCCCTCTCCGTTTCCCCCACCTTCCTCCTCACCACCGACTAGTTTCCTAACAGGATTTTGGCCAGAAACAGCCCAGCCCGCCTAGGGACTACATTGCAATCGCCAAGTTCTTGTTAGGGTCCTTTCTGCTAGATCCAGGTACCTATCTGCCAGAACCCGAGTACTTTTTGTTTCAAGAGGTTGTCACTTGTAAAATCAATCTAAAATCCAAGAAAAATAAGAAAAATGCAAACTTGTTGTGACCCTCTTGATGAGCTCGACTACTTTTTCATAGATGGATGACTAGTTACAAACAAAAACTTGATCTAAAATTAATCTTATTTTAAAAAGCCCATAAATGTATCTATTGATCTATGACAGTACTGGGAATGATTTTTGGACTGTAAGATAGTCGCTGCTTGTTAAGACTTGTGTAAAAATCTCAAGGCCAGAACCTATCCCTACGAGTAGTTTTTGTTGGATCTTGTTTGATGTGCTATTTTGCTAAGAGTTATTTGTTCATGCTGTTTTACTGATATTTAGGGTTAAAACTTTTACAATAGAGTAACTTTGAGGCATAAAAGCTATGGACAAAGTTTGAAACCTTTTACTTGTGTCTAACTTGCTCATATGTTTTTAGTTAAGAAAAACTACATTAAATCAAAGTAACTAGTTCTGATGCTTAGGAAAATATTAAATTTTAACCAGAAACTACCTTTGAGTAGATTTTCATGTTGGAAAAGTTTGAGACACAGAAACCTTGTGGAACTACCTGTAGAAACAAATCTTGGTTAGTGTAGATGTATATTAACTTATTTTCTATGCTCTGAGTGCTGCACACAAAAACCTGAAAAATTTACAGTAGGCTCACCATAAGTTTAGGAGCACTCAGGAAAATTTTGAGCTCTAATCCTTGCAAGAGTTGTTTAGTATAAAATGATCTTGATTCTAGAAGTAGCTGTTTAGTATATTTTGCAACCGCTCGAATTAATCCGGCTCAAGTGCACTAACCATCATCCATAAAGGTGAAACCGCTACCATGCACTTCAAACGGAGTAATCCGACAGTCTGTCGGGTAATTCCCAATGCGACCACTGAAAATTTCAATCGAAACAAAGCGTACACTTAACTTGCACGAAGGCAAGTTCAGAGATTACAACATTCCATAGCTTTTACCTCACAAGTCTGATAATTATTTATTACAAGCCGAGTTCATAAAACAAGTATTTTAGAGCTCAAACATAAAAACTTTATTCAGAGTTTAAAAGCAGCGGAAAGAAAACACAATCATCTATCGTCGATTCGGATACCACGATGAAGCCCATATGTGGCACCACTCGGAAGAGTCATTCTTGGCCGGGGACGGATCCCACTCCACGGACCAACCAGGTGGCAAGGTACCAGGCCATGTCAAACCAGCTATCATATCTTTAAAAGACACACCTGAAAACAAGCCAAAAGCAAGGCTGAGTACACTAATACTCAGCAAGGCTTACCTGACTATTGGTATGTAAATACCGACTTCTAAGCATGCATGGCTTTAAGGTTCTAGGATTTCTTTTTGCTGAAAAGCAACAAAGAGTAAGTCCTTAATTCCATATTTTAGCTTTCAATATTCTAGTTCATTTAACCATTCTAAGTGAGCATCTATCTCTAACCAAACATGGTGGAAAACAATTAATCATCCAACAAGTTTCATCATAGCCATAGTTCCTCTTGTTACTATATGTGGCGGAAGTATTAAGCAGTCTCAATTACCGCGAGAAACGGACGATTCGAATCAAATTTCTTAACCTTGCAAGGCAAACCTAACACACACACCTGGAGTACCGAAGGGTCACCCCAAGCAACTTTTCCCCTTTCTTTCCGGGTTGTGGATCAGGGTCACCCTCCCCGACTATAGAGCCACGCTCTGCACTCGCATGTGTATACCCATCTAGGGTGAAAGTAAAGTCCACTTGTCGGGTCCATCAGGTACTTAAGCTTATCGAGTACCATATTTTCGACATGTGGTTAGTACGTTCAAACGCTTAACCACCACTACCACACACTGTGGCCTTAGCATTTTTCTCTACTCAGACGGGGCCTCAACCATGAGCATCGTACCATAGCCCCGCCCATCAACCTTATAGTTGCAGTATGTGGTAAATCATTCAACTTCTATAGTTCTCGCGAGTGGCAAGAAACCATTCGACTTTTATCGAACCTATTCGCAGACCATCTACTCGAACTTTCAGTTCTAGTATTCATTACATAGGTGCCTAGGATCATGCAGCTAGGGTTCCAATCAACTCCTATGAACTTAAATGCACAGGTAAAAAGGAACAGTAGTTGCATAAATTGAAATACTGGGATTATGCACCGGGGCTTGCCTTCTTGGGCAAAACTAGTCGGGGGTTCTTTCGAACTTTGGTTTGGGTCTTCAACAACTTCAGTTAGATAAACTTGAGCTTCGCGCTGCTTACTCTCAGACTCGGGCACCAGATCGTAGGTTCCATCTGCGAGACTAGTCGATTCTATATGAATGCACATGTATGAGTGGCTTTAAAGGTTCAAGATAAAAAACTATTTCACTATAAAGTAGTCATTCAACAAAACTTAAGTTAAGTAGTTGAGCACATCATTTCCTTTTTCTTGGGCATTCATTTATCGAGTACTTAAGGGCGAAGGGAAGGGCCGGTCGGGCGGAGGGGACGCACGGCAGCGGCTCGGTCGGCCGGTAGTCCTCGTGGCACGCGATTGGAGCAGTCTGCCGTGTGGCCAGTGCGAACTGGGGAGGGGAAGATTCAGGGATCGAGCAGTCGGGCTAGGTGAGGCCAAGTGGCGCCGGCGGCCAGGTGGCGCCTCGGTCGTGCGACAGGGAGGCAAGGGGCTGAGGAGGAGAGTGGAGGGAGAAGGTGATGGGACTTAAGCGCAAGAAGCAAAAATAGCAGGGGCCTGGGTGAAAAAGGGAGCTAAAACTCATTCTTCCCAAGGTCAAATCAAAAACATTTCGAATACCATTTTTGCTCAACTTTTCAAGATATACATTTTCTCTTTTATGACTATGATCATTTGAGCAATGTATAAAAAGTTATTTTGAATTTCCAAAAACTAGTATTTAAAAGACATGTCATTTCATGTGAATTTTTGCACTTTTAGCCCTTGAGTTCAACTAGACTTTTGTTGCTCTTGTTATGACAGAAGTGCCATTAAATTTTTATGGTCATTTGTGATCAATTTTGAAAGTTACAATGGTTTGTTTGCAAGGTTTCACTTGTATATGCATATATACATATACACATATTCATTTTCTTGAAAGGAAGATTTTGATAGGTTGTTTTATACTTTTCTTGCTATTTTATGCCTGATTTCATGTTATAGATCTTTGTTTAGTCTTTTAGACACCTAGGGTGTCACAGGTGGCCGACCTCATCGACATCCCCAAGCTGGTCGAGAAGATCCGTGAACTCAAGGCCAAGGGAGTCACCGGGGCATCGGTCGCCTACTCCTTCTTCGATCACCGCATCCAGCCGCTCCAGAGGAGGATCACCTATGGGTATGAGTACTGTGGGACTACTGACCTATCCCGGATGGCCAAAGATGTGCCCTCAACGGAGGAGATCATGCGGCGGGTACAACGCATCCTCAACAAGGTGCATTCGGAGCCATATGTTCCGAAACTGTTCAGCGCCAAGCATCCGCCCAATGCAGTAAGTGTTCTCGACTGGTCATCAAGCCTAGTACTCTGCATGATGTTGTTAGACTTGTTTCATTGATGAATTTGACAATGCAGGACGATCTGGCGTGATTTGTCCGCCCAAGAGATGCCGAGTCCTCCTCGGGATGAGGCGATCGCGAGTCCGCCTCGCCATCAGTGCACCGCTGCTTGGAACGGGAAGGCTATCATCTCCGCCTCCGACAACGACAACGGCAATGATGAGCAGCAGCAGCACGAGTAAGAATTCTTGCCAAGCTAATGATGTTTCTGATAATCTATTTTTCTCCTCGAGCACTGATTAGTATGAAATTTGCAGTGCTGCCGTCGATGACCCCAAGCCCTCGAGGCAAGGGGTAGAAGAAGAAATCACGGAGGGAAGCCTAGCGCCGGGGTAGGCTCCACCCTCAGCGGCCAAAGATGCTACCCACCCTGGCCCCAAAGTTGTGGTTGCACCCAAGGGACTTGTCGTTCCAAGGGCAATTCCGTTGAGGAAGTCTGCGGGGTAAGTATCCAAGTAGTAATTTTTGTAGGTCCGTAGATGTAGTCCTAACTAGTCTTGACTTCTTTCTGCAGCCTCTGAGCTGGTGAAGTGTAGTGATGCTGCAGTGCTGGAAGAGCCTACCTGCAAGACTGCAGAACCTGCACCCGTCATGACCAACAAAGCATTAATCAACAAGGGTGCGGGACAAGAAAGAGGAAGAGATCTCACAGTGGCTGATCAAGCCGCCAAGTCGCCAGCCCTCGGGTCTCAAACCCAGGGTCGAGTAGAGGTATCTCCACCTACGCCTGCAGATGCCTCTAACGCAAGACTTACTGCAGCAGGCATGGCAGAGAACCCTGAGAATGTGGAAGACGGCGAGCTGCTACAAAAGGATGCACGAGAAGGCCCTACTATTGCTGCCTTGACTTCTGAAGGTACTCGTGATGTGTTTTCAATCAATGATGTCCCAAATCCAAGTTTGGAGTTTCTTTTAGATCCTCTGCTGCATCCGGACAAAGTTCCTTCATGATGGAGTTTGGATGTCTCTTCTTCGAGTACACCAAATCAAGTAGTCGTACTATCTGTAATATAAATGTTATTGCTAGTTGTATGCTTATATTGTGTCGTTTGCTGAGTAGGATGTAGTCTAACGCTCCAAGGAGAAGTCACAAATGTTGAGGGCCGTCGGCGACGGACTTCATCATGCTGAGCTCCTGGAGAAGCAACTCGCCAAAGAGAAGCAGAAGAACTCCCAGCTCTAGCAGCAACTTGATGGCATCATATCTTCACACCGGAACCAGATTGTGGACATTCAACAAAAGTATGATGTATCGCTGAAGAAGGCCAAAGACTTGGCTTCTCAGAACAAAAGTATGAGCTATACAAGGATCACATGTCTCGAGGTTGTGGAAGGAGTGGTTGGAAGAAGAGAATCATTCTTAATGACTTGTCTATTTCAACCACAACTTCCAGGAAGAAGTACCGTAACAAGCCCATCGTGTTCCCATGTCATGGTAACATCCAAGGTGTTTCGTATACACCAAGGAATATGCCTCGACATTGACCACCATACCATAGTCCGTAGAACTCATCTTTTGGGTCAAGGGATCATAAGGGACATGCTGATCGAATTGAGTGAACCAAACTCTTATCGTCATCCTTGATTATCGATCGATGCCAATCAAATCAAGTGATTCAAAACTCACATCTTATTCCTTTATTTTGATTGATGCCCAATAGAAGTTATAATCACTATCATTTGGACTTCTATTGGAAGTTTAGGATGGATTTCTTTGACATTCATCTTTGATGAAACGCGAGGCTTTCTACCTAAGGACGGGATGGGTTGAAAGAAACTCATTTCCCTTGTGACCCGAACTTGGAATCGTTCCTATGGCCCATAGAGTTACACATCCTCCTCACTAATGGGGCCATGAACATTTTTGAATTGCTCTATCCGAAGATCATGCTACCCACTCCATGGGCCTGAAGTTACATCTCGATTCATCACAAGGATCATGCTCATCCTAGATATCTCGAAGATCTGTCGTCCATAGTGCCCAGTCGCTACGAGTCATACGATCATCCAGGGTTTCCCATCATAGATGCCCTTTAGGATGGTTGTATTTGGTTTTGCTTATCATAATATCTGTGCAGGGTTCGTAGTTGTATTTGTGCACTAACCTTGCAGCTGGAATGACGATAAATCAACAAATGGTTGTAAAGCTGGGAACTACACCATTGATAGCTGTAGGATGAATTCCCCATGGTCGAGCTTGTGACATAAACAAAGCACTGCCCGGAGATAGCCCGGATTTCCTTTTAAAAAATAATAAATAGATATAAAAAAGATTGCTCCTAAACAATAAAAGCAAGAACATGTTTTTAGGATAGTATGCACCATTGGGTATTTTTAGTTCTAACCATTTCAGGTTAAGATTAAGAAGACCCGGGGATGTACGACTCCCGAGAACATGGGGGCTGCATCAAATATACACCTTGATGCTCTCTTGTGATGGAACACACTCGAATGAAGAGACCGAGATTGCACACTTGACTTTTATACAAAAGTCCAAGTGTGGGGGAAATCGCTGGGCATCTCATTGCATGTTTCAGCCGTACCAAGGAGTTTCCTAGTTTAAAAAAGGTGTCAGCTATGTCTTGTTTAATAAAGAAAGTGAAGAAAAAAAGGAAAGAGAAGAGAGATGAAAAGAGAGAGAGAGAGAGAGAGAGAGAGAGAGAGAGAGAGAAAAGAGAGAAACAAAGAACAAGAGAGTAAGAGTAAGCCAGCATGATCCACATGGATCAAAGGCCGCATTATGAGCAGGCCTCCCCGGCATGGCATTGCACCTTGATAGATATCATTTCGCCACTGGTTCCACCTAGCCTTGCTCTCACTTACGCTTGCAAAGCCATGGCTTAATCCTCATCCACTCCTAGCTTTGTGTAGCTTCGCTCCAACAGCTCCTGCAGGCATTAAGCAAGAGGAATGCTCCTCTTTCCTTCTAGGCCTTTGCTGCTCGCATGCATGAAAGGAGACGTACTTTACGCTCCAATCCTAAAACAATGTGCCAACGGATCATGCCACCAAGGGCCACGGTTCCTACAAACTAGGCATGTGTACGACCTAGCCTTGTTGCACACCTAAGTTGATGTGGTCAAAGTACCTTCCTCCATTGCAGTCTGCATCAAGATAGAGGAATCATCGACAACCATATGTGACCACGCCACCGCTGCAGCAATTTCAAACCATCCGCCCTCACATGCTACGGTAAGAATACTCGGGTTTGTGAAGGTAAAGATTCACCAATCCCCCACTCATATTTATCTCCATATGAACATAGCTTGATCTTCCAAGTTCATGCTTCCTTTGTTTACTTCCGTATATATGTTCTGGTTTGGATGTCTTCTAGCAAGATGCATCCATAGACTTTTTTAAATTAAGCATGGTGCGTAGGTTAAAATAACCTTCTTTAATCAAATAAGATACGGTGTTGAGTTTGATTAATGAACTGTCAGAGTTAATACTTTCATAGACATTGGATGTATATCTTTTGCGGAATAACCCCTGCAGGGAAGATTTCAAATAGACGGATAAGTCCTCAAGCTAAATTTGTACTAGTGATAAAGCAAGGCCCGAGACACACTTCAACGAAAATTGCACAACATAGAAAGAAGGCACACATCACCTTTCAAGGTGCACTGTGAGTATATTGTCAAAATGCCCCTTTGTTATGTTCATGCAATTTTATGATCTCAAGCCTTGTTCAAGTTATGCTGAAAATATAAAAATTTGGTGAACAATAAAAAAACCTTTTTGAAATAAAAGAATCTCTCTCGGAAAAATGATGAAATAAAATGTTGGCAAGCATGATCCATGCTAATTGAATCTTTGATTTTGATTTTCCTTAAGCATGGATGTGAACAACTAATCTCAAGGCAATAATGAAATCCTTTCAAAACTCTTTAAAGCATCCCTCGAGTATTTGTTGTCTACTAACCTTTTGCAGAGAATAAAATAAACAACCAAGGAGTAGTACATAATGAACTCCAACACTTGTACAAACGCTCCTCGGTGCCATAGGGAGAAAGATGCAAGGAACCAAGCAGAACGAATGCAAAGCTTCATTGCATCCGCAACTTTTGCATTTTGTTTTGAGCTTGGGAAGATCTGTTATGTAAGTATTCCAAAACCTCATGCATCCTTTGCCCATGTTTCCACCCTGCTAGGTTACCCATCATGCCCAATTTGTCATGATAAAAATATCAAAAATAAATAAATGATTTTAACAAAAAGAAATTTAAGCGTTTCAAACACATGTTCAATAAAAATTTGAACTCTCCAGGATTCAAACCGGTGGAGTTTTGTCTCCACTTCTATCTTTTGTTCTGTAAAATAAAAACAGGCACAAGAATACGTGTGGAAAAGCCCTCAAGCTCAATAACCACTCATTTGAGATCTTTCCCAACATGATGCAAAACATCAAACGGTCCAACACATTGAAGAACATGACAGATGGGATCCAGAGAGGGATGGCCGAACCTCTGGTTCGACCAAACCACTTCCGACTCCCTTCAGTCTCCTCTTCTTCCTCTTCAATGATGGTTGTGCAGCACAATCCTCTGATCTCCCTGATTCATGAGTTTGAATGAATTTTAAAACTGATCCTTTAAATCAAGCTCAAATAAAATGAATCAACATGTTCCACCTGCTATACATACTTTCTTTGATTGGCTTGCATATGTTCTATTCCATGCTTATCAACTTGGTGCTTGTGAACAAATATCTTTAGGACAGCATGCTCATCTAAGTAGTTGATGTGTGTGATATGGTTTTATGATCTGATCTTCGCTCTTAATGCTGAAGTACTTAGGAAAATTTATTTAAAAAACTTAAAATGTCTTTGAAAGCTCCTCTTTGATATGCCAAAGTACTACCAAAGCCATATGATGAGTTACCTTGAAAACCTTATGCATATGCTGCTTGTCCTTGCATTGAGCTTTGTCAAATTGTTGCGACCGTTGGAAGAATTCTTTTCATGCTTTCATGATCAAGATTCATGTGCACACCATTTATCCCCTTGCTATGCTTTCATGATCAAGTTAGCATTGTACCATCCATTACATCCCACAAATTAAAAGCTCCAGAATATGTGTTGGTTTCTCTCTCTCTCTCCATCTATTGGTACAAAAGAGACATGGGCTATCGATAAAAAAAATATATGGACACATGAAGGTCCAAGCATTAAAAAAAAGAAGTTGGACACATGAAGGTCCACAAAAAAACAAGAAGAAAAAAATAAAAAGAAAAAAGAAAGATAGCCATGTTCTCAAAAGAATTTACAAAGGGAGAGAGATCATACAAAAGGAGTATCCATCCACCTTCTACCATCCACTATATCCATACGCGTGCACATCTTGATCTGATTGTATGACTTATTTTTCTCCTTGGATTCGGTTTTTGACTTTACAATATATGTGATGCAAGTATGTCTTATCCTTCATACCTACCTTAAGCTCCACATATAGCCACCATTTGAAGTAGGATGAAGTTAAAGCAAAGTCGAATGCCTTGGTGAGGACATATACACATTGAGTGATCTGAGAGAATCAAATGAGGAGCTAAGCAAGGTTAGTTTTGAAAACTCATTGAAAAATCCCAAGGTACTTGACATAAGGAGTTGAGGTCACTTGATTCAAGAACGTTCCATTCGTCAATTACCCAATATGGCATGATAGACACTTCAAAGTTCACAAGTGCAAGATAAGGTTTAGAATATCTCTTATGCTCACTTCATACCTTTGAAAGTTATGTTTCTAAGGAATCGGTGCTTGTAGCTTAAGTGGGGGAGGGGGTGAATAGGCAAACTTAAAACCTTAACCTATGGCTCAAACTAAATTGCACAAAGCATAAACTAGAACATGCTATCTAGATGTGCAACTACGGTTCTCCTAGTGTGAAACCCTCATTCCAAAACAAGTTTTGCTACCTATAGCCAATCCTAGCTTGGAACTACTCTAAGGAAGTAAAGGCACACAAGTTGCAATTATGAAATGTGGAAACGTAAAGGAGGGGATGAGGGAAAGCAAACTCTTGACGCGAGGATTTATCCCGTGGTATAGGTAGGCACTAAGCCACCCCTAGTCCATGTTGTTGAAGCATTCACAAAGAGTATTGCTTTCCGGTCACCAAGTCTCTTCCGGGGCTCCCCTTGACTTGCCACAAAGGCTTGGCCACTAAGGCTCAAGCCAAGTCTCCCGGTCACCTTGACCACCTTCACTATGGAGCTTCCCATGAAGGAGGGGTCTCCTCGTCCCCTGCACAAAGCCATCGTTGCCGCTCCACACCAAGCTTGAGGGTCGAATACTTGCCGACAAGCCGCAAAGACTGCAAGGGGCCGACACACCAAGGTTGTGGCAGAACCGCCCGAATTAATCCAGCTCAAGTGCCCTAACCATCACCATAAAGGCGATCCGGGCTAAATCGCACTTAAAACAGAGTAACTCGATAGTCTGTCAGGTAACATCCTAATGCAACCACTGGATTTCGATCGAAACAGAGCATGCATACAAACCACATGAAGGTGAGCCTAGAGATTACAACATTCCACAATTTTACATCACAGAGTTCAACACTAATTATTATTACATGCCAAGTTCGAATTCATAAAACAAGTACTTCAGAGTTTAAAAGTGCAGCAGAAAAATAAAATGATAGTTTAATGACGATACAAGATGTCATGATAAAGCCCTTACACGACATCATTCAACACGACATCATTCTGCACGATCATCGTTGGCCAGGGACGCATCCCATTCCACCGACCAACAAGGAGGAAGAGTACACGACCAAGTCAAAATAGCAACCATGTCCTCAAAAGTCTCACCTAAAAATAAAGCCACAAGCAAGGCTGAGTATACTAATACTTAGCAAGGCTTACCCAACTATTGGTATATACTTAGCCGACTCCTAAATATGCAAGGCTTTTGGCTTGAGGGGTTTGTTTTTGCCGAAAAGCAACAAAGAGTAGGTCCTTACTTTCAAATTTTAGCTCAAGTTCTAGTTTGATTAACCATTCTAGATGAGCACTATCCAACATCACACATGGTGGAAATAATTAATTTGAGCATCCAACAAGATTAATCATAATCATTGTTCCTCTTCTTACTCTATGTGGTAAAAAGATCAAGCAGTCTCAATGGCCGCAAGAAACGGACGATTCGAATCGAATTTCTTAACCTTGTAAGGCAGACCTAAACACACATCATGTGGTTACTCCTAGAGTCAGACGCGCAAGTTTTCCCCTTTATTCCCCTTTCATGGAACAGGCCCACTGCCCTTGAGTACAGAGCCCCGCTCTGCACCCACCATGAGGCCACGTGGGAACGAAGTCAAGATGATGGAGAGGTATGTTCCACGCCTCGGTTCAATCACGTACTTAAGCTTACCAATCACCATATTCTTGGCATGTGATTAGTACGTTCAAAAACTTGACCACCACTACCACACACTTAGACCTTAGCCATTTTGCTATTCAGACCGAGCCTCAAGCATCATTATGAATATCGCACGAAGCCCTGCCTGTTGATCTTATGATTCATACATAAGTAAAACGAGCAACTCTTATATCTCGTGAGTGACAGGCAATCACAGTAACACCCTAGGTGTTTAAAATCCTAAGCAAGAAAATCTAAACATAGCATCATGCATAATAACCCAGAATCATTGAAACAATACATCTAATTATGTGTGTGCATATGCATGTGTATGAATGTGTATGTGCATGTGTATGTATGTGTGTATGTGAGATTTGTTCCTTTTGTGTTTATAAGCTTTCATGCTCCACTTTTCATGAAAAATGTAGCATAAAAATACACTCATATTTTAGTACCTTACAACTTGTACTTAAAACACCTTTTGCAAATTCAAAATTTCACACAAGGAATGACTAGTAATTCAAATCCTAGTAGTCTTGAATTTAAAATAACTTTTAAACCATGGCTCAAATGAACTTTTGGCTAAACAAAAGTTGTAGATTTTCAAATTCCCTACAACTTTCATGTTCAAAGATTTTGAAGTTTCTGTTCGAAATTTTAAGAAAATTTAATTTTAATCCCGGATCTTCTCTCTGTCCCTCTCTCTTCTCTCCCCGCCCCTGTTGTGTCCTGTCGAGGGGCAGCGGCTGCCGGCCACCTGGCCGACGATGCCTGCCCCGGCAAGCCGCGCCTAGGCGCGACCCCCAACAGGCCCCGACCAAACACGACCAGGCCTACTGCCTGCAATTTGCCGCGCCCCGTATCCCGCCCCTGCCAACTCGCACGCGCCACGCGGCCGTTGACACGCCGGTGACGCCGCGCCCTTGCCGCGAGCTTGCCCCGGCTGCGCCTCCATCCGTTGTGTCGCGCCCAGCTCCACCTTCCCTTCCCTGTGCACCTATAAAAGGGCTGCACCGAGCCCCTGCTCACGCGCGCTCGAGTACCACCACCACCCCGCCATTATCGCCGCCACTCAACCTCGCCGTCGAGCCCTACTTTCCGCTCCTCCTCCGCCCAAACCGAGGCTCTAAACGGGTCACCCTTGAACTGTTGGTACTCCCCAACTTCCCCACGCCGCCCTCCCTCACCGGACCACCACCGCCCACCGCCCGCATCTCGCCGGAGCTCCTGCTCACTGCCGGCAGCCCAACTCCGGCCACCCCAGCCCCAACCGAGCACACCAACAGGTCAAAAAAACACCCAGCCCCACTGAGGGACTACATTGCAATTGCCAAGTTCTTTTTTGGGTCCTTTCTGCTACATCCTGGAACCTATCTGCGAGAACTCGAGTACTTTTGTTTTCAAGAGGCTGTCACTTGTAAAATCAATCTAAAATCATAGAAAAATCATAAAAATGCAAACTAAAATTTTTTGTGACCCTCTTGATGAATCCAACAACTTTGCATAGATGGATGACCAGTTACAAATTATAACTTTATCTAAAATTAATCTTGTTTTAAATATCCCATAATGTATCTTTTGATCTAGGACAGTACTGTGAATGATTTTTGGACTGTAAGCTAGTCTCTGCTTGTTAAGGCTTGTGTAAAAATCTCAAGGCTAGAACAAGTCTCTACGAGTAGTTTTTGTTGGATCTTGTTTGATGTGCTATTTTGCTAGAGTTATTTGTTCATGCTATTCTACTAATATTTTAGGGTTGAAACTTTTACAGTAGAATAACCTTGATGCATAAATGCTATGAACAAAGATTAGAACTTTTTACTTCTGTCTAAGTTGCTCATATGTTTTTAGTTAAGAAAAACTACATTAAATCAAAGTAACTAGTTTTGCTGCTTAGAAAAATAAGAAATTTTAACCAAAGACTACCTTTGAGTATATTATCATGTCGGAAAAGTTTGAGACATAGAAACTTTGTGGAACTGTATGTAGAAATAAATCTTGATTAATGTAGATGTATCTTGACTTATTTTGTATGCTCTGTATCTTGCACACTAAAATCTGAAAAATTTACAGTGGACTCATCATAAGTTTACGAGTACTCGGTAAAATGTTGAGCACCAGTTTTTGCATGGTTTGTTCTGTATAAATGGATCTTGATCCTAGAAGTAGCCATTTAATGTATTTTTCATGATTAATCTGCGGAATGAAAATGGATGGAAATTTTACAGTGAGTTTGTACTTAAGTAATGTACTCTACATAAAAATCTCAACACCAGAAACTGTCTCTACAAGTTGTTTTGTTTTAATCCATGCTTACTTAATGAAGTTAGTTAATCCAGATACTACTCGATAAATGACTGCCCAAGGAAAACAAAATGAAGTGCTTTACAACTTAACTTGAGTTTTGTTGAGTTACAACTTTATAGATAAATAAGTTATTTATCTTGTACCATTAAAACCACTCATACATATGCATTCATATAGAATGGATGACTCTCGCTGATGGAACCTACGAGCTGGTGCAAGAGTCCGAGAGTGAGCAGCGCGAAGCTCAAGTTAATCTAACTGAAATTGCTAAAGACTCGAACCAAAGTTCAAAAGAGCGCACGGCTAGCTTTGCTTAGGAAGGCAAGCCCCATAGCATAACCCATACTTTTAAACTTATGCAACTTTTATTTATATATGGTATTGTGCATTAAGTTTGTAGGAGTTGATTGAAACCCTAGTTCCATGATCCTAGTACCTATGATATGAACACTAGTATGTGTCGATCGCTAGATTGCCATGCTAATAGGACTGCAGTAAAAGTCGAGTGATTTCCAGTCACTCGCGAGATATAGGAGTTGCTTGTTTTACCTATGTTGGAATCATAAGGTCGACGGATGGGGCTATGTTACGATATTCCATTTGATGATTGAGGCCCCGTCTGTTTAGCGAAAATGCTAAGGTCGCGGTGTGTGGTAGTGGTGGTTAAGTTTTTGAACGCACTAACCACATGCTGAGAATATGGTAATCGGTAAGCTTAAGTACCTGATCGGACCAGCGAGTGGACAATATCCTCACCCTCTTGACTTCGTTCCAATGGGCACATGGTGAGTGCAAGAGCAGCCACGACCCGACGCCGTTCCGTGGTTCGTGTACTCGAGGGTGGTGGCCCTGATCCACAACCAGGGAAGAAAGGGGAAAAGTTGCACGTGTGACTCTGTGAGTAACCACGTGACGTGTGTTTAGATTTCCCTTGCAGGTTAAGAAATTTGATTCGAATCGTCCGTTTCTCGCGACCATTGAGACTGCTTAACCCTTTTACCACATAAAGTAAGAAGAGGAACAATGATGATGATTAATCTGGTTGGATGATCAGTTAATTATTTTCCACCATGTGTGATTTGGATAGTTGCTTACCTAGAATGGTTAATCAACTAGAACTTGATGCTAAAACTTGAAAGCAATGACTCACTCTTAGATGCTTTTTGGCAAAAACAACCCTCAGCCAAAAGCCTTGCATGTCTTGGAGTCGGCTAAGTATATACCACTAGTCAGGTAGGCCTTGCTGAGTATTAGTATACTCAGCCTTGCTTGTGGCTTTGTTTCTAGGTGAGACCTTTGAGGACATGGTTGCTAGTTAGAGTTGGCCGTGTACTCTTCCTTCTGGTTGGTTGGTGGAATGGGATACGTCCCCGGTCAACGATGATAACGTTGAATGATGTCATGTACGGGCTTCACCATGATATCTTGTATCGTTGTTAGAACTATCGTTTATTTTTCGCTGCACTATTAAACTCTGAAAGTACTTGTTATGCATAAATTTTAACATTTGCTTGTAATAATAATTCATGTTGAACTCTATGATGTAAAATTTTTGGATTGTTGTAATCTTTGGGCTCACCTTCGTGTGGGTTGTATGTATGCATTGTTTCGATCGAAATTCCAGTGTTGCATCGGGATGTTACCCGACAGACTGTCGTTTTACTCCGTTTTAAATGCGTGTTAGCCTGGATTGCCTCTATGGTGATGGTTAGTGCACTTAAGCTGGATTAATTTGGACGGTTCTTCCATAGCTGGTATCAGAGCCGAAATGCATATACCAGAGAGTATAACGAGCCTTAAAAACTTGTTTTCTTAAAACTTGATGGCAAAATTGTGTTTGCAAAAATGTGTTGGTTCGTTAAGGATGACGCCTAGTTCATAAAGCCCTAGGGGATTATGGGAATATGACTAGGTGACTATCTTAACTATATTATATATAACTGACTTCCAGCACATTACTTTGTATCAAAACTTACTTTTGTGTACAACCGACCTTTAATTTCTGTAACGACGCACTCATCGCTAAGGTAAGAAGGTAAGGATCCTCAATCAACTGAGAGAGCTTTATCCTCACGTCGGTGATGCAAACCGAACGCTGCCCTCAAGCAGTGACTTACTTGAGGTGCTGCCAATATACCAACCACTCGTTGATTATATTGGGAGTAAAGGTTTGGCACAGGGTATGGCGATTGTTGTTCATACCCTCGTCTCATTAAGTGATGGTACCCCTGTGAATACGCTATCTTGGTAGCGTATGCTAACGTTGTCCGTACGGTGAAAATAGTACGGATGCCGTTTCTATAGTGAACGGTAATGTATGGGGACGATTTCGTGAGTGCTGGCACGAAAGGTTCAATTTATATTCTGTCAATCTTTTGCAGGTACACTAACCACGATTACGTAAGTGAAGAACGGTTAGAAAAATTCAGCTAGTTAATATAAGGAGAGATGTATTATGTATGCCACTGAAATTAACCACGTAAGACCAAAGCTATTTAGCAATTGTTTTGCTTTGTGAGGACGAATAGGATGTGCATGCATCATGATCATACATGAAAATTGAAAGAAACATTGTCCTGAGTTTTATAAGGGAGTAAGTTGCACTAGAGCACGTTTGGGCACTCACTTAAGGGCTATCTAGATATCTGTCTTTTTTTTGCTGCCATATCTAGATAGTGGAATTAATTAGGCTTAGGAAATAACCTTATCTGAAGAAAAGCTCAACATGGAAGTTGCTTCAAATTTTGCCCCCTTTCTGCTGCTAAATTTTGAGAATTTTTGGACTAGTACTCAGTGGGCATCACTAGAAACTTCCACACCTCAGTCTTTTTGACTGTTTTGAGGACTTGTGTTACCTAAATTTTTGGACCCTCTTAGAGAAGTCTTTTGCAGAAGTGTTCAATACAAAACTTGTTGCAAACTTGATCCAGCACCTACTATACAAATTTGGTAAGTGTGAGAATTTTTGGATTACTCAATTTGGAGTTATGTAGTTTTGAAGTCGCTTCCAGAAATATTGGACTTCTATTGTCCAGTTCATACCCTACAATAGGATTTTATCGAAATTGTTACCCTTGAAGATGATTATTCTGGGCAACGAGTTGAATACCAAAGTTGAAGGGAGTTGCCTGAACTACTCACTGAAAAAAAAATTCATCACCATTAGGCTTTTGTATACAGAGTTATTGGCAAAATACTATAAACAGTGAAGATGTAGTCAAAAGGGTGGAAGATGTAGTCGTAGAAGCCGGAGATATAGTTGAAGCAGGTGGAAATATAGTCGAGGTGTTGGAGATGTAGTCGAAGTAGTCGGGAATGCAGACTACGTAGCCGAAGATGTAGTCGTAAAAGATGGAAGAGTAACTGAAGCAGTCATTGACGTAGTCGTAGTAGTCAGAGATATAGTTAAAGCAGTCGGTAATATAGTCGGAGTGCTGAAGATGTAGTCATAGTAGTCGGAGATGCAGCCTAAGTAGTCAAAGATTTAGTCGCTGTAGTCAGAGGTGTATTGAAGAAGACGGAGATGTGGTCGTAGTAGTCAGAAATGTAGTTGAAGCCGTCGAAGTTGTCAAAGATGCTGTGTAGTCGAATATGTAGACGTAGTAGTCGGAGGTGTAACTGAAGCAGTCGAAGACGTAGTCGCAGTGGTCAGGGATATAGTGGAAGCAGTCAGAGATGCAGTTGAAGTAGTCAAAGATGCAATATAGTCGAAGATGTAGCCATAGTAGTCGGAGGCACAGTTGAAGCAGTCAAATATATAATCATAGTAGTCATAGATATAGTTGAAGCAGTCGGAGATTTAGTCGAGGCAGTCAACAATGCAGCGTAGTCGAAACTTTAGTCATAGTTGATGGAGGGATAGTTGAAGCAGTCGGAGATGTAGTCGAAGCAGACGTAGATGTTGTCAAAGCAGTCAGAAATGTAATCGATGTAGTCATTGATGTAGTGAAGCAGTCGGTGATTTAGTCAAAGAAGCCGTATAGTAGTCGATGTAGTCGGTGATGTAGCCAAAGTAGTCGATGATGTAATCATAGTAGTCGGGAATATAGTCGAAGTAGTCGCAAATGTAGTAGTCGGAGGTGTAATTGAATACCAAAGTTCTAGGCCACTAAATTTCCTAGTCACTGCCAAAATTTGAGAGGACTTGGACGAACAAACTCAGAGTTATGAATTTCTTGCAACCAGCAGTATTCTGTCCACAGATTATTTGTGAATCCTTGAGTTCTAAATCTTCTGCAGGACACTCAGCCTTCGTGGTATTGTGGATTCCAAAATTTATGAAAAATTTGCACAATGCAGATGGTTCAAGGGACCCGCAACACCCCAAGCAGTTTTGGTGCTAGTGGTAGTAGACAACCGCAGCAGCCACCACCACCGCCCAACATGGCTGAATTAATGGCCGCCCAGACCGAGTTGCTCCACCAGCTTGTTCAAGAGCAGCAAGCATTTCATCAATTCCTGCAGCAGCAGCACCTTCAACGAGGTGGCCGCAATGTCCACCAACCTCAGGTTGCAGGCTATCAAGAGCTCAATGAGGAAATAAAGGAGACAAGGGATGTTTACTCGGACTCCCTAATGCCACTATCACGACTTCTGATGGAACTTAAGGATCCCCAAATAAAGTGCCGGACTCTGAAGCATGACACCTGCAACGTAGACTTAAGTGGATGGGAAATTACATGCACGAAATTCATTCCACGTGATAGAAGGCAAACCAGCAGTACTACAAAGGCCAACACAGTCATAAGAACAAGAACTCGCTCACCTATCCATGAAAAGATGGACTATGCCAGATGCACCACACCCAAGAAAAGCTCAGTAGGTATGCCAGTAATGACATCCTTAGGTACAAACGGCCTGGTCGTCCGAGCAATGCAAACCGTTGCTTTAATTGTGGGAGTTCTAGCCACTTTTCACGACAATGCTCCAAGCCTAGGCAGCCAAATCAGGGGCAAGGTTCTAGCCAAAACAATAAGAACAAGAACAAAAGATAGATTGATCAGGTCAGGCGAGGAAGGATCAATTTCACCACACTTGCTAAGCTTCCCGAGGGTGCACCAGTGATGTCGGGTACCTTCTTTATCCACAACAAGCCTGCAGTTATATTATTTGATTCTAGTGCATCCCATAGTTTTATTAGTGCAAAATTTGGTGCAAAAGTGGCCTTGGATTTTTGTCACACAAAAGGGTCATACATGCTATCAACACCGGGTAGTAAAATTGCTTCCAACCAAATCATAAGGCACGTACTGATCAAGTTGGGTAGTAAAACTATCAAAACCGACCTTATCCTTTTGGCACATGAAGGCATGGATATTATTTTGGGGATGAATTGGATGGCTCTGCACGGGGTTACATTAGATATTTCTTCCCGAGCCGTGGAAATAAACTCACCCAGTCATGGAGCCACTACTCTTTACCTACCTTCTCCGGAATGCATAAATTCCTGTGCTTTCACGATGGAAGGAGTCAAACCAGAAAATATTCAAGTGGTACGTGTTGGTGTTTTACCGCCATGCCCACCGAGGGATACCCCCGAGGTGGTGAGTTTGTAGGTAGGGTGTCGCCGAGATTAGGATCTTGAAGGTGCAAGAAACACAAGGTTTATACAGGTTCAGGCTGCCGAGAGCGTAATACCCTACATCCTGTGTGGTTTGTATTGCCTTTTATGGTGATTGTCCCTTAGGGGGTCCCTGTCCACCCTTATATAGCCTGGGGGGGACAGGTTTCCATGGAAGTCCTAGTCGGGTACAAACCTAGGAGTCCTACCCGAGTATTTCTCGGGTAGTTTCCTACATTGTCCGACTAGTTTCACTACTGTACAAGTAGTCCTACTGCACTACGAGTAGGAGACGTACGCCACGTGCACAGTCCCGTGTGCCCGGGTCTGACAAGCCCCCGAGCTCTTCGTAGTCGAGTACTGCAGGCGTCCGAGTACTTCTGAAGGCGTCTTCGAGTTCTCCCGAACTTCATCTTGGAGGTGTCCTCCGAGTACTTCCTTGGCTGCGTCGAGGCTGTGAGGTGCTCATGCCCCGAGTAGTTGTTAAGTCTTCTTCCCCCGAGCCTTAGGTTGACTCGTAGAATCAGGCTGAGGGTAAACTTAATCTTGAGTCTTCTATCCTTATCTTCTAGAAGATGTGAAAGATAAGTCGCTGATGACACGTGTCCCGCAGCCCCCGAGCCTTGAATCCAAATCCCTAAAGTTTGGAATAAAGGATCCAAAGAATCGTGGCATGCAATATATGACGGTAAAGATGTGATGGCGAACATGGGCAAATCGGTTTAGTAAATTTGGAAACCACTTTTTTCGGGATGAATTCCCTGAAAAAATGGTTAAACAAATAACATCTCCAACCAACACCCGAAATTACCTCTCAAATCAATCTTTGTTCCCTGAATCAATTACTAAATAAGACCTCTGGGTAATAATCTGAACAAACCCTTATTTTGGAATAAAATCCCTGAAATAATGGTTAACAAACATCTACCCAAGATAAATCTTGAAAAGCCTCTTGGATCGGGTACTGTGGAGTAGTTTTACAGCGCCCAGTGTTTAAGCATGAGAGCTATCCCTTGAAGCACGCTGAGTGCCTTGTCCCATCGAACCCCCGAACCAAGGAGCCAGATGAGAAGTATAGAGTACATGTAGCACTCGGTGGCGTCAGCCCTCGAGCCTAGGCATCGGGCAAGTACCCGCTGAATCTTGAACAATCGATGAAGCCATCTAGTCAGAGTCGATCCTGACTAGGGTTGTAGTCAGGACGAGTAGTCGAAGCAGTCGAACAGGTATAGAACTAGTAAAACTCCTTGCCATGGGAGCGAGGCCCCTTCAGTAACATAGTGTACAAGTCGAAAACTAGTAATATGTTACTGGAAATAAGGGAGCGAGGCCCCTTCAGCAAACTTGCGCATAGTACTAGTCATAAACCAGTAAAACGAAGTTGTACTGGAAGTATGAGCGCAAGGCCCCTTCAGTAACCCATGATACTAGTCGGAAACAAGTAATTAGTTATTGGAAATATGGGAGCGAGGCCCCTTCAGCAAACTTGCGCGTAATACCAGTCGTAAACCAGCAAAATGGAGTTATACTAGAAGTATGAGCTCAAGGCCCCTTCAGTAACCCAAGATACTAGTCGGAAACTAGTAATTAGTTACTGGAAGTATGGGAGCAAGGCCCCTTCAGCACACTTGCACGTAATACCAGTCATGAACCAGTAAAACAGAGTTGTACTGGAAGTAATAATCTCCATGCACCAATAGAAGATGTCCCAGTTGATCAAGGATGAAAACGGCGTAGATGCTCGATATTCCAAGAATTAGGAACCTCCTGGTCATCAGGATACTGTAAGTGATAAGATCCAGGGCCTGTAACCTTGTGCACAATGAAAGGCTCTTCCCATCACGAGTTAAGCTTGTGTAGCCCGGTATCATACTGGATTCGTCGAAGAACCATATCTCCAACATTGATAGAGCGTCGTTGAATGTTTCTGTCGTGGTAACGACGAACTCCTTGTAAGTAGCGGGCCGACTGGAACAAGACATTGCATCTGATTTCCTCAGCTGAGTCAAGCTCGAGATGTCTTGCGGTGTCAGCCTCGCCTTCTTCAAACATCTCCAGTCGTGGAGACTTCCACATCACGTCAGCTAGTAATATAGCTTCAGACCCGTATAAGAGAAAGAAAGGTGACTGTCTTGTGGCTTTGCTTGGTTGTGTGCGAAGCCTCCAGACTACTGATGAGATCTCATTGATCCACTTGCTGCCCTTTTTGCTGTTCTCGTCATAGAGTCTTTTCTTCAGTCCATCAAGAATCAACCCGTTGGCGCGCTCAACCTGGCCATTGGCCCGCGGGTGAGCCACTGAAACTTATTTGACTTCAATGGAACTGCGTTCACAGATGTCCCACAACTGATTTGAGTGGAAATGGGATCCCAGATCTGTAATGATAGTGTTGGGGAAGCCAAAATGATGTAAGATGTCGCATATGAAAGTAACCACTTGATCCGCAGAGAGTGTTGCGATTGGCTTGAACTCGATCCACTTGGTAAACTTGTCGATGGCCACCAACACGTGTCTGAAACCTCCTGGAGCAGTTGTTAAGGGCCCTATCATGTCCAGACCCCAGCATGCAAATGGCCATGAAGGTGGTATGGTGATGAGGTTATGAGCCGGGACATGTGGCTGTTTACCAAAGAATTGGCAGTTGGTACACCGGCGAATGAGTGCTTCGGCATCTGCCGAAGCAGTTGGCCAGTAAAAACTATATCGAAACGCCTTGCCGACTACTGTGTGAGAAGCCGCGTGGTTCCCGCACATGCCTTCGTGAATCTCTTGGAGTATCTCTTTGCCCTCCTCCGTGCTGACACACTCCATGAGTATGCCTGATGCTGATCCACGCTTGTATAGGTTACCCCCGACTAGAACATACCCTTTGCTGTGCCTTAGGATGCGAGTAGCTTCAGCGCTTTTTGGGTCAAAGCCGGGGGATAGTTTGTGCTCCTGGATGTAGTCGATGAAGGTCACTCTCCAGTCGACCTCAATCATCAAGACCTCTCGGTCAGGTTCCTTGGGACCCTGAGCGATGGAACTTGAGTCTGGTGCCTTGATGGAAGGGTGATGCAACTCGTGAACGAAAACTCACGGTGGGACATTAGCTCGATCAGAACCCAGTTTGGAGAGCACATCCGCACCCACATGGTTGTCATGAATCACATGGTGAATTTCCAACCCTGAGAACTTGTTCTCGAGCTTGCGTACTTCCGTAACGTACGCGTCCATGGTGTCCTTGTTGATGTCCCACTCCTTATTGACTTGTTGAACCACCAGTAAGGAGTCACCGTAGATGAGTAGTCGCTTGATGCCCAGGGAGACTGCCAGGCGTAGCCCGTGCAATAATGCCTCGTACTCGACTTCATTGTTAGAGACCTCGAATAGTATTTGGAACACGTACTTGAGCTGTTCTCCTTTCGGGCTGATGAAAAGTACTCCCGCGCCACTGCCACCGAGCTTGAGTGAGCCGTCAAAGTACATGACCGAATGCTCTGGCTGGTTGGTTGGGGCTTCCACCTTGTTTTTTCGCCACTCTGCCATGAAATCGACTAGTGCCTGCGACTTGATGGCTGTCCGGGGCTTGAAGTCGAGTGTGAGGACTCCTAACTCCATGGCCAACTTGGAGATGAACCGGTAGCGTCCCGATTGTGGAGGATATCCGCCAATGGGAAGTCGGAGACCACCAGGATATTGTATGCATCAAAATAATGGTGAAGCTTCCTGGAGGTGATGAGTATACCGTAAAGTAGTTTCTGAATTGTCGGGTAACGAACCTTGGATTCAGAGAGGACTTCGCTGATGAAGTAGACTGGTCGTTGCACCCCGAAGGCGTGGCCTTCCTCCTGTCGTTCCACCATGATTACCGTATTGACGATATGAGTAGTCGCGGCGATGTAGATTAGCAGATTCTCTCGTTGGGGAGCCGTCAGGGTGGATGGCGATTGCAAATGGTGCTTGAGATCTTACAATGCCTAGTTTGCCATCTTGGTCCACTGGTACTTGTCGTGGAGCTTGAGCAATTTGAAGAGGGGTAGTCCCCGTTCTCCAAGTTGAGAGATGAATCGATTCAAAGCTGCCATGAAGCCTGTGAGCTTCTGGACGTCCTTGATCGTCCTTGGAGAATCCATGGATGTGATGGCGTTGATCTTCTCCAGGTTCGCTTCAATTCCTCGGTGACTGACAATGAACCCGAGTAGTTTTCCTTGAGGCACGCCAAAGACGCATTTTGTCATGTTAAGCTTCCATCAAAACTTTCGCAAGCTATTGAACGTTTCCTCGAGATCGGTGATGAACTCGTCGTGGGATTTGGTCTTGATGACCACGTCATCCAAGTAAGCTTCAACGTTGCGGTGTAGCTGGTCTACGAGGCACAGTTGGATGGCCTGTTGATAGGTGGCTCCTGCGTTCTTCAACCCAAATGACATTGTAGTGTATGCATATGCTCCAAAGGGGGTGATGAATACCATTTTAATCTGATCTTCTTCCTTGAGAGCTATCTGGTGGTAGCCCGAGTAGCAGTCGAGCAAGGAGAGCAAGACGTAGCCAGCCGTGGAGTCAATGACTTGGTCGATGCATGGGAGCGCGAAGGGGTCCAGTCGGGGTGGTACACTTCCTTCATAAAACCAGCCGCGAGTAGTTTTGCTAGCTCTTTCTTGATGATCTCCCTCTTGTCGAGGGTGAAGCGCTGTAGTCGTTGCTTTCGGAGTGGCTTTAGGGTCAACTTTTAGGCAATGCTCGATCAACTCCTTGGGCACCTCTGGCATATCCGCTGGTTTCCACGCGAATATGTCACGGTTAGCCCTAAGGAAGCTGAAGAATGCGCTTTCCCATTTGACACCAAAGCCGCCCCCGATCAAAGCAGTCTTGGACGGGTCGCCTTCTTGCAGCTGAATGGCCTTGATGCCAACGTCGCTGGGGTTGAGTTTAACTCTCGACTAGCTAGGCCGCTGGTTGGAGATCTCCATCTCTGAGTTGGTCAGCTTCTACGCGGCCGCGAGTACTTCTAAAGATGGCTCTGGCACGCGTGATGTCGTGGCATACTCGATTGCTCCTTGATCGCAGTTGTACGACTTTTTCAGGTCGCCACAGAGTGTGAGTACACCTGTCTTGCCTGGCATTTTAAGTAACAGGTAGATGTAGTGGGGCACGACCATGAATTTGGCTAGTGCCGGTCTGCTAAGGATAGCTTGATATGACGAGTCAAAATCCGCCACCTCGAACTTGATGTACTAGGTGCGGTAGTTGTCTTTTGTCCTGAAGGTAACTGGCAGGACCAATGACCCAAGTGGTGTAGCCTTGTTATCCGGGACAATGCCGTAGAAAGGAGCTTTGCCGGGGTTGAGCATCTTGGAGATGTCCAGGCCCATCTTCTTCAGAGTACTCGCAAAAAGCAGGTTGAGGCCGCTCCCGCCGTCGATGAGTACTCGGGTTAGCTGTGAGCCCGCCACGACAGGGTCTAGAATGAGCGGGAATTTTCCCGGCTTGGAGAAGCTGGTCCATTGATCATCCCTGGAGAAGGAGATCAAGACCTTGCTGTATCTCAGAGGCCTTGTCATGACCGGCTCCACAAAGAGTATTTTGCGCAGGTCAACTTCTGCGTGCGCTTGGAGGGGAATCCACCGTCTCCGCCGAAGATGACGTTGATGACATTCTTTGGATCCTGGAAGTCTTGAGCCCCCGACTTGTCACCTTCCTCGTCATCCTCCGGTCCTTTCGCTTTCCTGCTTGAGGGAGGGGTGGTGCATTGAGTGACTTGCGGATGGTGACGCACTCGAAGAGCGTGTGTCGCGACTTCGGGTGTATCGGGCATTGTTTGTGCATGACTTTCTCGAAGTGTGTGTCGTTCTTCCCCGACTTCTTGCCATGCGGATTGCGCTCGACAACCGCGACTTCTTGGTCTATCTTGCGCTTTCGAGTGTTCCCCGAGTGGTTCCGCTGGCTCTTGTCGATGTGGCCGTTGCCATTGCTTTGCTTGTCGTGATTGCGCTTGGGGAAGTGGTCATTCTCCTCGTCCTCCTGGTCAGCCCACCGTGCCATCATATCACGCAGCTCCACGGCAGTAGTCGGGCGATTGCGTCCGAAGTTGTGGTACGTGTGCTTCGAGAAGAGCCCATTCTGGAAGCCGCGGATAACGTCCTCGTGGGTGATGTTGGCGATGGTGGCGCGTGTCTCAAAGAAACGCCGGGTGTAGGACCTCAGGATCTCGTTCATCTCTTGCTTCACTTGGTACAGATTGTGGTGAGTGCCCGCTCTGATCATGGATCCTTGGAAGTTGTCGATGAAGGCCCGCTTGAGGTCCTCCCACGAGTCGATGGAGTTTGGCTTGAGGCTTTCAAGCTGCATGAAGGGTGCGGACTCCAGAGCCACCGGGAAGTAGAGAGCTTTGGTGGAGTTGGATCCCCCTGAAACTTCAATAGCAATGGAGTAGCATCGAATTCACTGGCGTGGGTCCTGCTTACCATCGTACTTGGGGATTCCGACTGGTTTGAACTTCTTTGGATAGGACTTGTCAGTGATGTTGGAGGTGAAGGCGGGGAAATGGTCGCTGTCATCGTCGTCGTGGCACCTGCCGGTACGGTCCCTTCTTCTTGCTTCAATAACACGCCACGCATCGCGGCCTTCATTGATCTTCTGCTTGAGGTCGATCGTGGGAGCGTCGTGAAGGCTAGCCTCGATGCCTTGCACCACGCTGGTTGCGAGTGGATTGTTGTACTTCTTATTCATTGTTGCCGCGCGTGGACGGGTGGCCCTCGTTGCGCTGGCGGTTGTCGTTCCTCCGGCTCCCGAGGCCTCCTCCGGGGGTGCGACTGATCTACGCGGTTTCGCCATGGCGCTCGGACCTCGTGGGCGGATTACGAGTGGAAGACACTGGATGATGCCCATCGAGTTGCACGAGCGCGCGCTCTAGTTGATTTTATGGCAGAGTGGTGGGAAAACCAGATTCCAACTCCAGTTGACAGGCCAGAGCATTGGGTGATGTACTTCGATGGCTCACTCAAGCTCGATGGCGGTGGCGCTGGAGTACTCTTCATATCTCCAAAGGGCGAGCAAATCAAGTATGTTCTTCAAATCCTTTGGAAAGTGTCCAACAACGAGGCCGAGTACGAGGCACTCTTGCATGGGCTACGCCTGGTGATCTCTCTTGGCATCAAGCAACTACTTGTCTACGATGACTCCTTATTGGTTATTCAACAAGTCAACAAGGACTAGGATTGCAACAAAGAAACCATGGATGCATACGTAGCTGAAGTACGGAAGCTAGAAAACAAACTCTCATGGTTGGAGATTCATCACGTGATCAGAGGTAATAATGTTGGGGCAGACGTACTATCCAAGCTGGGATCTACTCGGGCTCAAGATCCAGCTGGTGTATTTGTCCAAGAGCTGAAACATCCATCCATCAAGATTCCAGCACAAGTTACCACCGATCCAGTTCCTCACAAATCTGATCAAAAGGTCATGATGCTGGGAAAAGATTGGAGGGAACCTTACATCAACTTCATCAAAGATCAGAGACTACCCGCAGGTGTGGACAAAAAGAGTGCAGTAGCGGCTCACATCATGAGGCGGAGCAAGAAATTTGTTTTGGTGGACAACAAATTATACAAGCGCGGTGCATGTTTGGGAGTTCTCGTGAAGTGTGTCACGGGCGAAGATGGTTACGGCATCCTTCGTGAAATGCATGATGGATCTTGTGGCAATCATGCAGCTTCAAAAACACTAGTTGGGAAGGCATATAGAGCAGGTTTCTACTGGCCTACAACAGTGTCGGATGTTGAAGACTTAGTCCGTAGATGCCCCAAGTGCCAGTTCTTTGGAAAGGAGTCACATGTCCCAGCTCACAATCTTATCACCATCACACCATCCTGGCCGTTTGCCTGCTAGAGCCTCGACATGATTGGGTCTTTGACAACAGTGCCAGGAGGATTCACTCATGTGTTGGTGGCCATTGACATGTTTACAAAGTGGATTGAGTATAAGCCGATTACCAAGCTCACACCGGTCAGAGCAGTTGACTTCATATGTGACATTTTACATCGGTTTGGCTTCCCAAACACTATCATCACCGATTTGGGCACCAACTTCACAGCACCCCAGTTCTTGGAATTCTGTGATAACGTGCCAATCGAAGTCAAGTATGTGTTAGTTGCACACCCAAGTGCAAATGGCCAAGTCGAGAGGTCCAATGGCATGATTCTTGATGGTCTGAAGAAAAGACTCTATGATGAGAATAGTAAAAAAGGTGGCAAGTGGATCAATGAGCTTCGACATGTCGTCTGGGGGCTACGGACTCAGTCATCCAAACCACAAGACATACACACCCTTCTTTCTTGTTTGTGCGTCAGAAGCAATCCTCCCTACAGGCATTATGTCAAAAACTTCATGAGTAGAAATGTATAGTGAAGGCGAAGCTGATGAGGCAAGACAGCTTGAACTGGACTTAGTCGAAGAAGCGAGATGCAATGCCCTTGTCCAGTCGGCCCATTATCTGCAAGGAGTCAGATGCTACCATAACCGCAATGTCCAGGAGAGGTCATTTAGTATTGGTTATTTGGTCCTCCATCACATCTAGATGAAACAGGGCTTCATAAGCTTTACTCGCGATGGGAAGGGCGCTTCATCGTTTTGAAGGTCAAAAGGCCACAGTCGTATCACCTACAGTACCCTGATGGCTAGGAGGTCCCAAACTCCTGGAATATAGAGCATCAATGGAAGTTCAACCCTTAGTACAATATGTACACAACCTGCCAGCTGCACAACAGTATGTTATTAATAAAGAATTGTTATTATACGACTACTTCCTTTCTAGCTAAATTGTAAAACTTGGAGGCTTTCTTAAAGCCACAAGTATTAACAAGAAGCTGTCAGACCCGGGCCCACGGTACTGCGCACATAGCGTACATATCCTAGGATAAGGGATGGGACGTGGCCCACGCCCTACATCCGTTGTAACTACTCGTACCATAGTAGGACTACTCGAACAGTAGTAGAACTAGTCGGAACAGAAGGAAACTACTCGAAAAATACTCGGTAGGACTCCTGAGCTCGTATCCGACTAGAACTTCCATGTAACCCTGTCCCCCCAGACTATATAAGGGCGGGCAGGGACCCCTCCAAACAGGAGACACAATGTCAACACCTAAGGCAATACAAACTACACACAGGACGTAGGGTATTACGCTCTCGGTGGCCCGAACCTGTCTAAACTTTATGTTCCTTGCACCATCGAGTTCCTGATCTCGGCGATACCCTACCTACAAACTGACCACCTCGGGGGTATCCTTCGGTGGGCGTGGCAGTAAAACACCAATAGCTGGCGCGTCAGGTAGGGGTGTTCATCGAGCATCCACCGGAGAACTCGATGGCATCTTTCAGCTTCACCAGCACCATGCTCGATGAGGGCACAACCTTCATTTTCGGCTCTTGGATCTGCTTGCCAACGGCTTGGGTTGCTTCAATGGCCACCTAGCCGACTCTAAGAAGCCGGAGGCTTCTACGCCAACTCGACGTAGCAACCTCAACGAGTTCATCAACAACCTTGACGAGTTGCTACTCCTCGATCTAGCCAGGGAGATTGAGAGGATGTCCGTTTTCGACGCGACTTTAAGTCACACTGCACCAGGACTACTCAAATTGGACTCAAACCAATCTGAGGAGGCTACACAGTCCAAGTTCCTCTCTGACTTGGAGGAGGAGGACTTGGATCGTCTTCTCAAGATTGGAGATGAGGGAGCCACCGCTTGTCGGGGGACCCCGCTTTCGATACTACTTGGACTCCGATGAAAAGTACTTGTTAACTAGTACTATACCTTCCAATTGGAGCTAAGGAGAACTCGGGGACAAGGGAGCCACCGCATGTCGGGAGGCCCCTGTTCTCGACAACCACTCAGAATCGGATGATGATCCCAAATCCTTCTCGGGTAATCACCTGGGTTTGACCACAACGTCTACGCCGCAAGGCCATTTCGTGTACTGGAAGGGCTTAGAGCCCTCTGAACTACTCGAGTACGACTCCTGCTTTGTGGCCTTCACGCAGGAACTGCCCTTCCAAGAGGGCAAACCCCTCTCTCCCATCTCGGAAGAGGGAGAGGGCAGCACAGAGCTAGTCGAGTACAGCCATAGAACTGAGAGCTCGCCGGATTGTCAAGTCTACATGGCTTCCCTTCGCAATGCCGATGACGACGAGCTGGGTCCCGAGTACGACGCTGAACTACTCGCGGACGTGTCTACCAACGAGCGTACGGCGTGTCGGTGTTTTACCGCCACGCCCACCGAGGGATACCCCTGTAACACCCTAGGTGTTCACAATCCAAAGCAAGAAAAACCTAAACATAGCATCATGCATAATAACCCAGAATCATTGAAACAAAGCATTTAATTATGTGTGCGCATATGCATGTGTATGAATGTGTATGTGCACGTGTATGTATGTGTGTATGTGAGACTATTTCATGTTGTGTTTATAACATTTTCACGCTCCAGTTTTCATAACAAATGTAGTATAAAAACACACTCATATTTTAGTGCCTTACAAGTTTACTTAAACGGCCTTTTGCAAATTCAAATCTTAAACTCATAAATAGAATAGGAATTCAAATCCTCATAGTCTTAAACTTAAAGTAACTTCTAAACTAAAGCTCAAATGAACTTTGATACAAAACAAAAGTCGTAGATTTTCAAATTCCTTATAACTTTCATGTTCAAAGTTTTTCAAGTTTCTGTTTGAAATTTTGAGAAATGTTTAAGTTTAATCCCGGCCCTTCTTCTCTCCCCTTCCCTGTTCTTTCCCGTCGAGGGGTAGCGGCCGCCGGCAACGTGGCCGGCGATGCCTGCCGGCCGCAAGCCACCAAAGGATAGCACCCCGATAGACTCTGACTGGGCCGCCGCCAAATCACCCTCCCCTGCCATGAATCCACCCATGCCCGACGCGCGCGCCATGCGGCCATCGATTCCCGAGGGCCGAGCCACGACGTGCCGGTGATTGCCGTGCCCTTGCCGCGGCCATGTCCCGGTCGAACCTCCCTCAGCTTGGCCACACCCAGCCCCTCCTCCCCTTCCCTGTGCGCCTATAAAAGGGCTGCACCGAGCCCCTACTCACATGCGTCCGAGTGCCACCACCACCGTGCCATTAGCGCTGCCACTCGACCTCGCCGTTGAGCCCCACTTTCCTCTCCTCCTCCGCCCAAACCAAGGCTCTAAACGGGTAGCCCTCGACCTTGTGGTACTCCCCTACTTCCCCACGCTGCCTTCTCTTGCCGGATCACCGCCGCCCACTGCTCGCACCTCGCCGGAGGTCCTGCTCACCGCCGGCAGTCCAACTCCGGCCACCTAGCCCCAACTGAGCACACCAACAGGTTTCTCTCGACATCCTCGTGCTCCCCCACCCCTTTAACCTCGCCGGCGACTAGTTTCCTCGCTGGATTTCGGCTGGAAAACACCCAGTCCCGCCCAGGGACTATATTGCAATCGCCAAGTTCTTTTTAGGGTCCTTTCTGCTAGATCCAGGGACCTATCTGCAAGAACTCGAGTAGTTTTGTTGTCAAGAGGCTGTCAATTGTAAAATCAATCTAAAATCATAGAGAAATCAGAAAAATGCAAACTAAAATTTGTTGTTATCCACTTGATGAATCTTACAACTTTTGAATAGAAGACTGACTAGTTACAAACTATAACTTGATCTAAAATTAATCTTGCTTTCAATGGCCTATAATTGTATCTCTTGATCTAGGATAGTAATGTGGATGATTTTTGAACTGTAAGCTAGTCTTTGCTTGTTAAGACTTGTGTAAAAATCTCAAGGCCAGAACAAAGCTTAACGAGTAGTTTTTGTTGGATCTTGTTTGATGTTCTATTTTGCTAGAGATATTTGTTCATGCTATTCTATTGATATGTTATGGTTGAAACTTTTACAGTAGAGTAACCTTGTTGCATAAATGCTATGGACAATGTTTGAAACTTTTTACTTCTGTCTAACTTGCTCATATGTTTTTAGTTAAGAAAAACTACATTAAATCAAAGTAACTAGTTGTAGTGCTTAGAAAAATACAAAATTTTAACCAGAGACTACCTTTGAGTAGATTATCATGTTGGAAAAGTTGGAGACATAGAAACTTTGTGGAACTGCCTGTAGAAATAAATCATGATTAATGTAGATATATCTTGACTTATTTACTCTGTATCTTGCACACTAAAACCTGAAAAAATTACAGTAGACTCACTTTAAATTTAGGAGTACTCAGTAAAATGTTGAGCACCAGTTTTTGCATGGTTTGTTCTGTATGAATGCATCTTGATCCTAGCAGTAGCTGTTTAATGTATTTTTCATGATTAATCGGCTAAATGAAAATCGCTTGAAATTTTACAGTGAGTTTGTACTTAGGTAAGGTGCTCTGCATAAAAATCTCAACATCAGAAACTATCTCTCCGAGTTGTTTGTTTTTAATCCATGCTTAGTTTTGAAAAATGGCCGTTATGAAATGACAAAACCCCTCACTTGCTTAATGAAGTTAATTAATCTAGATACTACTCGATAAATGACTGGCCAAGGTAAAGAAAATCAAGTGCTTTACAACTTAACTTGATTTTTATTGAAATACAACTTTACAGTGAAATAGTTATTTACCTTGTACCATTAAAACAACTCATACATATGCATTCATATAGAATCGACAACTCTCGCCGACGGAACCTACGAGCTGGTGACAGAGTCCGAGAGTGAGCAGCGTGAAGCTCAAGTTAATCTAACTGAAGTTGCTGAAGACCAGAACCGAAGTTTAGAAGAGCCTAAGGCTAGCTTTGTTCAAGAAGGCAAGCCCCGGAGCATAACCCCTATTTTTAAACTTATGCAACTTTTACTTATATATGGTAGTGTGCGATAAGTTTGTAGGAGTGGATTGAAACCCTAGATGCATTAAGTTTGTTTACTTATGTTGGAATCACAAGGTCGACGGACGGGGCTATGTTACGATATTCCTATTGATGATTCATGCCCCGTCTTTTTAGCGAAAATGCTAAGGTCACGGTCTGTGGTCGTGGTGGTTAAATTTTTGAACGTACTAACCATATGCCGAGAATATGGTAATCGGTAAACTTAAGTACCTAATTGAACCGGGGCATGGACATACCTCCCACCGTCTTGACATCGTTCCCATGGACACATGGTGAGTGCAAAAGCAGCCACGGCATGGTGTCATTCCGTGGTTCGCGGACCTCTGTACTCGAGGACGGTGGCCCTATTCCATGAAACGGGAATAAAGGGGAAAAGTTGCACATGTGACTCTATGAGTAACCACGTGATGTATGTTTAGGTTTCCCTTGCAAGGTTAAGAAATTCGATTCGAATCGTCCGTTTCTCGCGGCCATCGAGACTGCTTAACCATTTTACCCCATAGAGTAAGAAGAGGAACAATGATGATGATTAATCTGGTTGGATGCTCAATTAATTATTTTTTCCACCATGCGTGATTTGGATAGTTGCTTACCTAGAATGGTTAATCAACTAGAACTTGATGCTAAAACTTGAAAGCAAGGACTCACTCTTATATGCTTTTTGGCAAAAACATCCCTCAGCCAAAAGCCTTGCATGTCTAGGAGTCGGCTAAGTATATACCACTAGTCGGGTAAGCCTTGCTGAATATTAGTATACTCAGCCTTGCTTGTGCCTTTGTTTTCAGGTGAGACCTTTGAGGACATGGTTGCTAGTTTAACTTGGCCGTGTACTCGTCCTTCTGGTTGGTCGGTGGAATGGGATACATCCCCGGCCAACGATGATAACGCCGAATGGTGCCATGTACGGGCTTCATCATGATATCTTGTATCATCGTTAGAACTATCATTTATTTTCTGCTGCACTATTAAACTCTGAAAGTACTTGTTTATGCATGAATTCGAACGTGGTTTGTAATAATAATTCATGTTGAACTCTGTGATGTGAAAAATTATGGATTGTTATAATCTCTGGGCTCACCTTCATGTGGGTTGTATGTATGCATTGTTTTGATCGAAATTCCAGTGGTTGCATCGGGATGTTACCCGACAGACTGTCGTTTTACTCCGTTTTAAGTGTGTGTTAGCCCGGATTGCGTCTATGGTGATAGTTAGCGCACTTACGCCGGAATAATTGGGGCTGTTCTGCCACAACCCCCAAGGTGGTGAGTTTGTAGGTAGGGTGTCGTCGGGATCAGGAACTTTAAGATGCAAGGAACACAAAGTTTAGACAGGTTCGGGCCACTGAAAGCATAATACCCTACGTCCTCTGTGGTTTGTAAGCTGGTGATCGGGTGATCTTTTGGGTGACCTGTTGCATGAGGCACGAGTTGTCCCTCATGCTCAAGCTTGAGGAGGGTCCATGTCTGCCCTTATATAGTCTGGGGGGATAGAGTTACATGGAAGTCCTAGTCGGATACGAGCCCTAGAGTCCTACCCAAGTGGTTTTCGGGTAGTTTCCTGTTGTCTCCGACTAGTTTTACTACTGTATGAGTAGTTCTACTATGCTACGAGTAGTTACAACAGATGTAGGGCGTGGGACATGTATGCTATGTGCACAGTCCCGTGGGCCCGAGTCTGACAAGCCCCCGAGCTCTTCGTAGTCAAGTACTGCAGGTGTCCGAGTACTTCTAAAGGCGTCTTCGAGCTCTCCTGAACTCCATCTTGAAGGTGTCCTCCGAATAGTTTGTCAAATTTTCTTTTATATGGGGTGCGATTGAACTCGCACTCCATATGGAGTAGCCCCCGAGCCTTATGTTAACTCGTAGAATCAGGCTGAGGGTCAATTTACTCTTGAGTCTTCTATCCTTATCTTCCAAAAGATTTGAAAAAATAAGTCGCTGATGACACGTGTCCCTGCAACCCCCGAGCCTTGAATCCAAATCCTCAAGGTTTTGAATAAAGGATCCAAAGAATCGTGGCATGCAATATATGATAGAAAATATTTGATGGTTAAGATGGGAAAATTGGTTCAGGAATTCGAAAACCGCTCTTTTCGGGATGAATTCTCTGAAAAAATGGTTGAACAAATAACGTCACCAAAAAGTGCCCAAAATTACCGCTCAAATGAAACCTTGGTCGCTGAGAGTCGTGAAGTATCCAGCCCCCGAGCCTGGGAGCTAGATGAGTTGCATAATATATGCCTAGTAGTCGGTGGCACCGGCCCCCGAGCCCAGGCATCGACCAAGTTGCTGCTAAACCTTGAACCGTCGATGAAGCCAACTAGTCGGAATCGATTCCGACTAGTTTTGTAGGCGAGACGAGTAGTCGAAGTAGTCGCCAGCGTGTCGCCGAGCAGAGTTGACTCCGACTATCTTGTAGGCAAAACGAGTAGTCGAAGTAGTCGCCAGCCTGTTGCCGTGCATTCTTCACGAAGTCAAGTAGTCGCTGACAGTTGTTGATGAACCCAACTAGTCGAAGTCGAATCCGACAAGTAGTCGTTGTAGTCTGCAACATAGAATTGAGCGTTCTCGCGAAGTCGAAGTAGTCGTTGGCGATTGTTGATGAAGCCAACTAGTCGGAGTTGAATCTGACTCGCCCAGCAACACGGTCCAGATCAAATCCCCTGCAAGGTAAACATAAAAGTATGTTGTAACTGATATACATGAGACCGTGTTGAGAGCAATGCCCTTGCAGTAAACTTCATGTATAACTAGTCGAGAACTAGTAAATGGAGTAGTACTGGAAGTATGGGAGCGAGGCCCCTTCAGTAACATAGAGTACTAGTTAGAAACTAGTAGTCTGAGCGTTACTGGAAATATGGGAGCTTGGCCCCTTCAGTAACATAGAGTACTAGTTGGAAACTAGTAATCTGTTACTGGAAGTATGGGAGCGAGGCTCCTTCAACAAATTTGCATGTAATACCGGTCGTAAACCAGTAGAATGGAGTTGTACTGGAAGTATGGGAGCGAGACCCCTTCAGTAACATAGCATACTAGTCGGAAACTAGTAGTCTGTTACTAGAAGTATGGGAGCGAGACCCCTTCAACAAACTTTCGCGTAATACCAGCCGTAAACCAGTAAATGGAGTTGTATTGGAAGTATGGGAGCGAGGCCCCTTCAGTAACATAGCATACTAGTCGAAATCTAGTAATCTGTTACTGGAAGTATGGGAGCGAGGCCCCTTCGGTAATATAGCATACTAGTCGGAAACTAGTAATTTGTGCGTTACTAGAAGTATGGGAGCGAGGCCCATGCAGTAAACTCGACGTAGTACCAGTCGTGAACTAGTAGTCGGAGCAGTACTGAGAGTATGGGAGCAAGGCTCATGCAGTAAACTCGACGTAGTACCAGTCGTGCACCAGTAGACGGAGTAGTACTGGGAGTATGTGAAGGTGACTAGAAGTCAATTAGCAAGGGAGAAATAAATCTTGCTAGTAGCTTCTGTCGATTCCTTGTGCGGACCATGAGAATTCACATGTTGACTTGCGAAAACATCACGGTTGGCCCAAAGGAATTGATGACGAGGTCCTTCACAGGGGGGTGATCAGGTCCTGGGGCGGGCCAAGACAAGTCGAATATTGCCATGCAACGATGTCTCTGTTGGCCCAAAGGAAGTGATGACGCAACCCTTCACTTGTGTTGTTACGAAAGTGGTTGTTGTGTGAAGATGACTCAGCTAGCCCAAAGGAATTCCTTTGGCGGGCCAAGACAAGTCGTATGTTGCCATGCGAAGATGTCTCGGTTAGCCCGAAGGAATTTCTTGGGTGGGCCAAGATAGTTTGTATGATGTTGAATTATGGATGAATGAACAAGCCTTGTTTTGGGTAAATTCCTTAATTCCCTGACCGAGTGGTTGAACGAATTCTTTGGGAAAAAACCCCTTGCTTCGAGATAAAACTCAAGACAATGGTTAAATAAGTTCCCTAAAGATCTCCATAAAACCTCCTTGGATCGGGTCTTAGTCTTCACGTGGGCAGCCACCTTGTTGCGCTCAGCCCCCAAGCGTAGAAACCAGACGAGCATGGATAGTTGTCGATCTTGATTTGTGGGTAATTGCCGACAAAGCCGTATCGTTCGTTGATGGAGCCGAGATGGTTTGGTGATGAAACCCGACTAGTTGGAATTGATTCCGACTAGTCACTGGTGGAGCGAGTCCCACTCCCGACTAGTTGTGTAGTCGAAGTAGTCATCGGTGGTCCGCCGAGTGCCCTCGCGAGGGCGAAGTAGTCATCGAGGAATCGAGGGTCCTGCCTTCCTGGAACGGTTCTAGGCCCAACAGGTTGACGGGGTTGATGGCGCAGAAAAGTGGGCTGAGCCGGGTAGCTTGGAGGACTCCGTGCCCCTCCGATGCCCGAGCCCGCCCGACCAAGTTGAAAGCACAGAAAAGTGGGCTGAGCCGGGTACCTTGGAGGACTCCGTGCCCTTCCGATGCCCGGGCCTGCCCGACCAAGTTGCAAGCGCCATCAGGACCTGGTGGCTGTTTGATATGGGTAGTGCATCATTGATGAAGTTTGAGTAGTCAGCGGAGATGGGAGCCCGTCGATGGATGACGGTTAGTCCTTCTCTGACTTGTGGTAGACGATCCAAATCCTCCTCCAACTTGTGGTAGACGATCCAAATCCTCCTCCGACTAAGAGAAGAACTTGTCGTACAGGACCTCAGATCGAGGAAGATTCGGTTCGAGGGGTTACGGGTTGTCGATCAAGTCATCGATTGCATGATTGACATCCATGCGGGTCGTATGGGTGCTTCAGGCTGCTTCTGGTCGGAAAATTGAAATCTGCTGAGACCGTTAGCGAGGTTGTACGGGAGCAAGGCCCCTTCGGTAAACTACGCGTAATACTAGTCGGAAACTAGTAAACGGAATGTCACTGGAAGTTTGGGGTCAAGGCCCCTTCAGTAACATAGAAAACAAGTCGGGAACTAGTAATCTCAGCGTTACTAGGAGTTCGGGAGCAAGGCCCTTCAGTAACATAGAAAACTAGTTGTGGACTAGTAATCTGAGCGTTACTAGAAGTGTTTGATAGATAATCACATAGGTGCTTTAATTGGCTAATTAACGAGTTCCACTAGTCATTGCCAAACGGGGCGGCTACTTTTGGCAGTCACATGGTTCGGCTGTGATAGGGTTCCCTGAGTTTAGCGAGGGAGTCATGATTAACCCGAGTAATAAACATAAAAGGCGACCTGGATTAAGCGTTAAAAAGGGTGCTTTTAGGTGTACAAAACCCCTTATTTCGAGATATAGTCCCAAAATAATGGTTTAAACAAGCAAAACACCTAAAAGACCCTTGGAAAACCTCCTTGAATCGGGTACTTAATTTATGTATAAATAATTATTCGGGTAGTCCCTTCACCTTTCTTCGGAGTTTTGGCAGAGCTCCTAGAGCATTCCGAAGGGTTTGAAATTCAAACGAGGAATGCTTGCTCTTTGGGTGCCACGGGCATTGCCCGTGGAGGGCTTCCTCGAATCGTTCCTTCGAACTGAGAGTCTTCTTTCTACGGGTGGATTGTTCCCCGGCTTTTGGCTTGCGCTTCCGAGTTGTCTCAAGGTAATAGAGAGGGAGTTGATAGTGGGTGGGGCTGTAGGCTTCCGCTTCTTCACGCTCCTGTTGCCTTGCAATGATGACATTGCAGGCGTCCCGGCCAGCATTGATGATGGTGTGAAGGTCGCTCATGGAGGAGTCACGGAAATTACCGCTCCCCTGCTGGTTCATCTCGACCGCGCGGTGCCTGCGTTGGGCGTGCTTCGCATTGATGAGCCTACGACATTCCGTCCGGATGTCATTTGCGCCTTCTACCTTGATGCTGTCTGGGGATTCACTATCCATTGTTACGTCCACATCTTCGTCGAGTGGATCAACGATGTAGTCGTCATAGTCGTCTAGCTGCACCCGCTCTAAGCCTTCACAGTCCTCACCAGCGTGAATCATGAAAACTTCTCGATTGGGTGCGGAGCGTTTGGCACCCCGCGCCACCTGGCCCTCGTCTTCGTCATCGGAAGGGAGGAGGGGTCTGCCTTCTTGAAAAGGGAGTTCACTGGGTGTGGTAATGGATCATGGTGGACTTGATTTAAGAAACCTTGAGGGTTTCACGCCCTTCCGAGGTCCAAACCTGCCCGACCAATTTGATCCCCTTACCAGACTCCAGGTCATATGAGCAGCTGAATCCGAGTAGTTGTCGGAAACAATAGCCCCCGACGGGTAGTGGCTTCTCCTTGTGCGAGTGGTGGTAGATGATCCAAATCCCCTTCCAATGCGGAGAGGGTCCTGGGTTGAACTGCCTCAAACCAATTTGGACATGGTTTGGGGATTTCAAGTTTGCCAATGGAGAGAGTGTGCGTTGTGCAAAAAGTAGGCGGCGAAGTGTAGCTTTGATCCGTGGGCAATTTTTCGACGAAGCCAACTAGTCGGAGCTAATTACGGCTAGTTGTTGACCGTGCGGAGCTAGTCGTCGAGTAGTTTGAGACTCGTTCCCAACTAGTTTCTAGTCAAGATGAGTTCTTGAAGTTGTTGTTGGTGCCACCGATTTGTCGAAGCAGTCGTAACTGCGGCGCAAGTCGAGTAGTCGAGGTCATCGCTGCAGCGCATCGATGTTGTGATGCGGGCTGAAGTTGAGCAGAGTAGTTGACATCTTCCGACTCCCTGGGGTTGATACGCCGAAGGGTGGATTCTGCCACAAGGCGTGTGTCGTATTCGAGTAACTCAGAGGGCTCTAGACCCTTCTAGTACACGAAACGGCCTTGCGGCGTAGACGTTAAGGTTAAACCCAGGTGATTACCTGAAAATGATTCGGGGTAATCATCGTGTTGCGAGTGGTTGTCGAGAACTGGGGCCTCCCAATGAGTGGTGGCTCCCTCGTCCTCGAGTCCTCCTCGGCTCCAACTTGTAGTAAACGGATACTCTTTGTTTGAGTCTGAGTAGTTATCAAAAATGGGGGCCCCCTGACAAGCGGTGGCTCCCTCGTCTCGAATCTTGAGAAGACGATCCAAGTCCTCCTCCAAGTCGGGGAGGGACATGGATTGAGTAGCCTCCTCAGATCGGTTTGAATTTTATCCGAGTAGTCCTGGTGTAGCACGAGTTGAAGTCGTGTCAAAAATGGAGATCCTCTCGATCTGCCTGGGTAGATCGAGGAGCAGCAACTCGTCGAGGTTGTCAATGAACTCGTCGAGTTCGTTGGGTCGAGTTGGTGTAGAGGCCTTCGGCTTCCTGAAGTCAACTAGGTGGCTGTTGAAGCCACCCAAGCCGTTGGCGATGCAGATCAAGGAGCCAAAGACGAAAGTTGTGCCCTCGTCGAGCACGGTGCTGGTGAAGCTGAGAGATGCCATCGAGTTCTCCGGTGGATGCTCGATGAACAACCCTACCTAGCGCGCCAGCTGTTGGTTTTTTACCGCCACTCCCACCGAGGGATACACCCGAGGTGGTGAGTTTGTAGGTAGGGTGTCGCCGAGATCAGGAACTCAAAGGTGCAAGGGACACAAAGTTTAGATAGGTTCGGGCCGCCAAGAGCGTAATACCCTACGTCCTCTATGATTTGTATTGCCTTAGGTGGTGATCGGGTGATCTCCTGGGTGATCTGTTGCATGAGGCACGAGTTGTCCCTCATTCTCCTGCTTGAGAAGGGTCCCTGTCCACCCTTATATAGTCTGGGGGACAGGGTTACATGGAAGTCCTAGTCGGATACAAGCCCTAGAGTGTTGCTCGAGTGGTTTTCGGGTAGTTTCCTACTGTCTCCGACTAGTTTTACTACTATATGAGTAGTTCTACTATGCTACGAGTAGTTACAATTAGTGTAGAGCATGGACCATGTCCCACCCCTTATCCTGTAAGATGTAAGCCATGTGCGCAGTCCCGTGGGCCCGGGTCTGACAGGATGTGTGTGGATTACACTAATCTCAACAAACATTGTCCCAAGGATCCCTTCGCGTTCCCACGCATCGACCAAGTCATCGACTCTACGGCTGGCTGCGTCCTGCTCTCTTTCCTCGACTACTACTCGGGTTACCATCAGATTGTGGAGGAAGAAGACCAGATCAAGACAACATTCATCACCCCCTTTGGAGCATATGCCTACACAACCATGTCCTTCGGGTTGAAGAATGCAGGAGCCACCTATCAGCGGGCTAACCAATCATGCCCTACTGATCAGCTACATCGCAACGTTGAAGCCTGCATGGACGACGTGGTCATCAAGACCAGAGCCCACGACGAGTTCATCCCTGATCTCGAGGAAACCTTCAATAGCTTACGCAAGTTTTGATGGAAGCTTAACCCAACCAAGTGCGTCTTCGGCGTGCCACAAGGAAAACTACTCATTTTTATTGTTAGTCACTGAGGAATTGAAGCAAACCCGGAGAAGGTCACCGGCATTACAGACATGGACGCTCCACGCACAATCAAGGATGTCTAGAAGCTCACGGGCTGTATGGCGGCCCTGAACAGATTTATCTCGCAACTTGGAGAATGGGGATTACCCTTCTTCAAATTTCTCAAATGCCACGACAAGTTCCAATGGACCAAGGAGGCAAAGCATTCGTTGGAAGATCTCAAGCATCATTTGCAGTCGTACCATCCTAACGGCTCCACAACCAAGCGAGAACCTATTACTCTACATCTCCGCGACTACTCATGTCGTCCACACTGCAATCATGGTGGAACGCCAAGAGGAAGGCCATGCCTTAGGTGTGCAGCGGTCCATCTACATCATCAGCGAAGTCCTTTTTGAATCCATGGTTCGTTATCCAACAATTCAGAAACTACTCTACGCTATATTCATCACCTCTAGGAAGCTTCACCACTACTTCGACGCATACAACATCTCAGTGGTCACTGATTTCCCGTTGGCGGATATTGTGGCAGAACCACCTGAATTAATCTGGCTCAAGTGTATTAACCGTCACCATTGGGGCAATCTCGGTTAACCTTACACTTCAAACGGAGTAATCCATTGGTCTGTCGGGTAACCTCCCGATACAACCATGGTAGAGCGGATCGAATGCCATACATACAAATGCTCATGCGACGATGAGCCCAGAGAATACCACATTCCAGCAAATATTACAACATTATCATAAGTGAATATTACAGACCAAGTTTGATTTTAGGAACCAAGTACTTCAGTGATCATTAACTAATAAGTTCTTCAGAGTTCAAATTGCAGCGGAAAATAAAACAACGAAGACTACTCGTCGATACAGGATGTCTCGGTGAAGCCCGTACGAGACATCACTCGGCATTATCTCCATTGGACGGGGGCGTATCCCATTCCACCGACCAACCAGGGGGAAGAGTGCAGGGCCAAGTCAAGCTAGCAATCACATCTTCGAAGGTCTCACCTGAAAATGAGCCACAAGCAAGGCTGAGTATACTAATACTCAGCAAGACTTACCCGTGTAGTGGAATCTACTCCACCGACTCTAGACATGCAAGGCTTTTTGGCTCGGGGGTTTGTTTTGCCGAAAAGCATCTACAAGTGGGTCCTTACTTTCAACATTTAGCTCAAGATTCTAGTTTCATTAACCATTCTAGATAAGCAGCTATCCAATAGCATTCATGGTGAAGCATTAAATTTCATCCAACAAGTTCATTCATCATCATTGTTCCTCTTCTTGCTCTGTGGGTAAAGGGGGTTAAGCAGTCTCAATAGCCGTGAGAAACGGACGATTCGAATCGAATTTCTTAACCTTGCAAGGGAAACCTAAACACACGTCACGTGGTTACTCCCTAGAGTCACACGTGCAACTTTTCCCCTTTCTTTCCGGGTCGTGGATCGGGGCTACCCTCCGAGAGTACAAGAGCCCCACGCCACGGTTCGGCGCCGGGTCGTGACCACTCTCTGCACTCGCCATATGCACATGGGACCGAAGTTCAAAGGGTAGGATGTCGTCCCCTTGCCGGGCCAATCAGGTACTTAAGCTTACCGATTCCCATAATCTCGGCATGTGTTTAGTACGTTCAAAGACTTAACCATCACTACCACACACTGCAGCCTTAGCATTTTTCACTAGACAGACAGGCCTCAATTGTAAACATCGTTCCATAGCCCGTCCGTTGTCCTTATGATTGCAGCGTGTAGTAAACATTCAACTCCTATTTTCTCGCGAGTGACAGGAAATCACTCGGCTTTTACCGGAGTCCTATTAGCACAGTATTCTATCGAACCTTACATCTAGTTTTCAAGCATGGGTTCCTAACATCATGCAACTAAGTTTTCATTCAACTCCTATAAACTTAATGCACAAGCAAAAGAGTAGTGAGTTGCATAATTTAGGAAAAGAAATGGGTTATGCTCCAGGGCTTGCCTTCTTGTGAACAGTTAGCTTGGGGCTCTTCCAAACTTGGGCTCGGGTCTTCAAGAGCTTCAGTTAGATTTACTTGAACTTCACGCTGCTCACTCTCGGACGCGGGCACCAGCTCGTAAGTTCCGTCGGCGAGAGTAGTCGTTTCTACATGAATGCACAAGTTTAAGTAGTGGTGATGGTAAATGACATGATTTCCTTCACGATAAAGTTGCAGTTTGTAAAACACAAGTTTGTTGTGAAGTGAGTTATTTTATCATTCGTGGGCAATCGTTAATCGAGTAGAATAGTACAATGAGTATTTTCGCTAAGCAAGGTGGGGTGGGTGTTCATGGGAACTTATGTTCCTAAGGGAAACATGATTTAAGTGTAACTACTACAGTGGGTAGTTTCTGGTCATGAAACCTTGGATCTAGGCACATCAGGGAAAGATATGCTTACTGAAAAATTTTCAGACAATTTCATGCAGCATATTAATTATGAAAAATATAACACATGGTGGGTGCTAGATTCTTGTTCTTTTTGTACAGAACAAATGGTGCAAAAACTGAGTCTAAGATTTTTACAGGGCTTTCATTTAATCAAGCAGGAGCAACTGTAATTTTTAAAGGATTTATTATGCAATTTTCAGAGCATAGTAAAAATGACATTACACACCTAGGTTATTCAAGGATTTATTTTTACAGGACCCTACACAGGGTTTTTGTCCACAAAACATTTTACACAGCAACCTCTATCACTGTATATCTCCTAGTAGCAATTTGAGAATTTTCCAAGCTAAGATACTATTTTCTTGATTTATTGCATTTTATTAGCACATAAATCAAATAAATAGGTTCGTGTGAGATAAAAAGTCTCTAAATTTTTCTATGGCATCTAGGTACTATTACACCAGTACAGAAAAAGTTTCATTAGGTGATTCATAACCTAACTGCAGGGATAAAAATATTTAGCCACTTATGGTATGATACTAAGTTTAATAAACAGTATAGCTAGAGATGGAATTTGGGCCTGATCATTTTACACAGTCCTAAACATCAAGCAACTAACTCACTGCCCAAAATTTAGGGTCAGCATTGATCTACAACAGTGGGTACAAAAGAAGTCCATTAAAATTTCCATTTAATGTAGAGCAAAATAGGTTGAGAATCTGAGAAACTTTTCGTAACAAAAGTTGTAGAGTTTCTTCTAAGGATTCCAGAACAGTTGAGTTTGCATTTTTCTGAATTGTCTACGATTTTATACGAATTTTACAAGTTCACTGAATTTGAATCTGGATTTGAAACTTTCTTTTACAACTGGGTCCTTGAATCTTACGTGTAGACCCTTCTAAAGATTTCAATTATCGCAATTGGGTCCTCGGGCGGCTCGGGTACGGCGGCCGGCCGAAATTCCGGCGAGGGGTGAGGGTCGGGGAAGGATCAGGGGTGCGAGGGCTACCTCGTGGGGGTCTTGTTCGGGTGGGGGACGGCCGGGAATGGCTCGCCGGCGTTGGAGCAGAGGCGGCGGCGGCGGCGGCACGCGTCAACGGCGGTGCTCCGGCGGGCTTAGGGCGGCCTGGTCTGGACGGAAAGCTTCAGTGGCGCGTGGGGAAGCTGCTCGGGTGCTTGGCTAGAACCAACGCATTTTTGCAAATGCAATTTTTGTTGTCAAGTTTTAAGAAAACAAGTTTGTAAGGCTCGTCATACTCTCTGGTGTATGCATTTCGGCTCTGATACCAGCTGTGGTAGAACCGCCCGAATTAATCCGGTTTAAGTGCGCTAACCATCACCATAGAGGCAATCCAGGCTAACACGCACTTAAAACGGAGTAAAGCGACAGTCTGTCGGGAAACATCTCGATGCAACCACAGGAATTTCGATCGAAACAATGCATACATACAACCCACACGAAGGTGAGCCCAAAGATTACAAAAATCCACAAATTTTACATCACAGAGTTCAACAGGAATTATTATTACAAATCAAGTTCAAAAATATTCACAAACAAGAACTTTCAGAGTTTAATAGTGCAGCGGAAAATAAATGATAGTTCTAATGACGATACAAGATATCATGGTGAAGCCCGTACATGACATCATTCAGCGTTATCATCATTGGCCGAGGACGCCTTCCATTCCACCGACCAACCAGGAGGAAGAGTACATGGCCAAGTCAAACTAGCAACCATGTCCTCAATGGTCTCACCTGAAAATAAAGCCACAAGCAAAGCTGAGTATACTAATACTGAACAAGGCTTACCCGACTAGTGGTATATACTTAGCCGACTCGTAAACATGCAAAGCTTTTGGCTGAGGGTTGTTTTTGCCAAAGAGCATCTAAGAGTGAGTCCTTGCTTTCAAGTTTTAGCATCAAGTTCTAGTTGATTAAACATTCTAGGTAAGAAACTATCCAAATCACGCATGGTGGAAAATAATTAACTGATCATCCAACCATATTAATCATCATCATTGTTCTTCTTCTTACTCTATGTGGTAAAAGGGTTAAGCAGTCTCAATGGCCGTGAGAAACGGAAGATTCGAATCGAATTTCTTAACCTTTCAAGGGAAACCTGAACACACGTCACGTTGTTACTCACAGAGCCACACGTGCAATTTTTCCCCTTTATTCCAGTTTCATGGAACAGGGCCACCTTTCTCGAGTACAGAGGTCCACGAACCACGGAACGACGCTGGGCCGTGGCTGCTCTTGCACTCACCGTGTGCCCATGGGAACGATGTCAAGACGGTGGGAGGCATGTTCTAGCCCCGGTTCAATCAGGTACTTAAGCTTACCGATTACCATATTCTCGGCATGTGGTTAGTGCGTTCAAAAACTTAATCACCACTAGCACACACCGCGACCTTAGCATTTTCGCTAAATAGTTAGGGCCTCAATCATCAACAGAAATATCATAACATAGCCCCGTCCATTGACCTTATGATTCCAACATAAGTGAAACAAGCAACTCCTATATCTCGCGAGTGACAGGAAATCACTCGACCTTTACTGTAGTCCTATTAGCATGACAATCTAGTGGCCGACACAGGCTAGTGTTCATATCATAGGTAATAGGATCATGCAACTAGAGTTTCAATCAACTCCTACAAACTTAATGCACAGTGCCACATATAAATAAAAGTTGCATAAGTTTAAAAATAGGGGTTATGCTTCGGGGCTTGCCTTCCTAAGCAAAGCTAGCCTTGATCTCTTCCGAACTTTGGTTCGGGTCTTCAGCAACTTCAGTTAGATTAACTTGAGCTTCGCGCTGCTCACTCTCGGGCTCCGGCACCAGCTCGTAGGTTCCATCGGCGAGAGTCGTCAATTCTATATGAATGCATATATATGAGTTGTTTTAATGGTACAAGATAAATAACTATTTCACTATAAAGTTGTATTTCAATAAAACTCAAGTTAAGTTGTAAAGCACTTCATTTTCTTTTCCTTGGGCAGTCATTTATCGAATAGTATCTAGATTAATTAACTTCATTAAGTAAGTGAGGGGTTTTGTCATTTCATAAACGTCCATTTTTCCAGAGTAAGCATGGATTAAAACAAAATAACTCGTAGAGATAGTTTTTGGTGTTGAGATTTTTATGCGGAGGCACATTACTTAAGTACAAACTCACTGTAAAATTTTCAGCCATTTTCATTCAGCAGATTAATCATGAAAAATACATTAACCAGCTACTCCTAGGATCAAGATCCATTTATACAGAACAAACCATGCAAAAACTGGTGCTCAACATTTTACTGAGTACTCTTAAACTTATAGTGAGTCTATTGTAAATTTTTTAGATTTTAGTGTGCAAGATACAGAGCATAGAAAATAAGTCAAGATACATCTACATAAATCAAGAACGGGGGAGGGGAGAGAAGAAGGACCGGGATTCAATTTAAATTTTTCTCAAAATTTCAAATAGAAACTTGAAAAACTTTGAACATGAAAGTTGTAGGGAATTTGAAAATCTACGACTTTCATTTTGTATCAAAGTTCATTTGAGCTTTAATTTAGAAGTTATTTTAAGTTTAAGACTACTAGGATTTGAATTCCTATTCTTTTTATGAGTTTAAGATTTGAATTTGCAAAAGTCCGATTAAGTAAACTTGTAGGGCACTAAAATATGAGTGTGTTTTTATACTACATTTGTCATGAAAAGTGGAGCATGAAAAGGTTATAAATACAAAAGGAAAAAGTCTCACATACACACATACATACACATGCACATACACATTCATACACATGCATATGCACACACATAATTAAATGCATTGTTTCAATGATTCTGGGTTATTATGCATGATGCTATGTTTAGATTTTCTTACTTAGGATTTTAAACACCTAGGGTGTTACAGATTTTTCATGACATGATCATTGTTTTCAATCCTGTTCTAAGCTCTCAACTATCTTCTGGCCACCGGCTCGACTTCTCTAAGGTACTCTGCGAACCTCTCTTGAGAATAGTCCGCAGCCATGCCATCAGCTAGTGGCTCCATGATTGGAACTCAAGGGTGCCCAATCTTCTGTCAGGAGGATAACTATCGATTTGTCGACAACCCGACACAAGGGATCCGGCTTCCGATCAACAAGACCCGAGCCCCCAATCGAAGCACCACGTCATCTCTTGGTTATCAACCGTGTGTTGCCCGGTTGACCTCGCCACAAAGGCAAATCCTTTCCTGCAAATCGAAGAATACAAGCAAGAATGAGAAAGAACGCAACCAAATTGCAGATGAATGATTAATCTCATGAAGTTGGGGTCTCACAAACCGATGACGGTGAAACTGTTCTGGATAGAATAATCTAAGCAAAACCCAAACCCTAACTTGGGCAAATCTACTGAATATAAAGTGTTTAGGGGCGTGCAAGACCCCTGGATGCACCCCTAATGGGCTCCAATACGATACACGGGCCAACGGCCCAAAAGACGGTGGCGCAGCACCCTGACAGATTCTGGACATCCACTTGTCCAAGGTATTCCTATTAAAGGTATCACCCACGAGAAGATTGCGACCCTATTCAAGGAGGTTTTACGAAGATCTTTAGGGAATTTGTTTAACCATTGTCTCGAGTTTCATCTCGACACAAGGGGTTTTTTCCCAAAGAATTCATTCAACCACACGGTCAGGGGATCACGGAGTTTACCCAAAATAGGGCATGTTCGTTCATCCTTACTTCAGCGTCGTACATCTTGTTTTGGCCTGCCCAAGGTATTCCTTCAGGCTAACCGAGACATCTTCGCATGGCAACTTACGACTTGTCTTGGCCTGCCCAAGGACTCCCTTAGGGCTAGCTGAGTCATCCTTGCTCAATGACTACTTTTATATCAACGCAAGTACAGGATTGCGTTGTCACTTCCTCTGGGCCAACCGAGACTTGTCTTGGCCCGCTCAAGGAACTCATCGCCTCATGTGAAAGATCTCTTCATCAATCCATTAAGGCCAACCGTGATGTTTTCGCAAGTCAACATGTGAATTCTCATGGTCCGCCCAAGGATATGACTGAAGCTACTAGCAAGATTCATCTCTCCTTCGCTAATTGACTTCCAGTCACCTTTACATATTCCCAGTATAACTCCGTTTTACTAGTTCTCGACTACTACTACGCGTAGTTTACTGAAGGGGCCTCGCTCCCATACTTCCGGTAACACTATGTTTACTAGTTCTTGACTACTACGCGTAGTGTACTGAAGGGGCCTCGCTTCTATATTTCCAGTAATACTCTATTTTACTAGTTCTCGACTAGTACTACGCGTAGTTTACTGAAGGGGCCTCGCTCCCATATTCCCAGTACAACTCCGTTTTTACTAGTTCTCGACTAGTACTACGCGTAGTTTACTGAAGGGGCCTCGCTCCCATACTTCCAGTATAGCTCCGTTTACTAGTTTCCGACTAGTACTACGCGCAGTCTAGTGAAGGGGCCTCGCTCCCAGAATTCCAGTAACGCTCCGTTTACTAGTTACCGACTAGTACTACGCGTAGTGTACTGAAGGGGCTTCGCTCCCATAATTCCAGTACAACTCTGTTTTACTAGTCCTTGACTAGTACTACGTGTAGTTTACTGAAGGGGCCTCGGTCCCATATTTCCAGTACAACTCCATTTTACTAGTTTTCGACTAGTACTACACATAGTTTAATGAAGGGGCTTCATCTCATACTTCCAGTAATGCTCTGATTACTAGTTATCGACTAGTATTCTATGTTACTAAAGGGGTTTTAATCCCATACTTCCAGTAACATTCATGCTACTAGTCTCCGACTAGTACTTTATGTTACCAAGGGGCCTCGGTCCCATACTTTCAACATTTCTCCATTTACTAGTTTTCAACTAGTTATATATGGAGTTTATTGCAAGGGCAATGCTCCCAAAACGGTTTCATATCTATCAGTTACAACATACTTTTATGTTTACCTTGCAGGGGACCTGATCTGGACCGTGTTGCTAGGCAAGTTGGATTCAACTCCAACCAGTTGGCTTCATCAACATTCGCCAACGACTACTTCGACTTTGCGAGAACGCTTGACTGCACCTCACCAGATTCGACTCCGACTAGTTGGGCTCATCGTCAGCCGTCGGCGACTACTTGACTTCGTGAAGAATGCATGGTGACACGTTGGCTACTACTTCGACTACTCGTTTTGCCTACAAGCTAGTTGGAATCGACTCTGCTTGGCGACACGCTGGCGACTGCTTCAAAACTAGTCGGACTCGACTCCGACCAGTTTGCTTCATTGACAATTCTAGATTTAGCGGCGACTTGGCCAATACCTAGCTCGGGGCTGGTGCCACCGACTACTAGGCATATCCTATGCGACTCATCTAGCTCCCAGGCTCGGGGGCAGGATATGACACGGCTCTCAGCAATGAAGATTGCATGCCATGATTCTTTGGACCCTTTATTCCAAAACATGGGGGCAGAAAGACTTGAAGAGTCCAAGCACGTGCGCTACATAGGTCCTGGTGGCTCAGAGATGAAGCCGGTAATCTTTTGTGGGGCTTCTTGGAGTCGCTCTAGCAGAGTCCTATGTTGGTGTTTCTTATGCTCCAATAGAATTGATATTCAGCAAGCGCACAGAATTACCGCTATAGCATTTCACCTTGAATTACCGCTATAGCATTTCACCTTGGAGTATTCCAGGGTATCGTGAATTTCCTTAGGGAAGAACTATGGTTAAAGAGTACTAAAGAATCAAATGACAAACTTTACTAGGGATATCAACCGACTACTTTGCAGGGGTAAGCCAGAAAAGATAAGATATGATAATGGCCAAGCGATGACCGTCTGACACAGGAGACTATAAACCTTAGAACGGTAAGCAGCTGGGAGGACAACAAGCGAGAAAGACTCCTAAAACACTTCTAGACTATCGAGCTAGCCTCACTAGACTAAACCTTGCTCCTAACTAGTTATCGGGAACTTAGAACTTACTTCAGCAGCTGGAAGAGGAAGGACTGCAGAAAAGGGTGAGAGGGGAGTCCAACGGCAACCTGCTACTACTGCTATGAAAGCAACCAAAGGTGGTGGACTATAAGGGACGGACAGGGCTGTGACCATCTACCACCAACCACAACCATACCGTGGGGTGGAACACACTTTCTAGATAACACTAAGCTCAGACACCACGTCTGCACTCAATGTTAGGATTTCTCTTGACGCGTTCAAGAGAAATCCCCCTCAACCTAGGGGACTGACTTGAGCTCCCTAGTCCGGGTGAGAAAACCCGCTAGGTAAGATCCTGATAAAAAAGAAAGGTAACAAAGCCTAAGCTAGAGGAAAGGTACTTCCGCACAGAAGTTGGATAACTTGGAAAGGATAAATAAATGCGGAAAGTAAACCTGACTCGAAAAGTAAAGAAGATAAATTATATTGATAAAATGTCAAAGGAAAGATACAAGAGCTATACCAGACTTCTGATGACGACTCCGGAATCCCGAGACAAGCTTAACTCGACTCTAACTCCCAGAATACTAAACCTAACTCTAGAAAGTGAAAAGAGAGCAGAGAACTCTATTTACAAGTGATGGATTCCCTCTATTTATAGTGTAGGATGGCTGAGGATAGCGTCGGTGAAACGGTTGTGGAAGTTGCGTGACTTTCAGGCCGGCCAGCCGAGGCTGGCCGGCCTTTGATCTGCACCGACTTCGATCTTGCGACTTGGATTGAGTCCTAGAGGCGGTTGTGATAACTGTCGAGGCGAAATCTCTGTCTTGGCGCGAAAGAAGAGGCCGACAGGCCTCATCCAGGCCGGCCGACCTGGGATGGTGGCCGTGTGGCACCGCCTTTCTCCTGGACAATCCTGATGCTCTCCTGGTGTCAGTGGAGGTGGCACCTCAGATATTTGCTCGAGTCTTGCATGCAAGTGGGCCCTTCAATCCATGGGTGAAGCCTTTCAGGTCATTGGATCAAACCGACTTGAAGTGCATGGCTCAGGGGTATTGTGGGTGTGTTTCCTTGCCCCTGGATCAGTGATATGGCATTTGGGTTCAGTGCCAGTCCGGCCGGCCTAGGGGAGGCCAGTCGGCCTGGGATATTCCCCAATTTGCCTCATTTTTGGTTCATCTGTTCCTGCATTCACAACTCATCCAAAAACTTGTTGAACTTGTTAGAAATAAGTAAATTATGTATGGAACATAGTGCAAAGGTCTATTTATTCCCGAGAAGTTGATGGCCTCAATGTGTTTTAATGGCCATCAATATCCTATCGACAACTACCCCTTCAAGTTGTTTCTACTTGGCATCCTTTTCTTCAGCCATGTCTTTAATCTGCTGCTTGCACTCGATGAACTGAGCATTAGTATCTTCAAGGTTTTTCACCGTGAACTCTAGTTCATCGGTACGGTGATTCGGCATATTCTACACATCGGTTAGCATTTCTTCCTTGTTCCTTATAATATTGTTGAGTTCTGAGGATAAGAAACAACAAAAAATTACTCGTGAGAGTCCATGAAACGAATAGTCATACACATCACAGCAAGGTGAAGCAGTCGATAGATTGTTACCTCGGTTCTTCTTGGCTAGGTCCTTGTTTTCCTTTGAAATATTTAGAATTTCTTACTTCAAGAGCTAGACTTCCCGGGTACGCTCCTATTTGAGGGTATTAAGCTCATTCCTCAGGTCAACAATCTTGTGAATATTTTTCCTCAATTTGGCGATCCTTGTTCTGCAACTGGTGGGCCCCATCTTCAACTGCCCTAAGTTCGTCTGATTTTTTTCTGGAGCGATTGGCCAAGGTCTGTATGACAGAAAAAGCAATCAGCACGTCAATAACAAGTCGGCAGAAACAGATATTTTCAGTGCAAGATACTTACCATGGAGAATTTGTACAATTCTTTGAAAGTATTTTGGAACTCCTTTAAAGTTGCCGACGACTACATGGGGTCTTCAATGAGGTCAGTCGGGATGGCATATTGGCACTTCGTGGGAGTCACCAGAATACCCTCTGAGGAGGGACCCGCAGCGCCTTGATCTTCAGGGGTAGTCTGCTGCTGCGAGTTACCTATCACATTACTACTAGTAAGAGAGCATGCATCAAGCAGAATAATACTCGCATGAGGAGGTGTTACAATGAGCTCACCTGCTAAATTTCCGGGGACGCATCCCGTTCTTCAGGCTCTGTATTAGCGATAGCCTCAGCATCAACTTCGGGCCTGCTAGCTCCGGCATCGGCAGGAGCCGAGGAGTCGGGTGGCACTGATGACCCGAGGGTAGCCATGGCCATGGGCTCTACAACAACTTCCATGACACCAGATGCTTTTCCTCGCTCAGGGGCTGGAGTTACCATGTGTCGGGGACGAATATCACGGACCCCCCAAAAGTATGTTCCCTAGGAAGCTAATTACGGGTTAGGTCTCCCACAATATGCGGTTCAGCCTAATTAGGCTGTCGCATGTCCACGGACGGCCCACCAGCAGGAGGGGTGCCGATAGCCCAATACCAAGCCCAGACGAAGGGCACGAGCCACCTCGCCCGACCACCAGAGGTCAGGCCCCGCCTCACCCAACCCTAAGGATGCGAGCGCGGCCTCGCCCATCCCCAGTTAGAGAAGCTCCGCCTCGCCCGACCCTGAGGGCACGAGCTCGGTCTCGCCCGACCCCGAGGGGGAGCTTTGCTTCGCCCAACCCTGAGGGAACAGATTCGACCGTAGCCACCGCAGGGACGTGGGGCCCACAGGGTCTCACGGAATGACAGGTCGTGCCGGGGGTCGAACCTCTAGCGCGGGGACGGATAAGGACATGCCACGACATGACGTCTGGAGAAGACAGGCCATTACCGCGAGCCCCAGTCATCTGCCGCGCCGGGGGCAAGCCGTAGAACGCGCCGGGGCTCACGCCGCCTGTCTTGTCGGGGCGCACATCGCCCACCAAGCACGCTAGGGCCCGTGCCGCCGGCCCTGTTGAGACGCACATCGCAAATTGCACATCACGCTAGGGAGCGCGCAAGGACACCCATCATCTACAGGACCAGCGGGGACCACACGCAGGGAAGAGGAAAAGCGGGATCCCAACGACCTCTCTCTCTCTCTCTCTCTCGTGTATCCAACCCCTGCCCCTTGGCATATAAAAGGGAAGGGGATGACCCCCATAGGGGGAGAGGACCAAATTCACAACACTCATGCACCCACACAACACTTCGCCACCAGAGCTTGGGAGCCCATTCCCTCTCTCGCCTGTTTGTAACCCCTACTGCAAACCAGTGCAAGAACACAAGTAGCTCAAACTGGACGTAGGGACATTCCACCCGAACCAGTATAAACCTCTGTGTCTTCCTTGCACACCATCTGAGCCAGATATGCAAACACAATTTCACTAGTCAGCAGTCCAAAATACCGACAGTTGGCACACCAGGTAGGGGGCTTTGCATGTCTCGACGACTTCATCAGGCTACGGATGGCCAACCACGCAGAAGGATGGGCCCCGGGTGCGCTCGTGCATTTCGGGAGCTTGGACTTCATCATCACCATGGGAGGGGGACTGGAGCAGATTCACGTTCCGGTCTACCCCACCCGCACCGCCAACCTTGACCCTGTTGTCGAGGCTTTCGAGGGGCTGCGGCTGTACACCCCGGGGGATCGCGCCTCCGGGGGCGGCTGGCTCCTCGATTTCGATTACGAGAGGCTAGGGCGTCATCTCCGCGTCTTCCTGGGTCCCTGACCGACCCAGGAGGACATGCATTAGGTTCTCTTTTCGCTCACTAGCATCACGGCGCAGCGCTCCGGAGGAGGGCCGCTCTCCCCGAAAATCATGGCTGGGAACGCCCCGACAAAGTTTCCCTACGGCCTGCGCAACGCAGCGGAGGACGTATGTCGCCTCATGGCGTTACGCCTTGGTTCGCACCCCACGGATGACGAATTCGTGGGTGTGACACCCTAGGTATTTAAAATGCTAAAACAAGGGTCATGAATTTAGCATCATGCATTTTAAACAAGAACAATTCAAATCATGCATCTGTTTTAGGAATACATGTGCATGTATGTGTGCATATAAGGTTTTCATAAATATGTTCATAACCATACATGCTCAACTTCTCATAAAAAAAAAGTAGCATAAAAACACACTCATATTTTAGTATCTTACAAAGTGTACTTCAAATACCATTTTGCAAATTCAAATTTTAAACACATGAGATGCATAGGAATTCAAATCCTAGTAGTCTTAAATTTACAATAACTTCTAAACTAAAGCCAAAATGAAAGTCGTAGAGTTTCAAATTCCCTACAACATTTATGTGGACCATCTACGTTGTTTTCATCCTTAGCCAATCAAGACATCTTCTGTCGGCGCCAAGAGATCAAAACTTCCAGTACAACTCCGTTTTACTTTTTTACGAGTGGTATTATGGGCAAGTTTGCTGAAGGGGCCTCGCTCCCATACTTCCAGTAACAGATTACTAGTCTCCGACTAGTATCCTATGTTACTGAAGGGGCCTCACTCCCATACTTCCAGTACAACTCCATTTTACTGGTTTACGACTAGTACTACGTGCAAGTTTGCGGAAAGGGCCTTGCTCCCATACTTCCAGTAACAGATTACTAGTTTCCGACTAGTATCTTATGTTACTGAAGGGGCCTCGCTCCCATACTTCCAGTACAACTCAATTTTACTGGATGACTTGCAGTACACGAATGATCTAAACATTTTGAATAAAAGGAGGGCAAAATATCACCTTGGAATAAAAAGATAAGGGAAAGAAATCAAAATGGCAGTGCTTAAGATGCAAGGAGAGGTACAATGGGGAGGATAGATAAAATTAAGGAAGAGATATGTTTAAAAGGATAAGTAGGAAGTAATAAGAAAATATTAAAGAGTGGGGGTAAACAATATCACCAACAAATCAAAAGGAGGTCAGATGCATGAGATAGGAAAATTATTCATCAAATGAGATGTATGATTAAGAGCAAGAAGTCATCCAGGAGAGAGAAAATAGACGATGATTGAGGGTTTAGCAAAAACTAGAAAGTGTAATTGTCGAGGGGTCGAGTATCAAAATAAGTTATCAAGGAAAGAGTAAGTCAAAATATAAGGATGGGGGTTTTACATTTGCAAAACAAGGAAGTGCAAATGAAAAAGAAGGTCAGGTGAGAAAGGTGAGTTATTGTGGCAGAACCACCTAAATTAATCCGGCTCAAGTGTATTAACCATCACCATTAGGGCAATCTCGGTTAACCTTACACTTCAAACGGAGTAATCCATTGGTCTGTCGGGTAACCTCCCGATACAACCACGGTAAAGCGGATCGAAGCCATACATACAAATGCTCATGCGAAGATGAGCCCAGAGAATACCACATTCCAGCAGATATTACAAAAATTATCATAAGTGAATATTACAAACCATGTTTGAGTTTAGTAACCAAGTACTTCAGTGATCATAACCAATAAGTTCTTCAGAGTTTAAGTTGCAGCGGAAATAAAATAACGAAAGCTACTCGACGATACAGGATGTCTCGATGAAGCCCGTACGAGACATCACTCGGCATTATCTCCATTGGCTGGGGGCGTATCCCATTCCACCGACCAACCAGGGGGAAGAGTGCAGGGCCAAGTCAAGCTAGCAATCATATCTTTGAAGGTCTCACCTGAAAACGAGCCACAAGCAAGGCTGAGTATACTAATACTCAGCAAGGCTTACCCGACTAGTGGGGTATACTTAGCCGACTCCTAGACATGCGAGGCTTTTGGCTTGAGGGGTTTGTTTTGCCGAAAAGCATATGTAGTAGGTCCTTACTTTCAGATTTTAGCTCCAGGTTCTAGCTTTCTTTAACCATTCTAGGTAAGCAACTATCCAATATCATTCATGGTGAAGCATTAAATTTCATCCAACAAGTTTATTCATCATCATTGTTCCTCTTCTTACTCTGTGTGGTAAAAGGGATTATGCAGTCTCAATAGCTGTGAGAAACGGACGATTCGAATCGAATTTCTTAACCTTGCAAGGGGAAACCTAAACACACGTCACGTGGTTACTCACAGAGTCACACGTGCAACTTTTCCCTTCAATTCCCGCTTCACGGAACAGGCCCACCGCCCTCGACTACACCTCCCCACAGACCTCGGTACGTCGGGCCGTGGCGGCCGATGCACCCGCCATTAGCTAGATGTGAACGAATTCAAGACAGTGGGGAGTATATTCCGGCCTCGGTTCAATCCAGTACTTAAGCTTACCGATTACCATATTCTCGGCATGTGGTTAGTACGTTCAAAGACTTAACCACCACTATCACACACTGCGGCTTTAGCATTTTTCACTAAACAGACGGGGCCTCAATCATCAACATAACATGGTACCATAGCCCCGTCCGTCGACCTTATGATTGCAGCATGTAGTAAACAATCGACTCCAAATTTCTCGCGAGTGACAGGAAATCACTCGACTTTTACCGAGTCCTATTAGCATAGCATTCTATCGAACTTTGCATCTAGTGTTCAGAGCATGGGTACCTAGGATCATGCAACTAAGTTTTCAAGCAACTCCTATAAACTTAATGCACAAGTAAAGTAGAGTAATAAGTTGCATAAGTTTAGAAAATAGGGTTCATGCTCCGGGGCTTGCCTTCTTGTGCAAAGTTAGTCCGGGGATCGTCTGAACGTTGACCCGGGTCTTCAACTGCTTCAGTTAATTTTGCCTGGGCTTCTCGCTGCTCACTCTCAGACTCGGGCACCAGCTCGTAAGTTCCGTCGGCGAGAGTCGTCGATTCTATATGAATGCACCAATATAAGTTATAGTGAGGGTATATGACGATCATGTTCACTCACGTCAAAGTTGTAGTTCACAAAATAGCGATCGGGTTGTGATGTTACTTAGTTGAGATTTCTGTGGGCATTTGTTAATAGAGTAGAAAAGTACAATAAGTAACTTCGTTAAGCAAGGTGGGGTGGGTGTTCATGGGAACTTATGTTCCTCATGGAAACATGATTTAAGTGTAACTACTACAGCGAGTAGTTTCTGGTCATGAAACCTTGGATCTAGGCACATCAGGGAAAGATAAGCTTACTGTAAAATTTTCAGATATTTTCATGCAGCAGATTAATTATGAAAAATATAATACATGGTTGCTGCTAGATTTTTGTTCTTTTTTTACAGAGCAAAAGGTGCAAAAACTGAGACTAAGACTTTTACTGGGCTTTCATTTCATCAAGTAGGAGCTACTGTAATTTTTATAGGATTTATTATGCAGTTTTCGGAGCATAGTAAATATGACATTACACACCTAGGTTATTCAAGGATTTATTTTTACAGGACTCTACACAGGGTTTTTGTCCATGAAACTTTTTACACAGTAATCCCTACCACGGAGTATCTTCTAGTAAAAGTATAAGAATTTTCCAAGCTAAGATACTATTTTCTAGATTTAATGTATGTTATTAGCACATAAATCAAATAAATAGGTTCCTATGAGATAAAAAGTATCAAAATTCATCTATGGAATCTAGGTACCATTACACCAGTATAGAAAAAGTTTCACTAGGTGATTCACAACCTAACTGCAGGGACAATTAATTCTATCCAAACATGGTATGAAACTAAGTTTAATAAACAGTGTAGATAGAGATGGAATTTGGGCCTGATCTTTTTACACTGGCTTATACAACAAGTAAATCTCCTACTGTAAAATTTTCAGGGCCAGCACTTGTCTACAACAATGGTTGTGAATAAAGGTCATTAAACAGCCTATTTAATTTAGAGCATAAATTAGCTAGAATCTGAGGAGATGCATGTAACAAAAGTTGTGGAGTTTATCCTAAAGGTTCCAGAACAGTTGAGTTTGCATTTTTCTGAATTTCCTACGATTTTATACGAATTTTACAAGTTCGCTGATTTTGAATCTAGGTTTGAATCTTTCTCTTACATCTGGGTCCTTGGAATCTTACGTGCAGACCCTTGTAAAGATTTCAATTACTGCAATTGGGTCCTCGGGCGGCTCGGGTACGGTGGCCGGCTAAAATTCCTGCGAGGGGCTCGCCGACGGCGAGGGGTGAGGGCCGGGGAAGGATCAGGGGTGCGAGGGCTACCTTGTGGGGGTCTTGGTCGGGCGGGGGAACGGCCGGGAGTTGCTCGCCGGCGTTGGAGCAGAGGCGGCGGCGGCGGCGGTACGCGTCGACGGCGGTGCTCCAGCGGGCTTGGGGCGGTCTGGTCTGGACGGGGAGCTTCAGTGGCGCGTGGGGAAGCTGCTCCGGTACTTGGCTTGGGCGGAGGGGGGTCGGGGTCGAGCTGTCCGCGGTGACCAGGGGCGGCGGCGGCGGGTGACAGCGCGGGCGGCGGTGCTCCGGTGGTCCTGGGCGGCGTTGAGCGGGTCGGTGAGCTCTGGTGGGATGATGTAGTGGTGGCTGGCACTTCAATTTTGGCAGGAGGCGGCGACAATGGCGGCGGCAGGCGTTCTGGCTGCTGGTGGCTCGCGCGGGCGGCCTGGGGCGACTTTTATAGGGGCAGGAGGGAGGGAGGGGTGCCGGGCGACGCGCGTGGGTGATGGCACGGCAATGGCATGCCACTGGCCACGGTGGGCGGCGTCTGGACACCGGCGCAGCGTGCGGAGGGCGGGGAGCGCGCGACTGGGCGGCCAAAATCTTGCGTGGGGGAGCGAAAGATAGCGCGGCACGGGGATTGGGGGACAGCTGCAGCAGCGGCTCGGGCGGAAGGCGAGCTCAGCGACGGTCGGGTCGCGGCGGGTGGGGCGGCACGGCGCGGCGCGGCCGTTGGGCGCGGCGGGCGGCGAGCAGAGGCTGGGCGGGCGTGGCGCGCGGGGCGAGCGCGGACTGGGCAGCGGGGCGGTGGGGGGGGGGGGGCAAAGCTGGGCTTGGGGGCGAGGGCCGGCGGCCACTGGCCTTGCGGCTAGCGCCGGTCAGGCATCGCCGGCCACCGGGCCGGTGTGTCGGGCGGGGGGGGGGGGGGGGGGGGGGGGGGGGGGGGGGGGGAGAGGAGGGGGAGAAGGGCCTATTTGCGAGAATTTGAATAGTTCCAAGGGGCTGGTTGCAAACAGGATGTTTTCTCCACTTTCTAATTTGAATTTCAAAAACTTTTGAACATGAAAGTTGTTCAGAATAAAAAGTTCTACAAGTTTGGTTTCAGGCAACACCTCATTTGGCTTGTGGTTTGAAAGTTAATTTAAAAATTCAAAGGTATTCATATGTGCCCAACTTAAATTTGAATTTCAACTTAACTTGTTCTAATTCTTTTCACCTTTTTGTTAGTTGGTTAAGCATAGGGTTGGGCTAATGACATTGCTTTGGAAATGTAATTTATCAGGGTTGTTACAGCCTTCCCCCCTTAACAAGAATCTCGCCTCGAGATTCGGTAAATCTTAGTGTGGACAGGGGTGCACATACCGGTGGTTGAGATAAGAAAACCAGGGAAATTTTGGTTTAGGTAGCTCTCGGTTTCCCAGGTGGCTTCTTCTTCGGTGTGATGATTCCATTGAACTTTATACATTTTAATCCCTTTCCTCCTGGTCCCTCTTTCTTTTCGATCCAAAATTTTAACCGGGTGTTCGATATACGAGAGGTCGGGTTCTACCGATATTTCTTGTTGTTCCACAATCTCGGTAGGGACTCGAATACACTTCTTGAGTTGAGATACGTGGAAGACATCATGGGTGGCCGTGAGCTGAGGGGGCAGTCGTAATTTGTAGGCTACGGGTCCGCAGTTCTCAATGATTTCGTAAGGACCAACATAACGGGGAGCTAGTTTGCCTTTGATTCCGAATCTTTGCACTCCCTTGGTTGGTGAAACTCGAAGATAGACATGATCACCAACTTCGAATTTTAGGGGCTTTCTCCTTTTGTCGGAATAGCTCTTTTGCCGGGCTTGTGCGGCTTTAAGATTTGCTTGTATTACTTTTACTTTCTCCTCTGCCTCGATTACCAGGTGGGGTCCAATTATTTTACGTTCTCCGGTTTGTGACCAGCTCAAAGGAGTTCGACACCTTCGTCCGTACAGGGCCTCAAATGGTGCCATTTTCAAACTCGTTTGATAGCTATTGTTGTACGAGAACTCTGCTAGGGGTAGACATTTGTCCAATTCTTGTCATAGTGAATGACGCAAGCTCTCATCATGTCTTCAAGAATTTGGTTTACTCTTTCCGTTTGTCCGTCAGTCTGAGGATGGTATGCTGAGCTGCGAATCAGTTTAGTACCAAGAGACGTTTGCAGTTGTTCCCAAAAGCGTGCTACAAACTGAGTACCACGATCAGAAATAATTGTCTTAGGTATTCCATGTAGGCAAACAATACGATCGAGGTAAATCTCGGCATATTTCTTGGCAGAATAGGTGGTGTGTACCGGAAGGAAATGTGCCGTCTTTGTGAGTCTATCAACGATAACCCATATGGAATCATGTTTCTGGGAAGTGTTTGGTAGTCCAACGATGAAGTCCATACTTATGTCTTCCCATTTCCAGGATGGTATAGGTAACGGTTGAAGTGTACCGGCTACTTTCAAGTGGCTAGCTTTTACTCTCTGGCACGTGTCACATTCTGAGACATACGTAGCAATTTCTCTTTTCATGCAAGTCCACCAGAAGTTTTGCCTTAGGTCTTGATACATTTTGCTACTGCCGGGGTGGATAGAGAATTTGGAAAGATGTGCCTCATCGAGAATTTGCCTGCGGAGTTCATGATTCTTCGGAACGACTATACGACTTTCGAACCATAGAACTCCCTTATGGTCCTGGCGGAAACATTTATACTTCTCCTCACCTAGAGAGAGTTTTTGTTTGATGATCTTAATTCCTTCATCGTGTAGTTGTGCCATGACGATTTGGTCGTGAAGAGTGGGCTCAACTAAGATGTGATTTAGGGTGCCTTGGGAAACCATTTCCATGTTAAGCTTCCTCATTTCTGCACACAATGTCTCATTGTAGGATTCCATGGATAAGCAATGGCAATGGGACTTGCAGCTTAGTGCATCCGCGACTACATTAGCCTTGCCGGGGTGATAGTGCACTTGAAGGTCATAATCCTTGATTAATTCTAGCCATCTTCGTTGTCTCATATTCAGATCGGCTTGTGTGAAGATATACTTGAGACTCTTATGATCAGTGTAGATATTGCACTGTGTACCCATGAGATAGTGCCTCCATTTTTTCAGAGCGTGAATGACAGCTGCAAGCTCAAGATCATGAGTGGGGTAATTCTGCTCGTGGGGCCGAAGGGCTCGTGAGGCATATGCAATCACTCGATTCTCTTGCATAAGCACACATCCTAGACCAGTACCCGATGCGTCACAATACACATCGAACGACTTGGTATTATCGGGTTGAGCTAACACAGGTGCAGTAGTCAGATGCTCTCTGAGAGTGTGGAAAGCTTCTTCACATTTCTCATTCCATACAAACTTTACTTCCTTCTTTAACAGTTCAGTCATGGGCTTAGCAATTCGAGAGAAATCCGGGATGAAGCGACGGTAGTAACCGGCTAAGCCGAGAAAACTGCGAATCTGATGAACAGAGGTAGGGGGTTTCCATGCCATCACCTCTTGTACCTTGCTGGGGTCAACAGCTATGCCTTCGCTGGAGATCGTGTGACCCAAGAACTTTACAGTATCCAACCAGAATTCACACTTAGAAAACTTAGCATAGAGCTGATGGTCTCTGAGTCGCTGAAGAACAATGCGAAGGTGCTTGGCATGCTCTTCCTCATCCTTGGAATAGATAAGGATGTCGTCGATGAACACTACGACGAATTTGTCAAGTTCGGGCATGAATACCGAATTCATGAGATACATGAAGTAGGCAGGGGCATTTGTGAGTCCAAAGGACATGACCAAGAATTCATATAGTCCATATCGCGTGGAGAAGGCAGTCTTAGGAATATCGCACCAGCGAATCTTGATCTGATGATATCCCGAACGAAGATCAATTTTTGAGAAGACTCTGGCTCCAGCTAATTGATCGAAGAGTACATCGATACGAGGAAGTGGGTATTTATTTTTTAACAGTTACCGCATTGAGAGGTCGGTAGTCAACGCATAACCTCAAACTGTCATCCTTCTTCTTTACGAATAGGGCTGGACATCCCCAAGGTGACGCACTAGGGCGAATGAAACCTTTGTCCAGCAGTTCTTGGAGTTGAATTTTCAGCTCTGCCAATTCTTTAGGGGGCATCCTATATGGTCTTTTGGATATAGGTGCAGTGCCCGGTTGCAGTTCGATGAGGAACTCAATATCCCTATCCGGTGGCATTCCTGGTAAGTCATCCGGAAAAACGTCGGCATACTCGTTTACCACAGGAATATCTTCTAGCTTAAGTCCTTCCATCTTGTAAGCACAGGAATTCGTGCAATCTAAGAATGGTAGGTAAAGGGTGGTGGCTCCGTGACTAGGTGAATTTATTTCCACAGCTCGGGACGAGGGGTCCATCCAAAACATCTCATACTTTGGCAGTAGTTAGCGAACTTAGGGATGCACCACTTTGGTATTTAACTTAGGTGCTAGAACTATAGCTAAGATGGTCGAAAGGCTCGTCCTTTGTCTTACTGTCTCAGCTGTTTTTCAGCAGATCGATAGGTGATGTTTTGCCTATAACTCAAACTAGCGAGGTCCAATGATGCTGAATTTCTGTAAGAACCGCGGTCACAAAATTCCTGACAGGTTTGGTTATCAACTCACAGCTCAGAAATGTAAGGAGACATGGATAAAATTTCCGACAAGTTTCAGCGATTGTGGATTTCATCGTTTACCAACTTACAACGAAATCACCCAAGTTTTATCGCCGTTCCTTACATGCTGAGGGTATCCACATGGTTCAGGTGTACCCATCACAAAAGAGTTACTCAACTCCTAGTTAGCCTATTATAACACTTGCCAAAAGTTAGGCTACCCTATCGAGGAGTATGTGCAAAAGTCCTTCTAGGTCACCATCTAGAAGTCATCCAGGTCGTTGACGGACGACGCGCTACTGGTAGGAGAGTGAGCTCCCATCTGAGGTGCCTGTGGTACCTCACCCTCGAAATCTATACCGGAGGCACTGTCAACCTCCTGTGGCTCCTCTTCATCTTCCTCCATGTCCTCCTCATGGGGATGGTCATTCTGATCCTGATGCCACTGGAGATGCTCAATAGCATCCTCGAACTCCAAGTGTAGATCATGGAGCTGCTCCTCCAAGTGTGCTATCATATCATCTCTCTCACCCATGAGAGTGTCCTGCTCCTGAATTTGGCCCTCAAGTTGGCCAATCCGGGTGTCTCTATCCTCGAGTTCCTCACTGAGTTCCTTAATCTGCTCATCCCTGGTATCTGCCATCATGTGGTAGGCCTGTGCAAGATCAGTGAGCTGCACAAGCGCCTGACTCTGGAGAGTCAGAAGTCGGTAGAGTGCATTCATGCACCGCACTGATGTCTCGATGGTCTCCTGGGCATGAAAGTCTACCAGGTACTGTGAATGTTGCACCCTGTCAAGCCAAAAAGGGTCGTTGTCCTGGGCAGCAGGAAACAAACCAATGGGAGCGAGTGTGACAACCTCGGAACGCTGCGCACAGAAAGTGGTGAGCGCCCTCATGGCTTCAAGCTCCTAAGTATCGGCCAAACGGCGACCAACAGCCTCAATCTCCAAGGCGGGCCACTCCGGGTGTAGCGGGTGCGAAAAAATGGTCACGTTGACACGGCACTGGGTAACTCCATTCTCGGGAGACTCCAGTCCGGCGTAACGTGGGGGAATTGGATAGCCCACGGTGCTCAACACGTCCCACAAAATAGAGGGAAAGCCCTCCCAGTGGAGACACTGTGAGTGAACGCGTCCATCCTCATCCACCATCATAGCAACAGGCTCGGCCATCTGAACAAAAGATCAAATGGGTGAGGCCAAGAAAAAGTGTGAAAAGCACAGGGACAGATTCTGTATAGAGTGCAAAAATAACCGTAACTTCCACAGTTCATATCCAAAAATTCTCAAATTTCACCCGAACACTCCTAAGGTATTTGTGCACCACTCTTCTATTCAACACTTTGGCTGGATTAGGCTCTAAGATGGTTGTTCCCTTAAGGTCTCACTTCTCTGTCTACCCAGAATTTTTAGTGAACAGAGGGCTAGAGTTTCGTGCATCAGGGAAAATCTACCCAGCCAAAATTTACCAAATTTTAGCAGCAGCTACCTGGGTAAATTTGGAACAAGTTTTGTGTTGTACTCTTTTGCAGAAAACTGTAGGAAGGGGGCCTAACAATTTAAGGGGCAGAAGTGCTTATTCTGGACAGAAATCTGACATTCCATGGTTTCTGTTATTTCTTATTATCCATAAGTTCAGAATTTTTCATTTTTGAACATGAGATAGAACACAAAATTTGGAACAATTCTTCTAACATGAATTTTACCAGAAAAGGTCATTTTCTCTGATCAATAAATCGCTCTTTTTGGTCATGGCAGATTTGTGACAGATTCGCTAGATAGTCCTTATGCAAAATCACGCTTAGATACGCAAGAACCTTACCACTCTCATTCAACGCATTTTCAAATTCAGATATATATGGTCGGGATGCATGCACGTCCTATTCGTCCTCACAAAATAAAATAATTGCCAAATAACTTTTGGTCTTACGAAGATAGTTTCGGTGGCATACATGATACGCCTCTCACTATAATAGCTAGTCAAGATTCTCTGACCGTTCTTTAACTTATCGTAATCGCGGTTAGTGTACCTGCAGAAGATTGATAAAGCATATATATATCCACTGAACCTTTCATGCCAGCACTCATGAAAGCGTCCGTATTCATTACCGTTTACTTATAGAAACGATATCTGTACAATTTCCGCCGTACAGACGACGTTAACATACGCTATCGAGATAGCGTATTCACGGGGGTACCGTCATGAGACGGGGGTATGAACAGCGATCGCCATACCCTGTGCCAAACCTTCTACTCCCAATATATTCAACTAACCGTTGGCATATTGGCAGCACCTCAAGTAAGCCACTGCTTGAGGGCAGCGTTCGGTTCGCATCACCGACAGGAAGGCCAAGCTCTCTCAGTTGGCTGAGGATTCTTACCTTCTTACCTTAGCGATGAGTGCGTCGTTACAGAATTTAAGGTCGGTTGTGCATGAAAGTAAGTTTTGACAGAAAGTAATGTGCTGGAAGTCAGTTGATGATATATATAGAAGTTAGATAGCCACCTAGTAACTTTCCCATAATCCCTTAGGGCTTTACGAACTAGGCACCATCCTTAACGCACCAATGTATTTCGCAACACATCCTTCTAGTCAAGCTTTATGAAAATAAGTTTTTAAGGCTTGTCGCATTCTCTGGCGTATGTATTTCCGCTCTGGTGCTAGCTGTTACCAGCGGTGGCACCAGCTACGGCTCTGATACCAGCTGTGGCAGAACCACCTGAATTAATCCGGCTCAAGTGTATTAACCATCACCATTAGGGCAATCTTGGTTAACCTTACACTTCAAACGGAGTAATCCATTGGTCTGTCGGGTAACCTCCCGATACAACCATGGTAAAGCGGATTGAAGCCATACATACAAATGCTCATGCGAAGATGAGCCCAGAGAATACCACATTCCAGCAGATATTACAAAAATTATCATAAGTGAATATTACAAACCATGTTTGAGTTTAGTAACCAAGTACCTCAGTGATCATAACCAATAAGTTCTTCAGAGTTTAAGTTGCAGCGGAAATAAAATAACGAAAGCTACTCGACGATACAGGATGTCTCGATGAAGCCCGTACGAGACATCACTCGGCATTATCTCCATTGGCCGGGGGCGTATCCCATTCCACCGACCAACCAGGGGGAAGTGTGCAGGGCCAAGTCAAGCTAGCAATCATATCTTCGAAGGTCTCACCTGAAAACGAGCCACAAGCAAGGCTGAGTATACTAATACTCAGCAAGGCTTACCCGACTAGTGGGGTATACTTAGCCGACTCCTAGACATGCGAGGCTTTTGGCTTGAGGGGTTTGTTTTGCCGAAAAGCATATATAGTAGGTCCTTACTTTCAGATTTTAGCTCCAGGTTCTAGCTTTCTTTAACCATTCTAGGTAAGCAACTATCCAATATCATTCATGGTGAAGCATTAAATTTCATCCAACAAGTTTATTCATCATCATTGTTCCTCTTCTTACTCTGTGTGGTAAAAGGGATTAAGCAGTCTCAATAGCCGTGAGAAACGGACAATTCGAATCGAATTTCTTAACCTTGCAAGGGGAAACCTAAACACACGTCACGTGGTTACTCACAGAGTCACACGTGCAACTTTTCCCTTCAATTCCCGCTTCACGGAAAAGGCCCACTGCCCTCGACTACACCTCCCCACAGACCTCGGTACGTCGGGCCGTGGCGGCCGATGCACCCGCCATTAGCTAGATGTGAACGAATTCAAGACAGTGGGGAGTATATTCCGGCCTCGGTTCAATCCAGTACTTAAGCTTACCGATTATCATATTCTCGGCATGTGGTTAGTACGTTCAAAGACTTAACCACCACTGCCACACACTGCGGCCTTAGCATTTTTCACTAAACAGACGGGGCCTCAATCATCAACATAACATCGTACCATAGCCTTGTCCGTCGACCTTATGATTGCAGCATGTAGTAAACAATCGACTCCTAATTTCTCGCGAGTGACAGGAAATCACTCGACTTTTACCGAGTTCTATTAGCATAGCATTCTATCGAACCTTGCATCTAGTGTTCAGAGCATGGGTACCTAGGATCATGCAACTAAGTTTTCAAGCAACTCCTATAAACTTAATGCACAAGTAAAGTAGAGTAATAAGTTGCATAAGTTTAGAAAATAGGGTTCATGCTCCGGGCTTGCCTTCTTGTGCAAAGTTAGTCCGGGGATCGTCTGAACGTTGACCCGGGTCTTCAACTGCTTCAGTTAATTTTGCCTGGGCTTCTCGCTGCTCACTCTCGGACTTGGGCACCAGCTCGTAAGTTCCGTCGGCGAGAGTCGTCGATTTTATATGAATGCACCAATATAAGTTATAGTGAGAGTATATGACGATCATGTTCACTCACGTCAAAGTTGTAGTTCACAAAATAGCGATCGGGTTGTGATGTTACTTAGTTGAGATTTCTGTGGGCATTTGTTAATAGAGTAGAAAAGTACAATAAGTAACTTCGTTAAGCAAGGTGGGGTGGGTGTTCATGGGAACTTATGTTCCTCATGGAAACATGATTTAAGTGTAACTACTACAGTGAGTAGTTTCTGGTCATGAAACCTTGGATCTAGGCACATCAGGGAAAGATAAGCTTACTGTAAAATTTTCAGATATTTTCATGCAGCAGATTAATTATGAAAAATATAATACATGGTTGCTGCTAGATTCTTGTTCTTTCTGTAAAGAGCAAAAGGTGCAAAAACTGAGACTAAGATTTTTACAGGGCTTTCATTTCATCAAGCAGGAGCTACTGTAATTTTTATAGGATTTATTATGCAGTTTTCAGAGCATAGTAAATATGACATTACACACCTAGGTTATTCAAGGATTTATTTTTACAGGACCCTACACAGGGTTTTTGCCATGAAACTTTTTACACAGCAACCTCTACCACTGAATATCTTCTAGCAAAAATATGAGAATTTTCCAAGCTAAGATACTAGTTTCTTAATTTAATGTATGTTATTAGCACATAAATCAAATAAATAGGTTCCTGTGAGATAAAAAGTCTCAAAATGTTTCTATGGCATCTAGGTACCATTACACCAGTATAGAAAAAGTTTCATTAGGTGATTCATAACTTAACTGCAGGGACAATTAATTCTATCCAAACATGGTATGAAACTAAGTTTAATAAACAGTGTAGATAGAGATGGAATTTGGGCCTGATCTTTTTACAATGGCTTATACAACAAGTAAATCTCCTACTGTAAAATTTTCAGGGCCAGCACTTGTCTACAACAATGGTTGTGAATAAAGGTCATTAAACAGCCTATTTAATATAGAGCATAAATTAGCTAGAATCTGAGGAGATGCATGTAACAAAAGTTGTGGAGTTTATCCTAAAGGTTCCAGAACAGTTGAGTTTGCATTTTTCTAATTTGTCTACGATTTTTAACGAATTTTACAAGTTCGCTGATTTTGAATCTAGGTTTGAATCTTTCTCTTACATCTGGCTCCTTGGAATCTTACGTGCAGAGCCTTCTAAAGATTTCAATTACTACAATTGGGTCCTCGGGCGGCTCGGGTACGGTGGCCGGCCAAAATTCCGGCGAGGGGCTCGCCGGCGGCGAGGGGTGAGGGCCGGGGAAGGATTAGGGGTGCGAGGGCTACCTTGTGGGGGTCTTGGTCGGGCGGGGGACGGCCGGGAGTAGCTCGCCGGCGTTGGAGCAGGGGCGGCGGCGGCGGCGGTACGCGTCGACGGCGGTGCTCCGGCGGGCTTGGGGCGGTCTGGTCTGGACGGGGAGCTTCAGTGGCGCGTGGGGAAGCTGCTCTGGTACTTGGCTTGGGCGGAGGGGGGTCGGGGTCGAGCTGTCCGCGGTGACCAGGGGCGGCGGCGGCGGTGACAGCGCGGGCGGCGGTGCTCCGGTGGTCCTGGGCGGCGTTGAGCGGGTCGGTGAGCTCCGGTGGGATGATGTAGTGGTGGCTCGCACTTCAATTTGGGCAGGAGGCGGCCGTGGAAGGCTGTCCACGAGCGGGTGGAGCTCGGCGGCGACAATGGCGGTGGCGGGCGTTCTGGCTGCTGGTGGCTCGCGCGGGCGGCCTGGGGCAACTTTTATAGGGGCAGGAGGGAGGGAGGGGTGCCGGGCGACGCGCGTGGGTGATGGCACGGCAATGGCGTGCCACTGGCCACGGTGGGCGGCGTTTGGACACCGGCGCGGCGTGCGGAGGGCGGGAGCGCGCGACTGGGCGGCCAAAATCTTGCGTGGGGGAGCGAAAGATAGCGCGGCACGGGGATTGGGGGACAGCTGCAGCAGCGGCTCGGGCGGAAGGCGAGCTCTGCGACGGGCGGGTCGCGGCAGGCGGGGCGGCACGGCGCGGCGCGGCTGTTGGGCGCGGCGGGCGGCGAGCAGAGGCTGGGCGGGCGTGGCGCGCGGGGCGAGCGCGGACTGGGCAGCGCGGCGGTGGAGGGGGGGGGGGGGGCAAAGCCGGGCTTGGGGGCGAGGGCCGGCGGCCACTGGCCTGGCGGCTAGCGCCGGTCAGGCATCGCCGGCCACCGGGCCGGTGTGTCGGGCGGGGAGGGGAGAGAGAGGAGGGGGAGAAGGGCCTATTTGCGAGAATTTGAATAGTTCCAAGGGGCTGGTTGCAAACAGGATGTTTTCTCCAGTTTCTAATTTGAATTTCAAAAACTTTTGAACATGAATGTTGTTCAGAATAAAAAGTTCTACAAGTTTGGTTTCAGGCAACACCTCATTTGGCTTGTGGTTTGAAAGTTAATTTAAAAATTCAAAGGTATTCATATGTGCCCAACTTAAATTTGAATTTCAACTTAACTTGTTCTAATTCTTTTCACCTTTTTGTTAGTTGGTTAAGCATAGGGTTGGGCTAATGACATTGCTTTGGAAATGTAATTTATCAGGGTTGTTACAGTTATCAAGGTGGATTGAGAAAAGAAAATGGTCATGGAGCGAGAATATTTATCAGAAAGGTCAAGGGTAAGACAGGAATAAGTTGTACAATAAAATAGACCTTAAGGAGCGACCACTACTATCTAGGCTTACGTCCTACAGTCGATACAGCTCAGATACCACTTCTGTCACACCCGGTTTAAGGACAAAACCGAATGCATAACTATATGTATGCCAGGATCAAGTTTCATACATATAGTGACATCATCAGTGAATAACATCAACAGTATCACGTAAAGAACCATAAATAAGGACTTACAATACTATCAGAGATATACGCTTAACATGGAAATGAAGGATCCAAACTTCACAGGCAAACGACTGGGGGTTTCGTACGCTTAGAACTCTTCATCATCTTCAGTAGCCTTCACACCTTCTTCTTGTGAGCAGCGGTTGGCAAGGGTGAGTACACTTATGATTGGTACTCAGCAAGGCCACAAGAAATAACTAGAGTAACGATTTAAATCGATCTTTAAGTTTATTAATCATGTGAGGGTCCACGCCGCTCTTGACCGTGAGCACGGCTGATATATCAGTTTTAGACACTCTGCAGAGGTTGTACACTTTCACCACAAGTTGCGTAAAAGTTCAAAAGAACTTTGGACCCAACCATGTTGTGCTAGCTAGGCACAATACCACACTTCCGAGGTGTGATTGCATAGGGACGCTACGAGGCCTTTACAAAGATTCCCTAATAAGAAGTAGTCCGCTAGAGTTTCGGTAGCGACGTGAACCATAACCCTCCCTAATGGTCAGCACCTTAGCAAAGGCTGCTACCCCAGTAGGACCGGGCTATACCCCAATCACCGACCCCCTCCTTGCCCATTCGGTAAGACTGCTTCAAACTAGAGTCTCTAATTATTTAGCCAAGACCAGAGCCATATGGTCCTCGTGGTTGTACTATTTTCCTGGGTGGTTCTCCACGTTCCAATTAATACATGGTATTCTTGTAAATAAGCATAGATAGAAGGATGGTTAGGGTCACTTGCCTTTTTCCAACGAAAAGCTACTCTTACTGCTCTTCAACTCTTGCTCACTCTGAACCCTTGGTCTCCAAGCTTCAACAGCGATCCTTCTAGTCGAAGCAAACGTCGAGCACAAACATACAAAACAACAAACAAGTACAGCTAAGAACAATACACCGATCACGAAACAAAAGCTTTTAAAAGAGCGTGCTAAAGGATAAGGCTCGCTGCTACGGTTACAAGAGCGCAAGAAACGCGAAAAACGGAGTTAGGGTTGAAAAGATACAGCTATCAAAAGATTTGAATTATAAAAGAAAATAAAAGAACTATAAGATTCATCGATTTTAATGAGAAACCACTTGTAAATGATAATTGCAAATAACTCATATTATATTTGCATTTAAAAAGATGAGGTAAAACTTAGTAAAATTTTGATATATGGTTATCTATGTATAAATTTTATTAATTACACAATTAATTTAATAGAAACTTGTGAGAACATCTAAACACATAACTTTATGTTTGGTGTTCAACTAAACAAATTATATTTAGAACACATTTGAGTTGGTATTAATTAAATTAACATTAGTTATGAAAATCGGAGGTAAAGACATAGGTAGATTTTAATTAGAAAAACTAGGTGAGGGAACTTTAATCAAATTAAATTTATATTTAATTTAAAAACAGGAAGTATGGCACAACGACACGACTAAATGATAGCTTAGGGTTTTAGAAGACTAATGCAACAAGAACGAGTTGAATCAGAGCTAAAATGACGATATAGGGCTAAAACAATGTTCTAGGGACTTGTCTGCGAAGAAACTGAACTTCCCGGGGCTAAACTTGAAGAAATCGAGGGCTAAAACCTAATGGAACCTAAAACACAGGGGCTAGACTAAAAATAGAGAGGCTAGGGATGGCGAGTTCTATTTCTAGAAAGGTTAGGGGCCTAAACAGAAAAGAGAGGACCTAAATCTAATTACTTTTCAACAGAACGGGACCGCGGGTTGATTTCTAGAAAACCTAGGGGGTTTTCTGCAAAGGTTCCAGAGGCGGCTAGGGTTGGGCTCGGTCGGGCATATCTGATTTGTTGGATCACGATCAGACGGCGGTGGCTGTGCGGCTCGGCTCGGGCGTGGCTTGGCCGCTAAGGCTTGGCTCAGATCCGATCTAGGCCCTTGGATCTGGATCGGACGGCAGGGTGATGGTTGGGGGAGGCTCGGGTCAGCTTGGCAGGCGGCGCTGGGCGCCGGCAGCGAGCGGAGACGGCGGCGCCTCACCGCAGTTGGCCGAAATGGCGCTCCGGGGCTCGGTTTGGGACGGGTTCTAGCCGGGGATGGAGAGGGCGGCACAGCGAAGGCAGTGGGGGCCACGGGACGGCCGTGCAGCAGCCGGAGACCGGCGGGCCATGGTGGCAAGCGGAGCAAGAGCTTCGGTGAGCGATCGCGGGGCCAAGAGAGCGAGAGGGAGGGGGAAAATGGGGGCGGTGTGGTGCTCACCACCTCGCGGAACTCCGGAGAGGGTTGTCGGCGGAGAGGACGTGGCGGAGCGGTGGGTCGGCGACGAGGTGCGGTTCGAGGCGGCTGCGTTCACACCGGCGAGGGAGTGCCGGCGTGGAGCGACAGCGCGGAGGGGAAGAAGAAGCCGACGATGATGCTTGGTCCAAGGCGGAGCTCCGGCGAGGGTCGGGGTCGACGAAGAGGCGGCGGAACGGCGGGTCGACGGTGCGGCGGCGACAGCGAGCACGGCTCGGGAGAAATGGAGGCGGCAGTGTAGCGGGGCTCGGGCATGGGGTGGATTGGAAAGGAGGGGGCGCAGGAGCTCGGGCTCGGCTTTATAGGGGAAGAGAGGGAGCGGAGCGGCAGGGGGATAGGTGGCGGTTCACGCGGTGGCCGGTGATGGCAGCCGGATTGCAGCGGCCACCCGCGAAGGAAAGGGGGCGGGTCGTCCGGGGGCACGTGCCGTGGCCATTATTGTAGGCAGGCGTCGCAGGAAAGGAAGGGGCGCGGGCGACGGGCGACAGGCGCGAGCGCGGGCGGGATTCGCGTCGCGGCAGGAAAGGAAAGAGGGAAGCGGGAGGAAGAAGATGGAGCTAACGGGTGGGTCCCGTCCGTTAGAGAGAGAGAGAGGTGAGGGAGTGGGTGAGGTGGCGGGCTGGGCTGGCTTGGGCTGCGGGGAGAGAAAAGAAAAAGAGAGAGAAGAAGAAGTGGGGTGTGGGCTGGGCTGAAAAAAAAAGGAGGGAGAGATGGTGGTGGGTTGGGCCGGCTGAGCGAGTTGGGCCTGGTGGGCTGCGCGAGGAGAGAAAAGAAAGGAGAGGGAGGGGATCTTGGCCGGGCTGGGAGAGGGGAACGAGAGAGAGAAAGATGGGATGGGCCAAAAGAGATAGGGAAGAGGAAAAAAGATTTTAGGGTAGTTTTTGGGTATTTTTATTTCGCAAACTCAAACACATAAACAAACAAAAACCAATGCAACGACATGAATGCAACATACATAGAACCATTTTATTTAATTCAGAAAGACAATCATTTATTTTTCCTATACTAAATTCTCTGTAAAGAAAATAAATGTTGAAATTTTTTTATAATTATGAGAAAATCATTGCTTTATTTTTTTAATCACAGCCTGAAATCCAACAATTTCAGGGTGTGACATATACCACGATGAAGCCCATACGTGGCATCACTCGGCAGAGTCATTGTTGCCCGGGGACAGATCCCACTCCACGGACCAACCAGTCGACAAAGTACTCAGCCAAGTCAAACCAGCTATCATATCTTCAAAAGACACACCTGAAAACATTGCCACAAGCAAGGCTAAGTATACTAATACTCAGCAAGGCTTACCCGACTAGTGGTATGCGAATACCGACTACTAAGCATGTATGGCTCTAAGGTTCTAGGGTTTCTTTTTGCTGAAAAGCAACAAAGAGTAAGTCCTTAATTTCATATTTTAGCTTTCAATATTCTAGTTCATTTAACCATTCTAAGTGAGCATCTATCTCTAACCAAACATGGTGGAAACAATTAATCATCCAACAAGTTTCATCATAGCCATAGTTCCTCTTGTTACTCTATGTTGACGCCGGATTTTGACACGTCTTGAATCGGCATCAGGAGAAGAAGATTGGCCGATGCGGCAGATCTGGGAACTACAGTAAGGAATCGGCCGATCGGGGTAACAGTTGAAAATCGGCCGATTGGTGGCGCCGCCTATGCCAACAGGATAGGATTATTCCAGAAGATCCTAGTCAAAAGCTGGTCAACGCGGCATGCTAAGTCGGCCGGAAAGCAATTGAAGAGGTCCTGATTGGATTAGGAAACGGCGGCGGAAGATTCTGCGGGAGTCCGTTTCCTTTTTAAAGTTATTATAGATATAGTAGTTTTCCTGTTTTAAATAAGGTTGTAACAAGTCGTAATCGACCAGGAGTCCTAGTTTCAGGGTATAAATAGGAGTCGCTAGGGTTTTGCAAAAGACAACCAACATCAATCAACAAAATACTTCTACTTTTTACTAGTACTTTACTTTTCAAGTCGGCGACTTCGCCAATATCTTTTTCTTTCACGAGTTCGTACGGATTGGCAGGGCTGCATCAACCTGATCTCCGGCCAATTGGTAGGTTCCGCTTATCGAGTAATATCCGAGCTTTAACTACGGGCGCATCGCTGTGGTTTCGTTTGGATTTATTCACAAGTTATCGATATTTACTAGAATTGCAAGTTTTACCTGTTATTCTAGTATTATCACCAGTTATCCAGCTTGAGATCAGGGTAATCGGCTCCGTCATCGTTCTCCTTCGATTCATCGCCATACAGCCGATTAGATCTGTTTCAAGTGTTGCTTCTATAGTAATTGTTTAGATTGCTCCAGCAGTTCTCTTTACAATTACTATACGATCATCGGCTGACCCACAGCCGATCATCTCTACAGCAAATCGGCCGATTTGCCGCTGACGCGCTCCTCAGGACAGATCGGAAATCCAGCCGATCGACGCGCCTGGAATTTAATACTCTATTTCCTTGTCAATCAACAGGTCAGATTGACTGGCACGCCGCGCGAACCGCACCAGGGCGATAACCCGAACAGGAGCTAAGCAGATTCTCCCGGGTCGTGTGTCCGACGCTGAAGACCCATCGGCCGATTCCTACCTGGCCGATTTTAGCGCCAACACACTTTTGGCACGCCCAGTGGGACCATCGAAGACCTGATATGTCGAACAACGCAGAAATCTCTGACAGCAACATCATTGGGGTCACAGAAGCTGATCTCAAGGACGACCAGAGGGAGGAATTGGCCAAACATCTAGAAGATTACAAGAAGATATACCTCCAGTCGTTCAGTCGTACCAGAAGCGGGGAAGAAGTTAGGAAGGCTCCTATTCCAGCACCTCGCCACATCACCATTGCTGAAGACTCGGGCAAGATGTCAGAGATGATTCAGCAGTCCGTGTATCAAGCGTTCATTGACCAATCCTCGGTGATGAGCAACACGGTGTACAACGCCGTCGTCAACTCTCTGACCAGCGGAGCCGTTCAAGGTTATCAGGGACCGGCATATGCCCCTCCAACTACCCTGCCGGCCAGAAGCTTACCGTACACATCCCAATCGGCTTCTCAGCCGATATTGACGCAGCGCGAAGGGTACAGCTCTCCACCACTTCCGGCGTCTCCAAGATACAGCGGTGCACCATGTCTCCCATCGCGAGCGCCGTTTCAACCCGTTCAAATGGCTTCTGTGCAAACACTGCCTACAAGCTCAGTGCCTTGGGGGGCATCAGCCACGACGTATTTCCCCGAGCCAGCGAACGGGCATGGCACTTATCCGTTTCAGGTGCCGTACCAATCGGCCGCCCGGCCGACGGTCTCTCAGTACCAGCCGATTTTACCAGAAATCGGCAGGGGGGCAAGCACTGTGGAGGCATTCAGAGGCACGGTGCCAGCAACGACGTACGAAGGGGGTGGGGACGCGTTTCGCCAGCAGTTATCGGCCGCTCAACAAACTTCGCCGATTCATCACCTGGCCGAACCAGCCCTTCAACACATACCCGCGCCGCGAACAACTGTTCATCAGCAGCAGGTGGACTGGACGGAAAGAATAGCAGAAGTAATTCAAGATCAGTTTGGGTTGAAGCCGAAAGTTCAAACTTATACTTACAAGACGCCGTATCCATCGGCCTATGACTCGTTGCCGTTCCCACACCGCTACAAGGTTCCTGATTTCACCAAGTTCTCAGGGACGGATGACACATCCACTGTGGAACACATCAACAGATTCATCATCCAGTGCGGAGAAGCTGCCACGCAAGACGCTCTGAGGGTACGGTTATTTTCATCATCTCTATCCGGATCGGCCTTCCAGTGGTTCACCACTTTACCGCCAAATTCTATCGTCACGTGGGCCGATCTGGAGAAACAATTCCACAAGTACTTCTATGCGGGAGTACACGAGATGAAGCTTTCGGATCTAACCAGCCTCAGGCAGAGGAACGATGAACCGGTGACAGGGTATATACAGAGATTCAGAGAGATCAAGAACAAGTGCTACAGTCTGGCTCTGGCCGATGCACAGTTGGCCGATGAAGATAGACCAGCACCCCTTCCCGGCCAACACAGTCAACGCTGGAGAAGAATCAAGTCAAACCAGGGTGCTGACGTCAGAATCGGCGAGAAAAGACGGCGTTGTCGACACCAGGAGGCAGATCACGACGGAAGAAATCAGAAGGAACAGACGAGGACCAGAACGACCACACAGGCCTGTCACCTCCCGATTTCTACTAAGTAAATATCGGCGTCGGCAAGAACAAGCACAACACCAAGAAGAGATGATACGCCGGCGTGAAGATCACTGGCAGTGTCCCTTCTTCATCCAATGCTGGGAGAACGATATCAGACTGCCCTCTGCCGATAACTGTCCGGAGTGCAACGGATCAAACCACAACGATCGCCCGAAGCCACACTCTAGGGACAGAGGATCAGAGCCGATCAACAGAAATCGGCGCGAAGAACGGCGCGTTTCGGTGCATGATCGGCTGGGGGGCAGAGTTGACCAGTACGGCAGGTCAAAAACGAAGATCGGCCAGCAAGATGGACTGGGGGGCAGGATCAGAGTACACAATCGGCTGGAAGAGATGGCCGATGATAGGGTGTCAGACGAAGACCCCCTAGGTAGGGAACTAGACTGGGAACACGCCAGATCATCGGCCAAACCAGCGAATCCCAGGTGGTGTCCCGACGGCCTATCCAGATCCCAAAAGCGGAGAATACAACGCCTACGCCACTTAGAACATCAAGAAGGAGAACAAAGATATGTGCCAGAAAGAAGGAATGTGAAATCTCAAATTTGGCGCCCAAAGAAAAATGATCAGGAAGCAAACAGCCAAGAATCGGCGGCTGAAATCGATATGGTTTTCATACTGCCGATGGAGTTCATGGCGCCAAGCGATCGGGACAAAGTGACAAATACAGAGGAAGAGCAAATGGCACAACTGGTATTAGAGCCGATGACGGCTATATTTGAGAAACCAAAAGAAGAAAAACGACAGCACCTCAAAGCGCTGTTTCTCAAGGGCTATGTCAACGGAAGACCCGTCACCAGACTACTAGTAGATGGAGGCGCGGCAGTCAACATCATGCCGTATGCCATGTTCCGCAAGCTGGGCAAGGGCGATGACGACCTCACCAAGACGGACATGATGCTGAAGGATTTCGAAGGCAACGTGTCGCCTGCCCGCGGGGCATTCTGCGTCGACCTCACCATCGGCAGTAAGACCCTCCCCACTACTTTCTTCGTCATTAATGGCAAAGGGTCCTATAATATGCTGCTTGGTTGCGACTGGATACATGCAAATTGCTGTGTCCCCTCTACAATGCATCAATGCCTTGTGCAATGCGTCGGCAACAGTACAGAGATAGTCGCAGCCGATTCTGTCTACAGTGTTGCAGCGGCCGACACACAACAGTGGAGCTGCGAACACGTCAAATGTATATCTGGCAGGACTTGGGACACTGACTTCCTGAAAGTGTCCGATTTCGGTCTACAGCCGATCCAAGCAGTCGGCTCTGAGGATTCAGCTCGTTCGAAAGAATGAGAAGCTGAGGCATGGGTTCACATCGGCCAATTCATTAGAGATGGGAGATTTAAGAGATAGCATCAGATCAAGGCCGACGTACGTTGGTACCGATGGGGATTCTGAGCACAAAAAGAAAATGTGTCGAGTTAACATGACCGATTTCTCATCGGTTTTCTGGCTACACATCCGGTGAAAGAGATATTGGGATTCATTGTTAGGTGGAAAGCACAGATTACATGAAGCAGTTCAAAATCAAATCGGCGCGGTGGCATTAAGGAACAACAATGTTTAACATATTGTTTACAGCCCAAGGAAAGTATCTATGGCTACAATCGCTCGTCGTCTGATTTGATCGGCCGATTCTAATATCCTCTGGTCACTTTCGGCCGATCCTGACACTTCTGACATGCGGCGACGGAGTCTTATTGCTTCACGGGCCAGATGTTGTCTTTTTTGCTTCAGCTCGCTGATCATGGTTGGGAGTTCTTGGAGCTTTTTCTCTTCAGCGGCTATCTCTTTGGTTATCTGTTCCATCTCCTTGGCTAGTTCTGCTCTCCTCCGTTTCAGCCGATCTATTGTGCCAACAATGTCCGGACGGCAGTTCTTGAGGAAGTTGATTTTGTGATGTACTTCCTGGGCCTGGTGTTTGTACGAGTCAACCTCCTCCTGAGTTTTGGCCATCTGAGCGTGATCGGCCATACGTCGCAGCGCCCGCGAGACCGGAATCCGCATGCCCTCTATATAGGCAGCGTACCCCAAGTCTTCCGACACTTCTTCCGGAATGTGATCTACGACCTCATTGAAAAGTTGTCGGATCGGCGATGCATCCTTCACCAGTCGGCCGATGTCACCTTGGAGGAGAGTACGGATGCTCTCGAGCTTAGAGCGGACATCGTCGGAGGCAGAACTCGGTGGAACCACATGTGAGGCAGTTTCTTCTTCGTCGGCCAAGGAGACAGCGAAAGAAAAGATATTATTGTTAGGAGAATCTTGCTCCTGTAAAGGAACGAAGCAAAGGGTAAGCAGGTAGTGAGAGGAAATCGGCCGATTCTGATGGTAAGATTGTTACCTCTTTGAAACGAATCTCTCTTGCCTGCGCCGGTGGAAGTATTTCCCTTGTTTCAGGGATTGGTGCACTGGGTTCACCAGAAGAAGAAGATTCGATCATTATTGGTGCTCCGCTTGGGCCAGCTTCCTGAGAAAGATATAAATGCTCGTGAAGGTACTATGGAAAATAAGATAAGATGGTAATGGGAATTTGACATGCCTCTGCGGGTTCTCCGGCCGATTCCAGCTGTGGAGTTACAATCGGCGTACCCAAGTCAACCTGCATCAGAATTGGTTAAGTTTCCTGAATATTGAGGATGCAGAGTAAGAGATCATTTACCTCGGCAACAGGAGCTGCTATAGTTTCGGTCCCTACTTGAGACGTGGCCGACAGCCGTGGAGATTGTGGTGGGACAACTCGTGCCGCCTGGTAGAGGGATGAAATTGATGTCAGCAGAAGGTTTTTGGGGAATACATGAGATAAATAAAGTTACCTGGACAGCTTCTACTAAGAGCGATGCTGCAGCAGCCCCGGCTTCGGCGGCGACTTGGGGATCGGCCGTCTCGACCACTGATGGAGGTGAAGGGTCTGGGGTCTCGGCGCACATCACTCCCATCTGATCAGCCGATCCAACACGGGGAGTCTCGGCCGATGCTGCTGCCATCTGGCTAGCCGATCCGATACGAGAGAGTTCAGCCGATGCTATTGTTGTCTGACCGGCCGATTCAACGCGAGCCCGCATCCGACGGCTGGATATCTTTGGTGTTGGTCTCTTGGGCACTCGTTTTGATCGGCCAGTGGAGATATCTCTGATAGATGGAGCATGGAAGCCGATGAGTGGCTGCACTGTGTATTGATGATGGCTATCAATCGGCCGGCCGCTTCGGCTCCGTGTTGGGGGAGCATGGCTTTCAGACTGAAGAGGTAAACATAAGTTAACAGCAAGATGATAGTGCAACATTGAAATCGGCTGAAAAGAAAAGGACATACCGCAGCATTTGGGTCGATGTTCTCTGGGTCCAGAATGTTGCAGTAAATTGATGGGGATTTACAGAAAAGATGCTGCTTCCATTCTGCCCACCATAATTTGTACTGTTGGGTGGCGAAAGAGGCAACTGACCAGCCGTTCAAGTCAATGGTGCTGGAGTCAGGTACTAAATCGCACAATCGGCTGTAGTCGAGACTAGAGGTTAATCCGTCTCTGAATTTTGCTTGGCCGGCGAAATAGACTCGGATCGGCAATTGGCCGAAACCTAGTTACCTTGCTGCAGCTGATGGGCAGTAGAACTCATAAGTGGGTGAGTCCTTCCCCGAGAAGAAGTTAGCCGGCAGAATTCCCGGCTTAATCAGGACATCCATCAACTCTCTGTCAAATGTGTGGGTGGAGAAGTCGAAGCATATAGGCAATTCAAAAATCGGCTCCGTGGTTTGATATGGATACCAGGTGATCATCTCCTCGCTAAGTCCAGTATAGAAGCATCTGAAATATTCGGCTACCCGGGGTAGCGGTGAACTGGCAGCCAGGAAAGGCCGATGCTGTGGCAGAACCACCTGAATTAATCCGGCTCAAGTGTATTAACCATCACCATTAGGGCAATTTCGGTTAACCTTACACTTCAAACGGAGTAATCCACTGGTCTGTCGGGTATAACCTCCCGATACAACCACAGTAATCGGATCGAGCGCCATACATACAAATGCTCACGCGACGATGAGCCCAGAGAATACCACATTCCAACAAATATTACAACATTATCATAAGTGAATATTACAGACCAAGTTTTGAGTTTTGAAACCAAGTACTTCAATTATCATAAATAAGTTCTTCAGAGTTTAAGTTGCAGCGGAAATAAACGACGGAAACTACTCGACGATACAGAATGTCTCGATGAAGCCCGTACGAGACATCACTCGGCCTTATCTCCGTTGGACGGGGGCGCATCCCATTCCACCGACCAACCAGGGGGAAGAGTGCAGGGCCAAGTCAAGCTAGCAATCATATCTTCGAAGGTCTCACCTGAAAACGAGCCACAAGCAAGGCTGAGTATACTAATACTCAGCAAGACTTACCCGTGTAGTGGAATCTACTCCACCGACTCTAGACATGCAAGGCTTTTTGGCTCAGGGATTTGTTTTGCCGAAAAGCATCTACAAGTGGGTCCTTACTTTCAACTTTTTAGCTCAAGATTCTAGTTTCGTTAGCCAGTCTAGATAAGCAGCTATCTAAAAGCATACATGGTGAAGCATTAAATTTTCATCCAACCAGTTCATTCATCATCATTGTTCCTCTTCTTACTCTGTGGGTAAAAATGGTTAAGCAGTCTCAATAGCCGTGAGAAACGGACGATTCGAATCGAATTTCTTAACCTTGCAAGGGAAACCCAAACACACGTCACGTGGTTACTCCCTAGAGTCACACGTGCAACTTTTACCCTTTCTTTCCGGGTCGTGGATCGGGGCTACCCTCCGAGAGTACAAGAGCCCCACGCCACGGTTCGGCGCCGGGTCGTGACCACTCTCTGCACTCGCCATATGCACATGGGACCGAAGTTAAAAGGGTAGGATGCTGTCCCCTTGCTGGGCCAATCAGGTACTTAAGCTTACCGATTCCCATAATCTCGGCATGTGTTTAGTACGTTCAAAGACTTAACCATCACTACCACACCCTGCAGCCTTAGCATTTTTCACTAGACAGACGGGCCTCAATTGTAACCATCGTTCCATAGCCCGTCCGTGTCCTTATGATTGCAGCGTGTAGTAGTCATTCAACTCCTATTTTCTCGCGAGTGACAGGAAATCACTCGACTTTTACCGGAGTCCTATTAGCACAGCATTCTATCGAACCTTACGTCTAGTTTTCAAGCAAGGGTTCCTAACATCATGCAACTAATTTTTTATTCAACTCCTAGAAACTTAATGCACAAACAAAAGAGCAGTGAGTTGCATAATTTAGGAAAGAGATGGGTTATGCTCCGGGGCTTGCCTTCTTGCGAAAAGTTAATCCGGGGCTCTTCCGAACTTGGGCTCGGGTCTTCAACTGCTTCAGTTAAATTCGCTTGAGCTTCACGCTGCTCACTCTCGGACGCGGGCACCAGCTCGTAAGTTCCGTCGGCGAGAGTCGTCGATTCTACATGAATGCACAAGTTTAAGTCGTGGTAATGGTACTTGATACGATTTAAGAGTAATTACTACAATGGATAGTTTCTGGTCATGAAATTTTGGATTTAGGCACATCAGGGAAAGATGCGCTTACTGTAAAATTTTCAGCCAATTTTATGTAACAGATTAATTATGAAAAATATATTACATAGTTGCTGTTAGATCCTTGTTCTTTTTGTACAGAACAATTGGTGCAACAACTGAGTCTAAGATTTTTACAGAGCTTTCACTTAAGCATGCAGAAGCTACTGTAATGTTTGCAGGATTTATTACGCAGTATTTAGAGCATAGAAAATATGACATTCCACACCTAGGCTATTCATGGATTCATTTTTACAGGACCCTACACAGGGTTTTTGTCCCTGGAACTTTTTACACAGCAACCTCTACAACAGTGTAACTCCTAGTAACAATTTCAGAATTTTCCAAGCTAAGATACTATTTTCTTGATTTAATGTATGTTATTGGCACATAAATCAAATAAATAGGTTAATGTGAGATAAAAAGTCTCCTAATTTTTCTCTGGCTTCTAGGTATCATTACACTGGCTGAGAAAAAGTTTCATTAGGTGATTCATCACCTAACTGCAGGGGTAAAATATTTTACTTAAACATGGTATGGAACTAAGCTTAATAAACAGTAAATCTAGAGATGGAATTTGGGCCTGATCTTTTTACACAGTCCTAAACATCAAGCAACTAACTCACTGACCAAAATTTAGGATCAGCATTGCTCTACAACAGTGGGTACAAAATAAGCCCATTAAAGCTTCCATTTAATGTAGAGCAAAATATGTAGAGATTCTGAGAAACTTTTTGTAACAAAAGTGGTAGATTTTGTTCTAAGGATTCCAGAACAGTTGAGTTTGCATTTTTATGAATTTTATACGATTTTATACGAATTTTACAAGTTCACTGAATTTGAATCTAGATTTGAAGCTTTCTTTTACAACTAGGTCCTTGAATCTTACGCGCAGACCCTTCTAAAGATTTAAATTCTTGCAATTGGGTCCTCGGGCGGCTCGGGTACGGTGGCCGGCCGAAATTCCGGCGAGGGGCTCGCCGGTGGCGAGGGGTGAGGTTCGGGGAAGGTTCAGGGGTGCGAGGGCTACCTTGTGGGGGTGTTGTTCAGGTGGGGGACGGCCGGGAAGGGCTCGCCGGCGTTGGAGCAGAGGCGGCGGCGGCGCGGCACGCGTCGACGGCGGTGCTCCGGCGGGCTTGGGGCGGTGTGGTCCGGTCGGCGAGCTTCAGTGGCGCGTGGGGAAGCTGCTCAGGGGCTCGGCTTGGACGGAGGAGGTCGGGGTCGTGCTGTCCACGGCGAGCAGGGGCGGCGGCGGCGGCGGCAGCGCGGGCGGCGGCGCTCCGGTGGTTCTGGGCGGCGTTGGGTGGGTCGGCGAGCTTCAGGGGGATGATGTAGTGGTGGCTGAAGCTTTAGTTTGGGCGGTGGGCGGCGGCGGAGAGCTGTCCACGGGCGGGTGGCGCTCGGCGGCGGCAATGGCGACGGCGAGAGCGTTCTGGGTGCTGGGGCTCGCGCGCGTGGCCGGGCGGGGCTTTTATAGGGGCAGGAGGGGGTGCGGAGGGGCCTGGGCAGCGCGCGGGGCGGAGGCACGGCACGGCGCGCACTGGCCACGGCGGGCGGCAGCGGAACGCCAGCGCGGCGTGCGGCAGCGCGGGCGCGGTGACTGGGCGGCCGAGATATGGCGTGGGCGCGAGAGATAGCGTGGCGCGCGGAGTGGTGGAGCAGCAGCTGCAGCGGCTCGGGCGGAGGGCGGGCGTGGCGACTGGCGGGGCGTGGGAGCCAGGGCGGCACGGCGGAGCGAGGCGACTGGGCGCGACGGGCGGCGGGGCTGGGCGCGTGAGCGTCGCGTGCACGCGCGGGCGCTCACTGGGCCGCGCGGCGTGGGGAGGGGGCAAAGCCGGCCGTGGCGGGGTGGTGCGGCGGCCACTGGCCTGGCGCCTCGCGCCGGTCAGGCGTCGCCGGCCACCTGGCGCGCGGCGGTCGGGCGCGGAGGAGAGAGAGGTGGGGGGGGGAGGGGCCTGGATGCAAGAATTCAAAAAGTTTCAGGGGGCTGGGTGCAAACAGAGCGTTTTCTCCTCTTTCTGATTTGAATTTCAAAAACTTTTGAACACGAAAGTTGTTCAAAATAAAAAGTTCTACAACTTTGGTTTCAGGCAAAATCTCATTTGGCTTATGGTTTGAAAGTTAAATTTAAAAGTTCAAAAGTAGCCAAATGTGCTCAAATTAAATTTGAATTCCAACTGAACTCGTTCTAATTCTTTCCACCCTTTCATTAGTTGGTTTAAACATAGAGTTAGGCTAATGACATTGATTTTAGAAATGTAATTACCAGGGTTGTCACAGATGCCGCCTCTCCGACAGATCTGCAGCGGCGACGGACCGATGGGTTCTCCTCCGACTCAATGTTGGGAAAGGTCTTTGTCTCTATCCTCTGCTGAGAGACCTTGCTCATGTGTAGATTGAGCCAGAGGGTGATGAACCACCAAGGACCACCTGGATTCCCTATCGGCTCTCCTTTCGACAGCTTGGCGCCGATTTGATGCATCATATGATATGCCGATCCCAACAAATGTTTGCCGAGGGGAACGGCCGATCCTTGTGCGAGAGATTCTGCCAAAGCTTGAGTGTTGGAAGAGGGGCCGACCGCTCTGCCACAGAAGAGATGTTTCTCCAGCCACATCATCAGGAAGGCGGTGTGCTCTCTCTGTGAGACTGTCCCTTTCTTCATGTTCTTACTGATGTATCCTTTCCACCCGCCGATTCCTTTGGTATCTAGCCTATGAGATGGCTTGAACAGGTAGTTGAAAGGGGTATCGGCGGAGGAAACATCTGGGCCGGTCAGCAGCAAGACATCGGCCAAGGTCGGGGTCATGGGTCCGTGTCCAAAAAGAAATGCGTTGAGCGCATCGGACCAGAAGTAAGAGGCTGCCATAACCAAAGGTTCGTTCTTTTCCATCTGAGACAGGGACAAATCTATGCACTGGCCGATTTTAAGTTCTTCCCATTGGACTTTCCAAGACCCGGCTACCCTCTGGTACCACTCTCTCCACCCGGGTGTTTCGTTCGGCCAGGATCTGAATACGCCTACCCAGTGATCTAAATCCATAGGTGACTGCTTGAAGGGGATTCTGTGAGTTTCTAAGCTAATTAGATCCGTTGGATCAGGACTCCCCATAGGGCCTAGGCAGATGAGGTCAGGAGACTCTGAGAGGGGAATGGTGATCCTGTGCCTAAGGGCCTAAAAATGAAAGGGAAAAAGGGAAGAAACTAAGAAAGGGACCGGAAAATACTGAAGCAGCAAGGCGAAAAGGAAAAGATTTTTCGGACATTTACCTCTGGGATGGAAGCCATCGTCGCTGATGACGCTGCTGGAGAAGCCGCCGATTGGGCCGCCGCCGCCAAAGGAGCAGCCGATGGAGCCTCTGTAGATGGGGTGGTCGCTGACGGAGACGCCATTGGGGTCGGAGCAAGCTGCGGACGAGGTCGCCGGAGAAGGGGAAGCGCTTGGAAATCGAAAGAACTTGGGGGAAGATGAACAGTAATGCGGCAGAAAGGATACTGGATTCGTGGAGGAGAAAAGGTGGAGAAAACCAGTACTTAAGATAAGGGGGTAAGGGCAAAGATGGTATTCTTACCGGACCGTCTACACGAGTTCCAGGGGAGCGGTCGTTTCGCGTGCTCGGATCGAGGAAATTGCAATCATTGTGCCGCGGAACGGAAGGAGACTTTTACTGCACCCGTTTCGGAAAAAAGGATTAAAGAGGGAATTTCGAAGAAAAGTTATATTTTACTCCGAAACTGGGGGGCATGTGTTGACGCCGGATTTTGACACGTCTTGAATCGGCGTCAGGAGAAGAAGATTGGCCGATGCGGCAGATCTGGGAACTACACTAAGGAATCGGCCGATCGGGGTAACAGTTGAAAATCGGCCGATTGGTGGCGCCGCCTATGCCAACAGGATAGGATTATTCCAGAAGATCCTAGTCAAAAGCTGGTCAATGCGGCATGCTAAGTCGGCCGGAAAGCAATTGAAGAGGTCCTGATTGGATTAGGAAACGGCGGCGGAAGATTCTGCGGGAGTCCGTTTCCTTTTTAAAGTTATTATAGATATAGTAGTTGTTGACGCCAGATTTTGACACGTATTGAATCGGTGTCAGGGGAAGAAGATTGGCCGATGCAGGAGATCTGAGAGCTACAGTAAGGAATCGGCCGATCGGGGTAACAGTTGAAAATCGGCCGACTGGTGGCGCTGCCTATGCCAACAGGATAGGATTATTCCAGAAGATCCTAGTCAAAAGCTGGTCAACGCGGCATGCTAAGTCGGCCGGAAAGCAATTGAAGAGGTCCTGATTGGATTAGGAAACGGTGGCGGAAGATTCTGCAGGAGTCCGTTTCCTTTTTAAAGTTATTATAGATATAGTAGTTTTCCTATTTTAAATAAGGTTGTAACAAGTCGTAATCGACCAGGAGTCCTAGTTTCAGGGTATAAATAGGAGTCGCTAGGGTTTTGCAAAACAACCAACATCAATCAACAAAATACTTCTACTTTTTACCAGTACTTTACTTTTCAAGTCGGCGACTTCGCCAATATCTTTTTCTTTCACGAGTTCGTACGGATTGGCAGGGCTGCATCAACCTGATCTCCGGCCAATTGGTAGGTTCCGCTTATCGAGTAATATCCGAGCTTTAACTACGGGCGCATCGCTGTGGTTTCGTTTGGATTTATTCACAAGTTATCGATATTTACTAGAATTGCAAGTTTTACCTGTTATTCTAGTATTATCACCAGTTATCCAGCTTGAGATCAGGGTAATCGGCTTCGTCATCGTTCTCCTTCGATTCATCGCCATACATCCGATTAGATCTGTTTCAAGTGTTGCTTCTATAGTAATTGCTTAGATTGCTCCAGCAGTTCTCTTTACAATTATTATACGATCATCGGCTGACCCATAGCCGATCATCTCTACAGCAATCGGCCGATTTGCCGCCGACGCGCTCCTCATGACAGATCGGAAATCCAGCCGATCGACGCGCCTGAAATTTAATACTCTATTTCCTTGTCAATCAACAGGTCAGATTGACTGGCACGCCGCGCGAACCGCACCAGGGCGATAACCCGAACAGGAGCTAAGCAGATTCTCCCGGGTCGTGTGTCCGACGCTGAAGACCCATCGGCCGATTCCTACCCGGCCGATTTTAGCGCCAACACACTTTTGGCACGCCCGGTGGGACCATCCAAGACCTGATATGTCGAACAACGCAGAAATCTCTGACAGCAACATCATTGGGGTCATAGAAGCTGATCTCAAGGACGACCAGAGGGAGGAATTGGCCAAACATCTAGAAGATTACAAGAAGATATACCTCCAGTCGTTCAGTCGTACCAGAAGCGGGGAAGCAGTTAGGAAGGCTCCTATTCCAACACCTCGCCACATCACCATTGCTGAAGACTCGGGCAAGATGTCAGAGATGATTCAACAGTCCGTGTATCAAGCATTCATTGACCAATCCTCGGTGATGAGCAACACGGTGTACAACGCCGTCGTCAACTCTCTGGCTAGCGGAGCCGTTCAAGGTTATCAGGGACCGGCATATGCCCCCCCGACTACATTGCCGGCCAGAAGCTTACCTTACACATCCCAATCGGCTTCTTAGCCGATATTGACGCAGCGCGAAGGATACAGCTCTCCACCACTTCCGGCGTCTCCAAGATATAGCGGTGCACCATGTCTCCCGTCGCGAGCGCCGCTTCAACCCGTTCAAATGGCTTCTGTGCAAACACCGCCTACAAGATCAGTGCCTTGGGGGGCATCAGCCACGACGTATTTACCCGAGCCAGTGGACGGGCATCGCACTTACCCGTTCCAGGCGCCGTACCAATCGGCCGCCCGGCCAACAGTCTCCCAGTACCAGCCGATTTTACCAGAAATTGGTAGGGGGCATCAGCCATGACGCATTTTCCCGAGCCAGCGAACAGGCATGGCACTTATCCGTTCCAGGTGCCATACCAATCGGCCGTCCGGCCGGTGGTCTCTCAGTACTAGCCGATCTTACCAGAGATCGGCAGGGGGGCAAGCACTGTGGAGGCATTCAGAGGCGCGGCGCCAGCAGCAACGTACGAAGGGGGTGCGGACGCGTTTCGCCAGCAGTTATCGGCCGTTCAGCAAACTTCGCCGATTCATCACCTGGCCGAACCAGCCCTTCAACACGTGCCCGCGCCGCGAACAACTGTTCATCAGCAGCAGGTGGATTGGACGGCAAGAATAGCAGAAGTAATTCAAGATCAGTTTGGGCTGAAGCCGAAAGTTCAGACTTATACTTACAAGACGCCGTATCCATCGGCCTATGATTCATTGCCGTTCCCACACCGCTACAAGGTTCCTGATTTCACCAAGTTCTCAGGGACGGATGACACATCCACTGTGGAACACATCAACAGATTCATCATCCAGTGCGGTGAAGCTGCCTCACAAGACGCTCTGAGGGTACAGTTATTTTCATCATCTCTATCCGGATCGGCCTTCCAGTGGTTCACCACTTTACCGCCAAATTCTATCGTCACGTGGGTCGATCTGGAGAAACAATTCCACAAGTACTTCTATGCAGGGGTACACGAGATGAAGATCTCGGACTTAACCAGCCTCAGGCAAAGAAGCGATGAGCCAGTGACAGGATACATACAGAGGTTCAGAGAAATCAAGAACAAGTGCTACAGTCTGGCTCTGACCGATGCACAGTTGGCCGATATTGCTTTCCAAGGTCTCTTGCCGCAAATCAGAGAGAGGTATGCCGCCCAAGAGTTTGAGAGCCTGAGTCAAATCGTCCACCAATTGTCAGGGCAGGAGATCCGACCACTTGAACAGCGGAGGAACTTCCAGAAGAAAGTGGCGTACTTGGAGGGATCTGAATCTGACGCGGAGGAAGAAATCGGCCTGGCGGAATGGGTAAAAGGGAAAAAGCCAATATCCTGCCCCTTTGGCAAGAAGGAGCCAGAGACATTCGGCTTTGACACGTCCAAGGCCGATAAAATTTTTGATCTACTTCTTCAGGAGGGACAGATCAAGCTATCGCAACATCACACCATCCCTACGGCCGATCAGCTGAAGAAGATGAAGTACTGCAAGTGGCACAACGCTACTTCTCATGACACCAATGAATGTAAAGTCTTCCGTCAGCAGATACAATCGGCCATTGAACAGGGGCGGCTCAGATTTGAGACTCCAACCAAATCGGCAATGCCGATGAAGATAGACCAGCACCCCTTCCCGGCCAACACGGTCAACGCTGGAGAAGAATCAAGTCAAACCAGGGTGCTGACGTCAGAATCGGCGAGAAAAGACGGCGTTGTCGACCCCAGGAGGCAGATCACGACGGAAGAAATCAGAAGGAACAGGCGAGGACCAGAACGACCACACAGGCCTGTCACCTCCTGATTTCTACTCAGTAAATATCGGCGGCAGCAAGAACAAGCACAACACCAGGAAGAGATGATACGCCGGCGCAAAGATCACTGGCAGTGTCCCTTCTTCATCCACTGCTGGGAGAATGATATCAGATTGCCCTCTGCCGATAACTGTCCGGAGTGCAACGGATCAAACCGCAACGATCGCCCGAAGCCACACTCTAGAGACAGAGGATCAGAGCCGATCAACAGAAATCGGCGCGAAGAACGGCGCGTTTCAGTGCATGACCGGCTGGGGGGCAGAGTTGGCCAGTACGGTAGGTCAAAAAGCAAGATCGGCCAGCAAGATGGACTGGGGGGCAGGATCAGCGCGCACGATCGGCTGGAAGAGATGGCCGATGATAGGATATCAGACGAAGATCCCCTAGGAAGGGAACCAGATTGGGGACACGCTAAACCATCGGCCAAACTAGTGAATCCCAAGTGGTGTCCTGACGGCCTATCCAGACCCCAAAAGCGGAGGATCCAACGCCTACGCCAGTGGGAGCATCAAGAAGAAGAACGAAGACATGTGCCAGAAAGAAGGAATGTGAGATCTCGAATTTGGCGCCCAAAGAAGAATGAGCAGGAAGCAAACAGCCAAGAATCGGCGGCCGAGATCGATATGGTTTTCATACTGCCGATGGAGTTCATGGCGCCAAGCGATCGGGACAAAGTGACAAATACAGAGGAAGAGCAAATGGCACAACTGGTATTAGAGCCGATGACGGCTATATTTGAGAAACCAGAAGAAGAAAAACGGCAGCATCTCAGAGCGCTGTTTCTCAAGGGCTATGTCAACGGGAGACCCGTCACCAGATTGTTGGTAGATGGAGGAGCGGCGGTTAACATCATGCCGTATGCTATGTTCCGCAAGCTGGGCAAGGGCGATGACGACCTCACCAAGACGGACATGATGCTGAAAGATTTCGAAGGCAATGTGTCGCCTGCCCGCGGAGCACTCTGCGTCGACCTCACCATCGGCAGTAAGACCCTTCCTACCACTTTCTTCGTCATTAATGGCAAAGGGTCCTATAATATGCTGCTCGGTCGCGACTGGATACATGCAAACTGCTGTGTCCCATCTACTATGCATCAATGCCTTGTGCAATGGATCGGCGACAGTACAGAGATAGTCGCAGCCGATTCTGTCTACAGTATTGCAGCGGCCGATACGCAACAGTGGAGCTGCGAACACGTCAAGTGTATATCTGGCAGGATTTGGGACACTGACTTCCTGAGAGTGTCCGATTTCGGTCTACAGCCGATCCAAGCAGTCGGCTCTGAAGATTCAGAATAAATGGATCAGCTCATCCGAGAAGATGGGAAGCTGGGGCACGGGTTCACGTCGGCCGATCTGTTAGAGATGGTGGATTTGGGAGATAGCAGCAAACCGAGGCCGACGTACGTTAGTGCCAATTTGGATTCTGAGTACAAATGCAAATTGGTAAAATTATTGAAAGAGTTCAGGGATTGCTTCGCTTGGGAATACCACGAGATGCCAGGACTAGACCGGTCTATTGTTGGGCACCGGTTACCTATAAAATCAGGATATCGGCCGTATCAGCAACCTGCACGGCGGTGTAATCCCAAGATTCTACCTGATATAAAAGCTGAGATCACAAAGTTGATTGAGGCAGGATTTATTCGGCAGTGCCGTTACGCCGAATGGATTTCTAACATTGTGCATGTATAAAAGAAGAATGGAAAATTGCGTGTGTGCATCGATTTCAGGAACTTAAATCAGGCTACGCCAATGGATGGTTATCCGATGCCAACGGCCGATATCTTGGTGGATGCCGCCGCAGGACACAAAGTCATAAGTTTCATGGATGGGAATGCCGGATACAATCAGATATTAATGGCCGAAGAAGATATTTCGAAAACGGCTTTTAGGTGCCCAGGCCATCTTGGTTTATTTGAATGGGTGGTCATGACTTTTGGCTTGAAAAACGCCGGTGCTACATATCAACGGGCCATGAACTACATCTTCCACAAACTCATTGGTTCATCAGTGAAAATTTATATAGATGACGTCGTGGTCAAGTCGAAAGGTCACCAGGATCATCTGGCCGATTTACAGGAAGTGCTGGAGTGCACAAGGAAGCATGGACTGAAGATGAACCCAAACAAATGTGGGATTTGGTGTATCGGCCGGACAATTCTTGGGATTTATGGTCCATGAGCGTGGGATAGAAGTCAGCTGCAAGACTATAGACGCCATCAATAAAGTAGTGGCCCCACAAAATGAAACTGAACTGCAGTCCCTCATCGGCAAGATCAATTTCATCAGAAGATTCATATCCAATTTATCGGGACGTATTCAGGCTTTTACTCCTCTGTTGAAATTAAAGCCCGACCAAGAGTTCACATGGGGAGAAGGACAACGCAAGGCACTGGAGAATATCAAGCAGTATCTGGTTTCACCTCCGGTGTTAGCCCCGCCACAGCCTGGTAAGCCGTTCAAATTATATTTATCGGCTGATGAGCAGGCTATTGGATCGGCGTTGGTACAGGAGTTTGAAGGGAAAGAACGAGTGGTGTACTACGTCAGCAGAAGACTTTTAGACGCCGAAACAAGATATTCTTCGGTGGAACGATTATGCTTGTGCTTGTACTTTTCATGTACTAAGCTCAGGCACTATTTGCTATCGGCAGAATGCATAGTCGTATGCAAGGACGATGTGGTGAAGTATATGCTATCATAGCCGATTTTGAAAGGGTGGATTGGAAAATGGATCCTGGCTTTGTCAGAATTCGATCTAAGGTACGAATCGGCCAAAGCCGTCAAAGGTCAAGTGATGGCCGATTTCGTAGTTCAGCATTGTGGACCAGAAATTGCCACCGTTGAACCGGTTCCATGGACTTTATATTTTGATGGTTCTTCGTGTGGGGTCGGATCAGGAATCGGCATCGTTCTTGTGTCGCCTCGGGGGGCAACTTATGATTTCTCTCTGCCGATAGAAGCTTCTGCAACCAACAACCAGGCGGAGTATCGAGCTGTTCTGAAAGGCATCCAATTGTTAAGGGAAGTCAGGGCGGATGCAGTCGAGATCTTTGGGGACTCCATGCTCATTGTGGATCAGTTGACAGGACGATCCGAATGCAAGGACGACATCTTAAGGATTTATTATGAAGATTGTCTTCAACTTTTGAGAGGCTTCAAATCTGCAACAATTGAGCACATCCCCAGAGATTATAATGAAGAAGCCAACAGACTGGCTCAACATGCTTCTGGGTATCTGTGACAACCCTGGTAATTACTCTTCCAAAATCAATGTCATTAGCCTAATGATTAAACCAACTAATGAAAGGGTGGAAAGGATTAAAACGAGTTCAGTTGGAATTCAAATTTAATTTGAGCACATTGGTTACTTTTGAACATTTAAATTTAACTTTCAAACCATAAGCCAAATGAGATTTTGCCTGAAACCAAAGTTGTAGAACTTTTTATTTTGAACAACTTTCGTGTTCAAAAGTTTTTGAAATTCAAATCAGAAAGAGGAGAAAACGCCCTGTTTGCACCCAGCCCCCTGAAGTTTTTCAAATTTTTGCACTTAGGTCCCTCCCTCACCCCTCCCTCCTCTGCTGCACCGCACGCTCGCCCGACCGCCGCCGGCCACCTGGCCCTCGACGCCTGCGCGGCCCCAGGCGCCGAGCCAACCCCGGCGCCCTGCCTGCTGCCCGCCCCCGCTCGGCCAACCGCGGCCGCGCTTTCTTCTCCCTCCCGCACGGCATGCCCTGCACCACCGCACTGCCTTCCAGTCGCTGGCCGCCGCCGCCTGCCCAATAGCGCACCACCACCCACCGCCGGCAGCGCCCAATGCCTCTGTTCGCCGCCCAGCTCGCCCAACCGTGGCCGTGCCCTCCTTCTTCCTCACACGGCAGCCCGCACGGCCAGTACGACGCCACCGCCCCGACGCCCAATGGCGCGCCGCACGCCGCACGCCTCTGGCCGCCGCCCCCTTCACCCTGTGCCCCCGTCGTGCCGCCCGAGCTCCCCAACCGCCCGCCCGCGTCGCCTACACGCGACGTCGCGCCCCAGGCGCGCCCAGCGCACGCACGCCACGCGCACAATGCGCCTCTGGCCGCTGGTCACCGCCGGCCGCACCAATGGCGCCCAGCCTCGCCGCCCCCCCCTCCACCTCGCGCCCCGGCCGTGCCAAGCCCACCCCCACGAGCTCCACCGGCTATAAAGCCCGGCGCAGCGCCCCTCCCTCCCCTCCTTTCTTCTTCCCCGCAGAACAGAGAGCTCCATTGCCGCCGGCGCCCCCACCTCGCCGTGGAACCCCCTGCTCCGGCCCACCTCCGCCCGAGACAAGCGCTGAAACGGGTCCCCCTCCGTGCGCTGAAGCTCCCCAGCCCGAGCCCCGCCGCCCTCATCGCCGGAGCGCCGCCGTCCGCGCCGCCCCACCGCCGCCGCCCCTGCTCTCCGCGGCCAGCCCGCCACCGGCCACCCCGAGCCACTCCAAGACCACCAATAGGTGCGCCCTGGTTCCCTCTCCGTGCTCCCCCACCTTGCCCTCGCCGCCGGCGACCCAGCTCGCCGGAATTTGGCCGGACAGGATGACCCCGCCGTGAAATTGCGACCAGGGACCACATTGCAAACGCCCAAATCTTTCTAGGGGGTTTTCTGCTAGTTTTCAGGGACCCCTCTGTAAAGAAAGTTTTAACCAAATCAGTGAACTTGTAAAATTCGTATAAAATCGTAGAAAATTCAGAAAAATGCAAACGCAACTGTTCTGGAATCCATAGAAGAAACTCTACAACTTTTGTTACATAAAGTTTCTCAGATTCTCAATATATTTTGCTCTAGATTAAATGGAAGGTTTAATGGACTTCTTTTGTACCCACTGTTGTAAATCATTGCTGACTCTAATTTTTGGGCAGTGAGTTACTTGCTTAATGTTTAGGGCTGTGTAAAAAGATCAGGACCAAAAGCCATCTCTAGATACACATTTTGTCCAACCTTGTTTTAGACCATAAAGTGATAGAACTAATTTTTCCTGCTGTTCTGTGATGTTTAATGTCATGAAACTTTTTCTGTGTTGTTGTAGTAATACCTAGAGGCCACAGAAAAATTTAGGAACATTTTTACTATATGTAACCTGTTCATATGAATTTGTGGTAGGAAACCTTCACTAAGTCAAAATAATTAGTAAAGTGCTTAGAGAATGTTCATCTTTTTACTATGAAACACAATAGAGTAGCTCAAGCTGTACAAAAAGTTTCATACATAGAAACCCTGTATAACATCCTGTAGAAAATAATCTTTAATAACATGAGTGTAGCTTGTCCCATTTATTATGCTCTAAATCATGTACAATAAAATCTGAAAAATTTACAGTAGCACAAATATGGTTATAGCAACACCCTGTAAAATTTGTAGCATCAATACTTGCATGGTTTGTTCTGTATAAAAATAACTAGATTCTAGCAGTGGCTGTGTATTACATTTTTCATATTTAACATGCTACACAAAAATGTCTGAAATTTTTACAGTGATCTTATCTCTGCATAATGTACCTTGAATAAAAATTTTATTACCAGAAGCTAACTAGATTAGTATTGTGTTCAACTCATGTTGGTGTTTAAATATAACACAACCCCTTCTTCTTTAATAAAGTTAAATAGATTAAGATAAACTCTATTAACGATTGCCCACGATTGATGAAGTAACTCACTCCACAACAAACTCATGTTTTACAAACTACAACTTTATCGTGAAGGAAATCATGTCGTTTAACATCACCACTACTTAAACTTGTGCATTCATGTAGAAACGACGACTCTCGCCGACGGAACGTACGAGTTGGTGCCCGCGTCCGAGAGTGAGCAGCGTGAAGCTCAAGTGAATCTAACTGAAGTTGCCGAAGACCCGAGCCCAAGTTCGGAAGAGCCCCGGACTAACTTTTCGCAAGAAGGCAAGCCCCGGAGCATGAACCCTATTTTCTAAACTTATGCAACTTATTACTCTACTTTACTTGTGCATTAAGTTTATAGGAGTTGGATGAAAATTTAGTTGCATGATCCTAGGTACCCATGCTCTGAACACTAGATGCAAGGTTCGATAGAATGCTATGCTAATAGGACTCGGTAAAAGTCGAGTGATTTCCTGTCACTCGCGAGAAATTAGGAGTTGATTGTTTACTACACGCTGCAATCATAAGGACGACGGACGGGCTATGGTACGATGTTTATGTTGATGATTGAGGCCCGTCTATCTAGTGAAAAATGCTAAGGCCGCAGTGTGTGGTAAGTGATGGTTAAGTCTTTGAACGTACTAACCACATGCCGAGAATATGGTAATCGGTAAGCTTAAGTACCGGATTGAACCGAGGCCGGAACATACTCCCCACTGTCTTGAATTCGTTCACATCTAGCTAATGGCGGGTGCATCGGCCGCCACAGCCCGACGTACCGTGGTCTGTGGGGAGGTGTAGTCGAGGGCGGTGGGCCTGTTCCGTGAAGCGGGAATTGAAGGGAAAAGTTGCACGTGTGACTCTAGGGAGTAACCACGTGACGTGTGTTTTGGTTTCCCTTGCAAGGTTAAGAAACTCGATTCGAATCGTCCGTTTCTCGCGGCTATTGAGACTGCTTAACCACTTTTACCCACAGAGTAAGAAGAGGAACAATGATGATGAATAAACTTGTTGGATGAAAAGTTAATGCTTCACCATGTATGATATTGGATAGTTGCTTACCTAGAATGGTTAAAGAAAGCTAGAACTTGGAGCTAAAATCTGAAAGTAAGGACCTATACTATATATGCTTTTTGGCAAAACAAACCCCTCAAGCCAAAAGCCTCGCATGTCTAGGAGTCGGCTAAGTATACCCCATTAGTCGGGTAAGCCTTGCTGAGTATTAGTATACTCAGCCTTGCTTGTGGCTTGTTTTTCAGGTGAAACCTTCGAAGATTTGATTGCTAGGTTGACTTGGCCTTGTACTCTTCCCCCTGGTTGGTCGGTGGAATGGGATACGCCCCCGTCCAACGGAGATAATGCCGAGTGATGTCTCGTACGGGCTTCATCGAGACATTATGTATCGTCGAGTAGCTTCCGCTGTTTATTTTTCCGCTGCAACTTAAAACTCTGAAGAACTTATTTGTGATCATTGAAGTACTTGATTTCTAAAACCAAAACTTGGTCTGTAATCTTTACTTATGTTAATGTTGTAATATTTGCTGGAATGTGGTATTCTCTGGGCTCATCGTCGCATGAGCGTTTGTGTGTATGGCGCTCGATCCGTTCACCGTGGTTGTATCGGGAGGTTATACCCGACAGACCAGTGGATTACTCCGTTTGAAGTGTAAGGTTAACCGAGAATGCCTTAATGGTGATGGTTAATACACTTGAGCCGGATTAATTCAGATGGTTCTGCCACAGTATCGGCCGATTCAGGGAGCGATGATGCTAGAACTTGCGGCCGATGACTGGCAGAAGGGGATCGCCGTTTATTTGAAAAATCCATCCCAAAAGGTGGATCGGCGAACACGTTTTCAGGCTACAAAGTATGTGTTGCTTGAGGATGACTTATTTTTTCGGACGATTGATGGAGTTCTTCTCAAATGCCTGGGAACAGAAGACGCAAAGGTCCTAATGGGAGAAATCCATGAAGGCGTGTGTGGAGCTCATCAATCGGCCCATAAAATGAAGTGGATGATCAGGAACAATGGATATTACTGGCCGACCATCCTGGAAGATTGTTTCATGTATTACAAAGGATGCCAAGACTGTCAGAGGTTTGGCGATGTGCAGCGCGCACCAGCATCGGCTATGAATCCGATAATTAAGCTGTGGCCGTTCAGAGGTTGGGGAATAGATCTCATCGGACAGATTCATCCTCCGTCTAGCAAAGGGCATAAGTTCATATTGGTGGCTACAGATTATTTTACCAAATGGGTGGAGGCAGTTCCTTTGAGGAACGTGACATCAGCCGATATGATTGAGTTTTTTAAAAGCCATATTATATATCGATTTGGTATTCCTCAAACCATCACAACTGATCAAGGGACAATGTTCACTTCTGGAGAATTCGGAGAGTTCGCCGCCGATATGGGGATTAAATTATTAAATTCCTCTCCATACTATGCTCAAGCCAATGGCCAAGCGGAGTCATTTAACAAGGGGATAATCAAGCTAATTAAGAGGAAGATAGAAGAACAACCCAAGAAGTGGCATATGTCTTTGGCTGAATCTTTGTGGGCGTACAGGATGGCTTGTCATGGGGCCACCAAAATATCCCCTTATCATTTGGTTTATGGCCATGAAGCAGTCTTACCATGGGAGATAAGAACAGGGTCAAGACGCATATCGCTACAGGATCAGTTAACGGCCGATGATTATTCCTTTCTCATGAAAGATGAACTTGACGATTCGGCGGGTTTGCGGTTAAGAGCTCTAATCAGCATAGAGGAGAACAAGAAAAGGGTGGCCAGATGGTATGACAAGAAGGTCAAAGTCAAACAGTTCTCTCAGGGAGATCTGGTATGGAAGCTGGTGCTGCCGATAGGATCTAAGGATCCCAAATTCGGTAAGTGGTCACCCACTTGGGAAGGGCCGTATAGAATCGGCTGATGTGCTCCCGGAAATGCATACATTCTGGAGACGATAGAAGGGGAGGAATTCCCAAGAGCTCTGAATGGACGATATTTGAAAAGGTACTATCCAAGCATTTGGGTAGATGCATAACTTACAGCAAGATATATCAAGATTACATGGCCGACATGGTGTAAGTCGCCCTTAGAATAAAAACACTACTGGTTACGCCTGCGTTGGATTTCTCTTTCGACGCGACCTAATCTTATCATGAGGGAGAGCCTTTCATCTTTCAAGTCCTTTGCAGTGACTCCAGCTTCAGTTTGGTCGCAGAGTTCTTTCAGCAGGCGGGCCTTCTCCTCTTCCAAATCTTTCATGGTGGCTTCAGTCTTAGCTTCAGCAAGTCGGTGTGAAGATGAGGAACTCTCGTCAGAGGATGGCATTTGTTCAAAGCAGACGAGATCCATATGGTCCAAGATTGATCGGACACTGGCAGGAACATGATCTTTGAGTTCTTCGGAGTGAGCTTTTATCAGATCTATATCAGCTTGCGACAAAGGCTTGCCTGAATGCATGATTTCGATCGCTCTTTCTAAATCAGGGCTGAGACGGTTCGGCTGAAAGAAGGAATAGGCAAATATGTTGGAACAAAGTGAGATGTCTCAGGAAGGGATGGAGAGGAAATTGATACCTGATTAACGGAAGAGGAGGATCGAGAAGACATTTTAATGCTTGACCAAAGACGGCGAGCGGCGGGTTTCAGAAGGAAAAGAAGACAAGCCAGATGAACATTTTTGGAAATAATACGAAGAATCGTATTTATAGAAAGGAAGAGACAGAGGGTTGGCAAGACGTGTACCACCGGAGTAAAGACATCAGTAAATGTAAAGCTGCCAGGGGAGACGGTCAAAGTCTGAATCTACACGCCAACATAAATCCTGTTACCGGATTCCATGTCATAGAGCTGATTCTAGAAAAAGATCACATGCAGAGGGAAAGGTAACACAACTGATTCCGAGGTTTACTCCTGTCGCAATGGGGAAGCTTAGAGAGAAGGATTAAAGAAAAAGTTTCGAAGAAAAAGTTATATTTTACTCCGAAACTGGGGGGCATGTGTTGACGCCAGATTTTGACACGTATTGAATCGGCGTCAGGGGAAGAAGATTGGCCGATGCAGGAGATCTGAGAGCTACAGTAAGGAATCGGCCGATCGGGGTAACAGTTGAAAATCGGCCGATTGGTGGCGCCGCCTATGCCAACAGGATAGGATTAATCCAAAAGATCCTAGTCAAAAGCTGGTCAACGCGGCATGCTAAGTCGGCCGGAAAGCAATTGAAGAGGTCCTGATTTGATTAGGAAACGGCGGCGGAAGATTCTGCAGAAGTCCGTTTCCTTTTTAAAGTTATTATAGATATAGTAGTTTTCCTGTTTTAAATAAGGTTGTAACAAGTCGTAATCGACCAGGAGTCCTAGTTTCAGGGTATAAATAGGAGTCGCTAGGGTTTTGCAAAACAACCAACATCAATCAACAAAATACTTCTACTTTTTACCAGTACTTTACTTTTCAAGTCGGCGACTTCGCCAATATCTTTTTCTTTCACGAGTTCGTACGGATTGGCAGGGCTGCATCAACCTGATCTCCGGCCAATTGGTAGGTTCCGCTTATCGAGTAATATCCGAGCTTTAACTACGGGCGCATCGCTGTGGTTTCGTTTGAATTTATTCACAAGTTATCGATATTTACTAGAATTGCAAGTTTTACCTGTTATTCTAGTATTATCACCAGTTATCCAGCTTGAGATCAGGGTAATCGGCTTCGTCATCGTTCTCCTTCGATTCATCGCCATACAGCCGATTAGATCTGTTTCAAGTGTTGCTTCTATAGTAATTGCTTAGATTGCTCCAGCAGTTCTCTTTACAATTACTATACGATCATCGGCTGACCCATAGGCGATCATCTCTACAGCAAATCGGCCGATTTGCCGCCGACGCGCTCCTCAGGACAGATCGGAAATCCAGCCGATCGACGCGCCTGGAATTTAATACTCTATTTCCTTGTCAATCAACAGGTCAGATTGACTGGCACGCCGCGCGAACCGCACCAGGGCGATAACCCGAACAGGAGCTAAGCAGATTCTCCCGGGTCGTGTGTCCGACGCTGAAGACCCATCGGCCGATTCCTATCCGGCCGATTTTAGCGCCAACAGTAGTTTTCCTGTTTTAAATAAGGTTGTAACAAGTCGTAATCAACTAGGAGTCCTAGTTTCAGGGTATAAATAGGAGTCGCTAGGGTTTTGCAAAAGACAACCAACATCAATCAACAAAATACTTCTACTTTTTACCAGTACTTTACTTTTCAAGTCGGCGACTTCGCCAATATCTTTTTCTTTCACGAGTTCGTACGGATTGGCAGGGCTGCATCAACCTGATCTCCGGCCAATTGGTAGGTTCCGCTTATCGAGTAATATCCGAGCTTTAACTACGGGCGCATCGCTGTGGTTTCGTTTGGATTTATTCACAAGTTATCGATATTTACTAGAATTGCAAGTTTTACCTGTTATTCTAGTATTATCACCAGTTATCCAGCTTGAGATCAGGGTAATCGACTCCGTCATCGTTCTCCTTCGATTCATCGCCATACAGCCGATTAGATCTGTTTCAAGTGTTGCTTCTATAGTAATTGTTTAGATTGCTCCAGCAGTTCTCTTTACAATTACTATACGATCATCGGCTGACCCATAGCCGATCATCTCTACAGCAAATCGGCCGATTTGCCGCCGACGCGCTCCTCAGGACAGATCGGAAATCCAGCCGATCGACGCGCCTGGAATTTAATACTCTATTTCCTTGTCAATCAACAGGTCAGATTGACTGGCACGCCGCGCGAACCGCACCAGGGCGATAACCCGAACAGGAGCTAAGCAGATTCTCCCGGGTCGTGTGTCCGACGCTGAAGACCCATCGGCCGATTCCTACCCGGCCGATTTTAGCGCCAACACTCTATTTGGCAGAAGTATTAAGCAGTCTCAATTACCGCGAGAAACGAACGATTCGAATAAAATTTCTTAACCTTGCAAGGTAAACCTAAACACACGTCACGTGGTTACTCCCAGAGTCACACGTGCAACTTTTTCCCTTTATTCCCGTTTCATGGATCAGGGCCACCGTCCTCGAGTACAAGAGGTCCACGAACCTCGGACGATGCCGGGCCATGGCTGCTCTTGCACTCACCATTGAGCCCATGGGAACAGCGTCAAGACGGCGGGAGGTCTGTCCACGCACCTGTTCAATCAGGTACTTAAGCTTACCGATTACCATATTCTCGGCATGTGGTTAGTACGTTCAAACGCTTAACCACCACTACCACACACTACGGCCTTAGCATTTTTCACTACTCAGACGGGGCCTCAACCATGAGTACCATACCACAGCCCCACCTGTCGACCTTATAGTTGCAGTATGTGGTAAAACATTCAACTCCTATAATTCTCGCGAGTGGCAGGAAACCACTCAACTTTTATCGTACCTATTTGCAGAGCAACTACTCGAACTTCCTGTTCTAGTATTTAATACATTGGTGCCTAGGATCATGCAGCTAGGGTTCCAATCAACTCCTATGAACTTAAATGCACAGATAAACAAGGAAAAGTAGTTGCATTAATTAAATACTTGTATCATGCACCGGGGCCTGCTTTCTTGAGCAAAACTAGTCGGGGGTTCTTTCGAACACTGGTCCGGGTCTTCAGCGACTTCTAATAGATTAACCTAAGCTTCGCGCTGCTCACTCTCGGACTCGGGCACCAGGTCGTATGTTTCGTCCGCGAGAGTAGTCGATTCTATATGAATGCACATGTATGAGTGGTTTTAATATGGTACAGATAAGCATCTATTTCACTATAAAGTAGCCAAAACTTAAGTTAAGTAGTCGAGTACTTCATTTTCTTTTCCCTGGGCAGTCATTTATCGAGTACTTATCTGGATTAACTCACTTCATTAAGTGAGCGAGTGGTTTTGCATGTTGTAAATGGTCATTTCTAACAGCAAGCATTGGTTAACCAAAACTACTCGTAGAGGTAGTTTCTGGGTTGATATTTTTATGCAGAGCTCATGCAAAACTACTCGTAGAGGTAGTTTCTGGGGTTGAGATTTTTATGCAGAGCTCGTTACTTAAGTACAAATTTACTGTAAAAAGTTTTAGCCATTTTCATTCAGCAGGTTAATCATGAAAATATTTTAAACGGCTACTGTTAGGATCAAGATTTATTTGTACAGAACAAACCATGCGAGAACTGATGCTCAACATTTTACTGAACAGACTTACTCGCACGAGTAGTCTACTGTAAATTTTGCAGATTTTTCTTATGCAAGAAACAGAGTCTAACATTTTAGTTTAAAAGGATCTAGCCTATCACAAAAGTACTCGAAACAACTGGTTGTGCTTGGATTCAGTGCATGAAATTTTTATGAAAGACTATGCTTTTAGCACTGAAGCTACCATCCAAAACTCAAAAGCAGTTCTTTCATGAAACTCTTGGTACAACTAAAAGATATTTAAGCTTGATTTAAACCTACAACTAAAATTATGTGGAAACGGTCCAAGATCCTTTTACAAAGTTGTAGATCTTAACTTAAGGATTCCAGAACATTTTAGTTCGTGTTCTTAGGATTTTTTTTGTGAGTTGTTTTGCGTCATCAAGGTTAATAGATTTGTTTTGAAAGTTCTAGTTTTAGGTTTACAAATGTGTCAATGAGATTTACAGAAAGCTTCTCGAAAAGATTGAAATCGAAGCAATTGGGTCCTTTGCACAGGGGAACGGCGACTGTCGGCCAAAATCCGGTGACTAGGGTTGCCGACGGTGAGGGGCGAAGGTGGGAGATGCAAGGTGGAAACAAACTGCTCTTGTTTGAGGCCTTAGGTGGGGAAGGGGTGGACCGAGGCGGCTTGCCGATGGTGGCATAGAGCCGGTGGCGGGTGCAGATGGTGGTGGTGGCGGTCCGGTGAGGAAGATGGCGCGAGGACCGGCTGTGTAGCTTCAGGGTGAGGCGGAGAAGGTGGTGGGAGGGTTGGTTTTGGCAATGTGCGGGCAGAATGGTGCGTCCACGCGCAGGTGACTGCTCGCCAAAGTTGGTGTTGGGGGCGATGAGCTCAGGTGCCTCTGGTGGGGTTTTTATAGGCGCGAGACGGAGAATGGTGGCCTGGGCTCGAGCCACAGGAGAAGGCGAGACCAGAGGGCAAAACTGGGGGCGCAGTTGCATTGCTGGCGCCGGCGGGGCTCGCCGTGGCGCCAGCAGCGCCTGCGGCAGAGGAATGCCCCCGCGTGGAGGCTTCCAGAGCGGGTAGCGTGAGATTTTGTGGGTCCGTGGAAGATTTCCACGGTGCGGAGGGTCCACATGGACGGGCGGGATCAGCTGCGCCGTCGTGCGCTGGCCTGCCGGCGACGGGACAGGCAGGGGGAGGAGAGAGGAGGGAGAAGATGATGGGACTTAAGTGCAGGGAATAAAAACAACGGGGGCCTGAATGAAAAAGGAGCTAAAACTCATTCTTCCAAGGTCAAATCAAAATATTTGAATACCATTTTGGTTCAACTTTTCAAGATAAACATTTTCTCTTTTATGACTATGTTCATTTGAGCAATGTATAAAAAGTTATTTCGAATTTCCAAAAGCTAGTATTTAAATGACATGTCATTTCATGTGAATTTTTGCACTGTTAGCCCTTGAGTTCAACTAGACTTTTGTTGCCCTGGTTATGACAGATGTGCCATTAAAAAGGTAGAGACAAATGTGATCAACTTTGAAAGTTACAAGGGTTTGTTTGCAAGAGTTCACATGTATATGCATAAATACACATATTCATTTGCTTGAAAGGTAGATTTGATAGGTTGTTTCATACGTCTCTTGCTCTTTTGTGACTGATTTCATGCGGTGGATCTTTGTTTAGTATTTTAGACACCTAGGGTGTCACAGCCTCGCTCCCATACTTCCTGTAACAGATCACTGGTCTCCGACTAGTATCTTATGTTACTGAAGGGGCCTCGCTCCCATACTTCCAGTACAACTCCGTTTTACTGGTTTACGACTTGTATTACGCATAAGTTTGCTGAAGGGACCTCGCTCCCATACTTCCAGTAACAGATTACTAGTTTCCGACTAGTATCCTATGTCACTGAAGGGGCCTCGCTCCCAGGGTAAGGCGTTTACTAGTTCCCGACTAGTTTTACGCGTGTTCGACTACTTCGACTACTCGTTTCGCCTACAAATCTGGTCGGAATCGACTCCGACTAGTTAGCTTCATTGACAGTACAAGATCCAGCGGCAACTTGGCCAATGCCTAAGCTTGGGGGCTGGCGCCACCGACTACTAGGTATATACTATGCGACTCCTCTAGCTCCCAAGCTCGGGGGCTAGATGCGACAAGGCACCCATCGTGTTTTCAGCGACAGCTGTCACGTTTTCAAGTTGGGCACGGTAAAACTACTCGGAAGATCCAGATTCAAGAGGCTTTTGAAGATTTATCTCGGGAAGATAATTGTTAACCATTATTTTTGGGATTCTATTCCGATATAAGGGGTTTTTCAAATTATTAACCCAGAGGACTTATCTAGCCATTGACTCAGGGAACAAGATCTGATTTGAACGGCAATTTAGGGCGCTTTTTGGAGAAGTTATTTGTTTAACCTTTTTTTTAGGGAATTCTTCCCGAAAAAGCAGCTTTTGAATTTCTGGACCAATTTGCCCATCTTAACCATCAAATTGTTATCGTCATATATTGCATGCCATGATTCTTTGGGATCCTTTATTCCAAAACTTGGGAATTTGGATTCAAGGCTCGGGAGCTGCGGGACACGTGTCACTGGCGACTTATTTTTCAAATCTTTTGAAAGACAAGGACTGAAGACTCAAGACTAGATTGACCCTCAACCTGATTCTACAAGTCAAACTAAGGCTCGGGGGCTACTCCATATGGAGTGCGAGTTGAATCGCGCCATATATAAAAGAAGACTTGACAACTACTCGAAGCATGATGTCACTGGTGAAGGAAGGAGCCGGCTTGGGTTTCGTCTTCGTCTCACCCCTCGGCGTGCGCATGAGGTATGTGGTTCATGTTCATTTTCCTACTTCAAATAATGTGGCCGAGTACGAAGCACTCCTCAATGGCCTGCGCATCGCCATCGAGCTGGGCATCCGATGACTTGAGGTCCGGGGTGACTCGCGACTTGTCGTTGATCAAGTCTTGAAAGGTTCGAGCTGCCTCAGCCCCAAGATGGCTACGTATTGCAAAGAGGTCCGTCGGGTGGAAGACAAGTTCGACGGTCTCGAACTTAACCACATCCCAAGGTGGCTCAATGAAGCAGCCAACACATTGGCGAAAATGGCGTCGAGCCGCCAGCCCGTCCCGTCCGGCATCTTTTCTAGCGATCGGTACAAGCCCTCGATCCGCTACGAGGAGCCGGAATAGGCCGGGGCCGAACCGCTTGCCTCGGACTCGGGGGCTCGCCAACTGCCAACCCTTTCCAACCATGAGGTCATGGAGCTCGACTTGGAACCTGCAATGGGGCCCGACCCTCCGGTCGACTGGAGGGCGCCTTATCTTGACTACCTCCTCCACGAGGTGCTCCCGACTGACAAGACGGCGCCGGCTCGCACGCCTTGCTAAGTCCTTCATCATCATCGAGGGGGAGCTCTACAAGCGGAGTCACACCAAGATCCTCCAGCGTTGTATCCCGATCAAACAAAGGAAGCAGGTGCTGAAGGATATCCATGTTGGGGTCTATGGGCACCACGCCGCGCCTAGGACCTTATTCTGAAATGCGTTCTGACAAGGCTTCTACTGGCCGACCGCGGTGGCGAACGCCGAGCGGATCATGCGCACCTGCGAAGGGTGTCAATATTACGATCGGTAAACCCACCTACCAGCGCAAGCAGCGATCCCCATCACGTGGCCATTTGCGGTCTTGGGGCTCGATCTGGTTGGGCCCCTCAAGAAAGCACCCGGGGGCAACACACATCTGCTTGTTGCCGTTGACAAGTTCACGAAGTGGATTGAGGCTCGACCGATCGCGATGATCGTATCGGAGCAGGCCATGGAGTTTTTCCTCGACATCATCCACCGCTTTGGAGTCCCGAACTCCATCGTCACGGATAACGGTACGCAGTTTATAGGGAAGAAATTCCTCAAATTCTGCCATGATTACCACATCCGCGCCGACTGGGCTGCCATGGCGCACCCCCGCTCGATAAAGCATGTCGAACGCGCGAATGACATGATCTTGAAGGGACTCAAGCCCAGGATCTTCAATCGATTGAAGAAGTTTGCCGGGTGGTTGGTTGTCGAGCTCCTTGCAGTTCTCTGGAGCCTCAGGACGACTCCTAGCTGAGCGACCGGCTTCACCCCTTTATTCATGGTCTAGAGTTCTGAGGCAGTCTTCCTGACCGACTTAGACTATGGAGTGCCGAGAGTTTGGGCGTATGACGAACAAGGGGCAGAGACATCCCTCAAAGATGCGATGGACCAGCTCGACAAAGCACGCGATGTCACCCTCCTCCGATTAGCCAAATACCAGCAAGCACTACGACGGTACCATGGCCGGCAACGTCGTGCTCTTAGTCGATCGCCTCGAGTTCACCGTGAAGCTCATCCTTAGCACCAACCAACCGGTCCCGCTCCCCTAGCAGCCACTTGAACACATCAGCATCTACAAGCACCCTGGCTTGGGCATCGGCCACCTCCTGGCAGGCCGCAGCGAGCTGCTCTACCAGTTTCTCGCACCGTCATACCACTTCGGCACGGCGATCCCAGTTGCGAGTCATGAGGAACTACGAAGAGGAAACATGTCAGGAGTGCCTGGGAAGGCCGTGAGGATCGAGGATGCCGATGTGCCGTACCTGGTAGGTCGGGACGACAATGTCGCGCACCGCGTCCAGCGCGGCGGACAAGGCTTCTAAGATGCCTTGCCACTCCGTATCCTCCATGTCATCACGAAGAGCAAGGATCTCCACAGCGGGGTCCCGCAGGTCCCAAGCGCCTCCCCGCGTGGGCAGATCACCGCTCGTTTGAGCCAAGGATGGCGAGGCTCTCCTGCCATGGCTGGGGTTGGCCGCTCCCATCAACGCCGGGGTGGCGAGCACCTCGTGCAACATCACCCCCGCCAGGACAGCTTCGTTCACCTCGCCATCGACAGTCGAGGCCTCCTCCTGGGCGATCGCCACGACCTCACGCGGCGGCAGCTCCTCCCGCACCATCTCCTCATTTGTCCGCCCCGCGGAGGTTACGTCGGCCTGATGGGGCGGTAGTGCCGTCTGCGCCTCAACCTAAGGGAGTGAATCGGGTGCGCCCGTCCCTGATCCCTCCTCAACGAGCTTCGCTGATGGCAGCACCTCTTCCACGGGTGCATGTTCCCGTGATGACTCCTAGACCACCGTCTGTAACCCAGGGTTCGCATGCGCCGCGTCTTCCTCAGCACCCTCCACGCTCGCCCCCGATGAAACGCCGGCCACTCCCGGAGGCGTCTGCCGGAGCGCGTGGACCTCCCGCGGCGCCACCACTAGGGTACCCCCTTGGCCTCCGACGCTACAACGAACACACGAGAAATAGAGCAATTAGTAGAAAATTGCCAAGGGTGAGAGGATGTGGGGACTTTGGACTCACCGAGACGCCACCAAACGAGGGCGCTTCAAGGTTGGAAGGTCCAACCCCAGCTCCATCTCTTTGGTGCGCTGCCGTTTGGAACCCTCCACCCGCGTGGGGACTCCCAGCGGGGTGCCATGGTCTGCGCCGGTCGCCGCTGTGCGCCTATCCTCCCCCTCGTGCTCGAGGGCGGGCGTGGGGGTGGAGGGCACCTGCTCTGACGCCGACGACTGAGAGGGTGGCCCCTCATCGTCTTTGCGCGCCAGCTCGTCCCAGGCAATGTCATCCCACTCCTCGCCATCATCATCTTCATCGTCGTCGTTGTCGTCGTCAACATCATCAACCTCGTCCACCACCTCCTCGTCCAATCCTTACCGGCGTTTGCCGCGTAGCAATCACCTGTGTTTTGTTCTTCTCCTTCTCGTTCTTCACGTCTTTCTTCTTCCTGCGCGCCTCATCGGCGGCACGGTTCGCCCTCGCGGTGCCTCGTCCTCCGGAAATGGCGCACGAGAATTGCAGAAGGGGCTGTCGGTGTTTTACGGCCACGTCCACCAAGGGATACCCCCAAGCTGGTGATTTTGTAGGTAGGGTGTCGCCGAGATCAGGACTCGAAGGTGCAAGGAACACAAAGTTTAGACAGGTTCGGGCCGCCGAGAGTGTAATACCCTACATCCTGTGGGGTTTGTATTGCCTAATCGGATACGAGCCAAGGAGTCCTACCCGAGTACATTTCGGGTAGTTTCCTAATGTCTCCGACTAGGTTTACTACTGTATGAGTAGTTCTACTACGCTACGAGTAGTTACAACTGGCATAAGGCGTAGGCCATGTCCCACCCCTTATCCTGTAAAATGTAGGCCATGTGCACAGTCCGGTGGGCCCGGGTCTAACAAGCCCCCGAGCTCTTCGTAGTCGAGTACTGCAGGCTTCCGAGTACTTCTGAAGGCGTCTTCAAGTTCTCCAGAACTCCATCTTGAAGGTGTCTTCCGAGTACTTCCTTGGCTACGTATAGGTTGTGAGGCGCTCATGCCCCGAGTAGTTGTCAAGTCTTCTTTTATATGGGGTGCGATTGAACTCGCACTACATATGGAGTAGCCCCCGAGCCTTAGGTTGACTCATAGAATCAGGCTGAGTGTCAATTTAGTCTTGAGTCTTCTATCCTTATATTCCAAAAGATTTGAAAAATAGGTTGTTGATGACACGTGTCCTCGCAGCCCCCGAGCCTTGAATCCAAATTCCCAAGGTTGGGAATAAAGGATCCAAAGAATTGTGGCATGCAATGACGGTAAAAATTTGATGCTTAAGATGGACAAATTGGTTCAGAAATTCAAAAACCTCTTTTTCGGGATGAATTCCCTGAAAAAATGGTTAAACAAATAACTTCTCCTAAAAGCACCCTAAATTACCGCTCAAATCATACCTTGTTCGCTGAGAGCCATGTCGTATCCAGCCCTCGAGCCTGGGAGCTAGATGAGTCACGCAAGATACACCTAGTAGTCAGTGGCGCCAGCCCCCGAGCCTAGGCATCGACCAAGTTGCCGCTAGATCTTGAACTGTCGATGAAGCCGACTAGTCGGAGTCGATTCCGACTAGTTTTGTAGGCGAGACAAGTAGTCGAAGTAGTTGACGACACGTAAAACTAGTTGGGAACTAGTAAAACGCAGTGTATGGGAGCAATGCCCATGTAATAAACTTCATGTACTAGTCGAGAACTAGTAAACGGAGTAATACTGGAAGTATGGGAGCGAGGCCCCTTCAGTAACATAGGATACTAGTCGAGAATTTGTAATCTGAGCGTTACTGGAAGCATGGGAGCGAGGCTCCTTCAGTAAACTGCACGTAGTACTAGTCGTGAACCAGTAAAAGGAGTAGTACTGGAAATATTGGGACGAGGCCCCTTCAGTAAACTGCATATAGTACTAGTCGTGAACCAATAAACGGAGTAGTACTGGAAGTGTGGGAGCGAGGCCCCTTGTAGTAAACTGCACGTAGTACAAGTCGTGAACTAGTAAACGAAGTAGTACTGGAAGTGTGGGAACAAAGACCTTGCAGTAAACTGCACGTAGTACTAGTCATGAACCAGAAAACGGAGTAGTATTGGCAGTATGGGAGCGATGCCCTTGCAGTAAACTGCATGTAGTACAAATCGTGAACTAGTAAACGGAGTAGTATTGCCAGTATGGGAGCGATGCCCTTGCAGTAAACTGCATGTAGTACCAGTCATGAACCAGTAAACGGAGTAGTACTGGCAGTATGGTAGCGATGCCCTTGCAGTAAACTGCACGTAGTACCAGTCGAGAACCAGTAAACGGAGTAGTACTGGCAGTATAGAAGCGATGCCCTTGCAGTAAACTGCACGTAGTACCAGTCATATCCAGTAAACAAAGTAGTACTGGCAGTATGGGACGAGGCCCTTGCAGTAAACTGCACGTAGTACTAGTCGAGAACCAGTAAATGGAGTAGTACTGGAAGTGTGGGAACAAAGCCCTTGCAGTAAATTGCACGTAGTACTAGTCGTGAACTAGTAAACGAAAGAGTACTGGCAGTATTGGAGCAATGCTCTTGCAGTAAACTGCACGTAGTACTAGTCGTGAACCAGTAAATGGAGTAGTACTAGCAGTACAGGAGCGATGCCCTTGCAGTAAACTGCACGTAGTACCAGTTGTGAACCAGTAAACAAAGTGTTGACGCCAGATTTTGACACGTGTTGAATCGGCGTCAGGACAAGAAGATTGGCCGATGCGGCAGATCTGAAGGCTACAGTAAGGAATCGGCCGATTGAGGTAACAGTTGGAAATCGGCCGATTGGTGATACAACTTGCGCCAACAGGTTGGGGCTACATCAGAGGATCCCGGTCAAAAGTTGGTCAACAGAGCGACGCTAATTCGGTCAAGAAACAATTGGAAAAGTCCTGATTGGATTAGGAGACGGCGGCGGAAGATTCTGCGGGAGTCCGTTTCCTTTTTAAAGATATTATAGATATAGTAGTTTTCCTGTTTTAAATAAGGTTGTAAGAAGTCGTAATCGACCAGGAGTCCTAGTTTTAGGGTATAAATAGGAGTCGTCAGGGCTTTGCAAAGAAGAACACATCAATCAACAAAAATACTTCTACTTTTTACTAGCACTTTACTTTCAAGTCGGCGACTTCGCCAATACTTTTTCTTCTTTCACGAGTTCGTACGGATTGGCAGGGCTGCATCAACTTGATCTCCGGCCAATTGGTAGGTTCCGCTTAGCGAGTAATATCCGAGCTTTAACCACGGGCGCATCGCTGTGGTTTCGTTTGGGTTTATTCACCAGTTATCGATATTTACTAGAATTGCAAGTTTTACCTGTTGTTCTAGTATTATCACCAGTTATCCAGCTTGAAATTAGAGTTATCGGCTTTATCGTCGCCCTTCTTCGTTCATCATCATATAGCCGATTAGATCTATTTTCAAGTGTTGCATCTGTAATAATTGTTTAAGTTGCTCCAGCAGTTTCTTTGCAATTATTACGTGATCTTCGGCTGATCCATAGCCGATTATCTTCACAGCTAATCGGCCAATTCGCCGACGCGCTCTTAGGGACAGATCGGAACCCCAGCCGATCGGAGCGCCCTGAATTTAATACTCTTATTTCCTTGTCAATCAACAGGTCAGATTGACTGGCACGCCGCTTGAACCGCACCAGGGCGATAACCCGAACAGGAGCTAAGCAGATTCTCCCGGGTCGTGTGTCCGACGCTGAAGACCATCGGCCGATTCCTGTCTGGCCGATTTTAGCGCCAACACAAAGTAGTACTGGAAGTATGGGAGCAAGGCCCCTGCAGTAAACTCCATATAGTACTAGTCGTGAACTAGTAAACGGAGGAGTACTAGAAATGCGGGAGCGAGGCCCCTTTAGTAAACTCCACTTAGTACTAGTTGTGAACTAGTAAACGGAGTAGTACTAGAAGTGTGGGAGCGATGCCCCTCCAGTAGACCATGCTACATCGCAGCTAACAACTTGGGATACAAGTTAGCTAAGGGTGAAAACGGCGTAGATGCTCGATATTCTAGGAGTTTGGGACCTCCTGGTTATCATGTTACTGTAAGTGATACGACCCTGGTCCTGTAACCTTGTGCACAAGGAAGGGTCCCTCCCACTTGGTTTTCTCGCCATTCCACCATGAAATCGACTAGTGACTGCGACTTGATGGCCGTCCGAGGCTTGAAGTCGAGGGTGAGAGCCCTAGTTCCACTGCCCACTTGGAGATGGCCCGATGGCGTCCTAGTTGTGGAGGATATCTGCCAATGGGAAATTAGTGACCACCTAGATATTGTATGCGTCGAAGTAGTGGTGAAGCTTCCTGGAGGTGATGAGTATACCGTAGAGTAGTTTCTGAATTGTCGGGTAACGAACCTTAGATTCAGAAAGGACTTCGCTGATGAAGTAGACTGGCCGTTGCACACCGAAGGCATGGCCTTCCTCTTGACAATGTAGAGTAGCAAGCTCTCGCATGGTTGTGGAGGCGTTAGGACTGCAAATGATGCTAGAGATCTTCCAGCGCCTGCTTCGACTCCTCGGTCCACTGGACCTTGTCGTGGCGCTTGAGCAATTTGAAAAAGGGTAATCCCCGTTCTCCAAGTTGCGAGATAAATCTGTTCAGAGCCGCCATACAGCCTGTGAGCTTCTGGACATCCTTGATCGTCCGTGGAGTGTCCATGTCTGTGATGGCGGTGATCTTCTCCGGGTTTGCTTCAATTCCTCGATGACTAATGATGAAACCGAGTAGTTTTCCTTGGGGCACGCCGAAGACGCACTTGGTTGGGTTAAGCTTCCATCGTAACTTGCGTAAGCTATTGAAGGTTTCCTCGAGATCAGGGATGAACTCATCATGGGATTTGGTCTTGATGACCACGTCGTCCATGTAGGCTTCAACATTGCGATGTAGCTGATCAGCAAGGCATAATTGGTGGCCCGGTGATAGGTGGCTCCTGCATTATTCAACCCGAAGGACATGGTTGTGTAGGCATATGCTCCAAAGGGGATGATGAATGCTGTCTTGATCTGATCTTCTTCCTTGAGAGCGATCTGGTGGTAACCCGAGTAGCAGTCGAGGAAAGAGAGCAGGACGCAACCAGCCGTAGAATTGATGACTTGGTCGATGCGTGGGAGCGCGAACGGATCCTTCAGACAGTGTTTGTTGAGATCAGTGTAGTCCACACACATCCTCCATTCATTATTGTTCTTTTTCAAGACTAGTACAGGGTTGGCTAACCACTCGGGATGGTAGACTTCTTTAGTGAAACCAGCCGCGAGTAGTTTTGCTAGCTCCTTCTTGATGGCCGCCCTCTTGTCGGGAGCGAAGCGTCGTAGTCGTTGCTTCTTTGGAGTGGATTTGGGGTCAACTTTTAGGCAATGCTCGATCAACTCCTTGGGCACCCCTGGCATATCCGTTGGTTTCCACGTGAATATGTCTCAGTTATCCCTAAGGAAGCTGACGAGCACGCTTTCCTATTTGTCACTCAAGCCGCCTCCGATGGGGCTGCCAGTGGAGCCGCCGATTGGGCCGCCGCCGCTGAGGGGATCGCCGACAGAGCCTCCGTGCTTGGAGAGGTCGCCGATGGTGACGCCATTGGGAAGTTGAAGCAGATCGCAAGTGAGATTGCCGGAGGGAGCGGTTGGAGATCGAGAGGGCTCAGAGGAAGATGAACAGTGGTTCGCTGGAAGAAGATGCTAGGTTTGTGGGGGAAAGTAGGCAGAGAAAGCCAATATTTCAGGATAATCCTGGAGAGCAAGGGTAAAGGCGGTATTTTTGCCGCGCCGTCTACACGAATTCCAGGGGAGCGGTCGTTTCGCGCGGTCGGTCCGAGGAAATTGCAATCATTATGCGGAAGACCGCGGGACGGAAGGAGATTTTTACTGCGCCCGTTTCGGAGAAAAGGATTAAAGAAAGAGTTTCGAAGAAAAAGTTATGTTTTACTCCGAAACTGGGGGGCATGTGTTGACGCCAGATTTTGACTCGTGTTGAACCGGCGTCAGGAGAAGAAGATTGGCCGATGCGGCAGATCTGAAGGCTACAGTAAGGAATCGGCTGATTGAGGTAACAGTTGGAAATCTGCCGATTGGTGATACAGCTTGCGCCAACAGGTTGGGGCTACATCAGAGGATCCCGATCAAAAGTTGGTCAACAGAGCGACGCTAATTCGGTCAAGAAACAATTGGAAAAGTCCTAATTGGATTAGGAGACGGCGGTGGAAGATTCTGCGGGAGTCCGTTTCCTTTCTAAAGATATTATAGATATAGTAGTTTTCCTATTTTAAATAAGGTTGTAAGAAGTCGTAATCGACCAGGAGTCCTAGTTTTAGGGTATAAATAGGAGTCGTCAGGGCTTTGCAAAGAAGAACACATCAATCAACAAAAATACTTCTACTTTTTACTAGCACTTTACTTTCAAGTCGGCGACTTCGCCAATACTTTTTCTTCTTTCACGAGTTCGTACGGATTAGCAGGGCTGCATCAACTTGATCTCCGGCCAATTGGTAGGTTCCGCTTACCGAGTAATATCCGAGCTTTAACCACGGGCGCATCGCTGTGGTTTCGTTTGGGTTTATTCACCAGTTATCGATATTTACTAGAATTGCAAGTTTTACCTGTTGTTCTAGTATTATCACCAGTTATCCAACTTGAAATTAGAGTTATCGGCTTTATCGTCGCCCTTCTTCGTTCATCATCATATAGCCAATTAGATCTATTTTCAAGTGTTTGCGTCTGTAATAATTGTTTCAGTTGCTCCAACAGTTTCTTTACAATTATTACGTGATCATCATGGTTGTGTAGGCATATGCTCCAAAGGGGATGATGAATGCTGTCTTGATCTGATCTTTTTCCTTGAGAGCGATCTGGTGGTAACCCGAGTAGCAGTCGAGGAAAGAGAGCAGGACGCAACCAGCCGTAGAATTGATGACTTGGTCGATGCGTGGGAGCGCGAACGGATCCTTCAGACAGTGTTTGTTGAGATCAGTGTAGTCCACACACATCCTCCATTCATTATTGTTCTTTTTCAAGACTAGTACAGGGTTGGCTAACCACTCGGGATGGTAGACTTCTTTAGTGAAACCAGCCGCGAGTAGTTTTGCTAGCTCCTTCTTGATGGCCTCCCTCTTGTCGGGAGCGAAGCGTCGTAGTCGTTGCTTCTTTGGAGTGGATTTGGGGTCAACTTTTAGGCAATGCTCGATCAACTCCTTGGGCACCCCTGGCATATCCGTTGGTTTCCACGTGAATATGTCTCAGTTAGCCCTAAGGAAGCTGACGAGCACGCTTTCCTATTTGTCACTCAAGCCGCCTCCGATCAAAGCAGTCTTGGACAAGTCACCTTCTTGCAGCTGGATGGCCTTGATGCCGTCGTCGCTAGGGTTGGGCTTGACCCTTGACTGGCTAGGCCTCTGGCTGGAAATTTCCATCTCTGAATCAGTGAGCTTCTGCGCGGCCGCGAAGACTTCCGCAGAAGGTTCTGGCATGCGTGATGTCACGGCGTACTTGATCGCCTCTTGGTCGTAATCATACGACTTCTTCAGGTTGCCGCGGAACGTGAGGATGCTTGTCTTGCATGGCATCTTTAGTAGTACATAGACGTAGTCAGGCCTAGCCATGAATTTGGCTAATACTGGTCTGCCGAGGATGGCGTGGTATGACAACTCGAAGTCGGCCACCTCGAACTTTATGTACTCCGTGCAGTAGTTGTCCTTCATCCCAAAGGTGACTGGCAAGACCACTGAACCGAGTGGTGTAGCCGCGTTTCCTAGGATGATGCCGTAGAATGGAGCTCTGCTAGGGGTGAGCATCTTGGAAATGTCCAGCCCCATCTTCTTCAAAGTACTCGCAAAGAGCAGGTTGTGGCCGCTCCCGCCGTCGATGAGGACTCGGGTCAGATGTGAGCCCGCCATGACAGGATCTAAGACGAGCGGGAATTTTTCCGGCTTGGAGAAGTTCGTCCACTGATCATCCCAAGAAAAGGAGATTGGGACCTCACTGTATCTCTGAGGCTTTTGTATGGCGGGCTCGACAGAGAGGAGTTCGCGCAGGGTCGGCTTCTACGCGCGCTTGGAGGGGAAGCCGCCGCCTCCGCTGAAGATGACGTTGACGACATTCTTCAGGTCTTGGAAATCTTGAACTCCCAACTTGTCACCCTCGTCGTCGTCCTCTTGATCCTTCCTCTTTCCGTCTTGAGGGAGGAGTGGAGCGTTGAGTGACTTGCGGAGGCTGAAACACTCGAAGAGCGTATGCTGGGCCTTCGGGTGCATCGGGCATCGTTTGTGCAGGACTTTTTCAATCTGAGATTGATTGCTCCCCGGCTTCTTGCCTCGTGGACTGCGCTCAACAGCCGCGACTTCTTGGCCTGGCTTGTGCTTCGGGGGACCCGGGCACACGGGACGGTCCACATGGCGTACTTCTCCTAGGATACGGAATGGGACATGGCCCACATCCTACATCTGTTGTAAGTACTTGTCGTGCAGTAGGACTACTCATACAGTAGTTAAACTAGTCGGACACGGTAGGAAACTACCCGAGAAGTAGTCGGGTAGGACTCCTGGGCTTGTACCCGACTAGGACTTCCATGTAAACCTATCCCCCAGACTATATAAGGGCGGACAGGGACCCCCTCACGGAGGAGCACCATCAAAGGCAATACAAACCACACAGGACCTAGGGTATTACGCTCTCGGCGGCCAAAACCTGTCTAAACCATGTGTTCCTTGCACCTTCGAGTTCCTGAACTCGACGACACCCTACCTATAAACTCACCACCTCGGGGGTATCCCACGGTGGGTGTGGCGGTAAAACACCGACAGCTGGCGCGCCCGGTAGGGGTGTTCATCGAGCACCCACAGGAGAATTCGATGGCATCCTTCAACTTCACAAACGTTGTGCTCGACGAGGGCACAACTTTCACCTTCGGCTCCTGGATCTGCGTTGCCAATGGTTCGGGTGGCTTCAACAGCCACCAAGCCAACTCCAGGGAGCCGGAGGCCTCTTCATCGACTCCAAGCAGTGATCTCAACGAGTTCATTGACAACCTCAATGATCTGCAGATCGAAAATATGTCTGTTTTTGACGCGACTTCCCCTCGTGACGCACGAGATCTAGTCGGATCGGACTCAAACCAATCTGAGGGGACCATACAATCTAAGTCCCTCCCCAACTTGGAGGAGGATTTAGATCTGCTGCTCAAGCTCAAGGACGTGGGAGCCACCGCTTGCCGAGGGCCCCCCATTTTCGACAACTACTCGGACTCCAACAAAGAGTACTCCTCGCTCAGTACTACACCTTCAAGCCAGTCCCGAGAAGGACTCGGAGACGAGGGAGTCACCGCCCATTGGGCGGCCCCCGCCTTTGAAAATCACTCGCAACCCGATGGCCACACCGAATCGCTTTTAGGCAGCCATCTGGGTTTAACTATAACATCAACGCCGCAAGGCCATTTCGTGTACCGAAAGGGCTTTGAGCCCTCCCTACTACTCTATTACGAGTCCCACCTTGTGGCCTTCACGCTGGAACTACCCTTCTATGAGGGCAGACCTCTCTCTCCCATCGCGGAGGAGTGAGAAAGTAGCACAGAGCTACTCGAGTACAGCCTTACGGCTAACCACTCACCGGATCGTCAAGTCTGCACGGCCTCCCTTCACAACGCGGAGGACGACGAGCAGGAGCCCTAGTACGACAACGAGCAACTCGTGGACGTTTCAGCCAACGAGCCCACAGCTGATGCTCCCCAGGATGAAGACGAGGAGCACCGAAGGATCCGGCGGGTGAAGAACGCCAAGCGTGCCCTGCGCAAAATCGCACCCGCGAACCAAGGGTCTAAACAACGCTTTTGCAGCAGTCGCGGATCGTGAGTACCGTACGCCGATTGGCACCATTGCAGAAGCAACCCTCTTAGCCCAACAACTCCCACCCAACCCCAAGATACAAAGGCTGCAATATCTGACCCAGCACACGCTCGTGCAACTCGATGGGCAACATCCAGTGTCTTCCACTCGGAATTGGCCATCAAGGTCTGAGCGCCAAGCCGAAACTGCGTTGTTCAGCCGCACCCCTTGATTTTAGCCGCCGTGACTTGCTTCCTAGGGTCTACAGTGCCGCTCCTTCTTGCCGATTCTGACGTTAGCACCTTGGTTTGAAGTGAATTTCTCCCCGTGTCAACCATGTTAGCCGGGAAAGGGTGCTGGTCTATCTTCATCGGCTTTGCTGATTTAGCCGGGGTTTCAAACTTGAGCCTCCCCTGCTCGATGGCCGATTGTATCTGCTGATGAAAGATCTTGCATTCATTTGTGTCATGAGACGTGGCATTGTGCCACTTGTAGTACTTCATCTTCTTGAGCTGATCGGTGGAAGGGATGGTATGATACTGAGATAGCTTAATCTGCCCTTCCTGGAGTAATAAATCGAAGATCTTATCGACTTTTGATGTGTCAAAGCCAAATGTCTCTGGCTCTTTCTTTCCAAAAGGGCATGATATTGGTTTTTTGCCTTTCACCCACTCTGCCAGGCCGATTTCCTCCTCCCCATCAGATTCAGACCCTTCTAAGTATGCCACCTTCTTTTGGAAATTCCTCCACTGCTCAAACGGGCGGAGTTCCTGTCCTACCAATCGGTGAACGATCTGGCTTAGGCTTTCAAACTCTTGCGAAGCATACCTTTCCTTGTTTTGTGGCAGGAGACCTTGGAAAGCAATATCGGCCAACTGTGCATCGGTCAAAGCCAGACTGTAGCATTTATTTCTGACTTCTCTGAACCTCTGTATATATCCCGTTACTGGTTCATCGCTCCTTTGTCTGAGGCTGGTCAAATCTGAGAGTTTCATCTCATGTACCCCTGCATAGAAGTATTTGTGGAACTGCTTCTCCAAATCGGCCCAAGTAACAATAGAATTTGGTGGCAAAGTGGTGAACCACTGGAAGGCCGATCCAGACAGAGATGATGAAAATAGACGCACCCTCAGAGCATCTTGCATGGCGGCTTCTCCGCACTGGATGATGAATCTGTTGACGTGCTCAACGGTGGATGTGTCGTCCAGCCCCAAAAACTTGGTGAAATCGGGTACCTTGTAGCGGTGTGGGAATGGCAGCAAGTCATAGGCTGATGGGTATGGCGTCTTGTATGTGTAAGTCTGTACTTTTGGCTTCAACCCAAATTGGTCCTGAATCACCTCTGCTATTCTTGCCGTCCAATCCACCTGCTGCTGATGAACGACCGTTCGCGGTGCCGGCATATGGTGAAGGGCTGGTGGTGGTACAGCAGGATGATGGATCGAAGCATGCGGCAAATTTTGCTGAGCAGCTGAAAGTTGATGGCGAAGTGAATCCGCCGCTCCGTCGTACGTCATCATTGCGCCGTGCTTCTGAGTGCCTCTGCAGCGCCTGCCCCCCGACCGATCTCTGATGAGACTGGATGATACTGAGTGACCATCGGTCGGACGGCCGATTGGAACGACGCCTGGATTGGATAGCTTCCATGCCCGGTTGATGGATCGGGGAAAGCCGTCGTTACCGATGCCCCCCAGGGTACTGAGCTTGTGGGTAGCGACTGCACAGAAGCAATCTAGACGGGTTGAAGCGGTGCCTGTGGTGGGAAACACGATGCACCGCTGTATCTTGGAGACGCCGGAGGCAACGGAGTGTTGTATCCCTCGCGTTGCGTCAATATCGGCTGAGGAGCCGATTGGGACGAGCCTGGTAAGCTTCTGGCTGGAAGTGCAGTCGGTGGGGCATACGCCAGTCCCTGATAGCCTTGAACTGCTCTGCTGGCTAGAGAGCTGATGACGGCGTTGTACACCGTGTTGGTCATCACCGAGGATTGGTCGATGAACGCCTGGTAGACGGACTGTTGGATCATATCGGACATCTTGCCCGAATCCTCAGCAATGATGATATGGCGGGGAACTGGAATAGGAGCTTTCTTGACAGCCTCCCCGCTTCCTATACGACTGAACGACTGCAAATACATCTTCTTGTAATCTTCTAGATGTTTAGCTAATTCTTCCCTCTGGTCGTCCTTGAGATCCGCTTCTGTGACCTCAATGATGTTGTTGTCGGAGATTTCTGTGTTCTTCGACATATCAGATCTTGAAGTTGTGTCCCACCGGGCGTGCCAAAAGTGTGTTGGTGCTAAAATCGGCCAGACAGGAATCGGCCAATGGTCTTCAGCATCGGACACACGACCCGGCAGAATCTTCTTAGCTCCTGTTCGGGTTATCGCCCTGGTGCGGTTCGCGCAGTGTGCCAGTCAATCTGACCTGTTGATTGACAAGGAAATAAGAGTATTCAATTCAGGGCGCTCCGATCGGCTGGGGTTCGGATCTGTCCCTAAGAGCGCGTCGGCGAATCGGCCGATTAGCTGTGAAGATAATCGGCTATGGACTGACTGTGAGATGCGGGCACGGTTGACACGACGGGAGCGCATGACTGGCCGCGGTGGGCGGCGAGCAGAGCCGGCGCGGCGTGCGGCGGGCGCGGGCAGAGGGTATTGGGCGCAGGGTATTGGGCGCTGAGGATTTGGCGTGGGGAGTGGGAGATCACGCGGCGCGCGGGTTGGGCGATGAGCGGCAGCAGCTGTCTTGCCGTGTGGCGAGCGCGGCGACTGGCGGGATGCGGCAGAGACACGGGCACGGCGCGACTTGACCATTGGACGCGGCGGGCGGCGAGCAGGGGCACGCGTTGCAGGCGTGCGCGTGGCGTGCACGGACTGGCGAGGAACGCGGCGTGCGGGCGCGTGTGCGGGCGCACCAGGCATTGGCTTGGCGCCTAGCGCTATCAGGCATCGCCGGGCAAGTGGCCTGCGGCGACTGCGCGGCGGGTGAGGGTCGGGTGAACGAAAGGGTCGGGCGAAGCTGAGGGTCGGGCGAGTGAAAGGGTCGGGCGAAACCGAGGGTCAGGCGAGTGAAAGGGTCGGGCGAAGCCGAGGATCGGGCGAGGGAAAGAGTCGGGCGAAGCCGAGGGTCGGACGAGCGGCTACGCGTCGGAGGGTCGGGCGAGGCGGAGAAGAAGGGTCTGCATTGAAAATAGAAGAAAAGGCAGGGACTGGGTTGCAATTTCAAGTGTTTCTCAAATTTTTGTGGTGTAACTCCAAAATCCTTGAACACAAAAGTTGTTCAAAAAGAAAAGTTACACAAGTTTTGTTTCAGACCAAAGTTCATTTGAGTTGTAGTTTAGAAGTTATTTTAAACGGCTTGATTAAAGTACATGTACTTACGCACATATACACAACTATTTTCAATTCAAGGCACAACCAATTTATAATTCTCTTCCTTTAAATTTTTCTTAGTTATTTATGCATCGTGCCAAGCTAATGAGGCTTATTTCGTAATTTAAACACCTGAGGTGTTACAATATGGTAATCGGTTAGCTTAAGTACCTGATCGGACCGGCGAGTGGACAATATCCTCACCCTCTTGACTTTGTTCGCATGGGCACATTGTGAGTGCAAGAGCAGCCATGGCCCGACTTCATTCCATGGTTCGTGGACCTCAGTACTCGAGGAGGGTGGCCCTGATCCAAAACCCGGGAAGAAAGGGGAAAAGTTGCACGTGCGACTCTGTGAGTAACCACGTGACGTGTGCTTAGGTTTCCCTTGTGAGGTTAAGAAATTCGATTCAAATCGTTCATTTCTCGCGGCCATTGAGACTGCTTAACCCTTTTACCACATAGTGTAAAAAGAGGAACAATGATGATGATTAATTTTGTTGGATGCTCAGTTAATTATTTTTTCATCATGTGTGATTTGGATAGTTGCCTACCTAGAATGGTTAATCAACTAGAACTTGATGCTACAACTTGAAAGCAAGGACTCACTCTTAGATGCTTTTCGGCAAAAACAACCCTATACCACTAGTCGGGTAATCCTTGCTGAGTATTAGTATACTCAGCCTTGCTTGTGGCTTTGTTTTCAGGTGAGACCTTTGACGACATGGTTGCTAGTTTGACTTGGCTGTGTACTCTTCCTTCTGGTTGGTCTGTGGAATGGGATACGTCCCCTGTCAATGATGATAACGATGAATGATGTCATGTACGGGCTTCCTTCTGCTGCACTATTAAACTCTGAAAGTACTTGTTTATGCATGAATTTGAACTTGGTTTGTACTAATAATTTATGTTGAACTCTATGATGTAAAATTTGTGGATTGTTGTAATCTCTGGGCTCACCTTCATGTGGGTTGTATGTATGCATTGTTTTGATCGAAACTCCAGTGGTTGCATTGGGATGTTACCCGTCAGACTGTCATTTTACTCCGTTTTAAGTGCATGTTAGCCTGAATTGCCTCTATGGTGATGGTTAGTGCACTTAAGCCGGATTAATTCGGGCGGTTCTGCCACATCGATGATGCTGATGGTGAAGGCGGGGAAGCGGTCGCTATCGTCATCGTCGTGGCACCTGCCAGTACGGTCCCTTCTCCTTGATTCAATAACATGCTGCGCGTCGCGGCCTTCGTTGATCTTCTGCCTAAGATCGATCGTGGGAGCGTCGTGAAGGCTGGCCTCGAGTGGATCTTGGCCTTGATGCCTTGCACCACGCTGGTTGCGAGTAGGTTATTGTACTTCTTGTTCATTGTTGCCACGCGCGGATGGGTGGCCCATGTTGCGCTGGCGGTTGTCGTTCCTCCGGCTCCCGGGGCCTCATCCAGGGGTGCGGCTGAACAACGCAGTTTCGGCTTGGCGCTCAGACCTTGATGGCCAATTCCGAGTGGAAGACACTGGATGTTGCCCATCGAGTTGCACGAGCGTGTGCTGGGTCAGATATTGCAGCCTTTGTATCTTGATAGACCAGCACCCTTTCCCGGCTAACATGGTTGACACGGGGAGAAATTCACTTCAAACCAAGGTGCTAACGTCAGAATCGGCAAGAAGGAGCGGCACTGTAGACCCTAGGAAGCAAGTCACGGCGGCTGAAATCAAAAAGAACAGGCGAGGGCTAGAACGACCGCGCACCTCCCAGTTCTCGCTCAGCAAATATCGGCGGCTGCAGGAACAATCAAGCTACCACGACGAGATGATACGCCGGCATGAGGATCACTGGCAATGTCCGTTCTTCATCCATTGCTGGGAAAATGATATCCGATTGCCGTCAACCGATAACTGTCCTGACTGCAACGGATTAAGTTGCAACGATCACCCGTTTAAAAGATCACGCTCTAGGGACAGAGGATCAGAGCCGATCAGCAGAAATCGGCGCGAACAAGAGGGACAGCGCATTTCAGTACATGATCGGCTGGGGGGCAGAGTTGACCAGCATTACCGGTCAAAAAGCAGGATCAACCAACAGGATGGACTGGGGGGCAGAGTCAGCATACACGATCGGCTGGAAGAGATGGCCGATGACAGGATATCAGACGAAAAACCCCTAGGAAGGGAACCAGATTGGGAACACGCCAGATTATCGGCCAAACCAGTAAACCCTAGGTGGTGTCCCGATGGTCTATCCAGATCCCAGAAACGGAGGATCCAACGCCTGTGTCAGTAGGAGCAACAAGAAGAAGAACAGAAGCAGGCGCCGGAGAAAAGAAACGTTAAGTCTCGGGTTTGGCGCCCCAAGAAAAACAACAGCCAAGGAGCAGACAATCAAGAATCGGCAGCCGACATCAGCATGGTGTTCATATTGCCGATGGAATTCATGGCGCCTGACGATCGAGACAAAGCGACAAGAATGGAAGAGCAAATGGCGCAACTGGTGTTAGAGCCGATGACGGCTACTTTTGAGAAACCAGAAGAAGAAAAACAACAACATCTTAAGGCGCTGTTTCTCAAAGGCTACGTTGACGGGCGACCTGTCACCAGACTACTAGTAGATGGAGGCGCCGCAGTCAACATCATGCCGTATGCCATGTTCCGCAAGCTAGGCAAGAGCGATGAAGATCTCACCAAGACGGACATGATGCTAAAGGATTTCGAAGGCAACGTGTCTCCCGCCCGTGGAGCGCTCTGCGTCGACCTCACCATCGACAGTAAGACCCTTCCTACTACCTTTTTCGTTATTAATAGTAAGGGATCCTACAACATGCTGCTCGGTCGCGACTGGATACATGCAAACTGTTGTGTCCCATCTACAATGCATCAATGCCTCGTGCAATGGGTCGGTGACAATACGGAGATAGTCACCCCCGATTCTGCCTACAGCGTCGCAGCGGCCGATACGCAACAATGGGGCTGCGAACACGTCAGGTGTATATCTGGCAGGACTTGGGACACTGACTTCCTGAAGGTGTCCGATTTCGGTCTACAGCCGATCCAAGCAGTCGGCTCGGAAGATTCAGAATAGATGTATCCGCTCGTTCGAGAAGACGGGAAGCTCGGGCATGGGTCTACGTCGGCGGATTCATTGGAGATGGTGGATTTGGGAGATAGTAGCAAATCAAGGCCGACGTATATTAGTGCTAATTTGGATCCTGAGTATAAGTGTAAATTGATAAGTTTATTAAAGGAATTCAATGATTGCTTTGCTTGGGAATATCATGAGATGCCAGGTCTAGACCGGTCCATCGTTGAACAACGGTTACCTATAAAATCAGGATATCGGCCATATCAGCAACCTGCACGACGGTGCAACCCTAAGATTCTACCTGATATAAAGGCCGAGATCACAAAGTTAATTGAAGCAGGATTTATTCGGCAGTGCCGCTACGCCGAGTGGATTTCTAATATCGTGCCCGTGTATAAAAAGAATGGAAAATTGCGCGTGTGCATTGATTTCAGGAACTTAAATCAGGCCACACCAATGGATGGATATCCGATGCCAACGGCCGATATCTTGATAGATGCTGCTGCAGGACACAAAGTCATCAGTTTCATGGATGGTAATGCCGGGTACAATCAGATATTAATGGCCGAAGAAGACATCTCGAAGACGGCTTTCAGGTGCCCAGGTCATCTTGGTTTATTTGAATGGGTTGTAATGACCTTTGGGTTAAAGAACGCCGGTGCTACATATCAGCGGGCCATGAACTATATCTTCCACAAGCTTATTGGTACATCGGTGGAAATTTATATAGATGACGTCGTGGTCAAGTCAAAAGGTCAACAAGAACATCTGGTCGATTTACAAGAAGTACTGGAGTGCACAAGGAAGCATGGGTTGAAGATGAACCCGAGCAAGTGTGCATTTGGTGTATCGGCTGGGCAATTCTTAGGTTTCATGGTTCATGAGCGCGGGATAGAAGTCAACCGGAAGACCATAGATGCCATCATCAAAGTTGTGGCCCCACAAAATAAAACTGAGCTACAGTCCCTCATCGGCAAGGTCAATTTTATCAGAAGGTTCATATCCAACCTGTCAGGGCGTATTCGAGCTTTTACTCCCTTGTTGAAATTGAAGCCCGATCAGAAATTTGTATGGGGAGAAGAATAGCGCAGAGCGTTGGAAGACATCAAGCAATATTTGATTTCACCTCCGGTGTTAGTCCCACCACAGCCTGGTAAGCCATTCAAATTATATTTATCGGCTGATGAACAGGCCATTGGATCGGCGTTGGTACAGGAGTTCGAAGGGAAAGAACGGGTGGTATATTATGTCAGCAGAAGACTCCTGGACGCCGAAACAAGATATTCCCCGGTGGAGCGGCTGTGCTTGTGTTTATACTTCTCGTGTACCAAGCTCAGACATTATTTTTTATCGGCAGAATGCATGGTTATATGCAAGGATGATGTGGTGAAGTATATGCTATCATTGCCGATTTTGAAAGGACGGATTGGGAAATGGATCCTGGCTCTGTCAGAATTCGACTTAAGGTACGAATCGGCCAAAGCTGTCAAGGGTCAAGTCATGGCAGATTTCGTAGCTCAGCATTGTGGACCAGAAATTACTGTCGTTGAGCCGGTTCCATGGACTCTATACTTCGATGGTTCTTTGTGTGGGGCCGGATCAGGAATCAGCATCGTTCTTGTATCGCCTCGGGGGGCAAGTTATGATTTCTCTCTGCCGATAGAAGCGTCCGCAACCAATAATCAGGCAGAATATCGAGCCGTTCTAAAAGGTATCCAATTATTAAGGGAAGTCAAAGCTGATGCAGTCGAAATTTTTGGAGATTCCATGCTCATTGTGGATCAATTGACGGGGCGATCTGAGTGCAAAGATGATATCTTGAGGATTTATTATGAAGATTGCCTTCAGCTTTTAAGAGAATTCAAGTCTGCAATAATTGAGCATATCCCCAGAAATTATAATGAAGAGGCCAACAGGCTGGCCCAACATGCGTTCGGATATCAGCCGATTCAGGGAGCTATGATTTTAGAGCTCGCGGCCGATGACTGGCGAAAGGAAGTCGCCGATTACTTGAAGGATCCCTCCCGGAAAGTGGATCGGCGAGTATGTTTTCAAGCTACAAAATATGTGTTACTTGAAGATGATTTATTTTACCGGACGGTTGATGGAGTTCTTCTCAAGTGCCTGGGAACAGAAGAAGCGAAGGTCCTGATGGGAGAAATCCATGAAGGCGTATGTGGAGCCCATCAATCGGCTCACAAAATGAAATGGATGATCAGAAACAATGGGTATTACTGGCCAACGATTCTTGAGGATTGTTTCAAATATTATAAAGGATGCCAAGACTGTCAGAAGTTTGGCAATATACAGCGCGCGCCAGCATCGGCTATGAATCCAGTGATCAAGCCGTGGCCGTTCAGAGGTTGGGGAATAGATCTCATCGGACAGATTCACCCTCCATCAAGCTGTGGCAGAACCACCTGAATTAATCCGGCTCAAGTGTATTAACCATCACCATTAGGGCACTCTCGGTTAACCTTACACTTCAAACGGAGTAATCCATTGGTCTGCCGGGTAACCTCCCGATACAACCACGGTAAAGCGGATCGAATGCCATACATACAAATGCTCATGCGACGATGAGCCCAGAGAATACCACATTCCAGCAGATATTATAAAAATTATCATAAGTGAATATTACAAACCAAGTTTGGGTTTAGTAACCAAGTACTTCAGTGATCATAACCAATAAGTTCTTCAGAGTTTAAGTTGCAGCGGAAATAAAACAACGAAAGCTACTCGACGATAAGGATGTCTCGATGAAGCCCGTACGAGACATCACTCGGCATTATCTCCATTAGCTGGGGGCGTATCCCATTCCACCGACCAACCAGGGGGAAGAGTACACAGCCAAGTCAAGCTAGTAATCACATCTTCGAAGGTCTCACCTGAAAACGAGCCACAAGCAAGGCTGAGTATACTAATACTCAGCAAGGCTTACCCGACTAGTGGGGTATATTTAGCCGACTCCTAGACATGCGAGGCTTTTGGCTTGAGGGGTTTGTTTTGCCGAAAAGCATATATAGTAGGTCCTTACTTTCAGATTTTAGCTCCAAGTTCTAACTTTCTTTAACCATTCTAGGTAAGCAACTATCCAAAATCATTCATGGTGAAGTATTAAATTTCATCCAACAAGTTTATTCATCATCATTGTTCCTCTTCTTACTCTGTGGGTAAAAGGGGTTAAGCAGTCTCAATAGCCGTGAGAAACGGACGATTCGAGTCGAATTTCTTAACCTTGCAAGGGAAACCTAAACATACGTCACGTGGTTACTCACAGAGTCACACGTGCAACTTTTCCCTTCAATTCCCGCTTCACGGAACAGGCCCACCGCCCTCGACTACACCTCCCCACAGACCTCGGTACGTCGGGCCGTGGCGGCCGATGCACCCGCCATTAGCTAGATGTGAACGAATTCAAGACAGTGGGGAGTATATTCCGGCCTCGGTTCAATCCAGTACTTAAGCTTACCGATTACCATATTCTCGGCATGTGGTTAGTACGTTCAAAGACTTAACCACCACTACCACACACTGCGGCCTTAGCATTTTTCACTAAACAGACGGGCCTCAATCGTAAACATCGTACCATAGCCCGTCCGTTGTCCTTATGATTGCAGCGTGTAGTAAACAATCAACTCCTAATTTCTCGCGAGTGACAGGAAATCACTCGACTTTTACCGAGTCCTATTAGCATAGCACTCTATCGAACCCTGCATCTAGTGTTCAGAGCATGGGCACCTAGGATCATGCAACTAAGTTTCCATCCAACTCCTATAAACTTAATGCACAAGTAAAGTAGAGTAATAAGTTGCATAAGTTTAGGAAATAGGGTTCATGCTCCGGGGCTTGCCTTCTTGTGAACAGTTAGCTTGGGGCTCTTCCGAACTTGGGCTCGGGTCTTCAAGAGCTTCAGTTAGATTTACTTGAGCTTCACGCTGCTCACTCTCGGACTCGGGCACCAACTCGTACGTCCCGTCGGAGAGAGTCGTCGATCCTATATGAATGCATGAGCGTAAGTTGTGGTGATAGTTAACTGACATTATTTCCTTCACGAGAAAGTTGCAGTTCATAAGACATAAGTTTTGCTGTGAAGTTATTTACTTTAACATTTCCTGGGCAATCGTTAATAGAGTTTATCTTAATCTATTTAACTTCATTAAAGAAGAAGGGGTTGTGTTATATTGAAAACTTAGTTTTTTTTTAAACACAAACATGAGTTGAACACAATTACTAATCTAGTTAGCTTCTGGTAATAAAATTTTTATTCAAAGTACATTATGCAGAGATAAGATCACTGCAAAAATTTCAGACATTTTTGTGTAGCATGTTAAATATGAAAAATGTAATACACAGCCACTGCTAGAATCTAGTTATTTTTATACAGAACAAACCATGCAAGTATTGATGCTAAACATTTTACAGGGTGTTGCTATCACCATATTTGTGTTACTGTAAATTTTTCAGATTTTATTGTACATGATATGGAGCATAATAAATGGGACAAGCTACACTCATGTTATTAAAGATTAGTTTCTACAGGATGTTATACAGGGTTTCTATGTATGAAACTTTTTGTACAGCTTGAGCTACTCTAATGGGTTTCATAGTAAAAAGGTGAATATTTTCTAAGCGCTTTACTAATTATTTTGAATTAGTAAAGTTTTCCTACCACAAATTCATATGAACAGGTTACATATAGTAAAAATGTTTCTAAATTTTTCTTTGGCCTCTAGGTATTATTACAACAACACAGAAAACGTTTCATGACATTAAACATCACAGAACAGCAGGAAAAATTAGTTCTATCACTTTATGGCATAAAACAAGGTTGGACAAAAGGTGTATCTAGAGATGGCTTTTGGTCCTGATCTTTTTACACAGTCCTAAACATCAAGCAACTAACTTACTACCCAAAATTTAGGGTCAGCATTGATCTACAACAGTGGGTACAAAAGAAGTCCATTAAAACTTCCATTTAATGTAGAGCAAAATATATTGCGAATCTGAGAAACTTTACGTAACAAAAGTTGTAGAGTTTCTTCTAAGGATTCCAGAACAGTTGAGTTTGCATTTTTCTGAATTTTCTACGATTTTATACGAATTTTACAAGTTCACTGATTTGGTTAAAACTTTCTTTACAGAGGGGTCCCTGAAAACTAGCAGAAAACCCCCTAGGAAGATTTGGGCGATTGCAATGTGGTCCCTGGTCGCGATTCACGGCGGGGAACATCAAATCCGGCCGAAATCCGGCGGGCTTGGTCGCCGGCGGCAAGGGCAAGGTGGGGGAGGAGCAAGAGGAGGTTGGGGGCTACCTTTGGGTGGGTTTTGTGCGAGTTGGGGCGGCCGGGAAGGGGTGCCACGACGTGGAGCAGCAGCTCCGTCGAGGTGCGGCCGGGATTCCGGCGAACTCCGGCGATGTGGAGCGGCAGCGCTTGGCTGGGGACCTTTTGTGGATGGTGGGGGACCGATTTCGGGGGTTGAATTGAGTGGAGGCGGGGCGGAGGGACGTGCTCAGCGCTGAGCTCCGAGCGGCGGCATCAATGGCGGGCGTCGGCGGGTCTGCGCGCGAGCAGGCGCGTGCTTCCCCTTTTATGGCGAGCCAAGGGAGAGGAGGAGGTTGGGGCGGGCCGGGCATGGCAGGGGTGCGCCATTGGGCACGGCCGGCGGTGACGAGAGTCGTGCGGCGTGCGGCACGCCATTGGGCGTCGGGGCGGTGGCGTTCTACTGGCCGTGCGGGCTGCCGCGTGAGGAAGAAGGAGGACACGGCCGCGGGTTGGGCGACCTGGGCGGCGAGCAGAGGCATTGGGGGATTGGCTTGGCGTGACGCGGCGACAGGCATCGCCGGCGACGTGGCGGGCGGGTTCTGCTGGGCTGACGGGGCAGAGCAGAGGAGAGAGGTGAGGGAGGGACCGAGACGCGAGAATTTGTTAAATTTTATGGGTCTGATCGTAAAACTGATATTTTCTTACATTTCTGTGTTGCAACTCAAAAACCTCTGAACATGAAAGTTGTTCAAAACAAAAAGTTCTACAAGTTTCATTTCAGGCCAAAGTTCATTTGACTTATGGTTTGAAAGTTAATTTAATAATTCGAAGGTATTCATATGTGCCCAAATTAAATTTGAATTTCAACTTAACTTGTTTTAATCCTTTTATTAGTTGATTAAGCATAGGGTTGGGCTAATGATATTGCTTTAGAAATGTAATTTATCAGGGTTGTTACAGCCTTCCCCCCTTAACAAGAATCTCGCCCCGAGATTCGGTAAATCTTAGTGTGGACATGGGTGCATATACCAGTGGTTGAGATAAGAAAACCAGGGAAATTTTGGTTTAGGTAGCTCTCGGTTTCCCAGGTGGCTTCTTCTTCAGTGTGATGGTTCCATTGAACTTTATACATTTTAATCACTTTCCTCCTGGTCCCTCTTTCTTTTTGATCCAAAATTTTAACCGGGTGTGCGACATACGAGAGGTCGGGTTCTACCAATATTTCTTGTTGTTCCACAATCTCGGTAGGGACTCGAATACACTTCTTGAGTTGAGATACGTGGAAGACATCATGGGTGGCCGTGAGCTGAGGGGGCAGTCGTAATTTGTAGGCCACGGGTCCGCAGCTCTCAAGGATTTCGTAAGGACCAACATAACGGGGAGCTAGTTTGCCTTTGATTCCGAATCTTTGCACTCCCTTGGTTGGTGAAACTCAAAGATAGACATGATCGCCAACTTCGAATTTTAGGGGCTTTCTCCTTTTGTCGGAATAGCTCTTTTGCCGGGCTTGTGCAGCTTTAAGATTTGCTTGTATTACTTTTACTTTCTCCTCTGCCTCGATTACCAGGTCGGGTCCAATTATTTTACGTTCTTCGGTTTGTGACCAGCTCAAAGGAGTTCGACACCTTCGTCCGTACAGGGCCTCAAATGGTGCCATTTTCAAACTCGTTTGATAGCTATTGTTGTACGAGAACTCTGCTAGGGGTAGGCATTTGTCCCAGTTCTTGGCATAGTGAATGACGCAAGCTCTCAGCATGTCTTCAAGAATTTGGTTTACTCTTTCCGTTTGTCCGTCAGTCTGAGGGTGGTATGCTGAGCTGCGAATCAGTTTAGTACCAAGAGACGTTTGCAGTTGTTCCCAAAAGCGTGCTACAAACTGAGTACCACGATCGGAAATAATTGTCTTAGGTATTCCATGTAGGCAAACAATACGATCGAGGTAAATCTCGGCATATTTCTTGGCAGAATAGGTGGTGTGTACCGGAAGAAAATGTGCCGTCTTTGTGAGTCTATCAACGATAACCCATATGGAAGTCCAACGATGAAGTCCATACTTATGTCTTCCCAGTTCCAGGATGGTATAGGTAACGGTTGAAGTGTACCAGCTACCTTCAAGTGGCTAGCTTTTACTCTCTGGCACGTGTCACATTCTGAGACATACGTAGCAATTTCTCTTTTCATTCTAGTCCACCAGAAGTTTTGCCTTAGGTCTTGATACATTTTGCTACTGCCGGGGTGGATAGAGAATTTGGAAAGGTGTGCCTCATCGAGAATTTGCTTGCGGAGTTCGTGATTCTTCGGAACGACTATACGACTTTCGAACCATAGAACTCCCTTATGGTCCTGGCGGAAACATTTATACTTCTCCTCACCTAGAGAGAGTTTTTGTTTGATGATCTTAATTCCTTCATCATGTAGTTGTGCCATGACGATTTGGTCGTGAAGAGTGGGCTCAACTGAGATGTGATTTAGAGTGCCTTGGGAAACCATTTCCATGTTAAGCTTCCTCATTTCTGCACACAATGTCTCATTGTAGGATTCCATGGATAAGCAATGGCAATGGGACTTGCGGCTTAGTGCATCCGCGACTACATTAGCCTTGCCGGGATGATAGTGCACTTCAAGGTCATAATCCTTGATTAATTCTAGCCATCTTCGTTGTCTCATATTCAGATCGGCTTGCGTGAAGATATACTTGAGACTCTTATGGTCAGTGTAGATATTGCACTGTGTACCCATGAGATAGTGCCTCCATATTTTCAGAGCGTGAATGACAGCTGCAAGCTCAAGATCATGAGTGGGATAATTCTGCTCGTGGGGCCGAAGGGCTCGTGAGGCATATGCAATCACTCGATTCTCTTGCATAAGCACACATCCTAGACCAGTACCCGATGCGTCACAATACACATCGAACGACTTGGTATTATCGGGTTGAGCTAACACAGGTGCAGTAGTCAGATGCTCTCTGAGAGTGTGGAAAGCTTTTTCACATTTCTCATTCCATACAAACTTTACTTCCTTCTTTAACAGTTCAGTCATGGGCTTAGCAATTCGGGAGAAATCCGGGATGAAGCGACGGTAGTAACCGGCTAAGCCGAGAAAACTGCGAATCTGATGAACAGAGGTAGGGGGTTTCCAATCCATCACCTCTTGTACCTTGCTGGGGTCAACAGCTATGCCTTCGCTGGAGATCGTGTGACCCAAGAACTTTACAGTATCCAACCAGAATTCACACTTAGAAAACTTAGCATAGAGCTGATGGTCTCTGAGTCACTGAAGAACAGTGCGAAGGTGCTTGGCATGCTCTTCCTCATCCTTGGAATAGATAAGGATGTCGTCGATGAACACTACGACGAATTTGTCAAGTTCGGGCATGAATACCGAATTCATGAGATACATGAAGTAGGCAGGGGCATTTGTGAGTCCAAAGGACATGACCAAGAATTCATATAGTCCATATCGTGTGGAGAAAGCGGTCTTAGGAACATCGCACGGGCGAATCTTGATCTGATGGTATCCCGAACGAAGATCAATTTTTGAGAAGACTCTGGCTCCAGCTAATTGATCGAAGAGTACATCGATACGAGGAAGTGGGTATTTATTTTTAACAGTTACCGCATTGAGAGGTCAGTAGTCCACACATAGTCTTAAACTGTCATCCTTTTTCTTTACAAAAAGGGCCGGACATCCCCAAGGTGACGCGCTAGGGCGAATGAAACCTTTGTCCAGCAGTTCTTGGAGTTGAATTTTCAGCTCTGCCAATTCTTTAGGGGGCATCCTATATGGTCTTTTGGAGATAGGTGCAGTGCCCGGTTGCAGTTCGATGATGAACTCAATATCCCTATCTGGTGGCATTCCGGGTAAGTCATCCGGGAAGACATCGGCATACTCGCATACCACTGGAATATTCTCTAAGTTGATCCCTTCCATCACGAAAGCACAAGAATTTGTGCACTCCCGTAACGGTAGGTAAAGGGTAGTGGCTCCGTGACTAGGTGAATTTATCTCAACGGCTCGGGAAGAAAGGTCCAGTGTGACTTCATGCATAGTCATCCAGTTCATTCCCAAAATAATATCCATGTCGTCAAGGGGTAAAAGTACGAGATCTGTTTTGATGACTTTACTTCCCAATTTTATCGGTACCAGCCTTATTATTTGGTTGGAAGCAATTTTTCCACCCGGTGTTGATATCATATACGACCCTTTGGTGTGACAAACATTCAAGCCTACTTTTGCACCAAACTTTGCACTAATGAAACTATGTGATGCACCAGAATCAAACAATATGACTGCAGGCTTGTTATGGATAGAGAATGTACCCGTCATCACTGGTGCTCCTTCAGGAAGTTCTGCAAGGGTGGTGAAGTTGATCCGCCCTTGTTTGACCTGGAGGGTCTGCTTCTTGCCTTTGTTCTTATTGTTCTGGTTAGAGTCCTGGCCCTGATTTGGCAGCCTGGGTTGAGGGCATTCACGAGCGAAATGACCGGAACTCCCGCATTTGAAACAACGATTCGCGGGGCTGGGTCGAAGAGGCTGTTGCAGAGTGGGCCTCGGACCATTCTGTGGAGGCATCGGGGGTCGTACCATGCCTGGCTGCTGCGGGGGCCTGATAATCCAACGCCCTGGCTGAGGGGCCTTCGGTGGAGCTGTAGGCGCAGCATTTCGCACCAAGCGATACCTCGGTGGCTGAGCGCCCGAGGGTCCAGCTGGCGCCTTTCTCTTCTTTTCAGCACGATGAGCCTCAATACAGTCCTCTTGAGTGATGGCCATGTTGACTAGCTCATTATATGTATCGGCTTTGACAAGATTCAATAAATGATTGGTGTAGTCATAGACTTCCGAAATCACAGCTAGAAGTATGGATAGAATTTCTGTTTGCTACGAGAAAAATCATAGCTTGCTGTGGGTCCATCCAAAACATCTCATACTTTGGCAGTAGTTAGAGAACTTAGGGATGCACCACTTTGGTATTTAACTCAGGTGCTAGAACTATAGCTAAGATGGTTGAAAGGCTCGTCCTTTGCCTTACTGTCTCAGCTGTTTTTCAGCAGATCGATAGGTGATGTTTTGCCTATAACTCAAACTAGCAAGGTCCAATGATGCTGAATTTCTGTGAGAACCACGATCACAAAATTCCTGACAGGTTTGGTATTCAACTCATAGCTCAGAAATGTAAGGAGACATGGATAAAATTTCCGACAAGTTTCAGCGATTGTGGATTTCATCGTTTACCAACTTACAACGAAATCACCCAAGTTTATCGCCGTTCCTTACATGCTGAGGGTATCCACATGGTTCAGGTGTACCCATCACAAAAGAGGTGCTCAACTCTTAGTTAGCCTATTACAACACTTGCCAAAAGTTAGGGTACCCTATCGAGGAGTATGTGCAAAAGTCCTTCTAGGTCATCATCTAGAAGTCATCCAAGTCGTTGACGGACGACTCGCTGTGAGCAGGAGAGTGAGCTCCCATCTGAGGTGCCTGTGGTACCTCACCCTCGAAATCCATACCGGAGGCACTGTCAACCTCCTGTGGCTCCTCTTCATCTTCCTCCATGTCCTCCTCATGGGGATGGTCATTCTGATCCTGATGCCACTTGAGATGCTCAATAGCATCCTCGAACTCCAACTGTAGATCATGGAGCTGCTCCTCCAAGTGTACTATCATGTCATCTCTCTCACCCATGAGAGTGTCCTGCTCCTGAATTTGGCCCTCAAGTTGGCCAATCTGAGCATCTCTGTCCTCAAGATCCTTACTGAGCTCCTTAATCTGCTCATCCCTGGTATCTGCCATCATGTGGTAGACCTGTGCAAGATCAGTGAGCTGCACAAGCGCCTGACTCTGGAGAGTCAGAAGTCGGTACAACGCATTCATGCATCATACGGAGGTCTGGATGGTCTCCTGGGCATGAAAGTCTACCAGGTACTGTGATTGCTGCACCCTGTCAAGCCAAAAAGGGTCGTTGTCCTGGGCAGCAGGAAACAACCCAATGGGAGCGAGCGTGACAACCTCGACGCTGCACACAAAAAGTGGTGAGCGCCCTCATGGCTGCAAGCTCCCAAGTATCGGCCAAACGGCGACCAACAGCCTCAACCTCCAAGGCGGGCCACTCCGGGTGTAGCGGGTGCGGAAAAACGGTCACGTTGACACGGCACTGGGTAACTCCATTCTCTGCAAACTCCAGTCCGGCGTAACGTGGGGGAATTGGATAGCCCGCGGTGCTCAACACGTCCCACAAAATAGAGGGAAAGCCCTCGCAGTGGAGACATTGCGAGTGAGCGCGTCCATCCTCATCCACCATCATGGCAATAGGCTCGGCCATCTGAACAAAAGATCAAATGGACGAGGCCAAGAAAAAGTGTGAAAAGCACAGGGACAGATTCTGTATAGAGTGCAAAAATAGCCATAACTTCCACAGTTCATATCCACAAATTCTCAAATTTCACCAGAACACTCCTAAGGTATTTGTGCACCACTTTTCTATTCAACACTTTGGCTGGATTAGGCTCTAAGATGGCTGTTCCCTTAAGGTCTTACTTCTCTGTCTACCCAGAAATTTCAGTGAACAGAGGGCTAGAGTTTCGTGCATCAGGGAAAATCTAACCAGCCAAAATTTACCAAATTTTAACAGCAGCTACCTGGGTAAATTTGGAACAAGTTTTGTGTTGTACTCTTTTGCAGAAAACCGTAGGAAGGGGGCCTAAAAATTAAAGGGGCAGAAGTGCTTATTCTGGACAGAAATCTGACATTCCAAGGTTTTTATTGTTTCCTATTACCCATAAGTTCAGAATTTTTCATTTTTGAACAGCAGATAGAACACAAAATTTGGAACATTTCTTTCAACATGAACTTTACCAGAAAAGGTCATTTTCTTTGATCAATAAATCTCTCTTTTCGGTCATGGCAGATTTGTGACAGATTCGCTAGATAGTCCTTATGCAAAATCACGCTTAGATACGCAAGAACCTTACCGCTCTCATACAACGCATTTTCAATTTCAGATATATATAGTCATGATGCATGCACGTCCTATTCGTCCTCACAAAATAAAATAATTGCCAAATACTTTTGGTCTTATGAAGATAGTTTCGGTGGCATACATGATACGCCTCTCCCTATAATAGCTAGTCGAGATTTTCTAACCGTTCCTTAACTTATCGAAATCGCGGTTAGTGTACCTGCAGAAGATTGATAGAGCACATATATTTCATGAACCTTTCATGCCAGCACTCATGAAAGCGTCCGTATTCATTACCGTTTACTTATAGAAACGATATCTGTACGATTTCCGCCGTACAGACGACGTTAACATACGCTATCGAGATAGCGTATTCACGGGAGTACCGTCATGAGACGGGGGTATGAACAGCGATCGCCATACCCTGCGCCAAACCTTCTACTCCCAATATATTCAACTAACAGTTGGCATATTGGCAGCACCTCAAGTAAGCCACTGCTTGAGGGCAGCGTTCGGTTCGCATCACCGACAGGAAGGCCAAGCTCTCTCAGTTGACTGAGGATTCTTACCTTCTTACCTTAGCGATGAGTGCGTCGTTACAGAATTTAAGGTCGGTTGTGCATGAAAGTAAGTTTTGACAGAAAGTAATGTGCTGGAAGTCAGTTGATAATATTTCATAAGTTAGATAGCCACCTAGTAACTTTCCCAATAATCCCTTAGGGCTTTACGAACTAGGCACCATCCTTAGCGCACCAACGTATTTTGCAACACATCCTTTTAGTCAAGTTTTAGTAAAACGAGTTTTTAAGGCTTGTCGCATTCTCTGGCGTATGCATTTCGGCTCTGGTGCCCGCTGTTACCAGCTGTGGCACCAGCTACGGCTCTGATACCAGCTGTGGCAGAACCACCTGAATTAATCCGGCTCAAGTGTATTAACCATCACCATTAGGGCACTCTCGGTTAACCTTACACTTCAAACGGAGTAATCCATTGGTCTGTCGGGTAACCTCCCGATACAACCACGGTAAAGCGGATTGAATGCCATACATACAAATGCTCATGCGACGATGAGCCCAGAGAATACCACATTCCAGCAGATATTATAAAAATTATCATAAGTGAATATTACAAACCAAGTTTGGGTTTAGTAACCAAGTACTTCAGTGATCATAACCAATAAGTTCTTCAGAGTTTAAGTTGCAGCGGAAATAAACCAACGAAAGCTACTCGACGATAAGGATGTCTCGATGAAGCCCGTATGAGACATCACTCGGCATTATCTCCATTGGCCGGGGGCGTATCCCATTCCACCGACCAACCAGGGGGAAGAGTACACGGCCAAGTCAAGCTAGCAATCACATATTCGAAGGTCTCACCTGAAAACGAGCCACAAGCAAGGCTGAGTATACTAATACTCAGCAAGGCTTACCCGACTAGTGGGGTATACTTAGCCGACTCCTAGACATGCGAGGCTTTTGGCTTGAGGGGTTTGTTTTGCCGAAAAGCATATATAGTAGGTCCTTACTTTCAGATTTTAGCTCCAAGTTCTAACTTTTTTTAACCATTCTAGGTAAGCAACTATCCAAAATCATTCATGGTGAAGTATTAAATTTCATCCAACAAGTTTATTCATCATCATTGTTCCTTTTCTTACTCTGTGGGTAAAAGGGGTTAAGCAGTCTCAATAGCCGTGAGAAACGGATGATTCGAATCGAATTTCCTAACCTTGCAAGGGAAACCTAAACACACGTCACGTGGTTACTCACAGAGTCACACGTGCAACTTTTCCCTTCAATTCCCTCTTCACGGAACAGGCCCACCGCCCTCGACTACACCTCCCCACAGACCTCGGTACGTCGGGCCGTGGCGGCCGATGCACCCGCCATTAGCTAGATGTGAACGAATTCAAGACAGTGGGGAGTATATTCCGGCCTCGGTTCAATCCAGTACTTAAGCTTACCGATTACCATATTCTCGGCATGTGGTTAGTACGTTCAAAGACTTAACCACCACTACCACACACTGCGGCCTTAGCATTTTTCACTAAACAGACGGGCCTCAATCGTAAACATCGTACCATAGCCCGTCCGTTGTCCTTATGATTGCAACGTGTAGTAAACAATCAACTCCTAATTTCTCGCGAGTGACAGGAAATCACTCGACTTTTACCGAGTCCTATTAGCATAGCACTCTATCGAACCTTGCATCTAGTGTTCAGAGCATGGGCACCTAGGATCATGCAACTAAGTTTCCATCCAACTCCTATAAACTTAATGCACAAGTAAAGTAGAGTAATAAGTTGCATAAGTTTAGGAAATAGGGTTCATGCTCCGGGGCTTGCCTTCTTGTGAACAGTTAGCTTGGGGCTCTTCCGAACTTGGGCTCGGGTCTTCAAGAGCTTCAGTTAGATTTACTTGAGCTTCACGCTGCTCACTCTCGGACTCGGGCACCAACTCGTACGTCCCGTCGGAGAGAGTCGTCGATCCTATATGAATGCATGAGCGTAAGTTGTGGTGATAGTTAACTGACATTATTTCCTTCACGAGAAAGTTGCAGTTCATAAGACATAAGTTTTGCTATGAAGTTATTTACTTTAACATTTCCTGGGCAATCGTTAATAGAGTTTATCTTAATCTATTTAACTTCATTAAAGAAGAAGGGGTTGTGTTATATTGAAAACTTAGTTTTTTTTTTAAACACAAACATGAGTTGAACACAATTACTAATCTAGTTAGCTTCTGGTAATAAAATTTTTATTCAAAGTACATTATGCAGAGATAAGATCACTGCAAAAATTTCAGACATTTTTGTGTAGCATGTTAAATATGAAAAATGTAATACACAGCCACTGCTAGAATCTAGTTATTTTTATACAGAACAAACCATGCAAGTATTGATGCTAAACATTTTACAGGGTGTTGCTATCACCATATTTGTGTTACTGTAAATTTTTCAGATTTTATTGTACATGATATGGAGCATAATAAATGGGACAAGCTACACTCATGTTATTAAAGATTAGTTTCTACAGGATGTTATATAGGGTTTCTATGTATGAAACTTTTTGCACAGCTTGAGCTACTCTAATGGGTTTCATAGTAAAAAGGTGAACATTTTCTAAGTGCTTTACTAATTATTTTGAATTAGTAAAGTTTTCCTACCACAAATTCATATGAACAGGTTACATATAGTAAAAATGTTTCTAATTTTTTCTTTGGCCTATAGGTATTATTACAACAACACAGAAAACGTTTCATGACATTAAACATCACAGAACAGCAGGAAAAATTAGTTCTATCACTTTATGGCATAAAACAAGGTTGGACAAAAGGTGTATCTAGAGATGGCTTTTGGTCCTGATCTTTTTACACAGTCCTAAACATCAAGCAACTAACTTACTGCCCAAAATTAAGGGTCAGCATTGATCTACAACAGTGGGTACAAAAGAAGTCCATTAAAACTTCCATTTAATGTAGAGCAAAATATATTGCGAATCTGAGAAACTTTACGTAACAAAAGTTGTAGAGTTTCTTCTAAGGATTCCAGAACAGTTGAGTTTGCATTTTTCTGAATTTTCTACGATTTTATACGAATTTTACAAGTTCACTGATTTGGTTAAAACTTTCTTTACAGAGGGGTCCCTGAAAACTAGCAGAAAACCCCCTAGGAAGATATGGGCGATTGCAATGTGGTCCCTGGTCGCGATTCACGGCGGGGAACATCAAATCCGGCCGAAATCCGGCGGGCTTGGTCGCCGGCGGCGAGGGCAAGGTGGGGAGGAGCAAGAGGAGGTTGGGGGCTACCTTTGGGTGGGTTTTGTGCCAGTTGGGGCGGCCGGGAAGGGGTGCCGCGACGTGGAGCACCGGCTCCGTCGAGGTGCGGCCGGGATTCCGGGGAACTCCGGCGATGTGGAGCAGCAGCGCTTGGCTGGGGACCTTTGGTGGTTGGTGGGGGACCGATTTCGGGGGTTGAATTTAGTGGAGGCGGGGCTCAGCGCTGAGCTCCGAGCGGCGGCATCAATGGCGGGCGTCGGCGGGTCTGCGCGCGAGCAGGCGCGTGCTTCCCCTTTTATGGCGAGCCAAGGGAGAGGAGGGGGTTGGGGCGGGCCGGGCATGGCAGGGGTGCGCCATTGGGCACGGCCGGCGGTGACCAGAGTCGTGCGGCGTGCAGCACGCCATTGGGCGTCGGGGCGGTGGCGTTCTACTGGCCGTGCGGGCTGCCGCGTGAGGAAGAAGGAGGACACGGTCGCGGGTTGGGCGACCTGGGAGGCGAGCAGAGGCATTGGGGGATTGGCTTGGCGCGACGCGGCGACAGGCATCGCCGGCGACGTGGCGGGCGGGTTCTGCTGGGCTGACAGGGCAGAGCAGAGGAGAGAGGTGAGGGAGGGACCGAGACGCGAGAATTTGATAAATTTTATGGGTCTGATCGTAAAACTGATATTTTCTTACATTTCTGTGTTGCAACTCAAAAACCTCTGAACATGAAAGTTGTTCAAAACAAAAAGTTCTACAAGTTTCATTTCAGGCCAAAGTTCATTTGTCATGGTTTGAAAGTTTATTTAATAATTCGAAGGTATTCATATGTGCCCAAATTAAATTTGAATTTCAACTTAACTTGTTTTAATCCTTTTATTAGTTGATTAAGCATAGGGTTGGGCTAATGACATTGCTTTAGAAATGTAATTTATCAGGGTTGTTACACAAGCAAAGGGCATAAGTTCATATTGGTAGCCACATATTATTTTACTAAGTGGGTAGAGGCAGTTCCTTTAAGGAACGTGACATCGGCCGATATGATTGAGTTCGTTAAGAACCATATTATCTATCGATTTGGTATTCCTCAAACCATCACAACTGACCAAGCAACAATGTTTACTTCTGGAGAATTCGGAGAGTTTGCCGCCAATATGGGGATTAAATTATTAAATTCTTCTACATATTATGCTGAAGCCAATGGCCAGGCAGAATCGTCCAACAAGGGGATAATCAAGCTGATCAAGAGGAAGATAGAGGAGCAACCCAAAAAGTGGCACACATCTTTGGCTGAATCTCTATGGGCTTATAGGATGGCTTGTCAAGGAGCCACTAAGATATCTCCTTATCAGCTGGTTTATGGGCATGAAGCAGTCCTGCCTTGGGAATTAAGGACAGGGTCAAGGCGTATATCGCTTCAAGATCAGTTGACGGCCGATGACTATTCTTTCCTCATGAAGGACGAACTTGATGATTAGTATAGAAGAAAACAAGAAAAGGGTGGCCAGATGGTATGACAAAAAGGTCAAAGTTAAACAATTCTCTCAGGGAGATTTGGTATGGAAGTTGGTGCTGCCGATAGGGTCTAAAGATCCCAAATTCGGTAAATGGTCACCCACTTGGGAAGGGTCGTACAGATTCAGCCGATGTGCCCCTGGAAATGCATATATTCTGGAAACTATTGAAGGGGAGGAATTCCCAAGAGCTTTAAATGGACGATATCTGAAGAGGTACTATCCAACCATTTGGGTAGATGCATAACTTGCAGAAAGATATATCAAGACAACATGGCCGATTTCCATTGGTTTTCGTCTGCATAGCCGATGCAAAAATGACATCGCTTGAAGAAAGAAACATTATGATTTGTTTTGACCAGTTCATTATTGGATAAAAACGGCAGAGTACATGGCCGACATGGTACAAGTCGCCCTTAGAATAAAAATACCGATATATCTATTGATTACGCCTATTCTTGATTTCTCTCTCAACACGACCCGGTTCTATCAGAAGGCGGGTCCTATTCTCCTTCGGATTCTCTACGGTGGCTCCAGTCTTAGCTTGATTGCAAAGTTCTATCAGGAGGCGGGTCTTCTTCTCCTCCAGATTTTCCATGGCAGCTTCAGTCTTGACTTGACGAGGGAGCGGAGGGCTTTTCTCAGAGGATGGTCGTTTGCGGACCAAGCAGTGAGCATCTATGAGGTCCCAATACTCCTGGACCACAGCGGGAACATGATCTCTGAGTTCTTCAGCATAAGCTCTTATCAGATCTTTGTCTGCCTGCAACAGTGGCTCGTCTGAATGCATGATTTCGATCACTCGTTCCAGACCGGGGCTAAGACGTTTTGGCTAAACAGAGATGAAGAGGCTACCCAACATCAGAGCGATTGAGATGCCTAGGGGGAAGGCAGAGGAAAGTTCATACCTGGTTAACAGAGGAAGAAGATGAAGAGGACGAAGAAGATATCTTGTTGTTCGGTTTGGGAGGATAAAGATCTAGTGTTGGAGAGAGAGAAGATGGGTAATGCGTATGCCTCTAGGGACGGTGAAGGATCTACTTATAAAAAAAAGGGAAGGTGGATAGATGATGAGACACGTCCTATCGGAGTAAAAGCATTCATAAATGCAAATCTGCCAAAAGAAGTGGTCCAAAATCAAGTCGGCGCAGTAACATTAAAGGAGCATTAAATGTTTACAGTATTCTTTACAGTCCGAGAAAAGCATCTATGGCCGCGATAGCCCGTTGCCTAATCTGATCGGCCGAATCTAGTACTCTCTGGTCATCATCGGCCGATCCGGGAACTTCTGACATATGGCGACGAAGTCTGATCGCTTCACGGGCCAAGTTCTGCCTTTCTTGCTTCAGCCCAGTGATGACGGACGGGAGCTCTTGAAGCTTCTTTTCTTCAGTGGCTATGTCTTTGGTTATGTGCTCCATCTCCTTGGCCAGCTCTGCTCTCCTCCGTTTGAGCCGATCTATCGTACCGACGACATCCGGGCGACAGCTCTCGAGGAAATTGATCTGTTGATGGACCTCTTGAGCCCGGTGCTTGTACGAGTCGGCCTCTTCCTGGGTTTTTGCCAGCTGGGCGCGATCGGCCATATGGCGCAGGGCCCTGGAAACCGGGGTTTGCATGTGTTCTATATATGCAGCACGCTCCAAGCTTTCTGTCGTTTCTTCCGGGATTCGACCCTTGATGTCATTGAAAAGTCGTCGAATCGGCGAAGCATCTTCTACTAATCGGCCGATATCGTCTTGGAGGAGAATCCGCATGCTCTCTAGCTTGGCGCGGACATCATTGGAAGCAGAGCTCGACGGAATTCGGCGTGAAGTGATTTCCTCATCATCAGGCAAGGAGACGGCAAAGGAGAAAATGCTGTTGTTCGGGGTGTCTTGCTCCTGTGGTGGAATAAAGAGAAGGGTTAGCAAGGAGTAAAGGGGAATCGGCCGATTCCAATGGTAAGTTTGTTACCTCCTTAAAACGAATTTCTCTTGCTTGTGCCGGTGGAAGCGACTCCCTCGTCTCAGGGGCTGGTACAATCGGCTCGTCAGAGGAAGAGGATTCAACAACTATTAATGCTCTGCTCGGACCAGCTTCCTGAAAAGGCATGGAAAACAGATCCTGTGAGTATACTATGGGTGCTTGAAATAAGATGGTATGAAATATCTGCAATGCCTCTATTGATCTTCCGGCTGATGTTTGTTGTGGGGTTACAGTCAACATACCCAAATCGGCCTGCATCAGGATCAGTTAAGTCCTCTGAATATCAAGAAATTGAGGTAAGAGATTATCTACCTCGACGGGAGGAGCCGCTGGAGCTTCAGCTTCCACTTGGGATGTAGCCAATTGCTGTGGGGACTGCGCTCGAACGGCTTGTGCAGCCTGGTAGAAAGGAAAAGTTAGTGTTAGTGGAGCACTTAAAAGATATATGAAATAAGCAAGATTACCTGAACAGCTTCTACTAGCAGTGATGCCGCAGCTGCTCCGACTTCGGTGGTGACTTGAGGATCGGCTATCTCGGTAGCTGGCAAGGATAAAGGAATCGGAGTTTTGGCCGATGCTACCGCCGTTCGGTCAGCCGATCCGATGCGGGCTCGCACTCGACGGCTTGTTGTCTTCGAGGTTGGCCTCTTCGGTCCTCTTTTCGATCGGCCAGTGGCAATATCCTTGATGGTTGGAGCGTGAAAGCCGATGAGTGGATATGGTGTGTAGGGATGGTTATTCTCTATCGGCCTGCCGCATCGGCTCCACATCGGAGGGACTTGGCTTTCAGACTAAGAAGATAAATGTGAGTTAATGATAAGATGAAAGTATGGAAAGAGATAGCATTGAAATCGGCTGGGAGAAAGGACATACCGCTGCATTTGGGTCAATGTTCTCTGGGTCCAGAATGTTGCAATATATTGATGGAGATTTGCAGAAGAGGTGTTGCTTCCATTCTACCCACCATAATTTAAATTGCTGAGTGGAAAAAGGGGCCACTGACCAGTTGTTCAGGTCAGTAGTGTTAGAATCTGGCACTAGATCGCACAGCCGATTGTAGTCAAGACTTGTAGTCAGTCCATCTCTGAATTTTGCTTGACCGGCGAAGTAGACCCGAATCGGCAGTTGACCAAAACCAAGTTGCCTTGCTGCAGCCGATGGATTATAGAACTCATATGTAGGAGAGTCCTTTCCAGAGAAGAAGTTGGCTGGCAAAATTCCTGGCTTAATCAGGATATCCATAAGTTCCCTGTCAAAAGTATGAGTGGAGAAATCGTAGCTGATGGGAAGTTCGAAAATCGGCTCTACTGCGTGATATGGATGCCAGCTGACAGTCTCTTCACTGAAACCATTATAGAAGCATCTGAAATATTCAGCTGTGCGGGCAGCAGTGAACTGACAGCCAGGGAAGGCCGATGCCGCCTCTCCAAAAGATCTGCAGCGTCGTCGGACGGTTGGATTCTCCTCTGACTCAATATTGGGGAAAGTTTTGGTCTCTATTCGTTGCTGAGAGACTTTGCTCATATATAAATTGAGCCAGAGAGTGATGAACCACCAGGGACCGCCAGGGTTCTCGATCGGCTCCTCCTTTGACAGCTTAGTGCTGATTTGGTGCATCAGTTGATAGGCCGATCCCAGCATATGTTTTCCAAGGGGGATGGCCGATCCTAGTTACAGAGCTTCTGCTAAGGCTTGCGTGTTAGAAGAAGGTCCAACTGCTCTACCACAGAAAAAGTGCTTCTCTAGCCACATCATCAGGAATGCAGTATGCTCTCTCTCTGAAACTGTCCCAGTCTTCATATTTTTGCTGATGTACCCCTTCCATCCGCCGATTCCTTTGGTTTCTAGCCGATGTGATGGCTTAATCAGATAGTTAAAGGGGACATCGGCGGAGGAAATGTCAAGGCCGGTCAACAACAAGACATCGGCCAAAGTTGGGGTCATGGGTCCATGTCCAAAAAGAAACGCATTGAGTGCGTCGGACCAGAAGTAAGAAGCTGCTATGACCAAAGGTTCATTTTTCTCCATCTGGGACTGTGAGAGGTCTATGCATTGGCCGATTTTTTGTTCATCCCACTGAACTCTCCTAGACCTGGCTATTCTTTGGTACCATTCTCTCCAGCCAGGGGTCTCATTCGGCCAGGACCTAAAGGCGCCTATCCACTGATCTAGGTCCATGGGTGATTGCTTGAACGGGACTCTGTGGGTCTCTAGATTAATCAGGTCAGTTGGATCGGGGTTCCCCATGGGGCCTAAGCAGATAAGATCAGGGGATTCCGAAAGAGGGATGGTGATCTGGTGTCTAAATGCCTAAAAGAGGAAGAAAAGGGGGAAAAAACTGAGAAAGGATCCGCAAAATACTAGAGCAGTAGAAAAGCAAAAGGGGAAAAATCTCAAGTGATTACCTCCGGGATGGAGATCATCGTTGCCGATGGGGCTGCCAGTGGAGCCGCCGATTGGGCCGCCGCCGCTGAGGGGATCGCCGACAGAGCCTCCGTGGTTGGAGAGGTCGCCGATGGTGACGCCATTGGGAAGTTGAAGCAGATCGCAAGTGAGATTGCCGGAGGGAGCGGTTGGAGATCGAGAGGGCTCAGAGGAAGATGAACAGTGGTTCGCTGGAAGAAGATGCTAGGTTTGTGGGGGAAAGTAGGCAGAGCAAGGGTAAAGGCGGTATTTTTGCCGCGCCGTCTACACGAATTCCAGGGGAGCGGTCGTTTCGCGCGCTCGGTCCGAGGAAATTGCAATCATTATGCGGAAGACCGCGGGACGGAAGGAGATTTTTACTGCGCCCGTTTCGGAGAAAAGGATTAAAGAAAGAGTTTCGAAGAAAAAGTTATGTTTTACTCCGAAACTGGGGGGCATGTGTTGACGCCAGATTTTGACTCGTGTTGAACCGGCGTCAGGAGAAGAAGATTGGCCGATGCGGCAGATCTGAAGGCTACAGTAAGGAATCGGCTGATTGAGGTAACAGTTGGAAATCGGCCGATTGGTGATACAGCTTGCGCCAACAGGTTGGGGCTACATCAGAGGATCCCGATCAAAAGTTGGTCAACAGAGCGACGCTAATTCGGTCAAGAAACAATTGGAAAAGTCCTAATTGGATTAGGAGACGGCGGCGGAAGATTCTGCGGGAGTCCGTTTCCTTTCTAAAGATATTATAGATATAGTAGTTTTCCTATTTTAAATAAGGTTGTAAGAAGTCGTAATCGACCAGGAGTCCTAGTTTTAGGGTATAAATAGGAGTCGTCAGGGCTTTGCAAAGAAGAACACATCAATCAACAAAAATACTTCTACTTTTTACTAGCACTTTACTTTCAAGTCGGCGACTTCGCCAATACTTTTTCTTCTTTCACGAGTTCGTACGGATTAGCAGGGCTGCATCAACTTGATCTCCGGCCAATTGGTAGGTTCCGCTTACCGAGTAATATCCGAGCTTTAACCACGGGCGCATCGCTGTGGTTTCGTTTGGGTTTATTCACCAGTTATCGATATTTACTAGAATTGCAAGTTTTACCTGTTGTTCTAGTATTATCACCAGTTATCCAACTTGAAATTAGAGTTATCGGCTTTATCGTCGCCCTTCTTCGTTCATCATCATATAGCCAATTAGATCTATTTTCAAGTGTTTGCGTCTGTAATAATTGTTTCAGTTGCTCCAACAGTTTCTTTACAATTATTACGTGATCATCATGGTTGTGTAGGCATATGCTCCAAAGGGGATGATGAATGCTGTCTTGATCTGATCTTTTTCCTTGAGAGCGATCTGGTGGTAACCCGAGTAGCAGTCGAGGAAAGAGAGCAGGACGCAACCAGCCGTAGAATTGATGACTTGGTCGATGCGTGGGAGCGCGAACGGATCCTTCAGACAGTGTTTGTTGAGATCAGTGTAGTCCACACACATCCTCCATTCATTATTGTTCTTTTTCAAGACTAGTACAGGGTTGGCTAACCACTCGGGATGGTAGACTTCTTTAGTGAAACCAGCCGCGAGTAGTTTTGCTAGCTCCTTCTTGATGGCCTCCCTCTTGTCGGGAGCGAAGCGTCGTAGTCGTTGCTTCTTTGGAGTGGATTTGGGGTCAACTTTTAGGCAATGCTCGATCAACTCCTTGGGCACCCCTGGCATATCCGTTGGTTTCCACGTGAATATGTCTCAGTTAGCCCTAAGGAAGCTGACGAGCACGCTTTCCTATTTGTCACTCAAGCCGCCTCCGATCAAAGCAGTCTTGGACAAGTCACCTTCTTGCAGCTGGATGGCCTTGATGCCGTCGTCGCTGGGGTTGGGCTTGACCCTTGACTGGCTAGGCCTCTGGCTGGAAATTTCCATCTCTGAATCAGTGAGCTTCTGCGCGGCCGCGAAGACTTCCGCAGAAGGTTCTGGCATGCGTGATGTCACGGCGTACTTGATCGCCTCTTGGTCGTAATCATACGACTTCTTCAGGTTGCCGCGGAACGTGAGGATGCTTGTCTTGCATGGCATCTTTAGTAGTACATAGACGTAGTCAGGCCTAGCCATGAATTTGGCTAATACTGGTCTGCCGAGGATGGCGTGGTATGACAACTCGAAGTCGGCCACCTCGAACTTTATGTACTCCGTGCAGTAGTTGTCCTTCATCCCAAAGGTGACTGGCAAGACCACTGAACCGAGTGGTGTAGCCGCGTTTCCTAGGATGATGCCGTAGAACGGAGCTCTGCTAGGGGTGAGCATCTTGGAAATGTCCAGCCCCATCTTCTTCAAAGTACTCGCAAAGAGCAGGTTGTGGCCGCTCCCGCCGTCGATGAGGACTCGGGTCAGATGTGAGCCCGCCATGACAGGATCTAAGACGAGCGGGAATTTTTCCGGCTTGGAGAAGTTGGTCCACTGATCATCCCAAGAAAAGGAGATTGGGACCTCACTGTATCTCTGAGGCTTTTGTATGGCGGGCTCGACAGAGAGGAGTTCGCGCAGGGTCGGCTTCTACGCGCGCTTGGAGGGGAAGCCGCCGCCTCCGCTGAAGATGACGTTGACGACATTCTTCAGGTCTTGGAAACCTTGAACTCCCAACTTGTCACCCTCGTCGTCGTCCTCTTGATCCTTCCTCTTTCCGTCTTGAGGGAGGAGTGGAGCGTTGAGTGACTTGCGGAGGCTGAAACACTCGAAGAGCGTATGCTGGGCCTTCGGGTGCATCGGGCATCGTTTGTGCAGGACTTTTTCAATCTGAGATTGATTGCTCCCCGGCTTCTTGCCTCGTGGACTGCGCTCAACAGCCGCGACTTCTTGGCCTGGCTTGTGCTTCGGGGGACCCGGGCACACGGGACGGTCCACATGGCGTACTTCTCCTAGGATACGGAATGGGACATGGCCCACATCCTACATCTGTTGTAAGTACTTGTCGTGCAGTAGGACTACTCATACAGTAGTTAAACTAGTCGGACACGGTAGGAAACTACCCGAGAAGTAGTCGGGTAGGACTCCTGGGCTTGTACCCGACTAGGACTTCCATGTAAACCTATCACCCAGACTATATAAGGGCGGACAGGGACCCCCTCAGGGAGGAGCACCATCAAAGGCAATACAAACCACACAGGACCTAGGGTATTACGCTCTCGGCGGCCAAAACCTGTCTAAACCATGTGTTCCTTGCACCTTCGAGTTCCTGATCTCGACGATACCCTACCTATAAACTCACCACCTCGGGGGTATCCCACGGTGGGTGTGGCGGTAAAACACCGACAGCTGGCGCGCCCGGTAGGGGTGTTCATCGAGCACCCACAGGAGAATTCGATGGCATCCTTCAACTTCACAAACGTTGTGCTCGACGAGGGCACAACTTTCACCTTCAGCTCCTGGATCTGCGTTGCCAATGGTTCGGGTGGCTTCAACAGCCACCAAGCCAACTCCAGGGAGCCGGAGGCCTCTTCATCGACTCCAAGCAGTGATCTCAACGAGTTCATTGACAACCTCAACGATCTGCAGATCGAAAATATGTCTATTTTTGACGCGACTTCCCCTCGTGACGCACGAGATCTAGTCGGATCGGACTCAAACCAATCTGAGGGGACCATACAATCTAAGTCCCTCCCCAACTTGGAGGAGGATTTAGATCTGCTGCTCAAGCTCAAGGACGTGGGAGCCACCGCTTGCCGAGGGCCCCCCATTTTCGACAACTACTCGGACTCCAACAAAGAGTACTCCTCGCTCAGTACTACACCTTCAAGCCAGTCCCGAGAAGGACTCGGAGATGAGGGAGTCACCGCCCATTGGGCGGCCCCCGCCTTTGAAAACCACTCGCAACCCGATGGCCACACCGAATCGCTTTTAGGCAGCCATCTGGGTTTAACTATAACATCAACGCCGCAAGGCCATTTCGTGTACCGAAAGGGCTTTGAGCCCTCCCTACTACTCTATTACGAGTCCCACCTTGTGGCCTTCACGCTGGAACTACCCTTCTATGAGGGCAGACCTCTCTCTCCCATCGCGGAGGAGTGAGAAAGTAGCACAGAGCTACTCGAGTACAGCCTTACGGCTAACCACTCGCCGGATCGTCAAGTCTGCACGGCCTCCCTTCACAACGCGGAGGACGACGAGCAGGAGCCCCAGTACGACAACGAGCAACTCGCGGACGTTTGAGCCAACGAGCCCACAGCTGATGCTCCCCAGGATGAAGACGAGGAGCACCGAAGGATCCGGCGGGTGAAGAACGCCAAGCGCGCCCTGCGCAAAATCGCACCCGCGAACCAAGGGTCTAAACAACGCTTTTGCAGCAGTCGCGGATCGTGAGTACCGTACGCCGATTGGCACCATTGCAGAAGCAACCCTCTTAGCTCAACAACTCCCACCCAACCCCAAGATACAAAGGCTGCAATATCTGACCCAGCACACGCTCGTGCAACTCGATGGGCAACATCCAGTGTCTTCCACTCGGAATTGGCCATCAAGGTCTGAGCGCCAAGCCGAAACTGCGTTGTTCAGCCGCACCCCTGGATGAGGCCCCGGGAGCCGGAGGAACGACAACCGCCAGCGCAACATGGGCCACCCATCCGCGCGTGGCAACAATGACCAAGAAGTACAATAACCTACTCGCAACCAGCGTGGTGCAAGGCATCAAGGCCAAGATCCACTCGAGGCCAGCCTTCACGACGCTCCCACGATCGATCTTAGGCAGAAGATCAATGAAGGCCGCGACGCGCAGCATGTTATTGAATCAAGGAGAAGGGACCGTACTGGCAGGTGCCACGACGATGACGATAGCGACCGCTTCCCCGCCTTCACCATCAGCATCATCGATGTGGCAGAACCGCCCGAATTAATCCGGCTTAAGTGCACTAACCATCACCATAGAGGCAATTCAGGCTAACATGCACTTAAAATGGAGTAAAATGACAGTCTGACGGGTAACATCCCAATGCAACCACTGGAGTTTCGATCAAAACAATGCATACATACAACCCACATGAAGGTGAGCCCAGAGATTACAACAATCCACAAATTTTACATCATAGAGTTCAACATGAATTATTAGTACAAACCAAGTTCAAATTCATGCATAAACAAGTACTTTCAGAGTTTAATAGTGCAGCAGAAGGAAGCCCGTACATGACATCATTCATCGTTATCATCATTGACAGGGGACGTATCCCATTCCACAGACCAACCAGAAGGAAGAGTACACAGCCAAGTCAAACTAGCAACCATGTCGTCAAAGGTCTCACCTGAAAACAAAGCCACAAGCAAGGCTGAGTATACTAATACTCAGCAAGGATTACCCGACTAGTGGTATAGGGTTGTTTTTGCCGAAAAGCATCTAAGAGTGAGTCCTTGCTTTCAAGTTGTAGCATCAAGTTCTAGTTGATTAACCATTCTAGGTAGGCAACTATCCAAATCACACATGATGAAAAAATAATTAACTGAGCATCCAACAAAATTAATCATCATCATTGTTCCTCTTTTTACACTATGTGGTAAAAGGGTTAAGCAGTCTCAATGGCCGCGAGAAATGAACGATTTGAATCGAATTTCTTAACCTCACAAGGGAAACCTAAGCACACGTCACGTGGTTACTCACAGAGTCGCACGTGCAACTTTTCCCCTTTCTTCCCGGGTTTTGGATCAGGGCCACCCTCCTCGAGTACTGAGGTCCACGAACCATGGAATGAAGTCGGGCCATGGCTGCTCTTGCACTCACAATGTGCCCATGCGAACAAAGTCAAGAGGGTGAGGATATTGTCCACTCGCCGGTCCGATCAGATACTTAAGCTAACCGATTACCATATTGTAACACCTCAGGTGTTTAAATTATGAAATAAGCCTCATTAGCTTGGCACGATGCATAAATAACTAAGAAAAATTTAAAGGAAGAGAATTATAAATTGGTTGTGCCTTGAATTGAAAATAGTTGTGTATATGTGCGTAAGTACATGTACTTTAATCAAGCCGTTTAAAATAACTTCTAAACTACAACTCAAATGAACTTTGGCCTGAAACAAAACTTGTGTAACTTTTCTTTTTGAACAACTTTTGTGTTCAAGGATTTTGGAGTTACACCACAAAAATTTGAGAAACACTTGAAATTGCAACCCAGTCCCTGCCTTTTCTTCTATTTTCAATGTAGACCCTTCTTCTCCGCCTCGCCCGACCCTCCGACGCGTAGCCGCTCGTCCGACCCTCGGCTTCGCCCGACTCTTTCCCTCGCCCGATCCTCGGCTTCGCCCGACCCTTTCACTCGCCTGACCCTCGGTTTCGCCTGACCCTTTCACTCGCCCGACCCTCAGCTTCGCCCGACCCTTTCGTTCACCCGACCCTCACCCGCCGCGCAGTCGCCGCAGGCCACTTGGCCGGCGATGCCTGATAGCGCTAGGCGCCAAGCCAATGCCTGGTGCGCCCGCACACGCGCCCGCACGCCGCGTTCCTCGCCAGTCCGTGCACGCCACACACACGCCTGCAACGCGTGCCCCTGCTCGCCGCCCGCCGCGTCCAATGGTCAAGTCGCGCTGTGCCCGTGTGTCTGCCGCATCCCGCCAGTCGCCGCGCTCGCCGCACGGCAAGACAGCTGCTGCCGCTCATCGCCCAACCCGCACGCCGCGTGATCTCCCACTCCCCACGCCAAATCCTCAGCGCCCAATACCCTGCGCCCAATACCCTCTGCCCGCGCCCGCCGCACGCCGCGCCGGCTCTGCTCGCCGCCCACCGCGGCCAGTCATGCGCTCCCGTCATGTCAACCGTGCCCGCATCTCACAGTCAAGTCACGCCCTACTCCCGCCTCTCTGCTGCCTACAAAAGGCCGCACTGAGTCCCCCTCGCGCCCCCAGACACCAGAACGCCGCCGCCGCCACCATTACCGCCGTCGTGCCCAGCTCACTGTGGAGCTCAGCTCTCTGGCCACCCCTTGCCAGAGCTGAGTCTTCCACCACCACCACAGCACCCCACCGCAGCTCACTGCCCCACCCATCGTCGCCAAGAGCCGCCGGAGCACCGCCAGCGCCGCCCGCGCCGCCGCCGCTCCTTCCTGCTCCGTGGACAGCCCACACCGAAGCTCCTCCGTCCGAGACAAGCCTCGAAACGGGTTCCCCTCAACGCAGCGAAGCTCCTCGACCAGCCGACGCTCTCCCCTCCTCGCCGGAGCACCGTCACCGACGCTCCGCCCCGCCGCCGCCCCTCTGCTCCGCGCCGACGAGCCACCTCCGGCCACCCCCAACCCCGAGGTAGCTCTCAGCTCTCTGGATCTCCCCGACCCTTTTCCCCTTGCCGCCGACGAGCCCCCTCGCCGGAATCTGGCCGGCCACCATGCCATCGCTGCCCAAGGACCCGATTACAACGATTGAAATCTTTAAAAGAGTCTGCACGCAAGTTTCCAGGGGCATATCTGTAAACCTGTGTTTAAACTTTGATTTCAAAAACAGCGAACTTGTAAACTTCATATAAAATCGTAGAAAAATCGGAAAAATACAAACTCCACTGTTCTGGAATCTTTAAATAAAAATCTACAACTTTTGTTACATGAATTTCTTCATTTGCTTTCTAAATCTTGATATAAATTAAATGAAATGTTTAATAGACTTTAATTGTGCCCACCGTTGTAGACAAAGGCTAAACCTGAAAGTTTAATAGTAGTTTGGTTGCTTGATTTGTAGGCCAGTGTAAAAATATTAGGGCCAGAACCCATCTCTAGCTAAACTTCTTAATAAAACTTGTTTATGACATGAAGTAATAATACTAATTTATAACTGCTTTCATGTTGTGATTCAGGTGGTGAAACTTTTTCAGGGCTATTGTATTGATACCTAAATACCACAGAAAAAGTTTAGAACCTTTTTCCTTTCTGTAACCTAAGTATATAATTTTGTGGTAGGAGAAATGCACTAATTCAAATAATTAGTTTCTGTGCTTGTAAAATGTTCAACTTTTTACTGTAGCACGCATTAGAGTAGCTCTTGCTGTATACAAATTTTCATACGCAGAAACCATGTAAAACATCCCGTAGAAATTAATCTTTATTAAACTAGGTGTATCTTGTCCTATTTATATTACTTTGTATCTTGCACAGTAAAATCTGAAAAATTTACAGTAGCGCATATAGGGATAGATAAATCCCCTGTAAAATTTTTGGTGTCAATACTTGCATGGGTTGTTCTGTATAAAAATAACTAACTTCTAGCAGTAACTATGTATTACATTTTTCATGATTATTCTGCTGTGTGAAAATGCCTGAAATTTTTGCAGAGCTTTTTTCTCTGCATAATGTACTCTAAATAAAAATTTCATCACCAGAAGTTACCTAATCGAGAAGTTGTGTTTAATCCATGTTGTGCTTAGAAAATTAAGTTTCCAATATAACACAACCCCTTCTTGATTAATGAAGTTAATAGTTAAGTTATACTCTATTAACAATTGCCCAAAGAGATCTTAACTAAGTGACTTCCCAACAAAATTGATGTTTTGTAGATTGCAACTTTGACGTGAAGGAAAATAATCGTCTTATACCATCACTATAACTTACACTTGTGCATTCATATAGAATCGACTACTCTCGCCGACGGAACGTAAGAGCTGGTGCCCGCGTCCGAGAGTGAGCAGCGTGAAGCTCAAGTAAATCTAACTGAAGCTCTCGAAGACCCGAGCCTAAGGTCGGACGAGCCCCAAGCTAGCTTTTTCCAAGAAGGCAAGCCCCGGAGCATGAACCCTATTTTCCTAAACTTATGCAACTTATTACTCTATTCTGCTTGTGCATTAAGTTTATAGGAGTTTGATGAAAACTTAGTCGCATGATCCTAGGTACCCATGCTCTGAACACTAGATGTAAGGTTCGATAGAATGCTATGCTAATAGGACTCGGTAAAAGTCGAGTGATTTCCTGTCACTCGCGAGAATTTAGGAGTTGAATGTTTACTACATGCTGCAATCATAAGGTCGACAGACGGGGCTATGGTACGATGTTTATGTTGATGATTGAGGCCCCGTCTGTTTAGTGAAAAATGCTAAGGCCGAAGTGTGTGGTAGTGGTGGTTAAGTTTTTGAACGTACTAACCACATGCCGAGAATATGGTAATCGGTAAGCTTAAGTACTGGATTGAACCGAGGCCAGAATATACTCCCCACCGTCTTGAATTCGTTCACATCTAGCTAATGGCGGGTGCATGTGCCGACATGGCTAGGCCATGGGGACGTGTAGTCGAGGGCGGTGGGCCTGTTCCGTGAAGCGGGAATTGAAGGGAAAAGTTGCACGTGTGACTCTTGGAGTAACCACGTGACGTGTGTTTAGGTTTCCCTTTCAAGGTTAAGAAATTCGATTCGAATCGTCCGTTTCTCGCGGTTATTGAGACTGCTTGACCCTTTTACCACATAGAGTAAGAAGAGGAACAATGATGATGATTAATCTTGTTGGATGCAAAATAATTCTTCCACCATGTATGATATTGGATAGTTGCTTACATAGAATGGTTAAAGAAAGCTAGAACTTGGAGCTAAAATTTGAAAGTAAGGACCTACTTATATATGCTTTTCGGCAAAACAAACCCCTCAAGCCAAAAGCCTTGCATGTCTAGGAGTCGGCTAAGTATATTCCACTAGTCGGGTAAGCCTTGCTTAGTATTAGTATACTCAGCCTTGCTTGTGGCTTGTTTTCAGGTGAAACTTTCGAGGATATGATCGCTAGTTTGTCTTAGCCTTGTACCCTTCCTCCTTGTTGGTCGGTGGAATGGGATACGCCCCCGGCCAACGGTGATATTGCCGAGTGATGTCTCGTACGGGCTTCATCGAGACATCCTGTATCGTCGAGTAGTTATCATTTTTTTCCGCTGCATTGAACTCTGAAGAACTCATTTATTTTGAACTCTGAAGTACCTTGTATTACGAATTTGAACTCCGTTGTAATAACAATCTGTGATGAACCTCTGTTGTATAATTTGTGGAATGTTGTATCCTCTGGGCTCACCTTCGTGTGAGTACATGTATGTGTGGTTTCGATCGGCAAAAACCGTGGTTGTATCGGGAGGTTACCCGACAGACTAGTGGATTATTCCGTTGAAGTGCGAGTTAGGCCTGATTTCCCTTGTGGTGATGGTTAGCGCGCTTGAGCCGGATTAATTCAGATGGTTCTGCCACAGCTGGTATCAGAGCCACAACTGATACCCCAGCTTGTATCAGAGCCGAAATGCATACGCCAGAGGATGCAACAAGCCTTAAAAACTTATTTTCATAAAACTTGACCAGAAAAATGCTTTTTGCAAAATGCGTTGGTTCGTTAAGGATGGTGCCTAGTTCGTAAAGCCCTAAGGGATTATGGGAAAGTTACTAGGTGGCTATCTAACTTATGAATATTATCAACTGACTTCCAGCACATTATTTTCTGTCAAAACTTACTTTTATGCACAACCGACCCTTAAATTCCGTAACAACGCACTCATCGCTAAGGTAAGAAGGTAAGAATCCTCAGCCAACTGAGAGCCGAACGCTGCCCTCAAGCAGTGGCTTACTTGAGGTGCTGCCAAAATACCAACTATTAGTTGATTATATTGGGAGTAGAAGGTTTGGCGCAGGGTATGGCGATCACTGTTCATACCCCCATCTCAAGACGGTACCCCCCGTGAATACGCTATCTCGATAGCGTATGTTAATGTCATCTATACGGCGGGAATTGTACGGATGCCTTATCTGAAAAGATGGATCTATTAAGCTTAGAAAATGACCCTTTCTAAAGAAACTCATGTTGAAAGTTTTGTTCCAAAACTTATATTCTACCTCCTGACTAAATATGAAAAATTCTGGACATATGGATAATGAGAAACAACAAAGACCTTGAGATGTCAGTTTTCTGTCCAAAACAAGCAGTTCTGCCACATAAATTTTTATGCCCCCTTACTACAGTTTTCTACAAAAGTGTTCAACATAAAACTTGTTGTAAATTGACTCAGGCAGCTACTTTTAAAATTTGGTAATTTTTGGCTGTGTAGATTTTCCCTGGTGCATGAAACATTGGCTCACTGTTCACTGAAATTTCTGGGTAGACAGTAAAGTAAAACCTTAAGAAAAAGACCATCTTAGAGCCTTATCTAGCTCGGGAGTTGACTAGCAAAGATGTTCACAAATACCTTAGGAATGTTCTGTTAAAAGTTGAGAATTGTTGGACAAGAACTGTAGAATTTATGGCTATTTTAGCGCACTGTCAAGAACCTATCACTGTGTTGTTAACGGTTTTTCGCTATCTCACCCATTGGATCTTTTGTTCAGATGGCCGAGCCTGTTGCCATGATGGTGGATGAGGACGGACGCGTTCACTCGCAATGTCTCCACTGGGAGGGCTTTCCCTCTATCTTGTGGGATGTTCTGCGCACCGCGGGCTATCCAATTCCCCCACGTTACACCGGGCTGGAGTTTGCAGAGAATGGAGTTACCCAGTGCTGTGTTAACGTGACCATCTTTCCGCACCCGCTACACCCAGAGTGGCCCGCCCTGGAGATTGAGGCGGTTGGTCACCGTTTGGCTGATACTTGGGAGCTTGCTGCCATGAGGGCGCTCACCACTTTCTGTGCGCAGTGCCCGGAGGCCGTCGCGCTCACTCCTATTAGTTTGTTTCCTGCTGCCCAGGACAACGACCCCTTTTGGCTCAACAGGGTGCAGCACTCACAGTACTTGGTGGACTTTCATGCCCAGGAGACCATCGAGACCTCCGTACGGTGCATGAATGCACTGTACCGACTTCAGACTCTCCAGAGTCAGGCGCTTGTGCAGCTCACTGATCTTGCACAGGCCTACCACATGATGGCAGATACCAGAGATGAGCAGATTAAGGAGCTCAGTGAGGAACTTGAGGATAGAGACACCCGGATTGGCCAACTTGAGGGCCAAGTTCAGGAGCATGACACTCTCATGGGTGAGAGAGATGATATGATAGCACACTTGGAGGAGCAGCTCCATGATCTGAGCCTTGAGTTGGAGGATGCTAATGAGCACATTCAGTGGCACCATGACCAGAATGCCCCTCCCGACGTGGTGGCTATGGAGGAAGATGAGGAGGAGCCACAAGAGATTGATGGTGTTTCAGGAATGGACTTTGAGGGTGAGACACTGCAGCCACCTCCGATGGGAACTCACTCTCCTACTCACAGCGAGTCGTCCGTCAACAACCTCGACGATTTCTAAACGATGACCTAGGAGGACTTTTGCATATACTCCTCAATAGTGTAGCCTAACTTTTGGCAAGTGTTGTAATAGGCTAACTAAGAGTTGAGTACCTCTTTTGTGATGGGTACAACTTGACCATTGGATACTCTAATCATGTAGGTCATGGCTAAAAACTTGGTGGTTTAATTGTGATATTGGAAAGCAGTTGAATCTGCGATTGCAGAAACTTGTCGGAATTTTTACCCATGTCTCCGTACATTTCTGGGCTGAGTGTTGAATACCAAACTTGTCCTAAATTTTTTGATCTAGGTTCGCAATTGGATCTTGCTAGTTTGAGTTATAGGCAAGATACTATAACTCGTACTGCCGAAAAACAGCCAAACCAGCGAAGCAAAGAGTGAATCATTGGACCATCTTGGCCATCGATTTAGCATCTTGGCTGAATGCCAAAGTTGTACATCTCTAAATTCCCTACCCACTGCCAAATATGAGAAATTTTGGATGAACCTACCAGGAGTTATAAATTTCTTATGGCAGACAGTTTTATGCCCACGATTCTATCCATGATCTTTCAGAAGTCTACTCTTTTCTGCCCTAATCCTTTTGAATCATGGAAGCAATTTTTGAGTTCAGAGATTTTTGAGTTGCAACACAAAAATTTGAGAAACGCTTGAAATTGCAAACCAGTCCCTGCCTTTTCTTCTATTTACACTGCAGACCCTTCTTCTCCGCCTCGCCCGACCCTCCGACGCGCAGCTGTAACAACCCTGATAAATTACATTTCTAAAGCAATGTCATTAGCCCAACCCTATGCTTAACCAACTAATAAAAGGGTGAAAAGAATTAGAACAAGTTAAGTTGAAATTCAAATTGAAATTGGGCACATATGAATACCTTTGAATTTTTAAATTAACTTTCAAACCACAAGCCAAATGAGGTGTTGCCTGAAACCAAACTTGTAGAACTTTTTATTCTGAACAACTTTCATGTTCAAAAGTTTTTGAAATTCAAATTAGAAAGTGGAGAAAACATCCTGTTTGCAACCAGCCCCTTGGAACTTTTCAAATCTCGCAAATAGACCCTTCTTCCCCCTCCTCTCTCTCCCCTCCCCGCCCGACACGCCGGCCAGGTGGCCGGCGATGCCTGACCGGCGCTAGCCGCCAAGCCAGTGGCCGCCGGCCCTCGCCCCCAAGCGCGGCTTTGCCCCCCCCCCCCCCCCTGCAGCGCTGCCCAGTCCGAGCTCGCCACGCGCGCCACGCCGGCCGTGCCTCTGCTCGCCGCCCGCCGCACCCAACGGCTGCGCCGCGCCGTGCCGCCCCGCCCGCCGCGACCCGCCCGTCGCTGAGCTCGCCTCCCGCCCGAGCCGCTGCTGCAGCTGTCCCCCAACACCCGTGCCGCGCTATCTCCTCGCTCCCCCACGCAAAATCCCCGGTGCCCAGTCGCGTGCTCCCGCCCTCTGCACGCCGCGCCGGTGTCCAGACGCCGCCCACCGTGGCCAGTGGCACGCCATTGCCGTGCCATCACCCCCGCGCGTCGCCAGGCACTCCTCCCTCCCTCCTGTCCCTATAAAAGCCACCCTAGGCCGCCCGCGCAAGCTACCAGCAACCAGAGAACACCCGCCGCCGCCATTGTCGCCGCCGAGCTCCACCCGCTCGTGGACAGCCCTCTACAGCCATCCACCGCTCGAATTGAACCTCCAGCCACCACCACATCAACCCACCGGAGCTCACCGACCCGCTCAACGCCGCCCAGGACCAACGGAGCACCGCCGCCCGCGTTGTCGCCGCCGCCGCCGTCCCTGCTCCAACGCCGACGAGCTACTCCCAGCCGTCCTCCACCCGACCAAGACCCCCACGAGATAGCCCTCGCACCCCTGGTCCTTCCCCGGCCTTCACCCCTCGCCGCCGGCGAGCCCCTCGCCGGAATTTTGGCCGGCCACCGCACCCGAGCCGCCTAAGGACCCATTTGCATCGATTGAATTCTTTAGAAGGTTCTGCCCGTAAGATTTCAAGGACCCAGATGTAAGAGAAAGATTCAAACCTAGATTCAAAATTAGTGAACTTGTAAAATTCGTATAAAATCGTAGAAAATTCAGAAAAATGCAAACTCAACTGCTCTGGAGACCTTAGGTTAAGCTTCACAACTTTTGTTACATGCATCACCTTAGATTCTAGCTAAATCATGCTTTAAATAAAATGGAAAGATTAATGGCTTTTATTCATAGACTTGTCTTGAGACAAGTGCTGGCCCTGAAAAATTTATAGTGAGGAAATTACCTGATAAATAGGCCACCCTAAAAAGATCAAGCTCAGAATCTACTTCTAGATATACTTCTTGCTAAGTTTAGTTTCATGCCATGATTGGCTAAATATTTTTATCTCTGTTGTTAGATTGTGATTCACCTAATGAAACATTTTCTATACTGGTGTAATGGTACCTAGATGCCATAGAAAAATTTAGAGACTTTTTATCTCAAAGGAACCTATTTATTTGATTTATGTGCTAATAACATACATTAAATCAAGAAAATAGTATCTTAGCTTGGACAAATCTCATCTTTTTACTAGGAGATACTCAGTGGTAGAGGATGCTGTGTAAAAAGTTTCATGGACAAAACTCCTGTGTAGGATCCTGTAAAAAAATAAATCCTTGAATAACCTAGGTGTGTAATGTCATATTTACTATGCTATGAAACCTGCATAATAAATCCTATAAAAATTACAGTAGCTGCTGCAGGATTAAATGAAAGCCCTGTAAAAATCTTAGTCTCAGTTTTTGCACCATTTGTTCTGTACAAAAAGAACAAGAATCTAGCAGCAACCATGTTTTATTTTTTTCATAATTAATCTGCTGCATGAAAATATCTGAAAATTTTACAGTAAGCTTGTCTTTCCCTGATGTGCTTTGATCCAAGGTTTCATTACCAGAAACTACTCCCTGTAGTAGTTACACTTAAATCATGTTTCCATGAGGAACATAAGTTCCCATGAACACCCACCCCACCTTGCTTAACGAAGTTACTTATTGTACTATTCTACTCTATTAACGATTGCCCACGAATGATAAAGTAACTCACTTCACAACAAAACTCATGTTTTACAGACTGCAACTTTATCGTGAAGGAAATCATGTCGTTTACCATCACCACTACTTACACTTGTGCATTCATGTAGAAACGACTACTCTCGCCGACGGGACTTACGAGCTGGTGCCCGAGTCCGAGAGTGAGCAGCGAGAAGCCCAGGCAAATTTAACTGAAGCAGTTGAAGACCCGGGTCAACGTTCAGACGATCCCCGGACTAACTTTGCACAAGAAGGCAAGCCCCGGAGCATAACCCTGTTCCTTTCCTAAATTATGCAACTCATTACTCTCTTGCTTGTGCATTAAGTTTATAGGAGTTGAATGAAAACTTAGTTGCATGATGTTAGGAACCCATGCTTGAAAACTAGATGTAAGGTTCGATAGAATGCTGTGCTAATAGGACTCCGGTAAAAGCCGAGTGATTTCCTGTCACTCGCGAGAAAATAGGAGTTGAATGTTTACTACACGCTGCAATCATAAGGTCAACGGACGGGCTATGGTACGATGTTTACGATTGAGGCCCGTCTGTTTAGTGAAAAATGCTAAGGCCGCAATGTGTGGTTGTGGTGGTTAAGTCTTTGAACGTACTGAACACATGCCGAGAATATGGTAATCGGTAAGCTTAAGTACCTGATTGGCCCGGCAAGTGGACGACAACCTACCCTTTGAACTTCGGTCCCATGTGCATATGGCGAGTGCACGAGTGGTCACGACCCGGCGCCGAACCGTGGCGTGGGGCTCGTGTACTCTTGGAGGGTAGCTCCGATCCACGACCCGGAAAGAAAGGGGGAAAGTTGCACGTGTGACTCTGGGAGTAACCACGTGACGTGTGTTTAGGTTTCCCTTGCAAGGTTAAGAAATTCGATTCGAATCGTCCGTTTCTCACGGCTATTGAGACTGCTTAATCCCTTTTACCACACAGAGTAAGAAGAGGAACAATGATGATGAATAAATGTGGCAGAACCACCTGAATTAATCCGGCTCAAGTGTATTAACCATCACCATTAAGGCATTCTCGGTTAACCTTACACTTCAAACGGAATAATCCACTGGTCTGTCGGGTATAACCTCCCGATACAACCACGGTGAACGGATCGAGCGCCATACATACAAATGCTCATGCGACGATGTGCCCAGAGAATACCACATTCCAGCAATTATCACAACATTAGCATAGGTAAATATTACAGACCAAGTTTTGAGTTTAGAAATCAAGTACTTCAATGATCACAAATATGTTCTTCAGAGTTTTAAGTTGCAGCGGAAATGAACAACGGGAACTACTCGACGATACAGGATGTCTGGATGAAGCCCGTACGAGGCATCACTCGGTCTTATCTCCGTTGGACGGGGGCGTATCCCATTCCACCGACCAACCAGGGGGAAGAGTGCAGGGCCAAGTCAAGCTAGCAATCATATCTTCGAAGGTCTCACCTGAAAATGAGTCACAAGCAAGACTGAGTATACTAATACTCAGCAAGACTTACCCGAGTAGTGGAATCTACTCCACCTACTCTAGACATGCCAGGCTTTTTGGCTCGGGGGTTTGTTTTGCCGAAAAAGCATCTACAAGTGGGTCCTTACTTTCAACTTTTAGCTCAAGATTCTAGTTTCGTTAGCCAGTCTAGATAAGCAGCTATCTAAAGCATACAGGGTGAAGCATTAAATTTTTCATCCAACCAGTTCATTCATCATCATTGTTCCTCTTCTTACTCTGTGGGTAAAAATGGTTAAGCAGTCTCAATAGCCGTGAGAAACGGACGATTCGAATCGAATTTCATAACCTTGCAAGGGAAACCCAAACACACGTCACGTGGTTACTCCCTAGAGTCACACGTGCAACTTTTCCCCTTTCTTTCCGGGGCGTGGATCGGGGCTACCCTCCGAGAGTACAAGAGCTCCACGCCACGGTTCGGTGCCGGGTCGTGACCACTCTCTGCACTCGCCATATGCACATGGGACCGAAGTTCAAAGGGTAGGATGCCGTCCCCTTGCCGGGCCAATCAGGTACTTAAGCTTACCGATTCCCATAATCTCGGCATGTGTTTAGTACGTTCAAAGACTTAACCATCACTACCACACCCTGCGGCCTTAGCATTTTTCACTAGACAGACGGGCCTCAATCGTAACCATCGTTCCATAGCCCGTCTGTGTCCTTATGATTGCAGCGTGTAGTAGTCATTCAACTCCTATTTTCTCGCGAGTGACAGGAAATCACTCGGCTTTTACCGGAGTCCTATTAGCACAGCATTCTATCGAACCTTACGTCTAGTTTTCAAGCAAGGGTTCCTAGTATCATGCAACTAAGTTTTCATCCAACTCCTATAAACTTAATGCACAAACGAGAGTAATGAGTTGCATAATTTCGGAAAGAATGGGTTATGCTCCGGGGCTTGCCTTCGCAGTTCGCTTGGGGATCTTCCGAACTTGGGCTCGGGTCTTCAAAAGCTTCAGTTAGATTTGCTTGAGCTTCACGCTGCTCACTCTCGGACGCGGGCACCAGCTCGTAAGTTCCGTCGGCGAGAGTCGTCGATTCTACATGAATGCACAAGTTTAAGTCGTGGTAATGGTGCTTGATACGATTTAAGAGTAATTACTACAAGGGATAGTTTCTGGTCATGAAATTTTGGATTTAGGCACATCAAGGAAAGATGTGTTTACTGTAAAATTTTCAGCCAATTTTACGTAACATATTAATTATGAAAAATACATTACATAGTTGCTGTTAGATCCTTATTCTTTTTGTACAGAACAATTGGTGCAACAAATGAGTCTAAGATTTTTACAGAGCTCTCACTTAAGCATACAGAAGCTACTGTAATGTTTGTAGGATTTATCATGCAGTATCCAGAGCATAGAAATTATGACATTCTACACCTAGGCTATTCAAAGATTCATTTTTACAGGACCCTACACAGGGTTTTTGTCCCTGGAACTTTTTACGCAGCAACCACTACCATAGTGTAACTCCTAGTAAAAATTTGAGAATTTTCCAAGCTAAGATACTATTTTCTTGATTTAATGTATGTTATTAGCACATAAATCAAATAAGTAGGTTACTGTGGGATAAAACGTCTCCTAATTTTTCTCTGGCTTCTAGGTACCAATACATTAGCATAGGAAAAGTTTCAATGGGTGACTCACCACCTAACTGCAGGGATAAAACATTCTACTTACACATGAAATAAAACTAAGTTTAACAAACAGTAAGGCTAGAGATGGAATTTGGGTCTGATCTTTTTACACAGTCCTAATCATCAAGCAACTAATTCACTGCCCAAAATTTAGGGTCAGCATTGTTCTAGAACAGTGGGTACAAAATAAGTCCATTAAAGCTTCTATTTAATGTAGAGCAAAATATTTTGAGATTCTAAGAAAACTTTTGTAACAAAAGTGGTAGAGTTTGTTCTGAGGATTCCAGAACAGTTGAGTTTGCATTTTTCTGAATTTTCTACGATTTTATACGAATTTTACAAGTTCACTGAATTTGAATCTAGGTTTGAAACTTTCTTTTACAACTAGGTCCTTGAATCTTACGCGCAGACCCTTCTAAAGATTTAAATTCTTGCAATTGGGTCCTCGGGCGGCTCGGGTACGGCGGCCGGCCGAAATTCCGGCGAGGGGGCTCGCCGGCGGCGAGGGGCGAGGGTCGAGGAAGGTTCAGGGGTGCGAGGGCTACCTCGTGGGGGTGTTGTTCAGGTGGGGGACGGCCGGGAAGGGCTCGCCGGCGTTGGAGCAGAGGCGGCGGCGGCGCGGCTCGCGTCGACGGCGGTGCTCCGGCGGGCTTGGGGCGGCGTGGTCCGGTCGGTGAGCTTCAGTGGCGCGTGGGGAAGCTACTCAGGGGCTCGGCTTGGATGGAGGGGGTCGGGGTCGTGCTGTCCACGGCGAGCAGGGGTGGCGGCGGCGGCGGCAGTGCGGGCGGCGGCGCTCCGGTGGTTCTGGGTGGCGTTGGGTGGGTCGGCGAGCTGCGGTGGGGTGATGTAGTGGTGGCTGGGGGCTCAGTTTGGGCAGTGGGCGGCGGCAGTGGGCTGTCCACGGGCGGGTGGTGCTCGGCGGCGGCGATGGCGACGGCGAGGCGTTCTGGGCTGCGGTGGCTCGCGCGCGTGGTCGGGGCGGGGCTTTTATAGGGACAGGAGGGGGTGTGGAGGTGCCTGGGCGACGCGCGGGGCGGGGCACGGCAACGGCGTGCATTGGCTGCGGCGGGCGGCGGCAGAACGCCGGCGCGACGTGCGGCAGCGCGGGCGCGGTGACTGGGCGGCCGCGATATGGCGTGAGCGCGGTGGGATAGTGCCGGGCGCGGAGTGGTGAAGCGGCAGCGGCAGCGGCTCGGGCGGAGGGCGGGCGCGGCGACTGGTGGGGCGCGGGGGCCGGGGCGGCACGGCGGAGCGCGGCTACTGGGCGCGACGGGCGGCGGGGCTGGACGCGGCTGCGTCGCGGGCACGCGCGGGCGCTGACTGGCCGCGCGGCGTGGGGGCGGGGCAAAGCCGGCCGTGGCAGGGTGGTGCGGCGGCCACTGGCCTGGCGCTTCGCGCCGGTCAGGCGACGCCGGCCACCTGGCGCGCGGCGGGCGGGCGAGCGCGCGGCGGGCGGGCGAGCGCGCGGCGGGCGGGCGAGCGCGCGCGGTGCGGCAGAGGAGGGGGGGGGGGGTGAGGGAGGGACCTAAGTGCAAAAATTTGAAAAACTTCAGGGGGCTGGGTGCAAACAGGGCGTTTTCTCCTCTTTCTGATTTGAATTTCAAAAACTTTTGAACACGAAAGTTGTTCAAAATAAAAAGTTCTACAACTTTGGTTTCAGGCAAAATCTCATTTGGCTTATGGTTTGAAAGTTAAATTTAAAAGTCCAAAAGTGACCAAATGTGCTCAAATTAACTTTGAATTCCAACTGAACTCGTTCTAATTCTTTCCACCCTTTTATTAGTTGGTTTAAGCATAGGGTTAGGCTAATGATACTGATTTTAGAAATAAAATTTTTTACCAGGGTTGTCACAATAAACTTGTTGGATGAAATTTAATGCTTCACCATGAATGATATTGGATAGCTGCTTATCTAGAATGGTTAATGAAACTAGAATCTTGAGCTAAAAGTTGAAAGTAAGGACCCACTCGTATATGCTTTTCGTCAAAACAAACCCCTGAGCCAAAAAGCCTTGCATGTCTAGAGTCGGTGGAGTAGAATCCACTACACGGGTAAGACTTGCTGAGTATTAGCATACTCAGCCTTGCTTGTGGCTCGTTTTCAGGTGAGTCTTTCGAAGACAAGATTGCTAGCTTGACTTGGCCCTGCACTCTGCCTCCGGGATGGTCGGTGGAATGGGATACGCCCCCGGCCAATGGAGATAATGCCGAGTGATGTCTCGTACGGGCTTCACCCTGTATCGTCGAGTAGCTTTCGTTATCTTATTTCCGCTGCAACTTAAACTCTGAAGAACTTATTGGTTATGATCACTGAAGTACTTGGTTACTAAACTCAAACATGGTTTGTAATATTCACTTATGATAATTTTTGTAATATCTGCTGCAATGTGGTATTCTCTGGGCTCATCTTCGCATGAGCATTTGTATGTATGGTTTCGATCGGCTTTACCGTGGTTGTATCGGGAGGTTACCCGACAAACCAATGGATTACTCTGTTTGAAGTGTAAGCTGAACCGAGATTGCCCTAATGGTGATGGTTAATACACTTGAGCCGGATTAATTCAGGTGGTTCTGCCACAGCTGGTATCAGAGCTGAAATACATACGCCAGAGAATGCGACAAGCCTTAAAAAAAAACTTATTTCCATAAAACTTGACTAGAAGGATGTGTTGCGAAATACGTTGGTGCGCTAAGGATGGTACCTAGTTCGTAAAGCCCTAAGGGATTATGAGAAAGTTACTAGGTGGCTATCTAACTTCTATATTTTATCAACTGACTTCCAGCACAATACTTTCTGTCAAAACTTACTTTCATGCACAACGATCTTAAATTCTGTAACGACGCACTCATCGCTAAGGTAAGAAGGTAAGAATCCTCAGCCAACTGAGAGAGTTTGGCCTTCCTGTCGGTGATGCGAACCGAACGCTGCCCTCAAGCAGTGGCTTACTTGAGGTGCTGCCAATATGCCAACAGTTAGTTGAATATATTGGGAGTAGAAGGTTTGGCGCAGGGTATGGCGATCGCTGTTCATACCCCCGTCTCATGACAGTACCCCCGTGAATACGCTATCCCGATAGCGTATGTTAACGTCGTCTGTACGGCGGAAATTGTACAGATATCGTTTCTATAAGTAAACGGTAATGAATACGGACGCTTTCATGAGTGCTGGCATGAAAGGTTCATAAAATATATGTGCTCTATCAATCTTCTATAGGTACACTAACCGCGATTACGATAAGTTAAATAACAGTTAGAAAATCTCGACTAGCTATTATAGTGAGAGGCGTATCATGTATGCCACCGAAACTATCTTCGTAAGACCAAAAGTTATTTGGCAATTATTTTATTTTGTGAGGACGAATAGGACGTGCATGCATCATGACCATATATCTGAAATTGAAAATGCGTTGAATGAGAGTGGTAAGGTTCTTGCGTATCTAAGCGTGATTTTGCATAAGGACTATCTAGCGAATCTGTCACAAATCTGCCATGACCGAAAAGAGAGATTTATTGATCAAAGAAAATGACCTTTTCTGGTAAAGTTCATGTTGAAAGAATTGTTCCAAATTTCGTGTTCTATCTCCTGTTCAAAAATGAAAAAAAAATTCTAAACTTATGGATAGTAAGAAATAACACAAACCATGGAATGTCAGATTTCTGTCCAGAATAAGCACTTCTGCCCCTTAAATTTTTAGGCCCCCTTCCGACAGTTTTCTGCAAAAGAGTACAACACAAAACTTGTTCCAAATTTACCCAGGTAGCTGCTGTTAAAATTTGGTAAATTTTGGCTGGGTAGATTTTCCCTGATGCACGAGACTCTAGCCCTGTGTTCACTGAAGTTTCTGGGTAGACAGAGAAGTGAGACCTTAGGAGAACAGCCATCTTAGAGCCTAATCCAGCCAAAGTGTTGAATAGAAAAGTGGTGCACAAATACCTTAAGAGTGTTCTGGTGAAATTTGAGAATTTTTGGATATGAACTGTGGAAGTTATGGTTATTTTTGCACTCTATACAGAATCTGTCCCTGTGCTTTTCACACTTTTTCTTGGCCTCCCCCATTTGATCTTTTGTTCAGATGGCCGAGACAGCTGCCATGATGGTAGATGAGGATGGACGCGTTCACTCACAGTGTCTCCACTGGGAGGGCTTTCCCTCTATTTTGTGGGACGTGTTGAGCACCGCGGGCTATCTAATTCCCCCACGCTACACCGGAATGGAATTTCAAGAAAATGGCATTTTGCGGTGCCGTGTAAGCGTGACTCTGTTTCCACACCCACTACACCTTGAGTGGCCCGCCTCGGAGTTTGAGGCTGTTGGTCACAGGTTGGCCGACACTTGGGAGCTTGCAGCCATGAGGGCGCTCACCACTTTTTGTGCGCAGCGTCCCGAGGTTGTCACACTCGCTCCCATTGGTTTGTTTCCTGCTGCCCAGGACAACGACCCTTTTTGGCTTGACAGGGTGCAGCATTCACAGTACCTGGTAGACTTTCACGCCCAGGCGTTCAACAATCTATGCCAGTATGCGGGCTATCACGCTGATACGGATACTAAGAAGCGTGACCGTTTCCGCAGAGGACTAAGCACCAAGCTCAAGGAGCGTCTGAACCTAGTCAGGGCTGACACCTACAACGAATTGGTCAATATGGCCATTACCCAGGAAGACTGTATCATGGCACACCGGGCAGAGAAGAAGAGAAAGGCACCCGCTGGACCTTCAAGTGCTCAGCCACCAAGGTATCGCATCGTGCAAAATGCCGCACCCACAGCTCCACCAAGGGCCCCTCAGCCAGGGAGATGGATTGCCAGACCCCCACAGCAGCCAGGCATGGTACGACCCCCGATGCCTCCACGGAATGGTCCGAGGCCCACTCTTCAACAGTCTCTTCGACCCAGCCCCGCGAATCGTTGTTTCAAATGCGGGAGTTCCAACCACTTTGCACGAGAATGCCCTCAGTCTGGGCCGCCCAACCAAGGTCAGGGATCCAACCCGAACAACAAGAACTGGGGCAAGAGACAGACCCTGCAGGTCAAGCAAGGACGGATTAACTTCACCACGCTTGCAGAGCTTCCTGAAGGAGCCCCAGTAATGTCGGGTACATTCTCTATCCATAACAAGCCTGCAGTTATATTGTTTGATTCTGGTGCATCGCATAGTTTCATAAGTGCAAAATTCGGTGCAAAAGTAGGCTTGGATGTTTGTCACACAAAAGGGTCATATATGATATCAACACCGGGTGGTAAAATTGCTTCGAATCAAATGATCAGACAAGTACCAGTCAAGTTGGGTAGTAAAACCATCAACACAAACTTGGTTCTTTTACCCCTTGACGGCATAGATCTTATTTTGGGTATGAATTGGATGATTTTGCACAAAGTCACACTGGACCCCTCGTCCCGAGCTGTGGAAATAAATTCACCTAGTCACGGAGCCACCACCCTTTACCTACCATTCCTGGATTGCACGAATTCCTGTGCTTACATGATGGAAGGACTTAAGCTAGAGGATATTCCTGTGGTAAACAAGTATGCCGACGTTTTTCCGGATGACTTACCAGGAATACCACCAGATAGGGATATTGAGTTCATTATCGAACTGCAGCCAGGTACTGCACCTATCTCCAAAAGACCATATAGGATGCCACCTAAGGAATTGGCCGAACTGAAAACACAACTCCAAGAACTACTGGACAAAGGTTTCATTCGCCCTAGCGCGTCACCTTGGGGATGTCCAGCCCTATTCGTAAAGAAGAAGGATGACAGTTTGAGGTTATGCGTTGACTACCGGCCTCTCAACACAGTAACCATTAAGAATAAATACCCACTTCCTCGTATCGATGTACTCTTCGATCAATTAGCTGGAGCCAGAGTCTTCTCGAAAATTGATCTTCGTTCGGGATATCATCAGATCAAGATTCGCCCGTGCGATATTTCTAAGACTGCCTTTGGACTCACAATTGCCCCTGCCTACTTCATGTATCTCATGAATTCGGTATTCATGCCCGAACTTGACAAATTCGTCATAGTGTTCATCGACGACATCCTTATCTATTCCAAGGATGAGGAAGAGCATGCCAAGCACCTTCGCATTGTTCTTCAGCGACTCAGAGACCATCAGCTCTATGCTAAGTTTTCTAAGTGTGAATTCTGGTTGGATACTGTAAAGTTCTTGGGTCACACAATCTCCAGCGAAGGCATAGCTGTTGACCCCAGCAAGGTACAAGAGGTGATGGATTGGAAACCCCCTACCTCTGTTCATCAGATTCGCAGTTTTCTCGGCTTAGCCGGTTACTACCGTCGTTTCATCCCGGATTTCTCTCGAATTGCTAAGCCCATGACTGAACTGTTAGAGAAGGAAGTAAAGTTTGTATGGAATGAGAAATGTGAAGAAGCTTTCCACACTCTCAGAGAGCATCTGACTACTGCACCTGTGTTAGCTCAACCCGATAATACCAAGTCGTTCGATGTGTATTGTGACGCCTAATCCAGCCAAATTTACCCAGGTAGCTGCTATTAAAATTTGGTAAATATTGGCTGGGTAGATTTTCCCTGATGCACGAAACTCTAGCCCTGTGTTCACTGAAGTTTCTGGGTAGACAGAGAAGTAAGATCTTAAGGGAACAGCCATCTTAGAGCCTAATCCAGCCAAAGTGTTGAATAGAAAAGTGGTGCACAAATACCTTAGGAGTGTTCTGGTGAAATTTGAGAATTTTTGGATATGAACTGTGGAAGTTATGGCTATTTTTGCACTCTATACAGAATCTGTCCCTGTGCTTTTCACACTTTTTCTTGGCCTCACCCATTTGATCTTTTGTTCAGATGGCCGAGCCTATTGCCATGATGGTGGATGAGGATGGACGCGTTCACTCGCAATGTCTCCACTGGGAGGGCTTTCCCTCTATTTTGTGGGACGTGTTGAGCACCGCGGGCTATCCAATTCCCCCACGTTACGCCGGACTGGAGTTTGCAGAGAATGGAGTTACCCAGTGCCGTGTCAACGTGACCGTTTTTCCGCACCCGCTACACCCGGAGTGGCCCGCCTTGGAGGTTGAGGCTGTTAGTCGCCGTTTGGCCGATACTTGGGAGCTTGCAGCCATGAGGGCGCTCACCACTTTTTGTGCGCAGCGTCCCGAGGTTGTCACGCTCGCTCCCATTGGGTTGTTTCCTGCTGCCCAGGACAACGACCCTTTTTGGCTTGACAGGGTGCAGCAGTCACAGTACCTGGTAGACTTTCATGCCCAGGAGACCATCCAGACCTCCGTACGATGCATGAATGCGCTGTACCGACTTCTGACTCTCTAGAGTCAGGCACTTGTGCAGCTCACTGATCTTGCACAGGTCTACCACATGATGGCAGATACCAGGGATGAGCAGATTAAGGAGCTCAGTAAGGATCTTGAGGACAGAGATGCTCAGATTGGCCAACTTGAGGGCCAAATTCAGGAGCAGGACACTCTCATGGGTGAGAGAGATGACATGATAGTACACTTGGAGGAGCAGCTCCATGATCTACACTTGGAGTTCGAGGATGCTATTGAGCATCTCCAGTGGCATCAGGATCAGAATGACCATCCCCATGAGGAGGACATAGAGGAAGATGAAGAGGAGCCACAGGAGGTTGACAGTGCCTCCGGTATGGATTTCGAGGGTGAGGTACCACAGGCACCTCAGATGGGAGCTCACTCTCCTGCTCACAGCGAGTCGTCCGTCAACGACTTGGATGAATTCTAGATGATGACCTAGAAGGACTTTTGCACATACTCCTCGATAGGGTAGCCTAACTTTTGGCAAGTGTTTTAATAGGCTAACTAAGAGTTGAGCACCTCTTTTGTGATGGGTACACCTGAACCATGTGGATACCCTTAGTATGTAAGGAACGGCGATAAACTTGGGTGATTTCGTTGTAAGTTGGTAAACGATGAAATCCACAATCGCTGAAACTTGTCGGAAATTTTATCCATGTCTCCTTACATTTCTGAGCTATGAGTTGAATACCAAACCTGTCAGGAATTTTGTGATCGTGGTTCTCACAGAAATTCAGCATCATTGGACCTCGCTAGTTTGAGTTATAGGCAAAACATCACCTATCGATCTGCTGAAAAACAGCTGAGACAGTAAGGCAAAGGACGAGCCTTTCAACCATCTTAGCTATAGTTCTAGCACCTGAGTTAAATACCAAAGTGGTGCATCCCTAAGTTCTCTAACTATTGCCAAAGTATGAGATGTTTTGGATGGACCCACAGCAAGCTATGATTTTTCTCGTAGCAAACAGAAATTCTATCCATACTTCTAGCTGTGATTTCGGAAGTCTATGACTACACCAATCATTTATTGAATCTTGTCAAAGCCGATACATATAATGAGCTAGTCAACATGGCCATCACTCAAGAGGACTGTATTGAGGCTCATCGTGCTGAAAAGAAGAGAAAGGCGCCAGCTGGACCCTCGGGCGCTCAGCCACCGAGGTATCGCTTGGTGCGAAATGCTGCGCCTACAGCTCCACCGAAGGCCCCTCAGCCAGGGCGTTGGATTATCAGGCCCCCGCAGCAGCCAGGCATGGTACGACCCCCGATGCCTCCACAGAATGGTCCGAGGCCCACTCTGCAACAGCCTCTTCGACCCAGCCCCGCGAATCGTTGTTTCAAATGCGGGAGTTCCGGTCATTTCGCTCGTGAATGCCCTCAACCCAGGCTGCCAAATCAGGGCCAGGACTCTAACCAGAACAATAAGAACAAAGGCAAGAAGCAGACCCTCCAGGTCAAACAAGGGCGGATCAACTTCACCACCCTTGCAGAACTTCCTGAAGGAGCACCAGTGATGACGGGTACATTCCCTATCCATAACAAGCCTGCAGTCATATTGTTTGATTCTGGTGCATCACATAGTTTCATTAGTGCAAAGTTTGGTGCAAAAGTAGACTTGAATGTTTGTCACACCAAAGGGTCGTATATGATATCAACACCGGGTGGAAAAATTGCTTCCAACCAAATAATAAGGCTGGTACCGATAAAATTGGGAAGTAAAGTCATCAAAACAGATCTCGTACTTTTACCCCTTGACGACATGGATATTATTTTGGGAATGAACTGGATGACTATGCATGAAGTCACACTGAACCTTTCTTCCCGAGCCGTTGAGATAAATTCACCTAGTCACGGAGCCACTACCCTTTACCTACCATTACGGGAGCGCACAAATTCTTGTGCTTTCGTGATGGAAGGGATCAACTTAGAGAATATTCCAGTGGTATGCGAGTATGCCGATGTCTTCCCGGATGACTTACCCGGAATGCCACCAGATAGGGATATTGAGTTCATCATCGAACTGCAACCGGGCACTGCACCTATCTCCAAAAGACCATATAGGATGCCCCCTAAAGAATTGGCAGAGCTGAAAATTCAACTCCAAGAACTGCTGGACAAAGGTTTCATTCGCCCTAGCGCGTCACCTTGGGGATGTCCGGCCCTTTTTGTAAGGAAAAAGGATGACAGTTTAAGACTATGTGTGGACTACCGACCTCTCAATGCGGTAACTGTTAAAAATAAATACCCACTTCCTCGTATCGATGTACTCTTCGATCAATTAGCTGGAGCCAGAGTCTTCTCAAAAATTGATCTTCGTTCGGGATACCATCAGATCAAGATTCGCCCGTGCGATGTTCCTAAGACCGCTTTCTCCACACGATATGGACTATATGAATTCTTGGTCATGTCCTTTTGACTCACAAATGCCCCTGCCTACTTCATGTATCTCATGAATTCGGTATTCATGCCCGAACTTGACAAATTTGTCATAGTGTTCATCGACGACATCCTTATCTATTCCAAGGATGAGGAAGAGCATGCCAAGCACCTTCGCACTGTTCTTCAGTGACTCAGAGACCATCAGCTCTATGCTAAGTTTTCTAAGTGTGAATTCTGGTTGGATACTGTAAAGTTCTTGGGTCACACGATCTCCAGCGAAGGCATAGCTGTTGACCCCAGCAAGGTACAAGAGGTGATGGATTGGAAACCCCCTACCTCTGTTCATCAGATTCGCAGTTTTCTCGGCTTAGCCGGTTACTACCGTCGCTTCATCCCGGATTTCTCCCGAATTGCTAAGCCCATGATTGAACTGTTACAGAAGGAAGTAAAGTTTGTATGGAATGAGAAATGTGAAAAAGCTTTCCACACTCTCAGAGAGCATCTGACTACTGCACCTGTGTTAGCTCAACCCGATAATACCAAGTCGTTCGATGTGTATTGTGACGCATCGGGTACTGGTCTAGGATGTGTGCTTATGCAAGAGAATCGAGTGATTGCATATGCCTCACGAGCCCTTGGGCCCCACGAGCAGAATTATCCCACTCATGATCTTGAGCTTGCAGCTGTCATTCACGCTCTGAAAATATGGAGGCACTATCTCATGGGTACACAGTGCAATATCTACACTGACCATAAGAGTCTCAAGTATATCTTCACGCAAGCCGATCTGGATATGAGACAACGAAGATGGCTAGAATTAATCAAGGATTATGACCTTGAAGTGCACTATCACCCCGGCAAGGCTAATGTAGTCGCGGATGCACTAAGCCGCAAGTCCCATTGCCATTGCTTATCCAGGGAATCCTACAATGAGACATTGTGTGCAGAAATGAGGAAGCTTAACATGGAAATGGTTTCCCAAGGCACTCTAAATCACATCTCAGTTGAGCCCACTCTTCACAACCAAATCGTCATGGCACAACTACATGATGAAGGAATTAAGATCATCAAACAAAAACTCTCTCTAGGTGAGGAGAAGTATAAATATTTCCGCCAGGACCATAAGGGAGTTCTATGGTTCGAAAGTCGTATAGTCGTTCCGAAGAATCATGAACTCCGCAAGCAAATTCTCGATGAGGCACATCTTTCCAAATTCTCTATCCACCCCGGCAGTAGAAAAATGTATCAAAACCTAAGGCAAAACTTCTGGTGGACTAGAATGAAAAGAGAAATTGCTACGTATGTCTCAGAATGTGACACGTGCCAGAGAGTAAAAGCTAGCCACTTGAAAGTAGCCGGGACACTTCAACCGTTACCTATACCATCCTGGAAGTGGGAAGACATAAGTATGGACTTCATCGTTGGACTACCAAACACTTCCCAGAAACATGATTCCATATGGGTTATCGTTGATAGACTCACAAAGACGGCACATTTCCTTCCGGTACACACCACCTATGCTTAACCAACTAATAAAAGGGTGAAATGAATTAGAACAAGTTAAGTTGAAATTCAAATTGAAATTGGGCACATATGAATACCTAATGAAACTTTTTCTATACTGGTGTAATGGTACCTAGATGCCATAGAAAAATTTAGAGACTTTTTATCTCACAGGAACCTATTTATTTGATTTATGTGCTAATAACATACATTAAATCAAGAAAATAGTATCTTAGCTTGGAAAAATCTCATCTTTTTACTAGGAGATACTCAGTGGTAGAGGATGCTGTGTAAAATGTTTCATGGACAAAAACCCTGTGTAGGATCCTGTAAAAAAATAAATCCTTGAATAACCTAGGTGTGTAATGTCATATTTACTATGCTCTGAAAACTGCATAATAAATCCTATAACAATTACAGTAGCTCCTGCATGACTAAGTGAAAGCCCTGTAAAAATCTTAGTCTCAGTTTTTGCACCATTTGTTCTGTACAAAAAGAACAAGAATCTAGCAGCAACCATGTTTTATTTTTTTCATAATTAATCTGCTGCATGAAAATATCTGAAAATTTTACAGTAAGCTTATCTTTCCCTGATGTGCCTAGATCCAAGGTTTCATGACCAGAAACTACTCCCTGTAGTAGTTACACTTAAATCATGTTTCCATGAGGAACATAAGTTCCCATGAACACCCACCCCACCTTGCTTAACGAAGTTACTTATTGTACTATTCTACTCTATTAACGATTGCCCACGAATGATAAAGTAACTCACTTCACAACAAAACTCATGTTTTACAGACTGCAACTTTATCGTGAAGGAAATCATGTCGTTTACCATCACCACTACTTACACTTGTGCATTCATGTAGAAACGACTACTCTCGCCGACGGGACTTACGAGCTGGTGCCCGAGTCCGAGAGTGAGCAGCGAGAAGCCCAGGCAAATTTAACTGAAGCAGTTGAAGACCCGGGTCAACGTTCAGACGATCCCCGGACTAACTTTGCACAAGAAGGCAAGCCCCGGAGCATAACCCAGTTCCTTTCCTAAATTATGCAACTCATTACTCCCTTGCTTGTGCATTAAGTTTATAGGAGTTGAATGAAAACTTAGTTGCATGATGTTAGGAACCCATGCTTGAAAACTAGATGTAAGGTTCGATAGAATGCTGTGCTAATAGGACTCCGGTAAAAGCCGAGTGATTTCCTGTCACTCGCGAGAAAATAGGAGTTGAATGTTTACTACACGCTGCAATCATAAGGTCAACGGACGGGCTATGGTACGATGTTTACGATTGAGGCCCGTCTGTTTAGTGAAAAATGCTAAGGCCGCAATGTGTGGTAGTGGTGGTTAAGTCTTTGAACGTACTGAACACATGCCGAGAATATGGTAATCGGTAAGCTTAAGTACCTGATTGGCCCGGCAAGTGGACGACAACCTACCCTTTGAACTTCGGTCCCATGTGCATATGGCGAGTGCACGAGTGGTCACGACCCGGCGCCGAACCGTGGCGTGGGGCTCGTGTACTCTCGGAGGGTAGCTCCAATCCACGACCCGGAAAGAAAGGGGGAAAGTTGCACGTGTGACTCTGGGAGTAACCACGTGACGTGTGTTTAGGTTTCCCTTGCAAGGTTAAGAAATTCGATTCGAATCATCCGTTTCTCACGGCTATTGAGACTGCTTAATCCCTTTTACCACACAGAGTAAGAAGAGGAACAATGATGATGAATAAACTTGTTGGATGAAATTTAATGCTTCACCATGAATGATATTGGATAGCTGCTTATCTAGAATGGTTAATGAAACTAGAATCTTGAGCTAAAAGTTGAAAGTAAGGACCCACTCGTATATGCTTTTCGTCAAAACAAACCCCTGAGCCAAAAAGCCTTGCATGTCTAGAGTCGGTGGAGTAGAATCCACTACACGGGTAAGACTTGCTGAGTATTAGCATACTCAGCCTTGCTTGTGGCTCGTTTTCAGGTGAGTCTTTCGAAGACAAGATTGCTAGCTTGACTTGGCCCTGCACTCTGCCTCCGGGATGGTCGGTGGAATGGGATACGCCCCCGACCAATGGAGATAATGCCGAGTGATGTCTCGTACAGGCTTCACCCTGTATCGTCGAGTAGCTTTCGTTATCTTATTTCCGCTGCAACTTAAACTCTGAAGAACTTATTGGTTATGATCACTGAAGTACTTAGTTACTAAACTCAAACATGGTTTGTAATATTCACTTATGATAATTTTTGTAATATCTGCTGGAATGTGGTATTCTCTGGGCTCATCTTCACATGAGCATTTGTATGTATGGTTTCGATCGGCTTTACCGTGGTTGTATCGGGAGGTTACCCGACAAACCAATGGATTACTCCGTTTGAAGTGTAAGGTTAACCGAGATTGCCCTAATGGTGATGGTTAATACACTTGAGCCGGATTAATTCAGGTGGTTCTGCCAAGCAGCCGCTCATCCGACCCTTTCACTCGCCCGACCCTCGCGTCGCCCGACCCTTTCACTCGCCCGACCCTCGGCTTGGCCAAACCCTCGCTTCGCCCGACCCTCGCCCGCCGCGCAGTCGCTGCACGCCACTTGGCCGGCGATGCCTGACAGTGCTAGGCGCCACGCCAGTGCCTGGCCGCGCCCGCACGCTCGCCCGCATGCCACGTTCCTCCCCAGTCCGCGCACGCCACGCGCGCGCCGGCCACGCCCAATGGGCAAGTCACGCCGTGCCCGTGTCTCCGCCGCGTCCCGCCAGTCGCCGCGCTCGCCGCCCGGCAAGACAGCTGCTGCAGCTCGTCGCCCAACCCGCGCGCCGCGTGATCTCCTACTCCACACGCCAAATCCTCAGCGCGTAGTCCCCTGCCCGCGCCTACCGCACGCCGCGCTGGCTCTGCTCGCCGCCCGCCGCGGCCAGTCACGCGCTTCCGTCGTGCCGCCCGCGCTCGCGTCTCACAGTCCAAGTTCCGCCCTACTCCCGCCTCTCTGCAGCCTACAAAAGGCCGTACTAAGTCCCCCTCGCACGCCCAAACACCAGAATGCCGCCGCCGCCACCATTACCACCGTCGTGCCCAGCTCACCATGGAGCTCGCCTCTCCAGCCACCCATTGCCAGAGCTGAGTCTCCCACCACCCCCATAGCACTCCACCGCAACTCACTGCCCCACCCATCATCGCCCAGAACCGCCGGTGCACCGCCAGCGCCACCCGCGCCGCCGCCGCTCCATGCTGCTCCGTGGACGGCCCACGCCGAAGCTCCTCCGTCCCAGCCAAGCTTCGAAACGGGTTCCCCTCGACGCCGTGAAGCTCCCCGACCAGCCCACGCTCTCCCCTTCTCGCTGGAGCACCATCGCCAACGCTCCGCCCCGCCGCCGCCCCTCTGCTCCACGCCGACGAGCCACCTCCGGCCAATCCCAACCCCGACCAAGGCCATCCCAAGGTAGCTCTCACCTCCCTAGATCTCCCCGACCCTTTTCCCCCCGCCGCTGACGAGCCCCCTTGCCGAAATCTTGCCGGCCACCATTCCAGCGCCGCCCAGGGACCCAATTGCATCGATTGCAATCTTTAAAAGAGTCCGGACGCAAGTTTCCAAGGACCCCTCTGTAAAGAAAGTTTAAACTTTTAATTCAAAAACAGCAAACTTGTAAAATTCATTTAAAATCATAGAAAAATCGAAAAAATGCAAACTCAACTGTTGTGGAATCTTTAGACGAAAATCTACAACTTTTGTTACATGTATTTCTTCAGTTGCTTGCTAAATCTTGCTATAAATTAAATGGAAGGCTTAATAGACTTTACATGTACCCCCTGTTGTAAATAAAGTCTAAACCTTAAAATTTAACAGTAGATTAGTTGCTTGATTTGTAGGCCAGTGTAAAAATATTAGGGCTAGAACTCATCTCTAGCTAAACCTCTTAATAAAACTTGTTTATGACATGAAGTAAAAAAACTAATTTATAACTGTTTTTATATTGCGATTCATATGGTGAAACTTTTCCAGAACTTTTGTATTAACGCCTAAATACCATAGAAAAAGTTTAGAACCTTTTTTCTTTCTGTAACCTATTTATATAATCTTGTGGTAGGAAAATTGCACTAATTCCAATAATTAGTTTTTGTGCTTGGAAAATGTTCCACTTTTCACTGTAGAACACCCTAGAGCAACTCTTGCTGTGTAAAAAGTTTCATACATAGAAACCCTGTAAAACATCCTGTAGACATTAATCTTTATTAAACTAGGTGTATCTTGTCCTATTTGATATGCTTTGTATTTTGCACAGTAAAATTTTAAAACTTTACAGTAACACATATATGGATAGATTAATGACCTGTAAAATTTTTGATGTCAATACTTGCACGGTTTGTCCTGTATAAAAATAACTAAGTTCTAGTAGTAGCTGTGTGTTAACTTTTTCATGATTTTTCTGCTGCGTGAAAATGTCTGAAATTTTTACAGTGCTTTTGTCTCTGCATAATATGCTCTAAATAAAAATTTCATCACCACAAGTTACCTAATCCAGAAGTTGTGATTAATCCATGTTGTGCTTAGGAAATTAAGTTCCAATATAACACAACCCCTTTTGTTTAATGAAGTTAATAATTAAGATATACTCTATTAACAATTGCCCAAAGAAATCTTAACTAAGTAACTTCCCAACAAAATCAATGTTTTGTGGATTGCAACTTTGTTGTGAAGGAAAATAATCGTCTTATACCTTCACTATAACTTTTACTTGTGCATTCATATAGAATCGACTACTCTCGCCGACGGAACGTACGAGCTGGTGCCCGCGTCCGAGAGTGAGTAGCGTGAAGCTCAAGTAAATCTAACTGAAGCTCTCGAAGACCTGAGCCCAAGCTCGGACGAGCCCCAAGCTAGCTTTTCCCAAGAAGGCAAGCCCCGGAGCATGAACCCTATTTTTCCTAAACTTATGCAACTTATTACTCTATTTTACTTGTGCATTAAGTTGATAGGAGTTGAATGAAAACATAGTTGCATCAACTTAGGTACCCATGCTCTGAACACTAGATGTAAGGTTCGATACAATGCTAGGCTAATAGGACTCGGTAAAAGTCGAGTGATTTCCTGTCACTCGCGAGAATTTAGGAGTTGAATGTTTACTACATGATGCAATCATAAGGTCGACGGGCGGGGCTATGGTACGATGTTTATGTTGATGATTGAGGCCCCGTCTATTTAGTGAAAAATGCTAAGGCCGCAGTGTGTGGTAGTGGTGGTTAAGTCTTTGAACGTACTAACCACATGCCGAGAATATGGGAATCGGTAAGCTTAAGTACTGGATTGAACCGAGGCCGAAATATACTCCCCACCGTCTTGAATTAGTTCACATCTAGCTAATGGCGGGTGCATTTGCCGCCACGGCTCGACGTACCGTGGTCTGTGGGGACGTGTAGTCGAGGGCGGTGGGCCTGTTCCGTGAAGCGGGAATTGAAGGGAAAAGTTGCACGTGTGACTCGGTGACTAACCACGTGACAAGTGTTTAGGTTTCCCTTGCAAGGTTAAGAAATTCGATTCAAATCGTCCGTTTCTCGCGGTTATTGAGACTGCTTGACCCTTTTACCACATAGAGTAAGAAGAGGAACAATGATGATGATTAATCTTGTTGGATGCAAAATAATTCTTCCACCATGTATGATATTGGATAGTTGCTTACCTAGAATGGTTAAAGAAAGCTAGAACTTGGAGCTAAAATCTGAAAGTAAGGACCTACTTATATATGCTTTTTGGCAAAACAAACCCCTCAAGCCAAAAGCCTTGCATGTCTAGGAGTCGGCTAAGTATATTCCACTAGTCGGGTAAGCCTTGTTGAGTATTAGTATACTCAACCTTGCTTGTGGCTTGTTTTCAGGTGAAACGTTCGAGGACATGTTTGCTAGTTTAACTTTGCCTTGTACCGTTCCTCCTGGTTGGTCGGTGGAATGGGATACGCCCTCGGCCAACGGTGATAATATCGAGTGATGCCTCGTACGGGCTTCATCGAGACATCCGTATTGTCGAGTAGTTATCGTTATTTTTCCTCTGCATTGAAATCTGAAGAACTCAATTATTTTGAACTCTGAAGTACCTTGTTTTATGAATTTGAACTCCATTGTAATAATAATTTATGATGAACCCTGTGGTGTAAAATTTGTGGAATGTTGTATCCTCTGGGCTCACCTTCGTGTGAGTACATGTATGTGTGGTTTCGATCGGCAAAAACCGTGGTTGTATCGGGAGGTTACCCGACAGACCAGTGGATTATTCCGTTTGAAGCCCAGTGGTTGTATTGTTCCGTTTGTAGTGCGAGTTAGCCCGGATTGCCCTTGTGGTGATGGTTAGCGCGCTTGAGCCGGATTAATTCTGGTGGTTCTGCCACAGCTGGTATTAGAGCCGAAATGCATACGCCAGAGAATGCAACAAGCCTTAAAAACTTGTTTTCCTAAAACTTGACCGCAAAATTGTGTTTGGAAAATGCGTTGGTTCGTTAAGGATGGTGCCTAGTGTGTAAAGCCCTAAGGGATTATGGGAAAGTTACTAGGTGGCTATCTAACTTATGAATATTATCAACTGACTTCCAGCATATTACTTTCTATCAAAACTTACTTTTATGCACAACCGACCCTTAAATTCTGTAATGACGCACTCATCGCTAAGGTAAGAAGGTAAGAATCCTCAGCCAACTGAGAGAGCTTGGCCTTCCTGTCGGTGATGCGAGCCGAACGCTGCCGTCAAGCAGTGGCTTACTTGAGGTGTTGCCAATATACCAACTATTAGTTGATTATATTGGGAGTAGAAGGTTTGGCGCAGGGTATGGCGATCGCTGTTCATACCCCCGTCTCAAGACGGTACCCCCCGTGAATACGCTATCTCGATAGTGTATGTTAACGTCGTCTGTGCGGCGGGAATTGTACGGATGCCGTTTCTATATTGAACGGTAATGAATACAGACGCTTTCATGAGTGCTGGCATGAAAGGTTCATTGGATATATATATGCTCTATCAATCTTCTGCAGGTACACTAACCGCGATTGCGATAAGTTTAAGAACGTTTAGAGAATTTTCGACTAGCTATTATAGTGAGAGACGTATTGTGTATGCCACCGAAACTAACTTCGTAAGACCAAAGCTATTTGGCAATTATTTTATTTTGTGAGGATGAAGAGGACGTGCATGCATCATGACTATATAAATCTGAAATTGAAAATGCGATGATTGAGAGTGGTAAGGTTCATGCGCCCACACCATTTGTCTTTGCATAAGGATTATCTAGCAAATCTGTCACATTCTGCCTTATCTGAAAAGATGGATTTATTAAGCTTAGAAAATGATCCTTTCTGGAGAAGTTCATGTTGAAAGTTTTCCTCCAAAATTCGTATCCTACCTCCTGTCTAAATATGAAAAATTCTGGACATATGGATAATGAGAAACAACAAAGACCTTGAGATGTCAGTTTTCTGTCCAAAATGAGCAGTTCAGCCACATAAATTTTTATGCCCCCTTACTACAGTTTTCTGCAAATGTGTTCAACACAAAACTTGTTCTATATTGACTCAGGCAGATACTGTTAAAATTTTCTAATTTTTAGCTGGGTAGATTTTCTCTGGTGCACGAAACATTGGACCACTGTTCACTGAAATTTCTGGGTAGACAGTAAAGTAAAACCTGAAGAGAAAGACCATCTTAGAGCCTGATCTAGCTCTGGAGTTGACTAGAAAAGTTGTTCAAAAATACCTTAGGAATTTTTGGTGAAGTTTGAGAATTTTTGGATTACTCAAATTGGAGTTATGGAGTTTTAAGTTGCTTCTAGAAGCATCCAACTTCCATCCTCTAGTTCATATCCTATGGCATGACCTTGTCCAAAACCTTTACCCTTTGAAGTTGATCCTTCTGAGCAGCAAGTTAAATACCAAAGTTGTCAAGAATTTCATGTCCGGAAAGCTCACAAAATTTCAGCACTATTGGACGTTGCTAGTTGGAGTTATAGGCAAGATACTATAACTCATTCTGCTGAAAAACAGCCAAACCAGCGAAGCAAAGAGTGAATCGTTTGACCATCTTAGCCATCGATTTAGCATCTTGGCTGAATACCAATTCCCTACCCACTGCCAAAATATGAGTAATTTTGGACGAACCTACTAGGAGTTATAAGTTTCTTATGGCAAACAGTATTCTGTCCACGATTCTATCCATGATCTTTCGGAAGCCTACTCTTTTCCGCCCTAATCCTTTTAATCGTGGTAGCAATATGAATCACGTTGCTAATGATGAACCTTCACATTTCAGATGGTTGGAGCAACCCGTGGTAACCCGGATGGTTTCGATGCTACTACTAGTGGATCCCAACCACAACCACCACCACCACCCAGTTTAGTGGAAGTAATGGCCGCTCAAACCGAGTTGCTTCATCAGCTCGTGCAAGGACAGCACCAACAGCGGGGTGGGCACAATGTTCACCAACCTCAAGTTGCCGGTTACACGGATTTCCTTGGGACCCAGCCTCCCTTGTTTCACAAGACGGAGGAACCCTTGGATGCGGACGCTTGGATTCGCACAATTGAGTCCAAGTTTTCTCTACTTGTGGCCCCATGTTCGGATGCAAACAAGGCTTGCTTTGCCGTGCAGCAGCTTCGCGGTACAGCTCGTCTTTGGTGGGACCACTACTTTGCTGTGCTCTCTGCTGATCACGTCGTCACCTGGGATGAATTCAAAACCGCGTTTCGGGCACACCATATCCCAGAATGTGTTATAGAAAGAAAGCTAAATGAGTTTCTGGCACTCACTCAGGGTACCCGCACGGTACTTCAGTATGCTCAGGCCTTCAACAATCTGTGCCAGTACGCGGGCTATCACGCAGACACGGAGACTAAGAAGTGTCATCGTTTCCGCAAAGGTCTGAGTACCAAACTTAAGGAACGACTGAATCTTTTCAAGGCCGATACATATAATGAGCTAGTAAATATGGCCATTACCCAAGAGGATTGTATTATGGCTCACTATGCCGAGAAGAAGAGAAAGGCACCAGCTGGACCCTCGGGTGCTCAGCCACTGAGGTATCGATTAGTGCAAAATGTTGCGCCTACAGCTCCACAGAAGGCCCCTCAGCCAGGGCGATGGATTATCAGTCCCCCACAGCAGCAAGGTGTTGCACGACCCCCTGTGCCTCAACAAACTGGACCAAGGCCCGCTACTCAGCAGTTTCTTCGACCGAGCATCACCAATCGTTGTTTCAAGTGCGGGAGTTCCTGTCATTTTGCTTGCGAATGCCCACAGCCCAGGCAGCCAAACCATGGCCAGGACTCTAACCAGAACAATAAGAGCAAAGGAAGGAGGCAGACCCTTCAGGTCAAAGAAGGATGGATAAATTTCACCACCCTTGCAGAACTTCCTGAAGGAGCACCAGTGATGATGGGTACATTCTCTATCCATAACAAGCCTGTAGTTATATTGTTTGATTCTGGTGCATCTCATAGTTTCATTAGTGCAAAGTTTGGTGCAAAAGTAGGCTTGGACGTTTGTCACACAAAAAGGTCATATATGATATCAACACCGGGTGGAAAAATTGCTTCCAACCAAATAATAAGGCTTGTACCGGTAAAATTGGGTAGTAAAATCATCAACACGGACCTTGTTCTCTTACCCCTTGAAGGCATGGATATTATTTTGGGAATGAATTGGATGACCATGCATGGAGTTATACTGGACCTTTCTTCCTGGGCTGTTGAAATAAATTCACCTAGTCACAGAACCACTACCCTTTACCTACCTTTCCGGGAGTGCACGAATTCTTGTGCTTTCGTGATGGAAGGAATCAAGCTAGATGATATTCCAGTGGTATGCGAGTATGCCGATGTTTTTCCGGATGATTTACCAGGAATGCCACCAAATAGGGATATTGAGTTCGTTATTGAACTGCAACCAGGCACTGCACCTATCTCCAAAAGACCCTATAGGATGCCACCTAAGGAATTGGCCGAACTGAAAACACAACTCCAAGAACTACTGGACAAAGGTTTCATTCGTCCTAGCGCATCACCTTGGGGATGTCCAGCCCTATTTGTAAAGAAAAAGGAGGACAGTTTAAGATTATTTGTGGACTACCGACCTCTCAATGCGGTAACCGTTAAGAATAAATACCCACTTCCCCGCATCAACGTTCTCTTTGATCAATTATCTGGACCTAGAGTCTTCTCAAAGATTGATCTTTGATCGGGATATCATCAGATCAAGATTCGTCCATGCGATATTCCTAAGACCGCCTTTTCCACACGTTATGGACTATATGAATTCTTGGTCATGTCCTTTGGTCTCACCAATGCCCCTGCCTACTTCATGTATCTCATGAATTCGGTATTCATGCCCGAGCTCGACAAATTCATCGTAGTTTTCATTGACGACATCCTAATCAATTCCAAGAATGAGGAAGAGCACGCTGAGCACCTGCACATTATTCTTCAGCGTCTCAGAGACCATCAGCTCTATTCTAAATTTTCTAAGTGCGAATTCTGGTTGGATAGTGTGAAATTCTTGGGTCACACTATTTCCAGCAAAGGCATAGCCGTTGACCCCAGCAAGGTACAACAAGTGATGGATTGGAAACCTCCTACCTCTGTTCATCAGATTCGCAGTTTTTTTGGCTTAGCCGGTTACTATCGCCGTTACATTCCGGATTTCTCTAGGATTGCTAAGCCTATGACTGAACTATTGAAAAAGGGAGTAAAGTTTGTGTGGGATGAGAAATGCGAAGAAGCTTTCCACACTCTCAGAGAACGTTTGACTACAGCCCCTGTGTTAGCTCAACCAGATAACACAAAGCCGTTCGATGTTTACTGTGACGCATCTGGCACTGGTCTTGGTTGTGTGCTTATTCAAGAAAATCGAGTTATCGCCTATGCTTCACGAGCCCTTCGGCCCCATGAGCAGAATTATCCGACCCATGATCTCGAATTAGCAGCAGTCATTGATGCTCTAAAAATATGAAGCCATTATCTCATGGGCACTCATTGTAACCTCTACACCGATCAGAAGAGTCTCAAATATATCTTCACCCAAGCCGAATCTGAATATGAGACAAAGAAGATGGCTATAATTAATCAAGGATTATGATCTCGAGGTGCACTATCACCCTGGCAAGGCTAATGTAGTCCTGGATGCACTCAGCCGCAAGGCCCATTGCCATTGCCTATCAGTGGAAATCTATAATGAGATATTATGTTCGGAAATCAGGAAGCTTAATTTGGAAATGATTTCCCAAGGCACTCTGAATCACATCTCAGTCGAGCCCACTCTTCACGACTAGATCATCATGGCACAACTACACGATGAAGGAGTTAAGATCATCAAACAAAAACTCTCTCTAGGAGAAGAGAGATACAAATGTTTCCGCCAGGACCATAAGGGAGTTCTATGGTTCGAAAGTCGCATAGTCGTTCCAAAGAATCATGAGCTCCGTAAGAAAATTCTGGATGAGGCACACCTTAGGCAAAATTTTCGGTGGACTAGAATGAAAAGAGAAATCGCTAAATATGTCTCAGAATGCGACACCTACCAGAGAGTGAAAGCCAGCCACTTGAAAGTAGCCGGTACACTTCAACCTTTGCCTATACCCTCATGAAAATGGGAAGACATAAGTATGGATTTTATTGTTGGATTGCCAAGTACCGCGTAGAAACACGATTCCATATGGGTTATCGTTGATAGACTCACAAAGACGGCACATTTTCTTCCGGTACACACCACCTATACTGCCAAGAAATATGCCGAGATTTATCTCGACCGCATTCTTTGCCTACATGGAGTACCGAAGACTATTATTTCCGATCGTGGTACTCAGCTTGTAGCGCGCTTTTGGGAACAATTGCAAGCTTCTCTCGGTACTAAATTGATTCGAAGCTCAGCCTATCATCCTCAAACTGACGGACAAACTGAAAGAGTGAACCAAACTCTCGAAGACATGCTTAGAGCTTGCGTCATTCACTATGACAAGAGTTGGGACAAATGCCTATCCCTAGCAGAGTTCTCATATAACAATAGCTATCAAACGAGTTTGAAAATGGCACCATTTGAGGCCTTATACGGACAAAGGTGTCGAACCCCTTTGAGTTGGTCACAGACCGGAGAACGCAAAATATTTGGACTAGACTTGGTAATCGAGGCAGAAGAAAAAGTGAGAGTAATACAAGAAAACCTTAGAGCCGCACAATCCAGGCAAAAGAGCTATTTCGACAGAAGGAGAAAGCCACTGAAATTTGAAGTTGGTGACCACGTCTACCTTCGAGTTTCACAAACCAAGGGTGTCCAACGATTCGGAGTCAAAGGAAAACTATCTCCCCGTTATGTTGGTCAATACGAAATCATCGAGAGTTGTGGACCCGTAGCCTATAGAATTTGACTGTCCCCTCAGCTTGCAGCCATCCATGATGTCTTTCACGTATCTCAACTCAAGAAGTGTGTTCGAGTCCCTACCGAGGTTGTCGAACAACAAGAAATATCAGTAGAGCCCGACCTCTCCTATGTTGAGTACCCTATCAAAATCATGGATCAAAAAGAAAGGAGCACTAGGAGGAAAGTGATTAAAATGTACAAAATTCAATGGAATCATCACACTGAGGAAGAAGCCACATGGGAAACTGAAAACTATCTAAACCAAAATTTCCCTGGTTTTCTCAACTCCACCGAAATTTCAGGTGTTTAAATTAAGGAATAAGCCTCATTATCATAACACGATGCATAAATAACTAAGAAAAGTTTAAAGAAAACAAATTATAAATTGGTTTTGCCTTGAATTGAAAATAGTTGTGTATATGTGCGTAAGTACATGTACTTTAATCAAGCCGTTTAAAATAACTTCTAAACTACAACTCAAATGAACTTTGGTCTGAAACAAAACTTGTGTAACTTTTCTTTTTGAACAACTTTTGTGTTCAGAGATTTTTGAGTTGCAACACAAAAATTTGAGAAACGCTTGAAATTGCAAACCAGACCCTGCCTTTTCTTCTATTTACACTACAGACCCTTCTTCTCCGTCTCGCCCGACCCTCCGACGCGCAGCTGCTCGTCCGACCCTTTCACTCGCCCGACCCTCGCCCGCCGCGCAGTCGCCGCTGGCCACTTGGCCGGCGATGCCTGACAGCGCTAGGCTCCAAGCCAATGCCTGGCCGCGCCCGCACGCCGCGTTCCTCCCCAGTCCGCGCACGCCACGCGCGCGCCGGCGACGCGCGCCCCTGCTCGCCGCCCGCCGCGGCCAATGGGCAAGTCACGCCGTGCCTGTGTCTCCGCCGCGTCCCGCCAGTCGCCGCCCGGCAAGACAGCTGTTGCAGCTCGTCGCCCAACCCGCGCGCCGCGTGATCTCCTACTCCACACGCCAAATCCTCAGCGCCAAGTCCCCTGCCCGCGCCTGCCGCACGCCGCGCTGGCTCTGTTCGCCGCCCGCCGCGGCCAGTCACGCGCTTCCATCGTGCCGCCCGCGCCCTCGTCTCACAGTCCAAGTTTCGCCCTACTCCCGCCTCTCTGCTGCCTACAAAAGGCCGTACTAAGTCCCCCTCGCGTGCCCAAACACCAGAACGCCGCCGCCGCCACCATTACCGCCGTCGTGCCCAGCTCACCATGGAGCTCGCCTCTCCGGCCACCCCTTGCCAGAGTTGAGTCTCCCACCACCCCCACAGCACTCCACCGCCGCCGCTCCTGGCTGCTCCGTGGACGGCCCACGCCGAAGCTCCTCCGTCCCAGCCAAGCTTCAAAACGGGTTCCCCTCGACGCCGCGAAGCTCCTCGACCAGCCCACGCTCTCCCCTTCTCGCTGGAGCACCGTCGCCGATGCTTCGCCCCGCCGCCGCCCCTCTGCTCCACACCGACGAGCCACCTCCGACCAATCCCAACCCCGACCAAACCCATCCCAAGGTAACTCTCACCTCCCTAGATCTCCCCGACCCTTTTTCCCTCGCCGCCGACGAGCGCCCTCGCCGGAATCTGGCCAGCCGCCATGCTAGCACCGCTCAGGGACCCAATTGCATCGATTGCAATCTTTAAAAGTGTCCGCACGCAAGTTTCCAAGGACCCCTCTGTAAAGAAAGTTTAAACTTTTATTTCAAAAACAGCAAACTTGTAAAATTCATTTAAAATCATAGAAAAATCGAAAAAATGCAAACTCAACTGTTCTGGAATCTTTAGATGAAAATCTACAACTGTTGTTACATGCATTTCTTCAGTTGCTTGCTAAAACTTGCTATAAATTAAATGGAAGGCTTAATAGACTTTACATGTACCCCCTGTTGTAGACAAAGTCTAAACCTGAAAATTTAACAGTAGATTAGTTGCTTGATTTGTAGGCCAGTGTAAAAATATTAGGGCGAGAACCCATCTCTAGCTAAACCTCTTAATAAAACTTGTTTATGACATCAAGTAATAAAACTAATTTATAACTGCTGTTATATTGTGATTCGTGTGGTGAAACATTTCCAGAACTGTTGTATTAACGCCTAAATACCAAAGAAAAAGTTTAGAACCTTTTTCCTTTCTGTAACCTATTTATATAATTTTGTGGTAGGAAAATTGCACTAATTCCAATAATTAGTTTATGTGCTTGGAAAATGTTTCACTTTTCACTGTAGAACACATTAGAGTAACTCTTGCTGTGTAAAAAGTTTCATACACAGAAACCCTGTAAAACATCCTGTAGAACATAATCTTTATTAAACTAGGTGTAGCTTGTCCTATTTGTTATGCTTTGTATTTTGCACAGTAAAATCTGAAAAATGTACAATAACACATATATGGATAGATTAATCACCTGTAAACTTTTTGATGTCAATACTTGCATGGTTTGTCCTGTATAAAAATAACTAAGTTCTAGTAGTAGCTGTGTGTTACCTTTTTCATGATTTTTCTGCTGTGTGAAAATGTCTAAAATTTTTACAATGCTTTTGTCTCTGCATAATGTGCTCTAAATAAAAATATCATCACCAGAAGTTACCTAATCTAGAAGTTGTGATTAATCCATGTTGTGCTTAGGAAATTAAGTTCCAATATAACACAACCCCTTTTGTTTAATGAAGTTAATAATTAAGTTATACTCTATTAACAATTGCCCAAAGAAATCTTAACTAAGTGACTTCCCAACAAAATTGATGTTTTGTGGATTGCAACTTTGTTGTGAAGGAAAATAATCGTCTTATACCATCACTATAACTTACACCCTTGCATTCATATAGAATTGACTACTCTCACCGACGGAACGTACGAGCTGGTGACCGCGTCCGAGAGTGAGCAGCATGAAGCTCAAGTAAATCTAACTGAAACTCTCGAAGACCCAAGCCCAAGCTCGGACGAGCCCCAAGCTAGCTTTTCCCAAGAAGGCAAGCCCCGGAGCATGAACCCTATTTTTCCTAAACTTATGCAACTTATTACTCTATTTTACTTGTGCATAAACTTAGTTGATAGGAGTTGAATGAAAACTTAGTTGCATAAACTTAGGTACCCATGCTCTGAACACTAGATGTAATGTTCGATAGAATGCTATGCTAATAGGACTCAGTAAAAGTCGAGTGATTTCCTGTCACTCGCGAGAATTTAGGAGTTGAATGTATACAACATGCTGCAATCATAAGGTCGACGGGCGGGGCTATGGTATGATGTTTATGTTGATGATTGAGGCCCCGTCTGTTTAGTGAAAAATGCTAAGGCCGCAGTGTGTGGTAGTGGTGGTTAAGTCTTTGAACGTACTAACCACATGCCGAGAATATGGTAATCGGTAAGCTTAAGTACTGGATTGAACCGAGGCCGGAATATACTCCCCACTGCTTGACCCTTTTACCACATAGAGTAAGAAGAGGAACAATGATGATGATTAATCTTGTTGGATGCAAAATAATTCTTGCACCATGTATGATATTGGATAGTTGCTTACCTAGAATGGTTAAAGAAAGCTAGAACTTGGAGCTAAAATCTGAAAGTAAGGACCTACTTATATATGCTTTTCGGCAAAACAAACCCCTCAAGCCAAAAGCCATGCATGTCTAGGAGTCGGCTAAGTATATTCCACTAGTCGCGTAAGCCTTGCTGAGTATTAGTATACTCAGCCTTGTTTGTGGCTTGTTTTCAGGTGAAACGTTCGAGGACATGATTGCTAGTTAGACTTGGCCTTGTACCCTTCCTCCTGGTTGGTCGGTGGAATGGGATACGCCCCCGGCCAACGGTGATAATGCCGAGTGATGCCTCGTACGGGCTTCATCGAGACATCCGTATCGTCGAGTAGTTATTATTATTTTTCCGCTGCATTGAACTCTGAAGAACTCAATTATTTTGAACTCTGAAGTACCTTGTTTTACGAATTTGCACTCCATTGTAATAATAATTTATGATGAACCCTGTGGTGTAAAATTTGTGGAATGCTGTATACTCTGGGCTCACCTTCGTGTGAGTACATGTATGTGTGGTTTGGATCGGCAAAAACTGTGGTTGTATCGGGAGGTTACCCGACAGACCAGTGGATTATTCCGTTTGAAGTGCGAGTTAGCCCTGATTTCCCTTGTGGTGATGGTTAGCGCGCTTGAGCCGGATTAATTCAGGTGGTTCTGCCACATTGCAGCCATCCATGATGTCTTTCACGTATCTCAACTCAAGAAGTGTTTCCGAGTCCCTACCGAGGTTGTTGAACAATAGGAAATCTTAGTAGAGCCCGACCTCTCATATGTCGAGTATCCTATCAAAATCATGGATCAAAAAGAAAGAAGCACTAGGAGGAAAGTGATTAAAATGTACAAAATTCAATAGAATCATCACACTGAGGAAGAAGCCACATCGGAAACTGAAAGTTTTCTAAAACAGAATTTCTCAGGTTTTCTCAACTCCACCGAAGTTACACACCCTATCCAGACTAAGCCTATTGTCCGAATCTCGGGGCGAGATTCTTTTAAGGGGGGAAGGCTATGGCACCTCAGGTGTTTAAATTACAAAATAAGCCTCATTAGCTTTGCATGATGCATAAATAACTAAGAAAAATTTAAAGGAAGCGAATTATAAATTGGTTCTGCCTTGAATTGAAAATAGTTGTGTATATGTGCGTAAGTACATGTACTTTAATCAAGCCATTTAAAATAACTTCTAAACTACAACTCAAATGAACTTTGGCCTGAAACAAAACTTGTGTAACTTTTCTTTTTGAACAACTTTTGTGTTCAAGGATTTTTGAGTTACAACACAAAAATTTGAGAAACACTTGAAATTGCAACCCAGTCCCTACCTTTTCTTCTATTTTCACTGCAGACCCTTCTTCTCCGCCTCGCCCGACCCTCCGACGTGCAGCCGCTCGTCCGACCCTCGGCTTCGCCTGACCCTTTCACTCGCCCGACCCTCGGCTTCGCCCGACCCTTTCACTAGCCCGACCCTTTCGTTCGCCCAACCCTCGCTTCGCCCGACCCTCGCCCACCGCGCAGTCGCCGCAGGCCACTTGGCCGGCGATGCGTGATAGCGCTAGGCGCAAAGCCAATGCCTGGCCGCGCCCGCACGCGCGCCTGCACGCCGCGTTCCTGCCCACTCCGCGCACGCCACGCGCACGCCGGCAACGCGCGCCCCTGCTCGCCGCCCGCCGCGTCCCGCCAGTCGCCGCGCTCGCCGCCCGGCAAGACAGCTGTTGTAGCTCGTCGCCCAACCCGCACGCCGTGTGATCTCCCGCTCCCCACGCCAAATCCTCAGCGCCCAATCCCCTCTGCCCGCGCCCACCGCATGCCGCGCCGGCTCTGCTCGCCGCCCAACGTGGCTAGTCACGCGCTCCTGTCGTGTCACCCGTGCCCGCGTCTCACAGTCAAGTCCCGCCGTACTCCCGCCTCTCTGCTGCCTACAAAAGGCCGCACTGAGTCCCCCTCGCGCGCCCAGACACCAGAACGCCGCCGCCGCCACCATTACTGCCGTCGTGCCCAGCTCACCGTGGAGCTCACTTCTCTGGCCACCTCTTGCCAGAGCTGAGTCTTCCACCACCACCACAGCACCCCACCGCAGCTCTCCCCACCCATCGTCACCCAGAGTCGCCGGAGCACCGCCAGCGCCGCCCGCGCCGCCACCGCTCCTTGCTGCTCCGTGGACACCCACGCTGAAGCTCCTCCATCCCACACAAGCCTCGAAACGGGTTCCCTCAACGCTGCGAAGCTCCTCGACCAGCCCACGTCTCCCCTCCTGGCCGGAGCACCGTCGCCGACGCTCCGCCCCGCCGCCGCCCCTCTGCTCCGCGCCGACGAGCCACCTCCGGCCACCCCCAACCCCGACCAAGGCCATCCCGAGGTAGCTCTCACCTCCTTGGATCTCCTTGACCCTTTCCCCTCGCCGTCGATGAGCCCCCTCGCCGGAATCTGGACGGCCGCCGTGCCAGCGCCACCCAAGGACCCGATTGCAACGATTGAAATATTTAAAAGAGTCTGCACACAAGTTTCTAGGGGCATATCTGTAAACCTGTGTTTAAACTTTGATTTCAAAAACAGCAAACTTGTAAAATTCATATAAAATCGTAGAAACATCGGAAAAATACAAGCTCAACTGTTCTGGAATCTTTTAGATGAAAATCTACAACTTTTGTTACATGCATTTCTTCAGTTGCTTGCTAAATCTTCCTATAAATTAAATGGAAGGTTTAATAGACTTTAATTGTGCCCACCGTTGTAGACAAAGGCTAAAACTGAAAATTTAACAGTAGTTTGGTTGCCTGATTTGTAGGCCAGTGTAAAAATATTAGGGCCAGAACCCATCTCTAGCTAAACTTCTTAATAAAACTTGTTTATGACATGAAGTAATAAAACTAATTTGTAACTACTGTTATGTTGTGATTCAGGTGGTGAAACTTTTTCAGAGCTATTGTATTGATACCTAAATACCACAAAAAAAGTTTAGAACCTTTTTCCTTTCTGTAACCTAAGTATATAATTTTGTGGTAGGAGAAATGCACTAATTCAAATAATTAGTTTATGTGCTTGGAAAATGTTCAACTTTTTACTGTAGCATGCATTAGAGTAGCTCTTGCAGTATAAAAAGTTTCATACACAGAAACCCTGTAAAACATCGCGTAGAAATTAATCTTTATTAAACTAGGTGTAATTTGTCCTATTTATATTGCTTTGTATCTTGCACAGTAAAATCTGAATAATTTATAGTAGCACATATATGGATAGATTAATGCCTTGTAAAATTTTTGGTGTCAATACTTGCATCAGTTGTTCTATATAAAAATAACTATGTTCTAGCAGTAGCTGTGTATTACATTTTTCATGATTATTCTGCTATGTGAAAATGCTTGAAATTTTTGCAGTGCTTTTGTCTCTACATAATGTGCTCTAAATAAAAATATCATCAACAGAAGTTACCTAATCCAGAAGTTGTGTTTAATCCATGTTGTGCTTAGGAAATTAAGTTCCAATATAACACAACCCCTTTTGTTTAATGAAGTTAATAATTAAGCTATACTCTATTAACAATTGCCCAAAGAAATCTTAACTAAGTGACTTCCCAACAAAATTGATGTTTTGTGGATTGCAACTTTGTTGTGAAGGAAAATAATCGTCTTATACCATCACTATAACTTACACCCTTGCATTCATATAGAATTGACTACTCTCACCGATGGAACGTACGAGCTGGTGCCCGCGTCCGAGAGTGAGCAGCATGAAGCTCAAGTAAATCTAACTGAAGCTCTCGAAGACCCGAGCCCAAGCTCGGACGAGCCCCAAGCTAGCTTTTCCCAAGAAGGCAAGCCCCGGAGCATGAACCCTATTTTTCCTAAACTTATGCGACTTATTACTCTATTTTACTTGTGCATAAACTTAGTTGATAGGAGTTGAATGAAAACTTAGTTGCATAAACTTAGGTACCCATGCTCTGAACACTAGATGTAATGTTCGATAGAATGCTATGCTAATAGGACTCGGTAAAAGTCGAGTGATTTTCTGTCACTCGCGAGAATTTAGGAGTTGAATGTATACAACATGCTGCAATCATAAGGTCGACGGGCGGGGCTATGGTATGATGTTTATGTTGATGATTGAGGCCCCGTCTGTTTAGTGAAAAATGCTAAGGCCGCAGTGTGTGGTAGTGGTGGTTAAGTCTTTGAACGTACTAACCACATGCCGAGAATATGGTAATCGGTAAGCTTAAGTACTGGATTGAACCGAGGCCGGAATATACTCCCCACCGTCTTGAATTCGTTCACATCTAGCTAATGGCAAGTGCATGTGCCGCCATGGCTAGGCCATGGGGACGTGTAGTCGAGGGCGGTGGGCCTGTTCCGTGAAGCGGGAATTGAAGGGAGAAGTTGCACGTGTGACTCTTGGAGTAACCACGTGACATGTGTTTAGGTTTCCCTTGCAAGGGTAAGAATTTCGATTCGAATCGTCCGTTTCTCGCGGTTATTGAGACTGCTTGACCCTTTTACCAAATAGAGTAAGAAAAGGAACAATGATGATGATTAATCTTGTTGGATGCAAAATAATTCTTGCACCATGTATGATATTGGATAGTTGCTTACCTAGAATTGTTAAAGAAAGCTAGAACTTGGAGCTAAAATTTGAAATTAAGGACCTACTTATATATACTTTTCGGCAAAACAAGCCCCTCAAGCCAAAAGCCTTGCATGTCTAGGAGTCGGCTAAGTATATTCCACTAGTCGGGTAAGCCTTGCTGAGTATTAGTATACTCAGCCTTGCTTGTGGCTTGTTTTCAGGTGAAACTTTCGAGGATATGATCGCTAGTTTGTCTTGGCCTTGTACCCTTCCTCCTGGTTGGTCGGTGGAATGGGATACGCCCCCGGCCAACGGTGATAATGCCGAGTGATGTCTCGTACGGGCTTCATCGAGACATCCTGTATCGTCGAGTAGTTATCGTTTTTTTTTCCGCTGCATTTAACTCTGAAGAACTCATTTATTTTGAACTTTGAAGTACCTTGTATTACGAATTTGAACTCCGTTGTAATAACAATCTGTGATGAACCTATGTTGTATAATTTGTGGAATGTTGTATCCTCTGGGCTCACCTTCGTGTGAGTACATGTATGTGTGGTTTCGATCGGCAAAAATCGTGGTTGTATCGGGAGGTTACCCGACAGACCAGTGGATGATTCCGTTGAAGTGCGAGTTAGCCCTGATTGCCCTTGTGGTGATGGTTAGCGCGCTTGAGCCGGATTAATTCAGGTGGTTCTGCCACACATATCCTTGGCATGTGGTTAGTACGTTCAAAAACTTAACCACCACTACCACACACTGCGACCTTAGAATTTTCGCTAAACAGACGGGACCTCAATCATCAAGAGGAATATTGACCTTATGATTCCAGCATAAGTAAAACAAGCACTCCTATATCTCGCGAGTGACAGGAAATCACTCGACTTTTACCGCAGTCCTATTAGCATGGCAATCTAGCGACCAACACAGACTAGTGTTCATATCATAGGTACTAGGATTATGCAACTAGGGTTTCAATCAACTCCTACAAACTTAATGCACAATACCATATATATAAATAAAAGTTGCATAAGTTTAAAAGTAGGGGTTATGCTCTGGGGCTTGCCTTCCTGAGCAAAGCTAGCTGTGGGCTCTTCCGAACTTTGGTTCGGGTCTTCAACAACTTCAGTTAGATTAACTTGAGCTTCACGCTGCTCACTCTTGGACTCTGGCACCAGCTCATAGGTTCTGTTGGCGAGAGTCGTCGATTCTATATGAATGCATATGTATGAGTGGTTTTAATTGTACAAGATAAATAACTTATTTCTTTATAAAGATGTAATTCAACAAAACTCAAGTTAAGTTGTAAAGCACTTCATTTTCTTTTCCTTGGGCAATCATTTATCGAGTACTTATTTGGATAACTAACTTCATTAAGTAAGTGAGTGGTTTTGTCATTTCATAAATGGTCATTATCAAAAGTAAGCATGGATTAAACAAAACTACTCATAGAGACAGTTTCTGGGGTTGAGATTTTTATGCAGATCACATTACTTAACTACAAACTCACTGTAAAATTTCCAGCTATTTTCATTCAGCAGATTAATCATGAAAAATACATTAAACAGCTACTGCTAGGATCAAGATCTATTTATACAGAAGAAACCATGCAAAAACTGGTGCTCAACATCTTATTGAGTACTCCTAAACTTATGGTGAGCCTATTATAAATTTTTCAGGTTTTAATATGCAAGATACAGGGCATAGAAAATAAGTCAAGATACATCTACATTAATCAAGAATTATTTCTACTGGTAGTTCCACAAAGTTTCTGAGTCTCAAACTTTTCCAACATGATAATCTACTCAAAGGTAGTCTCTGGTTAAAATTTCTTATTTTTCTAAGCACCAGGACTAGTTACTTTGATTTATGCATCAAGATTACTCTTCTTTAAAAGTTTCAACCCTAACATATCAGTAGAACAACATGAACAAATATCTCTAGCAAAATAGCATATCAAATAAGCTCCCACAAGAACTACTCGTAGAGACATGTTCTGGTCTTGAAAGTTTTACACAAGTCTTAAGAAGCAGAGACTAGCTTACAGTCCAAAAATCATTCACACTACTATCCTAGATCAAGAGGTACATTTATGAACTATTTAAAATAAGATTAATTTTAGATCAAGTTTTAGTTTGTAACTAGTCATCCATCTGTGCAAAAGTAGTCGGGTTCATCAAGAGGGTCACAACAAATTTTAATTTGCATTTTTCTCATTTTTCTTTGATTTTAGATTGATTTTACATTTGACACCCTTTTGAAAACAAAAAACACCCGGGTTCTCACAGATAGGTCCCTGGATCTAGCAGAAAGGACCCTAAAAATATATTGGCGATTGCAATGTAGTCCCTGGGCGGGGCTGGGCTGTTCCCAGCCAAAATCCGGCGAGGAAACTAGTCGGCGGCGAAAGAAAAGTGTTGGGGAGCACGAGGAGGTCGAGGGGAACCTGTTGGTGTGTTCGGTTGGGGCTGGGGTGGGGAAGTCAGGGAGAACCAGCAGATTGGAGGGCGACCCGTTTAGAGCTTCGGCTTGGGCGGAGGAGGAGTGGAAAGTGGGGCTCGACGGCGAGGTCGAGTGGCGGCGTTAATGGCGGGGTGGTGATGGTTCTCGGGCGTGTGTGAGCAGGGGCTCAGTGCAGCCCCTTTTATAGGCGCACAGGGTGAGGAGGAGGAGCTGAGCGCGACACAACGGAGGGAGGCGTAGCCGGGACAAGGTCGCGGCAAGGGCGCGGCATCACCGGCGCGTCGTGGCTTGGCCGTCAGGAATCGACAGCCGCGTGGCGCGCGTGAGCTGGTAGGGGCGGGATACGGGGAGGGGCAAATAGCCGGTAGCAGGGCCGGTCGGTGGCTGGTCAGAGCCCGTTGGGGGTCGCGCCTTGGCGCGGCTCGCTGGCGTAGGGATGCCCTGCCGCGTGTCAGTGCTTCTCTACCGGCCGGGGCAGAGCAGGGGAGGGGAGAGAAGACAAAGGGAGGGAGGGAGAAAAGGACCGGGATTCAAATTAAATTTTCTCAAAATTTCAAACCAAAACTTGAAAAACTCTAAATACGAAAGTTGCAGGGAATTTGAAAATCTACAACTTCTGTTTTAGCCCAAAGTTCATTTGAGCCACGGTTTAAAAGTTATTTTAAATTCAGGACTACTAGGATTTGAATTACTAGTCATTTCTTGTGTTAAATTTTTAGTTTTGCAAATGGTGCTTGAAGTGCACTCTGTAAGGTACTAAAATATGAGTGTGTTTTTATACTACATTTGTCATGAAATGTGGAGCATAAAAATTTATAAACACAAAAGAACAAATTGCATTGGAAGGGCACGAGTCCTTCAAGCTACCCGGCTCAGCCCACCCCTTTTGCGCCTCCATCTTGGTAGAGCGGGCCAGGGCATTGGAAGGGCACGAGTCCTCCAAGCTACCCAGCTCAGCCCACCTTTCTTCGCCTACGATCTTGGTAGGGCGCGCCTGGGCATAGGAAGGGCACGAGTCCTGCAAGCTACCGGGCTCAGCCCACCTTTCTTCGCCTACGGTCTTGGTAGGGCGAGCCAGGGCATTGGAAGGGCATGAGTCCTCCAAGCTACCCGGCTCAGCCCACCTTTCTTCGCCTACGATCTTGGTAGGGCAGGCTCGGGTCTCGGAAGGGCACAAGTCCTCCAAGCTACCCGGCTTAGCCGACCTTTTTTCGCGCCACAATCTTGGCAGGGCAGGCCAGGGTATCGGAAGGGCATGGAGCCCTCCAAACTACACGGCTTAGCCCACCCTTTTTGCACTACCAACCTCGACAGCTTGCCGGGCCTAGCACCGCTCCAAGCAGGCATGACCCTCAACTCCTCGACGACTACCTCACCATCGCCAGGGCACTCGGCGACCCACCGACGACTACTTCAACTACACAACTAAGTCGGGAGCGGGACTCACACCACCAATGACTAGTTGGAATTGATTCCAACTAGTCGGGATCATCAACAAACCAGAGCAGCTTCATCAATAAGCGACATGACTTCATCGACAATCACCAACGAATCAAGATCGCCAATCACCTACGAGAAGACTGAGCCCCGATTCAAGGTGGTTTTACGGAGATCTTTAGGGAACTTGTTTAACCATTGTCTCAAGTTTTTTCTCGACACAAGGGGTTTTTTCTCAAAGAATTCATTCAACCACTCGATCAGGGGATCAAGGAGTTTACCCAAAACAAGGCATATTCAATCATCCTTACTTCAGCGCCGTACGAACTGTCTTGGCCCGCCTAAGGTACTCCTTCGAGCTAACTGAGACATCTTCGCATGGGAACTTGTGACTTGTCTTGGCCAGCCCAAGGAGTTTCTTTGGGCTATCCGAGTCATCCTTGCTCAATGACTACATCTATAACAACGCACGTACAGGATTGCGTTGTCCCTTCCTTTGGGCCAACCGAGACATCTTTGGATGGCAACACACGGCTTGTCTTGGCCCGCCCAAGGCACTGATCAAGATCAGGTGCAGGACCTCATCATCAACCCCTTCGGGGCAACCGTGATGTTTTCACAAGTCCTCCAAGCTACCCGGCTTAGCCGACCTTTTTTCGCGCCACAATCTTGGCAGGGCAGGCCAGGGTATCGGAAGGGCATGGAGCCCTCCAAACTACACGGCTTAGCCCACCCTTTTTGCACTACCAACCTCGACAGCTTGCCGGGCCTAGCACCGCTCCAAGCAGGCATGACCCTCAACTCCTCGACGACTACCTCACCATCGCCAGGGCACTCGGCGACCCACCGACGACTACTTCAACTACACAACTAAGTCGGGAGCGGGACTCACACCACCAATGACTAGTTGGAATTGATTCCAACTAGTCGGGATCATCAACAAACCAGAGCAGCTTCATCAATAAGCGACATGACTTCATCGACAATCACCAACGAATCAAGATCGCCAATCACCTACGAGAAGACTGAGCCCCGATTCAAGGTGGTTTTACGGAGATCTTTAGGGAACTTGTTTAACCATTGTCTCAAGTTTTTTCTCGACACAAGGGGTTTTTTCTCAAAGAATTCATTCAACCACTCGATCAGGGGATCAAGGAGTTTACCCAAAACAAGGCATATTCAATCATCCTTACTTCAGCGCCGTACGAACTGTCTTGGCCCGCCTAAGGTACTCCTTCGAGCTAACTGAGACATCTTCGCATGGGAACTTGTGACTTGTCTTGGCCAGCCCAAGGAGTTTCTTTGGGCTATCCGAGTCATCCTTGCTCAATGACTACATCTATAACAACGCACGTACAGGATTGCGTTGTCCCTTCCTTTGGGCCAACCGAGACATCTTTGGATGGCAACACACGGCTTGTCTTGGCCCGCCCAAGGCACTGATCAAGATCAGGTGCAGGACCTCATCATCAACCCCTTCGGGGCAACCGTGATGTTTTCACAAGTCAACATGTGAATTCTTATGGTCTGCCCAAGGATACGACTGAAGCTACCAGCAAGATTCATCTCTCCTGCGCTAATTGACTTCCAGTCACCTTTACATACTTCCAGTATAACTCCGTTTACTGGTTCACAACTGGTATACGTGCGAGTTTACTGAAGGGGTCTTGCTCCCACACTTCCAGTAATATACTACTAGTTTCTGACTGGTATGTTATGTTACTGAAGGGGCATCGCCCCCAGACTTCCAGTAAAACTCCGTTTTACTAGTTCTTGACTAGTACTACGCGTAGTATACTGAAGGAGCATCGCTCCCATGTTTCCAGTAATACTCCGTTTTACTAGTTCTCGACTAGTACTACGCGTAGTGTACTAAAAGGGCATCGCTCCCATACTTCCAGTAACACTCTATTTTACTAGTTCTCGACTAGTACTACGCATAGTCTACTGAAGGGGCCTCGCTCCCATACTTCCAGTAACACTCCATTTTACTAGTTCTTGACTAGTACTAACCGTAGTCTACTGAAAGTGCCTCGCTCTCATACTTCTAGTATGACTCCATTTTACTAGTTCTCGACTAGTACTACGCGTAGTTTACTGAAGGGGCATCGCTCCCATATTTCCAGTAACGCTCCATTTACTAGTTACTGCCAGACCCGGGCACACGAGATTGGCCACATGGCACACTTCACCTAGGATACGAGATGGGACATGGCCCACGCCCTACATCTATTCTAACTACTTGTAATGCAGTAGGATTAGTTGTACAGTAGTTAGACTAGTCGGACACGGCAGGAGACTACCCAAGAAGTACTCGGATAGGACTCTTTGGCTTGTACCCGACTAGAATTCCCATGAAAACCTGTCCCCCGGGCTATATAAGGGCGGACAAGGACCTCCTCGGGGACAATCACCATCAAAGGAAATACAAACCACACAGGACGTAGGGCATTACACTCTCGGTGGCACGAACTAGAATAAAACTTTGTGTTCCTTTGCACCTTTGAGTTCCTGATCTCGTCGACACCCAATCAATCAAACTCACCACCTCGGGGGTATCCCTCGGTGGGTGTGGTGGTAAAACACTGACAGCTGGCGCGCCAGGTAGTGGGGCTCATCGAAGATCCACCGGAGAACTCGATGGCATCATTCAACTTCACCAGCGCTGTGCTCGACGAGGGCACGACTTTCATCTTCGGCTCTTGGATCTGCATCGCCGATGGTTTGAGAGGCTTCAACAGCCACCTAGCCAACTCCAAGCAGCCGGAGGCTACTCCACCAACTACAAGTAGCAACCTTAACGACTTCATCGACAACCTCGACAACTCGCTGCTTCCTGATCTGGCCGAGCAGATCGAAAAGATGTCCGTTTTTAAAATGACTTCAACTCGAGATGTGACGGATCTACTTGACTCGAATCCAAACCGATCCAACAAGACCTCAAAATCCGATTCCCTCTCCAACTTGGAGATGGAGATGGATTTGGAACTGCTACTCCAAATCGAGGACGTAGGTGCAACTGCCAGCCGGGAGGCCCCCGTTCTCGACTCCTACTCGGATTCTGACAACGAGCACTCCACGTACGGTACGACATCTTCAAGCCAGATCCGAAAAGGACTCGGAGCGAAGGGAGCCGCCACCCATTGGGCGGCCCCCAACCTAAAAAACCACTCGCAACCCGACGGCCACACCGAAACCTTTTCAGGTACCTCTCTAGGTTTAACTATTACTACAACGCCACAAGGATGTTTCGTGTATTGGAAGGGCTTCGAGCCCTCCGAACTACTCGATTACGAATCTCGCCTTGTGGCCTTCATGCAAGAACTACCCTTCCAAGAGGGTAGACCTCTCTCGCCTATCGCGGAAGAAGGAGAGAGTAGCATAGAGCTACTCGAATACAACCTTAAGGCTAACCACTCGCCAGATCGACAAGTCTGCATGGCTTTCCTCCGCCACGCGGAAGAAGACGAGTTGGGCACTCAGAACGAAAATGAACAACTCATGGATGTTTCAGCCGACGAGCCCACAGCAGACGCCCCTTAAGATGAAGACGAGGAGCACCGGAGGATCCGGCGGGTAAAGAATGCCAGGCGCGCTCAACGTAGGCGTAACGCGCAGAACCGCGCCCGCGGACCAAGGGATGTCACCAACGCCTTTGCAGCAGTCGCGGATTGCGAGTACCGTACGCTGATCGGCGCCATGACAGAGGCAGCACTCTTAGCCCAACAACTCCCATCTAACCTCCAGATTCAAAGGTTGCAGTACCTGACTCAGCGCGTGCTCGTGCAACTCGACGGGCAACATCCAGTGTCATCCACTCGGAATCAGCTCTCGAGGTCTGAGCAACAAGGGGATACCGCGCTGGTCAGTCGCACTCCTGGAGGGGAGGCGAAGGGATTCGGAGGAACGACAACCGCCAACGCAATGAGGGCGACCCGTCCGCGCGTGGCAACAACGAATAGGAAGTACAACAACCCCCTCGCAGCTAGCGTGGGGCAAGGCACCACGACCAAGATCCAGTCGGGGCCAACCTCCAGGACGCTCCCAAGGTCGACCTCAGGCAGAAAATCAATGAGGGCCATGACGCGCGGCTTGTTACTGAAGCAAGGAGAAGGGACCATCCCGGCAGGTACCTCGACGATGATGACAACGACCGTTTCCCCACCTTACCACCAGCATCACCGACAAGTCCTACCCTAAGGACTTCAAACCAATCGGAATCCCCAAATATGATGGTAAGCAGGACCCACGCCAGTGGCTTCGTTGCTATTCCGTCTCTATTGAAGTTTCAGGGGGCTCAAACTCTACGAAAGCACTCTACTTCCCGGTGGCCCTAGAGCCCGCACCTCTCACGTGGCTTGAAAGCCTCAAGCCAAACTCCATCGACTCGTGGGACGACCTCAAGCAGGCTTTCATCGACAACTTCCATGGGTCCATGATCAGGGCAAGCACTCGCCACGACTTGTCCTAGGTGAAGCAGGAGATGAACGAGACCCTGAGGTCTTACACATGATGTTTCTTTGAGACGTGCGCCACCATCGCCAACATCACCGATGAGGATGTCATCCGCTATTTCCAACACGGCCTCTTCTCGAAGAACACGTACCACGACTTCGGGCGCAACCGCCCGACTACTGCTGCGGAGCTGCGTGACATGATGGCAAGATGGGCTGACCAGGAGGACGAGGAAAACGACCGCTTCCCCAAATGCAACCACGACAAACAAGGCAATGGCAACGGCCACTTCGACAAAAGCCAGCGGAACCACTCGGGGAACCCCGAAAGTGCAAGCCAGACCATGAGGTTGCGGCTGTCGAGCGCAACCCTCGTGACAAGAAGTCGGGGAACAACCAGTCGGAATACGGGCAAGTCTTGCACAAGCAATGCCCGATACACCCGAAGTCGCGTCACCTTCGAGTGCGTCACCATACGCAAATCACTCAATGCTCCACCCCTCAATCAAGCCGGAAAGCGAAAGGACAAGGAGGATGATGAAGAAGAATGTGACAAGTCGGGAGCCCAAGATTTTCAGGATCCGAGGAACATGGTCAACGTCATCTTCGGCGGAGACGGTGGGTTCCCCTCGAAACGCGCGTAGAAGCTAACCATAAGCGAAATTCTCTCTGTGGAGCCAACCACGACAAGGCTCTTGAGATACAGCGAGGTCCCGATCTCTTTTTCTAGGGAGGATCAATGGACCAGCTTCTGCGAGCTGGGAAAATTCCCTATCGTGGTGGGCTCGCAGCTCACCCGAGTACTCATTGACGGCAGAAACGAACTCAATCTGCTCTTCGCGAGTACCCTCAAGAAGATGAGACTGGACATCTCAATGATGCTCACTCCCAGCAAGGCCCCCTTCTACGGGATCATCCCAGGCAATGCGGCTACACCACTCGGGTCAGTGGTCCTGCCAGATACCTTCGGGACCAAAGACAATCACCGCACCGAGTATATCAAGCTCGAGGTGGCAGATTTCCAACTAGCGGCCAAGCTAGTCGAGGGTTATGACTAACCCCAGCGATGTCGACATCAAGACAATCTAGCTATAGGAAGGCGACCCGTCCAAGACTGCTCTAATTGGAGGCGGCCTAGGTGACAAATAGGAAAGCGCGCTCGTAAGCTTCCTTAGGGGCAACCGTGACATATTCACGTGGAAACCAGCGGATATGCCAGGGGTTCCCAAGGAGTTGATCGAGTATTGCCTAAAAGTCAACCCTAAGGCCACTCCGAAGAAGCAACGACTACGTTAATTTGCCCCCGACAAGAGGGAGGCTATCAAGAAAGAGTTAGCAAAATTACTCGCGGCTGGTTTTATTAAAGAAGTTTACCACCCAGAGTGGCTTGCTAACCATGTACTTGTACCGAAAAAGAATAATAATGAATGGAGGATGTGTGTGGATTATACTAATCTCAATAAACACTACCCGAAGGATCCCTTGGCGCTCCCACGCATCGATCAAGTCATCGACTCCACGACTGGCTGCGTTTTGCTCTCCTTCCTCGACTGCTACTCGGGCTATCACCCCTTATGGAGCATATGCTTATACTACAATATCTTTTGGGTTAAAGAATGTAGGAGCCACCTATCAATGGGCCATCCAAATGTGCCTTGCAGATCAACTTCACCGCAACGTTGAGGCTTACGTGGATGATGTGGTCATCAAGACCGGATCCCACGACAAGTTCATCACTGACCTTGAGGAGACCTTCAACAGCTTGCGACAGTTTCGGTGGAAGCTCAACCCGACAAAGTGCGTCTTTGGTGTGCCTTAAGGCAGACTACTCGAGTTCATTGTCAGTCACTACGGGATCGAAGCAAATCCAGAAAAGATCAACGCCATCACAGCCATGGATTCTCCAAAGATGATCAAGGACGTCCAGAAGCTCACTGGCTGCATGGCAGCTTTGAATCGACTCATCTCCCGACTGGGAGAAAGGGGACTACCCTTCTTCAAATTACTCAAGCGCTACGACAAGTTCCAATGGACCGAGGAGGCAAACCAAGCGCTGCAACATCTCAAGCACCATTTGCAGTGGCCCCCCATCCTGACGGCTCCCCAACTAGGCGAGAATCTGCTACTCTACATTGTCGCGACTACTCATGTCGTCAGCACGGCAATCGTGGTGGAACGACAGGAAGAAGGCCACGCCTTTGGGGTGCAGCGACCGGTTTACTTCATCAGCGAAGTCCTCTCTGAATCCAAGGTTCGTTACCCGACGATTAAAAAAGTTCTTTATGGTATCCTCATCACTTCCAGGAAGCTTCGCCACTACTTCGATGCATACAATATCCTGGTAGTCTCCGACTTCCCATTGGCCGATATCCTCCACAATCGGGACGCTACAGGGCGCATCTCCAAGTGGGCGGTGGAGCTGGGAGCCCTCACACTCGACTCCAAGCCTCGGACAGCCATTAAGTCACAAGCACTAGTTGATTTCATGGCTGAGTGGCGTGAAAACCAAGTGGAAGCCCCAACCAATCAGCCGGAGCATTGGGTCATGTACTTCGACAATTCTCTCAAGCTGGCGGCGGTGGTGCGGGAGTACTTTTCATCAGTCCGAGAGGAGAACAGCTCTAGTACGTGTTTCAAATTCTATTCGAGGTCTCCAACAACGAGGCCGAGTATGAGGCACTCCTGCATGGCCTACGCTTGGCAATCTCCCTCGGCATCAAGCGATTACTAGTCTATGGCGACTCCTTACTGGTGGTTCAACAAGTCAATAAGGAGTGGGACATCAACAAGGACACCATGGACGCCTATGTCATGGAAATACGCAAGCTCGAGAAAAAGTTCTCGGGGCTAGAGATTCATCATGTGGTTCGCGACAACAATGTGGGCGCAGACGTGCTCTCCAAATTGGGTTCTAATCGTGCTAACGTCCCACCGGGAGTATTCGTTCACGAGTTGCATCAACCTTCCATCAGGGCACTAGACTCAAGTTCCATCGTTCAGGGTCCTATGGAACCCGATCGAGAGGTCTTGATGATCGAGGTCGACTTGAGGGTGGCCTTCATCGACTACATCCAGGAGCACAAACTACCCCCCGGCATCGACCCAAAAAGCACTCAAGCTACTCGCATCCTACGACGTAGCAAAGGGTATGTTCTAGTCGGAGGCAACTTGTACAAGCGTGGATCGGCTTCAAGCATACTCATGAAGTAAGTCCTCACGGAGGAGGGCAAAGAAATACTCCAAGAGATTCACGAAGGCGTATGCGGGAACCATGCTGCTTCTCGGACACTAGTCGGTAAGGCATTTTGCTTTGGTTTCTACTGGCCGACTGCTTTGGCAGACGCCAAAGCACTCATTCGTCGGTGTACCAACTGCGAATTCTTTGGCAAGCAGCCCCATCTTCCAGCTCATAACCTTATCACCATACCACCTTCATGGCTGTTTGCATGCTAGGGCTTGGACATGATTGGACCCCTTTCAACTGCGCCAGGAGGTTTCACACATGTGTTGGTGGCCATCGACAAGTTTACCAAGTGGATCGAGTACAAGCCAATTGCAACGCCAAGTGTTGATCGAGTGGTTACTTTCATCTGCGACGTCTTACACCACTTTGGCTTTCCCAAGACAATTATCACAGATTTGGGGTCAATTTCCACTCGCATGAGTTCTGGGACTTCTGTGAACGCAGCTCCATTGAAGTCAAATATGTTTCGGTGGCTCATCTGCGGGATAATGGCCAGGTTGAGTGCACCAATGGCTTGATTCTTGATGGACTGAAGAAAAGACTTTATGATGAGAACATCAAAAAGGGCGGCAAATGGATCAATGAGATCACATCAGTAGTCTGGGGGCTTCGCACACAACAAGGCAAAGCCACACGCCAGTCACCTTTCTTTCTCGTATATGGATCTGAGGCCATATTACCAACTGATGTGATGTGGAAATCCCCACGACTGGAAATGTTTGACGAAGGCGAGGCCGACGATGCACGACGACTCAGGAACGTTCAACGACGCTCCTTCAATGTTGGAGACATGGTTCTTCGACGAATCCAGGATGATACTGGTCTGCACAAGCTTAATTAAATATGGGAAGGACCTTTTATTGTGCACAAGGTCACAGGCCTTGGATCTTATCGCTTGCCATACTCGGACGGCCAGGAGGTACCAAACTCATGGAATATTGAACACCTGCGTCGATTTCATCCTTAAATCAACTAGGGCTATCATATATCGGTGCCAATAAGTTGATTGTACCAGTACAACTCCATTATACCGGTTTACGACTGGTACTACGCGCAAGTTTACTGAAGGGGCCTCGCTCCCATACTTCCAGTACCTAATTACTACTGCATGACTAGTATTTTGGGTTTCTAAAGGGCCTTTGTGCTCATACTTCCAGTACAACTCCATTTTACTAGTTTACGACCGGTATCATGTGCAAGTTTGCTGAAGGGGCCTCGCTCCTATATTTTCCAGTAACATATTACTTGTTTTTGACTTGTACACTATGTTATTGAAGGGGTCTTGCTCCCATGACAAGAATCTTACTTGTTTACGACTGGTCCCATACCAGTTCATCTATTTCAACTACTTGTCTTGACTACAATCCTAGTCGAGATCGATTCTGACTAGATGGCTTCATTGATCGCTCATGCACTACGCGGCTATTTGCTCTACGCTTGGGCCCGGGGGCTAACGCCACCTTTCTGCAACGACTACTTTATGCCCCTGGCTCGGGGGCTTGATGTGACAAGGCTCTCAGCTTGCCTTCAACAGCAGTCCACATGCTTCCCTGCTGGATACCGCACGATTATTCAACAAATACCCGAACCAAGAGGCTTTTCAAGATTTATCTTGGGTGTATGTTTGTTAACCATTATTTCAGGGACTTTATTTCGAAATAAGAGGTTCGCTCAATTTATCACCCAGAGGTCTTGTTTAGTCATTGGATCATAGAACAAAGATTGGTTTGAGAGGTAATCTTAGGCGTCTGTCGGGGATGTTATTTGTTTCACCATCTTTTCAGGGAACTCATCCCGAAAAGAGAGGTTTTCAAATTTACTACTCCAATTTGCCTACGTTTACCATCAAATCTTCACTATAATATTGCATGCCATGATTCTTTGGACCCTTTATTCCAAAACTTAGGGATTTGGATTCAAAGCTCGGGGGCTGCGGGACACGTGTCATCAGTGGCTTATTTGTCAAAACTGCCGGAAGATAAGGACAGAAAGACACAAAGATTCAAACTGACCCTCAGCCTGATTCTAAGGCTCGAGGGCTACTCCATATAATGAACACTGGGCAACAACTCGGGGCATGAGCACCTCACAGCCTCGATGCTGCCAAGAGAAGTACTCCAAGGGAACATTCAAGATGGAGTTCACGATAACTCAAAGATGCCTTCAAAAGTACTCGACGTTTGCGCTACTCGGCTACGAAGAGCTCGGGGGCTTGTCAGACCCGGGCACACGGGACTGGCCACGTGGCACACTTGACCTAGGATACGGGATGGGACATGGCCCACGCTCTACATCTATTGTAACTACTTGTAATGCAGTAGGATTACTTGTACAGTAGTTAGATTAGTCGAACATGGCACGAGACTACCCGGGAAGTACTCGGATAGGACTCTTTGGCTTGTACCCGACTAGGATTCCATTGAAAACCTATCCCCCGGGCTATATAAGGGCGCACAGGGACCCCCTCGGGGAAAATCACCATCAAAGGCAATAGTAACCAAACAGGACGTAGGGTATTACGCTCTCGGCGGCCCGAACCTGTCTAAAACCCTGTGTTCCTTTGCACCTTCGAGTTCCTGATCTTGGCGACACCCAACCAATAACATTCACCACCTCGGGGGTATCCCTCGGTGGGCGTGGCTGTAAAACACCAACAGTTACCGACTAGTACTACGCGTAGTTTACTGAAGGGCTCTTGCTCCCAGACTTCCAGTAAAACTCTGTGTTACTAGTTCTCGACTAGTACTACGCGTAGTCTACTGAAGGGGCCTCGCTCCCATATTTCCAGTATAACTCCGTTTTACTAGTTTTGGACTACTACTACGCGTAGTGTACTGAAGGGGCATCGCTCCCATATTTCCAGTATAACTTTGTTTTACTAGTTTTCGACTAGTACTACGCATAGTTTACTGAAGAGGCCTCGCTCCCATACTTCCACTAATGTTATGATTACTAGTTACCAACTAGTATTCTATGTTACTGAAGGGGTTTTTCCCATACTTCCAGTAACGTTCAGACTACTAGCCTCCGACTAGTGCTCTATGTTACTGACGGGGCCTCACTCCCATACTTTCAATATTTCTCCGATTACTAGTTTTCAACTAGTTATACATGGAGTTTATTGCAAGGGCAACGCTCCCAACACGGTTTCATTTTTATCATTTACAACATACTTTTATGTTTACCTTGCAGGGGACCAGATCTGGACCGTGCTGCTGGGCGAGTCAGATTCAACTCGAATTAGTTGACTTCATCAACATTCGCCAATGACTACTCTGATTTCGCGAGAACGCTCGACTACATGTCGCTGACTACAACGACTACTCGTCGGATTCGACTCCGACTAGTTGGGTTCATCAACAACCATCGGCGACTACTGGACTTCGTGAAGAATGCACGGCGACACGCTGGCGACTACTTTGACTACTCGTTTTGCCTACAAGCTAGTCGGAATCGACTCTGCTCGGTGATACGCTGGCGACTGCTTCAAAACTAGTCGGAATCGACTCCGACTAGCCTACGTCATCGTTAGTTCAAGATTCAGCAGCAACTTGGCCAATATCTAGGCTTGGGGGCTTGCGCCACTGACTCCTAGGCATATCCTATGCGACTCATCTAGCTCCCAGGCTCGAGGGCTGGATACGACACGGCTCTCAGCAATGAAGTTTGCATGCCATGATTCTTTGGACCCTTTATTCCAAAACTTGGGGATTTGGATTCAAGGCTCGGGGGCTGCGGGACACGTGTCGTCAGCAACTTATTTTTCAAATCTGTTGGAAGATAAGGATAGAAGACTTAAGATTGAATTGACCCTCAGCATGATTGTATGAGTCAACCTAAGGCTCGGGGGCTACTCCATATGGAGTGCGAGTTTAATCGCACCCCATATAAAAGAAGACAACTACTCGGGGCATGAGCACCTCACAGCCTCGATGCAGTCAAGGAAGTACTCAGAGGACAGCTTCAGGATAAAGTTCGGGAGAACTCAAAGATGCCTTTAGAAGTACTCGGACGCCTGCAGTACTCGGCTACGAAGAACTCGGGGGCTTGTCAGAAGTACGGGACTGTACACGTGGCATACTTTTCCTTGGATAAGGGTTGGGACATGGCCCACGCCCTACATTTGTGAAACTACTTGTAGCCTAGTAGAACTACTCTTACAGAAGTAAAACTAGTTGGATACAGTAGGGAACTACCAGAAAAGTAGTCGGGCAGGACTCTAGGGCATGTATCCGACTAGGATTTCCATGTAAATCTAACCCCCCAGAATATATAAGGGCGGATAGGACCTTGTCAGGGACAATCACCCAGGAGATCACCCAGGGAAACACCTAGGAGATCACCCAGTCACCATCAAAGGCAATACAATCTACAGAGGACGTAGGGTATTATGCTCTCGAAGGCCCGAGCTTGTCTAACCTTGTGTTCCTTGCACCTTCGAGTTCCTGATCTCGGTGACACCCTAACTACAAACTCACCACCTCAGGGGTATCCCTTGGTGGGCGTGGCCGTAATACACCAACAGTATCCCTCAGTGGGCGTGGCGGTAAAAGACCGACAGCTAGCGCACCAGGTAGGGGTGTTCATCGAGCATCCATCAAAGAACTCGATGGCATCTTTCAGCTTCACCAGCACCGTACTCGATGAGGGCACAACTTTCATCTTCGGCTCCTGGATCTGCGTCGCGAACGGCTTGGTTGGCTTCAACAGCCACCTAGCCGACTGCAGGAAGCCGGAGGCCTCTACACCAACTCGACGCAGTGACCTCGTCGAGTTCATCGACAACCTCCCAGTAGATCGACAGGATGTCCGTTTTCAATGCGAATTCAACTCGTGCTGCACCAGAACTAGTCGGATCAGACTCAAATCAATCTGGGAGACTACAGAGTCCGAGTCCCTCTCCGACTTGGAGGAGGACTTATATCGTTTGCACAAACTCGAGGACGCAGGAGCCACTGCCTGTCGGGGGCCCCCCGATTTCAACAACTACTCTGACTCCAACGAAGAGTACCCATCGACTAGTACTACAATTTCAAGCCAGAGCAGAGGAGGACTCGAGGATGAGGGAGCCATCGCTTGTCGGGAGGCCCCCGTTCTCGACAACCACCCGCAACCTGATGACCACCCCAATCCTTTTCGGGTAGCCACCTGGGTTTGACCATAACATCTATGCAGCAAGGCCATTTCGTGTACTGGAAGGGCTTAGAGCCCTCTGAACTACTCGAATACGACTCCCGCCTTGTGGCCTTCACGCAGGAACTGCCCTCCCAGGAGGGTAAACCTCTCTCTCCCATCTCGGAAGAGGGAGACGGTAGCACAGAGCTACTCGAGTACAGCCATATGGATGAGAATTCGCCAGATCATCAAGTCTACATGGCTTCCCTTTGCAATGCAGATGATGATGAGCCGGGTCCCAAGTACGACGCTGAACTACTCGCGGACGTGTCTGCCGATGAGCGTACGGCAGACACCCCCCCAGGATGAGAACGAGGAGCACAGAAGGATCCAGCGGTTGAAGAACGCGAAGCGCGCCCAGCGCAGGCAGAACGCAGAAAACCACGCTCGCAACCCAATGCACCAAAGGAATCTCAACAACGCTTTTGCAGCAGTGGTGGATCGGGAGTATCGCACACCAATTAGTGCCATTGCAGAAGCAGCGTTCCTAGCTCAACAATCACCACCCAACCCTCTGATACAAAGGCTGCAGTATCTAATCCAGCGCGCACTCATGCTACTCGATGGGCAACACCCAGTGTTCTCCACTCGGAACATGCCCTCGAGATCTAAGCACCATGGTGACACTGCGCAGATTAGTCGCACCCCTAGAGGAGGCCCTGGATATTGAAGGAACGACAATCGCTAGCGCAACTAGGACATTCCAGTCAGCCATGGCAATCCCCACGGCCAGAAGTCCGCGCGTGGCAATGTTGAACAAGAGATGCAACAATCCGCTCGTCCACCCTGCAACCAGCGCAATGCGAGGCCTCAAGGCAAAGCTCCACCCAAGGCCAGCTTTCACGACGCTCCCACGATCGATCTTAGGCAGAAGATCAATGATGGCCGTGACGCGCGGTGCATCATCGAGCCAAGGAGAAGGGACCGTCCCGACAAGTACCACGACAACGATGATAACGGCCGCTTCCCTGCCTTCACATCCAACATCACTGAGAAATCCTACCCCAAGGATTTTAAACCAGTCGGGATCCCCATGTATGACAGCAAGCAAGACCCGCGGCAATGGATTCGATGCTACTCTGTTGCCATCGAGGTCTCAAGGGGATCCAACTCCACCAAGGCACTCTACTTCCTAGTAGCCTTGGAATCCGTGCCTCTCACTTGGCTTGAAAGCCGTAAACCAAACTCCATCGACTCCTGGGAGGACCTCAAGCGGGCCTTCATTGACAACTTCCAGGGATCCATGATTAGAGCAGGCACTCGCCACGATCTGTCCCAGGTCAAGCAGAAAATGAACGAGACCCTGAGGTCCAACACCCGGCATTTCTTCGAGATGCGAGCCACCATCGCCAACATCACCGACAAGGACGTCATCCGCTACTTTAGAACGACCACTTCTCGAAGCACACGTAGCACAACTTCGGATGCAACCGCCTGACTACTGCCATGGAGGTGCACGACATTTGATGGCATGGTGGGCTGCCCAGGAGGATGAGGAGAACGATCGCTTCCCCAAGCACAACAACGACATGCAGGGCAACGGCAACAACCACTTCGATAAGGGCCAGCAGAACAACTCGGGGAATCCCTGTCGGTGTTTTACCGCCACGCCCACCATGGGATACCGCCAAGGTGGTGAGTTTGTAGGTAGGGTGTCGCCGAGATCAAGAACTCGAAGGTGCAAGGAACACAAGGTTTAGACAGGTTCAGGCCACCGAGAGCGTAATACCCTACTTCTTGTGTGGTTTGTATTGCCTTTGATGGTGATCCTCCCTGAGGAGGTCCCTGTCCGCCCTTATATAGTTTGGGGGGACAGGTTTACATGGAAGTCCTAGTCGGGTACAAGCCCAGGAGTCCTACCCGAGTACTTCTCGGGTAGTTTCCTACCGTGTCCGACTAGTTTAACTACTGTATGATTAGTCCTACTGCACTACGAGTAGTTACAACAGATGTAGGACGTGGGCCATGTCCCATCCCGTATCTTAAGAGAAGTACGCCATGTGGACAGTCCTGTGTGCTCGGGTCTGACAAGCCCCCAAGCTCTTCGTAGCCGAGTACTGCAGGCGTTCGAGTACTTCTGAAGGCATCTTCGTGTTCTCCCGAACTTCATCTTGAAGGTGTCCTCCGAGTACTTCCTTGGTTGCGTCGAGGCTGTGAGGTGCTCATGCCCCGAGTAGTTGTCAAGTCTTGAGTCTTCTATCCTTATCTTCCAGCAGATTTGAAAAATAAGTCACTGATGACACGTGTCCCGCTGCCTCCGAGCCTTGAATCCAAATTTGCAAGGTTTGGAATAAAGAATCCAAAGAATCATGGCATGCAATATATGACGAAAAAGATTTGATGGTGAACATGGGCAAATAAGTTTAGTAAATTTGAAAACCACTTTTTTCGGGATGAATTCCCTGAAAAAATGGTTAAACAAATAACATCTTCAATGAACATCTAAAATTACCTCTCAAATCAATCTTTGTGCCCTGAGCCAATGACTAAATAAGACCTTTGGGTAATAATCTGAACAAACCCCTTATTTCGGAATAAAATTCCTAAAATAATGGTTAACAAACATCTACCCAAGATAAATCTTAAAAAGCCTCTTGGATCGGGTATTGTCGAGTAGTTGTACAGCGTTCAGCATGTAAGCATGAGAGCTGTCCCTTGAGGCACGCTGAGTGCCTTGTCCCATCGAGCTCCTGAGCTAAGGAGACAGATGATAAGCATAGAGTACACGTAGCAAACGGTGGCATCAGCACCCGAGCCCAGGCATTGGGCAAGTAACCGCTGAGTCTTGAATAGCCGATGAAGCCATCTAGTCAGAGTCGATCCTGACTATGATTGTAGTCAAGACGAGTAGTCGAAGTAGTCAAATAGGTGTAGAACTAGTCGTAAACTAGTAAACCTCTTGCCGTGGGAGTGAGGCCCCTTCAATAACATAGTGTACAAGTCAAAAACGAGTAATATGTTACTTGAAATAAGGGAGCGAGGACCCTTCAGCAAACTTGCGCGTAGTACCAGTCGTAAACCAGTAAAACAGAGTTGTACTGGAAGTATGAGCGCAATGCCCCTTCAGTAACTGAAAAGGCTAGTCAAAAACTAGTAATTAGTTACTGGAAGGATGGGAGCGAGGCCCCTTCAGCAAACTTGGCAAACTTGTGAGTAGTACCAGTCGTAAACCAGAGAGATAGAGTTGTACTGGAAGTATGAGCGCAAGGCCCCTTCAGTAACCCAAGAAACTAGTCGGAAACTAGTAATTAGTTCCTGGAAGTATGAGAGCGAGGCCCCTTAAGCAAACTTGCGCATCAATCTCCAAGCACCAATAGAAGATGTCCCCAGCGGATCAAGGATGAAAACAACGTAGATGCTCAATATTCCAAGAATTTGGTACCTCCTAGCCATCAGGGTACCGTATGCGATAAGATTCAGGGCCTGTAACCTTGTGCACAATGAAAGGCCCTTCCCATCACGAGTTAAGCTTGTGTAAACTTGTAGTTGATCCACTTGGTAAACTTGTCGATGGCCACCAACACGTCTGTGAAACCTTCTGGCGCAGTTGTTAAAGGCCCTATCATGTCCAGGCCCCAGCATGCAAACGGCCAGGAGGATGGTATAGTAATAAGGTTATGAGCCGGAACATGGGGCTGTTTGCCAAAGAATTGGCAGTTGATACACCGGCGAATGAGTACTTCGGCATCTGCCAAAGCCGTCGGCCAGTGGAAACCAGATCGAAATGCCTTGCCGACTAGTGTGCGAGAAGCCGCGTTGTTCCCGCACACGCCTTTGTGAATCTCTTGGAGTATCTCTTTGCCCTTCTCCGTACTGACACACTTCATGAGTATGCCTGATGCTGATCCACGCTTGTACAGGTTACCCCCGACTGGAACATACCATTTGCTGCGCCTTAGGAAGCAAGTAGCTTCAGCGCTTTTTCGATCGACGCCGGGGGGTAGTTTGTGCTCCTGGATGTAGTCGATGAAGGCCACCCTCCAGTCAACCTCGATAATCAAGACCTCTGGGTCGGGTTCCATGGGACCCTGAGCAATGGAACTTGAGTCTGGTGCCCTAATGGAAGGGTGATGCAACTCGTGAACGAAAAGTCCCGGTGGAACATTGGCTCGATCAGAACCCAGTTTGGAGAGCAGATCCGCGCCCACATTGTTGTCGCGAATCACATGGTGAATTTCCAACCCTGAGAACTTGCTCTCGAGCTTGCATATTTCTGCAACATACGCATCCATGGTGTCCTTGTTGATGTCCCACTCCTTGTTGACTTGTTGAACCACCAGTAAGGAGTCACTGTAGACGAGTAGTCGCTTGATGCCTAGGGAGACTGCCAGGCGTAGCCCGTGCAATAATGCCCCGTACTCGGCCTCGTTGTTAGGGACCATGAATAGTATTTGAAACACGTACTTGAGCTGTTCTCCTCTCGGGCTGATGAAAAGTACTCCCGCACCACCGCCACCGAGCTTGAGTGAGCTGTCAAAGTACATGACCCAATGCTCTAGCTGGTTGGTTGGGGCTTCCACTTGGTTTTCTCGCCACTCCGCCAAGAAATCGACTAGTGCCTGCGACTTGATGGCTGTCCAGGGCTTGAAGTCGAGTGTGAGGGCTCCCAGCTCCACGGCCCACTTGGAGATGCGCCCGGTAGCGTCTCGATTGTGGAGGATATCCACTAATGGGAAGTCAGAGACCACCAGGATATTGTATGCGTCGAAATTGTGGCAAAGCTTCTGGGAAGTGATGAGTATACCGTAAAGTAATTTCTGAATCATCGCGTAACGAACCTTAGATTCAGAGAGGACTTCGCTGATGAAGTAGACTGGTCGCTGCACCCAGAAGGCGTGGCCTTCCTCCTGGCGTTCCACCATAATTGCCGTGCTGACGACGTGAGTAGTCGCGACAATGTAGAGTAGCAGATTCTCGCCTGGTTGGGGAGCCGTCAGGATGGGGGCGACTGCAAATGGTGCTTGAGATCTTGCAGCGCCTGGTTTGCCTCCTCGGTCCATTGGAACTTGTCGTGGCGCTTGAGTAATTTGAAGAAGGGTAGTCCCCTTTCTCCCAGTCGGGAGATGAATCGATTCAAAGCTGCCATGCAGCCTGTGAGCTTCTGGATGTCCTTGATCGTCCTTGGAGCATCCATGGCCGTGATGGCGTTGATCTTCTCCTGATTGGCTTCAATTTCTCGATGACTGACAATGAACCCTAGTAGTTTTTCTTGAGGCACACCAAAGACGCACTTTGTCAGGTTAAGCTTCCATCAAAACTTCTGCAAGTTGTTGAACGTTTCCTCAAGATCGGTGATGAACTCGTCGTGCGATCTGGTCTTGATGACCACGTCATCCATGTAAGCTTCAACGTTGCAGTGTAATTGGTCCGCAAGGCACAGTTGGATGGCCCGTTGATAGGTGGCTCCTACGTTCTTCAACCCGAATGACATTGTAGTATATGCGTATGCTCCAAAGGGGTGATGAACGTTGTTTTAATCTGGTCTTCATCCTTGAGAGCTATCCGATGGTAGCCCGAGTAGCAGTCGAGGAAGGAGAGCAAGACGCAACCAGCCGTAGAGTCGATGACTTGGTCAACGCGTGGGAGCGCGAAGGGATCCTTCGGGCAATGTTTATTGAGATGAGTATAATCCACACACATCCTCCATTCATTGTTATTCTTTTTCAATACTAGTAAAGGGTTAGCTAACCACTCGGGGTGGTACACTTCTTTAATAAAACCAGCCACGTGTAGTTTTGCTAGATCTTTCTTGATGGCATCCCTCTTGTCGTGGGCGAAGCGTCGTAGTTGTTGCTTCTTCAGAGTGGCTTTAGGGTCGACTTTTAGGCAATGCTCGATCAACTCCTTGGGCACCCCTGACATATCTACTGGTTTCCACGTAAATATGTCACGGTTATCCTAAGGAAGCTGAAGAGCTTGCTTTCCTATTTGTCACCTAAGCCGCCCCCAATCAAAGCAGTCTTGGACGCCTTCTTGCAGCTGGATGGCCTTGATGCCGACGTTGCTGGGGTTGAGTTTAACCCTTGATTGGCTAGGCCGTTGGTTGGAGATCTCCATCTCTGAGTTGGTCAGCTTCTGCGCAGCTGCGAGTACTTCTGCAGACAGCTCTGGCATGCGTGATGTCATGGCGTACTCGATTGCTTCCTGATCGCAGTCGTACGACTTCTTCCGGTCGCCACGGAGTGTGAGTACACCTGTCTTGCCTAGAATTTTGAGTAGCAGGTAGACGTAGTGGGCCACGGCCATAAATTTGGCTAGTGTCGGTCTGCCAAGGATGGCATGATATGACGATTCAAAATCCGCCACCTCGAACTTGATGTACTTGGTGCGATAGTTATCTTTCGTCCCAAAGGTGACTAGCAGGACCACTAACCCGAGTGGTGTAGCCATGTTATTTGGGACAATCCCGTAGAAAGGAGCTTTGCTGGGGGTGAGCATCTTGGAGATGTCCAGGCCCATCTTCTTCAGAGTACTCGCGAAAAGCAGGTTGAGGCCGCTCCCGCCGTCGATGAGTACTCCGGTTAGCTGTGAGCCCGCCACAACAGGGTCTAGGACGAGCGGGAATTTTCCCGGCTCGGAGAAGCTGGTCCATTGATCGTCCCTGGAGAAAGAGATCGGGACCTCGCTGTATCTAAGAGGCCTTGTCATGGCCGGCTCCACAGAGAGTATTTCGCGTAGGGTCAACTTTTGCGTGCGCTTGGAGGGGAATCCACCATCTCCGTCAAAGATGATGTTGACGGCATTCTTTGGATCCTAGAAGTCTTGAGCCCCTGACTTGTCACCTTCCTCATCGTCCTCCTAGTTCTTTCGCTTTCCTGCTTGAGGGAGGGGTGGAGCATTGAGTGACTTGCGGATGGTGACGCACTCGAAGAGCATGTGTCGCGATTTCGGGTGTATCGGGCATTGTTTGTGCATGACTTTCTTGAATTGTGTGTTGTTGTTCTCCGACTTCTTGCCACGCGGATTACGCTCGATAGCTGCGATTTCTTGGTTTGGCTTGCGCTTTCGGGTGTTCCGTGAGTGGTTCTGCTGGCTCTTGTCGAAGTGGCCATTGCCATTGCTTTGCTTGTCGTGGTTGCGCTCCTAGTCAGCCCACCGTGTCATCATGTCACGCAGCTCCACAGCAGTAGTCGGGCAATTGCGTCCGAAGTCGTGGTATGTGTGCTTCGAGAAGAGCCCATTCTGGAAGCAGCGGATGACGTCCTCATCGGTGATGTTGGTGATGGTGACGCGTGTCTCGAAGAAACACCGGGTGTAGGACCTCAAGGTCTCATTCATCTCTTGCTTCACCTAGGACAGATCATGGCGAGTGCCCGTCTGATCATGGATCCTTGGAAGCTATCGATGAAAGCCCGCTTGAGGTCCTCCCACAAGTCGATGGAGTTTGGCTTGAGGCTTTCAAGCCATGTGAGGGATGAGGACTTTAGAGCCACCGAGAAGTAGAGAGCTTTGGTGGACTTGGATCCCCCTGAAACTTCAATAGCAACGGAGTAGCATCAAATCCACTGGCGCGGGTCCTGCTTACCATCGTACTTGGGGATTCCAAGTGGTTTGAAGTCCTTTTGATATGACTTATCGATTGTAACACCCTAGGTGTTTACAATCCTAGGCAAGAAAACCTAAACATAGCATCATGCACAATAACCTAGAATCATTAAAACAATGCGTTTAATTATGTGTGTGCATATGGATGTGTATGTGTGTGGCTGTGGTGGCCATTTGGTAAAGGTATGGCGTTGTTGATAAAGTCCGAGTAGTCGGCGGGGACGGGAGCCATTCGATAGATGCTGGCTGGTCCTTCTCCGACTTGAAGTAGACGATCCAAATCCTCCTCCGACTTGTAGTAGATGATCCAAATCCTCCTCCGACTTGTAGTAGGCGATCCAAATTCTCCTCCGACTTGTAATAGATGATTCACATCCTCCTTCGACTTGTCGTAGACGATCCAAATGCTCCTTCGACTTGTCGTAGATGATCCAAATCCTTCTCCGACTTGTGGTAGAGGACCTCCGACTGAGGGGGATTCGGTTCGAGGGGTTCAGAGTCGTCAATCGAGTCATCGATTGCACAGTTGATTTCCGTGCGGGTGGTACGGGTGCTTCAGGTTGCTTCTAGTACGGGAGCAAGGCCCCTTCAGTAAACTACGCGTAATACTAGTCAACAGAGTGTTATTGGAAGTTTGGGAGCAAGTCCCCTTCAGTAACATAGAAAACTAGTCGGGAACTAGTAATCTGGAGGTTACTGGAAGTATTTGATAGAAAATCGCGTGGGTGCTTTATTTGACTAATTTAACGGGTTCCACTAGTCATTGCCAAACGAGGCAACCACTCTTGGCAGTTGCATGGTTCGGTTGTGATAGGGTTCCCTAAGTTTAGCGAGGGAGTCGTGATTAACCCGAGTAAATGAACATAAATAGCGACCCTAACTAAGTGGTAAAAAGGGGTGCTTTTAGGTGTACGGAACCTCTTGTTTCAAGATATGGTCCCAAAACAATGGTTTAAATAAACAAAACACCAAAAAGAACCTCAAGAAACCTCCTTGAATCAGGTACGAAATTTATGAGTAAATCATTAGTCGGGTAGTCCCGACGCCTTTCTTCGTAGACTTGGCGAAGCTCCAAGGGCCCTCCGAAAGGCTTGAGATTCAAACGTAGAATGCTTGCTCTTCGGGTGGTACAGGCATTGCCTGTGGAGGGCTTCCTTGAGTCATTTCTTTGAACTGGGAGTCTTCTTTCTGCGGGTGGATTTTTCCATGGCTTCTGGCTTGCGCTTCCGAGTGGTCTTCAAGTAGTCGAGAGGGAGTTGGTAGTGGGTGGGGTTGTAGGCTACCACTTCTTCGCACTCCTGCCGCCTGGCAGTGATGACATTGCGGGCGTCCCGGCTAGCGTTGATGATGGCACGAAGGTCACCCGTGGAGGAGTCGTGGAAGTTACCGCTCCCCTGCTGGTTCTTTTCGGCTGCGCGGCGCCTACGTTGGGCGCGCTTCGCATTGATGAGCCTACAACATTCCTTCTGGATGCCATCTGCGTCATCCACCTTGATGTTGGATGAGGATTCTCTATCCATTGTTACATCCACGTCTTCGTCGAGTGGATCAAGGGGGTAGTCGTCGTAGTCATCTAGTTGGACCCACTCTAGGCCTTCACAGTCCTCGTCGGCGTGAATCATGAGTACTTCTCGATTGGGGGCGAAGCGTTTGGCACTCTGCACCGCCTGGCCCTCATCTTCATCGTCAGATGGGGGGAGGGGTCTGCCTTCTTGAAAAGGGAGTTCCCCGGGTGTGGCAATGAATCGTGGTGGACTTGATTTGAGGGACCTAGAGGGTTTCATGCCCTTCCGATGCCCAAACCTGCCCAACCAATCTGATCCCCTTACCAGACCACGGGTCACATGAGAAGCTGAATCCGAGTAGTTGTCGAAAACGATAGCCCCCCAATAAGCGGTGGCTTCCCCTTCTCCGAATGGTGGAGGATGACCAAGATCCTCTTCCAATGCGGAGAGGATCCTGGGTTGAACCGTCTCAAACCAATCTTGATCCGTGAGCAATTTGTCGATGGAGCCACCTAGTCGGAGTTGATTCCGACTAGTTGTTGACCGAGGGGGCCTAGTCGCCGAGTAGTTTGCGGCTCGGTCCCGACTAGTTTCTAGTCGAGACGAGTTGTCAAAGATGTCATTGGCGCTGCCGATTTGTCGAGGGAGTCGTGACTACGGTGCGAGTCGAGTAGTCGAGGTTGTCGCGGTAGTTTGTCGATGATGTGACGTGGGGTGAAGTTGAGCGAAGTAGTCGAAACCTTCCGGCCTCCTGGGGTCGGTACGCCGAAGGGTGGATTGTGCCACAAGGCGGGACTCGAATTCGAGTACCTCAGAGGGCTCTAGACCCTTCCAATACCGGAAACAACCTTGCGGCGTGGATGTTATAGTTAAACCCGGATGACTACCCAAAAACGACTCGGAGTGATCATCGGGTCGTGAGTGGATAAAGAGAACTGGAGCCTCCCGATAAGCGGTGGCTCCCCCGTCCTCGAATCCTCCTCGGACCGGAATTGTAAATGACGGGTACTCTTTGTTTGAGTCAGAGTCGTAGTCGAGAACGGGGACGCCCCGACGCGCGGTGGCTCCCTCATCTCGAATCTAGAAGAGGTGATCCAAGTCCTCCTCCAAGTCGGGGAGGGACTTGGATCGTGAAGCCTCATCAGATCGGTTTGAATCCGATCCGGGTAGTCCTGGTGCAGCACAATTTGAAGTCGCATCAAAAACGGACGTGTTTTCGATCTGCCTGGGCAGATCGGGGAGCAGCAACTCGTCGAGATCATTGATGAAGGAGTCGAGGTTGCTGCGTCGAGTTGCTGCAGAGGCCTCCGGCTTCCTGGAGTCGATTAGGTGGCTGTTGAAGCCACCCAAACCGTTGGCGACGCAGATCTAGGAGCCGAAGATGAAGGTTGTGCCCTCGTCGAGCACGTTGTTGGTGAAGCTGAGAGATGCCATCAAGTTCTCCAGTGGATGCTCAATGAATACCCTTACCTGGCGCGCCAGCTATCGGTGTTTTACTGCCACGCCCACCGAGGGATACCCCAAAGGTGGTGAGTTTGTAGGTAGGGTGTCGCCAAGATCAGGAACTTGAAGGTGCAAGGAACATAAGATTTAGACAGGTTCGGGCCACCGAGAGTGTAATACCCTACGTCCTGTGTGGTTTGTATCGCCTTTGATGGTGATTGGGTGATCTCCTGGGTGTTTCCTTGGGTGATTGTCCCTGAGGGGGTCCTGTCTGCCCTTATATAGTCTGGGGGAACAGGTTTACATGGAAGTCCTATTCGGATACATCCCATATAAAAGAAGACTTAAAACTACTCGGTGCATGAGCACCTCACCACCTCGAAGCAGCCAAGGAAGTATTCGAAAGACACCTCCAAGATGAAGTTTTAGAAGAATTCGAGGATGACTTCAGAGGTACTCGGAAGCCTGTAGTACTCGGCTACGAAGAGCTCGGGAGCTTGTCAGACCCGGGGCTACAGGACTGCGCACATAGCATGGAATATTTTGGAATAAGGGATGAGGCATGTTCCATACCTTATATCCGTTGTAACTACTCGCGTGCGAGTAAGACTAGTCGGAATAGAAGGAAACTACCCAACTAGTAATCGGGTAGGACTCCTAAGCTAGTATCGGGCTACAATTCCATGTAACCCTGCCTCCCCAGACTATATAAGGGCGGGCAGAGACCCCCTCCAAATAATCACCACACCAATCATCATCCAAGGCAATACAAACCACCAGACAGGACTTAGGTATTACGCACATCGCGGCCCAAACCTGTCTAAACCTTGTGTTGCTTGCACCTTCGAGTTCCTGATCTCGGCGACACCCTGCCTACAAGTCTACTACCTTAGGGTATACCTAGGTAGGCTTGCCGGTAAAACACCGACAGTAGTAGTTTCAAAATTTTTGGAACTCATTTAATATTTTCTATATGTTAAATGAATTCCACACAGTTATCAAAATTAATTTTAAATTGAACTATATGTGCATCTAATAAGATACAAAAGATTGCACAAAAATTATATTTAGGCTCATATGTTCTATTTTAGTACAAATCTTGGAGATAGATGGAAAATTCAAAGGGACAATTCAAACTTCTTTCTCCAAATTACCACATAATAATTACAATAGTATCTAAATTTGCTCAAAAAATTCTACAAATTGACATGACAACATAGATGTGGTCCATAAGCTTGTCATAAAAAACATAGATAGTTGTAGTAAAGTGAAACCATGTATTATTCACAAAAGGATATATGTCTCACGTAGTTTCTTATAACTCAAGTCAAACTTTGAGATTTGAATACCTCATAATACTTTTGAACTCATATACACTTCAACTTTAGACACAACCTTATATTTGCAATAATATTAGAAAATATGAAGTTACATTACCAATTATTATGCAAAAACATGTTTTTCTATTCTCTAATTAGGTGTAAGAAAAATAAGCTATATAAAAAGAGGATCCAAGAAATAACAATTTACATACAAACAAATGCCATTATGTGAAAGAGCATGAATTTACAAAAAATAAAAAAATAAGAATCATTAAATTTGGAGTTCTTACAAGGAAGAAATACCAATTACAAGTTTTAGTTCCGTATTAAAAAAGAGAAAATGAATCATTCATGTGTTCTTCGGCCAACCCGTGTGGCGCGATAAGATTGGCCCAACCCGTTGCATGCGGATCCTCTCGGCGTCGATCCATGGTGATGTCATTTAGCCAAGCCAATTGTTCGTTTCCAGGTGGCGAGGGGTGGGACGTTTGATGTAGGCATCTATTATATATTTATATCTATTATAAAATAGTTCGAATTCCATATTCAATTATAAGTAACTTCCTAGCCTAGTGGTTAGGCATGGGAATCTAGTGTTTGAAGTTGTGTGTTGAAGTCCTCTGTGTGCCATATCTTTTTGATTTTCCTTTCCACATCTTTTCATTTTCCGCCAATTATATTATACGGAGTATACCTAATCAACGTATCTTCCCAGGTTACATGTTGACTAGACCACCGTTCGGACTTGACACGTGGGTCCATATATACCAACCGATAAGCATATTGAATGTTTTGAGGTTGTGTGTTAAAGTCCTCTGTGTGCCATATTTTTTGATTTTCCACATCTTTTCATTTTCCGCCAATTATATTATATGGAGTAATACCTAAGCAACGTATCTTCCTAGGTTACATGTTGACTAGAACACCATTCGGACCTGACACGTGGGTCCATATATACCAACCGATGAGCATATTGAATGTCATATTGGCTTATTCTATTCCCGTCAAAAATATTAGCTTATTCTAAATTGCCAAGCAAATTATAGTGCAAGCAGAATGAGAGATTGCATGCACGTACGAATTGCCTAGCACTTGGTCGTTGTCTCGGCAATGTGTGTTTCTTGGCATAAATCAACACTTGGTAGTCTACTCTTGGTTCCCTCCTCGAGCGGCACGGTGGTGCTGTGATGGGCTATGCAAGCAAGAATTCGAGGTTTGTGGCATGACACCAATGTGATCGCCCACGATAGCCTATAACTTCGTGACACGTAACCACTGCATGGTAACGACACGCCATAGAAGGATGTGAAATATTATGTGTTTGAATTGCTATTTTCGCACATACAGAGACCACGACTCGAATTTTATTACTTACAACTGCAACGAAACTACACAGTTTTAACATCCAACCACCCTCTTCACAAGTTTTAAAGCTACGATCGTGAAATAAATAGAGTATACGTGTTTGGATCACTAACGAGCAGCTGAATTTGGTACAATTAAATAAACAAGGCACTAGTTAGCAATCGATTAGTTGTTCTATGTTGTATACCAATTGTACAGAGACAAGCATCTTGTACGCCACATGCTAACAAAGCCATGCAAGCATGTCCCACACCTGTGTCGCACGGCCGCACTTGTACCTGGCAAGCGTCAAAGCACGGCCGCATCGCGCTCCCGCACTAACGCGGCGCCAATGGACTGAAAAATTGAGGCACCACTGACCACCCCCGCTCGTCTCCCTCAAATTCTCTCCTCCCCGCGCTCCCCCTCACCCAAATCGCCGTCGCGCGCGCACTGGTTTCTCTCCGATTCGTCTTTGCGCGCTCGTCCCCGTCCACCGCATCCTCCAAATCGGCCAACGCCCAACCCTAGCCCCTCCAAAATGTTGCCTGCCCACTCAGCCGGCCGCCCCTACTCCCGCTGCCTCCCACCGCCTCTCAACCCGCTGCATCCCGCGCTACCCCTCACCAGCCGCTCCTCCACTCGCAGAATCCTGCCGCCCCTCCACCCGCAGGATCCCACCGCTCCTCCACCAGCAGGCAAGCGGCGCCCCTCCTCCAGCAGGTTAGTCACCTCCGTTCCTCCCTCTACTTCTTCTAGGGGTTGGTCTTCCATTCCGCAATACCTAAGCTCGTTAAATTTTCTGGTGGATTCAAGGATAAGGGAGAGGAGGGGAGGCCACTATGCGCTCCATGGATCTGAATCCCTGCTGCCTTGACTCCATCGGCTAGGTAATGTCTGCCTGAGTGCCTGCTTCTATGCAGACCAACAATGTATGGGTTGATTTAATTCGATCTGTTGTCTAGGTGATCTATTTCCCATAGCAGATCTGTGCTCCAACTGTTTGTTGAAATGCCTAGTTGGGATTAAAATGATATTACCTATAGTTTGCAGATTATTCCATTACTAAAATGGCAGTGAAATGTGTATATGAAACTAATTTGTGCAACCATATGTGTATATTGACTAAAATGAAGCTTTTCTGGATTAAACAGATCATTGTCCTTGTCCATTCATGTATCAGTACTTAATGTCTGGTAATGTCCTTCGAGGTACGTTTATTGTCAATTTTGTGAACTTATCTTGTTTTGATCAGCGAGTAGTGAGTATATTGCCCTTGAGCTTGCTATCTACATGTATGCTTTAGCTAGAAAATGTTGACTTGTTGCCATTTCATTGCAATTCAGGTGGACCGGGTGATAAATTATCAGGCCATGGTTTTTGCCTCATGAGAAGGATTTGAATGGGTCTGCTGCTTACTAGTAATTTATATGAACACTAAATACTGAACACCTCTCTTATGCTTTTTTCGGTATATAACAATTTTCAAGGTTCTTTCCTCACTCAACGAAATGGTAAGAGATGTGTGAAAAGACTTTTAGATATCTATATCTGAAATAACAGATTTTATGGCTTGCTGACTTGAAATTGTTAATTCGTCTCCCCTTTTATTTCTGGGGATTCAATAACGTTTACATTGTTCTAGTTGTGCATTTATGTGAATCTACAGAATGCGTTGAGCTGAATAGTAATATGCATAATGTAGGAAATGGAAGGCAGAGGGAGAACAAGGTCAACTTGGCCCTTTGAAAGAAGAAATCGAGTTCAGATTCTGATATGAAGTTCCAGTTAATATGTGGTGTGTCCATGCAATCGAGGTGCGAAATGAAAGAAAGACGGGGACATTAACTGATCGAAGCTATATGTGAGCAATATTTTTCTATCAACATTTCGTGAGCATTATTATTTGCATTTGCTTGGGTTGATATATTTGTATGTACATTTGTGATGGGCTTGAAAGTCTTGCAATTAGAATGGGCTGGCCCATGAATAATCGGGCAAAAAATAACCACCTGCAAAATTGAATAGATTTACATTGTATTGAAAACTGGGTTTAGAGAGAAAAAATCAATTGGACCTGAAAACGTGAGTTGTTTCATCAATTAATCCAATCGTTGAGTGAATTGCTTTTGTCCCTTGTTTGATTACTTGTTTACCCATGGATTGGTGTGATTTGACTTGCATCAGATTAGCTGTATCATCATGGTGATCTAGGTTTCTTCAGAATAAAAATAAAGATGGGGATGGTACGGTTCATTTATTTTGGCAGAAAATTTTAATGTGCTTGTTGTCTGTGTCTTGTAAGCAACTAGTACCATTCACAGATCGGGTAATGGATCAAGGCACAGCATCAATGTCCTTTCGAATAGCATTCAGGATTTCAGAATTCAGTAAACACAGCTAAGGCAAGCACTTGAATGCAGTTCAGTTCAGTTTAGCAGGAATAATTCCTATGTCCATGTATGGAAATTCATCAAAATGAGTTACATTAATCATGTATGGTTGCTACAGGTGCCAGGTACATGCAAAATCAATTATTTCCAGGAAGAATATGTGGGTTGTCCTACAGGATAAGGGATTTCTAGGGAATGGAGCGTGGAGCTCGGGCGTTGCTACTGATGAATAGAAATTGTTCCTTTGTTGTTCTGGGATGCAAGATTTAGCTCGTGTTGTGGGGCATCCTTTTGGTTGTAATGAAGTAGAATGCCTGTATCTCCAATGATGATGTACTTCACATATCTCCATTTGATGGATGCTATGCAAATAAATGGTGTTTATTCTCCAGATTACCTTCATCTTCTACTGTATCTGTGTTTTGTCCAGCTGTGTGATTCTATATGTCCAAACTGTGATCTGTGTGATCTCGATAAACCATGTACCTGTTCTTGTGATCTGGATAAACAATTGTCATCTTGGAAGTTTATTTCGGTAAAAAAGGCATTTGTCTAGCCGTGAGATCTATGTGTCCAAAACTGTGATGTGTGACATCTGGATAAATGGTTCCCATGAACAGGTTATTGTGATCTGGATAAACAATAATTGCCATCTTCAAAGTTTGTTTCAATTAAACTGAAAACACGCCTGCAGAGTCAACATTTCGGCAGCCTTACATATAAGTAACTTAACTACTAAAAACCTTACAACAACGACGAGTTAGCCCAGTGGTAGAGGGGCTTACTTGAATGCTTCTCTATCGCAGGTTCCACTCTGGTGAAAGTGTCCACCTTGTTTTTCTGCTAGCGCTAAACATGTGGACTAGGTGTTGGCCAAATGATGCTGTGGTCTGGCTGGGAAGGTTGGGCCCTTTCTTGCAGCCTGTTAACAGGTTGTGGGCCACTTTGGATGGTGTTCTGGCTGGGCTAAAATTGAGAGATATAGAAGGAAAATGAGAGAAAAACATATGACACGTGGGACCCACTCTACTTATGACGAATCAACATCTTCGTTAACTTGTGACGTCTGCTTGTTTGCGTTTGACACAATTACATTCGTCATAGCGTGTCATTGGAATAGTGTGACGATTTTTAGTTGGACTTGGTGACGGGATAGATCAGGGATCAGGGTTAAGTCCCTCGTGAAAGAATGGCCTGCCGTATGTGTGGGCCAAACAATCGTACGAGCTGTGTATGTGTGGGCCACATAGCTAATGTCTATTCCGACTTGGGGCCAGTTTATTGTAAATTTCATTTTAACCAAAATAAAGGCCCACGGATAAAACCCTGGTGGCACCCACAAAATCATCGATTGCCACTGAACGTTGTTCTATATCGCAACGACGAAATATTGTTGTAATAGTACCTTCCGTGTAATAATGATTCTGGTGTTTGTTGCTATATCTAAGTCCACTTGCAACGATTCATGTTAGCGTTGCAATATCTAAGACTCATTTGCAGCATCATCGATTTTTGTTGCTATTTTTGTTGCTATATCCAAGATTTCAATCGCAGCGATCTCATTTTCGTTGCTATATCCAAGACCCTATTGCAACACACAATAGCACTAATAGCTACGTGTTATAATCGTTGCAACATGGGCAACTATGGCAGCCATTACAAAATAGCGTGGCAATAGCTTCACCGTAATTGCAACAGCAAAATATTCGTTATGATATCTCCTACTTATTGCAACTAACAAAATTTAAATCGCAAAACTACACAATTGGTGGCAACATGTCACCCTATCACAACCAAAATCGACTACTGTCGCAATAACCCCTATGTATGGTGACGAAAATCAAGTGTTGCCAAAAAAACCCATGTCATTAGCCATAAAACCTTGTAGTGCATATTTCTTGGTGATGTAGGTAGTGTGTACCAGAATAAAATGTGCCGTCTTCGTGAGTCTATCGACGATAACCCATATGAAATTGTTCTTCTGGGAGGTGTTTGGCAATCCAACAATAAAGTTCATACTTATGTCTTCCCATTTCCATGATGGTATAGGTAAAGGTTGAAGTGTACCAACTACTTTCAAGTCCATACTTATATCTTCCCATTTCCATGGCTGGCTTTTACTCTCTGGCACGTGTCACACTCCGAGACATACTTGGCAATTTTCCTTTTCATTCTAGTCCACAAAAAGTTTTGCCTAAGATCTTGATACATTTTGCTACTGCCTAGGTGAATTGAGAACTTGGAAAGATGTTACTCGACAAGAATTTATTTTCGGAGTTCATGATTCTTTGGAACAACGATGCGGCTTTCAAACCATAAAACTCCATTGTTGTCTTGGCGGAAACATTTATAATTCTCCTCCCCTTGGGAGAGCTTTTGTTTGATGATCTTTACTCCCTCATCATGTAATTGTGCCATGATGATTCGGTCGTGGAGGGTCGGTTCAACTGAGATATGATTTAGGGCGCCTAGGGAATCATTTCCAGACTGAGTTTCCTCATCTCATGACATAGTGTTTCATTATAGAATTCTGCGGATAGGCAATTGCAATGAACCTTGCGGCTTAGTGCATCCGCGACTACATTGGCCTTGCCTGGATGATAGTGCACCTCAAGACCATAATCCTTAATTAATTCCAATCATCTTCTTTGTCGCATATTCAGATCGGCTTGGATAAAGATGTATTTCAGACTCTTGTGATCGGTGTAGATATTGCAATGAGTACCTATGAGGTAATATCTCCAAATCTTTAGAGCATGAATGACAGTCGCTAACTCGAGATCATGAGTAGGATAATTCTGTTCATGAGGTTGAAGAGCTCGGGAAGCATAGGCAATGAGTCGGTTATCCTGCATAAGGACACAACCAAGACCAGTGCTGGATGCGTCACAATAAACATCAAATGGCTTGGTGTTATAGGGTTGAGCTGAGACTGGTTTTGTAGTCAATTGTTCCCGTAGAGTGTGGAAAGCCTTTTCACACTTTTCTCTCCACACAAATTTTACTCCTTTCTTCAATAACTCGGTCATGGGCTTAGCAATTCTAGAGAAGCCCGGAATAAAACGGCGATAATAGCCTGCTAACCCAAGAAAACTGCAAATCTGATGAACTGAGGTTGGAGGTTTCCAATCCATCACCTCTTGTACTTTGCTAGGATCAACGACTATGCCTTCGCTAGAGATAGTGTGGCCCAAGAACTTTACACTATCCAGTCAGAATTCACACTTGGAAAACATAGCATAGAGCTGATGGTCTCTAAGATGTTGGAGAACAATGCGCAGGTGCTCAGCATGTTCTTCGTCATTCTTGGAATAAATAAGGATGTCATCAATAAAGACCACAATGAACTTGTCAAGTTCAGGCATGAATATCAAATTCATGAGATACATGAAGTAGGCAAGAGCATTTGTGAGCCCGAAAGACATGACTAAATACTCATATAATCCATAGCCGGTGGAGAAAGCAGTCTTTGGAATATCACTTAGACGGATTTTAATTTGATGATATCCAGAGCGAAGGTCAATTTTTGAGAAGACTCCAGCTCCAGCTAGTTGATCAAAGAGAACATCAATGTGGGGAAGTGGATATTTATTTTTAATTATCACCGTATTGAGAGGTTGGTAGTCCACATACAACCTCAAGCTCTCATCCCAAGCTCTCATCCTTTTTCTTCACAAAGAGGGCTAGGCATCCCTAAGGTGATGCGCTTGGACGAATAAAGCCTTTATCTAAAAGTTCTTGGAGTTGAAATTTTAATTCGGCCAACTCCTTGGGTGGCATTCTATAGGGTCTTTTGGAAATAGGTGCAGTGCCCGGTTGCAATTCGATGATAAACTCGATGTCCCTATCCGGTGGCAGTTTCGGCAAGTCATCCGGAAATACATCGACAAACTCGCATACCACTGGGATGTCTTCTAGTTTGACTCCTACCATTACGAAAGCATAAGAATTTATGCACTCTCAGAATGACAAGTAAAGAGTAGAGGCTCCATGGGTTGGGGAGTTGATTGCAACAGCCCTTGAAGGAATATTTAACATAACTCCATGTTGAGCCATCCAATTCATTCCCAGAATAATATCTATACCTTCCAGTGCCAAGATGATAAGATCACTTTTGATGGTTTTACTACCCAGCATGATTGTTACAAACCGTATTATTTGGTTGGAAGCAATTTTACCACTAGGTGTGATGTCATATATGACCCTTTCGTGTGACTGAAATCGAAACCCACTTTTGCATCGAATTTTGCACTAATAAAGCTATGCGATGCACCGGAATCAAATAATATAATTGCAGGCTTGTGGTGGATAGGAAATGTACCCGGTATCACTGGTGCACTCTCGGGAAGCTCAGCAAGTATAGTAAAATTAATCCTCCCTTGCTTGAGCTGAATAGTCTGCCTCTTGCCCTTGTTCTTGTTGTTCTGGCTAAAACCTTGGCTCTGATTTGGCGGTCTGGTCTGGGGGCATTCTCCAGCAAAGTGAGTGGAATCCCCACAAATAAAACAACGATTGGTGTTGATCGGACGAAGAGGCGGTGGAGCATTCGGCCTTGGGGCAGTTTGCTGAGGGGTAGGCGGACGTGCAACGCCCTGCTGCTGTGGGGGCCTAACAACTCAACGCCCTTGCTCAGGGGCCTTCTGAGGAACTTTAGGTGTAGCATTCTGCACCAAACGATACCTCTATGGTGGAGCACTAGAGGGTCCAGCTGGTGCCTTCCTCTTCTTTTCAGCACGATGAGCCATGATACAATCCTTCTGAGTGATATCCAAGTTGACCAGCTCATTATAAGTATCTACCTTGATGGAGTTCAAGCGGTCCTTGAGCTTGGTACTAAGTCCTCTGCGAAAGTGATCCCGCTTCTTAGCATCGGTGTCAGCATGATAGCCCGCTTACTGACATAAGTTGTTGAAAGCTTGAGCATACTGGAGTATAGTGCGAGTGCACTGGGTAAGAGCCAGAAACTCATTCAGCTTCCTTTCCATAAGCCTTTCTTGAATTCATCCCAAGTGACGACATGATCTGCCGGGAGCATAGCAAAATAATTGTCCCACCATAGACGTGCGGTACCGCAAAGCTGTTGTGCGGCAAAACGGGCCTTGTTTGCATTAGTACAAGGTACCACAAGTAGAGAAAACTTGGATTCAATGGTGCGAATCCAAGCGTCTGTGTCCAAAGGTTCCTCCGTTCGATTAAACAGAGGGGGCTAGGTGTTCAGAAACTCCGTATAGCCCGCAACCTGAGGTTGGTGGACATTGTGTCCACCCCTCTAGTGGTGGTGCTGCTGCTGAAATTGCTGAAATGCTTGATGCCCCTGGACAAGCTGGCGAAGCAGTTTAGTCTGGGCAGCCATTACTTCAGCCATGTTGGGTGGTGGTGGCGGTGGTGGTTGTCCGCTGCCACTAGGATCACCAAAATCACCCGGAGTGCTGCGGGTCCCTTGACCATCTGCAATGTGCAAATTTTTCATTAGCAAGGGGATCCACAATGCTTCCAAGTCTTAATAGGATAAGTGCGGAAAGATTTAGAACTCGAAAGATCATAGATATGCTGTGGACAAAATACTGCTATTTACAAGAAAATTCATAACTCCCAGTCTGTTCATCCAAAATTTCTCATCTTTTAGCAGTGACTAGGAAATTTAGAGGCTACAACTTTTGTATTCAACTTAGAAGCTAAATCAATGGTTACTATGGTTGTAAAATTCATCCTTTGCTTCTCTGTTTTGGCTGTTTTTCAGAAGGCTGAGCTATAGTATTTTGCCTATACCTCTGACTACAAAAGTCCAATGGTGCTGAAAATATGTGAGCATTCATATCGTAAAATTCCTAACAACTTTAGTATTCATCACACCACCCAGAAATGCAAGGAAACAAGGATAAAAATTTTAACAAGTTTCTGCAGCAGGATAACCAGCGGCCTTGCCAATACTTACAACCAAGGTACCAAGTTCTTAACCATGCCCTACATCACTTAGAGTGGTCAACGGTCGAGCTCACTCATCACAAAAGAGGTACTCAACTCTCAGTTAGCCTATTACAATACTTGCCAAAAGTTAGGCTACACTATCGAGGAGTATGTGCAAAAATCCTCCAAAGTCATCATCTAAAACTCGTCGAGGTTGTTGACGGACGACTTGCTATGCATGGCGGAGCAAGCTCCCGCAATTGGTGGATGCGGGTCCTCAAACTCATAGTTGACCTTGGATATGCCCTTCATCTCCTCGGGCTCTTCCCCATCCACATCCATCACCTCTGGAGGGGCATTTTGGGCTGCCTCCTGTGCATGGTGCATCTCAATGTGCTCATTAGCATCCTCCAGCTCAATGTTCAGATCATGGATCTACTCCTCCAAGAACTCAATTATATCATTATGCTCACACATGGTGGTATCAAGCTCCAGAATTTGGCCCTCATGTTGGCCATTCCTGGCATCCGTGTCCTCAATCTCATCATGGAGCTCCTGGATCTGCTCGGCCTTCATATCCCCCATTATGTGGAACGCCTGAGCAAGGTCAACGATCTGCGCCATCCCCTGACTCTGAAGAGCCTTGAGACGGTACAATGCATTCATGCACTGTGCTAAAGTAAGGATAGTCTCCTGGGGGCATAGACCTTCTAGAAGGCCCATATGCTCCAATCTGTCGAGCAACATAGAATCACCCTCATGGGCAGCTGGAAATAGACCTACGGGAGCCAAAACAATCACCGTGGGGTGCTGCTCACAAATGGTGGTGAGCGCCCTTATGGCCGCAGTGTCCCAGGTGTCGACCAAGCGGTGACCAACAGCCTCGATCTCCAAGGTGGGCCACTCCGGGTATGCCGGGTGCGGAAGGAGAGTCATGTGCACATGGCACCGAGGGACTCTCATCTCCACGTACTCCCATCCCACGTAGCGAGGGGACTAGGATTGTCTGCGGCTCTCAGAGCATCCCACAAAATGGAGGGAAAGCCCTCCCAGTGGAGGCACTCCGAGTGCCACATCCGTCCTCATCCACCACCATGATGACGGGGTCGGCCATCGGAACAAAAGATCAAATGGGTTAGATAATGAAAAATGGGTGGACAGGATAGTAAAACCAGATTCTGGATAGTGCACTAGATCAGCCATAACTTTAAGATTTGATGTCCAAAAATTCCCAAGTTTCACCAGAACATTCCTAAGATATTTGTACACAACTTTGCTAGTCAACATATGGGCTAAAATAGGCTCTAAGATGGTCATTTCCTTAAGTTTTCCCTTTCTGTCTAACCAGAAAAACAGTGGACATAGAGATAGTATTTTGATCACCAGGGAAAATCTACTTGGCCAAAAAAAGTTACCAAATTTTAACAGTAGATTCTTGATCAAGTTTTCAACAAGTTGTGTATTGAACATTTCTGCAGAAAACTTTATTAAGAAGGTCGAAATATTTTTGTAACAGAAGTGGTCAGAATAAGCAGAAAACTGAGGTGTGGAGTTTCTAGTGTTGCCCACTGAGTACTATTCCAAAACTTTCCAAATTTTAACAGCAGATAGTAGACAAATTATGGAGCATCTTTCTTGATTAACTTTTCTACAGATAATGTCATTTTCTAGCTTCAATTAATTCCTCTATCCAGATATGGCAGAAAAAGACAGATTTCTAGATATACGTTAAGTGAAAGGAACCCTTGGGTATAGTCATGAACTTCATTACTCCCAAATAAAGTGAAACCCTTGTAATTCAATTTCAGATATGATCATGATGCATGTTTGACCTATTCGCCCTCACAAAAGGAATAATTGCCAAATAGCTCTGGTCTTACGGGGTTAGTTTCGATGGCACAATATAATACGTCTCTCCCTATATTAGCTAGCTGAATTTTCTAATCATTCTCAACTTAACATAATCGCGGTTAGTGTACCTGCACAAGATAATCCAGAATATATATATTGAACCTTTCGTGCCAGCACTCACGAAAACGTCCCCATACATTACCGCTCACTATAGTAGTGGCATCCATGCGTTCCACACTGCATGGACAGTGCTTCATACGCTACCGTGGTAGCGTATTCACTTCCCATATAAATCGCCTTACGGGATGTACGTACGTCGAAGCCACCATACGTGTAGCTTATTACTCCTAATATAATCAACGAGTAGTTGGTATATTGGCAACACCTCAAGTAAGCCACTTCTTGAGGGTACCGCTTGGTTCGCGTAAGCGACGTGAGGGTCAAGATCTCTTAGTTGACTGAGGATCCTTACCTTCTTACCTTAGCGTAGGTGCGTCCTTACGGAATTTAAAGGTCGATAGTGCATAAAAGTAAGTTTTGATAGAAAGTAATGTGCTGGGAGTCAGTCATATATAACATAAGTTAGATAGCCACCTAGTTATTTTCCATAATCCTCTAGGGCTTTACAAACTTGGCGTCATCCTTAGCGAACCAACGTATTTTTGCAAATGAAATTTTGTGGTCAAATTTTAAGAAAACAACTTTTTTTAAGGCTTGTTATACTCTCTGGTGCATGCTTTTTGGCTCTGATACCAGCTGTGGCAGAACCGCCCGAATTAATCCGGCCCAAGTGCGCTAACCATCACCATAGAGGCAATCCGAGCTAACTCGCACTTAAAATGGAATAATTCGACAGCCTGTAGGGTAACATCCTGATGCAACCATTGGATTTTGATCGAAACAAGGCATGCGTACAACCCACAAGAAGGTGAGCCCTGAGATTAGAACATTCCATAATTTTACATCACAAAGTTCAACATGAATTATTATTACAAAGCAAGTTCAAATTCATAAAATAGGTACTTCGGAGTTTAAAAGTGCAGTGGAAAAATAAAATGATAGTCTAGCGATGATACAAGATGTCATGATAAAGCCCGTAGACATCATACAGCACGATCATCGTTGTCCAGGGACGCATCCATTCCACCGACCAACCAAAAGGAAGAGTACACGGCCAAGTCAAACTAGCAACTATGTCCTCAAAAGTCTCACCTGAAAACAAAGCCACAAACAAGGCTAAGTATACTAATACTCAACAAGGCTTACCCGACTATTGATATATACTTAGCCAACTCCTAAACATGCAAGGCTTTTGGCTTGAGGGGTTTGTTTTTGCCGAAAAGCAACAAAGAGTAGGTCCTTATTTTCAAATTTTAGCTCAAGTTCTAGTTTGATTAACCATTCTAGATGAGCACTATGTGGTAATAATTAATTTGAGCATCTAACAAGATTAATCATCATCATTGTTCCTCTTCTTACTCTATGTGGTACAAGGATCAAGCAGTTGTTTGCCTTTCTTATGCCCAATAGAATATGTATTCCTCAAGCTGCATTGATGTTCTCTTCAATACTCTTTAACCATAGTGCTTCCTCAAGGGACGGACAGAGTTGTCACCATCTGCCGCCTACCACACTGTTCCGTGGGGTGGAACACACTTCCTATATAACACTAAGAAAGACACCCTGTCTGCACTCGGTGTTAGGAAATCCTGTTCAACCTAGGGAACTAACTTGAACTTCCTAGTCTGGACGAGAAAACCCGCAAGATAAGATCCCAACAAACAAAAAATAAAACAAAGCTTAAGCTAGAGGAAAGAACTTCCGCACACAAGTTGAATAACTTGGAAAGATAAATAAATGCGGAAAGTAAAGCTGAGTCGAAAAGATAAAGAAGATAATTTATATTGATAAATGTCAAAGGGAAAGATACAAGAGCTTATACTAGACTTCCAATGACGACTCTGGAATCCCGAGACAAGCTCGACTCGACTCTAACTCCCAGACTACTAAATCTAACTCTAGAAAGTGAAATGAGAGAGAGAACTCCTTGGTGTGTGTTACAAGTGGGATATGCTGGTCTATTTATACTACTTCAAGGTCGGTTCATGCAGCGTAGCTTCTCTTGTAAGCAGGTATGGTGGTTGAAGTAACTTCCACGCGAAGGTGAACACGTGGAGCTGCAGTAGGAGGCCGGCCGGCCTAGGATTTGTGCCACTTGGCACCGCCTTCCTCTGGACGCCTCTGATTCCCTCCTAGTATCGTTGGTAGTTGGCATCTCATGTGTTTGCCCGAGTCTTGCAAGCAAGTGGGCCCTCCAATCCATGGGTGAAGCCTTTCGGGTCTTTGGATCAAACCGACTTTAAGTGTACGGCTCAGGATCAAGGTAAGTGTGTTTCCTTGTCCCTGGATCAGTGACGTGGCAATTCGAGGGAGTGCCAGGCTGGTCAGCCTAGGGGAGGCCGGTCAGCCTTGGGTTTTCCCAATTTTGCCTCAATTTTGGTATACTTATTTATACATTCACAACTCATCCAAAACTTGTGGACCTTGATTAGTTTAAATAAAATATGTATGGAACATGGTGCAAAGCTCTATTTATTCCTGAGAAGTTGACGGATAAAGTGTGATTCAATGGCCATCAACAACAGTCTCAATGGTCGCGAGAAATAGACGATTCGAATCGAATTTCTTAACCTTGCAAGGCATACCTAAACACATGTCACGTGGTTACTCCCAGAGTCACACGTGCAACTCTTCCCCTTTATTCCCGTTTCATGGAAAGGCCCACAGCCCTTGAGTACATAGCCCCACTCTGCACCCACCATGAGGCCGCATGGGAACGAAGTCAAGACGGTGGGGCAGTATGTTCCACGCCCCGGTTCAATCAGATACTTAAGCTTACTGATCACTATATTCTAGGCATGTGGTTTGTACGTTCAAAAACTTGACCACCACTACCACACACTTTGACCTTAGCCATTTTACTAGTTAAACGGGGCCTCAACCATCATTATGAATATCGCACCAAGCCCCGCCTGTCGACCTTATGATTCTAACATAAGTAAAATGAGCAACTCCTATATCTCGCGAGTGATAAGCAATCCCTCGACTTTTACCGATCCTATTAGCATGGCAATCTAGTGACCTACACATACTAGTGTTCAAACGTAGCTAATAGGATCATGCAAACTATTTTTTCAGTAAACTCTTGTAAACTTAAATGCACAAATACATAGAAGTATAAACATTGCATAGATCGAAAATAGGGTTCATGCTCCAAGGCTTGCCTTCCTCAGCAAAGTTAGCCTTGGGCTCTTCCGAACTTTGATTCGGGTCTTTAACAACTTCAGTTAAATTAACTTGTGCTTCACGCTGCTCACTCTCGGACTCAGGAATTAGCTCGTACATTCCATCAACGAGAGTAGTCGATTCTATATGAAATGCACATGCATGAGTTGTGCTGATGGTAGAAGACGAATACATATTTCACTATAAGGTTGTAAAGCATTTTATTTACATTGCACTGGGCAGTCATTTATAGAGTACTAACTAGTTTTTCTTACTTCATTCGCTGAAAGGGGGTGTTTTCATAAGTTATGAACATGCAGCCATTTTTCTTTTTCTCTACCCAACACAAGGCAACATGTGGTACTCTTTAACTAAATCTAGACATAGGTTCAAAATTTTATGCAAAGCACATTTCTTAGTGACCAACTTACTGTAAAATATTCAGTCATTTTTATCCAACAGATTATTCATGAAAAATAAAGTAAACAGCTACTACTAGAACCTAGATTCATTTATGCAGATCAAACCAAGCAAGTACTGGTGCCCAAAATTTTACAAAGTACTCTCATACCTATAGTGATTCTACTGTGAAATTTTCAGATTTTTATTGAGCAACTAACAGAGCATAGAAAATACAGCAAAATATATCTACATTATTCAAGATTCATTTTTGTTGATAGATATACTGAGATTCTGAACTCCAAACTTTTCTAGCTTTGTCGGTGTTTTACCACAAAGCCCACTGAGGGATACCCCCAAGGTGGTGAGTTGTAGTTGTGGTGTCGTCGAGATCAGGAACTCGAAGGTGCAAGGAACACAAAGTTTAGACAGGTTCGGGCCGCTGAGGGCGTAATACCCTACATCGTATGTGGTGGTTTGTATTGCCTTTGGTGTTGTATGTTTGGAGGGGGTCCCTGCCCGCCCTTATAGAGTCTGGGGGACAGGGTTACATGGAAATCCTAGCCAGATACGAGCTCAGGAGTTCTACCCGAGTACTTTTCAGGTAGTTTTTTTCGTTGTGACTAGTTCTACTACGGTACGAGTAGTTACAATAGGTGTAGGGTGTGGGCCATGTCCCACCCCTTATCCTATAATATGTACGCCATGTGCGGAGTCCTGTGGCCATGGGTCTGACAAGCCCTCGAGCTCTTCGTACTCCAGTACTTCAGGGTTATGATGCCTGCCCCGGCAAGCTGCGCCAAGGCACGACCCCCAACGGGCCCCGACCAGCCATCGACCGGGCCTGCTTCCGGTGATTTGCCACACGGGTGTGGATTCCCGACGGCCGAGCCACGATGCGTCGGAGACGCCGCGTCCTTGCTGCGACCTTGTCTTGGCTGCGCCTCCCTCCGTTGTGTCGCGGCCAGCTCCACCTCCCCTTCCCTGTGCACCTATAAAAGGGCTGCACCGAGCCCCTACTCACACGCGCCCGAGTACCACCACCACCCCGACATTAGGGCCGCCACTCGACCTCACCGTCGATCCCCACTTTCCGCTCCTCCTACGCCCAAACCGAGACTCTAAACGGGTCGCCCTCGACCAGCTGGTTCTCCCCGACTTCCCCACGCCGCCCTCCCTCGCCGGACCACCGCCGCCCCCCGCCCGCATCTCGCCGGAGCTCCTGCTCACAGCCGGCAGCCCAACTCCGGCCACCCCAGCCCCAACCGAGCACACCAACAGGTTTTCCTCGACCTCCTTATGCTCCCCCGCCCCTTTCCCCTCGCCGCCAACTAGTTTCCTCGTCGGATTTTGGCCGGGAACAGCCCAGCCCCGCCCAGAGACTACATTGCAATCGCTAAGTTCTTTTCAGGGTCCTTTTTGCTAGATCCAGGGACCTATCTGCGAGAACTCGAGTACTTTTGTTCTCAAGAGGGTGTCAACTGTAAAATCAATCTAAAATCATAGAAAAATAAAAAAAATGCAAACTAAAATTTGTTGGGACCCTCTTGATGAACCCGACTACTTTTGCACAAATGGATGACCAGTTACAAACTAAAACTTGATCTAAAATTAATCTTGTTTTAAATAGCTCATAAATGTATCTCTTGATCTAGGACAGTACTGTGAATGATTTTTGGACTGTAAGCTAGTCTCTGCTTGACTTGTGTAAAAATTTCAAGGCCAGAACATGTCTCTACGAGTAGTTCTTGTGGGATCTTGTTTGATGTGCTATTTTGTTAGAGTTATTTGTTCATGCTGTTCTACTGATATTTTAGGGTTGAAACTTTTACAGTAGAGTAAACTTGATGCATAAATGCTATGGACAAAGTTTGGAACTTTTTACTTCTGTCTAACTTGCTCATATGTTTTTAGTTAAGAAAAACTACATTAAATAAAAGTAACTTGTTTTGGTGCTTAGAAAAATAAAAAATTTTAACCAGAGACTACCTTTGAGTTGATTATCATGTTGGGAAAGTTTGAGACACAGAAACTTTGTGGAACTACTTGTAGAAACAAATCTTGATTAATGTAGATGTATCTTGACTTATTTTCTATGATCTATATCTTGCACACTAAAACCTGAAAAATTTAGAGTAGACACACCATAAGTTTAGGAGTACTCAGTAAAATGTTGAGCACCAATTCTTGCATGGTTTGTTCTATATAAATAGATCTTGATCCTAGCAGTAGTTGTTTAATGTATTTTTTCATGATTAATTTGCTAAATGAAAATGACTGGAAATATAACAATAATTTTGTACTTAAATAATTTGCTCTGCATAAAAATCTCAACACCAGAAACTATCTCTATGAGTTGTTTTGTTTTAATCCATGCTTACTTTTGAAAAATGGCCGTTTATGAAATGACAAAACGACACACTTACTTAATGAAGTTAGTTAATCCAGATGCTACTCGATAAATGACTGCCCAAGGAAAATAAAATGAAGTGCTTTACAACTTAACTTGAGTTTTGTTGAATTTCAACTTTACAGTGAAATAGTTATTTATCTTGTAACATTAAAACCACTCATACATGTGCATTCATATAGAATCGACGACTCTCGCCGCGGAACCTACGAGCTGGTGCCAGAGTTCGAGAGTGAGTAGCGCGAAGCTCAAGTTAATCTAATTGAAGTTGCTGAAGACCCGAACCAATGTTCGGAAGACCCCAAAGTTAGCTTTTGCTTAGGAAGGCAAGCCCCGGAGCATAACCCCTATTTTTTTAAACTTATGCAACTTTTATTTATATATGGTATTGTGCATTAAGTTTGTAGGAGTTGATTGAAACCCTAGTTCCATAATCCTAGTACCTATGATATGAACACTAGTCTGTGTCGGTCACTAGATTGCCATGCTAATAGGACTCCGGTAAAAGTCGAGTGATTTCCTGTCACTCGTGAGATATAGGAGTTGCTTGTTTTACCTATGTTGGAATCATAAGGTCGACGGACAGGGCTATGTTAAGATATTCCTGTTGATGATTGAGGCTCCGTCTGTTTAGCGAAAATGCTAAGGTCACGGTGTGTGGTAGTTTTTGAATGTACTAACCACATGCCAAGAATATGGTAATCGGTAAGCTTTAGTATCTTATCGGACCGGCGAGTGGACATTATCCACACTCTATTGACTTTGTTCCCATGGGCACATGATGAGTGCAAGAGCAACCATGGACCGGCGTCGTTCCATGGTTCGTGGACCTCTGTACTCAAGGGGGGTGGCCCTGATCCACAACCCGGGAGGAAAGGGGAAAAGTTGCACGTGTGACTGTGTGAGTAACCAGATGACGTGTGTTTAGATTTCCCTTTCAATGTTAAGAAATTCGATTCAAATTGTCCGTTTCTCGCGGCCATTGAGACTGCTTAACTCTTTTACCACATAGAGTAAGAAGAGGAACAATGGTGATGATTAATCTGGTTGGATGCTCAGTTAATTATTTTTCCACCATGGGTGATTTGGAATGGTTAATCAACTAGAACTTGATGCTAAAACTTGAAAGCAAGGACTCACTCTTAGATGCTTTTTGGCAAAAACTACCCTCATCCAGAAGCCTTGCATGTTTAGGAGTCGGCTAAGTATATACCACTAGTCGGGTAAGCCTTCCTGAGTATTAGTATACTCAACCTTGCTTGTGGCTTTGTTTTCAGGTAAGACCTTTGAGGACATGGTTGCTAGTTTGACTTGGCCGTGTACTCTTCCTTTTGGTTGGTCGGTGGAATGGGATACGCCCCGGCCAACGATGATAACACTGAATGATGTCATGTACAGGCTTCATCATGATATCTTGTATCGTCGTTAGAACTATCATTTATTTTTCGCTGCACTATTAAACTCTGAAAGTACTTGTTTATGCATGAATTCAAACTTGGTTTGTAATAATAATTCATGTTGAACTCTATGATGTAAAATTTGTGGATTGTTGTAATCTCTAGGCTCTCCTTCGTGTGGGTTGAATGTATGCATTATTTCAATCGAAATTTCAGTGGTTGCATAGGGTTGTTACCTGACAGATTGCCGTTTTACTCTGTTTTAAGTGCGTGTTAGCCTGGATTGCCTCTATGGTGATGGTTAATGCACTTAAGCCGGATTAATTCGGGCGGTTCTACCACAGCTGGGATCAGAGCCGAAATGCATACACCAGAGAGTATAACGAGCCTTAAAAACTTGTTTTCATAAAACTTGACAACAAAATTGCGTTTGCAAAAATACGTTGGTTCGTTAAGGATGATGCCTAGTTCGTAAAGCCCTAGGGGATTATGGGAAGTAACTAGGTGGCTATCTTAACTATATTATATATAACTGACTTCCAGCACATTATTTTCTGCCAAAACTTACTTTTGTGTACAACCGACCTTTAGTTTCTATAACGACGCACTCATCGCTAAGGTAAGAAGGTAAGGATCCTCAGTCAACTGAGAGAGCTTGACCGTCACGACGGTGATGCGAACCGAGCGCTGCCCTCAAGCAGTGGCTTACTTGAGGTGCTGCCAATATACCAACCACTCGTTGATTATATTGGGAGTAAATGTTTGGCGTAGGGTATGGCGATTGCTGTGCATACTTCCGTCTCATTAAGTGACGGTACCCCCATAAATACGCTATCTCGGTAGCGTATGCTAACATTGTCCGTACAACGGAAATTGTACGGACGCCGTTTCTATAGTGAACGGTAATGAATGGGGACGCTTTCGTGAGTGCTGGCACGAAAGGTTCAATTTATATTCTGTCAATCTTCTGCAGGTACACTAACCGCGATTACGTAAGCTAAGAATGGCTAGAAAAATTCGGCTAGTTAATATAAGGAGAGACGTATTATGTATGCCACCGAAATTAACCACGTAAGACCATAGCTATTTGGCAATTGTTTTGCTTTGTGAGGATGAATAGGATGTGCAAGCATCATGATCATACATGAAAATTGAATGAAGCCTTGTCCTAGGTTTATACGGGAGTAAATTGCACTAGAGCACATTTGAGCACTCACTTAAGGGCTATCTAGAAATCTGTCTTTTTCTGCCATATCTAGATAGAGGAATTAATTAGGCTTAGGAAATGATCTTATCTGAAGAGAAGCTCAACTAGGAAGTCACTTCAAATTTTGTCCCCTTTTTGCTGCTAAATTTTGAGAACTTTTGGACAAGTACTTAGTGGGCAACACTAGAAACTTCCACACCTCAGTCTTTCTGACTGTTTTGAGCACTTCTGTCACCTAAATTTTTCGACCCCCTTAGAGAAGTCTTCTGCAGAAGTGTTCAATACGAAACTTGTTGCAAACTTGATCCAACACCTACATACAAATTTGGTAATTTTTCGACAAGTAAATCTTCTCTTGGGACCAAACCACTCGCTGGTTGTCCACTGTAATTTTTGGGTAGACAGCAAGAGAAATATTTAAGGAAATGACCATCTTAGAGCTTGATCAAGCCAAAGTACTGAATACAAATTTGGTGAAGTGTGAGAATTTTTGGATTACTCAATTTGGAGTTATGGAGTTTTGAAGTCACTTCCAGAAATATTGGACTTCTATTGTCCGGTTCATACCCTACACCAGGATTTTGTCAAAATTGTTTCCCTTGAAGATGATTCTTCTGGGCAACAAGTTGAATACCAAAGTTGTAGGGAGTTTCCTGAACTACTCACTCAAAAAAAAATTCATCACCATTAGGCTTTTGTATACAGAGTTAGAGGCAAAATACTATAGCTCGGTCTGCTGAAAAACTGTCAAAACAGAGAAGCAGTTGAAGATGTAGTCCAAAGGGTGGAAGATGTAGTCGTAGAAGCCGGAGATGTAGTTGAAGCAGTCGGAAATGTAGTCGAGGTGTTGGAGATGTAGTCGAAGTAGTCGAGAATGCAGACTATGTAGCCGAAGATGTAGTCGTAAAAGACGGAGGAGTAATTGAAGCAGTCGTTGTCGTAGTCATAGAAGTCAGAGATATAGTTAAAGCAGTCGGTAATATAGTCGAAGTGCTGAAGATGTAGTCGTAGTAGTCGAAGATGCAACCTAAGTAGTCAAACATGTAGTCGCTCTAGTCGGAGGTGTAACTGAAGAAGATGGAGACGTGGTCGTAGTAGTTAGAGATGTGGTTGAAGCAGTCGAAGTAGTCAAAGATGCAGTGTAGTCGAAGATGTAGACGTAGTAGTCGGAGGTGTAACTGAAACAGTAGGAGACGTAGTCGCAGTAGTCAGGGATATAGTGGAAGCAGTCAGAGATGCAACGAAGTAGTCAAAGATGCAATATAGTCAAAGATGTAGTCATAGTAGTCGGAGGTACAGTTGAAGCAGTCAAAAATATAGTCGTAGTAGTCATAGAAGTCATAAATATAGTTGAAGCAGTTAGAGATTCAGTCGAGGTAGTCAAAGATGCAGCGTAATCGAAACTGTAGTCGTAGTTGATGGAGGGATAGTTAAAGCAGTTGGAGATGTAGTCAAAGCAGACGGAGATGTTGTCAAAGCAGTCGGAGATGTAATCGATGTAGTCGTTGATGTAGTGAAGCAGTCGGTGATTTAGTTAAAGAAGCCGTATAGTAGTCGATGTAGTCGGTGATGTAGCCAAAGTAGTCGATGATGTAATTGTAATAGTCGGGAATGTAGTCAAAGTAGTCGCAGATATAGTAGTCGGAGGTGTAGTTGAATACCAAAGTTGTAGGCCACTAAATTTCCTAGTCACTGCCAAAATTTGAAAGGACTTGGATGAACACACTGGGAGTTATGAATTTTCTTGCAACCAGCAGTATTCTATCCACAGTTTATCTGTGAATCATTGAGTTCTAAATCTTCCGCACTTATGACACTCAGCCTTGGTGGTATTGTGGATTCCTGAATTAATGAAAAATTTGCATATTGCAGATGGTTCAAGGGACCCGCAACACCCCGAGCGGTTTTAGTGCTAGTGGTAGCGGACAACCGCAACAGCCGCCACCACCGCCCAACATGGCTGAAGTAATGGCCGCCCAGACCAAGTTGCTCCGCCAGCTTGTTCAAGGGCAGTAAGTGTTTCAGCAATTCCAGCAGCAACGGGGTGGGCACAATGTTCACCAACCTCAGGCTGCTGGCTACCTGGACTTCTTGGGCACTCAGCCCCCTTTGTTTCACAAGACGGAGGAGCCCTTGGATGCGGACGCTTGGATTCGCATAATCGAGTCCAAGTTTTCTCTACTTGGGGTGCCATGTTCCGATGCAAATAAGGCCCGTTTTGCCGCGCAACATCTTCGCGGTACCGCGCGCCTTTGGTGGGACAACTATTTCGCCATGCTCCCAGCCGATCATGTTGTCACTTGGGAGGAATTCAAGAATGCATTCAGAACCCACCATATTCCAGAAGGGCTTATGGAGAGGAAGTTAAATGAATTTCTGGCTCTTACTCAGGGTACCCGCACCGTACTCCAGTATGCCCAGGCTTTCAATAACCTTTGTCAGTACGCGGGCTATCATGTTGACACCGATGCTAAGAAGCGTGATCGCTTCCGCAGAGGCCTTAGTACCAAGTTCAAGGACCGCTTAAACCCTATCAAGGTAGACTCTTATAATGAGCTGGTCAATCTGGCAATCACTCAGGAAGACTGTATATTGGCTCACCGTGCTAAGAAGAAGAGGAAGGCTCCAGCTGGACCCTCTAGTGCTCCGCCCCAGAAGTATTGTTTGGTGCAGAATGCTAATTCTAAAGCTCCTCAGAAGGCCCCTCAAAAAGGGCGTTGGGTTTTCAGGCCCCCACAGTAGCAGGGCATTGCACAACCCCCTATGCCTCAGCAGACTGGCCCAAGGCCAATTGCTCAGCAGCCACCTTGTCCGAGCAATGCAAATCATTGCTTTAATTGTGGGAGTTTGAGCAACTTTGCACGAGAATGCCCCCAGCCTGGGCAGCCCAAATCAGGGCAAGGTTTTAATCAGAACAATAAGAACAAGGGAAAAAGACAGACTGTTCATGTTCAGCAGGGAAGGATTGCAGAAGGTGCACTAGTGATGTCGGGTACATTCTCTATCTACAACAAGCCTGCAATTGTATTATTTCATTCTTGTGCATCCCATAGTTTTATTAGTGCAAAATTTGGTGCAAAAGTGGGTTTGGATTTTTGCCACACAAAAGGATCGTACATGATATCAACACCAGGTGGTAAAATTGCTTCCAACCAATTCATAAGGCACGTACCGATCAAGTTGGGTAGTAAAACTATCCAAACAGACCCTATCCTTTTGGCACTTGAAGGCATGGACATTATTTTGGGGATGAATTGGATGGCTCTGCATGGGGTTACATTAGATATTTCTTCCCGAGCCGTGGAAATAAACTCACCCAGTCACGGAGCCACTACTCTTTACCTACCTTCTCGGGAATGCATAAGTTCTTGTGCTTTCACGATGGAAGGAGTCAAACCAGAAGATATTCCAGTGGTGGGCAAGTATGCCGATGTTTTTCCAGATGACTTGCCAGGAATGCCACCGGATAGGGACATCAAGTTCATTATCGAACTACAACCAGGCACCGCAACTATCTCAAAAAGACCTTATAGAATGCCACCCAAAGAGTTGGCCGAATTGAAACTACAACTGTAGAAACTTTTAGATAAAGGTTTCATTCGTCCTAATGCATCACCTTGGGGTTGCCCAGCCCTATTTGTGAAGAAGAAGGATGATAATTTGCGGCTGTGTGGACTACCGACCTCCCAATGCGGTGGCAATCAAAAATGAATATCCAGTTCCCCGCATTGATATTCTCTTCGATCAATTAGTGGGAGCTAGAGTCTTCTCAAAAATTGATCTTCGCTCTGGCTATCATCAGATCAAGATTCATCCATGTGATATCCCTAAGACTGCCTTTTCCACACGATACAAGCTATATGAGTATCTGGTCATGTCTTTCGGGCTCACAAATGCTCCTGCCTACTTCATGTATCTCATGAATTCGGTATTTATGCCCAAACTTGACAAGTTCGTTGTGGTTTGTATTGATGACATCCTTATTTATTCCAAGAATGAGGAAGATCATGCTAAGCACCTGCACATTGTTCTCCAGTGTCTTAGAGGCCATTAGCTCTATGCTAAGTTTTCCAAGTGTGAATTCAGGCTGGATAGTGTAAAATTTTTGGGCCACACTATTTCTGGTGAAGGCATAGCCGTTGATCCTAGCAAAGTACAAGAGGTGATGGATTGGAAACCTCCCACCTCCGTCCACCAGATTCTCAATTTTCTTGGTTTAGCTGGTTATTACCGCCACTTTATTCCATACTTCTCCAGAATTGCTAAGCCTATGACTGAACTATTGAAGAAAGGAGTAAAGTTTGTGGGGAGCAAGAAATGTGCAAAAGCTTTCCACACTTTTCGGGAACATCTAACTACAACCCCAGTCTTAACTCAACCCGATAACATCAAGCCATTCGATGTTTATTATGACGCATCCAGCACTGGTCTTGGTTGTGTGCTTATGCAAGACAATCGAGTCATTGCCTATGCTTCACGAGCTCTTCAACCTCATGAGCAAAATTATCCAACACATGATCTCGAGCTCGCAGCTGTCATTCATGCTCTAAAGATATGGAGAAACTATCTTATGAGCACTCATTGCAATATCTACACCGACCATAAAAGTCTCAAATATATCTTCACCCAAGCCGATCTGAATATGAGACAAAGAAGATGGTTGGAATTGATCAAAGATTATGATCTTGAGGTGCACTATCATCCAAGAAAGGCTAATGTAGTCGCAGATGCGCTAAGCCGCAAGGCTCATTGCAATTGCTTGTCCGCAGAATTCTATAATGGAACATTATATCATGAGATGAGAAAACTCAATTTGGAAATGATTCCCCAAGGCACTCTAAACCACATTTCCATTGAACCAACCCTCCACGATCGAATCATCATGGCACAATTACATGATGAAGGTGTTAAAATCATCATGCAAAAACTCTCTCAATGAGAGGAGAAATATAAATTTTTTCACCAAGACAAGAATGGAGTTCTATGGTTTGAATCTCGCATAGTGGTTCCGAAGAATCATTAGCTCAGAAAACAAATTCTTGACGAAGCACATCTTTCCAAGTTCTCTATTCACCTGGGTAGTAGCAAAACGTATCAAGATCTTAGGCAAAACTTTTGGTGGACTAGAATGAAAATGGAAATTGCCAAGTATGTCTCGGAATGTGACACATGTTAGAGGGTTAAAGCTAGCCACTTGAAAGTATCCGGTAAGACATAAGCATGGATTTCATTGTTGGATTGCCCAACACCTTCCAAAATCACGATTCCATATGGGTTATCGTGGATAGACTCACGAAAACGGCACATTTTATTCCGGTACACATTACCTTCACTACCAAGAAATATGTCGAGATTTACCTCGATCGCATCGTTTGCTTACATGGAGTACCCAAGACGATTATTTCAGATCTTGGTGCTCAATTCATAGCACGTTTTTGGGAACACTTACAAGCTTCTCTTGGCACAAAACTGATTTGAAGCTCAGCTTACCATCCTCAAACGGATGGGCAAACTGAGAGAGTAAATCAAATACTCGAAGACATGCTTAGAGCTTATGTCATCCATTATGATAAAAGTTGGGATAAATGCTTACCTCTAGTGGAGTTCTCATACAACGGTAGCTATCAAGCTAGTTTGAAAATGGCACCATTTGAGGCCTTGTATGGTCGAAGGTGTCGAACTCCTTTTAGTTGGTCCCAAATCGGAGAACGTAAAATATTTGGACCAGACTTGGTAATCGAGGTAGAGGAAAAAGTAAGAGTAATCTAAGAGGTGCACAATCTAGGAAAAAGAGCTATTTTGATAAAAGGAGAAAGGCTTTGCAATTTGAAGTTGGTGATCATGTCTACCTTTGGGTTTCACCAACCAAGGGTGTGCAAAGGTTTGGAGTGAAAGGGAAGTTAGCTCCCCGATATGTTTGTACTTATGAAATCACATAAATTTGCGGAACCGTGGCCTATAGAGTGCGACTACCCCCTCCGCTTGCAGCCATCCATGATATCTTTCATGTCTCTCAACTCAAGAAGTGTATTCGAGTTCCAACAGAAATTGTTGAACAAAAGGGAATATTGGTAGAACCGGACCTCTCTTATGTTGAATATCCGATCAAAGTTCTTGATCAAAAGGAAAGGATCACTAGAAGAAAAGTGGTTAAAATGTATAAAATCCAATGGAGCCATCACACCAAAGAGGAAGCCACATGGGAAACTGAAAGTTATCTAAATCAAAATTTCCGCGGTTTTCTAAATTCGCCCAAAGGTACACGCACTTTCCAAACTAGGCGTACTTATCTGAATCTCGGGACGAGATTCTTTTATACGGAGGAAGGCTATCCCGCCCCTGCCAACTCGCACGCGCCATGCGGCCGTCGATTCACGACGGTCGAGCCACAATGCGTCGGCGACGCCGCGCCATTGCCGCGACCTTGTCCCGGCTGCGCCTCCCTCCGTTGTGTTGCGGCCAGCTCCACCTCCCCTTCACTGTGCGTCTATAAAAGGGCTGCACCGAGCCCATGCTCACACGCACCCGAGTACCACCACCACCCCACTATTAGCGCCGCCACTCGACCTCACCGTTGAGCCCCACTTTCCACTCCTCCTCCGTCCAAACCAAGGCTCTAAACGGGTCGCCCTCGACCTGCTAGTTCTCCCCGACTTCCCCACACCGCCCTCCCTCGCCGGACCACCGCCGCCCAATGCCCGCATCTCGCTGGAGCTCCTGCTCACAGCCGGCAGCCCAACTCCGGCCACCCCAGCCCCAACCGAGCACACCAACAAGTTTCCCTCGACCTCCTCTTGCTCTCCCACCCCTTTCGCCTGGCCGCCGACTAGTTTCCTCACCGGATTGTGGCCGGGAACAGCCCAAACCCACCTAGGGACTATATTGCAAGCGCTAAGTTCTTTTAGGGTCCTTTCTGCTAGATCCAGGAACCTATCTGTGAGAACTCGAGTAATTTTGTTCTCAAGAGGGTGTCAAGTGTAAAATCAATCTAAAATCATAGAAAAATCAGAAAAGTTGCAAACTAAAATTTGTTGTGACCCGCTTGATGAACCCGACTAGTTTTGCACAGATGGATGACCAGCTACAAACTAAAACTTGATCGAAAATTAATCTTGTTTTAAATAGCCCATAAATATATCTCTTGATCTAGGACGGTACTATGAATGATTATTGACTGTAAGCTAGGCTCGGATTGTTAAGACTTGTGTAAAAATGTCAAGGCCAGAACATGTCTCTACGAGTAGTTTTTGTGGGATCTTGTTTGACGTGCTATTTTGATAGAGTTATTTGTTCATATTATTCTACTGATATTTTAGGGTTGAAACATTTTCAGTATAGTAACCTTGATGCATAAATGCTATGAACAATGTTTGGAACTTTTTACTTCTGTCTAACTTGCTTATATGTTTTCAGGTAAGAAAAAGTACATTAAATTATAGTAACTAGTTCTGGTGCTTAGAAAAATCAGAAATTTTTACCAGAGACTACTTTTGAGTAGATTATCGTGTTGGAAAAGTTTGAGACACAGAAACTTTGTAGAACTACCTGTAGAAACAAATCTTGATTAATGTAGATGTATCTTGACTTATTTTCTATGATCTGTATCTTGCACACTAAAACCAGAAAAATTTACAGTAGACTCACCATATGTTTAGGAGTACTTAGTAAAATGTTGAGCACCAGTTCTTGCTTGGTTTGTTCTGTATAAATAGATCTTGATCACAACAGTAGCTGTTTAATGTATTTTTTGATGATTAATTTGCTGAATGAAAATGACTGGAAATTTTACAGTGAGTTTCTACTTAAGTGATTTGCTCTGCATAAAAATCTCAACACTAGAAACTATATCTATGAGTTGTTTTGTCTTAATCCATGCTTACTTTTGAAAATGGCCGTTTATGAAATGACAAAATCACTCACTTACTTAATGAAGTTAGTTAATCCAGATGCTACTCGATAAATGATTGCCCAAGAAAAAGAAAATGAAGTGCTTTACAACTTAACTTGAGTTTTGTTGAATTACAACTTTACAGTGAAATAGTTGTTAATCTTGTACCATTAAAACCACTCATACATATGCATTTGTATAGAATCGACGACTCTTGCCGACGGAACCTACGAGCTGGTGCCAGAGTCCAAGAGTGAGCAGCATGAAGCTCAAGTTAATCTGACTAAAGTTGCTGAAGACCCGAACCAATGTTCGAAAGAGCCCAAAGCTAGCTTTGCTCAGGAAGGCAAGCCCCGGAGCATAACCCCAATTTTTTTAAAACTTATGCAACTTTTATTTATATATGGTATTGTGCATTAAGTTTGTAGGAGTTGATTGAAACCCTAATTGCATAATCCTAGTACCTATGATATGAACACTAGTCTGTGTCGGTCGCAAGATTGCCATGCTAATAGGACTCTGGTAAAAGTCAAGTGATTTTCTGTCACTCGCGAGATATAGGAGTTGCTTGTTTTACCTATGTTGGAATGATAAGGTCGACGGGCGGGGCTGTGTTACGATATTCCTGTTGATGATTGAGGCTCTGTCTGTTTAGCGAAAATGCTAACGTCGCAGTGTGTGGTAGTGTTGGTTATGTTTTTGAACGTACTAATCGCATGACGAGAATATGGTAATCGGTAAGCTTAAGTACCTGATCGGACCGGCGAGTGGACATTATCCTCACCCTCTTGACTTCGTTCCCATGGGCACATGGTGAGTGCAAGAACAGCCACGGCCCAGCGTCGTTCTGTGGTTCGTAGACCTCTGTACTCGAAGGGGCTGGCCCTGATCCACAACTTGGGAAGAAAGGGGAAAAGTTGCATGTGTGACTCTGTGAGTAACCACATGACGTGTGTTTAGGTTTATCTTGCAAGGTTAAGAAATTCGATTTGAATCATCCGTTTCTCGCGGCCATTGAGACTGCTTAACCCTTTTACCACATAGAGTAAGAAGAGGAACAATGATGATGATTAATCATGTTGGATGCTTAGTTAATTATTTTTCCACCATGTGTGATTTGGATAGTTGCTTACCTAGAATGGTTAATCAACTAGAACTTGATGCTAAAACTTGAAAGCAAGGACTCACTCTTAGATGCTTTTTGGCAAAAACTACCCTCAGCCAAAAGCCTTGCATGTCTAGGAGTCGGCTAAGTATATACCACTAGTCGGGTAAGCCTTGCTGAGTATTAGTATACTCAGCCTTGCTTGTGGCTTTGTTTTCAGGTGAGACCTTTGAGGACATGGTTGCTAGTTTGTCTTGGCCATGTACTCTTCCTTCTGGTTGGTCGGTGGAATGGGATACTGTAACACCTCGGGTGTTTAAATTGCTAAATTAGCCTCAATAGCTTAACACGATGCATAGATAACCAAGAAAAGTTTAAAAGAAATGAATTATAAATTGGTTTTGCTTTGAATTAAAAATAGATGTGTATATGTGCATAAATACATGTACTTTAATCAAGCAAATTAAATAACTCTCACCTCTACGCACTTGGCGACGAAATTTAATAGACACACCATCGATGACAGGATAAACAAAAGTCTAGTTGAAGCCTAGGAGAGAATACAAATTTTTTCCCAAGAAATGACGTGCCCTCCGAATCATACTTTTTGAGTTTTTAAAATAACTTCTAAACTAGAACTCAAATGAACTTTGGCCTGAAACAAAACTTGTGTAACTTTTGATTTTGAACAACTTCATGTTCAGAGATTTTTGAGTTGCAACACAAAAATTTGAGTAACATTTGATTTTACAAACCAGCCCCTGCCTTTTCTTCTATTTTCACTTCAGATCCTTCCTCCTCCGCTTCGCCCGACCCTACGGTTCGCCCGACCCTCCGCCTTCCACTGCAGACCTTCCGACCCTCCGCTTCGCCCGACCCTCCGCCTGCCGCACAGTGTGGCAGAACCACCTGAATTAATCCGGCTCAAGTGTATTAACCATCCCCATTAGGGCAATCAAGGTTAACCTTACACTTCAAACGGAGTAATCCACTGGTCTGTCGGGTAACCTCCCGATACAACCACGGTAAAGCGGATCGAAGCCACACATACAAAAGCTCATGCGAGATGAGCCCAGAGAATACCACATTCCAGCAGATATTATAAAAATTATCACAAGTGAATATTACAAACCATGTTTGAGTTTAGTAACCAAGTACTTCAGTGATCATAACTAATAAGTTCTTCAGAGTTAAGTTGCAGCGGAAATAAAATAACGAAAGCTACTCGACGATACAGGATGTCTCGGTGAAGCCCGTACGAGACATCACTCGGCATTATCTCCATTGGCCGGGGGCGTATCCCATTCCACCGACCAACTAGGAGGGAGGGTACAAGGCCAAGTCAAACTAGCAATCATGTCCTCGAAAGTTTTACCTGAAAACAAGCCACAAGCAAGGCTGAGTATACTAATACTCAGCAAGGCTTACCCGACTAGTGGGGTATACTTAGCCGACTCCTAGACATGCGAGGCTTTTTGGCTTGAGGGGTTTGTTTTGCCGAAAAGCATATACGAGTGGGTCCTTACTTTCAACTTTTAGCTCAAGATTCTAGTTTCATTAACCATTCTAAATTAGCAGCTATCCAATATCATTCATGGTGAAGCATTAAATTTCATCCAACAAGTTTATTCATCATCATTGTTTCTCTTCTTACTCTGTGGGTAAAAGGGGTTAAGCAGTCTCAATAGCCGTGAGAAACGGACGATTCGAATCGAATTTCTTAACCTTGCAAGGGAAACCTAAACACACGTCACGTGGTTACTCACAGAGTCACACGTGCAACTTTTCCCTTCAATTCCCGCTTCACGGAACAGGCCCACCGCCCTCGACTACACCTCCCCACAGACCTCGGTACGTCGGGCCGTGGCGGCCGATGCACCCACCATTAGCTAGATGTGAACGAATTCAAGACAGCGGGGAGTTTCCGGCCTCGGTTCAATCCAGTACTTAAGCTTACCGATTACCATATTCTCGGCATGTGGTTAGTACGTTCAAAGACTTAACCACCACTACCACACACTGCGGCCTTAGCATTTTTCACTAAACAGACGGGCCTCAATCGTAAACATTGTACCATAGCCCGTCCGTTGTCCTTATGATTGCAGCGTGTAGTAAACAATCAACTCCTAATTTCTCGCGAGTGACAGGAAATCACTCGACTTTTACCGAGTCCTATTAGCATAGCATTCTATCGAACCTTGCATCTAGTGTTCAGAGCATGGGCACCTAGGATCATGCAACTAAGTTTTCATCCAACTCTTATAAACTTAATGCACAAGTAAGGTAGAGTAATAAGTTGCATAAGTTTAGAAAAATAGGGTTCATGCTCCGGGGCTTGCCTTCTTGTGAACAGTTAGCTTGGGGCTCTTCCGAACTTGGGCTCGGGTCTTCAAGAGCTTTAGTTAGATGTACTTGAGCTTCACGCTGCTCACTCTCGGACTCGGGCACCAGCTCGTACGTTCCGTCGGCGAGAGTCGTCGATTCTATATGAATGCACCGATATAAGTTATAGTGAGGTTATACGACGATTATGTTCGTTCACGTCAAAGTTGTAGCTCACAAACAGCGATTTGGTTGCGATGTTATCTTGTTGAGATTTCTGTGGGCAATCGTCAATAGAGTAGAATAGTACAATAAGTAACTTCGTTAAGCAAGGTGGGGTGGGTGTTCATGGGAACTTATGTTCCTCAGGGAAACATGATTTAAGTGTAACTACTACAGCGAGTAGTTTCTGGTCATGAAACCTTGGATCTAGGCACAACAGGGAAAGATAAGCTTACTGTAAAATTTTCAGATATTTTCATGCAGCAAATTAATTATGAAAAATATAATACATGGTTGCTGCTAGATTCTTGTTCTTTTTGTACAGAACAAATGGTGCAAAAAATGAGACTAAGATTTTTACAGGGCTTTCATTTTATCATGCAGGAGCTACTGTAATTTTTATAGGATTTAGTATGCAGTTTTCATAGCATAGTAAATATGACATTACACTCCTAGGTTATTCAAGGATTTACTTTTACAAGATTCTACACAGAGTTTTTGTCTATGAAACGTTTTACACAGCATCCTCTACGACTGAGTATCTTCTAGTAAAAGTATGAGAATTTTCCAAGCTAAGATACTATTTTCTTGATTTAATGTATGTTATTAGCATATAAATCAAATAAATAGGTTCCTGCGAGATAAAAAGTCTCTAAACTTTTCTATGGCATCTAGGTACCATTACACCAGAATAGAAAAAGTTTCATTAGGTGAATCACAATGTAACAACAGAGATAAAAATATTTAGCGAATCATGGCATGAAAATAAACTTAGCAAGAAGTATATCTAGAAGTAGATTCTGAGCTTGATCTTTTCAGGGTGGCCTATTTATCAGGTAATCTCCTCACTGTAAATTTTTCAGGGCCAGCACTTGTCTCAAGACAAGTCTATGAATAAAAGCCATTAATCTTTCCATTTTATTTAAAGCAAGATTTAGCTAGAATCTAAGGTGATGCATGTAACAAAAGTTGTGAAGCTTAACCTAGGGTCTCCAGAGCAGTTGAGTTTGCATTTTTCTGAATTTTCTACGATTTTATACAAATTTTACAATTTCACTGATTTTGGTTAAAACTTTCTTTACAGAGGGGTCCCTGGAAACTAGCAGAAAACCCCCTAGGAAGATTTGGGCGATTGCAATGTGGTCCCTAGTCGCGATTCATGGCGGGGAACATCCTGTCCGGCCGAAATCCGGCGGGCTCAGTCGCCGGCGGCAAGGGCAAGGTGGGGGAGGAGCAAGAGGAGGTTGGGGGCTACCTTTGGGTGGGTTTTGTGCGAGTTGGGGCGGCCGGGAAGGGGTGCCGCGGCGTGGAGCAGCGGCTCCGTCGAGGTGCGGCCGGGATTCCGGCGAACTCCGGCGAGCTGGGCGGCGGGGCTCGGTCTGGGGAGCTTCAGTGCGTCGAGGGGAATCCGTTTCAGAGTTTGGTTTGGGTGGAGGGGGGTCGGGACGGCGGTTCCGCGTGGGGCGGTGGTGGCCGGCGGCGGAGCAGCGGTATGGGCAGCAATGGTGGCGCTGTTCTGGCGAGGGAGGTGGTCTGACGATGGTGGCGCGTCATTTTATTTCAAAATTTCATTTTCTTCCCTAGGCTTCAACTAAACTTTTATTTGTCATGCTAATACTGGTGTGCTCATTTAATTTCATAGCCATATTTGCTTTGATGTGAAAGTTATCCAATTTGTTTCATTAAAGTACATGCATTTATGCACATACAAACTTTTAAAGGTAAAAGCAAAACAAAACTTAATCCATTCCTTTTATTTTCTTAGTTAGTGATGCATTTTATTATGCTAATAAGACTTGTTTAACAATTAAAACACCTGAGGTGTTACAGCCTTCCCCCCTTAAAAAGAATCTCGCCCCGAGATTCGGACAATAAGCTTGGTGTGGGCAGTGTGTGTACATACCAGTGGTAGAGTCGAAGGAACCGGGGAAATTTTGGTTTAGATAGCTTTCAGTTTCCCATGTGGCTTCTTCTTCAGTGTGATGATTCCATTGAATTTTATACATTTTAATCACTTTCTTTCTGGTACCTCTTTCTTTTTGATCCAAGATTTTGATAGGATACTCAACATATGAGAGGTCGGGCTCTACTACGAGTTCTTGTCGTTCCACAACCTCGGTAGGGACTCGAACACACTTCTTGAGTTGAGATACGTGAAAGACATTATGGGTGGCCGTAAGCTGAGGGGGTAGTTGTAGTCTATAGGCTACGGGTCCACAGCTCTCAATGATTTCGTAGGGGCCGACATAACGGGGAGCTAGCTTGCCTTTGACTCCAAATCGTTGTACTCCCTTGGTTGGTGAAACTCGAAGATAGACATGATCACCAACTTCGAATTTCAGGGGCTTTCTCCTTTTGTCGGAATAGCTCTTTTGCCTGGCTTGTGCGGCTCTAAGATTTGCTTGTATTACCCTTACTTTCTCCTCTGCCTCGATTACCAAGTCGGGTCCAAATATTTGCGTTCTCCGGTTTGTGACCAGCTCAAAGGAGTTCGACACCTTCGTCCGTACAGGGCCTCAAATGGTGCCATTTTCAAACTCGTTTGATAGCTATTGTTGTACGAGAACTCTGCTAGGGGTAGACATTTGTCCCAATTCTTGTCATAGTGAATGACGCAAGCTCTCAGCATGTCTTCAAGAATTTGGTTTACTCTTTCCGTTTGTCCGTCAGTCTGAGGATGGTATGCTGAGCTGCGAATCAGTTTAGTACCAAGAGACGTTTGCAGTTGTTCCCAAAAGCGTGCTACAAACTGAGTACCACGATCAGAAATGATTGTCTTAGGTATTCCATGTAGGCAAACAATACGATCGAGGTAAATCTCGGCATATTTCTTAGCAGAATAGGTGGTGTGTACCGGAAGGAAATGTGCCGTCTTTGTGAGTCTATCAACGATAACCCATATGGAATCATGTTTCTGGGAAGTGTTTGGTAGTCCAACGATGAAGTCCATACTTATGTCTTCCCACTTCCAGGATGGTATAGGCAATGGTTGAAGTGTACCGGCTACTTTCAAGTGGCTAGCTTTTACTCTCTGGCACGTGTCACATTCTGAGACATACGTAGCAATTTCTCTTTTCATTCTAGTCCACCAGAAGTTTTGCCTTAGGTCTTGATACATTTTGCTACTGCCGGGGTGGATAGAGAATTTGGAAAGATGTGCCTCATCGAGAATTTGCTTGCGGAGTTCATGATTCTTCGGAACGACTATACGACTTTCGAACCATAGAACTCCCTTCTGGTCCTGGCGGAAACATTTATACTTCTCCTCACCTAGAGAGAGTTTTTGTTTGATGATCTTGATTCCTTCATCGTGTAGTTGTGCCATGACGATTTGGTCGTGAAGAGTGGGCTCAACTGAGATGTGATTTAGAGTGCCTTGGGAAACCATTTCCATGTTAAGCTTCCTCATTTCTGCACACAATGTCTCATTGTAGGATTCCGTGGATAAGCAATGGCAATGGGACTTGCGGCTTAGTGCATCCGCGACTACATTAGCCTTGCCGGGGTGATAGTGCACTTCAAGGTCATAATCCTTGATTAATTCTAGCCATCTTCGTTGTCTCATATTCAGATCGGCTTGTGTGAAGATATACTTGAGACTCTTATGATCAGTGTAGATATTGCACTGTGTACCCATGAGATAGTGCCTCCATATTTTCAGAGCGTGAATAACAGCTGCAAGCTCAAGATCACGAGTGGGATAGTTCTGCTCGTGGGGCCGAAGGGCTCGTGAGGCATATGCAATCACTCGATTCTCTTGCATAAGCACACATCCTAGACCAGTACCCGATGCGTCACAATACACATCGAACGACTTGGTATTATCGGGTTGAGCTAACACAGGTGCAGTAGTCAGATGCTCTCTGAGAGTGTGGAAAGCTTCTTCACATTTCTCATTCCATACAAACTTTACTTCCTTCTTTAATAGTTCAGTCATGGGCTTAGCAATTCGAGAGAAATCCGGGATGAAGCGACGGTAGTAACCGGCTAAGCCGAGAAAACTGCGAATCTGATGAACAGAGGTAGGGGGTTTCCAATCCATTACCTCTTGTACCTTGCTGGGGTCAACATCTATGCCTTCGCTGGAGATCGTGTGACCCAAGAACTTTACAGTATCCAACCAGAATTCACACTTAGAAAACTTAGCATAGAGCTGATGGTCTCTGAGTCACTGAAGAACAATGCGAAGGTGCTTGGCATGCTCTTCCTCATCCTTGGAATAGATAAGGATGTCGTCGATGAAAACTACGACGAATTTGTCGAGTTCGGGCATGAATACCGAATTCATAAGATACATGAAGTAGGCAGGGGCATTTGTGAGTCCAAAGGACATGACCAAGAATTCATATAGTCCATATCGTGTGGAGAAGGCAGTCTTAGGAATATCGCACGGGCGAATCTTGATCTGATGATATCCCGAACGAAGGTCAATTTTTGAGAAGACTCTGGCTCCAGCTAATTGATCGAAGAGTACATCAATACGAGGAAGGGGGTATTTATTTTTAACAGTTACCGCATTGAGAGGTCGGTAGTCCACACATAATCTTAAACTGTCATCCTTCTTCTTTACGAATAGGGCTGGACATCCCCAAGGTGACGCGCTAGGGCGAATGAAACCTTTGTCCAGTAGTTCTTGGAGTTGAATTTTCAGCTCTGCCAATTCTTTAGGGGGCATCCTATATGGTCTTTTGGATATAGGTGCAGTGCCCGGTTGCAGTTCGATGATGAACTCAATATCCCTATCCGGTGGCATTCGTGGTAAGTCATCCGGAAAAACGTCGGCATACTCGTTTACCACAGGAATATCCTCTAGCTTAAGTCCTTTCAAACATCTCATACTTTGGCAGTAGTTAGAGAACTTAGGGATGCACCACTTTGGTATTTAACTCAGGTGCTAAAACTATAGCTAAGATGGTCGGAAGGCTCGTCCTTTGCCTTACTGTCTCAGTTGTTTTTCAGCAGATCGATAGGTGATGTTTTGCCTCTAACTCAAACTAGCGAGGTCCAATGATGCTGAATTTCTGTGAGAACCACGATCACAAAATTCCTGACAGGTTTGGTATTCAACTCACAGCTCAGAAATGTAAGGAGACATGGATAAAATTCCCGACAAGTTTCAGCGATTGTGGATTTCATCGTTTACCAACTTACAACGAAATCACCCAAGTTTATCGCCGTTCCTTACATGCTGAGGGTATCCACATGGTTCAGGTGTACCCATCACAAAAGAGTTACTCAACTCCTAGTTAGCCTATTACCACACTTGCCAAAAGTTAGGCTACCCTATCGAGGAGTATGTGCAAAAGTCCTTCTAGGTCATCATCTAGAAGTCATCCAGGTCGTTGACGAACGACGCGCTACTGGTAGGAGAGTGAGCTCCCATCTGAGGTGCCTGTGGTACCTCACCCTCGAAATCCATACCGGAGGCACTGTCAACCTCCTGTGGCTCCTCTTCATCTTCCTCCATAGCCACCACGCCAGGAGGGGCGTTCTGATCATGGTGCCACTGAATGTGCTCATTAGCATCCTCCAACTCAAGGCTCAGATCATGGAGCTGCTCCTCCAAGTGTACTATCACGTCATCTCTCTCACCCATGAGAGTGTCCTGCTCCTGAATTTGGCCCTCAAGTTGGCCAATCCGGGTGTCTCTATCCTCGAGTTCCTCACTGAGTTCCTTAATCTGCTCATCCCTGGTATCTGCCATCATGTGGTAGGCCTGTGCAAGATCAGTGAGCTGCACAAGCGCCTGACTCTGGAGAGTCTGAAGTCGGTAGAGTGCATTCATGCACCGCACGGAGGTATCGATGGTCGCCTGGGCATGAAAGTCCACCAAGTACTGTGAAGGCTGCACCCTGTCAAGCCAAAAAGGGTCGTTGTCCTGGGTAGCAGGAAACAAACCAATGGGAGTGAGCGTCACAGCCTCGGGGCACTGCGCACAGAAAGTGGTGAGCGCCCTCATGGCTGCAAGCTCCCAAGTATCGGCCAAACGGCGACCAACAGCCTCAATCTCCAAGGCGGGCCACTCCGGGTGTAGCGAGTGCGGAAAAATGGTCACGTTGACACGGCACTGGGTAACTCCATTCCCTGCAAACTCCAGTCCGGCGTAACGTGGGGGAATTGGATAGCTCACGGTGCGCAGAACATCCCACAAAATAGAGGGAAAGCCCTCCCAGTGGAGACACTGCGAGTGAACGCGTCCATCCTCATCCACCATCATAGCAACAGGCTCGGCCATCTGAGCAAAAGATCAAATGGGTGAGGCCAAGAAAAAGTGTGAAAAGCACAGGGACAGATTCTGTGTAGAGTGCAAAAATAACCATAACTTCCATAGTTCATATCAAAAAATTCTCAAATTTCACCATAACACTCCTAAGGTATTTGTGCACCACTTTTCTATTCAACACTTTGGCTGGATTAGGCTCTAAGATGGCTGTTCCCTTAAGGTCTCACTTCTCTGTCTACCCAGAATTTTCAGTGAACAGAGGGCTAGAGTCTCGTGCATCAGGGAAAATCTACCCGGCCAAAAGTTACCAAATTTTAACAGCAGTTACCTGGGTAAATTTGGAACAAGTTTTGTGTTGTACTCTTTTGCAGAAAAATGTAGGAAGGGGGCCTAAAAATTTAAGTGGCTGAACTGCTCATTTTTGGACAGAAACTAACACACCAAGGTCTTTGTTGTTTCCCATTACCCATATGTCCAGAATTTTTCCTATTTAGACAGGAGGTACAATACGGATTTTGGGAACAAAGCTTTCAACCTGAGTTTCTTCAGAAAGGGTCATTTTCTCAGATCAATAAAACTCTCTTTTCGGTCATGGCAGATTTGTGACAGATTCGCTAGATAGTCCTTATGCAAAATCACGCTTAGATACGCAAGAACCTTAGCACTCTCATTCAACGCATTTTCAATTTCAGATATATATGGTCATGATGCATGCACGTCCTATTCGTTCTCACAAAATAAATAATTGCCAAATAGCTTTGGTCTTACGAAGTTAGTTTCGGTGGCATACACAATACGGCTCTACCTATAATAGCTAGTCGAGATAACTCTAACCGTTCTTAACTTATCGCAATCGCGGTTAGTGTACCTGCAGAAGATTGATAAAGCATATATATATCATGAACCTTTCATGCCAGGACTCATGAAAGCGTCCGTATTCATTACCGTTTACTTATAGAAACGATATCTGTACAATTTCCGCCGTACAGACGGCGTTATCATACGCTATCGAAATAGCGTATTCACGGGGGTACCGTCATGAGACAGGGGTATGAACAGCGATCGCCATACCCTGCGCCAAACCTTCTACTCCCAATATATTCAACTAACAGTTGGCATATTGGCAGCACCTCAAGTAAGCCACTGCTTGAGGGCAGCGTTCGGTTCGCATCACCGACCGGAAGGCCAAACTCTCTCAGTTGGCTGAGGATTCTTACCTTCTTACCTTAGCGATGAGTGCGTCATTACAGAATTTAAGGTCAGTTGTGCATGAAAGTAAGTTTTGACAGAAAGTAATGTGCTGGAAGTCAGTTGATAATATATAGAAGTTAGATAGCCACCTAGTAACTTTCCCATAATCCCTTAGGGCTTTACGAACTAGGCACCATCCTTAGCGCACCAACGTATTTTGCAACACATCCTTCTAGTCAAGTTTTAGGAAAACGAGTTTTTAAGGCTTGTCGCATTCTCTGGCGTATGCATTTCGGCTCTGGTGCCAGCTGTTACCAGCTGTGGCACCAGCTACGGCTCTGATACCAGCTGTGGCAGAACCACCTGAATTAATCCGGCTCAAGTGTATTAACCATCCCCATTAGGGCAATCAAGGTTAACCTTACACTTCAAACGGAGTAATCCACCGGTCTGTCGGGTAACCTCCCGATACAACCACGGTAAAGCGGATTGAAGCCACACATACAAAAGCTCATGCGAAGATGAGCCCAGAGAATACCACATTCTGGCAGATATTATAAAAATTATCATAAGTGAATATTACAAACCATGTTTGAGTTTAGTAACCAAGTAATTCAGTGATCATAACTAATAAGTTCTTCAGAGTTAAGTTGCAGCGGAAATAAAATAACGAAAGCTACTCGACGATACAGGATGTCTCGGTGAAGCCCGTACGAGACATCACTCGGCATTATCTCCATTGGCCGAGGGCGTATCCCATTCCACCGACCAACCAGGAGGGAGGGTATAAGGCCAAGTCAAACTAGCAATCATGTCCTCGAAAGTTTTACCTGAAAACAAGCCACAAGCAAGGCTGAGTATACTAATACTCAGCAAGGCTTACCCGACTAGTGGGGTATACTTAGCCGACTCCTAGACATGCGAGGCTTTTTGGCTTGAGGGGTTTGTTTTGCCAAAAAGCATATACGAGTGGGTCCTTACTTTCAACTTTTAGCTCAAGATTCTAGTTTCATTAACCATTCTAAATAAGCAGCTATCCAACATCATTCATGGTGAAGCATTAAATTTCATCCAACAAGTTTATTCATCATCATTGTTCCTCTTCTTACTCTGTGGGTAAAAGGGGTTAAGCAGTCTCAATAGCCGTGAGAAACGGACGATTCGAATTGAATTTCTTAACCTTGCAAGGGAAACCTAAACACACGTCACGTGGTTACTCATAGAGTCACACGTGCAACTTTTCCCTTCAATTCCCGCTTCACGGAACAGGCCCACCGCCCTCGACTACACCTCCCCATAGACCTCGGTACGTCGGGCCGTGGCGGCCGATGCACCCGCCATTAGCTAGATGTGAACGAATTCAAGACAGTGGGGAGTATATTCCGGCCTCGGTTCAATCCAGTACTTAAGCTTACCGATTACCATATTCTCGGCATGTGGTTAGTACGTTCAAAGACTTAACCACCACTACCACACACTGCGGCCTTAGCATTTTTCACTAAACAGACGGGCCTCAATCGTAAACATCATACCATAGCTCATCCGTTGTCCTTATGATTGCAGCGTGTAGTAAACAATCAACTCCTAATTTCTCGCGAGTGACAGGAAATCACTCGACTTTTACCGAGTCCTATTAGCATAGCATTCTATCGAACCTTGCATCTAGTGTTCAGAGCATGGGCATCTAGGATCATGCAACTAAGTTTTCATCCAACTCTTATAAACTTAATGCACAAGTAAGGTAGAGTAATAAGTTGCATAAGTTTAGAAAAATAGGGTTCATGCTCCGGGGCTTGCCTTCTTGTGAACAGTTAGCTTGGGGCTCTTCCGAACTTGGGCTCGGGTCTTCAAGAGCTTCAGTTAGATGTACTTGAGCTTCGCGCTACTCACTCTCGGACTCGGGCACCAGCTCGTACGTTCCGTCGGTGAGAGTCGTCGATTCTATATGAATGCACCGATATAAGTTATAGTGAGGTTATACGACGATTATGTTCATTCACGTCAAAGTTGTAGCTCACAAACAGCGATTTGGTTGCGATGTTATCTTGTTGAGATTTCTGTGGGCAATCGTTAATAGAGTAGAATAGTACAATAAGTAACTTCGTTAAGCAAGGTGGGGTGGGTGTTCATGGGAACTTATGTTCCTCAGGGAAACATGATTTAAGTGTAACTACTACAGCGAGTAGTTTCTGGTCATGAAACCTTGGATCTAGGCACAATAGGGAAAGATAAGCTTACTGTAAAATTTTCGGATATTTTTATGCAGCAGATTAATTATGAAAAATATAATACATGGTTGCTGCTAGATTCTTGTTCTTTTTGTACAGAATAAATGGTGCAAAAACTGAGACTAAGATTTTTACAGGGCTTTCATTTTATCATGCAGGAGCTACTGTAATTTGTATAGGATTTATTATGCAGTTTTCAGAGTATAGTAAATATGACATTACACTCCTAGGTTATTCAAGGATTTATTTTTACAGGATCCTACACAGGGTTTTTGTCTATGAAACTTTTTACACAGCATCGCCTACCACTGAGTATCTTCTAGTCACAATATGAGAATTTTCCAAGCTAAGATACTATTTTCTTGATTTAATGTATGTTATTAGCACATAAATCGAATAAATAGGTTCCTGCGAGATAAAAAGTCTATCAATTTTTCTATGGCATCTAGGTACCATTACACCAGTATAGAAAAAGTGTCATTAGGTGAATCACAATCTAACAATAGAGATAAAAATATTTAGCCAATTATGGCATGAAACTAAACTTAGCAAGAAGTATATCTAGAAGTAGATTCTGAGCTTGATCTTTTTAGGGTGGCCTTTATTATCAGGTAATCTCCTCACTGCAAATTTTTCAGGGCCAGCACTTGTCTCAAGACAAGTCTATGAATAAAAGCCATTAATCTTTCCATTTTATTTAAAGCAAGATTTAGCTAGAATCTAAGGTGATGCATGTAACAAAAGTTGTGAAAGTTAACCTAGGGTCTCCAGAGCAGTTGAGTTTGCATTTTTCTGAATTTTCTACGATTTTATACAAATTTTACAATTTCACTGATTTTGGTTAAAACTTTCTTTACAGAGGGGTCCCTGGAAACTAGCAGAAAACCCCCTAGGAAGATTTGGGCGATTGCAATGTGGTCCCTGGTCGCGATTCATGGCGGGGAATATCTTGTCCGGCCGAAATCCGGCGGGCTCAGTCGCCGGCGGCGAGGGCAAGGTGGGGGAGGAGCAAGAGGAGGTTGGGGGCTACCTTTGGGTGGGTTTTGTGCGAGTTGGGGCGGCCGGGAAGGGGTGCCACGGCGTGGAGCAGCGGCTCCGTCGAGGTGCGGCCGGGATTCCGGCGAACTCCGGCGAGCTGGGCGGCGGGGCTCGGGCTGGGGAGCTTCAGTGCGTCGAGGGGAATCCGTTTCAGAGTTTGGTTTGGGTGGATGGGGGCCGGGACGGCGGTTCCGCGTGGGGCGGTGGTGGCCGGCGGCGGAGCAGCGGATTATTCCGTTTGAAGTGCGAGTTAGCCCTGATTGCCCTCATGGTGATGGTTAGCGTGCTTGAGCCGAATTAATTCAGGTGGTTCTGCCAGAGATACGTATCCGGCCAACGATGATAACGCTGAATGATGTCATGTAGGGGCTTCATCATGATATCTTGTATTGTCGTTAGGACTATCGTTTATTTTCCGCTGCACTATTTATGCATGAATTCGAACTTGTTTGTAATAATAATTCATGATGAACCCTATGATGTAAAATTTGTGGATTGTTGTAATCTCTGGACTCACCTTTGTGTGGGTTGTATGTACGCATTGTTTCGATCGAAATTCCTGGGGGTGCATCGGGGTGTTACCCGGCAGACTGTCATTTTACTCCGTTTTAAGTGCGTGTTAGCCTGGATTGCCTCTATGGTGATGGTTAGTGCACTTATGCCGAATTAATTCGGGTGGTTCTGCCACACTTATTGTGGCAGAATCGCTCGAATTAACCCGGCTCAAGTTCACTAACCATCATCCTTGAAGATGAATTGGCCACCATGCACTTCAAACGGATTAATTCGACAGTCTGTCGGGTAGATCATGATGTAACCACTCAATATCTTGATCGAAACCAAGCATACACATAACTCGCACGAAGGCAAGTCCAGAGGTTACAACATTCCATAGATTTTATATAAACAAGTCGGACATTCGCTATTACAAGTCGAAAATCACCATTCGAGTACTTTTAAAGTTCAACACGACTTGATTCAGAGTTTTACTGCAGCGGAAAGAAAATCACGATAAACTAGCGTCGTTAGGGTCATGGTTAGCCGGGGAAGGATCCCACTCCACTGTCCAACCAGTCGGCAAAGCACTCGGCCAAGCCAAACAAGCTACCATATCTTCAACAAACATACCTGAAATATTGCCACAAGCAAGGCTGAGTATACTAATACTCAGCAAGGCTTACACGACTAGTAGTATAGAAATATTGACTACTAATCATGCAAGGCTCTAAGGTTCTAGGGTTTTCTTTTTGCTGAAAAGCAACAAAGAGTAGGTCCTTAACGTCATATTTTAGATTTCAATGTTCTAGTTCATTTAACCAGTCTAGATGAGCTTCTATCTCTAATCAAACATGGTGGAAAACAATTAATCATCCAACAAGTTCCATCATGGCCAATGTTCCTCTTGTTACTTTATGTGGCAGAAGTATTAAGCAGTCTCAATCACCGCGAGAAACGGACGATTCGAATCGAATTTCTTAACCTTGCAAGGGAAACCTAAACACACGTCACATGGTTACTCCAAGAGTCACACATGCAACTTTTCCTCTTTATTCCCGTTTTATGGATCAGGACCACCGGCCTCGAGTACAAAAGGTCCATGAACCACGAATGATGTTGGAACATGACCCCTCTTGCACTCACCATTGGGCTCATGGGACAGCGTCAAGCCGGTGGAACCTGTCCACGCACTGGTTCAATCGAGTACTTAAGCTTACCGATTACCATATTCTCGGCATGTGGTTAGTACTTTCAAAAGCTTAACCACCACTACCACACACTGCGACCTTAACATTTTTCACTACTCCGACGGGGCCTCCACCACGAGTACTTTACCACAGCCCCGCCTGCCAACCTTATAGTTGTAGTATGCGGTAAATCAATCAACTCCTATAGTGCTCGTGAGTAGCAGAAAACTACTCGACTTTTACCGTTCCTATTAGCATAGCACCTACTTGAACTTCCTGTTCTAGTAGTCATTACAGAGCTACCTAGGATCATGCAGCTAGGGTTCCAACCAACTCCTATGAACTTTAAATGCACAGACAATAAGAACAACAGTTGCAAAATTTAAATATTGGGATCATGCATCGGGGCTTGCGTTCTTGTGAAAAACTAGACGGGGGCTCCTCCGAACGTTGGTCCGGGACTTCAGCGACTACTGCTGGATTACCCTGAGCTTCTTGCTGCTCACTCTCGGACTCAGGCACCAGATTGTAGATCCTGTCGGCGAGAGTAGTCGAGTCTATATGAATGCACATGTATGAGTGGTTTTACTGGTACAAAATTTCATTATAAAGTAGTGAAAACTTAAGTTAAGTAATCGAGTACTTCATTTTCTTTTTCTTGGGCAGTCATTTATCGAGTACTTAACTATATTAACTGATTTCATTAAGTGAGCAGGTGGTTGTGCATGTTGTACGGTTATTTTTAACAGGGAGCATTGGTTAACCCAAACTACTCGCAGGGGTAGTTTCTGGGTTGCAGAACTACTCGTAAAGTAGCTTCTGAGTTGAGATTTTTATGCAGAGCTTGTTACTTAAGTATAACCTTACTGTAAAAGCTTCAACCATGTTTATTCAATAGGTTACTCATGAAAAAAGCTTATTAAACAATTATTGCTATGAGCAAGATCTACTTGCACAGAACAACCATGCAAGAAATTGGTGCTCAACTTTCTACTGATCAAACCTACTCACATGAGTAGTTTACTCCATAATTTTGCAGAGTTTTCTTGTGCAAGAAACAGAGGTTACCTTTTTAGATTAACTGGATCTAGCACATTACAAAAGTACTCAAAACCACTAGTTGTGCTTGGATTCAGAGCATGAAATTTTTATAACAGATTAAACTTTTAGCACTGAAGCTACCATCAACATTTCATGAGAAGTTCTTTCTTGAATTTTTCTTGGAACAATTAAAAGACATTTAAACATGATTTAAATCCACAGCTAAAAACATGTGGAATCAGATCCAAGGTTCTGTTACAAAGTTGTAGATCTACACTTAAAGGTTCCAGAACATCATAGCTTGTATTTTTAGGATTTTTCTGTGAGTTGTTATGCATTTTCAAAGTTAGTAGATTAGTTTTCAAGTTCTTGTTCCAGGTTCACAGATGAGTCCCTGAGATTTACAGAAAACTTCTCAGCAAGATTGCAATCGACGCAGATGGGTCCTTAGCACAGGGAAACGGCTACTGCCGGCCAAAATCCAGCGACTAGGGTTGCCGATGGTGAGGGGTGAAAGTGGGAGAGGCAAGAGGGATACAATCCGCACCTGTTTGAGGTCTTGGGTGGGGAAGAGATGGACCGAGGCGGCCTGCCGACGGTGGCACAGAGCCGGCGGCGGGGGCGGATGGTGGGGGCGACGGTCCGGTGAGGAAGATGGCGCGGGGAATGGCTGTGCAGCTTCAGGGTGAGGTGGAGAAGGTGGTGGAAGGGTTGTTTTGGGCAATGCAGGGGAAGAGTGGTGCGTCCACGCACGGGGTGGGCATTTATAGGCGCAGGAGGTTGGGGGCGACGAACAGAGGTTCCTCGGGGTAGGCATTTATAGGCGCGGGAGGGGGAGTGGCAGCCTGTGTTCGAGCCGCAGGGGGAAGACGAGACGGGGGGTAAAACCGGGGGCGGATTGCCTAGCTGGCGCCGGCGGGGGCTCGCCGTGGCGCCAGCAGCGCCCGTGGCAGAGAAATGTCGTCGCGTGGAGAGTTCCTGAGGGGAGAGCAGGATTTTGTGGGCCAGCTGGAGATCTTCCAGTTGCTGGCAGGACCACATGACCGGCGGGCACGGTTGCGCCGGTTTGCGCCGGCCAGCTGGCCTGCTGGCGCTGGGACAGGGCAGGGGAGGAGAGATGAGGGAGAAGATGATGGGACTGATGTGTGAAACACAAAACAGCAAGGGTCTGGGTGAAAAAAGAAGTTAAAATTCATACTTTTCATGTGGATTTGAATACCAATTTTGTTCAACTTTTCAAGACAAACATTTTCTCTTTTATGACCATCTTCATTTGAGCAGTGCATAACGAGTTATTTTGAAATTCCGAATACAAATATTTAAATGACACATCATTTCATGTGGATTTTTGCACTGTTAGCTTTTGAGTTCAACTAGACTTTTGTTGCTCCTGTTATGACAGAGGTGCCATTAAATTTTCAGAGTCATTTGTTATCAATTTTGAAAGTTACAAGGGTTTGCTTTTACGGGTTAAATTGTCTTATGCATATATACATATACACATATTCATTTGGCTGCAAGGTATATTAGATTGTTTCTTACTTTTCTTGCTCTTTCATGACTGGTTTCAAGGTTTGGATCTTTGTTTAGTCTTTTAGACACCTAGGGTGTCACAGCCAACCCCCCTTAAAAAGAATCTCATCCCGAGATTCAGATAAAAACTTAGCGCGGAAGATGTGTACCTTGGATGGAACTAAGAAAACCAGGAAACTTTTCATTGAGATAACTTTCAGTCTCCCAAGTGGCTTCTTCTTCAGCGTGATGGTTCCATTGAATTTTGTACATTTTAATCATCGCTCTTCGGGTACTTCTTTCCTTCTAGTCAAGGATTTTGATGGGTTGCTCCACATAAGAGAGATATGGTTCTACCATGATTTCTTGTTGTTCCACAATTTCGGTAGGAATTCTGACACATTTCTTTAATTGAGAGACATGAAAAATGTTATGAATGGCTGCAAGCTGCGAAGGAAGTCGCAACCTATAGGCCATGGGTCCACATTCTTCAATAATCTCATATGGACCAACATAACGAGGGGCTCATTTTACTTTTACTCCAAATCGTTGCACACCCGTGGTTGGTGAAACCCGAAGGTAGACATGATCACCAACGTCAAATTTCAAGGGTTTTCTCCTGTTGTCAAAGTAACTCTTTTGTCTAGATTGGACTGCTTTAAGGTTTCCTTGGATAACTTTTACTTTCTCTTCTGCCTCTACTACCAAGTCCGGTCCAAAGATTTTGCGCTCTCCGGTTTGTGACCAACTCAAAGGAGTTCGACACCTTCGTCCATACAATGCTTCGAATGGTGCCATTTTTAGGCTTGCTTGATAGTTGTTATTATAGGAGAACTCTGCTAAAATTAAACATTTATCCCAATACTTGTCATACTGAATGACACAAGCTCTAAGCATGTCTTCGAGAATTTGATTTACTTTTTCAGTTTGGCCGTCGGTCTGAGGATGATAAGATAAGCTTCGGATTAATTTGGCACCAAGAGATTCTTGCAATTGTTCCCAAAAGCGTGCTACGAACTGAGCGCCACGATCAGATATGATTGTCTTAGGTACACCGTGTAGACAAACAATTCGGTCCAGATATATCTCAGCGTATCTTTTGGCATTACAAGTGGTGTGCACGGGAATAAAATGAGCGGTCTTCGTGAGCCTATCTACAATAACCCATATAGAGTCGTGTTTCTGAGATGTATTGGGCAAACCAACAATGAAGTCCATACTGATATCTTCTCATTTCCAGGATGGTATTGACAGAGGTTGAAGTGTACCAGCTACCTTTAAGTGGCTAGCTTTCACTCGCTGACAAGTGTCGCACTCTGCAACATATTGGGCAATTTCCCTCTTCATCCTGGTCCACCAAAAATTTTGCTTGAGATCCTAATACATTTTGCTACTGCCTAGATGAATAGAGAATTTGGAAAGATGTGCTTCATCAAGAATCTACTTTCGGAGTTCGCGATCTTTCGGAACGACAATGCAATTTCCAAACCATAAAGTTCCGTTGTGATCCTGATGAAAACATTTGTACTTCTCTCCTTGAGATAGTTTCTGCTTGATGATCTTAACACCCTCATCGCATAATTGTGCCGTGATGATACGGTCATGAAGAGTGGGTTCATTAGAGATATGATTCAAAGCTCCTTGAGGAATTATTTCCAAACTAAGCTTCCACATTTCAGAGCATAATGTCTCATTGAATGATGCGACAGATAGGCAATTGCAATGAGCTTTGTGGCTGAGTGCATCCGCTACTACATTAGTGTGGCAGAACAATCCGAATTAACCCGGCTCAAGTGCATTAACCACCATCCTTATAGATGAACTGGCCACCAAGCACTTCAAACGGATTAATCCGATAGTCTGTCGGGTAGATCCCGATGCAACCACTCAATATTTCGATCGAAACCAAGCATACACATAACTCGCACGAAGGCAAGTCCAGAGATTACAACATTCCACACATTTTAAAAGCACAAGTCGAAAATACCACTCGAGTACTTTTAAAGTTCAACACAAGGTAGTGCCTCTTATGATCGGTGTAAATATTGCAATGGGTGCCCATAAGGTAGTGCCTCCAAATCTTGAGAGCGTGAATGACAACTGCTAACTCAAGATCATGTGTTGGGTAATTCTTTTCATGGGGCCGAAGTGCTCGGGAAGCATAGGCAACAACCCGATTTTCTTGCATAAGTACCCAACCCAAACCACTACCAGAAGTGTCACAGTAAACGTCGAATGGTTTGGTAGTGTCAGGTTGAGCTAAGACTGGGGCTGTAGTCAAGTGTTCACGAAGAGTGTGGAAAGCTTTTTCACGATCTCCATCCCACACAAATTTCTCTCCCTTCTTCAACAGTTCGGTCATAGGTTTAGCAATTATGGAGCAATCCGGAATGAAGCAATCTGGAATGAAGCGGCAATAATAACTAGCTAAACCAAGAAAATTACAAATCTGATGAACAGACGTGGGAGCCTTCCAATCCATCACCTCTTGAACTTTACTGGGGTCAACAGAGATACCGTTACTGGAGATAGTATGGCCCAAAAATTTCACACTATCCAACCAGAATTCACATTTGGAGAACTTAGCATATAACTGATGGTCTCTGAGATGTTGGAGAACAATGTGCAAATGCTTAGCATGGTCCTCCTCATCCTTGGAATAAACAAGAAGACCACTACAAACTTGTCAAGCTCCGGCATAAAAATCGAATTCATGAGATACATGAAATAGGCAGAAGCATTCGTGAGACCAAAAGACATGACTAAGTACTCATATAGTCCATATCGAGTGGAGAAAGCGGTCTTTGGAATATCACAAGGTTGAATCTTGATTTGATGATACCCAAAACGAAGATCAATTTTGGAAAAGACTTTTGCTCCAGACAATTTGTTTTTGATAGTCACTGCATTGAGAGGTCAGTAGTCTACACATAACCTAAAACTATCATCTTTCTTCTTCACAAATAAGGCTGGACAACCCCAAGGTGAGGCACTAGGATGAATCTAGCCTTTTCTAGAAGTTCTTGCAACTGTATTTTCAATTCTGCTAGTTCCTTGGGTATCATTCGATAAGGTCGTTTAGAGATAGGTGCTGTGCCTGGCTGTAGTTCAATGACAAACTCTATGTCTTGATCAGGTGGCGGTCCGAGTAAGTCATCTGGGAAAACATCGGCATACTCGCATACTACTGGAATTTCTTCTAGTTCCGAATGGACTTTAGTAAGAGCACATGAATTTGTGCACTCTCGGAAAGGCAAATACAGAGTGGTGGTTCCTTGGGTCGGGGAATTGATTTCAACGGCTCGGGAGGCAAGATCTAAGGTTACTCCATGCCGAGTCATCCAATCTACTCCCAAAATAACATCGATGTCATCAAGTGCCAAGAGGATCAGGTCGGTGTTGATGACTCTGCTACCCAATTTAATTAGTACGTATCTTATGAGTTGATTTGAAAAAATTTTACCACCCGGTGTAGCTATCATATACGACTTTCTCGTGTGACAGGAATCCAAACCCACTTTTGCACTAATGAAACTATGTGATGCACCAGAGTCAAATAATATAACCGTGGGCTTGCGGTGGATAGAAAATGTACCCGTCATGACTGGTGCGCCATCAGGAAGTTCTGCCAGAGTGGTAAAATTTATCCGCCATGCTTGACATGAATAGTCTGCTTCTTGCCTTGGTTTCTGTGGTGGGTACTGGAGCCTTGTCCTTGAGCTTGCTGCTTGGGCTAAGGGCAATCTCGAACAAAGTGAGTGGAACTCCCATAGTTGAAGCATCGGTTGTTGTTGTTCTGGCGGGATGGCTGCTGGGTATTCTGCCTTGGACCATTTTGTTGTGGAGCAGGGGGCCTTGCCACACTCGGTTTCTGAGGGGGTCTGATAACCCAACGCCCTGGCTGAGGGGCATTCTGAGGAGCTTTTGGTGCTGCATTCTGCACAATCTGATACCTCGGTGGCTGAGCACTCGAAGGTCCACCTGGTGCCTTCCTCTTCTTCTCAGCATGGTGAGTTGAAATACAGTCTTCTTGAGTGATTGCCAGATTGACCAGCTCATTATAAGTTTCTACCTTGATGGGGTTTAAGCGGTCCCTGAGCTTGGTACTCAGGCCTCTGCGGAAGCGATCACGCTTCTTTTCATCGGAGTCGGCATGATAGCCGCGTACTGACAAAGGTTATTGAAAGCCTGGGCATACTATAGTACGGTGCGGGTACCCTGAGTAAGAGCCAGAAATTCGTTCAACTTCCTTTCCATAAGACCTTCCGGGATATGATGGGCTCGGAATGCACTCTTGAATTCATCCCAAGCAACCACATGGTTGGCCGGAAGCATGGCAAAGTAGTTGTCCCACCATATACGCCCAGTACCGCGAAGCTGCTGCGCGGCAAAATGAGCTTTGCTGGCCTCGGAACATGGCAGCATCAATAAGGCAAACTTGGATTCAATGGTACGAATCCAGGCGTCCGCATCCAGAGGTTCCTCCGTCCTGTTAAATAGAGGGGGCTGCGTCCCAAGAAAATCCGAGTAACCCGCAACCTGAGGTTGAGGTGCATGGGGCGCACCCCGCTGCTGATGGTGTTGCTGCCCCTAAACCAGTTGTCGTAGAAATTTGGTTGGAGCGGCCATCACCTCCACTAGACTGGGTGGCGGTGGTGGGGGGCGGCGCCTACAGCGACCTGCTGCTGCTCGCTCCGAATCCATCTGGGTTGCCACGAGTTGCCCCAACCATCTGAAACATGGAGGTTTAATATTAGCAAAGGCTTCATAAATCTCCCATGATTCAAAAAGATAGTACGGGGAAAACAAATATCGGGCTTGATAGGCTTATTACAAGAGGTGTACAATCTACGGTTAGTTAGGAGACATTTCCTAGCGAGTAGAAAATGTAGCGGCCTAAATTTGTGGTATTCAAAACACCTTCGGCTAATTCATCTCCGACTGCTTTTCCGACTACCAGGAATACCAACCCGACTACTATGGTTCTATCATCGACTACATCGATTACCATACGGCTTCTTTGACTACATTGCCGACTGCTTCGACAACATTTACTCCCCCGTCGTCTACATCTTCGACTGCTTGAATTGTTCCATCTTCGCCTATAGCTATAGTTTAACTACATGGGGCCTTCGACTACCTCGACCGCATATCCAAGTGTTTTCACCTTAACTCCGGCTTTAACGACTACACCTCCGGCTGCTTTAGTCGCACCTCTGCTTAGCTCGACTACAATTTTGGCTACTCTGAATTGATGATTGTTGCGACTACTTGAGTTATACGTCGCTTACTATGACTACTCATGGCCTGCTTTTACGGTATCTCCAACTAGTACGACTACTTTTTTGGCACGTCGGCTACTTTTTCGACTGCTTAAGTGACACTTCCGACTACTATATCTGCAATTTCAACCACTTCGACTACTTTTTCTCTGATTTCCAACTGCTTGTCCTTATATACATCCAATTTTTCCCTAAAGTCTACCTACTTCGAGTGCTCCTTGTTTCTAGGCTACACTCCTGCTAAATGGTGGTACTCAACTCTAAGCTAGCCTATTACTACCTGCACAAAAGTTAGGCTACACTAAGAGGAGTGTATACAAAAGTACTCCTAAGGTCATCTCCTAGTAGTCGTCAAGATTGTTGACCGACGACTCGCCGCACGCAGGGGAGTGAGCCCCCATCTGTGCGGGCTGTGGGACTACGACATTGTAGTCAAGATCAGAAACGCCCTCTATCTCCTCGGGTTCTTCCTCACTGTCAATATCCATCACATCCGGTCGAGCATGAAGGGCTGCCTGTTGGGCGTGATGCATGTCGATATGTTCATTGGCATCCTCCAAATTGATGTTGAGGTCATGGATCTGTTCCTCCATGAACTCGATCATCGCCTCGTGCTCCCCCACAGTGGTTTCTAATGTCTGCACTTGGCCTTCAAGCTGGCCAATTCCAGTGTCTCGATCCCCAATCTCCTCAACTAAATCTTGCATCTGCCCATCCCTTAGGTTTACTGCCCACTGGAAGGACTGAGCCAGGTCTATTACCTGTTCTTTCCCTTTACTTTGAAGTGCATGTAGTCGGTACAGTGCATTCATGCACCTGGCTGAAAATATGATAGTCTCGACTGGAATTTGGTCTGCAAGGTGACCTAGATGAGCAAACCTATCCAGCCATAGCGGATCAGTTTGGTTAACTGCCGGAAACAGACCTGCTGGAGCCAGAATCACCTCCAAGGGGTGCTGCTCACAAAATGTGGTTAGAGCCTTCATGGCTGCAGCCTCCCACGAGTCGATGAGGCGGTACCCGACTACTTCCGTCTCAATAGCCAGCCATGCCGGGTTGAGTCGGTGCTGGGGAATGGTCATGCGCACCCTGCACCGATGGACACCCGTCTCCATGAACTCTTGCCCCACATAGAGAGGCAGATTCGGGTAACCAGCGGTGCTTAACACACCCCACAAGATGGAGGGGAAGCCCTCCCAGTGTAGGCACGCCGAGAGTGCATGGCCCTCCTCAACAACCACCATAAGAACTGGCTCTGCCATTTGCTTTACAAGCTTAAAAGGTGAGATAACAAAAAATTGATGCTCATTCCAATAAACAAGTCGGGACCATGCACAAAGCATAACTTATGCAGGTAATAAACAACCAATCGCAAAAGTAACCAGAGCATTCCTAAAGTACTCACGTTCACTCTACTGGTCAACCCATGGCTGAAACATGCTCTAAGATAGCTATATCCCTAGATTGGATTGAAACAACCGAGACTTGTTCGAACTTTAGGGCGTGATTTAGCTATTTTGAGTGGATTTTTTTTGGCATAGTTCGTCCCTACTCGATTTCTTTATTTAAATTTAAAGATATGCAGCATGCACGTCCTTTCCGTCCTCACAACTTCACAGTGGCCATCAACTTGACCTTACGTTGTTAATCCGGTGGCTTAATTAGTGCGTCTCTCCCTATAAAAACTAGTCGAGCTCTCTTCGTTCTTAGCCTATTGTACTCATGGTACTCGTGGTTAGCGTTCCTGTAGACCACCCTCCTAGATATCCTAATACATAATGCCACCTATACATATTCCCCAGGCTTTACGACTAGATATAATCCTTAACGAGTCCAACGCATTTTTCGAATAGTAGTTTTGTGGTCATGTTTTAGAAAACTCATCTTTAAGGTTTGTTGCAGACTCTGATGTATGCTTTTCACTCTGATACCACCTAAGGCAGAACTGCCCGAATTAACCCGGCTCAAGTGCATTAACCACCATCCTTATAGATGAACTGGCCACCAAGCACTTCAAACGGATTAATCCGACAGTCTGTCGGGTAGATCCCGATGCAACCACTCAATATTTCGATCGAAACCAAGCATACACATAACTGGCATGAAGGCAAGTTTAGAGATTACAACATTCCACAAATTTTAAAAGCACAAGTCGGACATGAATTATTACAAGTCAAAAATACCACTCGAGTACTTTTAAAGTTCAACACAAAACTTTATTCAGAGTTTTTCTGCAGCGGAAAGAGAAACAACTCGATCAACTATCGTCGGCAGGGTCATTACTAGCCGGGGAAGGCTCCCGTTCCACTGTCCAACTAGTCGGCAAGGCACTCGGCCAAGCCAAACTAGCTACCATATCTTCAACATGCATACCTGAAAACATTGCCATAAGCAAAGCTGAGTATACTAATACTCAACAAGGCTTACCCGACTGGTTCTATGTACAACCGACTACTAAGCATGCATGGCTCTAAGGTTCTAGGTTTTTCTTTTTTTGCTGAAAAGCAACAAAGAGTAGGTCCTTAATTTCCTATTTTAACTTTCCATGTTCTAGTTCATTTAACCAGTCTAAATGAGCATCTAATTCTAATCAAACATGGTGGAAAACAATTAATCATCCAACAAGTTTCATCATAAGCATAGTTCCTCTTATTACTCTATGTGGCAAGAGTGTGAAGCAGTCTCAATTACCGCGAGAAACGGACGATTCAAAAACTAAGGCTCAAACAAATAAACAAAACTGGACAGTGCACAAAATTGAGCATAACTTCTGTGAGTGATAAGTAACCAGTTGTAGAAGTAACCAGAGCATTCCTAAAGTACTCGTGCACCACTTTATTGGTCAAACCCAAGGCTGGATCATACTCTAAGATGACTATATCGTTAGATTGAACTGAAAACATCGGAACTTAGTTGAACTTTGGTTAATGGTTTAGCTGTTTTGGGTGGATTTCTGCACATTTCTTTGATACTCAATTCCTTTATTTAAATTTAAAGATATGCAACATGCACGTCCTTTCTGTCCTCACAACTTCTCAATGGCCATCAACTTGACCTTACCGAGTTAATTCGGCAGCCTAAATAGCACGTTTCTCCCTATAAAAACTAGTCGAGCTTTGTTCGTTCTTAACCTATTGTACTCGTGTTACACATAACTCGCACGAAGGCAAGTTCAGAGGTTACAACATTCCATAGATTTTATAAAAACAAGTGGGACATTCATTATTATAAGTCAAAAATCACCATTTCAGTACTTTTAAAGTTCAACACGACTTGATTCAGAGTTTTACTGCAGTGGAAAGAAAATCAGGATCAACTAGCGTCGGCCGGGTCATGGTTAGCCGGGGAACGATCCCACTCCACTATCCAACCAGTCGGCAAAGCACTCGGCCAAGCCAAACCAGCTACCATATCTTCAACAAACATACCAGAAACATTGCCACAAGCAAGGCTGAGTATACTAATACTTAGCAAGGCTTACCCGACAAGTGATATAGAAATACCGACTACTAATCATGCAAGGCTCTAAGGTTCTAGGGTTTTCTTTTTGCTGAAAAGCAACAAAGAGTATGTCCTTAACTTCATATTTTAGCTTTCAATGTTCTAGTTCATTTAACCAGTCTAGATGAGCTTCTATCTCGAATCAAACATGGTGGAAAACAATTAATCATCCAACAAGTTTCATCATAGCCATAGTTCCTCTTGTTACTTTATGTGGTAGAAGTATTAAGTAGTCTCAATCACCGTGAGAATCAGGTGATTCGAATCAAATTTCATAACCTTGCAAGGGAAATCTAAACACACGTCACATGGTTACTCCAAGAGTCACAAGTGCAACTTTTCCCCTTTATTCCCATTTTATGGATCAGGACCACCGGCCTCGAGTACAAAAGGTCCATGAACCACGGACGATGCCGGAATATGACCTCTCTTGCACTCACCATTAGGCCCATGGGACAACGTCAAGCCGGTGGAACCTGTCCACACACCGGTTCAATCGAGTACTTAAGCTTACCGATTACCATATTCTCGGCATGTGGTTAGTACTTTCAAAAGCTTAACCACCACTACCACACACTGCAACCTCAACATTTTTCACTACTCAGATGGGGCCTCCACCACGAGTACTTTACCACAACCCCGCCTGCCAACCTTATAGTTTGAGTATGCGGTAAATCAATCAACTCCTATAGTGCTCGCGAGTAGCAGGAAACTACTCGACTTTTACCGTTCCTATTAGCATAGCATCTACTCGAACTTCCTGTTCTAGTAGTCATTACAGAGGTACCTAGGATCATGCAGCTAGGGTTCCAACCAACTCCTATGAAATTTAAATGCACAGACAATAAGAACAACAGTTGCATAATTTAAATACTATGATCATGCATCGGGGCTTGCCTTCTTGTCAAAAACTAGACGGGGGCTCCTCCGAACGTTGGTCTGGGACTTCAACGACTACTGCTGGATTACCCTAAGCTTCTTGCTGCTCACTCTCGGACTTAGGCACCAGATTGTAGATCCCGTCGGCGAGAGTAGTCGAGTCTATATGAATGCACATCTATGAGTTGTTTTACTAGTACAAAATTTCATTATAAAGTAGTCAAAACTTAAGTTAAGTAGTCGAGTACTTCATTTTCTTTTTCCTTGTCAGTCATTTATCGAGTACTTAACTGTATTAACTGATTTCATTAAGTGATCGGGTGGTTGTGCATGTTGTATGGTTAGTTTTTAACAGGGAGCATTGGTTAACCCAAACTACTCGCAGGGGTAGTTTCTGGGTTGCAGAACTACTCGTAAAGTAGCTTCTGAGTTGAGATTTTTGTGTAGAGCTTGTTACTTAAGTATAACCTTGCTGTAAAAGTTTCAGCCATTTTTATTCAACAGGTTACTCATGAAAAAGCTTATTAAACAGTTATTGCTATGAGCAAGATCTACTTGCACAGAACAACCATGCAAGAAATTGGTGCTCAACTTTCTACTGATCAAAATTACTCGCGTGAGTAATTAACTCCAAAATTTTATAGAATTTTCTTGTGCAAGAAACAGAGGTTACCTTTTCAGATTAACTGGATCTAGCACATTACAAAAGTAGTCAAAACCACTGGTTGTGCTTGGATTCAGATCATGAAATTTTTATAATAGATTAAACTTTTAGCACTGAAGCTACCTTCAACAATTCATGAGCAGTTCTTTCTTGAATTTTTCTTGGAACAATTAAAAGACATTTAGACATGATTTAAATCCATAGCTAAAAACATGTGGAAACAGATCCAAGGTTATGTTACAAAGTTGTAGATCTAGACTTAAAGGTTCCAGAACATCATAGCTTCTATTTTTAGGATTTTTCTGTGAGTTGTTATGCATTTTCAAAGTTAGTAGATTGGTTTTCAAGTTCTTGTTCCAGGTTCACAGATGAGTCCTTGAGAGTTACAGAAAACTTCTCAGAAAGATTGCAAACGACGCAGATGGGTCCTTTGCACAGGGAAACGGCTACTGCTGGCCAAAATCCGGCGACTGGGGTTGCCGATGGTGAGGGGTGAAAGTGGGAGAGGCAAGAGGGATACAATCCGCACCTATTTGGGGTCTTGGACCGAGGCGGCCTGCCGACGGTGGCACAGAGCTGGCGGCGGGGGCGGATGGTGGGGGCGACGGTCCAGTGAGGAAGACTGCGCGGGGAACGGCTGTGCAGCTTCGGGGTGAGGTGGAGAAGGTGGTGGAAGGTTTGTTTTAGGCAATGCCGAGGGGGGGGGGGGAGTGGTGCGTCCACGCACAGGGTGGGCATTTATAGGCGCGGGAGGTTGGGGGCGACGAACAAAGGTTCCTCGGGGTGGGCATTTATAGGCGCGGGAGGGGGAGTGGCAGCCTGTGTTCGAGCCGCAGGGGGAAGATGAGACGGGGGGTAAAACCGGGGGCGGATTGCCTAGCTGGCGCTGGCGGGGGCTCGCCCTGGCGCCAGCAGCGCCCGCGGTAGAGAAATGTCATTGCGTGGAGAGTTCCTGAGGGGAGAGCGGGATTTTGTGGGCCAGCTGGAGATCTTCCAGTTGCTGGCAGGACCACATGACCGGCGGGCACGGTTGCACCGGTTTGCGCCGGCCAGCTGGCCTGCCGGCGATGGGACAGGGCAGGGGAGGAGAGATGAGGGAGAAGATGATGGGACTGATGTGTGAAACACAAAACAGCAGGGGTCTGGGTGAAAAATGAAGTTAAAATTCATACTTTTCATGTGGATTTGAATACCAATTTTGTTCAACTTTTCAAGACAAACATTTTCTCTTTTATGACCATCTTCATTTGAGCAGTGCATAACGAGTTATTTTGAAATTCCGAAAAAAAATATTTAAATGACACATCATTTCATGTGGATTTTTGCACTGTTAGCTTTTGAGTTCAACAAGACTTTTGTTGCTCCTGTTATGACAGAGGTGCCATTAAATTTTCAGAGTCATTTGTTATCAATTTTGAAAGTTACAAGGGTTTGCTTTTACGGGTTCAATTGTCTTATGCATATATATATATATATACACATATTCATTTTGCTGCAAGGTATATTTGATAGATTGTTTCTTACTTTTCTTGCTCTTTCATGACTAGTTTCAAGGTTTGGATCTTTGTTTATTCTTTTAGACACTTACGGTGTCACACTTATCTTCCAAAAGATTTGAAAAATAAGTCGCTGATGACACGTGTCCCGCAGCCCCCGACCTTTGAATCCAAATGCCCAAGGTTTCAAAACAAGGATCCAATGAATCGTGGCATGCAATATATGACGGTAAGGATTTGATGGTTAAGATAGGCAAATTGGTTCAGAAATTCAAAAACCGCTTTTTTCGGAATGAATTACCTGAAAAAATAGTTAAACAAATAACTTCTTCCCAAAAAAAGCACCATAAATTATCGATCAAATCAAACCCTTTTCCTTGATTTAATGGCTAGATAAGATCTCTGGATTAAAAATTTGAAAAGCCCCTTATTTCGGAATAAAATCCCTAAAATAATGGACAACCAATTATGTTCCCTAGATAAATCCTCAAAAGCTTCTTAAATCGGGTTCTTCTACGAATCTTCTGAGTAGTTTTGCAGCGTCCAGCCTCCAAGTGTGAGAGCTCAAACGATCCGTTGAAAGCATGCTGAGTGCCCTGTTGAGCCCAGCCCCTGAGCATGGGAGCTAGAGGAGTACGCCAAAACGGCACTCGAAATGTCTTGTTTGTAGTCGAGACGAGGAATCGAGGTAGCTAACGACGCGTACTACTAGTCGGTAACTAGTAAACATAGTGTTATGGGAGCGAGGCCCCTTCAGTAAACTACTCGTAGTACTAGTCGAGAACTAGTAAACGAAATGGAAGTATAAAAGCAACGCCCCTTTAGTAAACTACACGTAATACTAGTCGAGAACTAGTAAACGGAGTATTACTGGAAGTATGGGAGCGAGGACCCTTCAGTAAACTACTCATAGTACTAGTCGAGAACTAGTAAAGGGAGTATTACAGGAAGTATGGGAGCGATGCCCCTTCAGTAAACTACGCGTAGTACTAGTCGAGAACTAGTAAAAAGAGTATTTCTGGAAGTAAGGGAGCGAGGCCCCTTCAGTAAACTACGCGTAGTACTAGTCGAGAACTAGTAAACGAGGTATTACTTGAAGTATGGGAGCAATGCCCTTTCAGTAAACTACTCATAGTACTAGTCGAGAACTAGTAAACAGAGTATTACTGGAAGTATGAGAACGATGCCCCTTCAGTAAACTACGCGTTGTACTAGTCGGGAACAAGTAAACGAAATGTTACTAGAGTATGGGAGCGATGCCCCTTCAGTAAACTACGCGTAGTACTAGTCGAGAACTAGTAAACAAAGTTTTACTGGAAGTGTGGGAGCGAGGCCCATTCAGTAAACTACGCGTAGTACTAGTCAAGAACTAGTAAATGGAGTGTTACTGGAAGTTTGGGAGCAAGGCCCCTTCGGCAAACTACGCGTAGTACTAGTCGAAAACTAGTAAACGGAGTGTTACTGGAAGTATTGGAGTGAGGCCCCTTCAGTAAACTACGCGTAAGACTAGTCGAGAACTAGTAAACGGAGTATTACTGCAAGTATAGGAGCGAGGCCCATTCAGTAACCTAGAATACTAGTCAGGAACTAGTAATCAGAGTGTTACTGGAAGTATGGGAGCGAGGCCCCTTCAGTAAGTTGCGCGTACTACTAGTCGAGAACTAGTAAACGTAGTGTTACTGGAAGAATGGGAACGAGCCCCTTGAGTAACATAGAATTCTAGTCGGGAACTAGTAATCTGAGCATTACTGGAAGTAGGGAGGGAGGCTCCTTCAGTAAACTACTCGTAGTACTAGTCGAGAACTAGTAAACGGAATGGAAGTATAAAAGCGAGGCCCCTTCAGTAAACTACTCATAGTACTAGTCGAGAACTCGTAAACGTAGTGTTACTGGAAGTATGGGAGCGATGCCCCTTCAGTAAACTACACGTAGTACTAGTCGAGAACTATTAAACGGAGTATTACTGGAAGTAAGGGAGCAAGGCCCCTTCAGTAAACTACGCGTAGTACTACTCGAGAACTAGTAAATAAAGTGTTACTGGAAGTGTGGGAGCGAGGCCCCTTCTGTAAACTACGTGTAGTACTATTCGAGAACTAGTAAACGGAGTATTACCAGGCGTATGGGAGCGAGCTCCCTCAGTAAACTACTCGTAGTACTAGTTGAGAACTAGTAAATGGAGTATTACTGGAAGTATGGGAGCAATGCCCCTTCAGTAAACTACGTGTAGTACTAGTCGAGAACAGTATACGGAGTATTACTGGAAGTATGGGAGCGATGCCCCTTCAGTAAACTACGCGTAGTACTAGTCGAGAACTAGTAAACGGAGTATTACTAGAAGTGTATGGGAGCAATGCCCTTTCAGTAAACTATGTGTAGTACTAGTCAAGAACTAGTAAACGGAGTATTACAAGGCGTATGGGATCGAGCTCCCTCAGTAAACTACTCGTAGTACTAGTCGAGAACTAGTAAACTGGGTATTACTGGAAGTATGGGAGCGATGCCCCTTCAGTAAATTACATGTTGTACTAGTCGGGAACAAGTAAATGGAATGTTACTGGAGTATGGGAGCGATGCCCCTTCAGTAAACTACGCGTAGTACTAGTCAAGAACTAGTAAACGAAGTGTTACTGGAAGTGTGGGAGCAAGGCCCCTTTAGTAAACTACACGTAGTACTAGTTAAGAACTAGTAAATGGAGTGTTATTGGAAGTTTGGGAGCAAGGCCCCTTCATCAAAATACGCCTAGTACTAGTCGAGAACTAGTAAACGGAGTGTTACTAGAAGTATTGGAGTGAGGCCCCTTTAGTAAACTACGCGTAAGACTAGTCGAGAACTAGTAAACGGAGTATTACTGGAAGTATGGGAGCGAGGCCCATTCAGTAACCTAGAGTACTAGTCGAGAACTAGTAATCAGAGGGAAGTATGGGAGCGAGGCCTCTTCAGTAAACTATGCGTAGTACTAGTTGAGAACTAGTAAACAGAGTGTTACTGGAAGAATGGGAACGAGCCCCTTCAGTAACATAGAATTCTAGTCGGGAACTAGTAATCTGAGCGTTACTGGAAGTAGGGAGCGAGGCCCCTTCATTAAACTACACGTAGTACTAGTAGAGAACTACTAAACGGAGTATTACTGGAAGTATGGGAAGGAGGCCCATTCGGTAACCTAGAATACTAGTCGGGAACTAGTATTCTGAGTGTTACTGGAAGTAGAGATAGGTGATTGGAGATCAATTGGCAAAGGAAAAATAAATCTTGGTGGTAGCTTAGTCGATTCCTTGGGCAGGCCATGAGAACTCACGTGTTGCCATGCGAAAACGTGATGGTTGGCCCGAAGGAAGTGACGACGAGGTCCGTCACGTGATTTTGATCAGTTCCTTGGGCGGTCCAAGACAGGTCGTATGTTGCCATGCGAAGATGTCTCGGTTGGCTCGAAGGAATAGATTACGCAATCTGTGACACCATGAGTGTCTAAAAGGCTAAACAAAGATCCATAACATGAAAGCAGGCATAAAAGAGAAAGAAAAGTATAAAACAACCTGTCAAAATCTACCTTTCAAGTAAATAAATATGTGTATATGTATATATGCATATACATGTGAACTCTTGCAAACAAACCCTTGTAACTTTCAAAGTTGACCACAAATGACCCTAAATATTTAATGGCACATCTGTCATAACAAGAGCAACAAAAGTCTAATTGAAGTCAAGGGCTAAAAGTGCAAACATTCACATGAAATGACATGTCATTTAAATACTAGTTTTTGGAAATTCAAAATAACTTTTTAAACATTGCTCAAATGAACATAGTCATGAAAGAGAAAATACATATCTTGAAAAGTTCAGCAAAAACGGTACTCAAATGTTTTTGATTTGACCTTAGGAAGAATGAGTATTAGCTCCCTTTTCACCCAGGCCCCTGCTATTTTTGCTTCTTGCGCTTAAGTCCCATCACCTTCTCCCTCCTCTCTCCTCCCTGTGCCCTGTCCCATCGCCGGGAGGCCAGCTGGCCGGCGCACCCTGGCGCAACCGAGCCCGCTCGGCCATGTGGGCACGCCAGCACCGTGGGAGATCCCCCGCTGGCCCACAAAATCCCGCTGTCCCCCTTAGGAAGCCTCCACGTGACGGCATTTTCCCGCCGCGGGCGCTGCTGGCGCCACGGCGAGCCTCGCCGGCAACAGCGAGGCAGCCACGCCCCCGGTTTTGCCCCCTGGTCATGCCTTGCCTAGCAGCTCGTGCCCAGGCCGCCATCCTCCCTCTCGCGCCTATAAAAGCCCCACCCGAGGACCCCTGAGCTCGAGGCCCCAACCCAACTCCAGCGAGCCACCACCAACGCGTGGACGCGCTGCTCCGCCCCCACATTGTCCAAACCAACCCTCCCACCACCTTCTCCGCCTCACACTGAGGTTGCACGGCCAATCCCCGCACCCTCTCCCTCACCGGAGCGCCACCACCACCACTCGCAACCGCCACCGGCTCTGTGCCACGCCGGCGAGCCGCCTCTGTCCACCACTTCCCCACACTAGGCCACAAAGTGGTACGGCTTGCTCCCCTCTTGCCTCTTCCACCCTCGCCCCTCACTGCCGGCAACCCTAGTCGCCAGAATTTGGCCGGCCGCCGCCGTTCCCCTGCACAAAAGACCCATTTGCTTCGTTTTCGATATTTCAACGGAGATTTCCGTAAAATCTCAGGGACTCATTTGTGAACCAGAAACTAGAACTTTGAAAACCAATCTATGAACTTTGAAAATGCAATACAACTCACAGAAAAATCCTAAAAATACAACCTAAGATGTTCTGGACTCCTTAAGTTAAGATCTACAACTTTGTAAAAGGATTATGGACTGTTTCCACATAATTTTACCTGTAGATTTAAATCACGTTTAAATGTTTTTAATTTGTTCCAAGAGTTTCAACAAAGAACTGCTCATGAGATTTGGATGGTAGCTTCTGTGCTAAGATTGTAGTCTTTCATAAAAATTTCATGCACTAAATTCAATCACAACTAGATGTTTCAAGTACTTCTTGTTTTATGCTAGATCCAGTTAAACTGGAATTTTAGCTTATGATTCTTGCATAGGAAAAATCCACAAAATTTACAATAGCCTAATAATGCAAGTAAGTTTGTTCAGTAAAATGTTGAGCTCCAGTTCTTGCATGCTTTGGTCTGTACAAATAGATCTTGCTCCTAGCAGTAGCTGTTTAATGTATTTTTCATGATTAACCTGCTGAATGAAAATGGCTAAAAATTTTACAGTGAGTTTGTACTTAAGTAACGTGCCCTGCATAAAAATCTCAACCCCAGAAACTACCTCTACGAGTAGTTAGGTTTAATCCATGCTTACTGTTGAAAATGGTCGTTTACGACATGACAAAACCACTCACTTACTTAATGAAGTTAGTAAATCCAGATAAGTACTCGATAAATGACTGCCCAAGGAAAAGAAAATGAAGTTCTTGACTACTTATCTTGAGTTTTGTTGAATGACTACTTTATAGTGAAATAGTTATTTATCTTGTACCATTAAAACCACTCATACATGTGCATTCATATAGAATTGACTACTCCCGCTTGAGTCTGAGAGTGAGCAGCACGAAGCTCAAGTTAATCTAACTGAAGTCGCTGAAGACCCAAACCATAGTTCGGAAGAAACCCCGACCAGTTTTGCCCAAGAAGGCAAGCCCCGGTGCATGATCCCAGTATTTCAATTGATGCAACTACTGTTCCTTTTTACCTGTGCATTTAAGTTCATAGGAGTTGATTGGAACCCAGTCTGCATGATCCTAGGCACCTTTGTAATGAATACTAGAACTGGAAGTTCAAGTAGATGCTCAGCAAATAGGTTCGGTAAAAGTCGAGTGGTTTTCTGCGACTCGCAAGAATTATAGGAGTTGAATGATTTTACTACATACTGCAACTATAAGGTCGACAGGCAGGGCTGTGGTACTATGCTCATGGTTGAGGCCCCGTCTGAGTAGAGAAAAATGCTTAGGGCGCAGTGTGTGGTAGTGGTGGTTAAGCATTTTAATGTACTAACCACAGGTCGAAAATATGGTACTCGATAAGCTTAAGTACCTAATTGGCCCAGCAAGTGGACTTTACTTTCACCCTACTTGAACGAAGTTCAGATGTGTATACACATGCGAGTGCAGAGCGTGGCTCTGTAGTCGGGGACGGTGACCCTGATCCACAACCCGGAAAGAAAGGGGAAAAGTCGCTTGGGGTGACCCTTCGGTACTCCAGGCGTGTGTGTTAGGTTTGCCTAGCAAGGTTAATAAATTCGATTCAAATCATCTGTTTCTCGTGGTAATTGAGACTGCTTAATACTTCTGCCACATAGAGTAAAAGAGGAACCATGGTTATGATAAAACTTGTTGGATGATTAATTATTTTCCACCATGTTTGGTTAGAGATAGATGCTGACTTAGAATGGTTAAATGAACTAGAATATTGAAAGCTAAAATATGAAATTAAGGACTTACTCTTTGTTGCTTTTCAGCAAAAAGAAAACCTAGAGCCTTAGAGCCATGCATGCTTAGAAATCGGTTATTCAAATACCAGTAGTCGGGTAAGCCTTGCTGAGTATTAGTATACTCAGCCTTGCTTGTGGCACTATTTTCAGGTGCATCTTTTGAAGAAATGATAGCTGGTTTGACTTGGCCTTGTACCTTGCCGCCTGGTTGGTCCGTGGAGTGGAATCTGTCCCCGCCCAACGATAACTCTGTCGAGTGATACCACGTACGGGCTTTATTCAGAGTTTAAAAGCAGCGGAAAAAAAACAAACTCTGAATAAAGTTTTTATGAACTCTTAAGTACTTGTTTTCTGAACTCGGCTTGTAATAAATAATGGTCAGACTTGTGAGGTAAAATTTATGGAATGTTGTAATCTCTGTACTTGCCTTCGTGCGAGTTAAGTGTACGCTTTGTTTCGATCGAAATTTTCAGTGGTCGCATCGGGAATTACCCGACCGATTGTCGGATTACTCCGTTTGAAGTGCATGATAGCCGTTTCGCCTTTATGGATGATGGTTAGTGCACTTGAGCCGGATTAATTTGAGCAGTTCTGCCACAGCTGGTATCAGAGCGAAAAGTGTACACCAGAGTATGCAAAAAACCTTAAAAATAAGTTTTATAAAACTTGACCACAAAACTCATATTTGAAAAATGCGTTGGACTCGTTAAGGATTATATCTAGCTCATAAAGCCCTATGGAAATATGGGAATATAACTAGGTGGCAATATAAATTAGAATTTATATATCTATGTGAGTTTTCTGCAGGTATACTAACCGCGAGTACGATCGGTTAAGAACTAAGAGAGCTCGGCTAGCTATTATAGGGAGAGACGTACTAATTTAAGCCACCGAATTAACTCCGTAAGGTCAAGTTAATGGCAACTGTGAAGTTGTGAGGACGGAAAGGTCGTGCATAGTGTATATCTTTAAATTCGAATAAAAATTGAGTTATGAATGAACTGGATAAAATTCACCCCCAAACTAGCTAAATCACTAACCAAAGTTCATCTAGGTTCCTGTTGTTTTCTGTCCAATCTAGGGAAACCAGATAGATTTTTCAGATTTACAAAACATTAGCCCTCTGTTTCCTAGAATTTCAGACTGGACGGTAAGTTAGAAATGTAAGGATACAGTTATCTTAGATTCTGATCTAGCTTTGGGTTGGCCAGCAAAGTTGTGCACAATTACCTTAGGTATACTCCAGTAAAATTTGAGAATTTTTGAACATGACCTGCACAAGTTATGCTCAGTTTAGTGCACTATCCAGAATCTATTTATTAGATTGAGCATCAGTTTTCGTTATCTCACCCTTTAATATTTTGAATCAGATGGCTGATCCGGTTCTCATGGTAGTGGACGAGGAAGGACATGTGGCACTCAGTGTGCCTGCACTGGGAGGGCTTCCCCTCCATCTTGTGGGGCATGTTGAGCGCTGCTGGGTACCCGAATCCGCCTCTTTGTGTGGGGCAGGAGTTCATGGAGACGGGTGTCCGTCGGTGCCGTGTGCGCATGACCATTTCCCGGCACCCAGTCAACCCCGCGTGGCTCGCCATCGAGACCAAGGTTGTCGGACACCGCCTCATTGACTCGTGGGAGGCAGCAGCGATGAAGGCGCTCACCACCTTTTGTGAGCAGCACCCACTGGAGATGATCTTGGCTCCAGCTGGGCTGTTTCCGGCACTCAGCAAGAGCAACCCTCTATGGCCTGATAGGTTGGCACACCTAGGCCACTTGGTAGCTCAGATTCCTGTCGAGACCATAGTCTTTTCAGTCTGGTGCATGAATGCACTTTACTGCCTGTAGGCCCTTCAGAGTTAGGGGATGGCATAGGTGATAGACCTTGCTCAGTCCTTCCAGTGGACAATCAGTTTGACGAGCAGATGCAGGACTTGGGTGAGGAGATTGGTGATCGAGATGCTTGGATTGGCCAGCTTGAAGGTCAAGTTCAGACACTTGAGACCACCGTGGGTGAGCACGAGTTGATGATTGAGTTTTTGGAGGAGCAGATCCATGACCTCAACATCGAGTTGGAGGACGCCAATGGGCATATTGACATGCATCATGCACAACAGGCAGCCCTTCACGCCCCACCGGACGTGATGGACGTTGACAGTGATGAGGAGCCCGAGGAGATAGAGGGTGTCTCCAACCTTGACTATGAGGTTGTAGCCCCACAGCCCACACGGATGGGAGCTCACTCCCCTGCGCGCAGCGAGTCATCTGTCAACAACCTTGACAACTACTAGGCGACGACTTCGGAGTACTTTTGCATATACTCTTCTTAGTGTAGCCTAACTTTTGGGCATGTGGTAATAGGCTAGCTTAGAGTTGAGTACCACCTGATATAAGGAGTGTAGCCTAGAAGCTCGAACACTCGAAAGTATGTAGGCCTTAGTGAAGGACTTGATGGATGTATGTGAATATTGGCAAAACAACGACTTGATGGATGTATGTGAATATTGGAAATCAATGATGCAGTAGTTCATCTGAAAACGGCCAAAACAGAGAAGCAGTGGAAGATGTAGTCGAAGTGGTCGAAAATATAGTCATAGTAGTCGGAATCTCGCTCAAGCAGCCAGAAATGTAGTCGTTGTGTCGCAAAAGTAGTCGTACTAGTCGGAGATACAGTAAAAGCAGACCATGATGTAGTCGTAGTAAACGGAAGTGTAACTGAGGTAGTCGGAGATGCAGTCGAAGCAGTCATAGATACAATGTAGTGGAAGTTGTAGTCGTACTAGATAGAGGTGCAACTGAAGTGGTCTGAGACATAGTCATAGTAGTCAGAGATAAAGTTGATGCAGCCGGAGAGCAGTCAAAGTAGTCAAAAATTGCAGTACAGTAAAATTTTAAGCTGTAGTAGTCGGAGGTATAGTTGAAGCAGCCGGAGGTATAGTCGTAGTAGCCAGAGATCAGGTGGAAACAGTCGGATATGAAGTCGAGGTAGTCGAAGATATAGTGTAGTTGAATTGTAGCCATAGCAGATGATAATACAATTCAAGCAGTCGAAGATGTACTTGAAGTCATAGTAGATGTTGTCGAAGCAGTCGAAGATGTAGTCGAAGGAGTTGTAGATGTAATGAAGCAGTCGGCGATGTAGTCAAAGAAGCCCTATGGTAGTCGATGCAGTCGGAGATGTAGTCGATGTAGTTGATGAGGGAGCCATAGCAGTCGGAGTTGTGGTCCTGGTATACGGAAATGTAGACGAAGTAGTCGATGATGCAGCCATAGTAGTCGGATTAGTAGTCGTGGTAGTCGGAAATGTAGTTAGAGATGTAGTAGACGGAGGTGTATTGAATGCCACAGTTTTAGGCCACTAAATTTCCTAATCACCACCAACATTTGTAAGGGTTAAGATAAACAGAACGTGAGTTATGAAATTTCTCATAACCAGCCGCAGATCGCACACCCAATTGTATCAAGCCTTTCAAGTTCTACATCATCGCGTACTATCTTTTTGAATCATTGGAGAATTATGAAGCCTTTGCTGATGATAAACCTCCATGTTTCAAATGGTTGGGGCAACACGCGGCAATCCTGATGGGTTCGGAGCTAGCAGCAGCAGGTCGCAACAGACGCCGCCACCGCCACCTCCACCTAGTCTGGCAGAAGTGATGGCCGCTCAAACCGAGTTGCTCCGACAGATTGTTTAGGGGCAGTGACCCCATCATCAGTAGCGGGGTGTGCACAATGCACCCCAACGTCAAGTTGTTGGTTACCAGGAATTCTTTGGAGCGCAGCCCCCTCTATTTCACAAGATGGAGGAGGCCTTAGATGCGAACGCTTGGATTCGCACAATCGAATCAAAGTTTTCTCTACATGTGGCGCCATGTTCTGATGCAAGTAAAGCTCGATTTGCCGCGCAGCAGCTTCGAGGTACTGCACGTATATGGTGGGACAACTATTTTGCAATGCTTCCGGCTGACCACGTCGTCACCTGGGACGAGTTTAAAAATGCATTTAGGGCACACCATATTCCAGAAGGATTGATGGAAAGAAAGCTCAATGAGTTTCTAGCTCTTACTCAGGGTACCCGCACTGTACTTCAGTACGCTCTGGCGTTCAACAACCTTTCTCAGTACGCGGGTTATCATGCTGACACGGATGCCAAGAAACATGATCATTTCCGCAGAGGTCTTAATACCAAGCTTAAGGAACGTCTAAATCCCATCAAAACGGACACTTACAATGAGCTGGTTAATTTGGCAATCACCCAAAAGGATTGCATTTTGGCCCATGGTGCGAAAAAGAAGAGGAAGGCTCCAGCTGGACCCTCGAGTGCTCAGCCACCGAGGTATCGCTTAGTGTAGAATGCAACACCTAAAACTCTTCAGAATGCCCCTCAGCCAGGGTGTTGGATTTTCAGGCCTCCTCAGCAACAGGGTGCGGCAAAACCCCCTACTCCACAGCCAAATTGCCCAAGGCCGAATATACAGCAGCCACCCCACCAGAGTAACACAAACTGATGTTTCAATTGTGGGAGTTCTACTCACATTGCTTGAGAATGCCCTTATTCCAGACAGCAAGCTCAGGGCCAAGGCTCCAATACCAACAAAAGAAACCAGGGCAAGAAACAGACTATTCAGGTCAAGCGAGGGCGGATCAATTTCACCACCCTTGTAGAGCTTCCTGATGGCACACCAGTAATGACGGGTACATTTTCTATCCACCGCAAGCCCGCTGTTATATTATTTGACTCTGGTGCATCACATAGTTTTATTAGTGCAAAATTCGGTGCAAAAGTGGGTTTGGATTTCTGTCACACAAGAGGGTCGTATATGATAGCTACACCGCATGGTAAAATTGCTTCAAATCAACTCATAAGAAAGGTACCAATTAAATTGGGTTGCAAAATCATCAAAACCGACTTGATTCTCTTGGCACTTCAAGGCATCGATATCATTTTGGGAGAAGATTGGATGACTCGGCATGGAGTAACCTGAGATCTTTCCTCTCGAGCTGTTGAAATCAATTTCCTGACCCAAGGAGCTACTACTCCATATTTTTCTTTCCGAGAATGCACAAAGTCATGTGCTCTCATTGAGGTCCGCTCCGAAATAGAAGAAATTCCGGTGGTGCACGAGTATGCTGATATTTTCCAGATGACTTACCAGGCATGCCACCAGATCGGGATATAGAGTTTGTCATTGAACTGCAGCCAGGCACTGCACCTATCTCTAAATGATCCTATCGAATGCCACCCAAGGAATTAGCAGAATTAAAAATACAATTGCAAGAACTTCTAGACAAAGGCTATAATCGTCCAAGCGCTTCACCTTGGGGTTGCCCAGCCCTATTTGTGAAGAAGAAAGATCATAGTTTGAGGTTATGTGTAGACTACTGGCCTCTCAATGCGGGGACAATAAAAAACAAATATCCACTTCCTCGCATTGATGTTCTTTTCGATCAGTTGACTGGAGCAAAAATCTTCTCCAAGATTGATCTTCGTTCGGGCTATCATCAAATCAAGATTCGACCATGTGATATTCCAAAGACCGCTTTCTCCACTCGATATGGACTATATGAATACTTAGTTATATCTTTTGGTCTCACAAATGCCCCTGCCTGCTTCATGTATCTCATGAATTCGGTTTTTATGCAGGAGCTTGACAAGTTTGTCGTGGTTTTCATCGATGACATTCTTATTTATTCCAAGGACGAAGAATACCATGCTAAACATTTGCACATTGTTCTCCAACGCCTCAGAGACCATCAATTATATGCTAAGTTCTCCAAATGTGAATTCTGGTTGGATAGTGTGAACTTCTTGGGCCATACTATCTCCAGTAATGGTATCTCAATTGACCCCGGTAAAGTTCAAGAGGTGATGGATTGGAAACCTCCCACTTCCGTTCATCAGATTCATAGTTTTCTTGGTTTAGTCGGTTATTATCTCCGCTTCATTCCGAATTTCTCCAGAATTGCTAAACCTATGACTGAACTGTTGAAGAAATGAGTAAAATTTGTGTGGGATTTTGTGTGGGATGAAGATTTTTGAAAAAGCTTTCCACACCCTTAGAGCACAACTAACTACAGCCCAGTCTTACCTCAACCTGACAATACCAAGCCATTTGACGTTTAGTGTGACGCTTCTGGTACTGGTTTGGGCTGTATACTTATGCAAGACAATCGGGTTATTGCCTATGCTTCATGAGCACTTCGGCCCCATGAAAAGAATTACCCAACACATGATCCTAAGTTAGCAGCTATCATTCACGCTCTTAAGCTTTGGAGGCACTACCGTATGGGCACCCATTGCAATATTTATACCGATCATAAGAGTCTCAAATATATATTCACACAAGCCGACCTGAATATGAGACAAAGACGATGGTTGGAATTAATCAAAGATTATGATCTTGAGGTGCACTATCATCCAGGCAAAGCTAATATAGTAGCGGATGCAATCAGCCACAAAGCTTATTGCAATTGCCTATCTGCCTCATCATACAATGAGACGTTATTCTCTGAAATACGTAACTTAGGTTGGAAATGATTCCACAGGTAACTTTGAATCACATCTCTACTGAAACCACCCTTCATGACCGTATCATCATGGCACAATTACATGATGAGGGTGTTAAGATCATCAAGCAGAAACTATCTCAAGGAGAGGAGAAGTAAAAATGTTTTCGCCAGGATCACAAGGGAGTTTTATGGTTTGAAAGTCGGATTGTTGTTCCAAAAAATCACGAACTCCGAAAGCAAACTCTGCACATCTTTCCAAATTCTCTATTCATCTAGGCAGTAGCAAAATGTATCAGGACCTCAAATAAAATTTCTGGTGGACCAGGATGAAGAGGGAAATTGCCCAATATGTTGGAGAGTGTGACACTTGTCAGCGAGTGAAAGCTAGCCACTTAAAAGTAGCTGGTACACTTCAACCTCTGCCAATACCATCTCAAAAATAGGAAGACATCAGTATGGACTTCATTGTCGGTTTGCCCAATACATCTTAGAAACACGATTCTATATGGGTTATTATTGATAGACTTACAAAGACTGCTCATTTTATTCATGTACACACCACTTATAATGCCAAAAGATACGCTGAGATATATCTGGACCGAATTGTTTGTCTGCATGGTGTACCTAAGACAATCATATCTGATCGCGGCGCTCAGTTCGTAGCACGCTTTTGGGAACAATTGCAAGAATCTCTTCGTACGAAACTAATCCGAAGCTCAGCTTATCATCCTCGGACCAACGGCCAAACCGAAAGAGTAAATCAAATTCTTGAAGACATGCTTAGAGCTTGTGTCATTCATTATGACAAAAATTGGGAAGAATGCTTATCTTTAGTAGAGTTCTCATATAACAACAGCTATCAAGCAAGCCTAAAAATGGCACCATTTGAGGCATAGTATGGTCGAAGGTGTCGAACTCCGTTGAGCTGATCACAAACTGGAGAACGCAAAATCTTTGGACTAGACTTGGTAGTCGAGGCAGAAGAAAAGTGAAAGTTATCCAAGAAAATCTTAAAGCAGCCCAATCTAGACAAAAGAGCTATTTTGACAAGAGGAGAAAACCCTTGAAATTCGACGTTTGTGATCATGTCTACCTTCGGGTTTCACCAACCAAGGGTGTACAACGATTTGGAGTAAAAGGAAAGTTAGCCCCTCGTTATGTTGGTCCGTATGAAATCATTGAAAAACATGGACCCATGGCCTATAGAGTGTGACTTCCTTCGCAACTTGCAGCCATACATAAAATTTTTCATGTCTCTCAACTAAAGAAATGTGTCAGAGTTCCTGCCGAAATTGTTGAACAACAAGAAATCATGGTGGAACCAGACCTCTCTTATGTTGAGCAACCCATCAAAATCCTTGATCAGAAGGAAAGAAGTACTTGAAGGGCAGTGATCAAAATGTATGAAATTCAGTGGAACCATCACACTGAAGAAGAAGCCACATGGCAAACTGAAAGTTATCTCAATAAATTTTTTTCTAGTTTTCTTAATTCCATCCAAGGTAAAAACTTTTCGCACTTAGTTATTTATCCGAATCTTGGGACGAGATTCTTTTTAAGGGGGGTTGGTTGTGACACCCTGGGTGTCTAAAAGGATAGACAAAGATCCATAACATGTAAGCATGCATAAAAGAGCAAGAAAAGTGTAAAACAACCTGTCAAAATCTACCTTTCAAGCAAATTAACATGTCATTTAAATATTAGTTTTTGAAAATTCAAAATAACTTTTAAAACATTGCTCAAATGAACATAGTCATGAAAGAGAAAATGCATATCTTGAAAAGTTGAGCAAAAATGGTATTCAAATTTTTTGAATTGACCTTGGGAAGAATGAGTTTTAGCTCCCTTTTCACCCAGGCCCCTACTGTTTTTGCTTCTTGCTCTTAAGTCCCATCACCTTCTCCCTCCTCTCTGCTTCGTCTGCCCTGTTCCATCGCCATCAGGCCAGCTGGCCGGTGCACCTTGGTGCAACCGAGCCCGCTCAGCCATGAGGGTCCGCCAGCACCCTGGGAGATCCCCCGCTAGCCCTCAAAATCCCGCTCTCCCCCTCACGAAGCCTTACGCGGCGACAACGAGGCAGCCGCGCCCCCGGTTTTGCCCCCAGGTCGCGCCTTGCCTATCAGCTCGTGCCCAGGCCGCCATCCTACCTCTCGCGCCCATAAAAGCCCCACCCGAAGCTAGAACTTTGAAAACCAATCTATGAACTTTGAAAACCAGAAACTAGAACTTTGAAAACCAATCTATGAACTTTGAAAATGCAAAAAAATTCGCAGAAAAATCCTAAAAATACAAACTAAGATGTTCTGGACTCCTTAAGTTAGGATCTACAACTTTGTAAAAGGATCTTGGACTGTTTCCACATAATTTTAGCTGTAGATTTAAATCCAGTTTAAATGTCTTTTAATTGTTCCAAGAGTTTTAGGAAAGAACTGCTCATGAATTTGGATGGTAGCTTCTGTACTAAGAGTATAGTCTTTCATAAAAATTTCATGCACTGAATCCAATCACAACTAGATTATTCGAGTACTTTTTGTTATATGTTAGATCCAGTTAAACTAAAATTTTAGCCTCTGATTCTTGCATAGGAAAAATCCACAAAATTTACAATAGCCTAATAATGCAAGTAAGTTTGTTCAGTAAAATGTTGAGCACCTGTTCTTGCATCGTTTGTTCTGTACAAATATATCTTGATCCTAGCAGTAGGTATTTAATGTATTTTTCATGATTAACCTGCTAAATGAAAATAGCTAAAAATTTTACAGTGAGTTCACACTTAAGTAACATGCTCTGCATAAACATCTCAACCCCAGAAACTACCTCTACGAGTAGTTTGGTTTAATCCATGCTTACTGTTGAAAATGGCCGTTTACGACATGACAAAACCACTCACTTACTTAATGAAGTTAGTTAATCCAGATAAGTACTCGATAAATGACTGCCCAAGGAAAAGAAAATGAAGTGCTTGGCTACTTAACTTGAGTTTTGTTTAATGACTACTTTATAGTGCAATAGTTATTTATCTTGTACCATTAAAACCACTCATACATGTGAATTCATATAGAATTGACTACTCTCACCGACAAAACCTACGAGCTGGTGCCCGAGTCCAAGAGTGAGTAGCGCAAAGCTCAAGTTAATCTAACTGAAGTTGCTGAAGACCCGAACCAAAGTTCGGAAGAACCCCCGACTAGTTTTGCCTATAAAGGCAATCCCCGGTGCATGATCCCAGTATTTCAACTGATGCAACTATTGTTCCTTTTTACCTGTGCATTTAAGTTCATAGGAGTTGATTGGAACCCTAGCTGCATGATCCTAGACTCCTATGTAATGAATACTAGAACTGGAAGTTCGAGTAGATGCTCTGCTAATAGGTTCGGTAAAAGTCGAGTGGTTTCCTGCCACTCGCGAGAATTATAGGAGTTGAATGATTTTACTACATACTGCAACTATAAGGTTGACAGGCGGGGCTGTGGTACGATGCTCATGGTTGAGGCCCCGTCTGAGAAGAGAAAAATGCTAAGGCCGTAGTGTGTGGTAGTGTTGGTTAAGCGTTTGAATGTACTAACCACATGTTGAAAATATGGTACTCGATAAGGTTAAGTACCTGATTGGCCCGGCAAGTGTACTTTACTTTCACCCTACTTGAACGAAGTTCAGATGCGTATACACATGCGAGTGCAGAGCGTGGCTCTGTAGTCGAGGAGGGTGACCCTGATCCACAACCCGGAAAGAAAGGGGAAAAGTAGCTTGGGGTGACCCTTCGGTACTCCAGGCGTGTGTGTTAGGTTTGCCTTGCAAGGTTAAGAAATTCGATTCGAATCGTCCGTTCCTCGCGGTAATTGAGACTGCTTAATACTTCTGCCACATAGAGTAACAAGAGTAACCATGGTTATGATAAAACTTATTGGATGATTAATTGTTTTCCACCATGTTTGGCTAGAGATAGATGCTCACTTAGAATGGTTAAATGAACTAGAACATTGAAAGCTAAAATATGAAATTAAGGACTTTCTCTTCGTTGCTTTTCAGCAAAAAGAAAACCTAGAGCCTTAGAGCCATGCATGCTTAGAAGTCGATTATTCAAATACCTGTAGTCGGGTAAGCCATGCTGAGTATTAGTATACTCAGCCTTGCTTGTGGTATTGTTTTCAGGTGCATCTCTTGAAGAAATGATAGCTGGTTTGACTTGGCCTTGTACCTTGCCGCCTGGTTGGTCCATGGAGTGGGATCCGTCCCCAGCCAACAATAACTCTGCCAAGTGATGCCACGTATGGGCTGCATCGTGGTATCCAAATCGATGATAGATGATCGTGTTTTCTTTCCGCTGCTTTTAAACTCTGAATAAAGTTTTTATGAACTCTTAAGTACTTGTTTTTTGAACTCGGCTTGTAATAAATAATGGTCAGACTTGTGAGGTAAGCTATGGAATGTTGTAATCTCTGGACTTTACTTTGTGCGAGTTAAGTGTACGCTTTGTTTTGATCGAAATTTTTAGTGGTCGCATTGGGAATTACCCAACAGACTGTCGGATTACTCCATTTGAAGTGCAAGACAGCTGTTTCGCCTTTATGGATGATGGTTAGTGCACTTGAGCCGGATTAATTCGGGCGGTTCTGCCACACAATCCTTCACATGCGTTGTTACGAAAATGGTCATCATGCGAAGATGACTCGGTTGGCCGTAGGAATTCCTTGGGCGGGCCAAGACAGTTCGTACGGTGCTGAAATATGGATGAACGGACAAAGACCCTATTTTGTGTAAATTCATTGATTCCCTAACCGAGTGGTTGAACGGGTTCTTTGGGAAAAAACCCCTTGTTTCGAGATAAAACTCAAGACAATGGTTAAATAAGTTCCCTAAAGATCTCCGAAAAACCTCCTTAATGGGTCTCAGTCTTCGTTGAGTGGTGGAGCTCCTAGGGCCCTTTGGAGGGTTTGACATTCAAAGGTGGAATGCTTGCTCTTCGGGTGCCATGAGCATCACTTGTGTAGAGCCTCCTCGAATCACTTCTTCGAGTTGAGGGTTCTCTTTCTTTGGGTGGGTTGTTCCCTTGCTTCTAGCTTGCGAGTTGTACCCTGGTAGTCGAGAGGGATATGATAGTTGGTGGGGCTATAGGCCTCCACCTCGTCACGCTCCTGCTGCCTGGTGATGATGATGTTGTGAGCGTCCCGGCCAACGTTGATGATAGTGCGGAGGTCACTTGTGGAGGAGTTGTAGAGGTTGCCTTGCCCTTGCTGGTGCTGCTCGACTATGCGGTGCCTGCGTTCGGCACGCTTTGCGTTTCTGAGCCTGCAACGTTTGTTTCGCATGCCGCCTTCGTTTTCCTTCTTCGTGGTGTCAACGGTGTTGAGAGCGAATTCGGGTGGCCTGCGTGTGTCCTGGTTCAGCGTTGCAGGGGCGTCGGATATGTAGTCATTGTCCTCAAGGGAGTAGTCGTTGAGTTGGGTGCGATACGATCCATCCACCTCCGTAAATGGCATTTTTTCAATGAAAGCCATAAAGATCTCGTGATCCGGTGAGGAGCTTTTGGTGATCCACCCCTCTTCTTCGTCGGAGGAATCGAGGGGCCTACCTTCCTGAAATGGTAGTTCATCGGGGTTGATGGTGCAGAAAGGTGGGCTGAGGTTGGCTAGCTTGGAGGACTCCGTGCCATTCCAATGCCCGAGCCCGCCCGACCGAGTTGATGGTGCCCTCAGGCCCTGGTGGCCGCTTGATAAGCGCGATGCGTCATCATTGAAGTCCGAGTAGTCAACGAAGACAGGAGCCCTCTGATAGACAGTGGCTAGTCCTGTTCCGACTTGTAGTAGACGATCCAAATCCTCCTCCGACTCAGAGAGGGACTTGTGGTAAGGGACCTCGGACCGAGGCGGATTCGGTTTGAGGGTTTCTAGGTTGTCGATAAAGTCGTCGATTGCACGGTCGACGTCCATGGCGGGTGCTTCAGGCTGCTTCTGATTAGAAAGCTGAAGACTTGTTTCCGGGAGCCCGATGCATTCTGCGATGTTGTGGTCGACTCGATCGATACCAGAGTAGATGTTGTCAGGAGCAGCGAAAAAAGTGTGAGAAATCTCAGGGCTAATTGGGGGAAGCTGATTACCGGAGTGTTGAAGGGCGGCCTATGCGAGCTTGATGCATGCAACAATGTTGTTGTCGACCCAGTCCACTCCGGCAATCAGGTCGTCAGCGTTGACCTGTGGATGTGGGATCGCTCCGAGGTGACTCACGTCATTTCCGATAAGATCGGAAAATTGAATTCCGCGGAGACCATCGGCAAGATCGTCGGCGTCATGACGTGATGGTGTGGTTGGCGCCTCCAGCTCCTTGGTGTCAGCTAGGCGGCTGTTGTAGCCACCTGAACCGTTGGCGATGTAGACCCAGGAGCCGAAAATGAAAGTTGTGCCCTCGTCGAGCACGGCGCTGGTGAAGTCGAAAGATTCCATCGAGTTCTCCAGTTAATGCTCGACAAGCACCCTTACCGGGCGCGCCAGCTGTCGGTGTTTTACCGCCAAGCCCACCGAGGGATACCCCCGAGGTGGTGATGTTGTAGGTGGGGTGTCGCCGAGATCAGGAACTCGAAGGTGCAAGGAACATAAAGTTTAGACAGGTTCGAGCTGCCGAGAGTGTAATACCCTATGTCCTGTGTTGTGGTTTGTATTGTCTTAGGTGTTGTATGTTTGGAGGGGGTCCCTAACTTCCCTTATATAGTCTGGGGGGACAGGGTTACATGGAAATCCTAGCCAGATACAAACTCAGGAGTCCTACCCGAGTACTTTTCGGGTAGTTTCCTTCTGTTCCGACTAGTTCTACTACGGTACGAGTAGTTACAATTGGTGTAGGGTGTGGGCCATGTCCCACCCCTTATCCTATAATATGTACACCATGTGCGCAGTCCCGTGGCCCAAATATTTTTTCTAGTAAAAATATCATAATTTTCTAAGCATAGGAACTATTTACTTGGATTTAATATAGTTATTTTTAACTAAAAACATATGAGAAAGTTATACAGAAGCATAAAGTTCCAAACTTTTTCCCTAGCCTCCATGCATGAAGATAAAACTACTGTAAAAGTTTCAACCCTAGCATAACTATAGAACAGGGCAAACAACTAGATCTACCAAACTAAGGCATGAATCAAGATTTAATAGCAACTATAGCTAGATGTCTTATCTAGTCCTGAAATTCCTACAAGAAACTAACCTACTGTCCAAAAATTACCATCAGTACATGCCTAGAACAAGAGACACAAATAAAAGCTAACCAAACAAATATTTATTCTAGAGCAAGTTTTATTTTGAAACTGGCCAATATCCTATACAAAAGTTGTATCACCATAAGGAACTCAGAAAATTTTAGTTTTCACTTTTAGGATTTTTCTACAATTTTTAGTGGATTTTAGAAGTTCACTGATTTGAGAACAAAACTTGAAACTAAGGTTCACAGGTAGGCCCTTAGGTTTTCGTAGAAAGAACCCTAAAAATAATAGGTGGCTCGCATTGTGGAACTTGGCCGGAGTGGGGCGGTTCCCGACCGATTTCCGGCGAGGGAGCTCGCCGACGGCATGGGAAAGGTGTGGGTAAGCATGAGGGGAGTGAGAGAAACTTTTTGGTGTGCTTGGTTGAGGCTTGGAGAGGCCGGAGGGTGGTCGCTGGCGGCAAGAGCAGAAGCTCGGTGGCGGGCTCGATTCCAGCGAGGGAGATGGCCGGGGTCGTGGGCTGGTGGCTTGGGAAGCTTCAGTGGGAGGTGGGGAATGGTTCAGTGGGCTAGCTTGGACGGAGGAGGTCCGGAGGTGGGGGTTCACCGTGGAGGCGAGCTCACAGCAATGGCGGCTTGACACGGAGCTCATGCGCGAGCAAGATAGGGGCACGACTACCTTTGTAGGTGCAGGGGGAGGAAGGGGAGGGGGTGGGAGTGGCATGGGCAAAGCAAGCTCGGGCCATTGGGCGCAGGGGTAGGGGATAGGCGAGCGGCGAGCTTGGCGTTGTCGTCGAGCGGCAAGAGGCATCCAGCGGTGCGTGGTGTGTGAGTGCTGGCCAGGGGGGATTCGTGGTTTAAAAGTTATTTTAAATTTAAGACTATTAGGATTTGAATTACTAGTCATTTCATGTGTTTAAGTTTTAAATTTGCAAATGGTCCTTTAAGTAAACTTGTAAGGCACTAAAATATGAGTGTGTTTTTATACTACATTTTTCATGACAAGTGGAGCATGAAAGATTACAAACACAAAATGAAAAAGTCTTATATACACACATACATACACATGCATATACACATGTGTAAGAAATGCATTGTTTCCATAATTAATGGTGATTATGCATGATGCCATGTTTAAGTTTTCTTGCTTAGGATTTTAAACACCTAAGGTGTTACAGAGATTACAGCTGAGGTTCACTCAAGAATCAACACAAGGCATCTACACCTTGCTCTCTCACTCTAACTAGAGCTAGCCTAGCACTATCACTCACAAAGCTTGTGCTAAAAGCTATGGATTTGATCAATGAGCTCTTGGATGGCTTGGAGAACTTCTTCATAGTCTAGGTGCTTCACACGAACTTCAGCAGCCTCAAATGACCTAGGGTGAGGCGTTATATAGGCTAGAGATCCACTCCTAGCCGTTGTATGCTTTTTTCCCGAAAACCTTAAAGCGTCGGTTAAATCGGTCACATGCGTCGGTTTTACCGGTCACTCTAAAGTTGCATGCAAGACGTTGATCTCCAACTGCCTGCGACTGTTGACATCATTGCACCAACGCCTTGCACCGACGGGTGTCGTTTCAACCGGTCCTGAAGGCTTTGTTCCTTGGCCTTCTGCTGCTTAAAATGCTCACTGAGTAATCAACTGACCAATGCATCGACGCATCTACATGTAGCGTCGGTTCAACCGGCGCTGAAGCCACATTTTCCCAAAACCTTCTGGAGCTTCTATGCATATCACTAGACCAACTGAGAGTTGCACCGACGCCTACTGTCCATGGCATCGGTTTAACCGGTGCTACTGGCTTTCTCTGCAGTTGATCATAGTTGCATTTCCCAATGCACCGCTCAGTTAAAATTTGGTGCTGTTGGTTTAACCGATGCATGTATTCATGCCTAACCTTGTCCAATTCGTTGCTGCGGTCAATTGGATGCCCCAAATATATGCCGCTCTCATTTTTCTCTTCAACTTGGACATGTTGACAGCTATTTGGACACCTTGACTATGGATTGGACTTCATCCATGGGACCTACAAATCCTACAAATCTTGAGCTCACAAACTTGACAGTCCCATTGACTATGTTGTCACACAATCACCAAAATCACAATTATGGCTTAATGGGGCCATGTTCCTTATAGTTTCTCCTTAGTCCTTTCTTCTTCACTCGAAAATGAGCATAGGCTAAGTGCAGGGTTGTTGTTGACAGCTCTTAAGTACAAATCTATGTCGTCAACTCCTGCGTGAACACATAAAGAATGAACATCAATAGTAGTGGTAGGAGTTATTACTAACGAATTCAACAAGTGTTGGTGAACCAATGATTTCAGGAGGCGATATCTGCAATTGAAGGAAGATGTGCTCAAAATACACTCAAGGAGTAAAGAAACACACCTCCGAGAAATCAGAGCAAAGCACGCGGATTCATGGGCCCACAAACAATGGAAAATTGCCTAAACTTACCGCCAAACACCATGTACCCACATGAGGACCCACATGATAGTGTTACGGATGAAAGGCAGTGCGAGAGGTGGCCACGGGGGGTCGGCCAAACCCCAGGTTCGGCCGAACCTGGATGGACCCCCGGCACACCCAACTTTGGTGGGAATCCTTCTCGTGCTCTCCTAAAGGCGGTGGCCACTGTCTCCATACATAGAGACGCCGGGAACCACCCTATCCAAGCTATAAAAGGAGGAGGGGAGTCCCCCCCATTGAACACACCACCAAGACCATCAACACCTTCACTTGAAGATGTAGCGCTCCACTCCATGGCGAAGCTCTGCCTAGGCTAGTGCTTAGAATAGGGGGAAGAGAGAGAGGGAGTTCCTCAGCACTCTACTCTGGCCATATACCTCTACAGATGCTGATTTCCTCTTGTATCAGTATGTAAGTATTCGTGAATCGTGAATCTTTCTTTGGTTTAGTACTTATGTATAAGTGAGATCAGTTCTCTTACTCGCGGGTTCGTTGCTTCGTATTTATATAGAGTGTTGTAGTTTTCTAGGGACGTCAGACGTAGTTAGACTATAGTAGTAACCAGTAGCGCAGACATGGTGTCTGGGCTAAGGGTTATCCTTCATCTGCCTTTTTAATCCTCCATGTTCGGATATAGCATAGAGCCGTTGGCCGGATGTTGGGTATTTTAGCGATGTGCGAATAAATCCGCAAGCGCATGGATACCATTGTAGCTTTCACCTCAGAGTATTCCAAGGGTTATTGAATCCGAGGGAATGTGTGTGTACTAACTTCTATTCTAGTCGGTCCAAGAACACACCAAGATAGGTGGCGTGGCTAGAGAGGATTCCTAAGGTAGCACTATAGTTGAGTTAAAGGTCGATCTATCGGGCAAAATACTCGCTTCGGGCACCGGCTTACTTCTGGTCTGCCCGGAGACTCCGGCCAACAGCTCTACGCTATATCTGAATCTGGAGGGTTAGAAAGGACCGATAAGGCTGTCACCACCTACAGCCTACCTCTAGCAATCCGTGGGATATAAGGCAAACGAAGGATAACCCTTGGCCTAGACACCGTGTCTATGCTATTGATTACTACCGCAGTCTAACTACGCCTGATACCTCGTACCATGCTATGGCACTCTATATAAATACAGAGCGACGAACCCGCAAGTAAGTGAACTGATCCCATTCAACTATGTGAACTAATAGTGTATACTATAGACATACATGAGGGCACTCAAGCCTATACTATGATAGCAAGGGAACAAGGCTATTCAGGCAACCAAGTAAAACACTATCGAAAGGAATCACGGACACTTACTTAACTCTGTAGAATATAGCAGCATCCTTAGAGGTACAAGCTGGGAGGAGAGAGAGCCGACACCTCGGCACTTCTCCTGAACTACCCCTCACCCTTTCCCTACTCTAAACACAAGCTAGGCAAGGCTTTGCCTTTAGAATGAGGCTCAAGGCTCTCTTGCATGGTATGTCTCATTTAGGAGCCCCTCCTCTCATATTTATAGCTTTATCCAAGGGTGCTATGGCTGGGAAAACAACAGGCATGAAGCATACTTAGCCCCTCCCCTCGTACTTAAGTGCCTTTGACAACACCCCAACACATAGCCTTTGCTCATCCTCGAGTGAAGGAGAAAGGACTAAGGTAAAACATGACTTCCACAGGTATGAAGCGAGCATAAGGGATATTCCACACCATACCTTGCACTTGTGAACCTTGAACTGTCTATCATACCATCTTGGGTAGTTGAGGCATGGAATGGTTTTGAATTAAATCACTTCTACTCCTCATGTCAAGTAGCTTGTGATTTTTCAATACGTGTTCAAAACAAACCTTGCTTAGCTCCTTATTTGATTCTCTCAGATTGCTTGATGTTTTTATGTCCTCACCAAGGCATTAGACTTGCCTTTCTTCATCCTACTTCTAATGATGGCTATATGTGGAGCTCAAGGTAGGGTATGAAGGATAAGGCATACTTGTATCGCATTTATTGCAAAGTCAAAAACTGGATCCAAAGAGAAAAGAAAGTCATACAATCAGATCAAGATGTGCACATGTATGGATATGGTGGATGAAATGGAAACTCCTTTTGTATGATATATCTCTCTCCCTCTGTAAATTCTTTTGAGAACATGGCTATCTTCCTTTTTTTTCTTTTTCTTGGACCTTCATGTGTCCAAATCTTTTTTTATTTTTCTTATTTTTTACTTGGACCTTCATTTTCCATAGTTTTTTCGATAGCCCATGCCTCTTTTCTATCTAAAGCTAGAGAGAGAGACCAACACATATTGTGGAGCATTTATTTGTGGACTGGATGGATGGTACAATGCTAACTTCTCACAGAAACACAACAAGGGGTATATGGTGTGCACGTGAATCTCGATCATGAAAGCATGAAAAGAATTCTCACAAGGGTCACAACAATTTGACAAAGCTTAATGCAAAGATAAGCAGCATATGTGTATAGGGTATTCAAGATATCTCATCATATGGTTTTGGTAGGACTTTGGCATATCAAAGAGGATCTTTGCAAAGGGTTTTCTACATTTTCAAATAAGGTTTGCAAGAACTTAAACAATAAGAGCAAAGATTATATCTTTGAAATCATATCTCAAACATCACCTACTTAGATGAGCATGCTTTCCTAAATATTTTTGTTCACAAGCATCAAGACGATAAGCTTGGAATAAAACATATACAAGCCAACCATAGGAGTCAAGTAGAGAAGGTGGAGCATGCTTGTTCATTTTATTTTTGAGTTTGATTTTAGTGAGTCAGGTTTAAAATTCATTCAAACTCATGAATCAAGGAGAGTAGAGAGCTAGAGGGTGCACATACCATCGCTCTTGAAGAAGATGGGGATCAAGGCGGTCCAGTGGTGTTTCGGTCAAACCACAGGGGCGGCCAACTCACTCTGGTGCCCTCGCCTTGTCCTTCGTCATTTTGGCATAGTCGATGTTCTGTGATACCTTTGTTGGAGATCTCGAGTATGTATGGCAATGATGAACTTGAGAGATGTCCCCCACACTTGTGCTTGTACCTAGTGCTGTATTCCGAACAAAATGGTGGAAACAAAAGGGACTCTATTGGTTTGAGAACCAGGGAGCCTTTATTCGAACTCAAAAATTTTTGGATTTTTTTCTTAGTTTTATTTCCATGGGGCAGATGCAAGAACTAACACCATGTCTAAACCAAGATAAGAATTGGCACGAAAGAAGCTTACTTGGGATACTTGCATACCTCCCCCATACTTGGAGTTTGCATTGCTGAGCAACACAACTTAAGTGTATGGAGTTCAAGCTTCCCTTCATACTCATTCCCTCACCATGCCATGGTCTTGTAGTCGGTGTAGCTCTCATGTTCTTAGGCGTCACCGATCCGTTGTTCTTTTTAATCTCCACCTGAAATGGTTAGTGACCAAAAATACCCGAAGGAGAGTTTATCCTAGAGACATAATCTTGCTTTTATTCGAAAAGGGAAATGATAATACAAGCTATTATCTCCTGGTAGTGCTTTTTTTATGGTCACAAGCTCGACCATGGGAACATCCTCTTGCAGCTATCATTGGTGATATGTTCCCCTCTCACCACCAATTGTTGATGTGTCATTGAAGATTTAGCTGCAAGGTTAGTGCCACAGTGCATCTACGGAATTTGCAATGTTCATGATAAACATAGGCATCTACAACTAGCTTTATAATGGTCTTGCAAGAGAGGACCTTGTATGCGCTCACGGCGCAAAGTGTGGCTGACTCTGGAGAGGCTTTGAACGAGCATGGTTCTTGTGGTCTTTGAAGAATGACGCTACCATGCTCATCTATGGAATCCTTTCCTTCGGACTCCAAAGTCAGTGCCTCACAAAATTCCATGGCCCACGGATTCTCCATCTTGAGAGATTCATCGTGAGAGATCAAGGTTGGATCTCGATCATGGTTGAGAACAACGTACTCCGGGCCAGCGGGAAGAGGCTCAAACTCGATTGAGGGTGATGATGATTGTTTGTCTTCATAAGGGTGAAGGATTTCTTCCAAGTCGTGCTCTTCGTCAGTGGCAAATTCTCCAACCTCAAAGAGAACGGGCTCGGATGATACGAACGGAGATGCATGCACCATCTTCTCGAGAGGGTTTTGCTTGGGTAGAGGGTTCACCATAGGATTTTCTAAACAAGAGGTAGCAGTGGTAGAAGCGGTTTCCCTAGGTTTTTCATCTAGGCTCCCTTGAGATGCATCGAGAAGTTTTTCTAGCGGGTACCCTAGGAGAGGATCAGAATTGAGGATGTCAAAGACATGGAAGTCTCGGTTGACCTTGATTTGGTTTATTGTGAGCGGCACGACACTTGTGCCCCCCGACATTCAAGGATTTGTCCAGAGGGACAACGTTTGAGGAGCTCGTCGGATGGTCTTAGCGGATCATTGCCCAAAAGAATGTACGCTAAGTGCCATGGCATAACATTAACCTCCATGATTGGGTAAAATGGATTTCTACGGTAATTCCCCTTATCGAACAAGGAGTGACCGTTGAGGGTGAACTGATCCAACTTGCTTCGGAAAAGTGTTGTACTCCATCTGTCCATTCCTCCTTCATAGCCTCCTTGAGGAATGCTTTGTTGGGAGGATAAGGAGAAGAAGGATGTACCGTAGGCCTGAGGGAAGGTTCTGTCAAGGGATTTCTAGATTGGTCGGTGTAAATAGAAGAAGGTTCCTCCTCTAATTAGGCATCTATGAGATTCGAGGTGTTTTTATGGTTTCTAGATATATCCTCCTCGAATCGGGGAGGGAACTTCGGAGGTTGAGTTTCTTCTTCCTCCGATGTTCCTGGTTCGGTTGAGGGTTCTATGGTTGAACATGAGGATGTCGACGGTGAAGGATCAGATTCAGCCGCTAGAGGATCCTCATGGCTCGACTTGCTTTCCTCTTGGAGGGGTTTGGGCTTGACAGCGAAGGTAGTGTACTTGATGACACTGTCTAGAATTTCCCTACCTTCAGCTGGAGACTTATGGAGAAACGACCCTCGAGTGAGGAAGTCGAGATAATTGTGGAATCCTTATCGAGACTCTTGTAAAACTTGTGAAGCAACAAAGGATTGAGTATCGATAAGTGAGGGTCGGATTTCACTAAGAGAGAAAATCTAGCCCAAGCTGCGCCTAGAGTTTCCTTCTCATTCTATTGAAAGAAAGTGATAGAAAATCTCTTTCTAAGTTGGTCCCAGCTTCCATTCGCAATGCCTACGGCAAACATGTACCATCGCTCAACCTTCCCTTTAAGAGAGAAGGGGAACAACTTCCACCTAAGGACATTTAGAGTCATGCTGCAAAGGCAGAGTGCGAACACAGCTACTCGAACTCACGCAGATGGTGGTCTGGGTTTTTGCTACTTAACCCAGAGAAGGAAAGCTTCTGAACCAAAGTGATAAGGTTGGGGCAGAGTTCATAGCGAGATGTAGAAGATGATGGCGGCTCATAGAACGCTCCCCTTGGGGTAGAGAGGCTGTGAAAAGAAGGCTTGTCCATGGGTAGCGGGGGTAAAGTTAGAAGGAAAGAAAAGCAAAAGATACGAGGACGACTAGGTATGAAGAAAGATACAGTAACCGTTCCCTGGCAACAACGCCAGAAAGCTTGTTGGGTATTTTAGCGATGTCTGCAATTGGAGGAAGATACACTAACAAATTCCACAGGTGTTGGTGAACCATTGATTTCATGAGGTGATGTCTGCAATTGGAGGAAGATGTGCTCAAAATACACTCAAGGAGTAAAGAAACACACCTCCGACAAATTAGAACTAAGCATGCGGAATCATGGGCCCACAAACAAGGGAAAACTGCCTAAACTTACCGCCAAACACCATGTACCAACATGAGGACTCACATGACAGTGTTACAGCTGAAAGGTGGTGTGAGAGGCTGCCCCGGGGGGTCGGCCAAACCCCAGGTTCAGCCGAATCTGGATAGCCTCCCGGCACGCCCAACTTTTGCAGGAATCCTTCCCGCACTCTCCCAAAGGTGGTAGCCATTGTCTCCATACAAAGAGATGCCGGGAACCACCCTATCCAAGCTATAAAAGGAGGAGGGGAGTCCCCCCCCCCCCCCCCCACACTGATTACAGCACCAAGACCATCAACACCTTCACTTGAAGATGTAGCGCTCCACTACATGGTGAAGCTCTGCCTAGGCTAGTACTTAGAATAGGGGAAGAGAGAGAGAGAGAGGGAGTTCCTCAGCACTCTACTCCGGCCATATACCTCTACGGATGCTGATTTCCTCTTGTATGAGTATGTAAGTATTCATGATTCCTTCTTTGGTTTAGTACTTATGTATAAGTGAGATTAGTTCTCTTACTCGCGGGTTCGTTGCACCGTATTTATATGGAGTGTTGTGGTTTTCTACGGGATGTCAGATGTAGTTAGACTGTAGTAGTAACCAGTTGCACAGACATGGTATCTGGGCTAAGGGTTATCCTTCGTTTGCCTTATATCCCATGGTTGGTAGAGGTAGGCTGCAGGAGGTGACAGCCCTTGGTCCTTTGTAATCCTCCACGTTCGGATATAGCGTAGAGTTGTTGGCCAGATGTTGGGTATTTTAGCGATGTGCGAATACATCCACAAGTGCACGGATACCGTTGTAGCTTTTACCTCAGAGTATTCCAAGGGTTATCAAATCCGAGGGAACGTGTGTGTACTAACTTCTATTCTAGTCGGTCCAAGGACACACCAAGATAGGTGGCGTGGGTAGACAGGATTCCTCAGGTCGCACTATAGGTGAGTTAAAGATCGATCTATCGGGCAAAATACTCACTTCGGGCACCAGCTTTCTCCTGGTCTGCCAGGAGACTCCGGCCAATAGCTCTAAGGTATATCCGAATGTGGAGGGTTACAAAGGGCCGATAGGGCTATCACCTCCTACGGCCTACCTCTAGCAATCCGTGGGATATAAGGCAAACGAAGGATAACATCTTAGCCTAGACACCGTGTCTACACTATTGATTACTACCGCAGTCTAACTATGTTTGATACCTCGTAGCAAACTACGACACTCTATATAAATACAGAGCGACGAATCCGCAAGTAAGAGAACTGATCTCACTCAACTATGTGAACTTATAGTGTATACTATAGACATACATGAGGGCACTCAAGCCTATACTATGATAGAAAGGGAACAAGGCTATTCATGCAACCAAGTATAACACTATAGGAAGGAATCACGAACACTTACTTAACTCTGAAGAATGTAGTAGCATCCGTAGAGGTACGAGCTGGGAGGAGAGAATGCCAACACCCCGGCACTCCTCCCGAATTACCCCTCACTCTTTCCCTACTCTAAACACAAGCTAGGCAAGGCTTTGCCTTTGGAATGAGGCTCAAGGCTCTCTTGGATGGTGTGTCTTATTTAGGAGCCCCTCCCCTCATATTTATAGCTTTGTCCAAGGGTGCTACGGCCGGAAAAACAGCAAGGGCCTCCTTGAACCGACCTTGAGGACCAACGAGGAGATGCCACGTGCAAGGAGTAAGGCGGTGGTGCCAAGGCTGGTTCGGCCGACCTTGCCAGGCTGCCAACCAACTTCATCTTCGGGTAGGAGGCTGGAAGGTGGGGCCTCTGGTCCATGGTTGGTGATTTGGCGCTGTCCTAAGTCAGTTTCCTGCTCTGGTGGGCCCTTTGATCCGTGTGAGGTCGAACGACACCCTTTGATTTGTCGACGACTTTTGCCTTGTATTGAGGTGTGTGTTTCCTTGCTCTGGAGGTGTGTTTTCTCCTCTACTTGACCTGCATACAAATATTTACCAACACTTGTAGAATTTGTTAGTAATAACCCCTACCACTAATGTTGATGCCTATCTTTCCGGTGTTTATGCATGAGTTGACGGCCTAAATTTGGTACTTAAGCGCTGTCAACACCGGAGTCGCCTGGCAGACCAGAAGTAAGCCAGTGCCTGAAGAGAGTCTTACCTGAGAGTTTGACCATTAACTTATCTAAGTGCTATCCCGAAGAATCATCTCTACCCTTCGCCTACCCTTGTCTGGTTGGTTGTCCTTGGATACTAGAGTCATATATATACACAAACATTCCCTTGGATTCGACAACCCTTGGAATACTCTAAGGTGAAAGCTACAACGGTATCCGTGCGCTTGCGGATTTATTCGCAGTCGTTAAAATACCCAACACTAGGAAGTTCCAAACTCCTGGAATATTGAGCATCTACGATGATTCTACACTTAGTATATTTTGTACACAATCCTTTCAGCTGCACCGCAATATCTTACATCAATAAAGAGTTGATATGGTTCCCAAACGACTACTTTCATCCAGAGCTAGACTATAGAACTCGGGGGCTTCCGCCACGAGTACTAACATCAAGCCATCTTAAGTCGCGAGGATTGCTCGGGGGCTACGCTATGAGTTCTACCTTAACGACTACCCCCGTCGCCTACAAGGCTAAGTCACAAGGGACACTTGTGCAAAAACATTCTAGTAAGCTTTAGAGTACAAGCCACGGGCAGTAACTGTGGGAAACCTAAACTACTGAAGAGGCCATCGAGCCTACCAACACAAACAATCTAGAGTAACATCCGCGAGGATAAACCCTGATTTGTTTGGAGAACTCCACCAAGGAGTTATAAACCGAACAGCAAGTTAATGACTACTTCCAGAGTCGATGCACTCAGAGTAGCTTGACCCAAGCGCATCGTGTTAATCTAAACTCCTATGATTGTCGGTACTACTTACATAAGAGTACTTTGAACAAGACAAAAGGCACATCAGATAAATATATCATAGAATATCATACAAGATGGGACAACTCTTTTCGCTACACCACAAGCAATTCAAAACAAGTCAATGTCATCTACGATCTGGTGAGCCACCATCTCGACTTCCTACCGGTACTCGTCAAATTTCTCCTTGGTGCAATCCTCTGCCATGCCATCGGTGAGTGGCCTCATGTCTGTACGACCTTGGCAGTCCTAGAAGCATACCCAACAATACTTCGGGGAGCATCACGAAGACGCTCCAACAAAGTATTACCGGCGATGTTGGGATCCACCACGTCAACTACAGCACGTGCGGTGTTTTCAAGCTCATCGAGTTCCTTCTCCTTGCGCTCCTTGTCGCGGTTCAACATCTGGATTTGTTGCATACACTCCGTGAGTTCCTTGTCCGCATCCTGGAGTTGCCTGGTGATAGTCTGTTGCTCTTCAGCAAGATCTGCATTGTTCATTTGAAAACTTCCAATCAGTAAGGACCTTGTCTACTCTACTAACTTCTGTGGAAATTCAAGGGCAATGAACTCAGTTGGAATGGAAGGAAAAACTACTCAAAATGGAGCAACAACTTGGAGGCAGGCCAATTATACTTACTCTTGTTCTGAGCAACTACTCCTTGGCTTTCTTCAGTGATGCATCATACTTCTTCTGGATGTCCATGAGTTGGTTACGATTATCTGATATGATGGCATCTAGGCGCTCCTGGAGCTTGGAGTTCTTGACTTTTTCTTCAGCAAGTTGTCGCTCCAGGACTTTAGTGCAATAATGACCATCTCCAACATCATTCAGGAATAATGACTTCTCCTTGGAGCGCTGGATCATATCCTACTCAATAAAATGACAGTGTTAGAACACTGTTCATAGAGAAGTGTATGCTACAAGAGTCAACTTCCATACCTTTGTGTACTCGACAAAACGGCGACCAAACTTCAACATACAAGACACCTTCTCCGGGTGCAGCAAAGGGTCTTCGAGTAGTTCCGGTGCGGGACGAGGGACCTAGCTGCCCGTGAGAGTCAGCTAGGTAGCTTCAGCGGTGGAGGTGCTAGCAGCAGGGTCTTCTGGTGCGTTCTGTTGCAGCTGCTCCGGCACCTCCACGCTCTCCGGGTTCTCTGCCCCGCCTGCCGCAGCAACTTCCGTCTGAGGAAGATTTGTGGGTGCGGGCAGGGACTTTTCTTCTTGGCCGGGCTTGTCTGTCCCAGGGCTGATAGCTTGGCCGCCCGAGTAGCCACTGCGGGCTCTTCCTCTATGCTTCGACCCGCATCCTCATTGATTGGTGCATCTCCAGTCTCAATGGGTACAGGCTGAGTGGTCTCGCGGGCGGGCTCCTCCATCCTCTACAATACCCTTTGGCTTGTCCAGCACGAGGGCTGGAGTAGTCAAGGCGACTTGAACCCGGAGCAGAGCGTCTTGACCCCTACTCATGGATGAAGCGCCTGATAATTCCGAGCCTTGGACAACGGAGGATTTCCTGCAGAATAGTGTCAAGATCAGCCAAATCTACATCTATGAACCTATGAAAATTACTACTTGGAAGTTTCCCAAATACTTACCAAGAGGATTTTTGCAAGGTGATCGCCTTCAGGACAATGAGTCCCTTGGGCGCTGCTTTGACCTTTTGACCTGTGGGGGTGGCACCCTTGGATGCCGAGGGTGAAGATTGCCCCAGCACCAGGTTCCCCTCACTTGTTTGTTCACCAACCCCTTGCCTCGGGGGCTCGGGGTCATTGATAGCAGTGCTTTGGATTCTGCATAATCAGTACTCGAGGGAAAAGAGTCTGGCAAATAAACTATTGAATTTACAAGCGCTACGGATTCTGCATATTCTTACTTATGCTGCTGCTCTTTGTTGTCATCGCCATCATCATTGGTGGGGATGATGGCTCTCTGCTTCCGCATGGCGGTTCGCACCCTACGTAGGGGCTCTGAATCACCTCCACACCTGTAGAACTCGGTGCCTCTTGGGCAGCCGACTCGTTTTCTTTTGGGAGGGGCGTGTGCGAGATGAATCTCGCCAGATCGTCCTGCATCAACAAGGACACATCAAGAACAAGTCAGAATAACATGCACCAAAGTACTCAACATGAAGTCAAGTCGAGAAAGACATAGCAAGTTTGGTGGGTGTTGGGTATTTTAGCGATAGCGATAGAGAATAAATCGGCAAGGGCACGGATACCATTGTAGGTTTCACCTCAGAGCATTCCAAGGGTATCGAATCCACGGGAACGTGTGTGTACTAACTTCTAATCTAGTCGGTCCAAGGACACACCAAGATAGGTGGGGAGGGTAGAGAGGATTCCTAAGGTAGCAATATAGGTGAGTTAAAGGTCGATCTCTCGAGCAAAATACTCGCTTCGGGCATCGGCTTACACCTGGTCTGCCAGGCGACTTCGGCCAATAGCTCTACGCTATATCCGAACATGGAGGGTTATAAAGGACTGATAGGGTTGTCACCACCTATGGCCTACCTCTAACAATCCGTGGGATATAAGGCAAATGAAGGATAACCTTTAGTGTAGACACCACATCTACACTATTGATTACTACTGCAGTCTAACTACGTTTGGATCCTCGTAGCAAACTACAACACTCTATATAAATACAGAGCGACAAACCTGCAAGTAAAGAGGACTGATCTCACTTAACTACTATGCAAGAAAGGAACTACGAATATGAACTTACTTTATACCAAAAGAAGCCAGCATCCGTAGAGGTACAAGTTAGAGAAAATCGCCGACAGGCCCGGCGCTTCCCCCAAACTACCTCCTCACTCTCTCCCTACTCTAAGCACTAGCTAAGCAGCACTTTGCTTTTGCAATGAAGCTCTAAACTCCTCATGAGAGGTGTTGGTGGTGTGTCTCAATTGTAAGCCCCTCCCCTCATATTTATCGGCTTGTCCAGGGGTGCTTCGACCGACGAAATAGCTGAATTCACCTGGAACCGACCTTGAGGAGGAAGCAGGACCTACCACGTGCAAGAGGTAAGTGTGTGGCATCAAGCTTGGTTCGGCCGACCTAGCCAGGCAGCCACTCATCTTCCCCTTTGCCAGGGTGACTGCCCAATGGGCCTTTGAGTCGGTGTTGCATGCACTGGCGGTATCCTAAGTCAGTTGCATGTGTTTGTGGGCCCTTTGATCCATGTGAGGCTAAACGGTGCATTCTGATTGGTCGAAAAGGTGTTGCCTTGGACTGAGAGTGTGTTTCCTTGCTCTTGAGGTGTGTTTTCTCCTTTAATTGACCTGCATACAAATATTCAATAACACTTGTGGAATTTGTTAGTAATAACCCCTACTATTAATGTTGATGCTTATCTTTCATGTGTTTATGCAGGACTTGGCAGCATGAAATTGGCATTTAAGAGCCGTCAACAGTGGGTCCGAAGCGCTGAACAACTTTGGCACATACGGCTCATATGTGAGGATGCGCTGTACTCGCCGCATGATCTCCTCCGTCGAGGGCACGTCCTTGACCATCCAAGATGGGTTAGTGGTACCGTGGTACTCGTATCCGTACGTGACCCTCTTCTGGAGCGGCTGGATGCGGCACTCGAAGAAGGAGTAGGCAACCCACGCGCTGGTGAATCCCTTGGCCTTCAGAGCGCGGATCCTCTTCACCAACTCGGGGACGTCGACAAGGTCGGCCACCGGAAGATCCTCGACCTAGAAACTTTCATACTAAGGGGGGAGGGGGGGAGGTGGTGATGAATCCATGGCTAATCAAAATTTTCATGCTAGGGTTGCTCAAAATTCATACAAGCTCATAAATAATTTTGATATGCAGTTCGGTTCCTTTGGTGAGCGGCAAAGTGATAAGAACGATGGGGTTGTTTATGATATTAGCACTAATTCAACAAAGACCATATTTGTTAGGGCTAATCTGCGCAAAAGTATAATGGAAAAGACTTCCTTTTCCATGTATGGTAGGACTTCGGTTAGGAACTAACAAGGAGTTTGAAAATAGGAAGATTTTAACTCAATTCGGATTGCCACGTCACAGATTTGCACCCCTAGAGTAAATTGGTCGTATCTCTCTCATACAAAGTCCGTTTTTATTGTTTAAGTACTTGATGAAAAGATATTGTATCTTTCCAATGGATCCAGCCCCACAGTCATATCTATTTTTGAAGAGTTGCAGTTACCAAAACAAGTATCGGGTCGTGTTGGGTCCGTGTGTGTTTCAAGTCATGGTCGAGTCAAAGTTGGGGTCGAGGCTGGCCTGCATGCCATATAGCCTAGTGCTGACGCCCATGTATCAACAGATTGGATTTTCATCGTGAGTTTTCTGTCGAGGGTTTCTCCTCCACCGAAGAACAGAGAGGCGACTCCCTCTCGTCTATCCTGCCGATCCTCCTCGGATTGTGTAAAGTGTGTGATCGAGCCCCTGCAGCTACGGCACGACTTGGATTCCTGCTGGGATCCCATTCTTCTGATTGTGGTTCGTCGAGGCCGCTGGTGGAAGACCTATCTAGGGTTTGGTTTGCAATCTTGTAAGATGATCCATCTATCTTTGTTGCTGTGCTGTTATTTGTTTCTATCAAACGATTTACCTTGTGCTGCGAGATACTGCTTTCAAAGTCAGCAAAGTATCTGTTTGATTTTATTCTTATCGCCATCCAAGTATTACTTTTGTGTTCCTTGCTGATTGGTATTTGGGTGAGCCAAATATATTATATCTCTGTTGCTGTGTGATTTTTTGGGAAGATAAGCTATATTCAGAGATCACGTGATTTGCTTGTTGTTACTACCGTGAAAGATTGGGACAATTTCTGGGCATACTTGGCGTGTCCTTAACAGGTGGTATCAGTTTGCTAGGTTGTTCACGGTACAGTTGAAATTATTGCTACTGATTGGTGATGGATAAATATTGTCTTGCTGATAAAGTTAAGTTTGTGCCAGGATTGCATTCAACATCATCTCCTTCTAACTATTATGACTGGGAGGATGCAATTATGGATTTTTATTGGAGTGGTGAATTGCTGTCGAACCAGTTGTTCAATTTGGCAAAGCAGACTTTTTCAGATCGAGTTTTACAGTGGTGGTTGGAATTGCAGCAAGAATATGTTGATCGAGGTGATGATCATATCTTGTCTTGGAAGGGGAGGAATGACTTATTACGGTGTATATTTGATCCGCCAATTGAGGACAATTTCTGTCCAAAGAAAACTGCAGCTATGTGTGGCAAAAATTTATCTGGAACCAAGCTTAATCGACGTTCTTCTTGGAGTGATTCTATTAATGGACATGAGTGCTTTCAGGTTGGCACAGGTACTCGTGCTTCTGAGATTGAAAATTATGACAAGACGAAGGGGATTAGTCCTATTGTTCCTCAACACAAGGTCTAGTTTTCATCTACCAAATCTGTTGGCAGCAATATTAAACAAGCGGATGATGCTTCCGCTCAGTTATGTATAGAGAAACAGCCTACGCATTCTGGTTTTATTTCATCTCCCTGTGAGAAGAAATATGTTAGTTGCAGTAGTGTTGGGATTTTTCCTCCACATATAGAACACAAAATGACACCGCTTGGCATTGTTAATGACATGAAAGAGACGAAAGCTCCTGTTGAGATCTCACAGGTTTCTTCTAAATTGGGACTGTAGACTAATGCTCTTTCCAATGGTCATCTTTGTGATTCCACAGCTGATGCATGTGACGATACTTCGAATGGCTTATCTATGATGGCGCGCGAAGTGCAACGGGATGGTACTGTTGTTGATGTGAAAGGTCAGCGCTCCAGTATATTTCAATCAGAATGCAAAATTAATGATAAGGTATGCAAATTAATTATTGATGCTGGTAGTTTTACTAACGCCATTAGTTCAGATGTGGTGCATTCTTTATCATTGTCTACGCGGAGGCTTCCTACACCGCGCTATATGCATGGCTGAATCAAAGTGGTACACTGAAAATTACTCATAGGGCGAGAGTTAAATTCTCCATTGGCAATTATGTGGATACAGTGGACTGTGATGTTGCGCCGGTGAATGCATGCCATTTGTTGTTGGGTAGACCATGACAGTTTGATCTTGATGCAACACATGGTGGTCGTTCAAATAATTATTCATTCATGCACAAGGGTGTGTACCATGTGCTCAAACCAATGCCAGAGAATGCTATAAAGACTGAGGTGTTTGCTAGTGTGAAACAGAAGCAAGGTGCTGGTGGAATTACCTCAAAGCTGAGGATGGCTTTGTTTCACAAGGGAGAGAATGATGTGGCTGAGAGGGATGAGCCATATATTATTGACCCCATGCCATGCAAGACATCAAAGAAAATTGATAATGTGGTTACCAAGTCCCCAATTTATGTTTTTGAGAATTCTTTTAATGGCTCCACCATAGAGCATGTTTCTGTTAAGTCTTGCAAGGCCAAAGTCAAAGTATCTGAACTACTTAAGCATGATGCTGCAAACAATATGTCAAAGCCGAGGACGGCTTTGATTCAAGAAGAGGACAATGATGAGTCCATAGCTAATCAAAATATTCATGATAGGGTTTGTAAAACCCTAATTTTCAAATTAGGAACCTAAATAAATTTTGCTAGCTTTTCGCCGGATCCATAAGGTTTTTTATTTAATTTTCTTTCGGTTTTAGAATATTTACCGTGAATTAACAATAATGTACCTAGCCATAAAAAGAAATATAAGGAAATATAGGTCTTGTGCATTTCATGCAGCATTGCATTGTTTTATTGCTTGTCTTTCAATTAAATTTAAATTTTCAAATTCAAATTCAAATGCATTTGAATGCATTTCTTTCTCTCTCTCTCTCTTTCTCTTTTGGCCGGGCCCATTTCCCTCTCTTCCTCCCTTCTCTTTTTCTCGCACGGCCCAGCCTAGGCTGGCCTTTCCCTTCCCCTTCCCTTCCTCCCGCAAGGCCCAGCCTAGCCGGCCACCCCGCCTCCCTTTCTCGGCCCAGCGGCCCAACCCAGCGCCCCCTCTCTCCTCCCCTTCCTCTCTCTCACCGCCAGGCGGGACCCGCCCATCGGGTTCACCCCCTACCTCGAGGCAGACTCGGGTTCGATCCCATGTCCGGTAGCGGCACGCCACCCCCGCGCCACCCCTGGGCCCGCACGTCGAGGCCCCACCCCTCAGCCTCATAAATAGGCGCCACCCGTCCTTGATCCCGTAGAAGCCGCAGTCGCCGCCCTCTCCTCCCAACCCTAGCCTGCGCCGCCGCCTTAACCGCCAAACTCAGGAGCACCGCCGTCTTGCCGTTCCGCCGCCGCTCCGTCGCCCCCGCCGGCTGCCGAAGCTTCACGTGGAGGTGAGCATCGCCACCAGCCCTTTTCCCCTCTTTTCCCCACCTTCTCGCGCGCACAATTCCTCGCCAGAGTTGCCACGCCGCGCGCCGCCGTCGAGCGCCCCCAGTCGGTGTTTTACCGCCACGCCCACCAAGGGATACCCCCGTGGTGGTGAGTTTGGTTGGTTGGGTGTCGCCGAGATTAGGAACTCGAAGGTGCAAAGGAACACAAGGTCTTAGACAGGTTAAGGCCGCCGAGAGCGTAATACGCTACATCCAGTGTGGTTTGTATTGCCTTTGATGATGATTATCCCCGAGGGGGTTCTGTCCACCCTTATATAGTCTGGGGGACAGGTTTACATGGGAGTCCCAGTCGGGTACACGTCAAGGAGTCCTATCCGAGTGCTTCTCGGATAGTTTCCTACCGTGCCCGACTAGTCTAACTACTGTACCAGTAATCCTACTACATTACGAGTAGTTACAACAGATGTAGGGCGTGGGCCATGTCCCATCTCGTATCCTAGGTGAAGTGTGCCATGTGGCCAGTCCCGTGTGCCCAGGTCTGACAAGCCCCCGAGCTCTTCGTAGCCGAGTAGTGCAGGCGTCGAGTACGTCTGAAGGTGTCTTCGAGTTATCATGAACTCCATCTTGAAAATGCCCTTCGAGTACTTCCTTAGCAGCGTCGAGGCTGTGAGGTGCTCATGGCCCGAGTAGTTGTCCAGTCTTCTTTATATGGGGTGTGATTAAATTCGCACTCCATATGGAGTAGCCCCCGAGCCTTAGGTTGGCTCGCAGAATCAAGCTGAGGGTCAATTTAAATCTTGAGTCTTCTGTCCTTGTCTTCCAATAGAAAAAATAAGTCGCGGATGAAACATGTCCCGCAGCCCCCGATCCTTGAATCCAAAACCCTGAGTTTTGGAATAAAGGGTCCAAAGAGTCGTGGCATCCAATATGATTGTAAAGATTTGATGGTAAACGTAGGCAAATTGGAGTAGTGAATTTGAAAACCTCTCTTTTCGGGGTGAGTTCCCTAAAAAGATGGTGAAACAAATAACACCCCCAACCAACGCCCAAGATTACCTCTCGAGCCAATCTTTGTTCCCTGAGCCAATGACTAAACAAGACCTCTGGGTGATAATTTGAACGAACCTCTTATTTCGGAATAAAGTCCCTGAAATAATGGTTAACAAACATATACCCAAGATAAATGTTTAAAAAAGCCTCTTGGTTCGGGTATTTGTCGAGTAATTATATAGTGTCGAGTATGTAAGCATGAGAGCTGTCCCATGAGACACGTTTAAGTGCTTTGTCACATCAAGCCCCCGAGCCAGGAGCATAAAGTAGTCGTAGCAGAAAGGTAGCACTAGCCCCCGAGCCCAAGGGTAGAGCAAGTAGGCGTAGTGCATGAGTGGTCAATGAAGCCATCTAATCAGAATTGATCCCGACTAGGATTGTAGTCAAGACAAGTAGTCGAACTGGTACGGAACCAGTCGTAAACAAGTAAAGTTCTTGTCGTGGGAGTAAGGCCCCTTCAATAACATAGTCTACAAGTCGAAAACAAGTAATATGTTATTGGAAAATATGGGAGCGAGGCCCCTTCAGCAAACTTGCACATGATACTAGTTGTAAACCAGTAAAATGGAGTTGTACTGGAAGCATAAGCACAAAGGCCCTTCAAAAACCCAAGATACTAGGCGTACAGTAGTAATTAGGTACTGGGAGTATGGGAGCGGGGCCCCTTCAGTAAACTTGCGCGTAGTACCAGTCGTGAACGGGTAAAACGGAGTTGTACTGGTACAATCAACCTCTTGACACCAATATATGATAGCCCTAGTTGATTTAAGAATGAAACCAACGCAGGTGTTCAATATTCCATGAGATTGGAACCTCCTGGCCGTCCGAGTACTGCAAGCAATAAGATCCATGGCCTGTCACTTTGTGCACGATAAAAGGTCCTTCCCATCTTGAATTAAGCTTGTGCAGACCAGTATCATCCTGGATTCGTCGAAGAACCATATCTCCAACATTGAAAGAGCGTCATTGAAAGTTCCTGTCATGGTAATGACGAACTCCTTTAAGGTAACGAGCCGACTGCAATAATGTGTTGCATCGGATTTTCTCAGCTGAGTCAAGCTCAAGCTATCTTGAACTGTCAGCTTCACCTTCCTCAAACATTTCAAGTCGTGGAGACTTCCACATCACATCAGCTGGTAATATAGCCTCAGATCCGTATACAAGAAAGAAAGGTGACTGGCCTGTGGCTTTGCTTGGTTGTGTGCAAAGCCCCAAGACTACTGATGAGATCTCGTTGATCCACTTGCCGCCCTTTTTGCTATTCTTGTCATAAAGTTGTTTCTTCAGTCCATCAAGAATCAAGCCGTTGGCACGCTCAACCTGACCATTGGCCCGCGGATGAGCCACCGAAACATATTTGACTTCAGTGGAGCTGCGCTCATAGAAATCCTAGAACTCATGCGATTAGAAATTGGATCCCAAATCTATGATATTAGTGTTGGGGAAGCCAAAGCGGTGTAAGATGTCACAGATGAAAGTAACCACTCGATCAGTAGTGAGCCTTGCGATTGGTTTGTACTCGATCCACTTTGTAAACTTATCGATGACCACCAACATGTGTGTGAAACCTCCTGGCGCAGTTGTAAGGGGTCCAATCATGTCCAGGCCCCAGCATGCAAACGGCCATGAAGGTGGTATAGTTATCAAGTTATGAGCCAGAACATGGGGTTGTTTGCCAAAGAATTGGCAGTTGGTACACTAGCGAACGAGTGCTTTGGCAGTTGGTACACCGGCGAACGAGTGCTTCGGCATCTGCCAAAGCAGTCGGCCAGTAGAAACCAGAACGAAATGCCTTGCCGACTAGTGTGCGGGAAGCAGCATGGTTCCCGCACAAGCCTTCGTGAATCTCTTGGAGTATTTCTTTGCCTTCCTCTGTGGTGACACACTTCATGAGTATGCCTGATGCTGATCCACGCTTGTACAGATTGCCCCCGACTAGAACATACCCTTTGCTATGCCGTAGGATGCGAGTCGCTTCAGCACTTTTTGGGTCAACGCCGGGGGGTAGTTTGTGCTCCTGAATGTAGTCGATGAAGGTCACCCTCCAGTCGACCTCGATCATCAAGACCTTTCAGTCGGGTTCCTTGGGACCCTGAACGATGGAGCTTGAGTCTGGTGCCCTGAACGAATACTCCCAGTGGAACCTTAGCACGATCAGAGCCCAATTTGGAGAGCACGTCCACGCCCACATTGTTGTCGCAAACCACGTGATGAATTTCCAACCCCAAGAACTTTTTCTCGAGCTTGCGTATTTCCATGACATAGGCGTCCATGGTGTCCTTGTTGATGTCCCACTCTTTATTGACTTGTTGAACTACCAGTAAGGAGTCGCCATAGACTAGTAGACGCTTGATGCCGAGGGAGATTGCCAAGCGTAGGCCATGCAACAATGCCTCGTACTCGGCCTCATTGTTGGAAACCTCGAATAGAATTTGAAACACGTACTTGAGCTATTCTCCCCTTGGACTGATGAAAAGTACTCACGCACCACGCCACCGAGCTTGAGTGAACCGTCAAAGTACATGACCCAATGCTCCGGCTGGTTGGTTGGGGCTTCCACTTGGTTTTCTCGCCACTCAGCCATGAAATCGACTAGTGCTTGTGACTTGATGGCTGTCCGGGGCTTGAAGTTGAGTGTGAGGGCTCCTAGCTCCACCGCCCACTTGGAGATGCGCCCGGTAGCGTCCCGATTGTGGAGGATATCCGCCAATGGGAAGTCAGAGACCACCAGGATATTGTATGCATTGAAGTAGTGGTGAAGCTTCCTGGAAGTGATGAGGATACCATAAAGAATTTTTTGAATCTTCTGGTAACGAACCTTAGATTCAGAGAGGACTTCGCTGATGAAGTAAACTTGTTGCTGCACCCCAAAGGCGTGGCCTTCGTCCTGTCGTTCCACCATGATTGTTGTGCTGACGACGTGAGTAGTCGCGGTGATGTAGAGCAGCAGGTTCTCGCCTGGTTGGGGAGCCGTCTGGATGGGTGGCGACTGCAGGTTTTGTTTGAGGTCTTGTAGCGCCTGATTAGCCTCCTTGGTCCACTTAAACTTGTCGTGGTGCTTGAGCAACTTGAGGAAGGATAGTCCCCTTTCTCCAAGTTGGGAGATGAAGTGGTTCAAAGCTGCCATACAACCAGCGAGCTTCAGGATGTTCTTGATCGTCTTTGGAGCAGCCATGGCTGTGATGGCGTTAATCTTCTCTGGATTTGCTTTGATCCCACGGTGACTAATAATGAACCCGAGTAGTTTATCTTGAGGCACGCCAAAGACGCACATTGTCGGGTTGAGCTTCCATCGAAACCATCGCAAGCTGTTGAAGGTCTCCTCGAGGTCAGTGATGAACTCGTCATGGGATCTGGTCTTGATGAGCATATCATCCACGTAAGCCTCAACGTTGCGGTGAAGTTGATCTGCAAGGCACAATTGGATGGCCCGTTGATATGTGGCTCCTGCATTCTTAAACCCAAAAGACATTGTAGTATAAGCATATGCTCCAAAGGGGGTGATGAACGCCGCTTTGATCTGGTCTTCCTCCTTGAGGGCTATCTGATGATAGCCCGAGTAGCAGTCGAGGAAGGAGAGCAAAACACAGCTAGCCGTGGAGTCGATGACTTGATCGATGCGTGGGAGCACGAAGGGGTCCTTCGGGCAGTGTTTATTGAGATCAGTATAATCCACACACATCCTCCATTCATTATTATTCTTTTTGAGTACAAGTACAGGGTTAGCTAACCACTCTGGGTGGTAAACTTCTTTAATAAACCAGCCGCGAGTAGTTTTGCTAACTCTTTCTTGATAGCCTCCCTCTTGTCAGGGGCAAAACGACGCAGTCGTTGCTTCTCCGGAGTGGCCTTAGGGTCAACTTTTAGGCAATGCTAGATCAACTCCTTGGGCACCCCTAGCATATCCCCTGGTTTCCACGCGAATATGTCACGGTTGGCCCTAAGGAAGCTGACGAGCGCGCTCTCCAATTAGAGTAGTCTTGGACGGGTCACTTTCCTGCAGCTGGATAGTCTTGATGCCGACATCGTTGGGGTTAGGCTTAACCCTCGATTGGCTTGGCCGTTGGTTGGAGATCTCCATCTTTGTGTTGGTCAGCTTCAGCGCGGTCGCGAGTACTTCTGCAGATGGCTCTGGCACGCGTGAGGTCGTGGCGTACTCGATCGCCTCTTGGTCGGAGTCGTACGACTTCTTTAGGTCGCTACAGAGTGTGAGTACGCCTGTCTTGCCTGGCATCTTTAGTAGTAGATACACGTAGTGGGGCACGGCCATGAATTTGGCTAGTGCCGGCCTGCCAAGGATGGTGTGGTACGACAAGTCGAAATCCGCCATCTCAAACTTTATGTACTCAGTGCGGTAGTTGTCTTTGGTCCCGAAGGTGACTGGCAGGACCACTGACTCGAGTGGTGTAGCCGTGTTGCCTGGGACGATCCCGTAGAAGGGAGCCTTGCTGGGAGTGAGCATCGTTGAGATGTCCAGTCCCATCTTCTTGAGGGTACTCGCGAAGAGCAGATTGAGTCCGCTTCCGCTGTCAATGAGTACTCGGGTGAGCTGCGAGCCCACCACGACAGGGTCTAGGACGATCGGGAATTTTCCCGGCTCGGAGAAGCTGGTCCATTGATCTTCCCTAGAAAAGGAGATCAAGAAGCTAGCTCCACAGAGAGAATTTCATGCAAGGTTAGCTTCTGCGCGCGTTTCGAGGGGAACCCGCCGTCTCCGCCGAAGATGACGTTGACCACGTTATTCGGATCCTGGAAATCTTGGGCTCCTGACTTGTCACCTCCTTCTTCATCGTCCTCCTTGTCCTTTCGCTTTCAGGCTTGATGGAGGGGTGGAGCGTTGAGTGATTTGCGGATGGTGACGCACTAGAAGAGCGTGTGACGCGACTTCGGGTGTATCGGGCATTGCTTGTGCAAGACTTGCTTGTATTCCGACTGGTTGTTCCCCGACTTCTTGCCACAGGGTTGCGCTCCACAGCCGTGATTTCATGGCCTGGCTTGCACTTTCGGGGGTTCCACGAGTGGTTCTGCTGGCCTTTGTCGAAGTGGCCGTTGTCGGTGCCTTGTTTGTCATGGTTGTGCTTGGGGAAGTGGTCGTTTTCCTCGTCCTCCTGGTCAGCCCATCTTGCCATCATGTCACGCAGCTCCACGGCAGTAGTCGGGCGGTTGCCCAAAGTCGTGGTATGTGTTCTTCGAGAATAGGCCGTGTTGGAAACACCGGATGACGTCCTCATCGGTGATGTTCGTGATGGTAGCGCGCGTCTCGAAGAAAAACCGTGTGTAAGACCTCAGGGTCTCGTTCATCTCCTGCTTCACCTAGGACAAGTCGTGGCGAGTGTCTGCCCTGATCATGGACCCTTGAAGTTGTCGATGAAAGCCCGCTTGAGGTCCTCCCACGAGTTGATGGAGTTTGGCTTGAGGCTTTCAAGCCACATGAGGGGTGCGGGCTCCAGGGCCACCGGGAAGTAGAGTGCTTTCGTAGAGTTGGTGCCCCTTGAAACTTCAATAGTGACGGAGTAGCAATGAAGCCACTGGCGTGGGTCTTGCTTACCGTCAAATTTGGGGATTCCAACTGGTTTGAAGTATTTGGGGTAGGACATGTCGGTGATGCTGGTGGTGAAGGCGGGGAAACGGTCGCTGTCGTCTTCGTCGAGGTACCTGCCGGGACGGTCCCTTCTCCTTGCTTCAATAACAAGCCGCACGTCACGGCCCTCGTTGATTTTCCGCCTGAGGTCGACCGTGGGAGCGTCCGGGAGGTTGGCCCCGACTGGATCTTGGCTGTGATGCCTTGCCCCATGCTGGTTGCGAGGGGGTTGTTGTACTTCTTGTTTATTGTTGCCACGCGCGGACGGGTGGCCCTCATTGCGCCGGCGGTTGTCGTTCCTCCAACTCCCTTGGCCTCCTCCAGGAGTGCGACTGAGCAGTGCGGTATCCCCGTGTTGCTCAGACCTCGAGAGCTGAATCTGAGTGGACGACACTGGATGTTGCCCATCGAGTTGCACAAGCGCGCGCTGGGTCAGGTACTACATCCTTTGAATCTGAGGATTAGATGGGAGTTGTTGGGCTAAGAGTGCTGCCTCTGCAATGGCGCCAATCGGCATACGGTTCTCGTGATCCGCGAATGCTGCAAAGGCGTTGGTGAGATCCCTTGGTCCGCGGGCGCGGTTCTGCGCATTGCGCCTGCGTTGAGCGCGTTTGGCATTCTTTGCCCGCCAGATCCTTTGGTGCTCCTCGTCTTCGTCTTGAGGAGCGTCTGATGTGGGCTCATCGGCTAAAACGTCCGTGAGTTGTGCATGTCGTACTGAGTGCCCAGCTCATCTTCATCTGCATTGCGAAGGGAAGCCATGCAGACTTGTCGATCCGGCGAGTGGTTAGCCCTGTAGCTGTATGCGAGTAGCTCTGTGCTACTCTCTCCTTCTTCCGCGATAGGAGAAAGAGGTCTACCCGCTTGGAAGGGTAGTTCTTGCATGAAGGCCACAAGGCGAGATTCGTAATCGAGTAGTTCGGAGGGCTCAAAGCCCTTCCGGTACACGAAACGTCCTTGTGGCCGTCGGGTTGCGAGTGGTTTTCGAGAGCGGGGGCCGCCCGACGGGTGGTGGCTCCCTCGCCTCCGAGTCCTTTTCGGATCCCTCTTGGAGATGTAGTACCGCCCGTGGAGTACTCGTTGTCGAAATCCGAGTAGATGTCGAGAACGGGGGCCTCCCGGCTAGCGGTTGCACCCACGTCCTCGATTTGGAGTAGCAAATCCAAATCATCCTCCAAGTAGGAGAGGAACTTGGATCGTGGAGTCTTTGTGGATCGGTTTGAATCCGAGTCGAGTAGATCTGTTGCATCTCAAGTTGATGTCGTTTTGAAAATGGACATCTTTTCGATCTGCTAGGCCAGATCAGGAAGCAGCGTGTCATCGAGGTTGTCGATGAAGATGTCGAGATCGCTGCTTGTAGTCGACAAAGTAGCCTCCGGCTGCTTGGAGTTGGCTAGGCGGCTGTTGAAGCCACCCAAAACAGCTGCGATGCAGATCCAAGAGCCGAAGATGAAAGTCGTGCCCTCGTCGAGCACGATGCTGGTGAAGTTGAACGACGCCATCGAGTTCTCTAAAGGATCTTTGATCAGCTCCCCTACCTGGCGCGCCAGCTGTCGGTGTTTTACCGCCACGCCCACCGAGGGATACCCCCGAGGTGGTAAGTTTGGTTGGTTGGGTGTCGCCGAGATCTGGAACTCGAAGGTGCAAAGGAACACAAGGTTTTAGAGAGGTTCTTGCCGCCGATAGCGTAATACCCTACGTCCTGTGTGGTTTGTATTGCCTTTGATGATGATTATCCTCGAGGGGGTCCTGTCCGCCCTTATATAGTCCAGGGGACAGGTTTACATGGGAGTCCTAGTCGGGTACACGTCAAGGAGTCCTATCCGAGTGCTTCTCGGATAGTTTCCTACCGTTCCCGACTAGTCTAACTACTGTACGAGTAATCCTACTACAATACGAGTAGTTACAACTGATGTAGGGCGTGGGCCATGTCCCATCCCGTATCCTAGGTGAAGTCTGCCACGTGGCTAGTCCCATGTGCCCAGGTCTGACACCCCCTCCGAGCCGCGACGCCTCACCCCGAGCCTCTAGATGCGTTACTCATAGTGCCCTCCACCTCCACGGCCTTTTCCCGATCCAACCCGAACCCCAGAGCACCGATTTCGGTGTACTCCGGCAGTCCCGCCGCCGCCGTGCACCGCCGCCAACCCCTGCCTGCGCCGCCCCGATTGACCCGAGCCGTCGGATCTCGATCCGGCGGGTTAGATCCAATCTAACCCAAGTCAACAGAACCCATACCGGTCAAACTCTAGGCTATTTTGCAAAAGAGACCCTGAGTTTTACCGAAATCAACCCGCGCTCCACCGCAGTTCAAAAGTATTTACAAATAGACCCTTTTTCTTCTGTTTTAGCCCCTATCTTTTTCTAAAATAGAACCCCTCGTGTTCAAAAGTTTTTGAAATTCAAATCAGAAAGAGGAGAAAACGCCCTGTTTGCACCCAGCCCCCTGAAACCTTTCGAATTCTTGCATCCAGGTCCCTCACCTCCCCCTCCTCTGCTGCACCGCGCGCTCGCCCGACAGCCGCATGCCACATCGCCGGCGATTCCTGCCCCCACGCCGCGCCAAGACAATGGCCGTCGCTCCCTGCCGCAGCGGCTTTGCCTCCCCCACGCCCACGCCTCTGCCCAACCCGAGTCCACCCAGCTGCGCGCGCCAGACCTCCGGCGCTCTGCTGCAGCGCCGCGCCGCCCAGCCACTGGCCGCCGCCCAGGCGCCCAACGGTGTGCCCCCGTCGTGCCGCCCGGCCCAGCCCTGCCTGGACCCCTCCTCCCTCCCTTGCGCCTATAAAAAGCCGAACAGAGCCCCCCCCTCGCGCGCCTGGAAAGCCACCGCGCCTCCATTGCCGCCGGCGCCCCCACCTCGTCGCGGTTCCCTTTGCCCCGGCCCACCTCCGCCCGAGGCAAGCACTGAAACGAATTCCCCTCAACGCACTGAAGCTCCCCAGCCCGAGCCCTGCCGCCCTCCTCGCCGGAGCGCCGCCGTCCGCGCCGCCCCTCCGCCGCCGCCCCTGCTCTCCGCGGCCAGCCCGCCACCGGCCATCCCAAGCCACTCCAAGACCACCAATAGGTGCGCCCTGGTTCCCTCTCCGTTCTCCCCCACCTTGCCCTCGCCGCCGGCGACCGAGCTCGCCGGAATTTGGCCGGATAGGATGACCCCGCCGTGATTTTGCGACCAGGGACCACATTGCAAACGCCCAAATCTTTCTAGGGGGTTTTCTGCTAGTTTTCACGGACCCCTCTGTAAAGAAAGTTTTAACCAAACCAGTGAATTTGTAAAATTCGTATAAAATCGTACAAAATTCAGAAAAATGCAAACTCAACTGTTCTGGAATCCTTAGAAGAAACTCTACAACTTTTTTTACATAAAGTTTCTCAGATTCTCAACATATTTTGCTCTACATTAAATAGAAGCTTTAATGGACTTATTTTGTACCCACTGTTCTAGAACAATGCTGACCCTAGATTTTGGGCAGTGAATTAGTTGCTTGATGATTAGGACTGTGTAAAAAGATCAGGCCCAAATTCCATCTCTAGCTCTACTGTTTGTTAAACTTAGTTTTAATTCATGTGTAAGTAGAATGTTTTATCCCGGCAGTTAGGTGGTGAGTCACCCATTGAAACTTTTCCTATGCTAATGTATTGGTACCTAGAAGCCAGAGAAAAATTAGAAGACTTTTTATCTCACAGTAACCTACTTATTTGATTTATGTGCTAATAACATACATTAAATCAAGAAAATAGCATCTTAGCTTGGAAAGTTCTCAAATTTTTACTGGGAGATAAACTATGGTAGAGGTTGCTGTGTAAAAAGTTCCATGGACAAACACCCTGTGTAGGGTCCTGTAAAAATGAATCTTTGAATAGCCTAGGTGTAGAATGTCATAATTTCTATGCTCTGGATACTGCATGATAAATCCTACAAAAATTACATTAGCTTCTGCATGCTTAAGTGAGAGCTCTGTAAAAATCTTAGACTCATTTGTTGCACCAATTGTTGCACCCGAGCACAAGTTCGGAAGATCCCCAAGCGAACTGCGAAGGCAAGCCCCGGAGCATAACCCATTCTTTCCGAAATTATGCAACTCATTACTCTTTGCTTGTGCATTAAGTTTATAGTAGTTGGATGAAAACTTAGTTGCATGATGTCAGGAACCCTTGCGTGAAAACTAGATGTAAGGTTCGATAGACTGTTGTGCTAATAGGACTCCGGTAAAAGTCGAGTGATTTCCTGTCACTCGCGAGAAAATAGGAGTTGAATGGCTACTACACGCTGCAATCATAAGGACACGGACGGGTTATGTAACGATGGTTACGATTGAGGCCCGTCTATCTAGTGAAAAATGCTAAGGCCGCAGGGTGTGGTAGTGATGGTTAAGTCTTTGAACGTACTAAACACATGCCGAGATTATGGGAATCGGTAAGCTTAAGTACCTGATTGGCCCGGCAAGGGGACGGCATCCTACCCTTTGAACTTCGGTCCCATGTGCATATGGCGAGTGCAGAGAGTGGTCACGACCCGGCGCCGAACTGTGGCGTGGAGCTCTTGTACTCTCGGAGGGTAGCCCCGATCCACGCCCCGGAAAGAAAGGGGAAAAGTTGCACGTGTGACTCTAGGGAGTAACCACGTGACGTGTGTTTGGGTTTCCCTTGCAAGGTTAAGAAATTCGATTCGAATCGTCCGTTTCTCACGGCTATTGAGACTGCTTAACCATTTTTACCCACAGAGTAAGAAGAGGAACAATGATGATGAATGAACTGGTTGGATGGAAAATTTAATGCTTCACCATGTATGCTTTAGATAGCTGCTTACCTAGACTGGCTAACGAAACTAGAATCTTGAGCTAAAAGTTGAAAGTAAGGACCCACTTGTAGATGCTTTTCGGCAAAACAAACCCCTGAGCCAAAAAGCCTGGCATGTCTAGAGTCGGTGGAGTAGTTTCCACTACACGGGTAAGTCTTGCTGAGTATTAGTATACTCAGTCTTGCTTGTGACTCGATTTCAGGTGAGCCCTTCGAAGACTTGATTGCTAGCTTGACTTGGCCCTGCACTCTTCCCCCTGGTTGGTCGGTGGGATGGGATGCGCCCCCGTCCAACGGAGATAAGGCCGAGTGATGTCTCGTACGGGCTTCATCGAGACATCCTGTATCGTCGAATAGTTCCCATTGTTTATTTCCGCTGCAACTTAATTCTGAAGAACTTATTTATGTTAATTGAAGTACTTGATTTCTAAACTCAAAACCTGGTCTGTAATATTTACTTATGCTAATGATGTAATATTGCTGGAATGTGGTATTCTCTGGGCTCATCGTCGCATGAGCATTTGTATGTACGGCGCTCGATCCATTCACCGTGGTTGTATCGGGAGGTTATACCCGACAGACCAGTGGATTACTCCGTTTGAAGTGTAAGGTTAACCGAGGATGCCTCAATGGTGATGGTTAATACACTTGAGCCGGATTAATTCAGGTGGTTCTGCCACAGGTTCGGCCGATTCCTGGCCGATTTTTAGCGCCAACACACTTTTGGCACGCCCAGTGGGACAACCTCAAGATCCAATATGTCAAAGAACACCGAAGTTTCCGAGAACAACATCATTGAGGACACAGAAGCAGATCTCAAGGACGACCAGAAGGAAGAATTGGCTAAACATCTCGAGGATTACAAAAGGATGTATCTGCAGTCTTTCAGTCGTACCAGAAGCGGGGAGGCGATCAAAAAAGCTCCTCTTCCAGTTCCCCGCCATATCACCATTGCTGAGGATTCAGGCAAGATGTCCGATATGATTCAACAGTCCGTCTACCAGGCTTTCAGCGACCAATCCTCTGTAATGACCAACACAGTGTATAACGCTGTCATCAGTTTTCTAGTCAGCGGAGTAGCTCAAGGATATCAGGGACCAGCATACGCTCCACCTATTGTACCTCCAGCCAGAAGCTTACCAGGCACGTCCCACTCGGCTCCTCAGCCGATGCCGACGCAATGCGAAGCATACAACACTTCGTTGCCTCTAGTGTCTCCAAGGTATAACGGTGCACCATGCTTCCCATCGCAAGCGCCGCTTCAGCCTGTCCAGATTGCTTCTGTGCAATCGCTGCCCTCAAACTCATTGCCTTGGGGCGCATCGGCAACGGCGGCTTTCCCCGATCAATCAACCGGACATGGGGGCTATCCGATCCAGGTGCCATTCCATTCGGCCGTTCGGCCGACGGTCCCTCAGTATCAACCAACCCCGTCAGAAATTGGCAGGGGGGCAGGCGCTGTAGAAGCACTCAGAAGCTCGGTGCCGATGACGATGTACGATGGGGCGGCGGATTCGCTTCGACATCAACTGTCAACTGCTCAGACGGCCGTGACGCAACAGAATCCGCCGCATGCTTCGATCCATCACCTGGCGGTACCGCCGCCAATCTTCCAACATATGCCGGCACCCCGAACAGCTGTTCATCAGCAGCAAGTGGATTGGACGGCAAGAATAGCGGTGGTAATTCAGGACCAATTCGGGTTGAAGCCGAAAGTGGAGACTTATACATACAAGACGCCATACCCATCGGCCTATGACCTGCTGCCGTTTCCCCACCGGTACAAGGTTCCTGACTTTACCAAATTTTCGGGGCTGGACGATACCTCTACCGTGGAGCACGTTAACAGCGGAGGAATTTCCAGAAAAAGGTGGCATACTTGGAAGGATCTGATTCCGAGGAAGAGGAAGAAATCGGCCTAGCAGAATGGGTAAAAGGGAAGAAACCAATATCGTGCCCTTTTGGAAAGAAAGAACTAGAAGCGTTCGGCTTTGACACATCAACGGCCGATAAGATTTTCGACTTACTACTCCAGGAAGGGCAGATCAAGCTATCACCATACCATACCATTCCTTCAGCCGATCAGCTCAAGAAGATGAAGTACTGCAAATGGCACAACGCTACATCTTATGACACAAATGCGTGCAAGATCTTCCGTCAGCAGATATAGTCGGCAAAGCCGATGAAGATTGACCAGCATCCTTTCCCGGCCAACATGGTTGACACGGGAAGAAACGTACTTCAAACCAAGGTGCTGACGTCGGAATCGGCTAGAAGGAGCGGCGCCGTAGATCCCAGGAAGCAAGTCACGGTGGATGAGGTCAAAGGGAAAAGATGGACTGAAGACAAGGGCGAAGGATCAGAACGATCGCGTAGACCCGTCACTTCCCAATTCTTACTCAGCAAATACCGGCGGCAGCAGGAACGGTCAAGATACCACGATGGGATGATACGCTGACACGAGGATCATTGGCGATGTCCATTCTTCATCCATTGCTGGGATCAAATCGCAATGATCGCCCGTTCAAAAGATCGCGCTCTAGAGACAGGAGATCAGAACCGATCAGCAGAAATTGGCGCGAACAGGAAGGACGGCGCCTTTCAGTGCATGATCGGCTGGGGGGCAGAGTTGACCGGTATCACCGGTCAAAAGGCAGGATCAACCAGCAGGAGCGACTAGGGGGCAGAACCAGCGTACACGATCGGCTGGAAGAAATGGCTGATGCCAGGGTGTCAGATGAAAACCCCCCAGGAAGGGAACCAGACTGGGAGCACGCCAAACCGTCGGCCAGACCAGTAAACCCCAGGTGGTGCCCTGAAGGATTGTCTAAATCTCAGAAGCGAAGAATCCAACGCCTGCGCCAAGGGGAGCAACAAGAGGAAGAGCAGAGGCAGGTGCTGGATAAGAGAAACGTCAAGTCTCGGGTCTGGCGCCCCAAGAAAAACAACAGCAAAGAGGTTTACAATCAAGAATCGGCAGCTGATGTTAATATGGTGCTCATATTGCCGATGGAGTTCATGGCGCCTGCCGGTCGGGACAAGGCGACAAGGATGGAGGAGTAGATGGCGCAATTGGTATTGGAGCCGATGACAACCACCTTTGAGAAACCAGAAGACGAAAAACGGCAACATCTCAAGGCACTATTTCTCAAAGGGCACGTTAACGGACGACCCTTTACCAGGCTACTAGTGGACGGAGGCGCCGGAGTCAACATCATACCATATGCAATGTTCCGGAAGTTATGCAAAAGTGATGAAGACCTGACCAAGACGGACATGATGCTCAAGGACTTTGAAGCCAACGTGTCTCCCGCCCGTGGAGCGCTCTGCGTCGATCTCACCATCGGCAGTAAGATCCTTCCCACTACCTTTATTATTATTAATGGTAAGGGGTCCTACAACATGTTGCTCGGTCGCGATTGGATACACGCGAATTGCTGTGTCCCATCTACAATGCACCAATGCCTTGTGCAGTGGGTCGGCGATAGTACAGAGATAGTTACCGCCGATTCCACCTACAGTGTTGCAGCGGCCGACACGCAACAATGGAGCTGTGAACACATCAGGTGTATATCCGGCAGGACTTGGGACACTGATTTCCTGAAAGTGTCCAATTTTGGTCTATAGCCGATCCAAGCAGTCGGCTCTGAAGACTCAGAATAGATGGAGCAGTTCATCCGAGAAGACGGAAAGCTTGGGCATGGATTTACGTCGGCCGATTCATTAGAGATGGTGAATTTAGGAGATGGTAGCAAGCCAAGGCCGACGTATATTAGTGCTGGTTTGGATCCCGGATACAAGTGTAAATTGGTAAGTTTATTAAAAGAATTCAAGGATTGCTTTGCTTGGGAATACCATGAGATGCCTGATCTAGACCGGTCCATTGTTGAACACTGGTTGCCTATAAAATCAGGATATCGGCCATATCAGCAACATGCGTGACGGTGCAATCCTAAAATTCTACCTGATATAAAGGCCGAGATCACAAGATTGATTGAAGCAGGATTTATTCGACAGTGCCGTTACGCCGAATGGATTTCTAATATTGTGCTCGTATATAAGAAGAATGGAAAGTTGCGCGTATGCATCGACTTCAGGAACCTAAATCAGGTTACACCAATGGACGGATATCCGATGCCGACGGCCGATGTCTTGATAGATGCTGCCGCAGGACACAAAGTCATCAGTTTCATGGATGGTAATGCTGGGTAAAATCAAATATTAATGGCTGAGGAAGATATTTCGAAGACAGCTTTCAGGTGTCCGGGCCACCTCGGTTTATTCAAGTGGGTTGTAATGACCTTTGGGTTAAAGAACGCCGGTGCTACATATCAGCGGGCCATGAATTATATCTTTCACAAGCTCATTGGTGCATCGGTGGAAATTTACATCGACGATGTTGTGGTCAAGTCGAAAGGTTATCAGGAACATCTGGCCGATTAACAAGAAGTAATGGAGTGCACAAGGAAGCATGGGTTGAAAATGAACCCGAACAAGTGTGCATTCGGTGTATCGGCCGGGCAATTCTTAGGATTCATGGTCCATGAGCGCGGGATAGAGGTTAACCGGAAGACCATAGACGCCATCAACAAAGTTGTAGCCCCACAGAATAAAACTGAGCTGCAATCCCTCATCGGCAAGGTCCATTTTATCGGAAGATTCATATCCAACCTGTCTGGGCGTATTCTAGCTTTCACTCCTTTGTTGAAATTGAAGCTCGATCAGGAATTCGTGTGGGGAGAAGAACAATGCAGAGCGTTAGAAGATATCAAGCAATACCTGATTTCACCTCCGGTGTTAGTCCCGCCACAACCCGATAAGCCGTTCAAATTATACTTATCGGCTGATGAACAAGCTATTGGATCGGCGTGGGTACAGGAGTTCGAAGGGAAAGAACGGGTGGTATATTATGGACTTTGTATTTTGATGGTTCTTCAGGTGGAGCCGGATCGGGAATCGGTATAGTTCTTGTATCGCCTCGGGGGGCAAGCTATGATTTCTCTCTGCCGATAGAAGCATCCGCAACCAATAACTAGGCGGAATACCGAGCCGTCCTAAAAGGTATCCAATTATTAAGGGAAGTCAAAGCTGATTCAGTCGAGATTTTTGGAGATTCCATGCTCATCGTAGATCAGTTAACGGGGAAATCTGAATGCAAAGATGATATCTTAAGGATTTACTATGAAGATTGCCTACAGCTGTTAAAGGAATTCAAGTCTGCAATAATCGAGCACATCCCCAGAAATTATAATGAAGAGGCCAATAGGCTGGGCCATCACGCGTCCGGATATCGGCCGATTCAAGGAGCTATGATTGTGGAGCTCGTGGCCGATGATTGGTGAAAAAAGATTGCCGATTACTTGAAGGATCCGTCCCAGAAGGTGGATCGGCGAGTGCGTTTCCAGGCCACAAAATATGTGTTACTTGAAGATGATTTGTTTTACCGAACGATTGATGGGGTTCGTCTCAAATGCCTGGGAACAGAAGAAGCAAAAGTCCCGATGGGGGAAATCCATGAAGGCGTATGTGGAGCCCATCAATCGGCTCACAAGATGAAATGGATGATCGGAAACAATGGGTATTACTGGCCAACGATTCTTGAAGATTGTTTCAAATATTATAAAGTTTGCCAAGACTATCAGAAGTTTGGCAATGTGCAACGCGCGCCAGCTTCGGCTATGAATCCAGTAATCAAGTCGTGGCCGTTCCGAGGTTGGGGAATAGATCTCATCGGACAGATTCACCCTCCATCGAGCAAGGGGCATAAGTTTATATGGCCAATGATTTTTTTTACTAAAAGGGATTAAATTGTTGAATTCTTCTCCGTACTATGCTCAAGCCAATGGCCAGGCCGAATTGTCCAATAAGGGGATAATCAAGTTGATCAAGAGGAAGATAGAAGAACAACCCAAGAAGTGGCACATGTCTTTGGCTGAATCTCTATGGGCTTATAGGATGGCTTGCCACGGGGCCACTAAGATATCTCCTTATCAGTTGGTATATGGTCACGAGGCAGTTTTGCCTTGGGAATTAAGAACAGGGTCAAGGCGTATATCGCTTCAAGATCAGTTGACGGCCGATGACTATTCTTTCCTCATGAAGGATGAGCTCGATGACTCGGCGGGTCAGTGGTTGAGGGCTCTGATTACCATCAAAGAAAACTAGAAAAGGGTGGCCAGGTGGTATGACAAAAAGGTCAAGGTTAAACAATTCTCCCGAGGAGATCTGGTATGGAAGTTGGTGCTGCCGATAGGGTCTAAAGATCCCAAATTCGGTAAGTGGTCGCCCACTTGGGAAGGGCCGTATAGAATCGGCCGATGTGCTCCAGGAAATACATATATACTAGAAACTATCAAAGGGGAAGAATTCCCAAGAGCCTTAAACGGAAGATATCTGAAGAGGTACTATCCAAGCATTTGGGTAGGTGCGTAACTTGCAGTAAGATGCATCAAGGCAACGTGGCCGACTCCTATCGGCTTTTGTCTACATAGCCGATGTAAAAACGACATCGCCTTAAGGAGGAAACATTTTGGTTTGGTCTGACCGATTCATTATTCGGTGAAAACAGCAGAGTACATGGCCGACATGGTACAAGTCGCCCTTAGAATAAAAAGTACCAATATATCTACTGATCACGCTTTTTCTTGAACTCTCTCTCAATCCGGCCTAGTTTTATCAGAAGGCGGATGGTCTTCTCCTCCAGATCCTCCATGGCAGCTTCAGCCTCGACTTGATGAGGGAGTGGATGGCTCCTGTCGAGAGGTGGTTGGGATGTTCCTGCCGCGGCATCTTCAAGGGCAACTGAGTGAGGGAGTGGATGACTCCTTTCAGTTCGTGGTCGCTTGGTGCAGTTAGCGTCTATTTGGTCCCAGATTTTTTGGACATCAGCAGGAACATGACCTTTGAGTTCTTCAGAGTGAGCTCTTATCAGATCTATGTCTGCCTGCAACAGTGGTTCGTCTGAATGCATAACTTCAATCGCACGTTCCAGACTGGGACTAAGGCGCTTTGGCTAAAGAGGGATAAACAACTACTCAGTATCAGAGCGATTGAGATGTCAAGGGGAGAAATAGAAGAGGGATCATACCTGGTTGACAGAGGAGGAGGAAGATGAGGAAGACATCTTGATGTCCAGCCTGGGAGGATAGAGATCGAGTTATTGGAGGAGAAGGAGATGGGTAATACAGACACCTCTGGAAACGATGTGGGATCTCGTACTTATAGAAAGAAAAAGGTAAGGAGATAATAGGATGCGTCCCATCAGAGTAAAAGCGTTCATAAATGCAAAGCTGCCAAAGGAGGCGGTCCAAGTTCGAATCGGCACATCAACATTAAGAGAGCATTAAATGTTTACAAGATTCTTTACAACCCAAGGAGGGCATCTATGGTCGCAATAGCTCGTTGCCTAATCTGATCGGCCGAGTCTAATACTCTTTGGTCGTCATCGGCCGATCCGGGAATTTCTGGCATATGACGATGAAGTCTGATCGCTTCACGGGCCAGGTTCTGTCTTTCTTGCTTCAATCCGGCAATGACAGATGGAATCTCTTGAAGTCTCTTTTCTTCAGCAGCTATGTCCTTGGTTACCTGCTCCATCTCTTTGGGTAGCTCTGCCCTCCTCCGTTTGAGGCGATCTATTGTGCCGACGATATCTGGGCGAGAGTTCTCGAGGAAGTTGATCCGTTGATGCACTTCTTGGGCTCGGTGTTTGTAAGAATCGGCTTCCTCCCGGGTCTTTGCTAGCTTGGCAAGATCGGCCACATGGCGCAGGGCCCTGAACACTGGAATCTGTATCGACTCTATGAATGCAGCAGGTTGTAGAGTCTCTGTCACTTCCTCCGGAATTCGGCCTCTGATGTCATTGAGAAGCCGCCGAATCGGTGAGGCATCTCCCACTAATCGGCCGATATCATCTTGGAGGAGGGTCCGCATACTCTCGATCTTGGCGCGGACGTCATCAGGAATTGAGCTCGATGGAACTTGGCGTGAAGCGACTTCTTCATCGTCAGACAGAGGAACCGCGAAAGAGAAAAGGCTGTTATTAGGAGTGTCTTGTTCCTGCGAAAGAATAAAGACAAGGATTAGCAGACAGTAAAGGGGAATCAGCCGATTTCGGTGATAAGTTTCTTACCTCTTTGAAGCGGATTTCTCTTGCTTGTGCCGGCGGGAGTGCCACCCTCGTCTCAGGAACCGGTGCAATCGGCTCATCAGAAGAGGAGGACTCGACGACTATCAATGCCCTGCTTGGGCCAGCTTCCTGAAAAGGTACGGGAAACAGATTTTATGAGTATACTGCGAATAATTGAATCTGATGATATGAGATACCTGCCATACCTCTGTGGGTCTTCCGGCCGATGTTTGCTGGGGGGGGTACAATCGACGCACCCAGATCGGTCTACATCAGAATCGGTTAGTTTTCGGAATATCGAGAAATTGAGTTAAGAGGTTCTCTACCTCGGTGAGGAAGGTCGCTGGCATTTCGGCTTCCGCTCGGGATGTGGCTGATTGTTGCGGGGATTGCGCTGGAGGGATTTGTGCAGCCTGGCAGAAGGAAGAGGTTAATATTGATAGAATACTTAAAGGTATGTGAAGTATGCGAGGTTACCTGAACAACTTCTACCAGCAGTGATGCAGCGGCCGCTCCAACTTCTGTGGCAGTTTGGGGATCGACCCCCTCGGTAATCGGCAAAGTTGGAGTAGTTGGGGTTTCAGCCGATATTACCGCTGATTGATCAGTTGGTCCTATGCGGGCACGTACTCGGCGGCTTGTCTTCTTTAAGGTAGGCCTTTTCGGCGTTTGTTTCCATCGGCCGCTAGTGATGTCCTTGATGGTCGGAGCGTAATAGCCAATAAGTGGAAATGGTGTGTATGGGCGATCGTTCTCTATCGGCTTACCACTTCGGCTCCGCATCGGAGGAATTTGACTTTCAGACTGAAAAGAGAAATACAAGTTAGCGGTAAAATTGTAGCATGGAAAGAGACGATATTGAAATCTTCTGGGACAAAGGTAATACCGCTGCACTTGAATCAATGTTGTCTGGGTCCAAACTGTTACAATATGTTGATGGAGACGAACAGAAGAGGTATTGCTTCCATTCTGCCCACCATAGTTTGAATTGTTGGACGGTAAAAGGGGCCACCATCCAGTTGTTCAGGTTGATGGTACTGGAGTCAGGCACTAAGTTGCACAGCTGATTGTAGTCGAGGCTCTTGGTCAGTTCATCTCGAAATTTTGCCCGGCTGGCAAAGTAGACTTGAATCGGCAGTTGACCAAACCCCAGTTGCCGTGCTGCGATCGATGGATTATAAAATTCATAGGTGGGGGAATCTTTGCCAGAAAAGAAGTTGGCTGGTAAAATCCCTGGCTTGATCAGGATATCCATGAGATCACCGTCAAAAGTGTTGGATGATGAATCATAGCAGACGGGAAGCTCGAAAATCGGCCCTGTTGTCTGATATGGATACCAACTGATAGTCTCTTCACTGAAGCCGTTGTAGAAACATCTGAAGTATTCGGCTGTTCGGGTGGCAGTGAATTGACAGCCAGGGAAGCCCGATGCTGCTTCTCCAAAAGAGGTACAGCGTCGCCGTATGGTGGGGTTTTCCTCTAACTCAATATTGGGAAAGGTCTTGGTCTCTATTTGCTGCTGGGAGACCTTGCTCATGTATAAGTTGAGCCAGAGGGTGATGAACCACCAAGGACCACCTGGATTGCCAATCGGCTCCCCTTTTGATAATTTCACGCCGATTTGGTGCATCATATGGTAGGCCGATCCTAACAGATGCTTCCCAAGGGGGATGGCCGATCCTAGTGACAGAGCTTCTGCCAGGACTACTCGTCAGATTCGACTCCGACAAGTTGGGTTCATCAACAACCGTCGGTGACTACTGGACTTCGTGAAGAACGCACGGTGTCATGGTGGCCACTACTTCGACTACTCATTTCGCTTACAAGCTAGTCGAAATTGACTGTGCTTGGCGACACGCTGGAGGCTACATCGACCACTCGTCTCACTTACAAAACTAGTCGGAATCGACTCCGACTTGTGGGCTTCATCGACAGTTCAAGATCCAGAGGCAATTTGCCAATACCTAGGCTCGGGGGCTGGCGCGACTAACTACTAGGCATATCCTATGTGACTCATCTAGCTCCCAAGCTTAGGGGCTGGATACGACACGGTTCTCAGCAATGAAGATTGCATGCCACGATTCTTTGGACCCTTTATTCCAAAACTTGGCGATTTGGATTCAAGGCTCGGGGGCTGCGGGACACGTGTCATCAGCTACTTATTTTTCAAATCTGCTGGAAGACAAGGACAGAAGACTCAAGACTGAATTGACCCTCAACATGATTCTACGAGTCAACCTAAGGCTCTAGGGCTACTCCATATGGAGTGCGAGTTTAACTGCACCCCATATAAAAGAAGACAACTACTCAGGGCATGAGCACCTCACAGCCTCGATGCAATCAAGGAAGTACTCGGAGGACATCTTCAAGATGAAGTTCGGGAGAATTCAAAGACGCCTTCCGAAGTACTCGGACGCTTGCAGTACTTGGCTACGAAGAGCTCGGGGGCTTGTCAGACCTGGGTACATGGGACTGTACACGTGGCATACTTTTCCTAGGATAAGGGTTGGGACATGGCCATGCCCTACATCTGTGTAACTACTCGTAGCCTAGTAGAACTGCTCATACAGTAGTAAAACTAGTCGGATACAGTAGGGAACTAACAAAAAAGTACTCGGGTAGGACTCATGTATCCGACTAGGACTTCCATGTAAACCTGTCCCTCCAGACTATATAAGGGCGGACAGGGACCCACTTGGGGACAACAACCATCAAAGGCAATACAAACCACACAGGATGTAGGGTATTACGCTCTCGGCGGCCCGAACCTATCTAAACCTTGTGTTCCTTGCACCTTGGAGTTCCTGATCTCGGTGACACCCTACCTAGAAACTCACCACCTTGAGGGTATCCCTAGGTGGGCGTGGTGATAAAACACTGACACGTACCGATCAAGTTGGGTAGTAAAACTATCCAAACCGACCTTATCCTTTTGGCACTTGAAGGCATGGACATTTTTTTCTGAATGAATTGGATGGCTCTGCACGGGATTAGATTAGATATTTCTTCCGGAGCCACTACTCTTTACCAACCTTCTTAGGAATGCATAAATTCCTGTGCTTTCACGATTGAAGGAGTCAAACCAGAAGATATTCCAGTGGTGTGCGAGTATGCCGATGTTTTACCAGATGACTTGCCAGGAATGCCACTTCGAGTGGTGTATCACGATTGAAGAATGGAGTAAAGTTTGTGTAGAGCAAGTGTGGCAGAACCGCCCGAATTAACCCTGCTCAAGTGCACTAACTATCATCCTTGGAGATGAACTGGACACCTTGCACTTCAAACGGATTAATCAGACAGTCTGTCGGGTAGATCCCAATGTAACCACTCAATATCTTAATCGAATCCAAGCATACACATACTCGCACAAAGGCGAGTTCAGAGATTACAACATTCCACCGATTCATATCTTAACCAGTCGGAATCAAATATTACAAGCCGAAAGTACCACTCGGGTACTTTTAAGTTCAACATAAAAACTTTATTCAGAGTTTTACTGCAGCGGAAAGAAAAACCCGATCAACTAGCGTTGGCAGGGTCACTACTAGGCGGGGAAAGATCCCATTCCACTGTCCAACCAGTCGGCAAAGCACTCGGCCAAGCCAAACCAGCAACCATATCTTCCACAGGCATACCTGAAAATATTGCCACAAGCAAGGCTGAGTATACTAATACTCAGCTAGGCTTACCCGACTAGTGGTATCGAAATACCGACTACTAATCATGCAAAGCTCTAAGGTTCTAGGGTTTTCCTTTTGCTGAAAACCTTATAGTTGCAGTATGCGGTAAACATTCAACTCCTATAATTCTCGCGAGTAGCAGGAAACTACTCGACTTTTACCGTACCTATTAGCATAGCATCTACTCGATCTCCTTGTTCTAGTAGTCATTACAAAGGTACCTAGGATCATGCAGCTAGAGTTCCAATCAACTCCTATGAATTTAAAATTCACAGGCAAAAAGGAGCATCAGTTGCATAATTTAAAAACTTGGCTCATGCACCGGGGCTTGCCTTCTGGTGAAAAACTAGCCGGGGACTCCTCCGAACGTTGGTCCGGGTCTTCAACGATTGTGGCTGGATTACCCTGAGCTTCTTGCTGCTCACTCTCGGTCTCAGGCACCAGATTGTAGATCTCGTCGGCGAGAGTAGTCGAGTCTATATATGATGAGGACATCCTCCATTATTACCCGCTGGCAAAGACGCAACAAAGGGGGCCGAGTGGCCCAGTTGTAGTCGAGCGGCGACCGTGTGAGCCTCTGAATAATTCTACCTTGCTTAGCTTGGGAGGAGGAAGCCACCTTAAAAGGGAGAGCCACCCTTCCCCTATTGGACTAGTCTTTTAGGGAGATTGGGCCTTTCCCCGAGTGGGTGGGCCTAAGAACTGTTGGAGTTCGGGCAACCTTAATTTATTGGGCCTCGGCCAACCCCACCTGGGCCGGATGCATCAATATGAAGGCACATGTATGAGTGGTTTTACTGGTACAAGATTGCATTATAAAGTAGACAAAACTTTATTTAAGTAGTGGAGTACTTTATTTTCTTTTTCCTGGGCAGTCATTTATCGAGTACTTATTGTAATAATTGATTTCATTAAGTGAGCGGGTGGTTGTGCATGTGGTTCGGTTGTTTTTGACAGGGAGAATTGGATATCCCAAACTACTCGCAGGGGTAGTTTCTGGGTTACAGAACCACTCGTAAAAGTAGCTCCTGAGATGGGATTTTTATGTAGAGTTTGTTACTTAAGTATAACCTCACTATAACAGAATTAGCCATTCTTATTCAACAGGTTACTCATGAAAAAGTGTATTAAACAATTATTTTTATGATTAAGATCTACTTGCACAAAACAACCATGCAAGAAATTGGTGTTCCGCATTTTACTGAACAGATTTACTTGCATGGGTAGTTCACTTCACATTTTTGCAGAGTTATCTTGTGCAAGGGACAGAGGTTATCATTTAGATCTAAAAGGGGTCTAGCTTATAACGAAAGCAATCAAACCACTGGTTGTGCTTGGATTTAAAGCATGAAATTTTTATAACAGATTAAACTTTTAGTACTCAAGCTACCATCAACATTTCATAAGCAGTTCTTTCTTGAATCCCTTGGAACAAATAAAAGCCATTTAAACTTAATTTAAAAACACATCTAAAAACATGTGGAAATAGATTCAAAGTCCTATTACAAAGTTGTAGGTCTGAACTTAAGGATTCCAGAATATCATAGCTTATATTTTTAGGATCTTTCTGTGAGTTGTTATGCATCTTCAAAGTTGGTAGATTGGTTTTCAAGTTCTTGTTCCAGGTTTACAGATGAGTCCCTAAGATTTACCGAAAACTTCTCAGAAGATTCAAATCGATGCAGATTGGTCCTTGGTAAAGGGAAAACGGCTACTGCCTGCCAAAATCCGGCGACTAGGGTTGCCGATGGTAAGGGGTGAAGGTGGGAGATGCAAGAGAGGGATAAAGTGCACCTGTTTGAGGTCTTGGGTGGGGAAGGGATAGAACGAGGCGGCCTGCCGACGGTGACACAGAGCCGGCGGCGGGGGCGGATGGCGGGGCGACAGTCCGGTGATGGGAAACAGCGTGGGGAAGGGTCGTGCAGCTTCGGGGTGAGGTGGAGAAGGTGGGGGAAAGGTTGTTTTGGGCAATGCGGGGGTGGATTGGTGCGTTCACGCACGAGTGCTGGCTTGCCGGAGGTGGAGGTTGGGGGCGAGGAACTGAGGTGCCTCGGGGTATCTTTTATAGGTGCTGGGAGGGGGACAATGGCGGAGGAGCTGGGCGCGACACAATGAAGGGAGGGGGCGCAGCCGGGACAAGGTCACGGCAAGGGCGTGTCTCCGCCGGCGCGTCAGGGCTCGACCGTCGTGCATCGATGGCCGCGTGGCGCGCACAGGCAGGCCGGGGCAGGATACGGGGAGGGGCAAATCGCATGTAGTAGGCTCGGTGGGTGGCTGGTCGGGCCCGTTTGGGGTTCGCGCCTTGGCGCGGCTCGCCGGCGCAGGGATGCCCTGCAGCGTGGCGGTGGCATATTGCCGGCTGGGGCAAAACAAGGGAGGGAAGAGAAAGGGGCCGGGATTCAAATTGAATTTTCTTAAAATTTCAAATAGGAACTTGAAAAACTCTAAACATGAAAGTTGTAGGGAACTTGAAAATCTACAACTTTTGTTTTAGCCCAAAGTTCATTTAAGCTACGGCTTAAAAGTTATTTTGAAATTACAAAAGCAAGCATTTGAATAACACGTCATTTCATGTGAATTTTTGCACTGTTAACCTTTGAGTTCAACTGGAATTTTGTTGTTCTTGTTATGCCAAAGGTGCCATTAAAATTACTAGTTTAAAGGTGATCAATTTTGAAAGATACAAGGGTTTGATTGCACGGGTTCGATTGTTTAAGCATGAACACAAATTCATTTGCCTGCAAGGTGTATTTGATAGGTTGTTTCATACTTCTCTTGCTCATTCTTGACTGATTTCAAGGTTTGGATCTTTATTTACTCTTTTAGACATCTAGGGTGTCACAGCCTACCCCCCTTAAAAAGAATCTCATCTCGAGATTCGGGTGAAAACTAAGTGCGGAAGATGTGTACCTTGGATGGAACTAAGAAAACCAGGAAACTTTTGATTAAGATAACTTTCTGTCTCCCATGTCGCCTCTTCTTCAGTGTGATGGTTCCACTGGATTTTATACATTTTAACCATCACTCTTCGGGTACTTCTTTCCTTCTGGTCAAGGATTTTGAGAGGTTGCTCAACATAAGAGAGATCTGGTTCTACCATGATTTTTTGTTGTTCCACAATTTCGGTAGGAACTCTGACACATTTTTTTAATTGAGAGATATGAATAACGTCATGAATGCCTGCAAGCTGCAAAGGAAGTTGCAATCTATAGGCCACGGGTCCACATTCTTCAATAATCTCATACGGACCAACATAACAAGGGGCTAACTTTCCTTTTACTCCAAATCGTTGCACACCCCTGGTTGGTGAAACCCGAAGGTAGACATGATCACCAACGTCAAATTTCAAGGGTTTTCTCCTCCTGTCAAAGTAACTCTTTGTCTAGATTGGGCTACTTTAAGGTTTCCTTGGATAACTTTAACTTTCTCTTCTGCCTCTACTACCAAGTCTGGTCCAAAGATTTTGCGCTCTCCGATTTGTGACCAACTCAAAGGAGTTCGACACCTTCGTCCATACAATGCTTCGAATGGTGCCATCTTCAAGCTTGCTTGATAGCTGTTGTAGGAGAACTCTGCTAAAGGTAAACATTTGTCCCAATTCTTGTCATACTGAATGACACAAGATCTAAGCATGTCTTCGAGAATTTGATTTACTCTTTCTATTTGGCCATCGGTCTGAGGATGATAAGCTGAGCTTCAAATTAGTTTGGGACCAAGGGATTCTTTCAATTGTTCCCAAAAGCATGCTACGAACTGAGTGTCACGATCAGAAATGATTATCTTTGGTACACCGTGTAGACAAACAATTTGATCCATATATATCTCAGCGTATCTTGGCATTATAAGTGGTGTGCACGGGAATAAAATGGGTGATCTTTGTGAGCCTATCTACAATAACCCATATAGAGTCGTGTTTCTGAGACGTATTAGGCAAACCAACAATGAAGTCCATACTGATATCTTCCCATTTCCAGGATGGTATTGGCAGAGGTTGAAGTGTACCGGCTACCTTTAAGTCGCTAGCTTTCACTCGCAAACAAGTGTCACACTCTGCAACATATTGGGCAAATTCTCTCTTCATCCTGGTCCACCAAAAATTTTGCTTGAGATCCTGATACATTTTGCTACTGCCTGGATGAATAGAGAATTTGGAAAGATGTGCTTCATCAAGAATCAATTTTCGGAGTTCGGATCTTTCGAAATGACAATGTGTTTTTGAAACCATAAAATTCCCTTGTGATGCTGCTGAAACATTTGTACTTCTCCTCTCCTTGAGATAGTTTCTGCTTGATGATCTTAACACCCTCATCATGTAATTGTGCCTTGATGATATGGTCATGAAGAGTGGGTTCAATGGAGATGTGATTCAAAGTTCTTTGAGGAATTATTTCCAAACTAAGTTTCTGCATTTCAGAGCATAACGTCTCATTGTATGATGCGGCAAATAGGCAATTGCAATGAGCTTTGTGGCTGAGTGCATCCGCTACTACATTAGCTTTGCCTGGATGATAGTGCACCTAAAGATCATAATCCTTGATTAATTCCAACCATCTTCTTTGTCTCATATTCAGGTCGGCTTGTGTGAATATATACTTTAGACTCTTATGATCGGTGTAAATATTGCAATGGGTGGCCATAAGGTAGTGCCTCCAGATCTTAAGAGCATGAATGACGGCAGCTAACTCAAGATCATGTGTTGGGTAATTCTTTTCATGGGGCCAAAGTGCTCGTGAGGAATAGGCAATAACCCGGTTGTCTTGCATAAGTACACATCCCAGACCAGTACCAGAAGCATCACAGTAAACGTCGAATGGTTTGGTAGGGTCAGGTTGAGCTAAGACTGGGGTTGTAGTCAAGTGTTCACGAAGAGTGTGAAAAGCTTTTTCACAACCTTCATCCCACACAAATTTTTCTCCTTTCTTCAACAGTTCGGTCATAGGCTAAGCAATTCTAGAGAAATCCGGAATGAAACGGCGATAATACCCAGCTAAACCAAGAAAACTACAAATCTGATGAACAGGCGTGGGAGCTTTCCAGTCCATCACCTCTTGAACTTTACCGGGGTCAACTGAGACACCATTACGGGAGATAGTATGGCCCAAAAATTTCAAACTATCCAACAAAAATTCACATTTGGAGAACTTAGCATATAACTGATGGTCTCGGAGGCGTTGGAGAACAATGTGCAAATTTTTAGCATGGTCCTCCTTGTCCTTGGAATAAAGAAGAATGTCGTCGATGAAGACCACGACGAACTTGTCAAGCTCTGGCATAAAAACCGAATTCATGAGATACATGAAATAGGCAGGAGCATTGGTGAGACCAAAAGACATGACTACGTATTCATATAATCCATAACGAGTGGAGAAAGCGGTCTTTGGAATATCACAAGGTCGAATCTTGATTTGATGATACCCCAAACGAAGATCAATCTTGGAAATGATTTTTGCTCCAGACAATTGATCAGAAAGAACATCAATGCAAGGAAGTGGATATTTATTTTTGATAATCACCGCATTGAGAGGTCGGTACTCTACACATAACCTCAAACTATTATCTTTCTTTTTCACAAAAAGGGCTGGACAACCCCAAGGTGAAGCACATGGACGAATATAACTTTTGTCTAGAAGTTCTTGCAATTGTACTATTAGCTCTGCTAATTCCTTGGGTGGCATTCGATAGGGTCGTTTAGAGATAGGTGCAGTGCCTTGCTGCAGTTCAATGACAAACTCTATGTCTCGATCAGGTGGCATGTCGAGTAAGTCATCCGGGAAAACATCGGCATACTCGCGTACTACCGGGATTTCTTCTAATTCTGCATGGACCTTAGTAAGAGCACATGAATTTGTGCATTCAAGGAAGGCAAAAATAGAGTGGTAGCTCCTTGGGTCGGGGAATTTATTTCAACGGCTCGTGAGGCAAGATCTAAGGTTACTCCATGCCGAGTCATCCAATCTACTCCCAAAATAACATCGATGTCTTCAAGTACCAAGAGGATCAAATCCATGTTGATGACTTTGCTACCCAATTTAATTGGCACGTTTCTTATGAGTTGATTTGAAGCTAGTTCACCTCCCAGTGTAGCTATCATATACGACTTTCTTGTGTGACAGAAATTCAATCCCACTTTTGCAGTGAATTTTGCACTAATAAAACTATGTGATGCACCAGAGTCAAATAATATAACAGCGGGCTTGCGGTGGATAGAAAATGTACCCGTCATGACTGGTGCGCCATCAGGAAGTTCTGCCAGAGTGGTGAAATTTATCTGCCCATGCTGGACCTGAACAGTCTGCTTCTTGCCTTGGTTTCTATGGTTGGAACTAGAGCCTTGGCCTTGAGCTTGCTGTTTGAGCTAAGGGCAATCACGAACAAAGTGAGTGGAACTCCCACAGTTGAAGCATCGGTTGTTGTTGTTCTGGCGGGGTGTCTGCTGTGTATTCGGCCTGGGGCCATTTCGCTGTGGAGCAGGGGGTCTTGCTTCATTCCGTTGCTGAGGGGGTCTGATAATCCAACGCCCTAGCTGAGGGGCATTCTGAAGAGCTTTAGGTGCTGCAGTCTGCACTATTCGATACCTCGGTGGCTAAGCAGTCGAGGGTCCGGTTGGAGCCTTCCTCTTCTTCTCTGCACGATGGGCCAGAATGCAATCCTCCTGGGTGATTGCCAAATTAACCAGCTTGTTGTATGTGTCGATTCTGATAGGGTTAAGTCGCTCCTTGAGCTTCGTATTTAGACCTCGACGGAAACGATCACGCTTCTTGGTATCCGTGTCAGCATGATATCCCGCGTACTTGGCAAGGTTGTTGAACGCCTGGGCGTATTGAAGTACGGTGCGGTTACCTTGCGTGAGCGCGAGAAACTCATTCAGCTTCCTCTCCATGAGACCTTCAGGGATATGGTGGGCTCGGAATGCACTCTTGAATTCATCCCAAGTAACAACATGATCTGTTAGAAGCATGGCAAAGTAGCTGTCCCACCAAATACGCGCAGTACCGCGAAGCTGCTGCGCGGCAAATCGAGGTTTGGGGGGCTCCGAACATGGTAGTGTCAATAATGCAAACTTAGATTATCCAGGTGTCCACATCCAAAGGTTCCTCCTTTCTGCTGAACAGAGTGGGCCGCATCCCAAAGAAATCCGAGTACCCGGCAACTTGAGGTTAGGGTGCATGGTGCACACTCTGCTACTGAGGGTGGTGCTGCTGCCCCTGAACAAGTTGTCGTAGCAATTCGGTTTGAGCGGCCATCACCTCCACCAGACTGGGTTGGGGGGGGGGCGTCGGCTGCGGCCTGCTGCCACTCGCTCCGAATCCATCATGGTTGCCCCAAGTTGCCCCAACCATCTGAAACATGGAGGTTTAATATCAGCAAAGGCTTCATAAATCTCCCATGATCCAAAAAGATAGTACGGGAAAACAAAATATAGAACTTGACAGGCTTTATACAAATGGTGTGCAGTCTGCGACTAGTTAGGGGGAACATTTCCTAGCTCATGTTTTGCTTACATGAAACCTTACAAGGTTGGTAGCGAGTAGAAAATGTAGCGACCCAAAACCGTGGCATTCAAAATACCTCCGACTAATCCATCTCCGTCTGCTTGAACTGTTCCATCATCGGCTATAGCTACAGTTCAACTACACGGGGCCCTCGACTACCTCGACTGCATATCCGACTGCTTTAGTCGCTCCTCTGCTTATCATGACTACAACTCCGACTACATTGCATTGATGAAAGCTTCAACTTCTTGAGTTATACTTCCAATTACTTTGACTACTTATAGCATGATTTTACGGTATCTTCGACTAGTACGACTACTTTTTCAGCACGTCGACTACCTTTCCGGCTGCTTGAGTGACACTTACGACTACTATATCTTCAATTTCGACTACTTCTCCTTTGATTTCCAACTGCTTGTCCATATATACATACTTCCAGTCTAAAGCCTACCTACTTCGAGTGCTGTTTAGCTTCTAGGCTACACTACTTGTAACTGGTGGTCCTCAACTCTAAGCTAGCCTATTACTACATGCACAAAAGTTAGGCTACACTAAGAGTAGTATAAATAAAAGTACTCCACAGTTGTATCCTAGTAGTCGTCAAGATTGTTGACAGACGACTTGCTGCGTGCAGGGGAGTGAGCTCCCATCTGTGCGGGCTGCGGGACTACCATATCGTAGTCAAGGTCAGATACACCCTCTATTTCCTCGGGTTCTTCCTCAATGTCAAAGTCCATCACATCTGGTGGAACATGAAGGGCTGCCTGCTGTGCGTGATGCATGTCGATGTGTTCATTGGCATCCTCCAAATCGATGTTGAGGTCATGGCTATGTTTCTCCAAGAACTCGATCATTGCCTCGCGCTCCCCCACTGTGGTTTCTAGTGTCTGTACTTGGCCTTCAAGCTGGCCAATTCTAGTGTCTCTATCACCAATCTCCGCAACTAAATCTTGCATTTGCTCATCTCTTAGGTTAACTGCCCACTGGAGAGATTGAGCAAGGTCTAAGACCTGTGCCATCCCTTTACTCTGAAGTGCTTGTAGTCGGAATAGTGCATTCATGCACTGAGCTGAAAACATGATAGTCTCGACTGGAATTTGATCTGCCAAGTGACTCAGATGAGCAAACCTGTCCAGCCATAATGGATCATGCTCGTCGACTGCTGGAAATAGACCCGCTGGAGCCAGAATCACTTCCAAGGGGTGCTGCTCACAAAATGTGGTTAGAGCCTTCATGGCTGCAGCCTCCCACGAGTCGATGAGGCGGTGCCCGACTGCTTCCGTCTCAATAGCAAGCCACGCAGGGTTGAGTGGGTGTTGGGGAATGGTCATGCGCACCCGGCACCGACGGACACCCGTCTCCATAAACTCTTACCCCACATAGAGAGGCGGGTTTGGGTAACCGACGGTGCTCAACACACCCCACAAGATGGAGGGAAAGCCCTCCCAGTGCACGCTGAGTTTGCATGGCCCTCCTCATCAACCACCAAAAGAACTGGATCGACCATCTGCTTCATAAGCTTAAAAGGTGAGATAACGAAAACTGAGGTTCAACAAATAAACAAATCTGAACAGCGCACAGAACTGAACATAACAAGTCGCAAAAGTAACCAGAGCCTTCCTAAAGTACTCGTGCACAACATTACTGGTCAACCCAAGGCTGGATCATACTCTAAGATAACTATATCCTTAGATTGGGCTGGAGACACAAGAACTTAGTTGAACTTTGGTCAAAGATTTAGTTGTTTTGGGGTGGATCTTTGTACAGTTCATCCATACTCAATTTCTTTGTTTGTATTTATAGATATGCAGCATGCACGCCCTTTCCGTCCTCAGAACTTCTCCGTGGCCATCAATTTGACCTTACAGAGTTAATTCGGTGGCTTAAATAGCACGTCTCTCCCTATAAAACTAGTCGAGCTCTCTTCATTCTTAGCCTATTGTACTCATGGTACTCGTGGTTAGCATTTCTGCGGACCACTCTCATAGATATCCTAATACATATTGCCACCTAGACATAATCCCATAGGGCTTCCCGAACTAGATATAATCCTTAACAAGTCCAATGCATTTTTTGAATAGAAGTTTTGTGGTCAAGTTTTAGAAAACTTATTTTTAGGATTTGTTGCAGACTCTAGTGTATGCTTTTCGCTCTGATACCAACTGTGGCAGAACCATCATCCTTGGAGATGAACTGGCCACCATGCACTTCAAACGGATTAATCCGACAGTCTGTCGGGTAGATCCCGATGCAACCACTCAATATCTCAATCGAATCCAAGCATACACATACTCGCACAAAGGCGAGTTCAGAGATTACAACATTCCACCGATTCATATCTTAACCAGTCGGAATCAAATATTATAAGCCGAAAGTACCACTCGGGTACTTTTAAGTTCAACATAAAAACTTTATTCAGAGTTTTACTGCAGTGTAAAGAAAAACACGATCAACTAGCATTGGCAGGGTCACAACTAGGCGGGGAAGGATCCCATTTGTGGCAGAACCACCTGAATTAATCAACTATCGCCACAAGAGCAATTAGGGCTAACTCGCACTTCAAACAAAATAATCCACTGGTCTATCGGGTAACCTCCCGATACAACCACGATTTTTGCCGATCGAAACCACACATACATGTACTCACACGAAGGTGAGCCCAGAGGATACAACATTCCACAATTTTACATCACAGGTTCAACACAAATTATTATTACAACGGAGTTCAAATTCATAAAATAAGGTACTTCAGAGTTCAAAATAAATGAGTTCTTCAGCGTTCAAAGTAGCGAAAAAATAATGATAACTACTCGACGATACAGGATGTCTCGATGAAGCCCGTACGAGACATCACTTGGCATTATCACCGTTGGCCGGGGGCGTATCCCATTCCACCGACCAACCAGGAGGAAGGGTACAATGCCAAGTCAAACTAGCGATCATGTCCTCAAAAGTTTCACCTGAAAACAAGCCACAAGCAAGGCTCAGTATACTAATACTCAGCAAGGCTTACCCGACTAGTGGAATATACATAGCCGACTCCTAGACATGCAAGGCTTTTGGCTTGAGGGGTTTGTTTTGCCGAAAAGCATATATAAGTAGGTCCTTACTTTCAAATTTTAGCTCCAAGTTCTAGTCTTCTTTAACCATTCTAGGTAAGCAACTATTAATTATCATACATGGTGGAAGAATTATTTTGCATCCAACAAGATTAATCATCATCATTGTCCCTCTTCTTACTCTATGTGGTAAAAGGGTCAAGCAGTCTCAATAACCGCGAGAAACGGACGATTTGAATTGAATTTCTTAACCTTGCAAGGGAAACCTAAACACACATCACGTGGTTACTCACAGAGTCAGACGTGCAACTTTTCCCTTCAATTCCCGCTTCATGGAACAGGCCCACCGCCCTCGACTACACGTCCCCATGGCCTAGCCATGGCGGCACATGCACCCTCCATTAGCTAGATGTGAACGAATTCAAGACGGTGGGGAGTATATTCCGGTCTCGGTTCAATCCAGTACTTAAGCTTACCGATTACCATATTCTCGGCATGTGGTTAGTACGTTCAAAGACTTAACCACCACTACCCCACACCGCGGCCTTAGCATTCTTCACTAAACAGGCGGGGCCTCAATCATCAACATAAACATCGTACCATAGCCCCGTCCGTCGACCTTATGATTGCAGCATGTAGTAAACATTCAACTCCTAAATTCTCGCGAGTGACAGGAAATCACTCGACTTTTACCGGAGTCCTACTAGCATAGCATTCTATCGAACCTTACATCTAGTGTTCAGAGCATGGGTACCTAGGATCATGCGACTAAGTTTTCATTCAACTCCTATGAACTTAATGCACAAGTAAAGTAGAGTAATAAGTTGCATAAGTTTAGGAAAAATAGGGTTCATGCTCCGGGGCTTGCCTTCTTGGGTAAAGCTAGCTTGGGGCTCCTCCGAACTCGGGCTCGGGTGTTTGAGAGCTTCAGTTAGATTTACTTGAGCTTCACGCTGCTCATTCTCGGACGCGGGCACCAGCTCGTATGTTCCGTCGGCGAGAGTAGTCGATTCTATATGAATGCACAAGTGTAAGTTATAGTGATGGTAAATGACGATTATTTTCCTTCACGATAAGGTTGCAGTCTACAAAACATCGATTTTGTTGGGAAGTCACTTAGTTAAGTTTCCTTTGCGCAATTGTTAGTAGAGTATAACTTAACTATTAACTTCATTAAACAAGAAGGGGTTGTGTTATATTGGAAACTTAATTTTCTAAGCACAACATGGATTAAACACAACTTCTGAATTAGGTAACTTCTAGTGATGAAATTTATATTCAGAGCACATTATGCGGAGACAAAAGCACTGCAAAAATTTCAGACATTTTCACGCAGCAGAAAATTTATGAAAAAGGTAATACACAGCTACTGCTAGAACTTAGTTATTTTTAAACAGGACAAACAATTCATATATGGAAGCTAAACCTTTTACAGGATGTTAATCTTATCCTATATCTGTTACTGTAAATTTCTCAGATTTTACTGTGCAAGATACAAAGCATAATAAATAGGACAAGATACACCTAGTTTAATAAAGATTAATTTCTACAGGATGTTTTACAAGGTTTCTGCGTATGAAACTTTTTATACAGCAAGAGCTACTCTAAAGTGTCCTTCAGTAAAATGTTGAACATTTTCCAAGTATAGAAACTAATTATTTGAATTAGTGCAATTTTCCTACCACAAAATTATATAAATAGGTTACAAAAAGTAAAAAGGTTCGAAACTTTTTCTGTGGTATTTAGGCATCAATACAATAGCTTTGAAAAAGTTTCAACACATGAATCACAAAATAACAGCAGTTACAAATTAGTTTTATTACTTCATGTCATAAATAAGTTTTATTAAGAAGTTTAGCTAGAGATGGGTTCTGGCCCTAATATTTTTAAACTGGCCTACAAATCAAGCAACCAAACTACTGTTAAATTTTCAGGTTTAGCCTTTGTCTACAACGGTGGGCACAATTAAAGTCTATTAAATCTTCCATTTAATTTAGAGCAAGATTTAGCAAGCAACTGAAGAAAAGCATGTAACAAAAGTTGTATATTTTCATCTAAAGATTCCAGAACAGTTGAGTTTGTATTTTTCCGATTTTTCTACAAGTTTACATGAATTTTACAATTTCACTGATTTTGAATCTATGGTTAAAACTTTCTTTTACAGAGGGGTCCTTGGAAACTTGCGTGCAGACTCTTTTAAAGATTTCAATCGATGCAATTGGGTCCTTGGGCGGCGCTGGCATGGCGGTCGGCCAGATTTCAGCGAGTGGGCTCGTCGGCGGCGAGGGAAAAAGGGTCGGGGAGAATCAGGGAAGTGAGAGCTACATTGGGATGGCCTTGGTCGAGGTTGGGGGTGGCCGGAGGTGGCTCGTCAGCGCAGAGCAGAGGGGCGGCGGCGAGGCGGAGCGTCGGCGACGATGCTCCGGCGAGGAGGGGAGAGTGTGGGCTGGTCGAGGAGCTTCGGCGTGGGCTGTCCACGGAGCTGCAAGGAGCGGCGGTGGCGCGGGCGGCGCTGGCGGTGCTCCGGCGGCTCTGGGCGACGATGGGTGGGGCAGTGAGCTGCGGTGGGGTGCTGTGGTGGTGGTGGGAGACTCAGCTCTGGTAAGGGGTGGGCGGAGAGGTGAGCTCCACGGTGAGCTAGGCACGACGGTAGTAATGGTGGCGGCGGCGGCGTTCTGGTGTCTGGGCGCGCGAGGGGGACTAAGTGCGGCCTTTTGTAGGCAGCAGAGAGGCGGGAGGAGGGGCGGGACTGGACTGCGAGGTGCGGGCGCGGGCGGCACGACAGGGGTGCGTTACTGGTCGCGATGGGCGGCGAACAGAGCCGGTGCGGCGTGCGGCCGGCTCGGGCACAGGGCATTGGGCGCTGAAGATTTTGCGTGGGGAGCTGAAGATCACGCGGCGCGTGAGTTGGGCGACGAGCTGCAGCAACTGGCTTGCCACGCGGTGAGCGAGGCGACTGGCGGGACGCAGCGGGGACACGGGCACGGCGCGACTTGCCCATTGGGCGCGATGGGCGGCGAGCAGAGGCGCGCGTCGCCGGCGCGCGCGTGGCGTGCGCGGACTGGGGAGGAGCGCGGTTTGTGGGCGTGGCCAGGCATTGGCTTGGCGCCTAGCGCCGGTCAGGCATCGCCGGCCAAGTGGCCTTCAGCGACTGCGCGGCGGCAGAGGGTTGGGCGAAGCGAAAGGGTCGAGCGAACGACTGCGCGTCGAAGGGTCGGGCGAAGCCGAGAGTCGGGCGAAACGGCTGCACGTCGGGCGAACGTAGGGTCGGGCGAGTGAAAGGGTCTGGCGAGCGTAGGGTCGGGCTAGCAAAGGGTCGGGCGAGCAAAGGGTCGGGCGAGGCGGAGAAGAAGGGTCGGGCGAGGCGGAGAAGAAGGGTCTGCAGTGAAAATAGAAGAAAAGGTAGGGACTGGTTTGCAATTTACAGTGTTTCTCAAATTTTTATGTTCTAACTGAAAAATCCTTGAACATGAAAGTTGTTCAAAATGAAAAGTTAAACAAGTTTTATTCCAGGACAAAGTTCATTTGAGTTCTAGTTTAGAAGTTATTTTAAAAACTCAAAAAGTACAATTCGGAGGGTACGTCATTTCCTGGGCAAAACTTTGCATTCTCTCCTAGGCTTCAACTAGACTTTTGTTTATCAAGTTCATAACGGTGTGCCTATTCAATTTTCTAGCCATGGTAGCATCGATGTGAAAGTTATTTAATTTGTTTGATTAACGTACATGTACTTATGCACATATACCCAACTATTTTCAATCCCAAGCAAAACCAATTTATAACTCATTTCTTTTAAAATTTTCTTAGTTATTTATGCATCGTGTTAAGCTAATGAGGCTTATTTTGTAATTTAAATACCTGAGGTGTTACAGCCTTCCCCCCTTAAAAAGAATCTCGCCCCGAGATTCGGACAATAGGCACAGAGTGGGTAGTTTTTGTACCTTCAGTAGAGTTGAGAAAACCCGAGAAATTTTGTTTTAGAAAACTTTCAGTTTCCCATGTGGCTTCTTCCTCAGTGTGATGATTCCATTGAATTTTGTAAATTCTAATCACTTTCCTCCTAGTGCTTCTTTCTTTTTGATCCATGATTTTGGTAGGATACTCGACATATGAGAGGTCGGGCTCTGCTGATATTTCCTGTTGTTCGACATCCTCGGTAGGGACTCGGACACACTTCTTGAGTTGAGATACGTGAAAGACATCATGGATGGCTGCAAGCTGAGGGGGCAGTCGAAATCTATAGGCTACGGGTCCACAGCTCTCGATGATTTCGTAGGGACCAACATAACGGGGAGATAGTTTTCCTTTGACTCCGAATCGTTGTACATCCTAGGTTGGTGAAACTCGAAGGTAGACGTGGTCACCAACTTCAAATTTCAATGGCTTTCTCCTTCTGTCGAAATAGCTCTTTTGCCTGGATTGTGCGGCTCTAAGGTTTTCTTGTATTACTCTCACTTTTTCTTCTGCCTCGATTACCAAGTCTTGTCCAATTATTTTGCGTTCTCCGGTCTGTGACCAACTCAAAGGGGTTCGACACCTTCATCCGTATAAGGCCTCAAATGGTGCCATTTTCAAACTCGCTTGATAGCTATTGTTATATGAGAACTCTGCTAGGGATAAGCATTTGTCCCAACTCTTGTCACAGTGAATGACGCAAGCTCTAAGCATGTCTTCAAGAATTTGGTTCACTCTCTCAGTTTGTCCGTCAGTCTGAGGATGATAGGCTGAGCTTCGAATCAATTTAGTACCAAGAGAGGCTTGCAATTGTTCCCAAAAGCGCGCTACAAACTAAGTACCACAATCGAAAATAATAGTCTTCGGTACTCCATGTAGGCAAACAATGGAATCGAGATAAATCTCAGCATATTTCTTGGCAGAATAGGTGGTGTGTACCGGAAGAAAATGTGCCGTCTTTGTGAGTCTATCAACGATAACCCATATGGAATCGTGTTTCTGCGCGGTACTTGGCAATCCAACAATGAAATCCATACTTATGTCTTCCCATTTCCATGAGGGTATAGGCAAAGGTTGAAGTGTACTGGCTACTTTCAAGTGGCTGGCTTTTACTCTCTGGCATGTGTCGCATTCTGAGACATATTTAGCGATTTCTCTTTTCATTCTAGTCCACCAGAAATTTTGCCTAAGTTCTTGATACATTTTGTTACTACCGGGGTGAATAGAAAATTTGGAAAGGTGTGCCTTATCCAGAATTTGTTTACGGAGCTCATGATTCTTTGGAATGACTATGCGACTTTCGAACCATAGAACTCCCTTATGGTCCTGGCGGAAACATTTGTATTTCTCTTCTCCTAGAGAGAGTTTTTGTTTGATGATCTTAACTCCTTCATCGTGTAGTTGTACCATGATGATCTGGTCGTGAAGAGTGGGCTCGACTGAGATGTGATTCAGAGTGCCTTGGGAAATCATTTCCAAACTAAGCTTCCTCATTTCCGAACATAATGTCTCATTACAGATTTCCAATGATAGGCAATGGCAATGGGTCTTACGGCTGAGTGCATCCGCGACTACATTGGCCTTGCGGGGTGATAGTGCACCTCGAGATCATAATCCTTGATTAATTCTAGCCATCTTATTTGTCTCATATTCAGATCGGCTTGGGTGAAGATATATTTGAGACTCTTGTGATCGGTGTAGATATTACAATGAGTGCCCATGAGATAATGTCTCCATATTTTTAGAGCATGAATGACTGCTGCTAATTCGAGATCATGGGTCGGATAATTCTGCTCATGGGGCCGAAGGGCTCGTGAAGCATAGGCGATAACTCAATTTTCTTGCATAAGCACACAACCAAGACCAGTGCCAGATGCCTCACAGTAAACATCGAACGGCTTGGTGTTATCGGGTTGAGCTAACACAGGGGCTGTAGTCAAATGTTCTCTGAGAGTGTGGAAAGCTTCTTCACATTTCTCATCCCATATAAACTTTACTCCCTTTTTCAATAGTTCGGTCATAGGTTTAGCAATCCTAGAGAAATCCGAGGTGAAACGGCGATAGTAACCGGCCAAACCAAGAAAACTGCGAATCTGATGAACAGAGGTGGGAGGTTTCCAATCCATCACTTCTTGTACCTTACTGGGGTCAACGGCTATACCTTCACTGGAAATAGTGTGACCCAAGAATTTCACACTATCCAAACAGAATTCGCACTTAGAAAATTTAGCATAGAGCTGATGGTCTCTAAGACGCTAGAGAACAATGTGCAGGTGCTTAGCGTGCTCTTCCTCATTCTTGGAATAGATAAGGATGTCGTCAATGAAAACTATGACAAATTTGTCGAGCTCGGGCATGAATACCGAATTCATGAGATACATGAAGTAGGCAGGGGCATTGGTGAGACCAAAGGACATGACCAAGAATTCATATAGTCCATATCGTGTGGAAAAGGCGGTCTTAGGAATATTTCATGGGCGAATCTTTATCTGATGATATCCCGATCAAAGATCAATCTTTGAGAAGACTCTAGCTCCAGATAATTTGTCAAAGAGAACGTCGATGCGGGGAAGTGGGTATTTATTCTTAACGGTTACCGCATTGAGAGGTTGGTAGTCCACACATAATCTTAAATTGTCATCCTTTTTCTTTACAAATAGGGCTGGACATCCCCAAGGTGATGCGCTAGGACGAATGAAACCTTTGTCCAGTAGTTCTTGGAGTTGTGTTTTCAGTTCAGCCAATTCCTTAGGTGGCATCCAATAGGGTCTTTTGGAAATAGGTGCAGTGCCTGGTTGCAGTTCAATAACGCACTCAATATCCCTATCTGGTGGCATTCCTGGCAAATCATCCAAAAAAACATCGGCATACTCGCATACCACTGGAATATCCTCTAGGTTGATCCCTTCCATCCCGAAAGCACAAGAATTCATGCACTCCTGGAACGGTAGGTAAAGGGTAGTGGTTCCGTGACTACGTGAATTTATTTCCACAGCCCGGGAAGAAAGGTCCAGTATGACTCCATGCAGGGTCATCCACTTCATTCCCAAAATAATATCCATGCCTTCGAGGGGTAAGAGAACAAGGTCCGTGTTGATGATTTTACTACCCAATTTTATCGGTACCAGCCTTATTATTTGGTTGGAAGCAATTTTTCCACCCGGTGTTGATATCATATATGACCCTTTTGTGTGACAAACATCGAGGCCTACTTTTCCACCAAACTTTGCACTAATGAAACTATGTGATGCACCAGAATCAAACAATATAACTGCAGGCTTGTTATGGATAGAGAATGTACCCGTCATCACTGGTGCTCCTTCAGGAAGTTCTGCAAGAGTGGTGAAATTGATCCGTCCTTGTTTGACCTGAATGGTCTGCCTCTTGCCTTTGTTCCTATTGTTCTGGTTAGATCCTTGGCCCTGAATTGGCTGCCTAGGCCGAGGGCATTCTCGGGCAAAATGATTGGAACTTCCACAATTGAAACACCGATTGGCGATGTTTGAACGAAGGAATTGCTGAGCAACGGGCTTTGGTCCAGTTTGCTGAGGCACAGGGGGTCGTGCAACACCTTGCTGCTGTGGGGGCCTAATAATCCATCACCCTGGCTGAGGGGCCTTCTGTGGAGCTATAGGCGCAGCATTTTGCACTAATCGATACCTCGGTGGCTGAGCACCCGAGGGTCCAGTTGGTGCCTTTCTCTTCTTCTCGGTACGGTGAGCCATAATACAATCCTCTTGGGTAATGGCCATGTTGACTAGCTCATTATATGTATCAGCCTTGACAAGATTCAGTCGTTCCTTGAATTTGGTACTCAGACCTCTGCGGAAACGATCACGCTTCTTAGCCTCCGTGTCTGCGTAATAGCCCGCGTACTGGCACAGATTGTTGAAGGCCTGAGCATACTGAAGTACAGTGCGGGTACCCTGAGTGAGTGCCAGAAACTCATTTAGCTTTCTTTCTATAAGACCTTCTGGGATATGCTGTGCTTGGAACGCAGTTTTGAACTCGTCCCAAATGACGATGTGATCGGCCGGGAGCATAGCAAAGTAGTGGTCCCACCAAAGACGAGCTGTACCACGAAGCTGCTGCGCGGCAAAGCGAGCCTTGTTTGCACGGCGGCCGGCCAGATTCCGGCGAGGGGGCTCGTCGGCGGCGAGGGAAAAAGGGTCGTGGAGAACCAGGGAGGTGAGAGCTACCTTGGGATGGCCTTGGTCGGGGTTGGGGGTGGCTGGAGGTGGCTTGTCGGCGTGGAGCAGAGGGGCGGCGGCGGGGCGGAGCGTCGGCGACGGTGCTCCCGCGAGGAGGGGAGAGAGTAGGCTGGTTGAGGAGCTTCGCAGCGTCGAGGGGAACCCGTTTTGAGGCTTGTCTGGGACGGAGGAGCTTCGGCATGGGCTGTCCACGGAGCAGCAAGGAGCGGCGGCGGCGCGGGAGGTACTGGCGGTGCTCCGGCGGTTCTGGTGATGATGGGTGGGGCAGTGAGCTGCGGTGGGGTGCTGCGGTGATGGTGGGAGACTCAGCTCTGGCAAGGGGTGGCCGGGGAGGTGAGCTCCACGGTGAGCTGGGCACGACGACAGTAATGGTGGCGGCGGCGGCGTTCTGGTGTCTGGGCGCGCGAGGGGGACTCAGTGCGGCCTTTTGTAGGCAACAGAGAGGCGGGAGGAGGGGCCGGACTGGACTGCGAGGTGCGGGCGCGGGCGGCACAACGGGGGTGCGTTACTGGTCGCGACGGGCGGCGAACAGAGCCGGCGCGGCGTGCGGCCGGCGCGGGCAGAGGGGATTGGGCGCTGAGGATTTGGCATGGGGAGCTGGAGATCACACGGCGCGCGGGTTGGGTGATGAGCTGCAGCAGCTGGCTTACCAGGTGGCGAGCGCGGCGACTGGCGGGACGCGGCGGGGACATGGGCACGGCATGACTTGCCCATTGGGCGCGGCGGGCGGCGAGCAGAGGCGCGAGTCGCCGGCGCGCGCGTGGCGTGCACGGACTGGGGAGGAGCGCGGCGTGCGGGCGCGGCCAGGCATTGGCTTGGCGCCTAGCACCGGTCAGGCATCGCCGACCATGTGGCCTGCAGCGACTGCGCGGCGGCGGAGGGTCGTGCGAAGAGAAAGGGTCGGGCGAACGACTGCGCGTCGGAGGGTCGGGCAAAGCGGCTGCGCGTCGGGCGAACGTAGGGTCGGGCGAGTGAAAGGGTCGGGCGAGCGTAGGGTTGGGCGAGCAAAGGGTCGGGCGAGCAAAGGGTCGGGCGAGGCGGAGAAGAAGGGTCTGCAGTGAAAATAGAAGAAAAGGCAGGGACTGGTTTGCAATTTCAAGTGTTTCTTAAATTTTTGTGTTGTAACTCAAAAATCCTTGAACATGAAAGTTGTTCAAAATGAAAAGTTACACAAGTTTTGTTTCAGGCCAAAGTTCATTTGAGTTCTAGTTTAGAAGTTATTTTAAAAACTCAAAAAGTACAATTCGGAGGGTACGTCATTTCCTGGGCAAAACTTTGCATTCTCTCCTAGGCTTCAACTAGACTTTTGTTTATCAAGTTCATAACGATGTGCCTATTCAATTTTGTAGCGATGGTAGCATCGATGTGAAAGTTATTTAATTTGTTTGATTAACGTACATGTACTTATGCACATATACCCAACTATTTTCAATCCCAAGCAAAATCAATTTATAATTCATTTCTTTTAAACTTTTCTTAGTTATTTATGCATCGTGTTAAGCTAATGAGGCTTATTTCGTAATTTAAACACCTGAGGTGTTACACCATTCCACTATCCCACCAGTCGGCAAAGCACTTGGCCAAGCCAAACCAGCTACTATCTCTTCCACAGACATACCTGAAAACATTGCCACAAGCAAGGCTGAGTATATTAATATTCAGCTAGACTTACCCGACTAGTGGCATCGAAATTCCGACTACTAATCATGCAAGGCTCTAAAGTTCTATGGTTTTCCTTTTGCTGGAAAGCAACAAAGAGTAGGTCCTTATTTCCATATTTTAGCTTTCAATATTCTAGTTCATTTAACCAGTCTAGATGAGCTTCTATTTCTAATCAAACATGATGGAAAATAATTAATCATCCAACAAGTTTCATCATATCCATAGTTCCTCTTGTTACTTTATGTGGCAGAAGTATTAAGCAGTCTCAATCACCACGAGAAACAGATGATTTAAATCGAATTTCTTAACCTTGGAAGGGAAACCTAAACACACGTCACGTGGTTACTCCAAGAATCACACGTGCAACTTTTCCCCTTTATCCCCGTTTTATGGATCAGGGCCACCGGCCTCGAGTACAAAGGTCCATGAACCATGGCGACGCCAGAACATGACCCTTCTTGCACTCATTATTGGGCCCATGGGACAGCGTCAAGACGGTGGCAACTGTCCATGCACTGGTTCAATCGAGTACTTAAGCTTACCAATTACCATATTCTCGGCATGTGGTTAGTACTTTCAAAAGCTTAACCATCACTACCACACACTGCGACCTTAGCATTTTCCACTACTTAGACGGGGCTTCAACCACGAGTACTTTACCACAGCCCCGCCTGCCAACTTTATAGTTGCAGTATGCGGTAAACATTCAACTCCTATAATTCTCTCGAGTAGCAGGAAACTATTAGACCTTTACCGTACCTATTAGCATAGCATCTAGTCGATCTCCTTGTTCTAGTAGTCATTACAAAGGTACCTAGGATCATGCAGCTAGAGTTCCAATCAACTCCTATGAACTTAAAATGCACAGGCAAAAACGAACATAAGTTGCATAATTTAAAAATTGGAATCATGCACCAGGGCTTGCCTTTTGGTGAAAAACTAGCCGGGGACTCCTCCGAACGTTGGTCCGGGTCTTCAACAACTGCGGTTGGATTACCCTGAGCTTCTTGCTGCTCACTCTCGGTCTCAGGCACCAGATTGTAGATCCCATCGGCGAGAGTAGTCGAGTCTATATGAATGCACATGTATGAGTGGTTTTACTGGTACAAGATTGCATTATAAAGTAGCCAAAACTTTAGTTAAGTAGTGGAGTACTTTATTTTCTTTTTCCTGGGCAGTCATTTATCGAGTACTTACGGTATTAACTGATTTCATTAACAGGGAGCATTGGATAAACCAAACTACTCCCAAGGGTAGTTTCTGGGTTACAGAACCACTCGTAAAAGCAGCTCCTGAGTTGGGATTTTTATGTAGAGTTTGTTACTTAAGTATAACCTCACTATAATAGATTTAGCCATTCTTATTCAACAGGTTACTCATGAAAAAGACTATTAAACAGTTATTTTTATGATTAAGATCTACTTGCACAGAACAACCATGCAAGAAATTGGTGTTCCACATTTTACTGAATAGATTTACTTGCATGAGTAGTTCACTTCATATTTTTGTAGAGTTATCTTGTGCAAGGAACAAAGGTTATCAGATCTAAAAGGGGTCTCGCTCATAACGAAAGCACTCAAACCACTAGTTGTGCTTGGGTTTAAAGCATGAAATTTCTATAACAGATTAAACTTTTAGTACTGAATCTCTTGGGACAAATAAAAGCCATTTAAACTTGATTTAAATCCACATCTAAAAACATGTGGAAATAGATCCAAAGTCCTGTTACAAAGTTGTAGGTCTGAACTTAAGGATCCCAGAACATCATAGCTTATATTTTTAGGATCTTTCTGTGAGTTGTTATGCATCTTCAAAGTTAGTAGATTGGTTTTCAAGTTCTTGTTCCAGGTTTAAAGATGAGTCCCTGAGATTTACAGAAAACTTCTCAGAAGATTGAAATCGACGCAGATGGGTCCTTAGTACAGTGAAAACGGCTACTTCCGGCCAAAATCCGGCGACTAGGGTTGCCGATAGTAAGGGGTGAAGGTGGGAGATGCAAGAGAGGGATAAACCGAACTTGTTTGAGGTCTTGGGTGGGGAAGGGATAGACCGAGGCGGCCTGCCGACGGTGGCACAGAGCCGGCGGCAGGGGCGGATGGCGGGGCGACAGTCTGGTGAGGGGAAACAGTGTGGGGAAGGGCTGTGCAGCTTTGGGGTGAGGTGGAGAAGGTGGGGGAAAGGTTGTTTTGGGCAATGCGGGGTTGGATTTGTGCGTTCACGCACGGGTGCTGGCTTGCGGGAGGTGGAGGTTGGGGGCGATGAATTGAGGTGCCTCGGGGTGGCTTTTATAGGCGCTGGGGGGGGGGGGGGGGGGACAATGGAGGGAGGGGCGCAGCCGGGACAAGGTCGCGTCAAGGGCGCGGCTCCGCCGGCACATCGGGGCTCGACCGTCGGGCATCGACAGCCGCGTGTCGCACACGGGCAGGCCGGGGCGGGATACGGGGAGTTGCAAATCGCCTGTAGCAGGATCGGTGGGTGGCTGGTCGGCCCGCCGGCGCAGGGATGCCCTGCCACGTGGTGGCGGCATACTGCCGACTGGGACAAAACAGGGGAGGGAAGAGAAAGGGGCCGGGATTCAAATTGAATTTTCTTAAAATTTCAAACATGAACTTGAAAAACTCTAAACACGAAAGTTGAAGGGATCTTGAAAATCTACAACTTTTGTTTTAGCCCAAAGTTCATTTAAGCTACGGTTTAAAAGTTAATTTGAAATTATGAAAGCAAGCATTTGAATGACACGTCATTTCATGTGAATTTTTGCACTGTTAGCCTTTGAGTTCAGCTATACTTTTGTTGTTCTTGTTATGCAAAACGTGCCATTAAAATTACAGGTTTAAAGGTGATCAATTTTGAAAGATACAAGGGTTTGATTGCACGGGTTCGATTGTTTAAGCATGAACACAAATTCATTTGCCTGCAAGGTGTATTTGATAGGTTTTTTCATACTTCTCTTGCTCATTTGTGACTGATTTCAAGGTTTTGATCTTTATTTACTCGTTTAGACATCTAGGGTGTCACAGCGAGAAATGTGAAAAAGCTTTCCACACTCTTCAGGAACACCTCACTACAGCGAGAAATGTTTATTGTGACGCATCCGGCACTCGTCTTGGTTGTGTGCTTATGCAAGACAATCGAGTCAATGCCTATGCTTCACGAGCTCTTCAACCTCATGAGCAAAATTATCCAACACATAATCTTGAGCTAGCAGCTATCATTCGTGCTCTAAAGATATGGAGACACTATCTTATGGGCACTCATTGCAATGTCTACATCGACCATAAAAGTCTCAAATATATCTTCACCCAAGCCGATCTGAATATGAGACAAAGAAGATGGTTGGAATTGATCAAATATTATGATCTTGAGGTGCACTATCACCCAGGAAAGGCTAATGTAGTCACAGGTGCGCTAAGCCGCAAGGCTCATTGCAATTTCTTGTCAGTAGAATCCTATAATGGAACGTTATATCATGAGATGAGGAAACTCAATTTGGAAATGATTCCCCAAAGCACTTTAAATCATATCTCTGTTGAACCAACCCTTCATGATCAAATCATGATGGCCCAATTACATGATGAAGCTGTTAAAATCATCAAGCAAAAACTCTCTTAAGGAGAGGAGAAATATAAATGTTTTCCAAAGAATCATGAGCTCCAGAAACAAATTCTTGACGAGGCACATCTTTCCAAGTTCTCTATTCACCCGGGTAGTAGCAAAATGTATCAAGATCTTAGGCAAAACTTTTGGTGGACTAGAATGAAAAGGGAAATTGCCAAGTATGTCTCGGAATGTGACACATGTCAGAGGGTTAAAGCTAGCCACTTGAAAGTAGCCGGTACACTTCAACCCTTGCTATACCATCATGGAAATGGGAAGACATAAGTATTGATTTCATTGTTGGATTCCCCAACACCTCCCACAAGCACGATTCCATATGGGTTATTGTAGATAGACTCACGAAAATGGCACATTTTATTCCAGTATACACTACCTTCACTGCCAAGAAATATGCCGAGATTTACATCGATCACATCGTTTGCTTACATGGAGTACCCAAGATGATTATTTCAGATCGTGGTGCTCAATTCGTAACACATTTTTGGGAACACTTACAAGCTTCTCTTGGCACCAAACTGATTCGAAGCATAGCTTACCATCCTCAAACTGATGGGCAAACTGAGAGAGTAAATCAAATACTTGAAGACATGCTTAGAGCTTGTGTCATCCATTATGACAAAAGTTGGGACAAATGCTTACCTCTAGCAGAGTTCTCATACAACAATAGCTATCAAGCAAGTTTGAAAATGGCACCGTTTGAGGCCTTGTATGGTCGAAGGTGTCAAACTCCTTTGAGTTGGTCCCAAATCGGAGAACGTAAAATATTTGGACCAGACTTGGTTATCGAGGCAAAGGAAAAAGTAAGAGTAATACAAGAGAATTTAAGAGTTGCATAGTCTAGGCAAAAGAGCTATTTTGATTAAAGGAAAAAGCCTTTGCAATTTGAAGTTGGTGATTATGTCTACCTTCAGGTTTCACCTACCAAGGGTGTGCAAAGGTTTGGAGTGAGAGGGAAGTTAGCTCCCTAATATGTTGGTCCTTATGATATCACTGAAATTTGCGGATCCGTGGCCTATAGTGTGCGACTACCCACTCAGCTTGCAGCCATCCATGATATCTTTCATGTCTCTCAACTCAAGAAGTGTATACGAGTTCCGACCGAAATTGTTGAACAAAAGGAAATATTGGTAGAACCGGACCTCCCTTATGTTGAATATCCTATCAAGGTTCTTGATCAAAAGGGAAAGGTGCACTAGAAGAAAAGTGGTTAAAATGTATAAAATCCAATGGAGCCATCATACCGAATAGGAAGCCACTTGGGAAACTGAAAGCTATTTAAACCAAAATTACAGCGGTTTTCTAACCTCACCCAAAGGTAGACGCACTTTCCACACTAGGCATACTTATCCGAATCTTGGGACGAGATTCTTTTTAAGAGGGGAAGGCTATAACACCCTAGGTGTTTAGAACCCTAAGCAAGAAAATCTAAACATAGCATCATGCATAATAATCCAGAATCATTGAAATAATACATTTAATTATGTGTGTGCATATGCATGTGTATGAATGTGAATGTGCATGTGTATGTATGTGTGTATGTGAGACTTTTTTCTTTTGTGTTTATAACCTTTTCATGCTACATATTTCATGACAAATGTAGTATAAAAATACACTCATATTTTAGTACCTTACAGAGTGTACTTCAATCACCATTTGCAAATTCAAAATTTAACACAAGAAATGACTAGTAATTCAAATCCTAGTAGCCTTGAATTTAAAATAACTTTTAAACCGTGGCTCAAATGAACTTTTAGCTAAAACAAAAGTTGTAGATTTTTAAATTCCCTACAACTTTTATGTTTAGAGTTTTTCAAATTTTTGCTTGCAATTTTGAGAAAATTTAATTTGAATCCCGGCTCTTCTCTCCCTCCCTCTTTCTTCTCTCCCCTCCTCTATCTCATCGAGGGGCAGCGGCCGCCGGCCACCTGGCTGATGATGCCTGCCGGCGAGCCACACCAAAGGACAGTGCCTCGACAGGCCCTGACCGGCCCGCGCCCCAATCGCTCTCCCCTGCCCTGAATCCACCCATGCCCGACGCGCACGCGCCACGCGGACGTCAATTCTTGGCGGCCGAGCCACGACGAGCGGGCGACGCCGCGACCTAGCCGCGACCTTGTCCCGGCTGCGTTGTTACGCGCCCAGCTCCACCTCCCCTTCCCTGTGCGCCTATAAATGGGCTGCACCGAGCCCCTGCTCACACGCGCCCGAGTGCCACCCCCACCGCGCCATTAGCGCCTCCACTCAACCTCACCGTCGAGCCCCACTTTCCGCTCCTCCTCTGCCCAAACCGAGGCTCTAAACGGGTCGCCCTCGACCTGCCGGTACTGCCCGACTTCCCCACGCCGCCCTCCCTCGCCGGACCACCGCCGCCCACCGCCTGCATCTTGTTGGAGCTTCTGCTCACCGCTGGCAGCATACAGGTTTCTCTCGACCTCCTCGTGCTCCCCCACCCCTTTCCCCTCACCGCCGACTAGTTCCCTCGCCGGATTTCGGCCGGGAACAACCCAGCCCCGCCCAGGGACTACATTGCAATCGCCAAGTTCTTTTTAGGGTTCTTTCTGCTAGATCCAGGGACCTATCTGCGAGAACCTGAGTACTTTTATTTTCAAGAGCCGTTACTTTTAAAATGAATCAAAAATCATAGAAAAATCAGAAAAATGCAAACTAAAATTTGTTGTGCCCCTCTTGATGAACCCGACTACTTTTGCACAAATGGATGACCAGTTACAAACTAAAACTTGATCTAAAATTAATCTATGCTTTTTAAGACTTGTGTAAAAATTTCAAGGCTAGAACATGTCTCTACGAGTTGTTTTTGTGGGATCTTGTTAGATGTGCTATTTTGCTAGAATTATTTGTTCATGTTGTTTTACTGATTTTTTAGGATTGAAACTTTTACAATAGAGTAACCTTGATGCATAAATTCTATGGAAAAAGTTTGGAACTTTTTACTTCTTTCTAATTTGCTCATATGTTTTTAGTTAAGAAAAACTACATTAAATCAAAGTAACTAGTTCTGGATCTTAGAAAAATATGAAATTTTAACCAGAGACTACCTTTGAGTAGATTCTCATGTTGGAAAAGTTTGAGACACAGAAACTTTGTGGAACTACCTGTAGAAATAAATCTTGATTAATGTATATGTATCTTGACTTATTTTCTATACCCTGTATCTTGCACACTAAAACCTAAAAAATTTGCAGTAGACTCACCATAAGTTTAGGAGTACTCAGTAAAATGTTGAGCATCAGTTCTTGCATGGTTTGTTCTGTATAAATAGATCTTGATCCTAGCCGTAGCTGTTTAATGTATTTTCATGGTTAATCTGCTGAATGAAAATGGCTGAAAATTTTATAGTGAGTTTGTACTTAAGTAGTGTGCTCTGCATAAAAATCTCAACACCAGAAACTATCTCTACAAGTTCTTTTATTTTAATCCATGCTTACTTTTGAAAAATGGTCGTTTATGAAATGATAAAACCACTGAATTACTTAATGAAGTTAATTAATCAAGATACTACTCGATAAATGACTGCCCAAGGAAAACAAAACGAAGTGCTTTACATCTTAACTTGAGTTTTATTGAATTACAACTTTATAGTGAAATAGTTATTTATCTTGTACCATTAAAACAACTCATACATATGCATTCATATAGAATCGACGACTCTCGCCGACGGAACCTATGAGCTGGTGACGGAGCCCGAGAGTGAGCAACGCGAAACTCAAGTTAATCTAACTGAAGTTGCTGAAGACCCGAACCAAAGTTCGGAAGAGCCCAAAGCTAGCTTTGCTCGGGAAGGCAAGCCCCGGAGCATAACCCCTACTTTTAAACTTATGCAACTTTTAGTTATATATGGTATTGTGCATTAAGTTTGTAGGAGTTGATTGAAACCCTAGTTGCATAATCCTAATACCTATGATATGAACACTAGTTTGTGTCGGTTGCAATATTGCCATGCTAATAGGACTCCGGTAAAAGTCGAGTGATTTCCTGTCACCCACGAGATATAGGAGTTGCTTGTTTTACTTATGTTGGAATCATAAGGTCGACGGACGGGGCTATGTTACGATATTCCTGTTGATGATTGAGGACCCATTTATTTAGCAAAAATGCTAAGGTCGCGGTGTGTGGTAGTGGTGGTTAAGTTTTTGAACATACTAACCACATGCTGAGAATATGGTAATCGGTAAGCTTAAGTACCTGATCGGACCAGCAAGTGGACTTTATCCTCACCCTCTTGAATTCGTTCCCATGGGCACATGGTGAGTGCAAGAGCAGCCACGGCCCAGCTTCGTTCCGTGGTTCATGGACCTCTGTACTCGAGGGGGGTGGCCCTGATCCATAACCCAGGAAGAAAAGGGGAAAAGTTGCACGTGTGACTCTATGAGTAACCACGTGATGTGTGTTTAGGTTTCCCCTTGCAAGGTTAAGAAATTCGATTCGAATCGTCTGTTTCTCGTAGCCATTGAGACTGCTTAACCCTTTTACCACATAGAGTAAGAAGAGGAACAATGATGATGATTAATCTGGTTGGATGCTTAGTTAATTATTTTCCACCATGCGTGATTTGGATAGTTGCTTACCTACAATGGTTAATCAACTAGAACTTGATGCTAAAACATGAAAGCAAGGACTCACTCTTAGATGCTTTTTGGCAAAAACAAGCCTCAGCCAAAAGCCTTGCATGTTTAGGAGTCGGCTAAGTATATACCACTAGTCGGGTAAGCCTTGCTGAGTATTAGTATACTCAGCCTTGCTTGTGGCTTTGTATTCAGGTGAGACCTTTGAGGACATGGTTGCTAGTTTGACTTGGCCATATATTCTTCCTTCTGGTTGGTCGGTGGAATGGGATACGTCCCCGGCCAACGATGATAATGCTGAATGATGTCATGTACGGGCTTCATCATGATATCTTGTATCGTTGTTAGAACTATCGTTTATTTTCTACTACACTATTAGACTCTGAAAGTACTTTTTTATGCATGAATTCAAACTTGGTTTGTAATAATAATTCATGTTGAACTCTATGATGTAAAATTTGTGGATTGTTGTTATCTTTGGGCTCACCTTCGTGTGGGTTGTATGTATGCATTGTTTCGATCAAAATTCCAATGGTTGCATCGGGATGTTACCCGACAGACTGTCATTTTACTCCGTTTTAAGTGCATGTTCATCTGGATTGCCTCTATGGTGATGGTTATTGCACTTAAGCCGGATTATTCGGGCGGTTCTGCAACAAAAACTATCCAAGAGTGCTATTTTGGACGGCGAGTCAGCAAAGAAGGACTCGGCCGCTGAGTCACAGCTGCAGCCTGACCATGGGACGAAGGACATCCTCCTCAGGGAGAACGACCCCAACTAGACGGCCCTGATTGGCACAGGCTATCAGACCCGGGGCCACGGGACTGCGCACATGGTGTATATCTTACAGGATAAGGGGTGGGACATGGCCCATGCCCTACACCAACTGTAACTACTCGTACTGTAGTAGAACTACTCGAGTAGTAGAACTAGCCAGGATAGAAGGAAACTACTCCAGTGGTATTCGGGTAGGACTCCTAAGCTCGTATCTGGCTAGAATTTCCATGTAACCCTGTCCCCCAGACTATATAAGGGCGGGTAGGGACCCTCCTAGAACAGGAGCATGAGGGAAAAGTCGTGCCTCATGCAGGAGATCACCCCAATCAACACCTAAGGCAATACAAACCACACAGGACGTAGGGTATTATGCTCTCGATGGACCGAAACTGTCTAAACGTTGTGTTCCTTGCACCTTCGAGTTCCTGATCTCGGCGACACCATACCTACAAACTCACCACCTCGGGGGTATCCCTCGGTGGGCGTGGCATTAAAACACCAACAACTAGCGCACCAGGTAGGGGTGTTCATTGAGCATCCACCGGAGAACTCAATGGCATCATTCAATTTCACCAGCACTGTGCTCTATGTGGCACGACATTCACCTTCGGCTCGTGGTTCTGCATCACCAACGGTCGTGGTGGTTTCAACAACTACCTCGCGACACTAGGGAGCCGACGAGCATCTGCTCCAGCATCCTGCCTCGACATCGACGACCTCGCCGATGATCTCGGCGAAATTTGACTTTCCGATCTAATCAAAAACTGTAAGGATGAGTCTGGATCCAACCTGGCTCCTACTCGTGATCGGTTCGACTCCAGCTCGCGCTACAACGTTGATGTGCCACTGTCAACTAACTACCCGATTTTACTCCAGCTCGCGCCACAATGGCGATGACTACCACTAATCACTACTGCAAGTCCATACCGGCTACTTCCTCTCCATTCAAGCGTCGGCCCAAGACGGCCACTACGGCTGGGGACGGAACGCGCGTGCGGACTCTACACGAGGAGTCGCTTCGTCGACTTCCACCTGATGGCTTCTGGTCAGGAAGCGTACGTCGCCGTCTACCATGACAACTCGGCACGACCCCAGCTTGTGTCGCAGTCTACCACGGCAACTCGGCATGGCTCCTGCTTGCGCCAACGACTACTTCGACCACACATCTCGATTAGAAAACTAGTCAGGAGTGAGCTTCACACCGTCAACAACTAGTCGGAATCGACTCCGACTAGTCCGCTTCATCAACAAACCATCACGGCTCCATCAATGACCGCTGCGGCTTCATCGACAATCGTCCACGAATCAAGCTAAGTCACTTATACCTTTTTGCGCAAGCGCATTTTTGTCACCAGGACATGTCATGCCTGTTCCAGATTGCCTGCACGGTCCGCCCTGGAACACGGGCAGTCGGGTTACACCCTATAAGTGCACTCCACGAGTGTTCTTTTTTTTACTCGCAACGCCGACTGCTCTGGTTTACTCTTAACGGTTGCTACAACACCCGGGTAGGACACGCTTTAGTCCGTGAAACCTCGACTCTTCTGTACGCCTATGTTTCTACGCGTGCATGCAGCCACGCTCTCTGTGCTATGGTCTACGGCTATCAAGGATCAGGCGCCTAAACGTAATAGGCTACCTTCCCGGGGAAATTATGTGACCCAGCAAGAGCAAAACGTGAAAACTTTTACATGCATTTTAGAATGATGGGATTTGCTCCCAACGCGATATCATGTATATCAGTTACAACATACTTTGATGTTTACCTTGCAGGGGACATGACCTGGACCATGCCGCTGGGCGAGTCGGATTCAGTTCTGACTAGTTGGCTTCATCAACAATTGCCAACGACTACTTCGACTTCGTGAGAACGCTCGGCTACACGTCCCCGACTACAACGACTACTCGGCAAAAGTTCAGCTTCCGTCGCCTACTACGTCGACTACTCAGAGTGACTCCTGCTCGCGCTGTCGGCACACTAATCACTTGACTGCATTAGTCGGATTCGATTCCGACTAGTTGGGTTCGTCAACAACCGTCGGCGACTACTCAACTTCGTGAAGAATGCTTGGCGACACGCTGGTGACTACTTTGACTACTCGTCTCGCCTACAAAACTAGTCGAAATCAACTCCGACTAGTCGGCTTCATCGACAGTTCAAGATCCAGCGGCAACTTGGCCAATGCCTAGGCTCAGGGGCTGGTTCCACTGACTACTAGGTGTATCTCGTACGACTCATCTAGCTCCCATGCTCGGTTGCTGGATACGACACGACACTCAAGTAAAAGGGTTTGATTTGAGTGGTAATTTAGGGCACTTTTTGGAGAAGTTATTTGTTTAACTATTTTTTAGGGAATTCATCCTGAAAAAAGCGGTTTTTGAATTTCTGAACCAATTTGCCCATCTTAACCATCAAATCTTTACCGTCACATATTGCATGCCATGATTCTTTGGATCCTTTATTCCTAACAACTCGGGATTTATTCAAGGCTCGGCGGCTACAGGGACACATGTCATCAGCGACTTATTTTTCAAATCTTTTGGAAGATAAGGATAGAAGAAATAAGATTAATTTGACCCTCAGCTTGATTCTTCGAGTCAATCTAAGGCTCGGGGGCTACTCCATATGGAGTGCAAGTTCAATCGCAACTACTCGGGGCATGAGCATCTCACAGCCTCGATGCAGCCAGGGAAGTACTCGGAAGACACTTTCAAGATGGAGTTCGGGAGAACTCGAAGACGCCTTCAGAAGTACTCGGAAGCCTGCAGTACTCGACTATGAAGAGCTCAAGGGCTTGTCAGACCCAGGGCCACGAGACTGCGCACATGGCGTACATCTTACAGGATAAGGGGTAGGACATGGCCAACGCCCGACACCAACTGTAACTACTCGTACTGTAGTAGAACTAGTCGGAATAGAAGGAAACTACCCGTGTGGTACTCGGGTAGGCCTTCTAAGCTCGTATCTAGCTAGAATTTCCATGTAACCCTGTCCTCCCAGACTATATAAGGGCGGGCTGGGACCCTCCTAGAATAGGAGCATAAGGGACAACTCGTGCCTCATGCACGAGATCACCCCGATCAACACCTAAGGCAATACAAACCACACAGGATGTAGGGTATTACGCTCTCGGCGGCCCGAACCTATCTAAACTTTAAGTTCCTTGTACCTTCGAGTTCCTTATCTCGGCGACACCCTACCTACAAACTCACCACCTCGGGGGTATCCCTCAGCGGGCGTGGCGGTTAAACACCGACACAGGCCTCAACCAAGCATAGGAAGACAAACTCACCTCCTTGGATGGAAGCCCTCTGTGCGAATTGGGACATCTTCGCATGGAAGCCCTCTGACATGCCAGGCGTTCCAAGGGAGGAGGCTGAGCACTCCTTGGATCTCGATGAAAAGGCTCGAGCCGTCAAGCAACAGCTCCGTTGCTTCGCTTAGGATCGGAAGGAGGCTATTAGAGTAGAAGTTACTCGGCTCGTGGCCACAGGATTTATTAGAGAAGTCACACACCCAGAATGGCTGGCAAACCCAGTCCTTGTAAAAATGAAAAACTTTGAATGGAGAATGTGTGTCGACTACACTGATCTCAACAAGCATTGCCCCTAAGGACCCCTTTCCTCTTCTGTGAATCGACCAGGTCGTTGACTCCACGGCCGGGTGTGTCCTCCTCTCTATTCTTGACTGCTACTCCGGGTATCACCAGATCGCCCTCAAGGAGTCGAATCAAGAGAAGACTTCCTTCATCACCCCCTTCGAGGCGTACTGCTACAACACCATGACATTCGGACTCAAGAACGCAGGTGCTACCTACCATCCAGAGATGCCTCCAGGGGCAGATCGGGCGCAACGCCGAGGCCTATGTTGACAACGTAGTGGTAAAAACAAGGTCCGGTAACTAGTTCATTGCCAACCTAGCTGAAACATTTGAAAATCTCCAAAAATTCAAATGGAAGCTATTCTTTGGTGTCTTTGGTGTTCCCTCGGGGAGGCTCCTCAGCTTCATTGTCAGCAATCGAGGCATCGAGGCCAACCCCACCAAGGTCAACGCCAGCAGAAACATGAAGCCTTCTCAGTGCAAGAAGGATCTGATGAAGCTGACAGGGTGCATGGCGGCCCTCAGCCAATTCATCAGCAGACTCGAAGACAAAGTCTAGCACTTTTCAAGCTTCTATGAAAGGCCAACAAGTTCTTGCGGAACGAGGACACCTCCAAGGTGTTCCTCAACCTGAACGAGTTCCTATACGCGCCACCGATGCTGACGGCCCAGGACCCAAGCAAAGTTTTCCTTGTCTACATTGCGGCTACCAGTAATGACCCAACCCAGGAAAACGGCTCATGCCTACTCTGCACGTTGAGTGGACCACACCTGTACAGCGACCTGCTTACGCTTTCGTCCTCGCTTAATGTAAAAGGGTTAACCCATGCTTGCAATGTTTCCTACAGTTGGCTATTTAAGTTAGCTCATCCCACTATCAACTTTCCATTTAGGACTATTCCTGAGCTACCATGCCTCATTCATGGTACTTCAATTGTGGCCCAACTGGCCCAAGGGCTGGATGTTACATTCACCCAGCCTTAAGGACTCGACGTCCTTGTCGAGAGCTTAGCTAACTCACCCGTACAAGACACAGGTTCAGGATTGACTTTCCTGGCCACGTCAGCACGTCCAGTGCCGGCGCATGTGCCATACCATGTACACACTGGGCCCACGCATCATGCGCACCATGCCCGCGCATATGCGCTCGTACGCGCCCGTGGCACAATGAAAGTTGTCTATGAAACCAAATGTAACGACCCAACCCAGGAAAACGGCTCATGCCCACTCTGCACGCTGAGTGGACCACACCTACATTGCAACCTTCTTACGCTTTCGTCCTCGCTTCGCGTAAGAGGGTTAATCCAAGGTTGCAATGCTTCTGAGAGCTGGCTATTTAAGTTTGCTCATCCCACTCTTAACTTTCCTTTTGGGACTATTCTTGAGCTACCATGCCTCATGCATGGTACTCCAATTGTGGCTCAACTGGCCCATGGGATGGATGTTACATTCACCCACCCTTAAGGACTCAACATCCTCGTCGAGAGCTGAGCTAACTCACCCATACAGGACACAGGTTCAGGATCGACTTTCCTGGCCACGTACGTACGTCCAGCGCCGGCGCATGTGCCATACCGTGTCAACACTGGGCCCACGCGTCATGCGGACCATGCCCGCGCATTTGCGCCCGTACGCACCCATGAAATAGCAAAAGTTGGCTTTAATTACCAAATCTAACAACCCAACCCAGGAAAACAGCTCATGCCCACTCTGCACACTGAGTGGACCACACCTACACTGCAACCTGCTTACGCTTTCTTCTTCGCTTCGCGTAAGAGGGTTAACCCAAGGTTGCAATGCTTTCTAGAGTTGGATATTTAAGTTAGGTCATCCCACTCTCAACTTTCCATTTGGGATGATCCTTGAGCTACCATGCCTCATGCATGGTACTCCAATTGTGGCCCAACTGGCCCATGGGCTGGATGTTACATCTACCCACCCTTAAGGACTCGACATCATCGTTGAGAGTTGAGCTAACTCACCCGAATAGGACAAAGGTTCAGGATTGACTTTCCTGGCCACGTCCGTACATCCAGTGCCGGTGCATGTGCCATACCGTGTCCACAGTAGGCCCACGCATCACGCGCACAATGCTCGTGCATTTGCGCCTGTACGCGCCCGTGAAACAGCAAAAGTTGGCTCTAATTACAAAATCTAACAACCCAATGCAGGAAAATGCTCATGCCCACTCTGCACGCTGAGTGGACCACACCTACACTGCAACCTGCTTACGCTTTCTTCCTCGCTTCGCGTAAGAGGGTTAACCCAAGGATTTGATGCTTCCTAGAGTTGGCTATTTAAGTTAGCTCATCCCACTCTCAACTTTCCTTTTGGAACTATTCTTGAGCTACCATGCCTCTTGCATCGTACTCCAATTGTGGCCCAACTGGCCCATGGGCTGGAAGTTACATCCACCCACCCTTAAGGACTCAACGTCCTCGTCGAGAGCTGAGCTAACTCACCCGAACAGGACACGGGTTCAGGATTGACTTTCCTAGCCACTCCGTACGTCCAGTGCTGGCGCATGTGCGATACCGTGTCCACACTAGACCAACGCGTCAGGTGCACCATGCCCGCGCCTCTGAAACCGTACGTGCCCGTGACACAGCGAAAGTTGGCTCTAATCACCAAATGTAACGACCCAACCCAGGAAAATGGCACATGCCCATTCTGCACGCTAAGTGGACCACACCTACACTGCAACCTGCTTACGCTTTCATCCACCCTTTGCGTAAAAGGGTTAACCCATGGTTGCAATGTTCCAAGAGTTGGCTATTTAAGTTAGCTCATCCCACTCTCAACTTTCCATTTGGGACTATTCTTGTGCTACCATGCCACAAGCATGGTACTCCAATTGCGGCCCAACTGGCCCATGGGCTGGATGTTACATCCACCCACCCTTAAGGACTCGACGTCCTCGTCGTGAGCTGATCTAACTCACCCGTATAGGACACAGGTTCAGGATCGACTTTCCTAGCCACGTCCGTGCGCCCAGTGCTGGCGCATGTGCCATACTGTGTCCACACTGGGCCCATGCATCATCCGCACCATGCCCGCGCATATGCGCCCGTACGCGCCCGTGACACAACGAATGTTGTATGAAACCAAATGTAACGACCCAACCCAGCAAAATGGCTCATGCCCACTCTGCACGCTGAGTGGACCACACCTACATCGCAACCTTCTTACGCTTTCGTCCTCGCTTCGCGTAAGAGGGTTAACCCATGGTTGCAATGCTTCCTAGAGCTAGCTATTTAAGTTAGCTCATCCCACTCTTCACTTTCCTTTTGGAACTATTCTTGAGCTTCCATGCCTGATACATCATACTCCAATTGTGGCCCAACTGGCCCAAGGGCTGGATGTTACATCCACCCACCCTTAAGATCTCAACATCATCGTTGAGAGCTGAGCTGACTCACCCGTACAGGACACAGGTTCAGGATTGACTTTCCTAGCCACGTCCGTATGTCCAGTGCCGGCGCATGTGCCATACCGTGTCTACACTAGGCCCACGCATCACGCGCACCATGGCCGCGCATTTGCGCCTGTACACGCCCGTGAAATTGCAAAAGTTGGCTCTAATTACCAAATCTAACAACCCAACACAGGAAAACAGCTCATGCCCACTCTGCACGCTGAGTGGACCACACCTACACTGCAACCTGCTTACGCTTTCTTCCTCGCTTCGCGTAAGAGGGTTAACCCAAGGATTCGATGCTTCCTAGAGTTGGCTATTTAAGTTAGCTCATCCCACTCTCAACTTTCCATTTGGGACTATTCTTGAGCTACCATGCCTCATGCATGGTACTCCAATTGTGGCCCAACTGGCCCATGGGCTGGATGTTACATCCACCCACCCTTAAGGACTCAACATCATCGTTGAGAGCTGAGCTAACTCACCCGTATAGGACACAGGTTCAGGATTATCTTTCCTGGCCACGTCCGTACGTCCAGTGCCGGCACATGTGCCATACCGTGTCCACACTAGGCCCACGCATCATGCGCACCATGCCCGCGCATTTGCGCCCGTACGCACCCATGAAATAGCAAAAGTTTGCTCTAATTACCAAATCTAACAACCCAACCTTGGAAAACAGCTCATGCCCACTCTGCACGCTGAGTGGACCACACCTACACCACAACCTGCTTACGCTTTCTTCCTCGCTTCGCGTAAGAGGGTTAACCCAAGGCTGCAATGCTTCCTAGAGTTGGCTATATAAGTTAGCTCATCCCACTCTCAACTTTTCTTTTGGGACTATTCTTGAGCTACCATGCCTCATGCATCGTACTCCAATTGTGGCCCAACTGGCCCATGGGCTGGAAGTTACATCCACCCACCCTTAAGGACTCAACGTCCTCGTCGAGAGCTGAGCTAACTCACCTATACAGGACACGGGTTCTGTGCCAGAACCACCTGAATTAATCCGGCTCAAGGTTCTCCAAAAAGAGGTTGCATATTTGGAAGGTTCTGAATCAGAGGAAGAAGAAGAAATCGGCCTAGCAGAATGGGTCAAAGGGAAAACGCCGATATCGTGCCCTTTCGGCAAGAAAGAACTAGAGGCGTTCGGTTTTGACACGTCAAAGGCCGATAAAATCTTCGCTTACTTCTCCAAGAGGGGCAGATCAAGCTCTCACCTTACCACTCCATCCCCTCGGCCGATCAGCTCAAAAAGATGAAGTATTGCAAATGGCACAATGCTACATCTCATGACACAAATGAGTGCAAGATCTTCCGTCAGCAGATATAGTCGACCATTGAGCAAGGCAGCATCAAGTTCGAAGTCCCGGCGAAGCCGGTAAAGCCGATGAAGATTGATCAGCATCCTTTCCCTGCTAACATGGTTGACACGGGAAGAAACTCACTTCAAACCAAGGTGCTGACGTCAGAATCGGCTAGAAGAAGCGGCGCCGTGGATCCCAGAAAGCAGGTCATGGTGGACGATGTCAAAGGGAAAAGACGGGTTGAAGACGAGGGCGAAGGATCAGAACGATCGCATAGACCCGTCACTTCCCAATTCTTACTCAGCAAATATCAGCGGCAGCAGGAAATGTCGAGACACCACGATGAGATGATACACCGACACGAAGATCATTGGCGATGTCCGTTCTTCATCCATTGCTGGGAAAATGACCTCAGATTGCCATCAACCGATAATTGCCCTGAGTGCAGCGGATCAAGTCGCAACGATCGCCCGCTCAAAAGATCGCGTTCCAGAGACAGAGGATCGGAGCCAATCAGCAGAAACTGGCGCGAACAAGAAGGTCGGCGCCTTTCAGTGCATGATCGGCTGGGGGGCAGAGTTGACCGGTATCATTGGTCGAAGGGCAGGATCAACCAGCAGAAGCGACTGGGGGCAGAACCATTGTACACGATCGGCTAGAAGAAATGGCTGGTGCTAGGGTGTCAGATGAGAACCCCATAGGAGGGGAACCAGACTGGGAGCATGCCAAACCGCCGGCCAAACCAGTAAACCCCAGGTGGTGCCCTGATGGTCTGTCTAAATCTCAAAAACGAAGGATCCAACATCTGCGCCAATGGGAACAACAAGAGGAAGAGCAGAGGCAGGTGCTGGATAAGAAAAACGACAGGTCTCGCATCTGGCGCCCCAAGAGAAACAACAATAAGGAGGGCGACAATCAAGAATCGGCAGCTGATGTCGACATGGTGTTCATATTGCCGATGGAGTTCATGGCGCCCGCCGATCGAGATAAAGCGACAAGGATGGAGGAGCAGATGGCGCAGTTGGTTTTGGAACCGATGACAGCCACTTTTGAGAAACCAGAAGACGAAAAACGACAACATCTCAAGGCTCTATTTCTCAAAGGACACATTAACGGATGACCCGTTACCAGGCTACTAGTGGACGGAGGCGCTGCAGTCAATATCATGCCATATGCCCTGTTCCGGAAGTTAGGCAAAAGCAATGAAGACCTGACCAAGACGGACATGATGCTCAAAGACTTCGAAGGCAACGTATCTCCCGCCCGCGGAGCGCTCTGCGTCGACCTCACCATCGGCAGTAAGACCCTTCCCACTACCTTCTTTATTATTAATGGTAAGGGGTCCTACAACATGTTGCTCGGTCGTGATTGGATACCCGCGAACTGTTGCGTCCCATCTACAATGCACCAATGCCTCGTATAGTGGGTCGGCGACAGTACAGAGATAGTCACCGCCGATTCCACCTACAGTGTTGCGGCGGCCGACACGCAACAGTGGAGCTGTGAACACGTCAAGTGTATATTTGGTAGAACTTGGGACACTGATTTCCTGAAAGTGTCCGATTTTGGTCTACAGCCGATCCAAGCAGTCGGCTCTGAAGATTCAGATTAGATGGATCAGTTCGTCCGAGAAGACGGGAAGCTTGGGCATGGATTTACGTCGGCCGATTCATTGGAGATGGTGGATTTAGGAGATGGTAGCAAGCCAAGGCCGACGTATATTAGTGCTAGTTTAGATCCCGATTACAAATGTGGATTGATAAGTTTGTTAAAAGAATTCAAAGATTGCTTCGCTTGGGAATACCATGAGATGCCTGGCCTAGACCGGTCCATTGTCGAACACCGGTTGCCTATAAAATCAGGATATCGGCCATATCAGCAGCCTGCACGACAATGCAACCCTAAAATTCTACCTGATATAAAGGCTGAGATCACAAGATTGATTGAAGCTAGATTTATTCGGCAGTGCCGTTACGCCGAATGGATTTCTAATATTGTACCCGTATATAAGAAAAACGGAAAGTGGCGCGTATGCATCGACTTCAGGAACCTAAATCAGGCTACACCGATGGACGGGTATCCGATGCCGACAGCCGATGTTTTGATAGATGCTGCCGTAGGGCATAAAGTCATCAGTTTCATGGATGGTAATGCTGAATACAATAAAATATTAATGGCCGAAGAAGATATTTCGAAGACGGCTTTCAGGTGTCCGGGCCACCTCGGTCTATTCGAGTGGGTTGTAATGACCTTTGGGTTAAATAACGCCGGCGTTACATACCAGCGGGCTATGAATTATATCTTTCACAAGCTCATTGGTGTATCGGTGGAAATCTACATCGACGATGTTGTGGACAAGTCGAAAGGTCATCAGGAACATCTGGCCGATTTACAAGAGGTATTGGAGTGCACAAGGAAGCATGGGTTGAAAATGAACCCGAACAAGTGTGCATTCGGCGTGTCGGCTGGGCAATTCTTAGGATTCATGGTCCATGAGCGTGGGATAGAGGTTAACCGGAAGACCATAGCTGCCATCATAGCTGCAGTCCCTAATCGGCAAGGTCAACATTATCAGAAGATTCATATCCAACTTGTCCGAGCGCATTCAAGCTTTCACTCCATTGTTGAAATTGAAGCCCGATCAAGAATTCATGTGGGGAGAAGAACTGTGACAACCCTGGTAATTAAAATTCCAAAATCAATGTCATTAGCCTAACTCTATGTTAAACCAACTAATGAGAGGGTGGAAAGAATTAAAACGGGTTCAGTTGGAATTCAAATTTAATTTGGGCACATTTGGACACATTTGAAACTTTTAAATTAACTTTGAAACCCTAAGCCAAATGAAATTTTGCCTGAAATCAAAGTTGTAGAACTTTTTATTTTGAGCAACTTTCGTGTTCAAAAGTTTTTGAAATTCAAATCAGAAAGAGGAGAAAACGCCCTGTTTGCACCCAGCCCCCTGAACTTTTTCGAATTTTTGCATTTCAGTCCCTCGCGTCTCCCTCCCTCCCCTGCCGCGCCGCGCGCGCTCGCCCGCCCGCCGCGCGCCAGGTGGCCGGCGTCGCCTGACCGGCGCGAAGCGCCAGGCCAGTGGCCGCCGCACCACCCCGCCACGGCCGGCTTTGCGCCGCCCCGACGCCGCGCCGCCCAGTCCCCGCCCGCGCGTGCTGCCGCGCCCAGGCCACCGCCCGCTCGCCCAGTGGCCGCGCTCCGCCATGCCGCCCCGGCCCCCGCGCCCCACCAGTCGTCGCGCCCGCCCTCCGCCCGAGCCGCTGCCGCTGCTGCCTCCCCACTCCGCGCCCGGCACTATCTCACCGCGCTCACGCCGTATCTCGGCTGCCCAGTCGCCGCGCCCGCGTGCCGCACGACGCGCCGGCGTTCTGCCGCCGCCCGCCGCGGCCAGTGCACGCCGTGCCGTGCCTCCGCCCCGCACGCTAACCAGGCCCCCTCCTGTCCCTATAAAAGCGCCACCCCGGCCACGCGCGCGAGCCCCCGGCCACCAGAACGCCTCGCCGTCGCCATTGCCGCCGCTGAGCGCCACCCGCCCGTGGACAGCCCACTGCCGCCGCCCACTGCCCAAGCTGAGCACCCAGCCACCACTACATCACCTCACCGCAGCTCGCCGACCCACCCAGCACCACCCAGAGCCACCGGAGCGCCGCCGCCCGCGCTGCCGTCGCCGCCGCCGCCCCTGCTCGTCGTGGACAGCACGACCCCGACCCCCTCCGTCTAAGCCAAGCCCCGGAGTAGCTTCCCCACGCGTCACTGAAGCTCACCAACCGGACCACGCCGCCCCAAGCCCGCCGGAGCACCGCCGTCGACGCGAGCCGCGCCGCCGCCGCCTCTGCCCCAACGCCGGCGAGCACTTCCCGGCCGTCCCCCACCTGAACAACACCCCCACAAGGTAGCCCTCGCACCCCTGAACCTTCCCCGACCCTCGCCCCTCGCCGCCGGCGAGCCCCCTCGCCGGAATTTCGGCCGGCCGCCGTACCCGAGCCGCCGAGGACCCAATTGCAAGGATTTAAATCTTTGGAAGGGTCTGAGCGCAAGATTCAAGGACCTAGTTGTAAAAGAAAATTTCAAACCTAGATTCAAATTCAGTGAACTTGTAAAATTCGTATAAAATCGCAGAAAATTCAGAAAAATGCAAACTCAACTGTTCTGGAATCCTCAGAACAAACTCTACCACTTTTGTTACAAAAATTTTCTCAGAAGCTCAAAATATTTTGCTCTACATTAAATAGAAGCTTTAATGGACATATTTTATACCCACTGTTCTAGAGCAATGCTGACCCTGAATTTTGGGCAGTGAATTAGTTGCTGGATGATTAGGACTGTGTAAAAAGATCAGGCCCGAATTCCATCTCTAGATTTACTGTTTGTTAAACTTAGTTTTATATCATGTGTAAGAAGAATGTTTTATCCCTGCAGTTAGATGGTGAGTCAACCATTGAAATTTTTCCTATGCTAATGTATTGGTAACTAGAAGCCAGAGAAAAATTAGGAGACTTTTTATCTCACAGTAACCTATTTATTTGATTTATGTGCTACTAACATACATTAAATCAAGAAAATAGTTTCTTAGCTTGGAAAATCCCCAAATTATTACTGGGAGTTACACTGTGGTAGAGGTTGCTGTGCAAAAAGTTTCATGGACAAAAACCCTGCGTAGGGTCCTGTAAAAATGAATCTTTAAAAAGCCTAGGTGTAGAATGTCATATTTTCTATGCTCTAAATACTGCATGATAAATCCTACAAAAATTACAGTAGCTTCTGCATGCTCAAGTGAGAGCTCTGTAAAAATCTTGGCCACCATTGTTGCACCAATTGATCTGTACAAAAAGAACAAGTATCTAACAGCAACAATGAAATATATTTTTCAGAATTAATCTGTTACATAAAATTTGCTGAAAATTTTACAGTAAGCACACCTTTCCTTGATGTGCCTAAATCCAAAATTTCATGACCAGAAACTATCCCTTGTAGTAATGACTCTCAAATCGTAATCAAGTGCTAGTTCCACGACTTAAACTTGTGCACTCATGTAGAATCGACGACTCTCGCCGACGGAACCTACGAGCTGGTGCCCGCGTCCGAGAGTGAGCAGCGTGAAGCTCAAGCAAATCTAACTGAAGCTTTTGAAGACCCGAGCCCAAGTTCGGAAGATCCCCAGGCGAACTGCGAAGGCAAGCCCCGGAGCATAACCCATTCTTTCCGAAATTATGCAACTCATTACTCTTGCTTGTGCATTAAGTTTATAGGAGTTGGGTGGAAACTTAATTGCATGATGTCAGGAACCCTTGCGTGAAATCTAGATGTAAGGTTCGATAGACTGCTGTGCTAATAGGACACCGGTAAAAGTCGAGTGATTTCCTGTCACTCGCGAGAAAATAGGAGTTGAATGGCTACTACACGCTGCAATCATAAGGACACGGACGGGTTATGTAACGATGGTTACGATTGAGGCCCGTCTGTCTAGTGAAAAATGCTAAGGCCGCAGGGTGTGGTAGTGATGGTTAAGTCTTTGAACGTACTAAACACATGCCGAGATTATGGGAATCGGTAAGCTTAAGTACCTGATTGGCCCGGCAAGGGGACGGCATCCTACCCTTTGAACTTCGGTCCCATGTGCATATGGCGAGTGCAGAGAGTGGTCACGACCCGGCGCCGAACCGTGGCGCGGAGCTCTTGTACTCTCGGAGGGTAGCCCCGATCCACGACCCGGAAAGAAAGGGGAAAAGTTGCACGTGTGACTCTAGGGAGTAACCACGTGACGTGTGTTTGGGTTTCCCTTGCAAGGTTAAGAAATTCGATTCGAATCGTCCGTTTCTCACGGCTATTGAGACTGCTTAACCATTTTTACCCACAGAGTAAGAAGAGGAACAATGATGATGAATGAACTGGTTGGATGGAAAATTTAATGCTTCACCATGTATGCTTTAGATAGCTGCTTACCTAGACTGGCTAACGAAACTAGAATCTTGAGCTAAAAAGTTGAAAGTAAGGACCCACTTGTAGATGCTTTTCGGCAAAACAAACCCCTGAGCCAAAAAGCCTGGCATGTCTAGAGTCGGTGGAGTAGATTCCACTACTCGGGTAAGTCTTGCTGAGTATTAGTATACTCAGTCTTGCTTGTGACTCGATTTCAGGTGAGCCCTTCGAAGACATGATTGCTAGCCTGACTTGGCCCTGCTCTCTTCCCCCTGGTTGGTCGGTGGAATGGGATGCGCCCCCGTCCAACGGAGATAAGGCCGAGTGATGTCTCGTACGGGCTTCATCGAGACATCCTGTATCGTCGAGTAGTTTCCGTTGTTTATTTCCGCTGCAATTTAACTCTGAAGAACTTATTTATGTTAATTGAAGTACTTGTCTTCTAAACTCAGAACTAGGTCTGTAATATTGACTTATGCAAATGATGTAATACTTGCTGGAATGTGGTATTCTCTGGGCTCATCGTCGCATGAGCATTTGTATGTACGGCGCTCGATCCGTTCACCGTGGTTGTATCGGGAGGTTATACCCGACAGACCAGTGGATTACTCCGTTTGAAGTGTAAGGTTAACCGAGGATGCCTTAATGGTGATGGTTAATACACTTGAGCCGGATTAATTCAGGTGGTTCTGCCACAGCTGGTATCAGAGCCGTAGCTGGTGCCACAGCTGGCAACAGCGGACACCAGAGCCGAAATACATACGCCAGAGAATGCTACAAGCCTTAAAAACTCATTTTACTAAAACTTGACTAGAAGGTTGTGTTGCGAAATGCGTTGGTACGTTAAGGATGGTGCCTAGTTCGTAAAGCCCTAAGGGTTTATGGGAAAGTTACTAGGTGGCTATCTAACTTCTATATATAGTATCAACTGACTTCCAGCACATTATTTTCTGTCAAAACTTACTTTCATGCACAACCAACCTTAAATTCTGTAACGACGCACTCATCGCTAAGGTAAGAAGGTAAGGATCCTCAGCCAACTGAGAGAGCTTGGCCTTCCTGTCGGTGATGCGAACCGAACGCTGCCCTCAAGCAGTGGCTTACTTGAGGTGCTGCCAATATGCCAACTGTTAGTTGAACATATTGGGAGTAGAAGGTTCGGCGCAGGGTATGGCGATCGCTGTTCATACCCCCGTCTCATGACGGTACCCCCGTGAATACGCTATCTCGATAGCGTATGTTAACGTCGTCTGTACGGCGGAAATTGTACAGATATCGTTTCTATAAGTAAACGGTAATGATTACGGACGCTTTCATGAGTGCTGGCATGAAAGGTTCATGTTATATATATGCTTGTCGATTTTCTGCAGGTACACTAACCGCGATTACGATAAGTTAAGGGACGAGTAGAAAGACTCGACTAGCTATTATAGGAGAGCCGTATTGTGTAAGCCACCGAAACTATCATCGTAAGACCAAAGCTATTTGGCAATTGTTTTATTTGTGAGGACGAATAGGACGTGCATATATCATAAACATGTGTATCTGAAATCAACAATGCGTTGTGTGAGAGTGGAAAGGTTCTTGCGTATCTAAGCGTGGTTTGCATAAGGACTATCTAGCGAAACTGTCCGAAATCTGCCGTCACCAAAAGGAACGATTTATTGACCCAAGAAAATGACCTTTTCTGGAGAAGTTCATGTTGAAAGAATTGTTCCAAATTTTGTGTTCTATCTCCTGTTCAAAAATGAAAAATTCTGAACTTATGGATAATAAGAAACAACAGAAACCTTGAAATGTCAGAATTCTGTCCGGAATAAGCACTTCCGCCCCCTTAAATTTTTAGGCCCCTTCCTGCGGTTTTCTGCAAAAGAGCACAACACGAAACCTGTTCCAAATTTACCCAGGAAGCTGCTGTTAAAATTTGGTAAATTTTGGCTGGGTAGATTTTCCCTGGTGTACGAAACTCTAGCCCTTTGTTCGCTAAAAATTCTGGGTAGACAGTAAGGTAAAACCTGAAAACAAAGACCATCTTAGAGACCCAATTAGCTCTGGAGTTGACTAGAAAAGTTGTTCACAAATACCTTAGGAGTGATCTGGTGAAATTTGAGAATTTTTGGATGAGAGCTGTGGGAGTTATGATTATTTTTGCACACTATACAGAATCTGTCCTTGTGCTGTTCACGGTTTTTCGCCATCTCACTCCATTTGATCTTTTGTTCAGATGGCCGAGCCTGTGGAGATGATGGTGGATGAGGATGGACGCGTGCACTCGCAGTGTCTCCACTGGGAGGGCTTTCCCTCTATTTTGTGGGATGTTCTGCGTACCGCGGGCTATCTAATTCCCCCACGTTACGCCGGACTGGAGTTTGCAGAAAATGGAGTTACCCAGTGCCGTGTCAACGTGACTATCTTTCCGCACCCGCTACACCCGGAGTGGCCCGCCTTGGAGCTTGAGGCTGTTGGTCGCCGTTTGGCCGATACTTGGGAGCTTGCAGCCATGAGGGCGCTCACCACATTTTGTGCGCAGCGTCCCGAGGTTGTCACACTCACTCCCATTGGCTTGTTTCGTGCTGCCCAGGACAACGACCCTTTTTGGCTCAACAGGGTGCAGCACGCACAGTATTTGGTAGACTTCCATGCCCAGGAGACTATCCATACCTCCGTGCGGTGCATGAGTGCACTCTACCGGCTTCAGACTCTCCAGAGTCAGGCACTCGAGCAGCTCACTGATCTTGCTCAGGCCTACCACATGATGGCAGATACCAGGGATGAGCAGATAAAGGAGCTCAGTCAGGATCTTGAGGACAGAGATGCTCAGATTGGCCAACTTGAGGGCCAAATCCAGGAGCAGGACACTCTCATGGGTGAGAGAGATACCACGATAGCACAGTTGGAGGAGCAGCTCCATGATCTGAACCTTGAGTTGGAGGATGCTAATGAGCACATTCAGTGGCATCATGATCAGAATGACCATCCCCATGAGGACGACATGGAGGAGGATGAGGAGGAGCCACAGGAGATTGATGGTATCTCAGGTATGGATTTCGAGGGTGAGGTACCACAGGCACCTCAGATGGGAGCTCACTCTCCTGCTCACAGCGAGTCGTCCGTCAACGACTTGGATGATTTCTAGAGGACGACCTAGGAGGACTTTTGCACATACTCCTCGATAGGGTAGCCTAACTTTTGGCAAGTGTTGTAATAGGCTAACTAGGAGTTGAGTAACTCTTTTGTGTTGGGTACACCTGAACCATGTGGATACCCTCAGCATGTAAGGAACGGCGATGAACTTGGGTGAATTCGTTGTAACTGGGTAAACAATGAAATCCACAATCGCTGAGTCTTGTCGGAATTTTTATCCATGTCTCCTTGCATTTATTGGCTGAAGTGTTGAATACCAGACTTGTGCTAAGTTTGGTGATCTAGGTTCTCACAAAAATTCAGCATCATTGGACCTCGCTAGTTTGAGATATAGGCGAAACCGTACCGATCAATCTGCTGAAAAACAGCTAAGACAGTAAGGCAAAGGACGAGCTTTTCGACCACCTTAGCTATAGTTCTAGCACCGAAGTTGAAATACCAAGGTGGTGCATTCCTAAATTCTCTGACTACTGCAAAAGATTGAGATGTTTTGGATGGACCCACAGCAGGCTATGATTTTTCTCGTAGCAAACAGAGATTCTGTCCATACTTCTAGCTCAGACTTCGGAAGTCTATGACTACACCAATTATTTATGAATCAAGGAAGTAATATGGATCGCGTGGCTAATGGTAACCTTTCACGTTTCAGATGGTTGGATCAACACGTGGCAACCCCGAGGGTTTTGGTGCCGGTGGCAGCCGCTCGCGACAATCGCCACCACCCCCGCCCAGTTTGGTGGAAGTGATGGCCGCTCAAACCGAGCTACTGCGTCAGATTGTGCAAGGACAACACCAGCAGAGGGGTGGGCACAATGCTCACCAACCACAAGCCGCAGGATACACGGATTTCCTAGGGACCCAGCCTCCCTTGTTCCATAAGACCGAGGAACCCCTGGACGCAGATGCATGGATTCGCACCATAGAATCCAAGTTCACACTACTTGTGGCCCCATGCTCAGAAGCCAACAAAGCTCGTTTTGCCGCGCAACAGCTTCGCGGTACCGCTCGACTGTGGTGGGACCACTATTTTGCGATGCTCCCGGCTGATCATGTGGTCGACTGGGATGAGTTCAAGACCGCGTTCCGGGCACATCATATCCCCGAGGGTCTCATGGAAAGGAAGTTGAATGAGTTCCTGGCACTCACCCAAGGCACCCGCACCGTGTTGCAGTACGCCCAGGCGTTCAACAACCTATGCCAGTATGCGGGCTATCACGCTGATACGGATGCCAAGAAGCGTGATCGTTTCCGCCGAGGTCTGAATACCAAGCTCAAGGAACGTCTGAACCTAGCCAGGGCTGACACCTACAACGAGTTGGTCAACATGGCCATTACCCAGGAAGACTGTATCATGGCACACCGGGCAGAGAAGAAAAGAAAGGCACCCGCAGGACCATCAAGTGCCCAACCACCAAGGTATCGCATCGTGCAAAATACCGCACCTACAGCTCCACCAAAGGCCCCGCAGCCAGGAAGATGGATTGCCAGACCCCCACAGCAGCCAGGCATGGTACGACCCCCGATGCCTCCACAGAATGGTCCGAGGCCCATTCTCCAGCAGTCTCTTCGACCTAGCCCCACGAATCGCTGTTTCAAGTGCGGGAGTTCCAGCCACTTCGCACGAGAATGGCCTCAGCCTGGACAGCCCAACCAAGGTCAAGGATCCAACCCGAACGCCAAGAACAGGGGCAAGAGACAGACCCTGCAAGTCAAGCAAGGACGGATTAACTTCACCACACTTGCAGAGCTTCCAGAAGGAGCCCCAGTGATGTCGGGTACATTCTCTATCCATAACAAGCCTGCCGTTATATTATTTGATTCTGGTGCCTCGCATAGTTTTATAAGTGCAAAATTCGGTGCAAAAGTAGGCTTGGATGTTTGTCACACAAAAGGGTCATATATGATATCAACACCGGGTGGTAAAATTGCTTCAAACCAAATGGTCAGACAAGTACCAGTCAAATTGGGTAGTAAAACCATCGACACGGACCTTGTCCTTTTACCCCTTGACGGCATGGACATTATTTTGGGAATGAACTGGATGGCTATGCATGGAGTCACACTGGACCTTTCTTCCCGAGCCGTTGAGATAAATTCACCTAGTCACGGAGCCACTACCCTTTACCTACCATTCATAGATTGCACGAATTCCTGTGCTTATAAGATGGAAGGACTTAAGCCAGATAATATTCCTGTGGTAAACGAGTATGCCGATGTTTTCCCGGATGACTTACCAGGAATGCCACCAGATAGGGATATTGAGTTCGTTATTGAACTACAACCAGGCACTGCACCTATATCCAAAAGACCATATAGGATGCCCCCTAAAGAATTGGCTGAGCTGAAAATTCAACTCCAAGAACTACTGGACAAAGGTTTTATTCGCCCTAGCGCGTCACCTTGGGGATGTCCAGCCCTATTCGTAAAGAAAAAGGATGACAGTTTAAGATTATGTGTGGACTACCGACCTCTCAATGCGGTAACTGTTAAAAACAAATACCCCCTTCCCCGTATCGATGTACTCTTCGATCAATTAGCTGGAGCCAGAGTCTTCTCGAAGATTGATCTTCGTTCGGGATATCATCAGATCAAGATTCGCCCGTGCGATATTCCTAAGACTGCCTTCTCCACACGATATGGACTATATGAATTCTTGGTCATGTCCTTTGGACTCACCAATGCCCCTGCCTACTTCATGTATCTCATGAATTCGGTATTCATGCCCGAACTTGACAAATTCGTCGTAGTGTTCATCGACGACATTCTTATCTATTCAAAGGATGAGGAAGAGCATGCCAAGCACCTTCGCATTGTTCTTCAGCGACTCAGAGACCATCAGCTCTATGCTAAGTTTTCTAAGTGTGAATTCTGGTTGGATACTGTAAAGTTCTTAGGTCACACAATCTCCAGCGAAGGCATAGTTGTTGACCCCAGCAAGGTACAAGAGGTGATGGATTGGAAACCCCCTACCTCTGTTCATCAGATTCGCAGTTTTCTCGGCTTAGCCGGTTACTACCGCCGCTTCATCCCGGATTTCTCTCGAATTGCTAAGCCCATGACCGAACTGTTAAAGAAGGAAGTAAAGTTCGTATGGAATGAGAAATGTGAAGAAGCCTTCCACACTCTCAGAGAGCATCTGACTACTGCACCTGTGTTAGCTCAACCCGATAATACCAAGCCATTCGATGTGTATTGTGACGCATCAGGTACTGGTCTAGGATGTGTGCTTATGCAAGAGAATCGAGTGATTGCATATGCCTCACGAGCCCTTCGGCCCCACGAACAGAATTATCCCACGCATGACCTTGAACTCGCGGCCGTCATTCACGCTCTGAAGATATGGAGGCACTATCTCATGGGTACACAGTGCAATATCTACACGGATCATAAGAGTCTCAAGTATATCTTCACACAAGCCGATCTGAATATGAGACAACGGAGATGGCTAGAACTAATCAAGGATTATGACCTTGAAGTGCACTATCACCCCGGCAAGGCTAATGTAGTCGCGGATGCACTAAGCCGCAAGTCCCATTGCCATTGCCTATCCATGGAGTCCTACCATGAGACATTATGCGCGGACATGAGGAAGCTTAACTTGGAAACAGTTTCCCAAGGCACTCTAGATCACATCTCAGTTGAGCCCACTCTTCACGACCAAATCGTCATGGCACAACTACATGATGAAGGAATTAAGATCATCAAACGGAAACTCTCTCTAGGTGAGGAGAAGTACAAATGTTTCCGCCAGGACCATAAGGGAGTTCTATGGTTCGAAAGTCGTATAGTCGTTCCGAAGGATCGTGAACTCCGCAAGCAAATTCTTGATGAGGCACACCTTTCCAAATTCTCTATCCACCCCGGCAGTAGCAAAATGTATCAGGACCTAAGGCAAAACTTCTGGTGGACTAGAATGAAAAGGGAAATTGCTACGTATGTCTCGGAATGTGACACGTGCCAGAGAGTAAAAGCTAGCCACTTAAAGGTAGCCGGTACACTTCAACCGTTACCTATACCATCATGGAAATGGGAAGACATAAGTATGGACTTCATCGTGGGACTACCAAACACTTCCCGGAAACATGATTCCATATGGGTTATCGTTGATAGACTCACGAAGACGGCACATTTTCTTCCGGTGCACACCACCTATTCTACCAAGAAATATGCCGAGATTTACCTCGATCGTATTGTTTGCCTGCATGGAATACCTGAGACAATTATTCTTGATCGTGGTCCTCAGTTTGTAGCACGCTTTTGGGAACAACTGCAAACGTCTCTTGGCACCAAGCTGATTCGCAGCTCAGCATACCATCCCCAGACCGATGGACAAACGGAAAGAGTAAACCAAATTCTTGAGGACATGCTGAGAGCTTGTGTCATTCATTATGACAAGAATTGGGACAAATGCTTACCCCTGGCAGAGTTCTTGTACAACAACAGCTACCAAACGAGTTTGAAAATGGCACCATTTGAGGCCCTGTACGGACGAAGGTGTCGAACCCCTTTGAGCTGGTCACAAACCGGAGAACGTAAAATAATTGGACCCGACCTGGTAATCGAGGCAGAGGAGAAAGTAAAAGTAATACAAGCAAATCTTAAAGCCGCACAAGCCCGACAAAAGAGCTATTCTGACAAAAGGAGAAAGCCTCTAAAGTTCGAAGTTGGCGATCATGTCTATCTTCGAGTTTCACCAACCAAAGGAGTGCGAAGATTTGGGATCAAAGGCAAACTAGCTCCCCGTTATATTGGTCCTTACGAAATCATGGAGAGCTGCGGACCCGTAGCCTACAAATTACGACTGCCCCCTCAGCTCACGGCCACCCATGATGTCTTCCACGTATCTCAACTCAAGAAGTGTATTCGAGTCCCTACCGAGATTGTGGAACAACAAGAAATATCGTTGGAACCCGATCTCTCGTATGTCGAACACCCAATTAAGATTCTGGATCAAAAAGAAAGAGAGACCAGGAGGAAAGTGATTAGAATGTATAAAATACAATGGAATCGCCACACGGAAGAAGAAGCCACCTGGGAAACAGAAAGCTACCTGAACCAACATTTTCCTGGGTTTCTTGCCTCAACCACTGGTATGTGCACCCACGCCCACACTAAGAATTACCGAATCTCGGGGCGAGATTCTTGTTAAGGGGGGAAGGCTGTGACAACCCTGGTAATTAAAATTCCAAAATCAATGTCATTAGCCTAACTCTATGTTAAACCAACTAATGAGAGGGTGGAAAGAATTAAAACGGGTTCAGTTGGAATTCAAATTTAATTTGGGCACATTTGGACACATTTGAAACTTTTAAATTAACTTTGAAACCATAAGCCAAATGAAATTTTGCCTGAAATCAAAGTTGTAGAACTTTTTATTTTGAGCAACTTTCGTGTTCAAAAGTTTTTGAAATTCAAATCAGAAAGAGGAGAAAACGCCCTGTTTGCACCCAGCCCACTGAACTTTTTCGAATTTTTGCATTTCAGTCCCTCGCGTCTCCCTCCCTCCCCTGCCGCGCCGCGCGCGCTCGCCCGCCCGCCGCACGCCAGGTGGCCGGCGTCGCCTGACCGGCGCGAAGCGCCAGGCCAGTGGCCGCCGCACCACCCCGCCACGGCCGGCTTTGCCCCGCCCCGACGCCGCGCCGCCCAGTCCCCGCCCGCGCGTGCTGCCGCGCCCAGGCCACCGCCCGCTCGCCCAGTGGCCGCGCTCCGCCATGCCGCCCCGGCCCCCGCGCCCCACCAGTCGTCGCGCCCGCCCTCCGCCCGAGCCGCTGCCGCTGCTGCCTCCCCACTCCGCGCCCGGCACTATCTCACCGCGCTCACGCCGTATCTCGGCTGCCCAGTCGCCGCGCCCGCGTGCCGCACGACGCGCCGGCGTTCTGCCGCCGCCCGCCGCGGCCAGTGCACGCCGTGCCGTGCCTCCGCCCCGCACGCTAACCAGGCCCCCTCCTGTCCCTATAAAAGCGCCACCCCGGCCACGCGCGCGAGCCCCCGGCCACCAGAACGCCTCGCCGTCGCCATTGCCGCCGCTGAGCGCCACCCGCCCGTGGACAGCCCACTGCCGCCGCCCACTGCCCAAGCTGAGCACCCAGCCACCACTACATCACCTCACCGCAGCTCGCCGACCCACCCAGCACCACCCAGAGCCACCGGAGCGCCGCCGCCCGCGCTGCCGTCGCCGCCGCCGCCCCTGCTCGTCGTGGACAGCACGACCCCGACCCCCTCCGTCCAAGCCAAGCCCCGGAGTAGCTTCCCCACGCGTCACTGAAGCTCACCAACCGGACCACGCCGCCCCAAGCCCGCCGGAGCACCGCCGTCGACGCGAGCCGCGCCGCCGCCGCCTCTGCCCCAACGCCGGCGAGCACTTCCCGGCCGTCCCCCACCTGAACAACACCCCCACAAGGTAGCCCTCGCACCCCTGAACCTTCCCCGACCCTCGCCCCTCGCCGCCGGCGAGCCCCCTCGCCGGAATTTCGGCCGGCCGCCGTACCCGAGCCGCCGAGGACCCAATTGCAAGGATTTAAATCTTTGGAAGGGTCTGAGCGCAAGATTCAAGGACCTAGTTGTAAAAGAAAATTTCAAACCTAGATTCAAATTCAGTGAACTTGTAAAATTCGTATAAAATCGCAGAAAATTCAGAAAAATGCAAACTCAACTGTTCTGGAATCCTCAGAACAAACTCTACCACTTTTGTTACAAAAATTTTCTCAGAAGCTCAAAATATTTTGCTCTACATTAAATAGAAGCTTTAATGGACATATTTTATACCCACTGTTCTAGAGCAATGCTGACCCTGAATTTTGGGCAGTGAATTAGTTGCTGGATGATTAGGACTGTGTAAAAAGATCAGGCCCGAATTCCATCTCTAGATTTACTGTTTGTTAAACTTAGTTTTATATCATGTGTAAGAAGAATGTTTTATCCCTGCAGTTAGATGGTGAGTCAACCATTGAAATTTTTCCTATGCTAATGTATTGGTAACTAGAAGCCAGAGAAAAATTAGGAGACTTTTTATCTCACAGTAACCTATTTATTTGATTTATGTGCTACTAACATACATTAAATCAAGAAAATAGTTTCTTAGCTTGGAAAATCCCCAAATTATTACTGGGAGTTACACTGTGGTAGAGGTTGCTGTGCAAAAAGTTTCATGGACAAAAACCCTGCGTAGGGTCCTGTAAAAATGAATCTTTAAAAAGCCTAGGTGTAGAATGTCATATTTTCTATGCTCTAAATACTGCATGATAAATCCTACAAAAATTACAGTAGCTTCTGCATGATCAAGTGAGAGCTCTGTAAAAATCTTGGCCACCATTGTTGCACCAATTGATCTGTACAAAAAGAACAAGTATCTAACAGCAACAATGAAATATATTTTTCAGAATTAATCTGTTACATAAAATTTGCTGAAAATTTTACAGTAAGCACACCTTTCCTTGATGTGCCTAAATCCAAAATTTCATGACCAGAAACTATCCCTTGTAGTAATGACTCTCAAATCGTAATCAAGTGCTAGTTCCACGACTTAAACTTGTGCACTCATGTAGAATCGACGACTCTCGCCGACGGAACCTACGAGCTGGTGCCCGCGTCCGAGAGTGAGCAGCGTGAAGCTCAAGCAAATCTAACTGAAGCTTTTGAAGACCCGAGCCCAAGTTCGGAAGATCCCCAGGCGAACTGCGAAGGCAAGCCCCGGAGCATAACCCATTCTTTCCGAAATTATGCAACTCATTACTCTTGCTTGTGCATTAAGTTTATAGGAGTTGGGTGGAAACTTAATTGCATGATGTCAGGAACCCTTGCGTGAAATCTAGATGTAAGGTTCGATAGACTGCTGTGCTAATAGGACACCGGTAAAAGTCGAGTGATTTCCTGTCACTCGCGAGAAAATAGGAGTTGAATGGCTACTACACGCTGCAATCATAAGGACACGGACGGGTTATGTAACGATGGTTACGATTGAGGCCCGTCTGTCTAGTGAAAAATGCTAAGGCCGCAGGGTGTGGTAGTGATGGTTAAGTCTTTGAACGTACTAAACACATGCCGAGATTATGGGAATCGGTAAGCTTAAGTACCTGATTGGCCCGGCAAGGGGACGGCATCCTACCCTTTGAACTTCGGTCCCATGTGCATATGGCGAGTGCAGAGAGTGGTCACGACCCGGCGCCGAACCGTGGCGCGGAGCTCTTGTACTCTCGGAGGGTAGCCCCGATCCACGACCCGGAAAGAAAGGGGAAAAGTTGCACGTGTGACTCTAGGGAGTAACCACGTGACGTGTGTTTGGGTTTCCCTTGCAAGGTTAAGAAATTCGATTCGAATCGTCCGTTTCTCACGGCTATTGAGACTGCTTAACCATTTTTACCCACAGAGTAAGAAGAGGAACAATGATGATGAATGAACTGGTTGGATGGAAAATTTAATGCTTCACCATGTATGCTTTAGATAGCTGCTTACCTAGACTGGCTAACGAAACTAGAATCTTGAGCTAAAAAGTTGAAAGTAAGGACCCACTTGTAGATGCTTTTCGGCAAAACAAACCCCTGAGCCAAAAAGCCTGGCATGTCTAGAGTCGGTGGAGTAGATTCCACTACTCGGGTAAGTCTTGCTGAGTATTAGTATACTCAGTCTTGCTTGTGACTCGATTTCAGGTGAGCCCTTCGAAGACATGATTGCTAGCCTGACTTGGCCCTGCTCTCTTCCCCCTGGTTGGTCGGTGGAATGGGATGCGCCCCCGTCCAACGGAGATAAGGCCGAGTGATGTCTCGTACGGGCTTCATCGAGACATCCTGTATCGTCGAGTAGTTTCCGTTGTTTATTTCCGCTGCAATTTAACTCTGAAGAACTTATTTATGTTAATTGAAGTACTTGTCTTCTAAACTCAGAACTAGGTCTGTAATATTGACTTATGCAAATGATGTAATACTTGCTGGAATGTGGTATTCTCTGGGCTCATCGTCGCATGAGCATTTGTATGTACGGCGCTCGATCCGTTCACCGTGGTTGTATCGGGAGGTTATACCCGACAGACCAGTGGATTACTCCGTTTGAAGTGTAAGGTTAACCGAGGATGCCTTAATGGTGATGGTTAATACACTTGAGCCGGATTAATTCAGGTGGTTCTGCCACAAGAACAACGCAAAGCATTAGAAGATATCAAGTAATATCAAGCGTCCCAGAAGGTGGATCGGCGAGTGCGTTTTCAGGCCACAAAATAAGTGTTACTCGAAGACGATTTGTTTTACCGGACGATTGATGGGGTTCTTCTCAAATGCCTGGGAACGGAAGAAGCGAAGGTCCTGATGGGGGAAATCCACGAAGGCGTATGCGGAGCCCATCAATTGGCTCACAAGATGAAGTGGATGATCAGAAACAATGGGTATTATTGGCCGACGATTCTCGAAGATTGTTTCTAATATTATAAAGGTTGTCAAGACTGTCAGAAGTTTGGCAATGTGCAGCGCACGCCAGCTTCGGCTATGAACCCGGTAATCAAGCCATGGCTGTTTAGAGGTTGGGGAATAGATCTCATCGGACAGATTCACCCTCCATCAAGCAGAGGGCACAATTTTATATTAGTAGCCACTGATTATTTTACCAAATGGGTGGAGGCAGTTCCGTTGAAGACCGTGACATCGGCCGATATGATCGATTTCGTTAAGAACCACATTGTTTATCAGTTCGGTATTCCTCAAACTATCACAATTGATCAAGGAACGATGTTCACCTCAGGGGAGTTTGGAGAATTCGCCGCCGATATGGGGATTAAATTGTTGAATTCTTTTCCGTACTATGCTCAAGCCAACGGCCAGGCCGAGTCATCCAATAGGGGGATAATCAAGTTGATCAAGAGGAAGATAGAGGAACAACCCAAGAAGTGGCACATGTCTTTGGCTGAATCTCTATGGGCTTATAGGATGGCTTGCCACGGGGCCACTAAGATATCTTCTTATCAGTTGGTATATGGTCACGAGGCAGTCTTGCCTTGGGAATTAAGGATGGGGTCAAGGCGCATATCACTTCAAGATAAATTGACGGCTGATGACTATTCCTTCCTCATGAAGGAAGAGCTCGATGATTCGGCGGGTCAACGATTGAGGGCCCTGATTAGCATCGAAGAAAACAAGAAAAGGGTGGCCAGGTGGTATGACAAGAAGGTCAAGGTTAAACAATTCTCCCAAGGAGATTTGGTATGGAAGTTGGTGCTGCCGATAGGGTCTAAGGATCCCAAATTCGGTAAATGGTCGCCCACTTGGGAGGGGCCGTATAAAATCGGCCGATGTGCTCCGGGAAATGCATATATACTAGAAACTATTGAAGGGGAAGAATTCACAAGAGCCTTAAACGGGAGATATCTGATGAGGTACTATCCAAGTATATGGGTGGGTGCATAACTTGCGATAAGATGCATCAAGACAACGTGGCCAACTCCCATTGGCTCCTGTCTATATAGCCGATGTAAAAATGACATCGCCTTCAGGAGGAGACATTTTGATTTGGTCTGACCGATTCATTATTCGGTGAAAACAGCAGAGTACATGGCCGACATGGTACAAGTCGCCCTTAGAATAAAAGTACCCATATATCTATTGATCACGCTTTTTCTTAATCTCTCTCTCAATCCGGCCTAATTTTATCAAAAGGCGGATGCTCTTCTCCTCCAGATCCTCCATAGTGGCTTCAGCCTCGACTTGACAAGGGAGTGGATGGCTCCTGTCAAGAGGTGGTTGGGATGTTCCCGCCGCAGCATCTTCAAGGGCAACTGAGCGAGGGAGTGGATGACTCCTTTCAATTGGCGGTCGCCTGGAGTAGTTAGCGTCTATATGGTCCCAGACTTTCTGGACGTCAGCAGGAACATGACCTTTGAGTTCTTCAAAATGAGCCTTTATCAGATCTATGTCCGCCTGCGATAATGGTTTGTCTGAATGCATAACTTCAATCGCTCGTTCCAGACTGGGACTAAAGCGTTTTGGCTAAAGAAAGAGCAAACAACTACTTAGTGTCAGAGCAATTGAGATGTCAAGGGAGGAAATAGAAGAGGGTTCGTACCTGGTTGAAAGAGAAGGAGGAAGATGAAGAAGACATCTTGATGTCTAGCCTGGGAGGACAGAGATCAAATTATTTGAGGGGAAGAAGATGGGTAATACGGACGCCTTTGGAAATGATATGGGATCTCATACTTATAGAAGGAAGGGGGTAGAGAGATGGTAGGATGCGTCCCATCGGAGTAAAAGTGTTAATAAATGAAAAGTTGCCAAAGAGGACGGTCCAAGTTTGAATCTACGCGTCAACAGCGAGGGGACATTAAATGTTTACAGGATTTTTTACAGTTCACCCAAGGAGGGCATCAGTAGCCGCAATCGCTCGTTGCCTAATTTGATCGGCCGAGTCTACAATTTTTTGGTCGTCATCAGCCGATCTGGGGACTTCTGGCATATGACGATGGATTTTTATTGCTTCACGGGCCAGGTTATGTCTTTCTTGCTTTAGTTCGGCGATGACAGATGGAAGGTCTTGGAGTCTTTTTTCTCCAGCAGCTATGGCCTTGGTCACCTGCTCCATCTCTTTGGCTAGCTCTGCCCTTTGCTGTTTGAGGCGATCTATGGCACCGACGATATCTGGACGAGAGTTCTCAAGGAAGTTGATTCACTGATACACCTCTTGGGCTCGGTGTTTGTAAGAGTCTTCTTCCTCGCGGGCTTTCTCTAACTTGGCGCGATCGGCCATATGGGGCAAGGCCCTGAACACTGAAGTCTGCATTGACTCTATATATGCAGCAGGATCCAGAGCCTCTATTGCTTCCTCTGGAATTCGGCCTCTGATTTCATTAAGAAGTCGCCGAATCAACGAGGCATCTCCCACTAACCTGCTGATATCGTCTTGGAGGAGGGATTGAGCTCGGTATGACTTGGTGTGAAGCGACCTCTTCATCGTCAGAAAGGGGAACCGCGAAAGAGAAAAGACTGTTATTGGGAGTGTCCTGCTCCTGCGAAAGAATAAAAAAGTAAAAATACGGATTAACAGACAGTAATGGGGAATCGACCGATTTGGGTGATAAGTTCCTTACCTCTTTGAAACGGATTTCTCTTGCTTGCGTCGGCGGAAGTGCCACCCTCGTCTCAGGAACCGGCGCGATCGGCTCGTCAGAAGAAGAAGACTGGACGACTATCAGTGCCCTGCTCGGGCCAGCCTCCTGAAAAGGTATGGGAAGCAGATTTTGTGAGTAAACTGCAAATAATTAAGTCTGATGATATATGATGCCTACCATACCTCTGTGAGTCTTCCGGCCGATGTTTGTTGGGGAGGTACAATTGACGCACCCAGATTGGCCTGCATCAAAAATTGGTTAGTTTTTTTTGAGTATCAAGAAATTGAGTTAAGAAAATTGCTGGCGTTTCGGCTTCCGCTTGGGATGTAGCCGATTGCTGCGGAGACTGCGCTGGGGTGATTCGTGCAGCCTGGCAGAAGGAAGAGGTTAATATCGATAGAATACTTAGAAGTATGTGAAATGTGCGGAATTACCTGAACAACTTCTACCAGCTATGATGCAGCGGCCGCTCCAACTTCTGTAGCAGTCTGGAGATCGACCTCCTCAGCAATCGGCAAAGTTGGTGCAGTTGAAGGTTCAGCCGATGCCGCCGCCAATTGATCAGTCGGTTCTATGTGGGCACGCACTCGGCGGCTCGTCTTCTTTAAAGTGGGCCTCTTTAGTGTTTGCTTCCATCGGCCGCTGGTGATGTCTTTGATGGTCGGGGCGTGATGGCCGATAAGTGGGAATGGTGTGTATGGGCGGTTGCTCTCTATCAGCCTACCACTTCGGCTCCGCATCGGGGGAAGTTGATTTTCGGACTGAAAAGGGAAATACGAGTTAGCGGCAAGATTGTAGCATGAAAAGGGATAATGTTGAAATTGGATGGGAGAAGGGTAGTACCGCTGCATTTGAGTCGATGTTGTCGGGGTCTAGATTGTTACAATATGTTGAAGGAGATGAACAGAAGAGATGCTGCTTCCATTCTGCCCACCATAATTTGAATTGTTGGACGGCGAAGGGAGCCACTATCCAGTTGTTTAGATCGATGGTACTGGAGTCTGGCACTAAATTGCACAGCCGACTGTAGTCGAGGCTCTTGGTGAGTTCATCTCGGAATTTTGCACGGCCGGCAAAATAAACTTGAATCGGCAGCTGACCAAAGCCGAATTGCCGTGCTGCGACTGATGGGTTGTTAAGTTCATAAGTTGGAAAGTCTTTCCCAGAGAAGAAGTTTGCTCGTAAAATCCCTGGCTTGATCAAAATATCCATGAGATCACCATCAAAAGAGTTGGACGATGAATCATAACAGACAAGAAGCTCAAAGATTAGCTCTGTCATCTAATACGGATACCAGCTGGTGGTCTCTTCACTGAAACCGTTGTAAAAACATCTGAAATATTCAGCCGTTCGGGTGGTAGTGAACTGGCAAGCAGGGAAAACTGATGCTGCTTCTCCAAAAGAGGTGCACCATCGTCGTATGGTGGGATTCTCCTCTGACTCGATATTAGGGAATATTTTGGTCTCTATCTACTGCTGGGAAACCTTGCTCATGTACAAGTTAAGCCAGAGGATGATGAACCACCAAGGACCACCAGGATTACCAATCGGCTCTCCTTTTGATAATTTAACGCCGATTTGGTGCATCATATGGTAGGACGATCCTAACAGATGCTTCCCAATGGGGATGGCGGATCCTATTGACAGGGCTTCTGCCAGAGCCTGTGTATTGGAGGAAGGGCCAACCGCTCTGCCGCAGAAGAAATGCTTCTCTAGCCACATCATTAAGAACGTTGTATGTTCTCTCTCTGAAATCGTCCCGGTCCTCATGTTTTTGTTGATATACCCCTTCCACCCGCCGATTCCTTTTGTCTCTAGCCGATGGGTTGGTTTGGTCAGATAATCAAAGGGTGTATCAGGGGAGGAAATGTCAAGGCCGGTCAGCATCAGGACATCGGCCAGAGTTGGAGTCATAGGTCCGTGCCCAAAGAGAAACGCGTTGAGAGCGTCGGACCAGAAATAGGAGGCCGCTATTATCAAGAGTTCATTTTTCTCCATTTGGGACAAAGAGAGATTGATGCACTGGCCGATTTTATCTCATCCCACTGAACTCTCTTGGAGTTGGCTAATCTTTGGTACCATTCTTTCCAGCCGGGGGTTTCATTCGGCCAAGATCTAAAAGCGCCGGACCACTGACCCAAATCCATAGGTGATTGCTTGAAAGGGATTCTATGGGTTTCTAAGTTGATCAAATCAGTTGGGCCTGGATTCCCCATAGGACCTAAGCGGATGAGACCAGGGGCTTCGGAATGGGGAATAGTGATTCGGTGCCTAAATGCCTAAAAAAGGGGGAAAAGGGAGAAACTGAGAATGGATCTAAAAAGTTCCTGAACAGTAAAAAGTAAAAGAGGAAAGTTTCGGATGATTACCTCCGGAATGAAGCTCATCGTCGCCGATGGAGTCACCGATGGAATCGCTGATGGGACCGCCGTCCTTGAGGGAGTTGCTGGCGGAACCTCCGCGGTTGGTGGAGTTGCTGATGGCGCCGCCAATGGAGGGATGAAGCAGATTGCAGACGTGAGAAAGATCGCCGAAGAATACGGTTGGAGACCGAGAGGGCGCTGGGAGAAGATGAACAATGATTCGCTGGGGAGGAGATTACTAGGCTGGTGGGGAAGGAGCGGCGGAGAACGCCGGTACTTAAAAATAGTCCGAGAGAGAAAGGGTAAAGGCAGGATTTTTGTCGCGCCGTCTACACGAATTCCAGGAGAACAGTTGTTTCAACCGCCCGGTTCGAGAAGATTGCAATCATCATGTAGAAGACCGCGAAACGGAGGAAGATTTTTTTTTGCTGCGTTTGTTTTGGAGGAGAGATTAAAAAAGAATTTCGAAGTACAAGTCATGTTTTACTCCAAAACTGGGGGGGCATGTGTTGACGCTAGATTTTGACACGTGTTGAATCGGCGTCAGGAAAGGAAGAGACTGGCCGATGCGGCAGATTTAAAGGATACAGTTGGGAATCCGCCGATTGAGGCTACAGTTAGGGATCGGCCGATTGGCGATGCAGCTTGCACCAACAGATAGGGGAATGAAGCCATTGCAATCCCAACAGAGGATCCCAGTCAAAAATGACCTGACGTTGGTCAAAAGAACGATGCCGACTCGGTCGTGAAGCAGTGGAAAGAATCCGGATTGGACTAGGAGATGGCGGCAGAAGATTCTGCGGGAGCCTGTTTCTTTTAGGAAAATATTATAGATATAGTAGTTTTCTATTTAAATCAAGTTTGTAACGGATCGTAATGGATCAGGAATCTTAGTCCTAGGGTATAAATAGGAGCCGTCAGGGTTTTGTAGAATATACATCAATCAATCAACAAAAACAATCTACTTTTTCATTGCATTTTACTTTCAAATCGGCGACTTCGCCAATACTTCTTTTTCTTTCACGAGTTCGTACGGATTGGCAGGGCTGCATCGACACGATCTCCGGCCAATTGGTAGGTTCCGCTTATCAAATAACATCTAAGCTTTAACTTCGGGCGCATCGCCGTTGTTTCATTTAGATTTATTCACTAGTTATCGATATTTACTAGAATTATAGGTTTTACCTATTGTTCTAGTTTTATCACCAGTTATCCAGCTTGAGATCGAAACTATCGGCTTTATCATTGCTTTCCCTTGTTCATTATCATATAGCCGATTAGATCTATTTCAAGTGTTGCATCCGTAGCGATTGTTTAAGTTGCTCCAGTAGTTTTCTTTGCAATCGTCGCGTGATTATCGGCTAATCTATAGCCGATCATCTTCATAGCAAATCGGCCGATTCACTGATACGCTTTTCGAGATAGATCGGAACTTCAGCCGATCGGAACCCCAGAATTTAATACGTTTATTTCCTTGTCAATCAACAGGTCAGATTGACTGGCACGCCGCGCGAACCGCACCAGGGCACATCACCCGAACAGGAGTTAAGCAGATTCTCCCGGGTCGTGTGTCCGACGCTGAAGGTCATCGGCCGATTCATGGCCGATTTTTAGCGCCAACAACAGGGTTTCTGTGTATGAAACTTTTTATACAGCATAAACTAATCCAAGGTATCCCCTAGTAAAAAGGTGAACATTTTCCAAGTAAAGAAACTAATTATTGTTATTTAGTGCATTTTTCCCACCACAAAATTATATCAAATGGTTATAGAAAGGAAAAAGGTTCTAAACTTTTTATGTGGTATTTAGGCATCACTAAAACAGCTCTGGAAAAGTTTCACAACATGAATCACAATATAATAGCAGGTACAAATTAGTTCTATTATTTCATGGCATAAAAAAAAGTTTAACAAAAAGTTTAGCTATAAGTGGGTTCTGGTCCTAAACTTTTTACACTGGACTACACATCAAGTAACTAAACAACTGTCCAAAATTCAGGTTCAACCTTTGTCTACAACAGTGGGTACAATTAAAGTCTATTAAACCTTCCATTTAATTTAAAGCAAGATTTAGAAAGTAACTGAAGAAAAGTATATAACAAAAGTTTTAGGTTTTCTTCTAACGATTACAGAACAGTTCAGTTTGTATTTTTCTGATTTTCGTCTGATTTTATATGAATTTTACAAGTTCTCTGTTTTTGAATTTAAAGTTTAAACACGGGTTTGCAGATATGCCCCTGGAAACTTGCGTTCAGACCCTTCTAAAGATTTCAATCGTTGCAATTGGGTCCCTGAGCGGCGCTGGCACGGCGGCCGGCCAAATTCCGGCGAGGGGGCTCGTCGGCGGCGAGGGGAAAAGGGTCGGGGAGATCCAGGGAGGTGAGAGCTACCTTGTGGGGCCTTGGTCGGGGTTGGGGTGGCCAGAAAGGGCTCGCCGGCGTGGAGCAGGGGGCGGCGACAGTGCTCCAGCGGGGTTGGGGCAGCGCTGGCGGGTCAGGAAGCTCCAGTGGGGTGATTTAGTCTCGTTCCGTGCCTTGGTTCGGGCAGAGGAGGACCGGAGGTGGGGTGTCCACGGCGGTCAGGGGCGGCGGCGGTGGAGGCGGCGCTGGCAATGGTGCTCTGGCGGTTCTGGGCGACGATGGGCGGGGCAGTGAGCGTCAGTGGGATGCTGTGGTGGTGGTTGGGGGCTCAGCTTGGGTGGTGTATGACCGGAGGGGTGAGCTCCACGGTGAGCTGGGCACGACGGCGGTAATGGCGACGGTGGCGGCGTCCTGGTGGCTGGGCGCGCGAGCAGGGCTTGGGGCGGCTTTTATAGGGACAGGAGGGAGAGAGAGGGACGGGCGAAGCTGGGGCCAGGACGGCATGGCGGAGGTGTGCTATTGGGTGTCGGGGCGGCGGCCAGAGGCTCGGCGCGGCGAGCGGCGAGCGGAGGCAGGGGATTGGGCGTTGGAGATTTGGCGTGGGGGAGCGGAAGATCTCACGGTGCGCGGTTGGGTGAGCAACTGCAGCAGCCGGCATGCCACGCGGCGAGCGTGACGACTGGCGGGGTGCGGCGGAGGCTCGGGCACGGCGCGGCTGGCCATTGGGCGTCGCGGCGGCGAGCAGAGGCGGCAACGGCATCGCGCTCGTGGCACGCACGGGCTGGGCAGGGCCGCGGCGTGGGGAGCAGCGCAGCTGGTCGGGCGGGGCTTGCCGGCCATTGGCTTGTCACGGTGTTGGCGGCAGGCATCGCCGGCTAGGTGGCTAGCGGCGACTGCACGGCGGGCGGGCAAAGCAGAGGAGAGGGGAGGGACTGGAAGTGGAAACAGAAGAAAAGGCACGGGCTGGTTTGTAAAGTCAAGTGTTTCTCAAATTTTTGTGTTGCAACTCAAAAATCTCTGAACATGAAAGTTGTTCAAAATAAAAAGTTCTACAAGTTTTTTTCAGGCCAAAGTTCATTTGAGCTCTAGTTTGAGAGTTAAATTGAAGACTCAAAAATTTCGTATTCTAGGGGCAAAATTTTAGGGGCAAAATTTCGTATTCTCTCCTCGGCTTCAACTAGATTTTTGTTTATCATATCACTGATGGTGTGCCTATTCAATTTCATAGCCATAAGTGCTTTGAGGTGAAAGTTATTCAATTTGTTTGATTCAAGTACCTATACTTCTGCGCATATATATATATATCTATTTTCAATTCAAAGCAAAACCAATTTATAATTCATTTCTTTTAAATTTTTCTTAGTTACTTATGCATCTTGTTAAGCTAATGAGGCTTGTTTCGTAATTTAAACACATAAGGTGTTACAGCCTTCCCCCTTAAAATGAATCTCGCCCCGAGATTTGAACAATAGGCTTAGTGTGGATAGTGTGTGTACCTTCGGTAGAGTTGAGAAAACCGGGAAAATTTTGGTTTAGATAGCTTTTAGTTTCCCATGTAGCTTCTTCCTCGATGTGATGATTCCATTGAATTTTATATATTTTAATCACTTTCCTCCTAGTGCTTCTTTCTTTTTGATCCATGATTTTGATAGGATACTCAACATATGAGAGGTCGGGTTCTACCAATATTTTTTGTTGTTCCACAACCTCGGTAGGAACTCGAACACACTTCTTGAGCTGCGATACGTGAAAGACATCATGGATGGCTGCAAACTGAGGGGGCAGTCGTACTCTATAGGCTACGGGTCCACAGTTCTCGATGATTTCATAGGGACCAACATATCGGGGTGCTAATTTTCCTTTGACTCTGAATCGTTGTACACCCTTGGTTGGTGCAACTCGAAGATAGACGTGGTCACCAACTTCAAATTTTAGTGGCTTTCTCCTTCTGTCGAAATAGCTCTTTTGCCTGGATTGTGCAGCTCTAAGGTTTTCTTGTATTACTCTCACTTTTTCTTCAGCCTCGATTACCAAGTCTAGTCCAAATATTTTGCGTTCTCCGGTCTATGACCAACTCAACGGGGTTCGACACCTTCGTCCGTATAAGGCCTCAAATGGTGCCATTTTCAAACTCGCTTGATAGATATTGTTATATGAGAACTATGCTAGGGAGAGGCATTTGTCCCAATTCTTGTCATAATGAATGACGCAAGCTCTAAGCATGTCTTCGAGAATTTGGTTCACTCTTTTAGTTTGTCCGTCAGTCCGAGGATGATAGGTTGAGCTTTGAATCAATTTAGTACCAAGAGATGCTTGCAATTGTTCCCAAAAGCGTGCTACAAACTAAGTACCACGATTGGAAATAATAGTCTTCGGTACTCCATGTAGGCAAACAATGCGGTCGAGATAAATCTCGGCATATTTCTTGGCAATATAGGTGGTGTGCACCGGAAGAAAATGTGCCATCTTTGTAAGCCTATCAATGATAGCCCATATGGAATCATGTTTCTGTGTGGTGCTCGGCAATCCAACAATGAAATCCATACTTATGTCTTCCCATTTCGATGAGGGTATAGTCAAAGGTTGAAGTGTACCGGCTACTTTCAAGTGGCTAGCTTTTACTCTCTGACATATGTCGCATTCTGAGACATATTTAGCAATTTCTCTTTTCATTCTAGTCCACCAGAAGTTTTGCCTAACCTCTTGATACATTTTGCTACTACCGGGGTGAATAGAAAACTTTGAAAGATGTGCCTCATCAAAAATTTGCTTGCGGAACTCATGATTCTTCGGAACGACTATGCGACTTTCGAACCATAGAAATCCCCTAGTGGTCCTGACGGAAACATTTATACTTCTCTTCTCCTAGAGAGAGTTTTTGTTTGATGATCCTAACTTCTTCATCAAGTAGTTGTGCCATGATGATCTGGTCATGAAGAGTGGGCTCAACTGAGATGTGATTCAGAGTGCCTTGAGGAATCATTTCCAAACTAAGCTTTTTCATTTCCGAACATAATGTCTCATTATAGAACTCCACTGATAGGCAATGGCAATGGGCCTTACGGCTGAGTGCATCCGCGACTACATTAGTCTTGCCGAGGTGATAGTGCACCTCTAGGACATAATTAATTCTAGCCATCTTCTTTGTCTCATATTCAGATCGGCTTGGGTGAAGATATATTTGAGACTTTTGTGATCGGTGTAGATATTACAATGAGTGCCCATGAGATAATGTCTCCATATTTTTAGAGTATGAATGACTGCTGCTAATTCGAGATCATGGGTCACATAATTCTGCTCATGGGGCCGAAGGGCTCGTGAAGCATAGGCGATAACTCGATTTTCTTGCATAAGCACACAACCAAGACCAGTGCCAGATGCGTCACAGTAAACATCGAACGGCTTGGTGTTATCGGGTTGAGCTAACACAGGGGTTGTAGTCAAATGCTCTCTAAGAGTGTGAAAAGCTTCTTCGCATTTCTTATCCCACACAAACATTACTTCCTTTTTCAATAGTTCAGTCCTAGGCTTAACAATTCTGGAGAAGTCCGGAATGAAACGGCGATAGTAACCGGCTAAGCCAAGAAAACTGCGAATCTGCTGCACAGAGGTAGGAGGTTTCTAATCCATCACTTCTTGTACCTTGCTGGGGTCAATGGCTACACCTTCGCTGGAAATAGTGTGACCCAGGAATTTTACACTATCCAACCAGAATTCGCACTTAGAAAATTTAGCATAGAGCTGATGGTCTCTGAGACGCTGAAGAACAATGTGCAAGTGCTTAGCATGCTCTTCCTCATTCTTGGAATAGATAAGGATGTCGTCAGTTGAAACTATGACAAACTTGTCGAGCTCGGGCATGAATACCGAATTCATGAGATACATGAAATAGGTGGGAGCATTTGTGAGACCAAAAGACATGACCAAAAATTCGTATAGTCCATATCGTGTGGAAAAGGCAGTCTTAGAAATATCGCATGGACGAATCTTTATCTGATGATATCCCGAACGAAGATCAATCTTTGAGAAAACTCTAGCTCCAGATAATTGATCAAAGAGAACGTCGATGCGGGGAAGTGGGTATTTATTTTTAACAGTCACCGCATTGAGAGGTCGGTAGTCAACACATAATCTTAAACTGTCATCCTTTTTCTTTACAAAAAGGCTGGACATCCCCAAGGCGATACGCTAGGGCGAATGAAACCCTTGTCCAGCAGTTCTTGGAGTTGTGTTTTTAGTTCGGCCAATTCTTTAGGTGGTATTCTACAGGGTCTTTTGGAGATAGGTGCAGTGCCTTGTTGCAGTTCAATAACGAACTCAATATCCCTATCTGGTGGCATTCCTGGAAAATTGTCCGGAAAAACAACGGCATACTCGCATACCACTGGAATATCCTCTAGTTCGATTCCTTCCATCACGAAAGCACAAGAATTGGTGCACTTTCGGAATGGCAAATAAAGAGTAGTGGCTCCGTGACTAGGTGAATTTATTTCAACTGCTCGGGAAGAAAGGTCCAGTATGACTCCATGCATAGTCATCCAATTCATACCCAAAATAATATCCATGCCTTCAAGGCGTAAGAGAACAAGGTCCGTGTTGATGATTTTACTACCCAATTTTATCGGTACCAGTCTTATTATTTGGTTGGAAGCAATTTTTCCACCGGTGTTGATATCATATATGACCCTTTTGTGTGACAAACATCCAAGCCTACTTTTGCACCAAACTTTGCACTAATGAAACTATGTGATGCACCAGAATCAAACAATGTAACTCCAGGCTTGTTATGGATAGAGAATGTACCCGTCATTACTGGTGCTCCTTCAGGAAGTTCTGCAAGAGTGGTGAAATTGATCCGTCCTTGTTTGACCTGAATGAGCTGCCTCTTGCCTTTGCTCTTATTGTTCTGGTTAGAGCCTTGGCCCTGACTTGGCTACCTAGGCTGAGGGCATTCTCAAGCAAAATGACTGGAACTTCCACAATTGAAACAACGATTGGCAATGTTTGGACGAAGGAAATGCTGAGTAGCGGGCCTTGGGCCAGTTTGCTGAGGCACAGGGGGTCGTACAACACCTTGCTGTTGTGGGGGCCTGACAATCCAACATCCTGGCTGAGGGGCCTTCTGTGGAGCTGTAGGCGCAGCATTTTGCACTAATCGATACCTCGGTGGCTGAGCTCCCGAGGGTCCAGTTGGCGCCTTCCTCTTCTTCTCAGCATGGTGAGCCACAATACAATCCTCTTGGGTAATTTCCATGTTTACCATTAGCAACGTGATCCATATTGCTTCCACGATTCAAAAGGATTAGCACGGAAAAGTAGACTTCCGAAAGATCATGGATAGAATCATGGACAGAATACTGTTCGCTACAAGAAAACTCATAGCTCTCCGTAGGTTCATCCAAAACAGCTCATATTTTGGAAGTGAGTAGGAATTTTAAAGATGCACAACTTTGGTATTCAACTCAGATGCTAAATCGATGACCAAGATGGTCGAAAGATTCATTCTTTGCTTCTCTTTCTCGGCTATTTTTCAGCAGATCGAGTTATAGTATCTTGCCTATAAATCAAACTAGCAAGGTCCAATGATACTGAAGTTTTGTGAGAACCTAGATCACAAAATTTATGAAAATTTTGGTATTCAACGCACAGCCCAGAAATGCAAGGAGACATGGGTAAAGATTCTGACAAGTTTCTGCAATCGCAGATTCAACTGCTTTCCAACACCATTATAAACCACCAAGTTTTTAGCCATGGCCTACATGATTAGAGTATCCAATGGTCAAGTTGTACCCATCACAAAAGAGGTACTCAACTCTTTGTTAGCCTATTACAACACTTGCCAAAAGTTAGGCTACACTATCGAGGAGTATATGCAAAAGTTCTCCTAGGTCATCGTCTAGAAGTCGTCGAGGTTGTTGACGGATGACTCGCTGCAAGTAGGAGAGTGAGCTCCCATCGGAGGTGGCTGCGGTGCCTCACCCTCAAAGTCCATACCTGAAACACCGTCAATCTCCTATGGCTCCTCATCATCTTCCTCCATAGCCACCACCTCGGGAGGGGCATTCTGATCATGGTGCCACTGAATGTGCTCATTAGCATCCTCCAACTCAAGGTTCAGATCATGGAGCTGCTCCTCCAAGTGTGCTATCATGTCATCTCTCTCACCCATGAGAGTGTCATGCTCCTGAACTTGGCCCTCAAGTTGGCCAATCCGGGTGTCTCTGTCCTCAAATTCCTCACTGAGCTCCTGAATCTGCTCATCTCTGGTATCTGCCATCATGTGGTAGGCCCGTGCAAGATCAGCGAGCTGCACAAGGGCCTGACTCTGAAGAGTCTGAAGTTGGTACAGTGCATTCATGCACCGCACGGAGGTCTCGATGGTCTCCTGGGCGTGAAAGTCCACTAAATATTGTGAGTGCTGCACCCTGTTGAGCAGAAGGGGTCGTTGTCCTAGGCAGCAGGAAACCAACCAATAGGAGTGAGCGTGACGGCCTCGGGGCACTGCGCACAGAAAGTGGTGAGCACCCTCATGGCAGCAAGCTCCCAAGTATCGGCCAAACGGTGACCAACAGCCTCAATCTCCAAGGCGGGCCACTCCAGGTGTAGTGGGTGCGGAAAGATGGTCACGTTCACACGGCACTAGGTAACTCCATTCTCTGCAAACTCCAGTCCCGTGTAACGTGGGGGAATTGGATAGCCCGCGGTGCTCAGAACATCCCACAAGATAGAGGGAAAGCCCTCCCAGTGGAGACACTGCGAGTGAACGCATCCATCCTCATCCACCATCATAGCAACAGGCTCGGCTATCTGAAGAAAAGATCAAATGGGTGAGATAGTGAAAAACTGTGAACAGCATAGTGAACAGGTTCTGGATAGTGCACTAAAATAGACATAACTTCAACAGTTCTTGTCCAAAAATTATCAACTTTTACCAGAACATTCCTAAGGTATTTGTGAACAACTTTTCTAGTCAACTCTAGAGCTAGATCAGGCTCTAAGATGGTTTTTCCCTTAAGGTTTTACCTTACTGTCTACCCAGAAATTTCAGTGAACAGCGGGCCAAGATTTCGTGCACCAGGGAAATCTACCCAGACAAAAATTACCAAATTTTAGCAGTATCTACCTGAGTAAATTTACAACAAGTTTTGTGTTGAACACTTTTGCAGAAAACTGTAGTAAGAGGGCATAAAAATTTATGTGGTAGAAGTGCTTATTTTGGACAGAAAACTGACATCTAAAGGTTTCTGTTGTTTCTCGCTATCCATATGTCTAGAATTTTTCATATTTAAACAGGAGGTAGAAAACAACTTTTGGAACAAAACTTTCAGCAATAAGCTTCTCCAGAAAGGATCATTTTCTAAGCTCAACAAATTCATCTTTTCAGATATGGTAGAAATGTGAAAGATTTGCTAGATAATCCTTATGCAAAGACAATCTTGTGGACGCATGAACCTTACCACTCTCATTTACGCATTTTCAATTTCAGATTTATATGGTCATGATGCATGCACGTCCTATTCGTCCTCACAAAATAAAATAATTGTCAAATAACTTTGGTGTTACGAAGTTAGTTTCGGTGGCATACACAATACGTCTCTCACTATAATAGCTTGTCGAAAATTCTCTAACCGTTCTTTAACTTATCGTAATCGCGGTTAGTGTACCTGTAGAAGATTGATATAGCATATAAATATCCATTGACCCTTTCATGCCAGCACTCATGAAAGCGTCCGTATTCATTACCGTTCACTATAGAAACGACATTCGTACAATTCCCTCCGTACAGACGACGTTAACAAGTTGTACGGCGCTGAAATATGGATGAACGAACAAGCCCTGTTTTGGGTAAACTCCTTGTTCCCCTAAACGAGTGGTTGAATGAATTATTTGGGAAGAAACCCCTTGTGTCGAGATGAAACTTGAGACAATGGTTAAATAAGTTCCCTAAGGATCTCCATAAAACCTCCTTGAATCGGGTCTCAGTCTTCCCGTGGGCAGCCGCCTTGTTGCGCCCAGCCCCAGACCGTAGAAACCAGACGAGCATGAATCGGGTCTCAGTCTTGATTCGTGGGTGATTGCCGACGAAGCTGTGTTGCTCGTTGATGAAGCCACGCTGGTTTGTTGATGAAACCCAACTAGTCGGAATCAATCCCAACTAGTCACTAGTGGTGTGAATCCCGCTCCCGACTAGTTGTGTAGTCGATGTAGTCGTCGGTGGTTCACCAAGTGCCCTCACGAGGGCGAAGTAGTTGTTGAGGAAACAAGGGTCCTGGCTTCCAGGAACGGTGCTAGGCCCGATAGGTTGTCGGGGTGGATGGCGCAGAAAGGTGGGCTGGGCCGGATAGCTTGGAGGACTCCGTGCCCTTCCGATACCCAAGCATGCCCGACCAGGTTGAAAATGCAGAAAGGTAGGCTGAGCCAGGTAGCTTGGAGGACTCGTGCCCTTCCAATGCCCGGGCCTGCCCGACCTAGTTTAAAACGCAGAGAGGTGGGCTGAACTGGGTAGCTTGGAGGACTCGTGCCCTTCCAATGCCCGGGCCCGCCCGACCAAGTTGGAGGCGCAGAAAGGTGGGCTAAGCCGGGTAGCTTGGAGGACTCATGCCCTTCCAATGCCCGGGCCTGCCCGACCAAGTTGGAGGCGCAGAAAGGTGGGATGAGCCGGGTAGCTTGGAGGATTCATGCCCTTCCAATGCCCGAGCTAGCCCGACAAAGATGGAGGCGCCATCAGGCCCCGGTGGCCATTTGATAAGGGTAGTGCGTTGTTGATCAAGTCCGAGTAGTTGGCGAGGACGGGAGCCCTTCGATGGATGCTGGCTAGTCCTCCTCCGACTTATAGTAGATGATCTAAATCCTCCTCCGACTTGTCGTAGACGATCCAAGTCCTCCTCCAACTTGTGGTAGACGATCCAAATCCTCCTCCGACTTGGCGAAGAACTTGTGGTACAGGGCCTCCGACCGAGGCAGATTCAGTTCGAGGGGTTACGGGTTGTGGATCAAGTCGTCGATTGCACGGTTGATTACCATGCGGGTACTACGGGTGCTTCAGGCCGCTTTTGGTCGGAAAAATCGATTTCCGGCGGGACCGTTGGCAAGGTCGTACGGGAGCAAGGCCCCTTTAGTAAACTACGCGTAATACTAGTCGGAAACTAGTGAACGAAGTGTTACTGAAAGTTTGGGAGGAAGGCCCCTTCAGTAACATAGAAAACTAGTCGGGAACTAGTAATCTGGGGTTACTGATAGTTTTGGGCAAGGCCCCTTCAGTAACATGGAAAACTAGCCATGGACTAGTAATCCGAGCATTGCTGGAAGTGTTTGATAGATAATTACATAGGTGCTTTATTTGGCTAATTAACGGGTTCCACTAGTCATTGCCAAATAAGGCAACCACTTTTGGCAGTCCTATGCTTCGGCTGTGACAGGGTTCCCTGAGTTTAGAGAGGGAGTCGTGATTAACCCGAATAATGAACATAAATAGCAACCCTGACTAAGTGGTAAAAAGGGGTGCTTTTAGGTGTACGGAACCTCTTGTTTTGAGATATAGTTCCAAAACAATGGTTTAAACAAACGAAACACCAAGAAAGACCCTCAGAAAACCTCCTTGAATCGGGTACTTCATTTATGAGTAAATCATTATTCGGGTAGTCCCGTCGCCTTTCTTCGTAGTTTGGACGGAGCTCCCAGAGCTCTCCGAAGGGTTTGACATTCAAACGCGGAATGCTTGCTCTTCAGGTGCCATGGGCATTGCCCATGGAGGGCTACCTCGAATCGTTCCTTCAAACTAAGAGTCTTCTTTCTCGGAGTGGATTGCTCCCCAGCTTCTGGCTTGCGCTTCCGAGTTGTCTCTAGGTAGTCGAGAGGGAGTTGATAGCGGGTGGGGCTGTAGGCTTCCACTTCTTCGTGCTATTGCTGCCTGGCAATGATGACATTGCGGGCGTCCCTGCCAGCATTGATGATGGCGCGAAGGTCGCCCGTGGAGGAGTCGTGGAGGTTGCCGCTCCCCTGCTAGTTCGCCTTGACCGTGCGGTGCCTGCGTTGGGCGTGCTTTGCATTGATGAGCCTACGACGTTCCATCTGGATGTCATCTGCGTCTTCTGCCTTGATGTTGGCTGAAGATTCGCTATCCATTATTACGTCCACGCCTTCGTCGAGTGGATCAAGGAGGCAGTCATCGTAGTCGTCTAGCTGAACCTGCTCTAGGCCTTCACAGTCCTCGTCGGAGTGAATCGTGAACACTTCTCAATTGCGGGGGAAGCGTTTGGCACTCTGCACGTCCTGGCCCTCATTTTCATCGTTGGAAGGAGGGAGGGGTCTACCCTCTTGAAAAGGGAGTTCCCTGAGTGTGGCAATGAATCATGGTGGACTTGATTTAAGCGACCTGGAGGGGCTTGCTGGAGCCTTGATATGATCGGGCCACTGACAACAGCGCCAGGAGGTTTCACTCATGTGTTGGTAGCCATGGATAGGTTTATAAAGTGGATTGTATACAAGCCGATTACCAAGTTCACACCTGATAGAGCAGTCGACATCATATGTGATATCCTGCATCAGTTCGGCTTCCCCAACACTATCATCACCGATCTGGGTACTAATTTCATCGCACACCAATTTTGGGAATTCTGCGAGAACGCAGCCATTGAGGTTAAATATGTGTCAATTGTGCACCCAAGAGCCAATGGTCAAGTTGAGAGGGCCAATGGCATGATCCTTGATGGTTTGAAGAAAAGACTCTACATTGAGAACAGCAAAAAAGGTGGCAAGTGGATCAACGAGCTTCCACGTGTCATCTGGGGGCTACGGACTCAACCTTCCAAAGCTACAGGACATGCCCCTTTCTTTCTTGTCTACGGGTTAGAAGCAATCCTCCCTGCGGACATCATGTGGAAATCTCTAAGATTAGAAATGTATTATGAAGGTAGAGCTGATGAAGCATGGCAATTAGAACTGGACTTGGTTGAAGAAGCAAGATGCAATGCCCTTGTCCAGTTGGCTTGCTACCTTCAAGGAGTCATACGCTACAACAATCGCAATGTCTAGGAGAGGTCATTCAGCATTGGTGACTTGGTCCTTCGTCGCATCCAAGATGAGACAGGGCTACATAAGCTCAACTCGCGATAGGAAGGGCCTTTCATCGTATAAAAGGTTACGAGGCCAGGGTCGTATCGATTACAGTACCCTGATGGCCAGGAGATCCCAAACTCCGTGAACGTAGAGCATCTATGGAAGTTTAATCCATAAGTATAATTTATACACAACTTGTCAGCTGCATGACAGCATGATTATTAGTAAAGAGTTGTTATTATCCCAAAACAACTACTTTTTAATTCAAAAGCTGGGTTGTAAAACTCGGAGGCTTTAATCCACAAGTACTAACAATAAGCTTTTCTAGGTACAAAAGGGTTTACTCTGGGGTTGTGCCACGAATTCTCCTAATACAACTATTAAATAGTCCATGAGACTAAGACATGAGTAATACTTGTGCAATAAATTCCAGTAATGGCTACGATTACCTGTCTCATGTATATAATAGCTACAGAAGCGATTTCTGAAGGGATTACCAAGCCCGTACTACCAGTTAGGCTCCGAGTACCTGCCACGAGTAGTAAGTACCAAATAACTGAAGAGGTCATTGAGCTCGTAATTCTAGACAAGTCAGAGTACCGCACGGTCGGACGTTATCTAACTAGTTTGAAGAATTCCTATAAGGAATAATTGGTCGAACGACAAGTTATTGACTACATCAAAAGGCATAGTACTTGGAGTAGCGTGACCCAAGTGTATCGATTTTGTATAAGACCTACGATCGCCGATACAACACGATAGTATCCTACTATCCTGAACATATCAAAAGGCAACAAGTAAATAAATATATTTATAAACATACAACAAAGCGGATTGTTCATAACATCTTAATGTTTCTACTCTTGCTCCAAGCTCTCAACTATCCTATGGTCCATTGGTTCGACTTCTTTCAGATAATCTCTGAATTCTTCATCGGAACAGTCTGCAGCCATGCCATCTGCCAGTGGCTCTACATTGGCCTTTGGCCAGAAGGACTTGACAAGTCCAAGCACATGCGCCGCATTGGTCTTGGTGGTCTCGGAGATGTAGCCGGCAATCTTTTGCGGGGCTTCACGAAGATGCTCCAACAAAGTCCTATTGTCCACTACTTCTTCCGCAGGTTCCACCAAGTTGATGACTACTTGTGCAGCTTCTTGGAGATCTTCAAGTTGTTTCTGCCTCAGCTCTTTTTCTTCGGCCATGGATTTGATCTACTGCATACATTGCACAAGCTGCTGGTCTGCATCTTTGAGTTATTTAGCCAAGAGCTCCACATCATCTGAACAACGGTACAAAAGATTCTTCGTGTCAGTCAGCAGTTCTTCTTTATAATTTAACATATTTTTGAGTTCTGCGGGCAAAAGACAAGAAGAAGTACTCACGCAACTTCAGAGACTACCGTTCGACAACATTACACTAGGCAAGAGTACACGACAGGGAATTAACTTGATGGGCTTTTCTCTGTGATTTGTTCTTCTCTTCAAGGTTTTGAATCTCCTTCTTGAGAAGCCAGACTTCCCGTGTGCGCTCCAGCTTTATTTCGTCTAGTTGACGTTGCACTTCAATCCTCTTGTGGATCTGCTTCTTAATTTGCCTATCCTTGGCTTGCAACTGGTGCAGTCCATCTTTAACAGCCCTCAGCTTGTCTAACTTCAGTCTAGATTGGTTGGCCATCCTCTGCTCAAACAAAGAAGTATGCAACTCAGAAGGTGACAACATTATTTAACAAGATCAAGTTATGGTATCAAGAAGAAGTCATACTGTGGAGAATTTGTATAAATCCTTGAAGGTATCCTAAAAGTGCTTTAGGTTTTCTGCGGTTAGCACGGGATCATCAATAAGTTCAGTCGGGACAACATATTGCCAGGATGTTGCCTGAAGAAGTACCACAGCCTCTGTTTCTTCAATTCTTGGATGCTGCTGCGGGGTACCTGCCACCTCACCCGTGGTAATCAGCCTAGCTTCTGGCAGAGTCCTACTTGTGGGTGGGGGCGGCATGATCGGCTCACCTGTCAGCATCTTGGGGGCTGGCTCATCTACCCCAGACTTGTTTTCTTTGGTTGGTTCATCACTTGAAACATCCCTTTCAACCTCAGCATTGGACGGTGTGGGAATTTCCTCGGGCACTGGCGACTGGACGATGGTCGTAGTACCCAGCTTGTCACTGAATGCTGCAACATCTGGCATTGTCTCTAGCTCGGGGGCTGCACTAGCTGAGGCATATCAGGTTCATCCAAGCCCAGAGCAGAGGATTTCCTTCACACAATGAAGAAGTTGTCAAATATATACTTACCTGTGAGTTCACAAAATATGCAAGAGAAACGTAGTTTAGTACTTACAATGAAGATTTCTTTACATTCAATTTTGTTACTTTGAGTACTTTCGGTGCTGCAGCAACACTCAAAGTACTTGCCCTACAAATTCGCTAACCGAGGCTGAAATTTGCTTCGGTGGGGCACCTGCCGCATCTCCAGCAACATTCAATGATGGCTCCACTACAACAGAGGGCACGCTTTGCCGCATTACCTCCACCTGCGGCGCCTGGATCGGTACTGTCTCCTCCTACGGTGTCTTCATCAGCACTATCTTCTGCAGCATCTGGGTGGTCTTCAGGCAGCTCCATGAGCTCCACCTCAGAGTCAGTGTCCACCCATCCTCCTCCGTAGTAGCCATAGTAGTCGTTGACCTCCTCGATCTCCATGAGAACTGGGGCATCCGGATCAGATGTTGAGACACCTCATAGATGGGTCCTATTGGAGAAACGTGAACTGAGAATTCCAAGATTTTGACAAGAACACAAGGAACATAATGTTTGGTTTAACTGCAGATGGAATGAATCCATTCGGCGAGTAAGGCAGTAGTCATAGTACAAGGCCTGTGACTCTATGTATGTTCAACCTTCCTTCTTGGCTATGCATGAAGCGGAAGTACATCATGATGCCAGTTCTTATCCGAGGCCCAAAACAACCTGGCAACGACATTTATGTGTACCTTAGACCATTGGTTGATGAACTTTTACTATTGTGGAAGGAAGAAGGTGTACGTGTGGGATGAGTACAAACAAGAGACTTTCAACCTTCGAGCATTGCATTTCATAACCATTAATAATTGGCTTGCACTTAGCAACCTGTCGCAATAGTCGAACAAGAGATACGAGGCCTGCACTCACTATCTAGATCAAACTGATAGTTTTTATTTGAAAAATTGTCGGAAGGTCGTATATATGGGCCATCGTCGATTTCTTCTCCTCAACCATCCCTTAAGAGGGAAAGAGAATCATTTTAAAGGGGAACTAGAAACTCATGCTAAGCCTATGTTCCGTGATAGAAAGCGTGTTTTATCGATGATAAAGGATGTGCATGTAGTGTTTGGAAAGGGCCGTGGAAGCCAACAAGTTCCGAATGATGAAAATGGACATGCACCAATGTGGAAGAAGAAGTCTATATTGTGGGAGCTACCTTATTGGGAATTCTTGGAGGTCCGCAACACAATTTACGTGAAGCACCTAATGAAGAATCTTTGCATGAACGTGCTAGGTTTCCTGGGCATGTATGGGCAGGCAAAAGATACAATGGAAGCAAGGCGTGACCTGAAAGAAATGAAACAACAAAAAGACCTACGTCCTGAAAAGAGAGACAATGGACAACACTACCTGCATCCTACTAGCTACACTCTCAGCAAAGAGGAGAAGCAAAGCACGTTTGATTGTTTGAACAATATGAAGGTACCGTCCGGATACTCCTCGAATATACAGGGAAAACTAAATATGAAAGAGAAGAAGTTCACAAACTTAAAGTCTCATGACTTCCACATCCTGATGACACAATTGCTTCCGATTGCATTGAGGGGTATTCTACTGGAGAATGTAAGATTGGCAATCGTGAAGCTATGTGCCTTCCTCAATGAAATTTCGCAGAAGGCAATCGATCCAAATAAGCTCATAAAGCTACAGAATGATGTGGTCCAATATCTTGTCAGCTTTGAGATGGTGTTTCCACCTTCGTTCTTTAATATTATGACACATCTCCTCGTCCACATTGTGAAAGAGATAAGCATTTGGGACCCTGTATTCCTACACAATATGTTCCCTTTCGAGAGGTACATGGCAGTCCTAAAGAAGTATGTTTGCAATCGTTCTCGTCCAGAAGGTTATATCGCCAAGGGCTACGGAACAGAGGAGGTCATTGAGTTTTGTGTTGACTTTATTGATGATCTTAGTCCCATCGGGGTCCCATGTCACGCCATGAAGGGGGACTGAAGGGAAAGGGCACACTAGGGAATAAATCTAATATGCACATCCCTGACAATAAAATCCGCAAAGAAAACTTCATGGTTCTACAAAATTCATTCCTGGTGGCACCATATATGGATGAGCACATTACTACTATACAGTCTGAGAACCCGGGGAAGTTTGAGGCCTAGATTACACGTCATCACATAGATACCTTTGCTATTTGGCTTAGATGAAAATTAATGGGTGACCACACGATTGATGAACAACTTCAACGGCTGGCTAGAGGACCATCGATCACAATCTTGAAATACCAAGGGTATGAGATAAATGGATATACATTTTACACAAGAGCCTAAGATGAAAAAGAGCACGAACCAAAATAGTGGTGTGCGTATAGATGCAATAGGCAATGATGGAAAAAATGTTAGCTACAATGGTGTCATGAGAAGATATGGGAACTAGACTATGGACCTTTGAAGATTCCTTTGTTTCCTTGCCAATGGGCGAACCGAGCTGGAGGAGGTGTAACGATAGACCGGTATGGGGTGACAATAGTGGAGTTGAAAAAAATCGGATATAAAGATGAATTATTCGTTCGAGCCAAGGATGTAACAAAGGTGTTTTATATGAAGGACATGTCAAACAAATCTAAAAAAATCATGCCAAGTTCGACAATGAGCCAAAACGCCACATAGTTCTTCCAAGAAAAAGAAAAATCATTGGAGTTGAGGATATTTCAGACAAGTCAGAAGACTTTGATCAGTTTGATGATTGTCCTCCATTCTCAGTCGATGTTGACCCCAGCATCCTGTTATCCAAAGAGGACGCTCCTTACTTACGCCGCGATCACAACCAAGGGACGTTCATCAAAAGGAAAATTATCAATGTTCCGTTAAATAATGATGAGTAGTTTTATGTTGTAACCATTATGTTGTATTTTGGTGTTCATGTGATTAAGTGATTTATGTAATATATATTGTGGTATATATCGAATAATGATATTCGATGTGTTGAAAATATTATGTATTTTGCATAATATTTTCATGTAATTTTGGATGGTCAAAATATTATATATTTGTATTTATTATGCACTGATTTAATTTATCACACACGAAACACACTTAAAACAAAAATAAAAGTAAATACGATTGTGGCTGTTTAGTACCAAGCCAAGGCTATGCCCGGTACTAAACTACCTCCATCAAAATTTTCCGCCAGTGGAGATAGTTTAGTACTGGGCCGTAGCTTTGCCCGATACTAAACTGCGCAAGGGCAAGTTTAGTACCGGGCAAAGCCACGGTCCGGTACTAAACTAGTAATCCTATATAAGCCCCCCCGGACTTAGCGTCGTCGATCTCGATCGATTTTTATCGCCCTAGCTCCCCGTCCCCATCGCCGGCCGCCGCTCTGACTCCCCGTCCCTCGATGCCGGACCGCCACCCTCAACGAGCGCCGCCGACGCCCCGGCCTCCCCACGCGCTGCCACCGGCTCGGCCTCGATGCGCGCGCCAGCAGTGCAGCACGCGCTTCACGCGTTCGTCGTGCCCCGACCGGCCGCTCCGCCACCTCCACATCCCTCGACGCCGGCCCGCCGCCCTCGACGAGCGCCACCGATGCACCGGCCTCCACACGCGCCGCCGCCGGCCCAGCATCGACGCTCGTGCCGGCCGCGCCCCATGCGCTTCAGGAGCGCGCCGCCACCCCGGCTGCCGCATCCATGTGCGCCGCTGCCCCAGCCGCCTCCACGCACGCGGCGCCGCCCCGGCCCCTTCCGCCGTGCCCCAGGCGCCGTGCCGCTCGGTCTCCCCCGGTCGTGCCCCGCCCCCGCCTGCCCCGGCCGGCGCCCGCGCAGGCTGACGTAAGCCCCTGCACTGACGTCAGCAATGCTATGTGCTTTTGTTAGCTTTCTTTATTTTCATCTTCTATTTCTTAAACAATTTAGAAAATTATAGAAAATTAGAGGAAACTATAGAAAATTGGAGGAAAATTATAGACAATTTTTGGTGCTCTAGTGCTGCACATGTATATAAGTATATATATTAGTTGGGTTCATGTATCATTCAGTCTTGATCGACTTGAAATATGTGTTTGATAATTTGCATGATTTATAACTTGTTGGATTAAAGTGATACAACTATACAAGTTATTGTATAGTGGGTGTGATTTACTCTAGAAAAATTGTAGAAAATTATAGAAAATTCGTAGAAAATTGTAGAAAATCATAGAAAATTTATTGATTATATCTAGAAATTCTATAAAATCATGGAAAATTTTATGCCACACTGTAGAATTATATTTTTTTAGTGTTATTTTTTCAAAGCTAATCCAGTATGTATGTTACGCTGTTTTTGTTATTCTTACATGTAGTCATACATAGTGCAGAGCCAGATCGTATTGTACCATTTCCGATATCCCGTATAACCGGATTTATTTTCCCTAACAAGCTTTCCGTTTCCGTTTCCGTTTCCGATATCCCTTATAAAATGGTTAGGGTCGTACCTTATGTAATTTGTTAGCACAGGAATCGAAATGGGACCCAGTGATGACAAGGAGAAGTTCCTTCTTCAAAATATGATTCATGAAGGTACAAAGCAACAAGCTTCCCTCGAAGACTATGCAGCACTCGAGGATGATGGCAGCCAATATCTCAATGATACTAGTGATGGCGATGCTGAGCAGCAAGAAATTGGTGAGCCAGATGTTGGTGCCAAGGTATATGCATGGGATTTGTGCATTTATAAACATGGCAAGAAGTCTCTATGTATGTACAGTGTATATTAATAGATATTTTTCCAAACATCTGGATCAAGGAAGCCAAAATGGAAACGAGGCTCGAAGTGAAAGATGGAGGGGCGTACCAACATCACCTTAGTGGACTCAGACGGTGAACCAAAGGGTCCCAAGGGTGTTGCTTGGACGGTGGTCAATCAATGTGGATATTATGTCAGGGAAAACATGCCTATTAGCTACAAGCTATGGAAGAAAAACAAAACCACTGATAATGATGCAGATGTCATCCGTGACACAGAGAAGGAAATGTTATGGAGAGAGGTGAAGCAGCACTTCAATTTTCCAGTTGGCAAAGAGGAAGTATTCAACAAATGGGTCATGAAGAAGATGGCTATTGCTTTGTAGACATTTAAGAAAAGCTTGAACAAAGACTACATCAAAAAGGGCCTCACGCCAGACTTTGAGAAAAACTTCAAGAAGCAACGTGCTTTTTGGGATGAATTCGTGCAGTACAAGTTGTCCGAGGATAGTGAGGAGTGAACAAGATGGAACAAAGACAATGCGAGCAAGAAGAAGCACTTCCATCATCTATGGCAAGGAGGTTATTTGTCGGCTATTCCGAAATGGCAGAAGATGGAAGAAGACCTGATTGCAAGAGGAATCATACTGGCGACTTTCAATTGGCCATTGCGAGCAAAGTGTTTCTTCTATGCTCATGGAGGCACACTAAACATGGAAGATGGATCGTTCGTGGCTAACAATTGACTAAGAGAAGTGGCCAACAGGCTTGATACGGCACTAAAGGCCGTTGCCGAAGGCACTTTGAAGCCTGACAGAGAGAAAGATGAGCCAACATACGCTCTTGGGGCACCAGATCACACAGCACGTGTCCGAGGCATGGGCGTAGTTCCATGGAAGCATGGCTTCAGTGCAAATATCGAGACTTATCGAAGCCGATGCAGAAGGAAGGCTGAGCAGAAAGAAAAAGTGCATGCCCTTGAAGAATGAGTAGCTTCGATTGAAGGTGCATTGTCAGCTAGCCATCGTAACAAGAAGCTCCATCAATTCCTAATATGGAGAGCAGCCCCGGATCTCAACGTCGAAGCAGCGTCGCTTCCACAGAGCACCCAGCCGGAGACCGAACTGAAATGGTTGCGGACAACCAACAACGTTACCCCGTGGATGACATCACCATGAGGACCCCCTGCGAGCTTCTTTATCAGCAAAGGAAAAAGATCAAAGTAGTGGCTCACAGTATTGCTGAAGTACCTGCTCAAGGCGGGATAATTCATGGCGCGCCGATTCCTGAAGGTTATGCTAGACTCATGGTTGACCGAGTCGAGAAAAGATGGGAAGACCTCAACCTTGAGATCACTGGAGGCGATGGAGAAGAGGAACTACAACATGCCCTCCACACCTGGATCTGTTGGAATAAGGGCCACATAAGATTTCTGCAAGGAAACACGGATTCCGTAGCATCGCCTCAGAACCCAATGCCAAGATCGCCACTGTCACCACTCGCACAAAGCAGCCCCAGCATGGATCTGCCGTCACCATCTCCACAAAGGTATCCTAGCATGGATCCGCCGTCACCAGCTGCTCAAAGGGACCCCAGCATGAGTCCGCCGCCTCCTAAGGTGAAGAAGACCGCAAAGGCTTGGGTCCCACCACTGCCACCTCCAAAGGCGAAGAAGAACCAAGCTAAGAAGAAAGAGAAGCCTCCACCTCCAAAGTTAGCATATGAAATGACTAACGAGGAATTGCATGCACACGTGAGAAAGCAGGTTACCGATCACTTTGCACTAAGGAAGCCTGAGCCAAAGCAACCAGTGGATCCATTCGGGCAGAAGTACTTTGTAACCATGTGCCAACCAAGGGCGAATGAAACACCGCCGAACTACGACCGCTTAATCACAAAGTCTTATCAGAAGAAAAGCAATTGTCGGTACAATGAAATTCCCGAGCTCGGAGAACAACCCAAACAATCAATACCTCCACTAAAAGTGCTTTCAAAAGAGGATGAAGCTACAACCGAGTTTGTGGTGGAAACGAATCTCATAAAAGGTCAACACCAAGGGGAGGATCAAATCCCGATTCACCCAGGGGTAGGAAGAAAACGATTTGTATTGGGTGAACCTCTTATGTGGCCAGAGTTGGTGGAGATGCTACCAACGAGAATGCGTGAGTTAAATAAATGGTACTTGAAGGCCGCTGCAGATGGAGATGTAATGTTCGCAGCTCGGGTTAGACATACTGATTTATATCGGGGGCTCGCTGACGTAGGGATCGAGTTTGTGAGTCTTTGGTTTCTATATCATCAAGATGCCCTAGACAAGTCCCTTATAAGTGCATTTGTTATGTAAGTGTTTCCTCTCATTTCTATATTCTAGCTCTACTACTTCTACGCTTTCTCACCCCCTCTTTTATTTTGTATCATGTATAGGATGAAGGTGCAAGAATGTCGAAGAAGGGGGTACTATAACATCGGCTTCATGGACTCGGATATTATAAACGAGAATAGTGTACTCAAATGGACAAATCGGACCGAGAACAATATATTCATGGCCTTGGATGGGCAAAATACTTGTATATTCATTCTTTTGCCGCACAACTTCATTCAACTCTTTTTTTCATGCCTTCAATTTGATATTAAGTATATCAAACATTTCATCTGTATATGTGTATCAACAGCTTTCACTGGATGTTACTCTCTGTCGAGATTGATCAATCCCGAGTTGTGGTGTTCGACCCTAAGAAAAAACTGATAGAAGAATATCAAAACCTCATAGACATCCTCCAAAAAGCATGGGCTCGCTTCCTCAAAAAGTACATAGGAGTCACAGAGAACTCGGGTGCGCTTTATATCAAAATGGACTTTCCGGTATGAATACAATTCGTTCATCTAGTTCCATTTCTTTAAACACCATTAATATTTCATACCCCATGTATGTATGTGTGTGTATGATGAGGACATCCCTATCATTGGTACAACCACGCCTAGTACACAGCAAGGACCAATTACTCGAGCACGAGCACGATAACTAAATTATAAGGTAAACTCGTTCCTTGCTGTCCAAACAAGTTATTATCCGAATAGGGTGCTATTAAAGCCTTGTGATGACTTTCTTATGATTCGGAACTTGAAAGCCGAATCAGATTGGAGAAAGCACTACAATGGCAACAAACAAGTGGAAGGAGGCATGAGGAAACAAAGGATCGGACCAAAGAATAGACTGCAAGTTCGGACAGCCTGTTCGGACCTTCAGGAACTAACAACTTCCATGGGACATAATTCTTTGCTCCGAAGGGTGTTGGAGGCTCATGAGCACTTGATGGAAAGCCCTTGAAGCCTACTTTTAGATGGATTAAGAAATACTACCAGATTCCATCGGAGTCACCTAGCAACTACATAGAGATGTTCGGACCTCCAGTCTTGGGCTGACAGCCTTGTATCAAGTGAAGCCCACTAGGGGCCCATTCTATGTTAGGGTTTCCACCCTCCCATGCCTCCTGGCTGTCTCCCATGTATAAATACATGCTCCAGCAGCCAGGAGAAGGTTGGGTTTTATTTTGTTGTAAGTTTAGCTTCAGCTACTTCCTGGTGAGCGCGTGTGTCGATTAGACCACCCGTTTGCTTGATTCAAGACCCCAACTCGTGATTCAGTTTCAGCATTTGGCTTGATTTTCGTGAGTTATTTGCTTGTTGATCTTGTTGTTGCTTGTTCTCGATTGCTAGCAGGTTCAAAGGTGTTCTTGGCACAACAAGAACATCACAATCGAAGACGGTGTACCTATTGCTAAGGCGCAGCCTTGTGGGGGTTGTAGTCGGATAGCCAACATCGAATCTACCACCAAATCGAGTTGTCCCCAGCTCTGATCGAAGATCGGAAATATACCCTAGCGGGTTCTATCAATATATATAGTGTTTGAGACAGGCGGAAGGAAATGACTTATGCGGGTACTACGTATGTGAGTTCATCCACACGTTTTGCGGTCCAAAGAAAATGACGCAAAAAGAATTCGATGTACGTAAAAAATTAAGAACAATTTCTTTCATTTAATTATGTACATGTATTGATTTAAAAAAATGATGTTTGCACGTGACACATCTTGCGAATGAAAGATGGCCTCATCGAACCGAAAGGAATCAGGGAAATTTAAGAAGCACTCTGTGGATTCCTGCTCGATGAGGTCATAAATCCTAAGGGAGAATATTATGCAGATCATAGGAAAGCGTGGGTCAACTTTCCAAACAGGGCCGATGACGACGATCAAGACTAGTAATATTTGAAGTACTTGTAAAGAAACAACTTTTGTGCCTACTTGCAATATTAAAGTGTATACAAATTGTATGTATACAATATATATGTAGTCATCTTTGCTATGCTAGATACGAATACAAATTAAATACGAGTATGTATACGAATGCTAGCATACACAAATGGATATGAATACAAATACAAATTCGAATTAAAACTAAAACGGAAAAGAAAAAAGAAACAAAATCAAACATATAAAAAAAACAAAGCATTTACCAGCCGATACTAAACTGCCGCGCCGTGGTGAGCAGTTTAGTACAGGCTGTTATTTCCAGCCGGTACTAAATACGATATTTAGCACCAAGCATTGCGTCCGATAGTAAATTCATGCCGGGTTAGTACCGCCCGAACTATACCGGACGGGGAACCGGTACTAACCGGAAGTTCCCGCCCAGTACATACCGCTAAGGATTCTAGCAGTGGGTCACACCTACGCCAACGTTTTCTCGTGACTCTACTCTTGCCCTCTTAATACGGTTGTTGGTGTTTGTACCATCTCCAAGCGGAGCACGTGATTTCATTAGGATTTGGTAATATGTGATTATGGTACGTAATGAAGACATATCAAAGGACAACCATGTGATGGTGTATGAGAACTTGAATGACAGTACATGAGATAATACCTTGTTGGTGAAAAAACGTGCATGTGCCTACAGTAGGCCACGATGCAATCACGAGCGTTGACGGCACTGTCATAAACGACACCAACTATCCACGATCAGAGCCATGAACATGAACACCACCACGGAGGCGAACGGCAGCAACGATCTGGCAGGGAAAGCAGCTGTCTGCGACCTATTAGCAAAAATGATATACAAAGTTTCAGTAACTTCAGGCAACACGGAAGCTGATCCAGGAGTCTTGTAAAACTCTCTACATGGTTGTACGCTCATATACATAGCTAAATTGTTCAAATAAACTATGCAAGCTGAACGACATGACCAAACGGAAAAAATTGAACACACGAGCTTCATGCAAATCTCTAAGGGGCAATAATCTCATATTTCTACATCGCTAAGCTACGTGAGTATGCGGCCAAAGCAGCGATACGATGCAAATTAAAGCAGAAATATGGCAAGTGAAAATTTTGATGCAATTCGAATCCGGAATCTTCACACCTTCTGTCAGTTCCTTTTTTGGCAAAAAATATTTAGGATTTGATGTGAAGATTTTGGCAAAAAATATTTAGGAGGTGTGATCTGCCTCCTAAATATTCAGGATTTGATCTGCCTCCATTCCCTTCAGTCCAAGGATCCCTCGATTTAGGATTTGATGCGCTAAATATTTTTTGGCAAAAAGGTTTTGGTGTAAAAATATTTAGGATTTCGGCAAAAATATTTTAGAAACGTCAAAACTATGGATCTTGACACCTCGTATCAAACCTCTCGACCTGGCAAGTGGGACCTCCGTGAGAGATACCGTGGGCCTAATGTTTGTAGAAAATTTTTTCAATTGTTTCGACTTTTTTCGTATACATAAAGGCTAGCTGTTGTGCCTTGCCTGATTGTATTTGTTTCATGAGGAAAAAAATATATCATAGCAAACCAGATAAGGCCAGGGGCGGATCTAAGAGGTGGGCCGTGTGGGCCCCAGCGCACCCTAAGATTTGGTACAAGCATTCTTATCCCCTAATTTACTTATATTATCCTTATTTATTACCAACAAAAAATAGCTACTAATTATTTTTTTATGTACAACAATTGATAATTGAATTGAGAAGACGAAATCTGAGAAATTAAATTTATTTATAAGATTAGATTGACTTATTCACTAAAATATCCGAAAAGGTTTTATTGGACCACCCTAATTAGAAATTCTAGATTCCCCGCTGGCTAAGGGCTTGTCAATGTGGCCTTATCTATTTCTTCAAAAAAAAATGTGGCCTCTTAGAGGTCAGATTCCTCGTATGAAACTGTTTTAAAAGCTAATCGTTTTGTGCTGCGCTAATAAGCGAAACTTACATTCTATTAACTGAAATGTCGTAATCATCGCAAACCAGCTGAAGTTTTCCATCAGCAACCTGCGCAGTGTCCATTGCCCGATGTCCGTGGTTCGCTTGATCAAACGGTTGATGGAACACGCTGCCCCCAGCCATCAGCAAAGACTGGTCTCCCAGCAGGCCGTGTCATAGTGACTGGCAGCTGCTAAACTCCAAGCGTTCATGGTCCCGTCGCCACCATGCTCCAAGTTGCTGTTCGTCAGTGTTCTCATCCCCGCGAGCCTCCCCAGCCAAGAGTTCCCAACATGGCTTGTACTTGAGCCGCACTTCCTGAGCCACATTCTGTGGCTGCTCTACATGTCGGTCGCCGAGAGAGGCCACGTTGTCGGTCGCCATTGGTCCAGATCGGAGCGCGAAAAAGCGAACTATATCCCTAATCCACAGGCCCGAGATCTTGTGGCGCTCAGGCTCCGCTGCCTCCGGCTCCACCCGTTCGTTATTTACTTGCGGCTCTCTCCTACCTTGTCATCAGTAGCACTAGTCCAAGTGATCTCGTGATCGACCCCGGGGCAGTAGCGCGCTAACTAGCAATGGAGACATCTTGCTTCTTGACCTCCAAACCATCGCCCAAGACGCCAGCCAGCGTCGTCGTCGCCAAGCCCAAGCCTCATCTTCTCTTCGGCACCCGGCGTGCGGGCTCGTCCTCCGTCACTTGTGAGTGATCACTTTACTCGTGGACCTGTACGTTCTCTAGCTTCTAGCTCAATGCTCTGCTAACCAGAGCGATGCGCACTTTGCGTGCAGGTTGCAGCTTCAACGCGCGGCCGTCCGAGGACGGCGCGGTTCCGATGATCGGCCCCGACTGGCGGTCCTTCCGCGCGCAGCTCTACTTCACCGAGCAGCACGCCAAGAGCGTGAACTCGTCCGTGACCGCGATACAGCCGCTGCCTGTGAAGATCGGCGACAAGTGGGCGCACCCGCTGGTGGAGCCCGAGAAGGGTTGCCTCCTCATCGCCACGGTGAAGCTGGACGGCTCGCACATCTTCGAGCGCACGGTGATCCTCCTCCTCTCTGCCGGCATGCTGGGCCCCGTCGGCGTGATCCTGAACCGCCCGTCGCTCATGTCCATCAAGGAGGCGGAGTCCATCTTCGCGGACGACGCCGACATCGCGGGCGCCTTCTCAGGCCGCCCGCTGTTCTTCGGCGGGCCGCTGGAGGAGTGCTTCTTCTTGCTGGGGCCCCGGGCGGCCGCCGGCAGCGACGTGGTTGCCCGGACGGGGCTGTTCCAGGAGGTGATGCCCGGCCTGCACTACGGGACGCGGGAGAGCGTCGGGTGCGCCGCGGAGCTCGCGAAGCGCGGCGTGGTGGGCGTCCGGGACTTCCGCCTCTTCGACGGCTTCTGCGGGTGGGAGCGCGAGCAGCTGCGCGACGAGCTGCGCGCCGGGCTCTGGCGCGTTGCCGCGTGCAGCCCCGCCGTGCTGGGGCTCGCCAGCGTCGTCAAGGGCGGCCTCTGGGAGGAGGTGCAGGGGCTCGTCAGGGAGAGGAGGGTGTGGTGACTGCTGGCGCGAGTGCGTGTGCCGGTGGATGTTTAAGTCCCAACGGTGGCTTTGTAATTAATTAACTTGCGAGCAAATTGATCAAGAATTAATGCTTCAGATTCCTTCTGGCTCTGTCAGCTCAGAGCTCAGATGACATTAACAGCGAATGGTAGGCAAACCCAATGCGCCATCCGACCAGGTGACGGCGCCGTGCGCGTACCCTTTGCTCGCGCCGGCACCAGGCCCGGCCTTGCTGCCCCGGGCCCCAAAAATCAAAGGGCCCCATCCGCATGTATGTATACAGTGCAGTAGTAAGTAGATGTATACACTGCACGTATTAGGATTCGAGCAACGAAACGATGCAGCTTCTATGCTGCGTCCTTGAGTTTCCTATCTTCATGAATGGTGATCCCGTCCGTACGTCCCCTGGATTGTCCCATATTTTTCGGCACGATTGGCGTGATGGACAGCGTGTCATGCTGCCCGCTTGCGACTCACAGACTCGTCACTCGCCCTCGCCTTGGTGGCGTGCTGGCAACGTGCCTCCATCGATCCTTCTCCATAGTCCGTATCTCAGTCTCACAGAGTCACCGTCGTCAATTCCAATAGATAAGCGTATGACCGTAGGCAAAAGCAAGCAGATAAGGTAGGAAGTAGAGGAGCCAATGCAAGATAGGCATTTTTAGTTTTAGTTTAAGCCAGCCGTAATCCTCACCAACTCAATAATTAGATTAATTTGTATTTCATGTTTTACATGTGAGTGACGATGAGTTCAGTATATTATTGCTCGATCATTATCAAAATCGATCATTTAGATATTGGTGAGATATATATTGGGATTTGAGAGTCCTACACAGTGACCAGTAATATTTTATGTAGTTGATTTGATACCTTTGAAGTTTATCGCTAGCTAGCTAGTTTTGAACTATCTATAACTTTTTTAAATTTTTAGAATAAACGTATCACCTAGAAGTTATGATAACGTTATGCTTATGCATCTAGAAGAAGTTATTGGATGAAATCGATATTATTGATCATCAACAACAACTTCATATCTTTAAATATTAGATGAAATTCTTAAGATAATATGTAGAAATTATTCGATATGAAAATTTTTTGTCCATAATATTTATCATTATCATCATATGGCCCTGACTTTTATTAAACCCCGAACTCTTGAAACTCAGGACCGGGGCTGGCCGGCACTCCCATGGAAGCTCACTTCGAGATAGCAGTAGCCCCCTGCGCGAGAACGCCAGCTGCTCCGGCGCTACACGCATCCCCAGGCCCCGGGGCGCCTCCACCGTGGCTGAATAGCTCGCATATGTGGACGACCCCACGTTTGTGACTGTGCACGCCACGATGACCGCTTCACCAGCACGAAGCCGCGGCACAGAGATGGACGTGTAGTTTACGCCCGACGCGATGAGTGTAGGAAAAAAAATGACTTAGAGCTTAACTTATTCAAGATCTAGCACCAAACTCGTAAGCACAACCCAACAGATACATGAACAAGGTTTCCATTTAGACCGGGAGCGACGGAGGACGCAGTTCCGACCATGGCTGGTGACAGGGTCGGCGTAGACGCACTATAAGAAATCCTTTAATCCATAACGATTTTTATGTGATGTTTACATAAAACATCGTAGACAGACAACATCTATGACGATTTATGGATTTTCGTCAGATTTGCAAATGGCCCATATGGGCTCCAATTTAGGCCCAATTTCTATGATGAAACTATAATATCTGTCATGGATTGAAAATTAAAATTGTCACGGATTTGATACCATACTCAACTACAATTTTGACAAAACAAATATGTCACTTACATTAAAAAAATAAGATGTGTTACTTCTTTTCTATACTATAAAAGTTGAAATAATTAAAACACTTTCTCATCAAAATTAGGCCTACCGTATCCCTCACAGAGAGGCCTCACTTGACAGCGCGGGAGGTTTGACAGGAGGTGTGGAGACCCACGAAATTGATGTTTCTAAAATATTTCTGCCAAAATCGTAATACTTTTTACACCAAGCCATTTCATCTGCCCACCCCTTGTACCCGCATTTATTTCGTTTCATAACGTGGGTTTGTTTCCTTTCATACCCTTGATCTCTCCGGCATGGTCTCCTTGTTTGATGCACATACCAAAAAAATGTTGCACGTTGATTTTTCCTTTCATGGTCTCTAGCATGGTCCGGTTTCCTTTCATCACGCCGGTTTCATCACACCAAAATAGAGGAAGAGAAAGGAAACATGTGTTTTGTGATTGATTTTCATGCAAGGAAACATCCATGGCGTGAGAGATAAGAGAGAGGCAGCCGTGCGCTGCAAATGGAATGGAAAATAGAGGGAGACAAAGGAAACTTGCATGCTTTGCTTAGTGATTGATTCACAGCGCAAGGAATCATGCATGACGTGAGAGACAGAGGCAAGGCAGGCGTGCGCTGTAGAGGACATGCTGCCAACATGTAGGCCGGAGATTGAGCACACGATTTAGGAAAGTAATTTTCAGGTTTTGGAGAGCTCATAACATTCCATACAACACGATTTAGGAAAGGAATTGATCGGTCAATCAATGCTGCTAATCGGGCCATGTATGGGGGTTAACTTCTATAATAGTGTTCCAATCCATTTGGAAATATTTTACCGGCCAATCAACTATCCATATGATTGCTTCTCTGGTTGCGTGCGGCTCCCTGACTATAAATACCCACACAAGGAGCCATGGTTTACACAAAAAAAAAATAGAGCAACAATAGAGCAACATTCATGATGGAGTTCTTAGGCATCTCAAACATTTGTGATGCCCTTACATTGTCGCATGGATCCCGAGGGAACCTGATCGCGGTTGTGGCTTCCGTTGGTCCGGTGACCCCGAGATGCATGTTTGATCCATACGCCACAAGGGAGATATGTATTAAGGACTCGAGGTTTGGCTTTCTAGCTATCAGCTTGTTTGTGAATTTTTTATTTAGACAGTAAATTGTGTTGTTTTTGTAGTGGTATGGGATTCATACGTTTCTTGGCTGACTACCATCCTGCCGCTGGTAAAGTATTCCTTGAAGCCGATCTCCAGAACAAGTTTATGCTGGTCAAAGGAGTACTTGTGAGCCGTGATAGAGGTGGCTATCTGAATAATATTAATTCCAGCACGCTCACGGTCAGATTATGGTGTTTTTTTCAAGATTTATAGCTCACGGGTAGCTTTTCTGTTCAGGTAGCATTGAGCAGTGCGAGAGCTCTAGGATCACTTTGTTTGAAAGTGACCCGAATCTATTGGTACAGAAACTCGAAGGTGATATATATTATTAGTTTTTAAATGTTGAAAATGTTGATTGTTTCGGTGTTATATATGTACCACTAATGTACCTATTCTCAATTTTACAGATGTTAGACGGGAGCTGCGCACGGATTTCATGATGCACGATGGTGTCAAACGTGCCATTGCCGAGCATGCTGATAAGATGAAGAAACTAGTACATGCGCTAGGATAAGGAGGTACAGCGTCCCCCGTTCCTTAACTGACGTATTGGAGCTCATGATCAATGGCAACCGTTTGGATCGCGCCGGTGACGAGCATTAGAATAAGTAAACTTATTATGGAGAGGCACTCGATTAGCTAGGATTTTAGCATTTTGTTTTGATTAGCTATGGATGGCAAGTGCACTTTCAAGTCTTATAAACTATTTGGCAAATACCATTTATTTGCTAATTATTGCAACATATATTTAACTTTTCATATATTTAACTTTTTCCCCCTATTATCACTGCCTTTTTTGCATCATATAATATTCTTGCGCGACAATCAGAGGCAGTATGTATATGGCAATAATGTTTTTACAACCAGAGGTTGAAGCAGTCGGAGATGCAGTTGAAGTAGTCAAAGATGCAGTGTAGTCGAAGATGTAGTTGTAGTAGTCGGAGGTATAGTTGAAGCAGTCGAAGATATAGTCGTAGTAGTCAGAGATGTAGTTGAAGCATTTGGAGATGCAGTCGAAGTAATCACAGATGCAGTGTAGTCGAAGATGTAGTCGTAGTAGTCGGAGGTATAGTTGAAGCAGTCGGAGATATAGTCGTAGAGTCACAAATGTAGTTGAAGCAATCGTAGATGCAGTCGAAGTAGTCACGGATGCAGTATAGTCGAAGATGTAGTCGTAATAGTCGGAGGTATAGTTGAAGCAGTCGGAATACTGCGAGCAGTTTGTTTTGGCTCAAAACTTATTTCGGCCCAAATGTTGGAGTCAATTTCGACCCAACATTTTCCATGGACGAGCACAAGCGGGTTAACTCAACATTTTCATTTTATGTATAAGTGAATAAATTACTCTATCTATATTATGAATCACTACTCTACCGGCTTGTATATTAATCTTTCTACTATGATTATGATTGTCGTAGATGAAGAACATTGTGCACCCATCACTAGCTCTCCTACAATCATCGAACATCCCGCCAGTATGAGGCATTTAATTTGAGTCATGTATTTTGTTTTTAATAAATCGAACTATGCAATTTAATTTTACATTTCACAGCGCATATCAATTCAATGTTTGTGTTATCTTATCATTACTATGCGTCAAAAAAATTAGAACCCACGTCCTATACAAAGTAATTGCAACAAAAACCAGTGTTTGCATAACAAGTTTAGTGGATAAGATATTATGACCATTTTATATATAATAAAATAAAATTAGGCGGATATTAAGACTATGTACTATAATAAAAAAATTGTGGGCCGAAATGGCATGGTGTTACATTGAAACACCCGCTTGATGCATCACATGCCCAAACAGGCGCCATAGTGTGGGATAAGTTACTGATAGAGGAGTTGGAAGCATGGTTAGGAAACAACGTATATATGTTGGGCAATTCCTCTGTCCGCCAGCAATGTGGGACTAACTGTGGTGCCCGATGTCGATTGGGATACTGCGAGCAGTTTGTTTTGGCCCAAAACTTATTTCGGCCCAACTATTCCAGTCAATTTCGACCCAACATTTTCCATGGACGAGTGGTCGGAGGTGCAGTTGAAGCAGTTGGAAATGTAGTCGAAGTGTCGAAGATGTAGTCGTAGTAGGCAGAGATCTAGTTGAAGCAATAGGAGATGCAGTCAAAATAATTACAGATGCAGTGTAGTTAAAGATGTAGTCGTAGTAGTCGGAGGTATAGTTGAAGCAGTCGGAAATGTAGTCGAAGTGTCGAAGATGTAGTCATAGTAGTCGGAGATGCAGTCTAAGTAGTCGAAGATGTAGTTATAGTAGTCGGAGGTGTAACTAAAGCAGTCGGAGATGTCATCGTAGTAGTCAGAAGGCGAGCCTATATATTTAGCCATGGTTTAACAGCATGGCACAGAAGGCGAGCACGTCGTTGCATGCAGATCCGTTGTCGCCGACCTCGCAAGCCTTTCTCTGCCCCCCACCGCCGTGAAAATGACCTCTGCATCGACCCTACGACTTCGTCGGCCGGACCTCCCGCGACCTCTGTGCACGAGAGGTTAGTAAGTTTACATGTGTTCCCTTGGCGGCGTGCGAGTTGTCGAGTTAGTTTAGGCATGATTTACATGGGAGATTTAGAGGACGGGTCAGATCTCCGCAGTCCGCACCAAAGTTATCTCTAAACGTGGAGATCATCGTAAACATAGGCAACTACAGTATTCTCTGTGGACATAACAAGGAAACTAACTAAAAAAATGTGGAAACCAAAATATCTTTATTTGCAACCTACCCCCCGGACCTCACTAACCACGGTGCTATATTATCCCCTCTCGGTGCAAATAGGGTTTTGTTCCTTTCGTATCCACTTCCGTGCCGTCATCAACAAAATCCGTCCCTGCACCGTCACAAAATCAATCCTGGTGTGTCCTCTCTCTGCAGTGCCTGCCGATCTTCACATCGACTCAATCGCCGTTCGTTGTGTACCTAGCGGTAAGCAGCTCCACGGTCCCATCTCCAAGTGTTCAAGATGGCGTGATTCGGAAGGAATGAAAAATAGAGAAAGGAAATTTGCATGTCTTTATCCGTTATTGACTTGCATGTGCAAGTCAACATGCATGACATCATTTGTGATTAACATATGCATGGAAACAGCAGCAGACATGGAGAGGCAAGTGTGCGCTGCATATGGCAGACCACCAACATATAGCCTGGATATGGAGCACGCGATAACATTCCTTTTTTTCTTTGCCCCCACGGGTTGCAGATGCATATGGGCAACCTACCCTGACTCTGCACATGAGGGACACCATAAATAGAACAATCATCTCCTTCCTTTCAACATGCACGCATGTATCATCCATATATGGATGAACAGATTAAAGCAACAAATTCTGGGCTGTATGTTTCCTTTTTCCCTGCTTGTACACCGGCACATAAATAGTTCATGTGACCGCTTGAGTCCATTGCAAAGTCACAGGAACTCGAGCTGCAGGCCATCCCCTCCCCCGGTAGACGACAAGCAGATCGCAAGCCACAGCGCCCACATAAAAATGACTCCTGTGTCTTTTTCTACTTTTCTATCCCTAGAATCTGCCATGGCACATCCTCATGGAACTGAGGTTGATGTCGTAGCGGTGGTGGCTTTTGTTTGTCCAGCGGACTACAGCTTGTTGCATCCACATGGTATTAGAGAATTGTGTTTGAAGGACAACATTTTAGTTATTTTCTTTGTGTATACTATATTTTTTATTTCTACTCTATAAAATAAGTGTAAGACATTAGTCTTCAGAAAATCGCAGTGCCCTAGCATTCATACGTTTTGTTACCCAAGTTGACGATGAGAGCCACAAACTTTTGGTCGAGGCCCATATCCACAACTAACTATCATGGCCAATAGATTTCTTGTTGACCAGAGTATGGGTGAGTATGATCTCTTAGATGTCTATTCCTAGAATATAATAATTTGTACTATTTAATTTTTTTCATTCCATACGCATATAGGATGTTTGTAGTATTTAATCTCTTTAAGCAATACAAGAGGTTACCCATGGGAATCAACACCAGAAGGTGATTTAGTAGTATTTTATCATTAACTAATTAATTATTATTATTATATTATTATTGACTCTCTCTCTCTATCGTTATGTGTGTGTATATCTATATATATGAATCACATATGCTACATCATCAACAGTTTTAGTTTTCTATGAGTTGGCATATGTACGGACTCTGTTTTGCGTGATGGCATCAAAGTTGCGGTAGTCGCTCGAGCTGAAGAGCTAAAGAGGTTCCATGAAGTACCACGCTTGGGTGCTGAAGGCCATAAATCTGCAATGAAATACGTGTACGAGTACATGAGATGCTGTGCGAGTCTTCATGGAATCAAAACTGAAGAAACTTCGTACGAGAACGTGGATTAGTTTAGATTTAGAATGGAGTGGTTTTCTATGTTATTAATTATTAATATATAATTTAGTTCTTTTAGTAGAATTTAGCTATTTTAGTAGTCTTTACGATTACAATGTAATCCAACTTTGCTTTGTTATATCTTATTATATTATTATATAATAATTAGTGCATTTGTTAAACATATATAATTTTGATTTGCACTTATTGTTGGTAGAAGTTGATTGAAGGAAATAAAGTAAAATCTTCGTTATTTATGGAACATAAAGCATTCATTTCCCATCTTCTAGACACGCACATAGCTCCCATATATAGAATTACTTGGTGCAACGAAACTTTGTTATTTATTAATGAGATTTTTTTAGTAGTAGTTCGATGCAATCCAATCATTTTTAAATAATTTGACTTTAAACACGTGCCACACGCACGTGCACGTCCACTAGTTTTCTTAAAAAAATGTCATTGTCCTTTTAGCTTAGATTTTCAGCTTATTTTTGGGGAAAAAGACAAAACTTGGATTGATGTATTGGTGTATATAAGATAATTATTTTTATGTGTTACTTCACAGTGGCGCACGTGGAGCAAAGAGATTAAACTGAAAATAAAAGCAAAAAAATAACTGAAAAAAAGACTAAATTGCATTGAACGGTGGTTTGAAGGGGTAGACTTGGAAGCTTTAACACTACGCAGCACATTTACTTGTGCTTGTGTACGGTATTTAATTCATTTATAGAGCGTCGGTAAAAAAAGATGGAGAAATGCAAGTCGATCTCTGGTCTTCACGTAGAATGACGCACGCTCAACCCCACTAGGCTTCGTCTCCGGTTGCAGTAGATGTGGATGTTATAATCAAAGTATCATAGTGCTTAAGTGGCAAAAAGGTGGGGCGGGGATAATCGAGGCGCCTCCTAAAGGGCCCGAAACCGTGGGAGGCCAAAAGCTTCCCCGGGATGAGGCGGTTCCTTCGTGGAGAAGGGATCACCTGATGGTACATTTAATGCGCCCGCCCTGCTACAACCGGGCGAGGCCCATGGACGGCGCGCCTTCCCTATAAAATAACATGATTACGGGGGAGGCGTGCTCTCAGATGACGCGGCGATCAGGATAGAGGGAGCCTCCCCTCCCGGGTCGTGTCATCTGGCGAAGGGCAGTGGGGTGGTCCCCGCCACTCACACCTCCCGTCACATCGGATAGACATGGAGAGGAGCGCCTGCGGCCCCGGGCAACGCACATGAAAGATCCCGGGCGATGCACAGAGCCCGGGGTCCCTCAAGGAGGACCCTGTGTGACGACAGTCCTGGCCCACGGCGCAGGACCCAGCCTGGCGGGCGGGCGCCACTTACAGGCCGGCGCCCCCTCATCGGGCGCCGCATTCACACTTAAGGTGGTAAGCCTCTTCCCAAGGCTCACGGGGAAGGCTATAAATTGAATAGATGGGCAATGTGTAAAGGGATCGGATCCAACCGACCCGCCACACTCAGCTGAATACTATCACCAGCTCCACACAGGACGTAGGGTATTACGCTCACAGCGACCCGAACCTGTCTAGACCACCTTGTCTCCTGATCGGGCGTCGCCAACGGCTTGGGTGGCTTCAATAGCCACCTAGTCGACTCTAGGAAGACGGAGGCCTCTACACCAACTCGAAGCAGCGACCTCGATGAGTTCATCGACAACCTCAACGAGTTGCTACTCCCCGATCAAGCCAAGTAGGTCGAAAGGATGTCCGTTTTTGACGCGACTTCAACTCGTGCTGCACCAGGACTAGTTGGATCAGACTCAAACCGATCTGAGGGGGCTACACAGTCTAAGTTCCACTTCGACTTGGAGGAGGATTTAGAACGTTCGCTCAAACTCGAGGATGAGTAATGCGGACATCTGATGTGAACCTGCTAGGGTTTGTTCCTGATCTTTCGATGAGAGGCGTGGGATAACTCGATTGATGGAGGAGACGATGTTCATGGCCCGACTACAGCCTTCCAAGGACGTTAGCAACCGATACACCACCTCCCATGGCTGCCGCGATCTTGTGGAGTGCGACACCTCGGCTACTAGGGCACTCGTCCTGCATGCAATCGAAGAACTAGCAAGAACAAGTAGAACAAGTACTGAATTAATAGATGTGAATGATGGTGTCAACTCAATCTCCAATAAGGTGGGGTTCCGAAGATAGGAAGACGGGCGGCTGATCCAACAAGGCGTATCGGTTGATGCAAGTTTAGCTTTTCCTACTTCCTTATAAGCGCGCGTGCTGATCCAGCCGCCTGTCCACTTGTTTTCGGAACCCCACCATATTTGAGATTCAGTTTGAGACCTTCAATTACATCTCGTATTTTCAGTACTTGTTCTTGCTAGTTTTTCGATTGCTTGCAGGACGAGTGCCCTAGTGGTCGGGGTGTCGTGCTCCACAAGATCGCGGCAGCAATAGGAGGTGGTGTATCGGTTGCTAAGGCGTAGCGTCCTTGGAAAGCTGTAGTGGGGCCGTGAACGTCGTCTCCTCCATCAATCAAGTTATCCCACGCCTCTCATCGAAAGATCAGGAACAAACCCTAACGGGTTCACATCAGTTGGTAATTAGAGCAAGGTTGTTTGGTGAGAGACTTCCAATCCTTCGCTATTTTTAATTTCCTACAGTCCAGAAAAAGCCAAAAATAGTAGAATCCCCACCCCCCCAACGCAATCCTATAGACCCTTTTGAGCCTTTACTAGTACTGCTTAGTTAGGGCTTGTTGAGTTTTCGGTTGCATCGGTTGTGTCGAGTTGCTGGTCTTAGTTGTAGTCCTTTAGAGTTTCGAGTTCTTGTCACGTTTGGTCATGTACACTAACTTTTTAATCACTGTTTTGGCCGAATCAGAATACCTGTCAAGTTCGAGTTGGAATCGGTGCAGGTTGAGTTCGAACTGTGCAATAGAGGCAATAACACTTCATATATATATTTAACTGTTCGGCTTACTCCGGAGAGAGAGAGATAGAGAGAGAGACTGTTTTTGAGGCAAAAGTGTGCACGTGTCTTTCTGGCAAAAGTGTGTGTGGTGACTTGCTCATTTTTATTCCTTTGTTCATAGAATCTATTTTTGAGGTTCCCCTGAAAAAGAAAATAAAAAAAAGAAAAGAAAAAAAAGAAGAAAAGCAAAAAAAAAGGAAAGAAAAGAAAGGGGCCGATTCATTGCGTTTGTTTTTCCCTTCTTTCCTGGGTGGTGCTTTGTGACTTCCTTTGTGTCCAAGCTCGCATCTTTAGCACGGTCTAGGCTAGCGCCAGCACAGTCCCACCGTTGAATGATTATTCCGCTTAATTTTGCGACTAACGTGGTGCTAGTACTTCCTTGTTCCAGCCCACCTACAGCTCCACATATTCGACTACAGCTATACAGGTCTTGTTGTTGCAGCATTGATACACTTCATTCCACAGTTGCAGACTTGTTGGTTGCCGTCCCCTCCTGGCAGCAAGCTAAGAATTGGTAAGAGCTTGTGCAATAGGTTGAGAGTGAGCGCCTTGCAGTAGCTACATCCTATTAACTGTAGGGATTTTACTACTTCACTTGTTTTCTTGTTCTCCTTGTTTTTCTCACCATGGCAGGCTCCGAGGAGGAGGATCATAGCTTGTAGCAGTCTCCACGTACTAGGGGCATCATACAACATTTTGAAAGGCAAGTGAAGCTGCACACAGAGGGACTTGATAATGATATGCAGGTGATGAATGACAAGTTTGGACAATTGGAGGCCACGCAGATTGCCACCAACGCCAAGCTTACGGGACTGGAGACAACGGTCGGCAATATTGACAAGAGTCTCGCTGCTCTTTTGTAGTGTTTTGATGAGCTCCATGCGAAGACCAACGAGCAGCGTGATGATTAAGAGGATGAATATATTGCTGATACTGAACAAGATGAACGAGGCGCTCACCATCACCGACGGCTACGTACTAATCGTAGAGGTATGAGTGGTTTTCGCCGACGTGAGGTACACAACATTGATGATGCTTTCAGCAAGATTAAATTTAAGATACCTCCTTTTGTTGGTACATATGATCCTGATGCATACATTACTTGGGAAATTGCTGTTGATCAAAAGTTTGCATGCCATGATTTTCCTGAGAATGCACGTGTTAGGGCTGCTACTAGTGAGTTCACTGATTTTGCTTCTGTTTGGTGGATAGAACATGGCAAGAAAAATACTGATAACATGTCACAAACTTGGGATGCTTTGAAATGGATCATGCGGGCTAGATTTGTTCCTTCTTACTATGCACGTGATCTGTTACATAAGTTACAACAATTGAGACAGGGCACTAAAAGTGTAGAAGAATATTATCAGGAATTGCAAATGGGTACGTTATGTTGTAATTTAGTGGAGGGTGAGGAACCTGCTATGGCTAGATTTTTGGGAGGGTTAAATCGAGAAATTCAGGACATTCTTGCTTATAAAGATTATACTAACGTAACCCGTTTGTTTCATCTTGCTTGTAAAGCTGAAAGGGAAGTGCAGGGACGACGTGCTAGTACCAGACCTTATGTTTCTGCAGGTAAATCTACATCATGGCAGCCACGCATGAATACTTCTATGGACGGACATGCACCTGCACCAACTCCTTCACCGAGTCGTGCAGCAGCACCTTCACCATCCAGCGACAAGCCACATGCTCCTCCCACCACTTCAGCAACCAAGACTGTCCAGAAGCCAGCCGCTAGTGCTTCCTCGGTTGCATCCACGGGTAGAACAAGAGATTTCCAGTATCATCGTTGCAAGGGCTTTGGGCACGTGCAACGTGACTGTCCTAGCAAGCGCATTTTGGTGGTCAAAGATGATGGTGTGTATTCCTCCGCTAGTGATTTTGATGAAGATACACTTGCTTTGTTTGCTGCTGACCATGCAGGTGATGAGGGAACACCAGAAAAGCATATTGATGCAGGTGACACTGAATACTATGAGAGTCTCATTGTGCAGCGTGTGCTTAGTGCACATATGGAGAAGGCGGAGCAACATCAGCGACACACGCTGTTCCAAACCAAGTGTGTCATTAAAGAGCGTTCCTGTCGTATGATTATTGATGGAGGTAGCTGCAACAATTTGGCTAGCAGCGATATGGTGGAGAAGCTTGCACTCAACACCAAACCACACCCACATCCGTATCACATTCAATGGCTAAACAACAGTGGTAAGGCTAAGGTAACGAGGCTGGTGCGCATTAATTTTGCAATTGGATCATATCATAATGTTGTTGAATGCGATGTTGTGCCTATGCAAGCTTGTCATATTCTGCTAGGTAGACCTTGGCAATTTGATACAGGTTGTGTGCATCATGGTAGATCAAATCAGTTTTCGCTCTTGCACCATGATAAGAAAATTGTGTTGCTTCATATGTCTCCTGAAGCTATTGTGCATGATGATATTACTAGAGCTGCCAAAGCTAAAAGTGAGAATAATAAAATTGTCAAGTCGGTTGCTAATAAGAAAGATGAGATAAGATTGAAAGGAACTTGCTTGCTTGCTACTAAATCTGATATTAATGAATTGATTGCTGCCACTTTTGTTGCCTATGCTTTGGTGTGCAAAAATGCTTTGATTCCCATTCACGATATGCAGCACTCTTTGCCCCCTACTACTGCTAACATTTTGCAAGAGTATTCTGATTTGTTTCCAAGTGAAATACCAGCGGGGCTGCCACCAATATGAGGGACTGAGCACCAAATTGATCTAATTCTAGGTGCATCGTTGCCCAACCGTGCACCGTACAGGACCAATCCGGAAGAAACGAAAGAGATTCAGCAACAAGTGCAAGAACTACTCGACAAAGGTTATGTACGTGAGTCCCTTAGTCCTTGTGTTATTCCAGTTATTTTAGTGCCCAATAAAGATGGAACGTGGCGTATATGCGTTGATTGTAGAGCTATTAATAATATCACAATTCGATAAAGACATCCTATTCCATGTTTGGATGATATGCTTGATGAATTGAGTGGTGCTGTTGTGTTTACCAAAGTTGATTTGCGTAGTGGGTACCACCAGATTCGTATGAAATTGGGAGATGAATGGAAAACTGCTTTCAAAACTAAGTTTATGTTTTATGAGTGGCTAGTCATGCCTTTTAGGTTAACTAATGCATCTAGTACTTTCATGAGATTAATGAACGAGGTCTGCGTGCTTTCATTGGAAAATTTGTTGTTCTCTACTTTGATGATATATTGATTTACAACAAATCCATGGAGGAATATCTTGATCATTTATGTGCTGTTTTTAATGCTTTATGTGATGCACGTTTATTTGGTAACCTTGAGAACGCACATTTTGCACAGTACGAGTATCTTTTCTTGGCTATGTCGCCACTCCACAGGGAATTGAAGTTGATCAAGCCAAGGTGGAAGCTATTCAGGGATGGCCTGTACCAAAGACCATCACATAGGTGCGGAGTTTTCTAGGACTTGCTGGGTTCTATCATCGCTTTGTGAAGGATTTCAGCACCATTGTTGCACCCATTGAATGCGCTTACGAAGAAGGGGGTGCCTTTTGCTTGGGGCACCACACAAGACAATGCGTTCACCATGTTGAAAGATAAGTTGACACATGCACCTCTCCTCCAACTTCCTAATTTTAATAAGACCTTTGAGCTTGAATGTGATGCAAGTGGAATTGGTTTGGGCCGTGTTTTGTTACAAGATGGTAAACCTGTTGCATATTTTAGTGAGAAATTGAGCGGACCTCTTCTGAATTATTCTACTTATGATAAGGAATTGTATGCTCTTGTGCGCACATTAGAAACATGGCAACATTATTTGTGGCCCAAAGAGTTTGTTATACATTATGATCATGAATCTTTGAAGCATATTCGTAGTCAAGGAAAACTGAACCATAGACATGCTAAGTGGGTTGAATTTATTGAATCTTTTCCTTATGTCATCAAACACAAGAAAGGGAAAGAGAACGTCATTGTTGATGCTTTGTCTAGGCGATATACTTTGTTGACACAACTTGATTGCAAGATTTTTGGTTTGGACACAATTAAAACACAATATGTGAATGATGCTGATCTTAAGGATGTCTTGCTGCATTGTAAGGATAGAAAAGCATGGAACAAATTCATTGTCAATGATGGGTTTGTGTTTAGAGCTAACAAGCTATGCATTCCAGCTTGCTCCCTTCGTTTGTTGTTGTTACACGAAGCGCATGGAGGAGGTGGCTTGATGGGGCATTTTGGAGCAAAGAAGACAGATGATGTACTTGCTGGTCATTTCTTTTGGCCAAAGATGAGAAGAGATGTGGAGCAATTTGTTGCGCGCTGCACTACTTGTCAAAAAGCTAAGTCATGATTAAATCCGCACGGTTTGTATATGCCTTTACCAGTTCCTAGTGCTCCTTGTGAGGATATTTCTATGGATTTCGTCTTGGGATTGCCTAGAACTAGGAAGGGACGTGGTAGCATTTTTTTGGTTGTTAATAGATTTTCTAAGATGCCACACTTTATACCATGTTATAAAAATGATGATGCTACACATGTTCCTGATTTGTTCTTTCGGGAAATTGTTCGTTTGCATGGTGTGCCAAACACAATTATTTCTGATCACGATATTAAATTTCTTAGCCACTTTTGGTGAACTTTATGGGAAAAATTGCGAACTAAGCTTCTATTTTCTACCACTTGTCATCCCCAAACTGATGGTCAAACGGAAGTTGTTAATAGAACCTTGTCTACCATGTCATGGGCTGTTTTAAAGAAGAATATTAAGTTGTGCGAAGAATGTTTGCCTCATATTGAGTTTGCTTATAATCGTTCCATGCATTCTACTACAAAGATGTGCCCATTTGATATTGTTTATGGCTTGTTAGCTCATGCTCCTATTGATTTAATGCCTTTGCCCAATTCTAAAAAATTGAACTTTGATGCTAAGCAACGTTCTAAACTGATGTTAAAACTGCATGAAATAACTAAAGAAAACATAGAGCGCATGAATTCTAAGTATAAGCTTGCTGGTGATAAAGGTAGAAAGCAATTGATTTTTGAACCTGGTGAATTGGTTTAGTTGCACTTGAGAAAGGATTCCTGCTTTGAGAAATTCTAAATTGACGCCTCAGGCTGATAGACCGTTTAAAGTGCTAGAGCGAATTAATGATAATGCATACAAGCTAGACCTGCCTGTAGATTTTGGGGTTAGTCCCACATTTAACATTGCAGATTTGAAGCCATATTTGGGAGAGGACAATGAGCTTGAGTCGAGGATGACTCAAATGCAAGAAGGGGAGGATGATGAGGACATCACCACCAACGATACATCCACACCTACACCAGCATCTACTTCGCCAACACCACTTGGTCCTATTACTCACGCTCGTGCTCGTCGACTTACCCATCAAGTAAGTTCACTCTTAAGCTCAGATTCATCATATTTAGATAATGGAGACACGTGCACTCTTGTTTTAGTCAGAAATAATGGAGTGGATCAAAAGAGGAGAGGCATCGCGCAGGCTGGATTCGGACTGCTTGACAAACATGACTTGTGACGGCCGCCACAACTTCATCCAGACTCCGTTTTGGGTGTTCAAGTACTTCATGGAAAGCTTATCAAATCTACTTTCCAACGGATCCGGAATCATCTCCATATCTTGTCGAAGTCAATCGTAATCATCGATTTACTACAAAGTCTTTTTCAGCCCACGGTGCTGCGTCACCCTATTTTGGCCCAATGGGCCGTGTATCAAGTTGAGTCCAATTCGGACGCGTCCTAGGGTTGGGATACGACTCCAGAACCCTTCTGGTCATTCTCCCACTTCCTTATACCCCTTAGCTTCCGCCAAGAACACTGGAGGGGTTTTTGTTAGATGCAAGTTAAGCTTTTGCTACTTCCTTGTAGGCGCGCGTGCTGATCCAGCCGCCCGTCCACTTGTTTTCGGAACCCCACCATATTTGAGATTCATTTTGAGACATTTAATTACATCTCGTATTTTCAGTACTTGTTCTACTTGTTCTTGCTAGTTCTCTGATTGCTTGCAGGACGAGTGCCCTAGTGGCCGTGGTGTCGCGCTCCACAAGATCGCGACAGCTATAGGAGGTGGTGTATCGGTTGCTAAGGCGCAGCGTCCTTGGAAGGCTGTCGTCGGGTCGTGAATGTCGTCTCCTCCATCAATCGAGTTATCCCACACCTCTCATCGAAAGATCAGGAACAAACCCTAACGTGTTCACATCAACGATTGAGCCTCCGCTTGTCGGGGGGGCCCCGTTCTCGACAACTACTCGGACTCCAACAAAGAGTACTCGTCGATTAGTACTACACCCTTCAAACCAGAGCCGAGGGGGACTCAAAGACGAGGGAGCCATCTCTTGTCAGGAGGTCCCCGTTCTCGACAACCACTCGCAACCCGATGACCACCCCGAATCCTTTTCAGGTAGTCACCTGGGTTTGACCATAACATCTATGCCGCAAGGCCGTTTCGTGTACTGGAAGGGCATAGAGCCCTCTGAACTACTCGATTATGACTCCCGCCTTGTGGCCTTCATGTAGGAACTGCCCTTCCACGAGGGCAAATCCCTCTCTCTAGTCTCCGAAGGGGGGGAGGGCAGCACAGAGCTACTTGAGTACAGCCATACAGCTGACAACTCACCGGATCATCAAGTCTACATGGCTTCCCTTCGCAATGCGGATGATGACGATCCGAGTCCCGAGTACGACAACGAACTACTCGCGGATGTGTCTGCCGACGAGCGTACGGTGGACGCCCCCTGGATGAGAACGAGGAGCATAGAAGGATCCGGCGGTTGAAGAACGCCAAGCGCCTAGCGCAGGTGGAACCCGGAAAATCGCGCTCTCAACCCAATGCACCAAAGGAACCCCAACAACGCTTTTGCAGCAGCTGCGGATCAGGAGTATCGTACATCGATTGGCACCATTGCAAAAGCAGCGCTCCTAGCTCAACAATTACCACCCAACCCCCAGATACAAAGGCTGCAGTATCTAACCTAGCACGCGCTTGTGCAACTCGATGGGCAACATCCAGTGTCCTCCACTCGGAACATGCCCTCGAGATCTGAGCGCCATAGTGACACCGTGCAAATTAGTCGCACTCCTGGAGGAGGCTCTGGGTACAGGAGGAACGACAATCGCCAGCGCAACCAGGGCTAGCAGTCCGCGCGTGGCAACATCGAATTGGAGGTACAACAATCCACTCGCCCACCTCGCAATCGGCACGATGCAAGGCCTCAAGGTGAAGCTCCACCCGTGGCCAGCCTTCTCGACGCACCAAAGATTGATCTTAGGTAGAAGATCAATGATGGCCGCGACGCGCGGCGCATCATCGAGGCAAGGAGAAGGGACCGTCCCGATAGGTACCACGATGATGATGATAACGACCACTTTCCCGCCTTCACCTCCAACATCACTGAAAAATCCTACCCCAAGGATTTTAAACCAGTCGGGATCCCCAAGTATGACAGCAAGCAAGACCCGCGCCGACGGATTTGATGCTACTGCATCGCCGTCGAGGTCTTAGGGGGATCGAACTCCACCAAGGCACTCTATTTCCTAGAAACCTTGGAATCCGTACCCCTCATTTGGCTTGAAAGTCTCAAACCAAACTCTATCGACTCCTGGGAGGACCTCAAACCGGCCTTCATCGACAACTTCCAGAGATCCATGATCCGAGCAGGCACTCGCCACGATCTGTCCCAAGTCAAGCAGAAGCATAACTGTAACACCCTAGGTGTTTAAAACCCTAAGACAGAAAATCTAAATATAGCATCATGCATAATAACCTTTTCATGCATCAAATTATATGTGTGCATATGCATGTGTATCAATGTGTATGTGCATGTGTATGTATGTGTGTATGTGTGTATTTGTGTTTATAACCTTTTCATGCTCCAGTTTTCATGAAAAATGTAGCATAAAAACACACTCATATTTTAGTACCTTACAAAGTGTACTTCAAACACCATTTGCAAATTCAAATTTTAAACACATGAGATGAATAGGAATTCAAATACTAGTAGTCTTGAATTTAAAATAACTTTTAAACCATGGCTCTAATAAACTTTTGCTTAAAACAAAAGTTGTAGATTAGGAATTCTCTACAACTTTCTCTCTCTTCCTACTCTCTCCATCCTCCTCCCTCTCTCGACCATGGCAGAGCGGCATCGCCATGTCGCTGCCGATACCTGCCAACTGCAAGCCACCAAGAGCCTCCACCCGACCGGCCCATGACCGCACATCTCCCTTCGCCCCGAAGTGATCGTGGAGCCCAGCTCGCGCGTGCCACGCGGCGACAATGCCCGATGGCCGGGCCATGGCAAGCCGGCGACGCCAAGGCCGCCGCGCGTCTGTCCCAGCTCCACCTCCCCTTCCCTGTGTGCCTATAAAAGGGCTGCACCAAGCCCTTGCTCACACGCGTTCGAGTACCACCACCACTGCACCATTAGCGCCACCACTCGACCTCGCCATCGAGACCCACTTTCCGCTCCTCCTCCACCCAAACCGAGGCTCTAAACGGGTCGCCCTCGACCTGCTGGTACTCCCTGACTTCCCCACGCTGCCCTTCCTCGCCGGACCACCGCTGCCCACCGCCCGCACCTCGCCGGAGCTTCTGCTCACCACCAGCAGCCCAACTCCGGCCACCCCCACCCCAACCGAGCACACCAACAGGTTTCTCTCAACCCCCTCATGCTCCCCCACCCCTTTCCCCTTGCCGCCGACTAGTTTCCTCGCCGGATTTCGGCCGGGAAACACAAGCCTCGCTCAAGGACTACATTGCAATCGCCAAGTTCTTTTAGGGTCCTTTCTGCTAGATCTAGGGACCTATCTACGAGAACTCGAGTACTTTTGTTTTCAATAGGCTATGTAAAATCAATCTAAAAACATAAAAAATAGAAAAATTCAAACTAAAATTTTTTGTGACCCTCTTGATGAATCCGACAACTTTTGCACAGATGGATGACCAGTTATAAAATATAACTTGATCTAAAATTAATCTTATTTTAAATAGCCCATAAATATCTAGGACAGTATTTTGGATGATTTTTGGACTGTAAGCTAGTCTCTACTTGTTAAGACTTGTGCAAAAATCTCAAAGCCAGAACAAGTCTCTACGAGTAGTTTTTGCTGGACCTTGTTTGATGTGCTATTTTGCTAGAGTTATTTGTTCATGTTGTTCTACTGATATTTTATGGTTGAAACTTTTACGGTAGAGTAACCTTGATGCATAAATGCTATGGACAAAGTTTGGAACTTTTTACTTTTGTCTCACATGCTCATATATTTTTAGTTAAGAAAAACTACATTAAATCAAAGTAACTAGTTCTAGTGCTTAGAAAAATAAGAAATTTAAACCAGAGACTACCTTTGAGTAGATTATCATATTGGAAAAGTTTGCGACACAGAAACTTTATGGAACTACCTGTAGAAATAAATCCTGATTAATGTAGATGTATCTTGACTTATTTTCTATGCTTTGTATCTTGCACACTAAAACCTGAAAAATTTATAGTAGACTCACCATAAGTTTAGGAGTACTCAGTAAAATGTTGAGCACCAGTTTTTGCATGGTTTGTTCTGTGCAAAATGGATCTTGATCCTAGCATTAAATGTTTAATGTATTTTTCATGATTAATGTGAGGAATGAAAATGATTGGAAATTTTACTGTGAGTTTGTGTTCAATTAATGTGCTCTGCATAAAAATGTCAACACTAGAAACTATCTCTAGTATTTTTTTTTAATCCATGCTTACTTTTGAAAAATGGCCATTATGAAATGACAAAACCCTTCACTTACTTAATAAAGTTAGTTAATCTAGATACTACTTGATAAATGACTGCCCAAGAAAAAGAAATTGAAGTGCTTTACAACTTAACTTGAGTTTTGTTGAACTATAACTTTATAGTGAAATAGCTATTTATCTTGTACCATTAAAACAACTCATACAGATGCATTCATATAGAATCGACGACTCTCGCCGATGGAACCTACGAGCTGGTGCCGGTGCCCGAGAGTGAGCAGCGCAAAGCTCAGATCAATCTAACTGAAGTCATCAAAGACCCGAACCAAAGTTTGGAAGTGCCCAAGGCTAGCTTTGCTCAGCAAGGCAAGCCTCGGAGCATAACCCCTATTTTAAAACTTATGCAACATTTACTTATATGTGGTATTGTGCATTAAGTTTGTAGGAGTTGATTGAAACCCTAGATGCATGACCCTAGGTACCTATGATATGGACACTAGCCTGTGTTGGTCGCTAGATTGCCATGCAAATAGGACTCCGGTAAAAGTCGAGTGATTTCATGTCACTCGCGAGATATAGGAGTTGCTTATTTTACTTATGTTGGAATCATAAGGTTGATGGATGGGGCTATGTTACGATATTTCTGTTGATGATTGAGGCCCCATCTGATTAGCGAAAATGCTAAGGTCGCGGTGTGTGGTAGTGGTAGTTAAGTTTTTGATAGTAGTAACCAAATGCCGAGAATATGGTAATCGGTAAACTTAAGTACCTAATTGAACCGGGGTGTGGACATACCTCCCACCATCTTGACGTCGTTCCCATGGGCACATGGTGAGTGCAAGAGCAAGCATGGCCCGACGCCGTTCCACGGTTTGTGGACCTCTGTACTCGAGGACGGTGGCCCTGTTCCATGAAACGGGAATAAAGGGGAAAAGTTGCATGTGTGACTCTGTGAGTAACCACGTGACGTGTGTTTAGGTTTCCCCTTGCAAGGTTTAGAAATTCGATTCGAATCGTCTGTTTCTCGCGGCCATTGAGATTGCTTAACCCTTTTGCCACATAGAGTAAGAAGAGAAACAATAATGATGATTAATCTGGATGGATGCTCAATTAATTATTTTCCACCATGCGTGAATTGGATAGTTGCTTACCAATAATGGTTAATCATTTAGAACTTGATGCTAAAAACTTGAAAGCAAGGATTGACTCTTAGATGCTTTTTGGCAAAAACTACCCTCAGCCAAAAGCCTTGCATGTTTAGGAGTAAGCCTTGCTGTGTATTTATATACTCAGCCTTGCTTGTGGCTTTGTTTTCAGGTGAAACCTTTGAGGACATGGTTGCTAGTTTGACTTGGCCATGTACTCTTCCTTCTGGTTGGTCGGTGGAATACGATACGTCCCCAGCCAACGATGATAACGCTGAATGATGTCATGTACGGGCTTCATCATGATATCTTGTATCGTCGTTAGAACTATCGTTTATTTTCAGCTGCACTATTGAACTCTAAAAGCACTTGTTTATGAATATTTTATGAACTTGGTTTGTAATAATAATTCTTGTTGAAATCTGGAATGTAAAATTTTTGGATTGTTGTAATCTCTGGGCTCACCTTCGAAGTTCCAGTGGTTGTATCGGGATGTTACCCGACAGACTATCGTTTTACTCCATTTTAAGTGCGTGTTAGCCCGGATTGCCTTCATGGTGATGGTTAGCGCACTTAAGCCAGACCAATTCGGGCGGTTCTGCCACAGCTGGTATCAGAGCCAAAATGCATACACCAGAGAGTATAATGATCCCTAAAAACTCATTTTCTTAAAACTTGACAAAAATATTGCATTTGAAAAATGCTTTGGTTCATTAAGGATAACGCCTAGTTCGTAAAGCCCTAGGGGATTATGGGAATGTAACTAGGTGGCTATCTTAACTATATTATATACAATTGACTTCTAGCGCATTACTTTCTGTCAAAACTTACTTTTGTGTACATCCGACCTTTAATTTCTGTAACGACGCACTCATCGCTAAGGTAAGAAGGTAAGGATCCTCAATCAATTGAGAGAGCTTGACCCTCACGTCGGTGACGCGAACCGAACGCTGCCCTCAAGCAGTGGCTTACTTGAGGTGCTGCCCAATACCAACCACTCATTGATTATATTGGGAGTAAAGGTTTTGCGCAGGGTATGGCGATTGCTGTTCATACCCCCATCTCATTAAGTGATGGTACCCTCGTGAATACGCTATCTCGGTAGCGTATACTAACGTTGTCCGTACGGTGGGAATTGTACGGATGCCGTTTCTATAGTGAACAGTAATGAATGGGGACGCTTTCGTGAGTGCTGGCAGGAAAGGTTCAATTTATATTCTGTCAATCTTCTGTAGATACACTAACCACGATTACGTTAATCTAAGAACGGTTAGAAAAATTATATAAGGAGAGACGTATTATGTATGCCACCGAAATTAACCACGTAAGACCAAAGCAATTTAGCAATTGTTTTGCTTTGTGAGGACGAAGAGGATGTGCATGCATCATGATCATACATAAAAATTGAATGAAACATTGTCCTGGATTTATAAGGAAGTAAGTTGCACTAGAGCATGTTTGAGCACTCACTTAAGGGCTATCTAAAAACCTATCTTTTTCTGCCATATCTAGATAAAAGGAATTAATTAGGCTTAGGAAATGACGTTATCTGAAGAAAAGCTCAACAGGGAAGTTGCTTCAAATTTTGCCCCCTTTCTGCTGCTAAATTTTGACAATTTTTGGACTAGTACTAAGTGGGCAACACTAGAAACTTCCACACCTCAGTTTTCAGCCTGTTTTGAGCACTCCTGTTACAAATAAATTCTGAGAGCTTCTTAGTGAAGTTTTCTGCAGAAGTGTTCAACATCAAACTTGTTGCAAACTTACTCAATCAGCTACTGTTCAAATTTGGAAATTTTTGGTTGAGTAGATTTTCCCTGGTGATCAAAATACTAGCTCTTTGTCCACTGAAAAATCGCCAAAACAAAGAAGCAGTCGGAGATGTAGTCGAAGTTGTCGGAGATGTAGTCGTAGTAGTCAGGTGTAGTTGAAGCAATCGCAAATGTAGTCGAAGTGTTGGAGATGTAGTCGAAGTAGTCAGAGATGCAGTCTAAGTAGTCGAAGATGTAGTCATAGTAGTCGGAGGTGTAACTGAAGCAGTCGGAGACGTAGTCGTAGTAGTGAGAGATATAGTTGAAGGAGTCGAAGATGCAGTCGAAGTAGTCAAAATTGCAAGGTTGTCGAAGATGTAGTCGTAGTAGTCGGAGGTATAGTGGAAGCAGTCACAGATATAGTCGTTGTAGCCAGAGATGTAGTTGAAGCAGTCGGATATGCAGTCGATGTAGTCAAAGATGCAGTGTAGTCGAAGATGTAGTCGTAGTAGTCAGAGGTATAGTTGAAGCATTCGGAGATGCAATTGAAGAAGTTAAAGATGCAGTGTAGTCGATGAAGTAGTCGTAGTAGTTGGAGGTATAGTTGAAGTAGTCGGAGACATAGTTATAGTAGTCAGAGATGTAGTTGAAGCAGTCAGAGATGTTGTCGATGATGTCGCTGCAGCAGTCGGAGATGTAGTCGTAGTTGTCAGAGATGTAGTTGAAGTAGTCGGAGATAGAGTAGAAGTAGTCGAGATGTTGTCGTGGTAGTCTGAGGTGTAGTTGAAGCAGTCGGGGATGTAGTCGTAGTTGTCGGAAATGTAGTCGAAGTAGTCGGAGATTTTGTAGTCGAAGGTGTAGTTGAATACCAAAGTTGTAGGCCACTAAAATCCTGGTCACTACCAAAATTTGTAAGGGTTTGGATGAACAGACTAGGAGTTACGAATTTTCTTGAAACCAGCAGTATTCTGTCCACAGTTTATCTATGAGTCCTTCAGTTCTAAATCTTCCGCACTTATGACACTCAGCCTTGGAGGTATTGGGGATTCCCGAATTAATGAAAAATTTGCACATTGCAAATGGTTCAAGGGACCTGCAACACCCCAAGTGGTTTTGGTGCTAGTGGTAGTGGACAACCGCAGCAGCAGCTGCCACCGCCCAACATGGCTGAAGTAATGGCCGCATAGACTGAGTTGTTCCGCCAGCTTGTTCATGGGCAGCAAGCATTTCAGCAATTCCAGCAGCAGCGGAGTGGGCACAATGTCCACCAACCTCAGGCCGCTGGCTACCTGGACTTCTTGAGCACTCAGCCCCCTTTGTTTCACAAGACAGAGGAGCCCTTGGATGCGGACGCATGGATTCGCACAATTGAATCCAAGTTTTCTCTACTCGTGGTACCTTGCATTGATGCAAACAAGGCCCATTTTGCCGCGCAGCAACTTCGTGGTACAGCACGTCTGTGGTGGGACAATTACTTCGCTATGCTCTCGGCTAATCATGTTGTCACTTGGGAGGAATTCAAGAATGCATTCAAAGCCCACCATATTCCAGAAGGGCTTATGGAGAGCAAGTTGAATGAATTTCTAGCTCTTACGCAGGGTACCCGCACCGTACTCTAGTATGCCCAGGCTTTCAATAACCTTTGTCAGTATGCAGGCTATCACGCTAACACCGATGCTAAGAAGCGTGATCGCTTCCGTAGAGGCCTTAGTACCAAGCTCAAGGACTGCTTGAACCCTATCAAGGTAGACACTTATAATGAGCTGGTTAACTTGGCTATCACTCAAGAAGATTGCATCATGACTCACTGAGCCGAAAGGAAGAGGAAGGCACCAGCTGGGCCCTGTAGTGTTCCGCCACAGAGGTATCATTTGGTGCAGAATGTTACTTCTAAAGTTCCTCAGAAGGCCCCTCAACAAGGGCGTTGGGTTTTCAGGCCCCCACTGCAGCAGGGCGTTGCACGACCCTCTATGCCTCAGCAGACTGGCCCAAGGCCGATTGCTTAGCAGCCAGCTCGTCCGAGCAACACAAATCATTGCTTTAATTGTGGGAGTTATAGCCACTTTGCACGAGAATGCCCCCAGCCTAGGCAGCGAAATTAGGGGCAAGTTTCTAATCAGAACAATAAGAACAAGGGAAAAAGACAGATTGTTCAAGTTCAGGGGGGAAGGATCAATTTTACTACACTTTCTGATCTTCCAGAAGGTGCACCAGTGATGTCGGGTACATTCTCTATCCACAACAAGCCTGCAATTATATTATTTGATTCCCATTGTTTTATTAGTGCAAAATTTGGTGCAAAAGTGGGCTTGGATTTTTTTCACGCAAAAGGGTCATACATGATATCAACACCGGATGGTAAAATTGCTTCCAACCAAATCATAAGGCACGTACCGATCAAGTTGGGTAGTAAAACTATCAAAACCGACCTTATCCTTTTGGCACTTGAAGGCATGGATATTATTTTGGGGATGAATTGGATGGCTCTTTACGGGGTTATATTAGATATTTCTTCCTGAGCTGTGCAAATAAAGTCACCCGGTCATGGAGCCGCTACTCTTTACCTACCTTCTCGAGAATGCATAAGTTCCTGTGCTTTCACGATGGAAGAAGTCAAACCAGAAGATATTCCAGTGGTATGCGAGTTCGCCGATGTTTTTCCAAATGACTTGCTAGAAATGCCACCGGATAGGGACATTGAGTTCATTATCGAACTGCAGCCAGGCTCCGCACCTATCTCAAAAAGACCCTATAGAATTCCCCCCAAGGAGTTGGCCGAACTGAAAATACAACTTCATGAACTTCTAGACAAAGGCTTCATTCATCCTAGTGCATCATCTTGGGGTTGCCCAACCCTATTTGTGAAGAAGAAGGATGATAGTTTGAGGCTGTGTGTGGACTACCGACCTCTCAATGCGGTGACAATCAAAAATAAATATCCACTTCCCCGCATTGATGTTCTCTTCAATCAATTAATGGGAGCTAGAGTGTGGCAAAACCGCTCAAATTAATCTGGCTCAAGTCCACTAACCATCATCCATAAAGGCGAAACGGCTACCATGCACATCAAACGGAGTAATCCGACAGCCTGTCGGGTAATTCCCGATGCAACCACTGAATATTTCGATCGAAACAAAGCGTACACTTAACTCGCACGAAGACAAGTCCAGAGATTACAACATTCCATAGCTTTTACCTCACAAGTCTGATAATTATTTATTACAAGCCGAGTTCATAAACAAATACTTCAGAGTTCAAACATAAAAACACGATCATCTATCATCAATTCGGATACGACGATGAAGCCCATATGTGGCATCACTCGGCAGAGTAATTGTTGGCCGGGGACGGATCCTACTCCATGGACCAACCAGGCAGCAAGGTACAAGGCCACGTCAAACCAGCTATCATTTCTTTAAAAGACACACCTGAAAACAATGCCACAAGTAAGGCTGAGTATACTAGTACTCAACAGAGCTTACCCGACTAATGGTATGTAAATAACCGACTTCTAAGCATGCATGGCTCTAAGGCTCTAGGTTTTCTTTTTGCTGGAAACCAACAAAGAGTAAGTCCTTAATTTGATATTTTAGTTTTCAGTATTCTAGTTCATTTAACCATTCTAAGTGAGCATCTATCTCTAACCAAAGATGGTGGAAAACAATTAATCATCCAACTAGTTTAATCATAGCCATGGTTCCTCTTGTTACTCTATGTGGCAGAAGTATTAAGTAGTCTCAATTACCGCAAGAAACGGACGATTCAAATCGAATTTCTTAACCTTGCAAGGCAAACCAGACACACACGCCTGTAGCACCGAAGGGTCACCCCAAGCAACTTTTCCCCTTTCTTTCCGATTGAGGATCAGGGTCACCCTCCCCAACTACAGAGCCACGCTCTGCACTCACATGTGTATACGCATCTGAACTTCATTCAAGTAGGGTGAAAGTAAAGTCCACTTGCCGGGCCAATCAGGTACTTAAGCTTAATGAGTACCATATATTTGACATGTGGTTAATACGTTCAAACGCTTAACCACCACTACCACACATTGGAGCCTTAGCATTTTTCTCTACTCAGACGGGGCCTCAACCATGAGCATCGTACCATAGCCCCGCCCGTCGACCTTATAGTTGCAGTATGTGGTAAATCATTCAACTCCTATAATTCTCGCGAGTGGCAGGAAACCACTCGACTTTTACCGAACCTATTAGCAGAGCATCTAATCGAACTTCCAGTTCTAGTATTCATTACATATGTGCCTAGGATCATGCAGCTAGGGTTCCAATCAACTCCTATGAACTTACATGCACAAATAAAAAGGAACAGTAGTTGCATAAATTGAAACACTGGGATCATGCACCGGGGCTTGCCTTCTTGGGCAAAACTAGTTGGGGGTTCTTCCGAACTTTGGTTCGGGTCTTCAGCGACTTCAGTTAGATTAACTTGACCTTCGCGCTGCTCGCTCTCGGACTCGGGCACCAGATCGTTGATTCCGTCGGCGAGAGTAGTCGATTCTATATGAATGAACATGTATGAGTGGTTTTAAAGGTACAAGATAAATAACTATTCCACTATGACGTAGTCATTCAACAAAACTCAAGTTAAGTAGTCAAGCACTTCATTTTCTTTTCCTTGGGCAGTCATTTATCGAGTACTTATCTGGATTAACTGACTTCATTAAGTAAGTGAGTGGTTTTTTCCATGTCGTAAACGACCATTTTGAACAGTAAGTATGGGTTAAACAAAACTACTCATAGAAGTAGTTTCTGGGGTTGGGATTTTTATACAGAGAACGTTACTTAAGTACAAACACACTGTAAAATTTTCAGCCATTTTCATTCAACAGGTTAATCATGAAAAATATATTAAACAACTACTACTAGGATCAAGATCTATTTGTACAGAACAAACCATGCAAGAACTGGTGCTCAACATTTTATTGAACAAACTTACTTGAATGAGTAGGCTACTGTAAATTTTGTAGATTTTTCCTATGCATGAATCAGAGGCTAAAATTCTACTTTAACTGAATCTAGCATATAAAAAAAGTACACGAAACATCTAGTTGTGATTTGATTCAGTGCATGAAATATTTATGAAAGACTATACTCTGAGTACAGAAGCTACCACCCAAAACTCAAGACTAGTTCTTTCCTGAAACTCTTGGAACAATCAAAAGACATTTAAACTTGATTTAAATCTACAGCTAAAATTATGTGGAAATAGTCCAAGATCCTTTTACAAAGTTGTAGACCTTAACTTAAGGAGTCCTCAACATTTTAGTTTGTATTTTTAGAATTTTTCTATGAATTGTTTTGCATTTTCAAAGTTCATAGATTGGTTTTCAATGTTCTAGTCCCTGTTTTACAAATGAGTCCCTAAGATTTTACGGAAATCTCTCTGGAAATATTGAAGTCGAAGCAAAAGGGTCCTTTGTGCAGTGGAACGGCGGCGGCCGGCCAAATTCCAGCGACCAGGGTTGCCGGCGGCGATGGGCGAAGGTGAAAGAGGCAAGAGGGGACCAAACCGTACCTGTTTGTGGCCTTGTGTGGGGAAGTGGTGGACCGAAGTGGCTCGCCGGCGTGGCACAAAGCCGCCGGCGGTTGTGGGTGGTGGTGGTGGCGCTCCGGTGAGGGAGAGTGTGCAGGGACCGGTCGTGCAGCCTTGGTGTGAGGCGGAGAAGGTGATGGGAGGGTTGGTTTGGACAATGTGGGGGCGGAGCGGCGCGTCCACACGCGGGTGATGGCTCGCCGGAGTTGGGTTGAGGCGGCGAGCTCAGGGGCCTCGGGTGGGGCTTTTATAGGTGCGAGAAGGAGGATGGCGGCCTGGGCACGAGCTGCTGGGGAAGGTGCGACCAGGGAGCAAAACCGAGGGTGCGGCTGCCTCGCTGTCGCGAGCAGCGCCCGCGGCAGGATAATGCCGCCACGCGGAGGCTTTCTAAGGGGGAGAGCGAGATTTTGTGGACCAGTGGGGGATCTTCCAGGGTGCTGGTGGGTCCACATTGTTCGGAGGCCTCGCTTGCGCCGGGTGCGCCGGCCAGCTTGTCTGCCGGCGATGGGACAGGACAGAGGGAGGAGAGAGGAGGGAGAAGGTGATGGGACTTAAGCGCAAGAAGCAAAAACAGCAGGGGCCTAGGTGAAAAGGAAGCTAAAACTCCTTCTTCCCAAGGTCAAATCAAAAACATTTGAATACCGTTTTTGTTCAAATTTTCAAGATATACATTTTCTCTGTTATGACTATGTTCATTTGAGCAATGTATAAAAATTTATTTTGAATTGCCAAAAACTAGTATTTAAATGACATGTCATTTCATGTGAATTTTTGCACTTTTAGCCCTTGAGTTCAACTTGACTTTTGTTGCTCTTGTTATGACAGATGTGCCATTAAATTTTTAGGGTTATTTGTGATCTACTTTGAAAGTTACAAGGGTTTGTTTGCAAGGGTTCACATGTATATGCATATATACATATACAAATATTCATTTGCTTGAAAGGTAGATTTTGATAAGTTGTTTTATACTTTTCTTTCTCTTTTATGCCTGCTTTCATGTTATGGATCTTTGTAAAGCCTTTTAGACACCCAGGGTGTCACTTAGAGTCTTCTCAAAAATTGATCTTCGCTCAGGCTATCATCAGATCAAGATTCGTCCACGTGATATCCCTAAGACTGCCTTTTCCACACGATACTGGCTATATGAGTATCTGGTCATGTCTTTCGGGCTCAAAAATGCTCCTGCCTACTTCATGTATCTCATGAATTCGGTATTCATACCCGAACTTGACAAGTTCGTTGTGGTCTTCATTGATGAAATCCTGATATATTCCAAAAATGAGGAAGAGCATGCGGAGCACCTGCGCATTGTTCTCCAACGTCTCAGAAACCATCAGCTCTATGCTAAGTTTTCCAAGTGTGAATTCTGGCTGGATAGTGTAAAATTTTTGGGCCACACTATTTCCAGTGAAGGCATAGCTGTTGATCCTAGCAAAGTACAAGAAGTGATGGATTGGAAACCTCCCACCTCCGTCCATCAGATTCGTAGTTTTCTTGGTTTAGCTGGTTATTATCACCGCTTTATTCCGGACTTCTCCAGAATTGCCAAGCCTATGACTGAACTATTGAAGAAATGTGAAAAAGCTTTCCACACTCTTCGTGAACACTTGACTACAGCCCCAGTCTTAGCTCAACCTGATAATACCAAGCCATTCGATGTTTATCGTGATGCATCCAGCACTGATCTTGGTTGTGTGCTTATGCAAGATAACCGAGTCATTGCCTACGCTTCACGAGCTCTTCGAGCTCATGAACAGAATTATCCAACACATGATCTCGAGCTAGCAACTGTCATTCATGCTCTAAAGATATGGAGACACTATCTTATGGGCACTCACTGCAATATCTACAATGATCACAAAAGTCTCATATATATATTCACCCAAACTGATCTGAATATAAGACAAAGAAGATGGTTGGAGCTAATCAAACATTATGATCTCGAGGTGCATTATCACCCAGACAAAGCCAATGTAGTAGCGGATGCACTCAGTCGCAAATCTCATAAGTATGGATTTTATTGATGGATTGCCCAACACCTCCAAAAAGCATGATTCCATATGGGTTATCGTGGATAGACTCACGAAAATGGCACATTTTATTCCGATACACACTACCTATATTGCCAAGAAGTATGCCGAGATTTATCTCGATCTCATTGTTTGCCTACATGGCATACGCAAGACAATTATTTCTGACTGTGGTGCTCAATTTGTAGCACATTTTTGGGAGCACTTACAAGCTTCTCTTGGTACCAAACTGATTCGAAGCTCAGCTTATCATCCTCAAACGGATGGGCAAATCGAAAGGGTGAACCAAATTCTTGAAGACATGCTTAGAGCTTGCGACATCCATTATGACAAAAGTTGGGACAAATGCTTCCCTCTAGCAGAGTTCTCATACAATAATAGCTATCAAGTAAGTTTGAAAATGGCACTGTTTGAGGCCTTGTATGCTCGAAGGTAAAATATTTGGACCAGACTTGGTAGTCGAGGCAGAGGAAAAAGTAAGAGTAATACAAGAGAATCTAAGAGTTGCACAGTCTAGACAAAAGAGCTATTTTGATAAAAGGAGAGAGCCTTTGCAATTTGAAGTTGGTGATCATGTCTACCTTCGGGTTAAACCAACCAAGGGTGTGCAAAGGTTTGGAGTGAGAGGGAAGTTTGCTTCCTGATATGTTGGTCCTTTTCAAATCACTGAAATTTGCGGACCCATGGCTTATAGAGTGCGACTACCCCCTCCGCTTATAGCCATCCATGATATCTTTCATGTCTCTCAACTCAACAAATGTATTCAAGTTCCGACCAAAATTGTTGAACAAAAGGAAATATTGGTAGAACCGGACCTCTCTTATGTTGAATATCCTATCAAAGTTCTTGATCAAAAGGAAAGGGTCAATAGAAGAAATATGGTTAAAATGTATAAAATCCAATGGAGCCATCACACCGAAGAGGAAGCCACATGGAAAACTAAAAGTTATCTAAATCAAAATTTCCGCGGTTTTCTAAACTCACCCAATGGTACATGCACTTTCCACACTAGGCGTACTTATCTGAATCTCGGGATGAGATTCTTTTTAAGGGAGGAAGGCTGTAAGACCCTAGGTATTTAAAACCCTAAGAAAGAAAATCTAAACGTAGCATCATGCATAATAACCCAGAATCATTGAAACAATGCATCTAATTATGTGTGTGCATATTTATGTGTATGAATGTGTATGTGCATGTGTATGTATGTGTGTGTGAGATTTTTCCTTTTGTGTTTATAACCTTTTCATGCTCCACTTTTCATGAATAATGTTGCATAAAAACACATTCATATTTTAGTACCTTACAAAGTGTACTTCAAACACACCATTTGCATATTCAAATTTTAAACACATGAGATGAATAGGAATTGAAATCCTAGTAGTCTTGAATTTAAAATAACTTTTAAACCTTGGCTCTAATAAACTTTTGCCTAAAGCTAAATTTCTAGATTAGGGAATTCTCTACAACTTTCATGTCCAAACTTCTTCGAGTTTCCATGCAAAAGCTTGAGAAAAATTGAAGTCAAACTGAGTTGACCCCGATCATCTCTCTCCTTTCTCTCTCTCTTCCTACTCTCGCCGCGTCGCTGCCGATGCCTGCCAACCGCAAGTCGCCAAGAGCCTCCGCTCGATCGGAACCTGACCGCACATCTCCCTTCGCCTCGAAGCAATCCCGGTGCCCAGCTCGTGCGTGCCACACGGTGGGCAATGCTCGACGGCCGGGGCATGGCAAGCTGGTGACACCAAGGCCGCCGCATGCCTGTCCCGGCACTCCCTCCCCCGGTCTGCTCGTGCCCAGCTCCACCTCCCCTTCCCTGTGCACCTATAAAAGGGCTGCACCGAGCCCCTGCTCACACGCGTCTGAGTATCACCACCGCCATTAGCGCCGCCACTTGACCTCACCGTCGAGCCCCACTTTCCGCTCCTCCTCCGCCCAAACCGAGGCTCTAAACGGGTCGCCCTTGACCTGCTGGTGCTCCCCGACTTCCCCACGCTGCCCTCCCTCGCCAGACCACTGTCGCCCACCGTCCGCACCTTGCCGGAGCTCCTGCTCAGCGCCGAAAGCCCAACTCCGGCCACCCCAACCCCAACTGAGCACACCAACAGGTTTCTCTCGACCCCCTCGTGCTCCCACACCCCTTTCCCATATCCGCTGACTAGTTTCCTCGCCGGATTTAGGCCGGGAAACACCCAGCCCCGCCCAGGGACTACATTGAAATCGCCATGTTCTTTCTAGGGTCCTTTCAGCTAGATCCAGGGACCTATCTGCGAGAACTCGAGTACTTTTGTTTTCAAGAGGCTGTCAATTATAAAATCAATATAAAATCATAGAAAAATCAGAAAAATGCAAACTAAAATTTTTTGTGACCCTCTAGATGAATCCGACAACTTTTGTATAGATGGATGACCAGTTACAATATAACTTGATCTAAAATTAATCTTGTTTTAAATAGCCCATAAATATATCTCTTGATCTAGGACAGTACTGTGGATGATTTTTTGACTGTAAGCTAGTCTTTGCTTGTTAAGACTTGTGAAAAAATCTCAAGGCCAGAACAAGTCTGAAATGGGAATAAAGGGGAAATGTTGCACGTGTGACTCTGTGAGTAACCACGTGACGTGTGTTTAGGTTTCCCCTTGCAAGGTTAAGAAATTCAATTCGAATCGTCCGTTTCTCACGGCCATTGAGGATACTTAACCCTTTTACCACATAAAGTAAGAAGAGAAATAATAATGATGATTAATCTGGATGGATGCTCAATTAATTATTTTCCACCATGCGTGATTTACATAGTTGCTTACATAGAATGGTTAATCAACTAGATAGAACTTGATGCTAAAAACTTGGAAGCAAGAACTCACTCTTAGATGCTTTTTGGCAAAAAATACCCTTAGCCAAAAGCCTTGCATGTCTAGGAGTCGGCTAAGTATATACCACTAGTCGGGTAAGCCTGCTGAGTATTAGTATACTCAGCCTTACTTGTCGCTTTGTTTCCAGGTGAGACCTTTGAGGACATGGTTGCTAGTTTGACTTGGCCGTGTACTCTTCCTTCTGGTTGGTCGGTGGAATGGGATACGTCCCCAGCCCACAATGATAACACTGAATGATGTCATGTACGGGCTTCATCATGATATCTTGTATCATCGTTAGAACTATTGTTTATTTTGCGCTGCACTGTTAAACTCTAAAAGCACTTGTTTATGAATATTTTACGAACTTGGTTTTGTAATAATAATTCCTATTGAACTTTGTGTTAGACCCGGGCCCACGGGACTGTGCATGTAGCGTATTTTTCCTAAGGTAAGGGCTGGGATATGGCCCATGCCCTACATCTGTTGTAACTACTCATAGCATAATAGGACTACTCATGCAGTAGTAAAACTAGTCGGAGATGATAGGAAAACTACCCGAAATGTACTCGGGTAGGACTCCTGGGCTTGTGTTTGACTAGGACTTCCATGTAACCCTGTCCCACCAGACTATATAAGGGCGGACAGGGACCCCCTCCAAACAGGAGATCACCCGATCACCACCTAAGGCAATACAAACCACACAGGATGTAGGCTATTACGCTCTCGGCGGCCCGAACCTGTCTAAACCTTGTGTTCCTTGCACCTTCGAGTTCCTGATCTAGGCAACACCCTACCTACAAACTCACCACCTTGGGGGTATCCCTCGGTGGGCGTGGGGGTGAAACACCGACAGCTGGCGCGCCAGGTAGCGGTGTTAATTGAGCATCCACTAGAGAATTCGATGGCGTCCTTCAACTTCACCAATGTTGTGCTCGACGAGGGCACAACTTTCATCTTCAGCTCTTGGATCTGCATCGCCAATGGCTTGGGTGGCTTCAACAGCCACCTAGTCAACTCCAGGAAGCCGGGGGCCTCTACATCAACTCGAAGCAGCGACCTCGACGAGTTCATCGACAACCTCGACGAGTTGCTGCTCCCCGATCTAGCCCTGCAGATCGAAAAGATGTCCGTTTTCAACGCGACTTCCACTCGTGATGCACCAGAACCAGTCGGATCAGACTCAAACCAATCTGAGGGGACCACACAATCTAAGTCCCTCTCCGACTTGGACGAGGACTTAGATCTGCTACTCAAGCTCAAGGACAAGGGAGCCACCGCTTGCCGGGGGGCCCCCATCTTCGACAACTACTCGGACTCCAACGAAGAGTACTCGTCGTTTAGTACTACACCTTCAAGCCAGAGCTGAGGAGGACTCGGAGACGAGGGAGCCACCGCCCGTTTGGGGGGGGGGGGGGGCGCTCTTGAAAACCACTCGCAACCCGATGACTACGCCGAATCATTTTTGGGCAACCATCTGGATTTAACCATAACATCTACACCGCAAGGCCGTTTCGTGTACTTGAAGGGCTTAGAGCCCTCCAAACTACTCGACTACAATTCCCGCCTTGTAGCCTTCACGCAAGAACTGCCCTTCTAGGAGGGCAAACCTCTCTCCTATCGCGGAAGAGGGAGACGGTAGCACAGAGCTACTCGAGTACAGCCATACGGCTAACAACTCGCCGGATCGTCAAGTCTATATGGCCTCCCTTCGCAACGCGGATGACAACGAGCTGGGTCCCGAGTACGATGATGAACAACTCGCGAATGTGTCTACTGATGAGCCCACGGCAGACGCCCCCCAGGATGAGAATGACGTGCACCGAATGATCCGGCAGGTGAAGAACACCAAGCGCGCCCAGTGCATGCGGAACGTGGAAAATCGCGCTCGCAATCCAATGTACCAAAGGAACCTCAACAATGCTTTTGCAGCAGCCGCGGATCGGGAGTATCGTACACCGATTGGCGCCATCGCAGAAGCAGCGCTCCGATCGGGAGTATCGTACACCGATTGGCGCCATCGTGGAAGCAACGCTCCTAACCAACCAATTACCACCCAACCCCCAGATCCAAAGGCTGCAGTATCTAACCCAGCGTGCGCTCGTGCAACTCGATGGGAAGCATCCAGTGTCTTCCACTCGGAACTAGCCCTCGAGATCTGAGCACCATAGTGAAACTACGTGTAACACCTCGGGTGTTTAAATTACTAAATAAGCCTCATTAGCTTAACACGATGCATAAATAACTAAGAAAAGTTTAAAAGAAACGAATTATAAATTGGTTTTGCTTTGAATTAAAAATAGGTGTGTATATGTGCATAAATATATGCACTTTAATCAAACAAATTAAATAACTCTCACCTCAACACACTTGGCGGCGAAATTTAATAGACACACCATTGATGACAAGATAAACAAAAGTCTAGTTCAAGCCTAGGTGGGAATACAAATTTTTGCCCTGGAAGTGACGTGCCCTCCGAATCATACTTTTTGAGTTTTTAAAATAACTTCTAAACTAGAACTCAAATGAACTTTGGCCTGAAACAAAACTTGTGTACAACTTTTCATTTTGAACAACTTTCATGTTCAGAGATTTTTGAGTTGCAACACAAAAATTTGAGTAACACTTGACTTTGCAAACCAGCCCCTGCCTTTTCTTCTATTTTCACTTCAGACCCTTCCGACCCTCCGCTTCGCCCGACAAGCTTCACCCGACTCCCCGCTTCGCCCGACCCTCCGCTCGCCACGCAGTCGCCGCTGGCCACTTGGCCGGCGATGCCTGACTGACGCTGGGCGCCAAACCAATGCCTGGCCGCGCCCGCTCGCACGCGCTCCTCCCCACACTGCGACCATGCCCAGTCCGTGCACGCCACGTGCACGCTGGCGACGCGTGCCTCTGCTCGCCGCCCGCCGCGCCCAATGGCTAGTCCGCGCCGTGCCCGTGTCCCCGCCGCGTCCCGCCCGTCGCCGCGCTCACCGCCCGGCGAGCCAGTTGCTGCAGCTCCTCGCCCAACCCGCGCGCCGCGTGATCTCCCGCTCCCCACGCCAAATCCTCAGCGCCCAATCCCCTGCCCACCCCCGCCGCACGCCGCGCCGGCTCTGCTTGCCGCCCACCGCGACCAGTAACGCGCCCCCATCGTGCCGCCCCTCCCCAGCGTTGCCCGGTCCTCTCCCTCCCTCCTGCAGCCTATAAAAGGCGACACAAGGCCACTCGCTCGCGCCTCAAACCACCAGAACGCCGCCGCTGCTGCCATTGCCGCTACCGTGTACCACCCGCCCGTGGAGTCCCATCCTCCAGCCTCCCACAGCCCAAACCCATCACCCAGCGAGCTTGCCCTCCCTCCACTGAAGCTCACCGGCCTCTTCCCTAGCCATCTCGACCGCCGGAGCACCGCCAGCACCGCCCGCGCCGCCGCCGCCGCCCTGCTGCTCCGCGGACTGCCCACTCCAAAGCTTCTCCGTCCAAGCCAAGCCTTGAAACGGGTTTCCGTCGACGCCGCGAAGCTCATCGACCAGCCCACGCCCTCCCCTCCTCGCCGGAGCACCGTCGCCGACGCTCCGCACCACCGCTGCCCCTCTGCTCTGCGCCGACGAGCCACCTCCGGCCACCCCCAACCCTGACCAAGGCCACCCCAAGGTAGCTCTCACCTCCCTGGATCTCTCCGACCCTTTTCCCCTCGCCGCCGACGAGCCCCCTCGCCGGAATCTGACCGGCCGCCATTCCAGCGCCGTCCAGGGACCCAATTGCAACGATTGAAATCTTTAAAAGAGTCTGCATGCATGTTTCCAGGGGCATAACTGTAAACCTATGTTTAAACTTTGAATTCAAAAACAGCGAACTTGTAAAATTCATATAAAATCATAGAAAAATCAGAAAAATACAAACTCAACTGTTCTGGAATCTTTTGAATAAAATCTACAACTTTTGTTACATGTTTTTCTTCAGTTTCATGCTAAATCTTGCTCTAAATTAAATGGAAAATTTAATAGACTTTAATTGTACCCACTGTTGTAGACCAGTTCTAAATCTGAATTTTGGACAGTAGATTGGTTGCTTGATGTGTAGGCCAGTGTAAAAATATTAGGACCAGAACCCATTTCTAGCTAAACTTTCTGTTAAACTTTCTTCATGCCATGAAATAATAGAACTAATATGGACCTGCTGTTATATTGTGATTCATGCTGTGAAACTTTTCCAAAGCTGTTATAGTGATGCCTAAATTCCTCAGAAAAAGTTTAGAACCTTTTTCCTCTCTGTAACGTATTTATATAATTTTGTGGTAGGAAAAATGCACTAATTCAAATAATTAGTTCCTGTGCTTGAAAAATGTTCATCTTTTTACTGTAAGACACTTTATAGTAGCTCTTGCTGTATAAAAAGCTTCATACACAGAAACCCTGTAAAACATCCTGTAGAAATTAATGTTTATTACATTTTTCATAATAATTCTGCTGCATAAAAATGCCTGAAATTTTTACAGTGCCGTTGTCTCTGCATATTGTACTCTAAATAAAAAAATTCATCACCAGAAGTTACCTAGATCAGTGTTTGTGCTTAATCCATGCTTATACTGCGAAAATTAAATTTCCAATACAACACCACCCCTTCTGTTAAAGATTTCCTAAGAAATCGTAACTAAGTAACTCTACAACCAAATCTATGTTATTGTGGACTGCAACTTTATTGTAAAGGAAAATAATCGTCATATACTATCACTACAACTTACACTTGTGCATTCATATTGAATCGACTACTCTTGCCGATGGAACGTACGAGCTGGTGCCCTCGTCCGAGAGTGAGCAGCGTGAAGCTCAAGTAAATTTAACTGAAGCTTTTGAAGACCCGAACCTGAGTTCAGACGAGCCCCAATCTAACTTTACTCAAGAAGGCAAGCCCCGGAGCATGAACCCTATTTTCTAAATTATGCAACTTATTACTCTTCTTTACTTGTGCATTTAAGTTTATAGGAGTTGAATGAAAACTTAGTTGCATGATCCTAGGTATCCATGCTCTGAACCCTAGATGTAAGGTTCGATAGAATGCTATGCTAATAGGACTCCGGTAAAAGTCGAGTGATTTCCTGTCACTCGCGAGAATTTAGGAGTTGAATGTTTACTACATGCTGCAATCATAAGGTCGATGGATGGGGCTATGGTACGATGTCTATGTTGATGATTGAGCAGCGAAGGAATTTCCAGAAAAAGGTGGCATACTTAGAAGGATCTGACGGGGAGGAGGAAATCGTCCTGGCAGAGTGGGTGAAAGGAAAAAAGCCAATATCGTGTCCTTTCGGAAAGAAAGAACCAGAGACATTCGGCTTTGACACATCAAAGGCCGATAAGATTTTTGACTTATTACTCCAGGAAGGGCAGATCAAGCCATCTCAGTATCATACCATCCCTTCGGCCGATCAGCTCAAGAAGATTAAGTACTGCAAGTGGCACAACGCCACGTCTCATGATACGAATGAATGCAAGATCTTTCGTCAACAGATACAATCGGCCATCGAGCAGGGAAGGCTCAAGTTCGAAATCCCGGCTAAATCGGCAAAACCGATGAAGATAGACCAGCATCCTTTCCCGGCTAACATGGTTGACACGGGGAGAAATGCACTTCAAACCAAGGTGCTGACGTCAGAATCGGCGAGAAGGAACAGCGCCGTTGATTCTAGGAAGCAGGTCACGGCAGATGAGATCAAAAGGAAAAGGCGGGCTGAAGACAAGAGCGAAGGGTCAGAACCATCGCGCAGACCCGTCACATCCCGATTCTTGCTTAGCAAATATCGGCGGCAGCAGGAACGGTCAAGATATCACAACGAAATGATACGCCGGCATGAGGATCATTGGCAATGTCCGTTCTTCATCCATTGCTGGGAGAACGACATCCGATTGCCGTCCGCCGATAACTGTCCTGAGTGCAACAGATTAAGCTACAACGATCGCCCGTTTAAAAGGTCACGCTCCAGAGACAGAGGATCAGAGCCGATCAGCAGAAATCGACGCGAACCAGAAGGGCAGCGCCTTTTAGTGCATGATCGGCTGGGGGGCAGAGTTGACCAGTATCACCGGTCAATAGGCAGGATCGACCAACAGGATGGACTGGGGGCAGAATCAGCGTGCACGATCGGCTGGAAGAGATGGCTGATGACAGGGTGTCAGATGAAAACCCCCTAGGAAGGAAACCAGATCGGGAACACGCTAGATCATCGGCCAAACCAGTAAACCCGAGGTGGTGTCCTGATGGCCTATCCTGATCCCAGAAACGGAGGATCCAACGCCTGCGCCAGTGGGAGCAACACGAAGAAGAACAGAAGCAGGTGCCGGAGAAAAGAAACGTTAAGTCTCGGGTTTGGCGCCCCAAGAAAAACAACAGCCAGAAAGCAGACAATCAAGAATCGGCAGTGGACATCAATATGGTGTTCATATTGCTGATGGAATTCATGGCGCCTGACGATCGAGACAAAGCGACAAGAGTGGAAGAGCAAATGGCGCAACTGGTGTTAGAGACGATGATGGCTACTTTTGAGAAACCAGAAGAAGAAAAACGGCAACATCTTAAGGTGCTGTTTCTCAAAGGCTACGTTAACGGATGACCCGTCACCAGACTACTAGTAGATGGAGGCGCCGCAGTCAACATCATGCCGTATGCCATGTTCCGCAAGCTAGGCAAGAGCGATGAAGATCTGACCAAGATGGACATGATGCTAAAGGACTTCGAAGGCAACGTGTCTCCCGCCCATGGAGCGCTCTGCGTCGACCTCACCATCGGCAGTAAGACCCTTCCTACTACCTTTTTCGTTATTAATGGTAAGGGGTCCTACAACATGCTGATCGGTCGCGACTGGATACATGCAAACTGCTGTGTTCCATCTACAATGCAATAATGCCTCGTGCAATGGGTCGGCGACAGTACAGAGATAGTCACCGCCGATTCCGCCTACAGTGTCGCAGCGGCCGACATGCAACAGTGGAGCTGTGAGCACGTCAGATGTATATCTGGCAGAACTTGGGACACTGATTTCCTGAAGGTGTCCGATTTCGGTCTACAGCCGATCCAAGTAGTCGGCTCTGAAGATTCAGAATAGATGGATCAGCTCGTTCGAGAAGACGGGAAGCTCGGGCATGGGTTTACGTCGGCCGATTCATTGGAGATGGTGGATTTGGGAGATAGTAGCAAATCAAGGCCGACGTATATTAGTGCTAACTTGGATCCTGGGTATAAGTGTAAATTGATAAGCTTATTTAAAGAATTCAAGGATTGCTTTGCTTGGGAATACCATGAGATGCCAGGTCTAGACCGGTCCATTGTTGAACACTGGTTACCTATAAAATTAGGATATCGGCCATATCAGCAACCTGCACGGCGGTGCAACCCCAAGATTCTACCTGATATAAAGGCCGAGATCACAAAGTTAATTGAAGCAGGATTTATCCGGCAGTGACGCTACGCCAAATGGATTTCTGATATTGTGCCCGTGTATTAGAAAAATGGAAAACTGCGCGTGTGCATCGACTTCAGGAACCTAAATCAGGCCACACCAATGGACGGATATCCAATGCCGATGGCCGATATCTTGATAGATGCTGCCGCAGGACACAAAATTATCAGTTTCATGGATGGTAATGCCGGGTACAATCAGATACTAATGGCCGAAGAAGATATCTCAAAAACGGCTTTCAGGTGTCCAGGTCACCTTGGTTTATTCGAATGGGTTGTAATGACCTTTGGGTTAAAGAACGCCAGTGCTACATATCAGCGGGCCATGAACTATATCTTTCACAAGCTTATTGGTACATCGGTGAAAATTTACATAGATGATGTCGTGGTCAAGTCAAAAGGTCATCAAGAACATCTGGCTGATTTACAAGAAGTACTGGAGTGCACAAGGAAGCATGGGTTGAAAATGAACCCGAACAAATGTGCATTTGGCGTATCGGCCGGGCAATTCTTAGGATTCATGGTCCATGAGCGCGGATAGAGGTCAACCGGAAGACCATAGACGCCATCGACAAAGTTGTGGCCCCACAGAATAAAACTGAACTGCAGTCCCTCATCGGCAAGGTTAATTTTATCAGAAGATTTATATCCAACCTGTCAGGGTGTATTCAAGCTTTTACTCCTTTGTTGAAATTGAAGCCTGACCATGAATTTGTATGGGGAGAAGAACAACGCAGAGCGTTAGAAGATATCAAGCAATATCTGGTTTCGCCTCCGGTGTTAGTCCCACCACAGCCTGGTAAGCCGTTCAAATTATATTTGTCGGCTGATGAACAGGCTATTGGATCGGCGTTGGTACAGGAGTTCAAAGGGAAAGAACGGGTGGTATACTATGTCAGCAGAAGACTCCTAGACGCCGAAACAAGATATTCCCCGGTGGAGCGGCTGTGCTTGTTTTTATACTTCTCGTGTACCAAGCTCAGGCACTATTTGTTATCGGCAGAATGCATAGTTGTATGCAAAGATGATGTGGTGAAATATATGCTATCATTGCCGATTTTGAAAGGGTGGATTGGAAAATGGATCCTGGCTCTGTCAGAATTCGACTTAAGGTACGAATCGGCCAAAGCTGTCAAGGGTCAAGTCATGGCCGATTTTGTAGCTCAGCATTGTGGACCAGAAATTGCTGTCGTCGAACCGGTTCCATGGACTCTATACTTTGATGGTTCTTCGTGTGGGGTCGGACCAGGAATCGGCATCGTTCTTGTATCGCCTCGGGGGGCATGTTATGATTTCTCTCTCTCTGCCGATAGGAGCATCCGCAACCAATAATCAGGCAGAATATCAAGCCGTTCTAAAAGGTATCCAATTATTAAGGGAAGTCAAAGCTGATGCAGTCAAAATTTTTGGAGATTCTATGCTCATCGTAGATCAGTTAACGGGGCGATCTGAGTGCAAAGATGATATCTTGAGGATTTATTACGAAGATTGCCTTCAGCTTTTAAAGGAATTCAAGTCTGCAATAATTGAGCATATCCCCAGAAATTATAATGAAGAGGCCAACAGGCTGGCCCAACATGCGTCCGGATATCGGCCGATTCAGGGAGCTATGGTTTTGGAGCTCACGGCTGATGACTGGTGAAGGGAAATCGCCGATTACTTGAAGGACCCCCCGGAAAGTGGATCGGCGAGTACGTTTTCAAGCTACAAAATATGTGTTGCTTGAAGATGATTTATTTTACCGGACGGTTGATGGAGTTCTTCTCAAGTGCCTGGGAACAGAAGAAGCAAAGGTCCTGATGGGAGAAATCCATGAAGGTGTATGTGCAGCCCATCAATCGGCTCACAAAATGAAATGGATGATCAGAAACAATGGGTATTACTGGCCAACGATTCTTGAGGATTGTTTCAAATATTATAAGGGATGCCAAGACTGTCAGAAGTTTGGCAATGTACAGCGTGCGCCAGCATCGGCTATGAATCCAGTAATCAAGCCGTGGCCATTCAGAGGCTGGGGAATAGATCTCATCGGATAGATTCACCCTCCATCGAGTAAAGGGCATAAGTTCATATTGGTGGCCACCGATTATTTTACTAAGTGGGTGGAGGCAGTTCCTTTAAGGAATGTGACATCGGCCGATATAATTGAGTTCGTTAAGAACCATATTGTCTATCGATTTGGTATTCCTCAGACTATCACAACTGACCAGGGAACAATGTTTACCTCTGGAGAATTCGGGGAATTCGCTGCCGATATGGGAATTAAATTATTAAATTCTTCCCCACACTATGCTCAAGCCAATGGCCAAGCAGAATCGTCCAATAAGGGGATAATCAAGTTGATCAAGAGGAAGATAGAGGAACAACCCAAAAAGTGGCACACGTCTTTGGCTGAATCTCTATGGGCTTATAGGATGGCTTGTCATGGAGCCACTAAGATATCTCCTTATCAGCTGGTTTATGGTCATGAGGCAGTCCTGCCTTGGGAATTAAGGACGGGGTCAAGGCGTATATCGCTTCAAGATCAGTTGACAGCCGATGACTATTCCTTCCTCATGAAGGACGAGCTTGATGACTCGGCAGGTCTGCGGTTGAGATCCCTGATTAGTGTAGAAGAAAACAAGAAAAGGGTGGCCAGATGGTATGACAAGAAGGTCAAAGTTAAACAATTCTCCCAGGGAGATTTGGTATGGAAGTTGGTGCTGCCGATAGGGTCTAAGGATCCCAAATTCGGTAAATGGTCACCCACTTGGGAAGGGCCGTACAGAATCGGCCGATGTGCCCGTAGAATTGCATATATTCTAGAAACTATTGAAGGGGAAGAATTCCCAAGAGCTTTAAATGGACGATATCTGAAGAGGTACTATCCAAGCATTTGGGTAGATGCATAACTTGCAGTAAGGTATATCAAGACAACATAGCCGACTTCTATCGGCTTTCGTCTGCATAGCCGATGCAGAAATGACATCGCTTGAAGAAAGAAAACATTTTGATTCGTTTTGACCAGTTCATTATTGGATGAAAACAACAGAGTACATGGCCGACATGGTACAAGTCGCCCTTAGAATAAAAATACCGATATATCTATTGATTACGCCTGTTCTGAATTTCTCTCTCGATCCGGTCCAGTTCTATCAGAAGGCGGGTCCTATTCTCCTTTGGATTCTCCACGGTGGCTCCAGTCTCAGCTTGATGGCAGAGTTCTATCAGGAGGCGGGTCTTCTTCTCCTCCAGATTCTCCATGGCAGCTTCAGTATCGACTTGATGAGAAAGTGGAGGATTTTTTTTAGATGGTAGTCGCTTAAGGACCAAGCAGTGAGCATCTATAAGGTCCCAATACTTCTGGACAACAGCAGGAACATGATCTTTAAGTTCTTCAGAATGAGCTCTTATCAGATCTTTGTCTGCCTGCGACAGTGGTTCGTCTAAATGCATAACTTCGATCGCTCGTTCCAGACTGGGGCTTAGACGTTTTGACTAAACAGAGATGAAAAGCTACCCAGCATCAGAGCGATTGAGATATCTAGGAGAGAGGCAGAGGAGAGTTCGTACCTGATTGATAGAGGAAGAAGACGAAGAAGACATCTTGCTGTCCGGTTTTGGGGAATAAAGACTCGGTTGTTGGAGGGAGAGAAGATGGGTAATACATATACCTCTGGAAAAGATGTGAGGTCTCATACTTATGGAGGGAAGGAGGTAGGTAGATGGTGAGACACGTCCCATCAGAGTAAAGGTATTCATAAATGCAAAGCTGTCAAAAGAAGTGATCCAAGACCAAATCGGCGCATCAGCATTAAAGGAGTGTTAAATGTTTACATGATCCTTTACAACCCAAGGAGGGTATCTATAGTAGCAATAGCTCGTCGCCTAATCTGATCGGCCGAGTCTACTATTCTTTGGTCGTCGTCGGCCGATCCAGGTATTTTCGGCATGCGGCGATGGAGTCTTATCGCTTCACAGGCCAAGCTCTGTCTTTCTTGTTTCAGCCCGGCGATGACGGATGGGAGCTCTTGAAGCTTCTTTTCTTCAGCGGCTATGTCCTTGGTTACTTGCTCCATCTCTTTGGCCAGCTCTGCTCTCCTCCGTTTGAGGCGATCTATTGTGCCGACGATATCCGGGCGGGCACTCTCGAGGAAGTTGATCCGTTGGTGTACTTCTTGAGCTCGGTGCTTGTAAGAATCAGCTTCCTCCCGGTTCTTTGCTAGCTGGGCACGATTGGCCATGTGACGCAGGGCCCTGGACACCGGAATTTGCATCCACTCTATGAACGCAGCAGGGTGCAGAGTTTCTGTCGCTTCTTCCGGGATTCGGCCCTTGATGTCACTGAAAAGCTGCCGAATCGGCAAGGCATCTTCTACCAATCGGCCGATGTCATCTTGGAGAAGGATCCGCATACTCTCGAGCTTGGCACGGACATCGTCAGAAATTAATCTCGACGGAACTTGGCGCGAAGCGACTTCTTCATCTTTAGGCAGAGAAACCGCAAAGGAAAAAAGGCTATTATTCGGGGTGTCTTGTTCCTACGGGAGAATGAAGAGAAGGATTAGCAAGCAGTAAAGGGGAATCGGCCGATTCCGGTAATAAGTTTATTACCTCCTTGAAACGGATCTCTCTTGCTTGCGCCGATGGGAGCGCCTCCCTCATCTCAGGGACCGGTACAATCGGCTCGTCAGAGGAAGAGGAGTCGACAACTATTAATGCTCTGCTTGGACCAGCTTCCTGAAAAGGTATGGGAAAACAAATCCTATGAGTATACTATGGGTGATTGAAATAAGATGATATGAGATATTTGCCATGCCTCTGTTGGTCTTCCGGCCGATGTTTGTTGTGGAGCTATAGTCGACGTATCCAATCGGCTTACATTAGGATCAGTTAATTCCTCTGAATGTCGAGAAATTGAGGTAAGAGATTATCTACCTCGATGGGAAGAGTTGCTAGTGGCCGATTGCTGTGGGGACTGCACTGGAGCGGCTTGTGCAGCCTGACAGAAGGAAAAAGTTAGTGTTAGTGGAGCACTTAAAGATATATGAAATAAGCAAGATTACCTGAACAGCTTCCACTAGCAGTGATGCCGCAGCTGCTCCGACTTCTGCGGTGACTTGAGGATCGGCCATCTCGGTAGACGGCAAGGATAGAGGAATCGGAGTTTCGGCCGATACTACCGCCGATTGGTCAGTCGATCCGACGCGGGCACGCACTCGACGGCTTGTTCTCTTCAAGGTTGGCCTTTTCGGTGTTCGTTTCAATTGGCCAGTGGCAATGTCCTTGATGGTTGGAGCGTGAAAGCCGATGAGTGGATATGGCGTATACGGATGATTGTTCTCTATCGGGTTGCCGCTTCGGCTCCGCATCGGAGGGACTTGGCTTTCAGACTAAGAAAATAAATATAAGTTAACGGTAAGATGATAGTATGGAAAGAGACAGCATAGAAATCGGCTGGGAGAAAGGACATACCGCTGCACTTGGGTCAATGTTCTCTGGGTCTAGAATGTTGCAGTATGTTGATGGGGATTTGCAGAAGAGGTGTTGCTTCCATTCTGCCCACCATAATTTAAATTGCTGAACGGCAAAAGGGGCCACTGTCCAATTGTTCAGGTCAATGGTGCTAGAATCTGGCACTAGGTTGCACAGCCGATTGTAGTCAAGACTCTTGGTCAGTTCATCTCTGAATTTCGCTTGACCGGCGAAGTAAACCCGAATCGGCAGTTGACCAAAACCCAGTTGCCTTGCTGCGGCCGATGGATTATAGAACTCATATGTGGGAGAGTCCTTTCCAGAGAAGAAGTTGGCCGGCAAAATCCCTGGCTTAATTAGGGTGTCCATAAGTTCCCTATCAAAAGTATGAGTGGAGAAGTCGTAGCAGATGGGAAGTTCGAAAATCGGCTCTACTGCTCGATAGGGATGCCAACTGACAGTCTCTTCACTGAAGCCATTGTAGAAGCATCTGAAGTATTCAGCCGTGTGGGCAGCAGTGAATTGACAGCCAGGGAAGGCCGATGCCGCCTCTCCAAAAGATCTGCACCGTCGTCGGACGGTTAGGTTTTCCTCTGACTCAATATTGGGGAAAGTTTTGGTCTCTATTCGTTGCTGAGAGACCTTGCTCATATATAGGTTGAGCCAGAGAGTGATGAACCACCAGGGACCGCTAGGGTTCCCAATCGGCTCCCCTTTTGACAGCCTAGTGCCGATTTGGTGCATCATGTGGTAGGCCGATCCCAACAGATGCTTTCCAAGGGGAACGGCCGATCCTAGTGATATAGCTTCTGCCAAGGCTTGGGTGTTAGAAGAAGGGCCAACTGCTCTGCCACAGAAAAAGTGTTTCTCCAGCCACATCATCAGGAACGCAGTATGCTCTCTCTCTGAAACTGTCCCAGTCTTCATATTTTTGCTGATGTACCCCTCCCATCCGCCGATTCCTTTGGTTTCTAGCCGATGTGATGGCTTAATCAGATAGTTAAAGGGGATATCGGAGGAGGAGATGTCAAGGCCGGTCAACAACAAGACATCGGCCAAAGTTGGAGTCATGGGTCCATGTCCAAAAAGGAACAGATTGAGTGCGTCGGACCAGAAGTAAGAAGCTGCTATGACCAAGGGTTCATTCTTCTCCATCTGGGACAGAGAGAGGTCTATGCACTGGCCGATTTTCAGTTCTTTCCACTGAACTCTCCTAGACCTAGCTACTCTATGGTACCATTCTCTCCAGCCAGGGGTCTCATTCGGCCAGGACCTAAAGGCACCTGCCCACTGATCTAAGTCCATGGGTGATTGCTTGAACGGGACTCTATGAGTCTCTAGACTGATCAGGTCAGTTGGATCGGGATTCCCCATGGGGCCTAAGCAGATAAGATCGGGGGATTCTGAAAGAGGGATGGTGATTTGGTGTCTAAATGTCTAAAAAAGGAGGAAAAGGGGAAAAGACTGAGAAGGGATCCAGAAAATATTGGAGCAGTAGAAAATCAAAAGGGAAAAATTTCGAATGATTACCTCCGGAATGAGGCTCATTGTCGCCGATGAAGCCGTCAGTTGAGCCGTCGATGGGGCCACTGCCGCTGAGGGGGTGGACGATAAAGCCTCCGTGGTTGGAGAGGTTGCTGATGGTGACGCCATTGGGAAGTTGGAGCAGGTCGCAAGCGAGATTGCCGGAGGGAGCGGTTGGAGATCGAGAGGGTTCGGAGGAAGACGAACAGTGGTTCGCTAGAGTAAAATACTAGGCTCGTGGAGAAAAGTAGGCGGAGAATGCCAGTACTTAAGGATAACCCGAGAGAGAAAGGGTAAAGGCGGGATTTTTGCCGCGCCGTCTACACGAATTCCAGGGGAACAGTTGTCTCAAGCGCCCGGTCCGAGAAAATCGCAATCATTATGTAGAAGACTGCGGAACGGAAGGAGAAAAGGATTCAAGAAAAGAGTTTCGAAGTAAAAATTATGTTTTACTCCGAAACTCGGGGGCATGTGTTGATGCCAGATTTTAACACGTGATGAATTGGCGTCATGAGGAGAGGTTGGCCGATACGACAGATCTAAAGGCTACAGTAAAGAATCGGCCGATTGAGATAACAGGTAGAAATCGGCCAATTTGTGATACAGCTTGCGCCAACAGATTGGGGCTATAACAGAGGATCCCGGTCAAAAGGGGCCTGATGATTGGTCAACAGAGCATTGCTAATTCGGTCAAGAAGTAATTGGAAAAGTCCTGATTGGATAAGGAGACGGCGGCGGTAGATTCTGCGGGAGTTCGCCGACTTCTACTTTTTTCCAGCACTTTACTTTCAAGTCAGCGACTTCGCCGATACTTTTTCTTCTTTCACGAGTTCGTACGGATTGGCAGGGCTGCATCAACTTGATCTCCGGCCAATTGGTAGGTTCCGTTTATCGAGTAATATCCGAGCTTTAACTACGGGCGCATCGCTGTGGTTTCGTTTGGATTTATTCACCAATTATCGATATTTACTGGAATTATAGGTTTTAACTGTTGTTCTAGTATTATCACCAGTTATCCAGCTTGAAATTAGAGTTATCGGCTTTATCGTCGCCCTTCTTCGTTCATCATCACATAGCCGATTAGATCTATTTTCAAGTGTTGCATCTGTAATAATTGTTTAAGTTGCTCCAGCAGTTTCTTTGCAATTATTACGCGATTATCGGCTGATCCATAGCCGATCATCTTCATAGCAAATCAGCCGATTCGTCGACGCGCTCTTCAGGACAGATCAGAACTCCAGCCGATCGGAGCGCCTGGAATTTAATACTTTTATTTCCTTGTCAATCAACAGGTCAGATTGACTGGCACGCCGCGCGAACCGTACTAGGGCGATAACCCGAACAGGAGCTAAGCAGATTCTCCCGGGTCGTGTGTCCGACGCTGAAGACCATCGGCCGATTCCTGTCTGGCCGATTTTAGCGCCAACACATTGTTTGTTCTGTATAAAAATAACTAGGTTCTAGCAGTAGCGGTATATTACATTTTTTATAATTATTCTGCTGCATAAAAATGCCTGAAATTTTTACAGTGCTGTTGTCTCTGCATATTGTACTCTAAATAAAAAAGTTCATCACCAGAAGTTACCTAGATCAGTGTTTGTGCTTAATCCATGCTTATATTGTGAAAATTAAATTTCCAATACAACACCACCCCTTCTATTAAAGATTTCCCAAGAAATCGTAACTAAGTAACTTTACAACCAAATCTATGTTATTGTGGACTGCAACCAGCGTGGCACAAGGCCTCAAGGCCAAGCTCCACTTGAGGCCAGCCTTCACGAGGCTCCCATGATCGACCTCAAGCAGAAGATCAATGACGACCGCGACGCACAGTGTATTATCGAAGCAAGGAGAAGGGACCGTTCCGACAGATACCACGACGAGGACAACAACGACCACTTCCCCGCCTTCACCTCCAACATCACTGAAAAATCCTATCCCAAGGAGTTTAAACCAGTCGGAATCCCCATGTACGACAGCAAGCAGGACCCGCGCCAGTGGATCTGATGCTACTCCGTTGCCATCGAGGTTTCAGAGGGATCCAACTCCACCAAAGCTCTCTACTTCCCGGTAGCTTTGGAATCTGCGCCCCTCACTTGGCTTGACAGCCTCAAGCCAAACTCCATCAACTCCTAGGAAGACCTCAAGCAGGCCTTCATCGACAACTTCTATGGCAGAACCACCTGAATTAATCCGGCTCAAGCGCGCTAACCATCACCACGAGGGCAATCAGGGCTAACTCGCACTTCAAACAGAATAATCCACTGGTCTGTCGGGTAACCTCCTGATACAACCATGGTTTTTGCCGATCGAAACCACAAATACATGTACTCACACAAAGGTGAGCCTAGAGTATACAACATTCCACAAATTTTACACCACAGGGTTCATCATAAATTATTATTACAATGGAGTTCAAATTCGTAAAACAAGGTACTTCAGAGTTCAAAATAATAGAGTTCTTAAGAGTTCAATGTAGCGGAATACCAACGATAACTACTCGACGATACGGATGTCTCAATGAAGCCCGTACGAGACATCACTCGGCATTATCACCGTTAGCCGGGGGCGTATCCCATTCCACCGACCAACCAGAAGGAAGGGTACAAGGCCAAGTCAAACTAGCCACAAGCAAGGCTGAGTATACTAATACTCAGCAAGGCTTACCTGACTATTGGTATATACTTAGCCGACTCCTAGACATGCAAGGCTTTTGGCTTGAGGGGTTTGTTTTGCCGAAAAGCATATACGAGTAGGTCCTTACTTTCAAGTTTTAGCTCCAAGTTCTAGTGTCCTTTAACCATTCTAGGTAAGCAACTATCCAATATCATACATGGTGAAAGAACTAATTTTTCATCCAACAAGATTAATCATCATCATTGTTCCTCTTCTTACTCTATGTGGTAAAAGGGTCAAGCAGTCTCAATAACCGCGAGAAACGGACGATTCGAATCGAATTTCTTAACCTTGCAAGTGAAACCTAAACACACGTCACGTGGTTACTCAAGGAGTCACACGTGCAACTTTTCCCCTTTCATCCTGGGTTGTGGATCAGTGCCACCATCCGAGACTACAGAGCCTAGCTCTGCACCCACCATGTGCGCGCATGCAACTGAAGTTGAGATGGTGGGATGCTGTCCACTTGCCGGTCCGATTATGTACTTAAGCTTACCGATTACCATATTCTCGGCATGTGGTTAGTACGTTCAAAGACTTAACCACCACTACCACACACTACGGCCTTAGCATTTTTCACTAAATAGACGGGGCCTCAATCATCAACATAAACATCGTACCGTAGCCCCGTCCGTCGACCTTATGATTATAGCATGTAGTAAACATTCAACTCCTATATTCTCGCGAGTGACAGGAAATCACTCGACTTTTACCGGAGTCCTATTAGCATAACATTCTATCGATCCTTACATCTAGGGTTCAGAGCATGGGTACCTAGGATCATGCAACTAAGTTTCCATTCAACTTCTACAAACTTAATGCACAAGTAAAGTAGAGTAATAAGTTGCATAAGTTTAGAAAAATAGGGTTCACGCTCCGGGGCTTGCCTTTTTGGGAAAAGCTAGCTTGGGGCTCGTCCGAACTTGGGCTCGGGACTTCGAGAGCTTCAGTTAGATTTACTTGAGCTTCACGCTGCTCACTCTCGGACGCGGGCACCAGCTCGTACGTTCCGTCGGCGAGAGGTCGATTCTATATGAATGCACAAGTGTAAGTTATAGTGATGGTATACGACGATTCTTTTTCTTCACGATAAAGTTGTAGTCCACAAAACATCGATTTGGTTGTGAATTTACTGAGTTAAGATTTCTTTGGGCAATTGTTAATAGATTATGACTTAAACTATTAACTTCATTAAACAAGAAGGGGGTTGTGTTATATTGGAAACTTAATTTTCTAAGCACAACATGGATTAAACACAACTTCTGGACTAAGTAACTGCGGGTGATGCAATTTTTATTTAGAGCACATGATGCAGAGACAAAAGCACTGTAAAAATTTCAGACATTTTCACGCAGCAGAATAATTATGAAAAATATATTACACAACCACTGCTAGAACCTAGTTATTTTTATAAAGAACAAACCATTCGAGTATTGACACCAAAAAGTTTACAGATGATTAATCTATCCATGTGTGTATTACTGTAAATTTTTCAGATTTTACTCTGCAACAAACAAAGCATATTAAATAGGACAAGATACACCTACTTTAATAAAGATTAATTTCTACAGGATGTTTTACAGATTTTCTGAGTATGAAACTTTTTATTCAGCATGAGCTACTCTAAAGTGTGCTACAGTAAAATGTTGAACATTTTCCAAGCACAGAAACTAATTATTTGAATTAGTGCATTTCTCCTACCACAAAATTATATAAATAGGTTACAGAAAGGAAAAAGGTTCTAAACTTTTTCTGTGGTATTTAGGCATCAATATAATAGCTCTAGAAAAGTTTCACAATAGGAAACACAATGTAACAGCAGTTATAAATTAGTTTTGTTATTTCATGGCATAAACAAGGTTTAACAAAAAGTTTAGTTAGAGATGGGTTCTAGTCCGAATATTTTTACACTGGCCTACAAATCAAGCAACCAAACTACTATCAAATTTTCAGGTTTAGCCTTTGTCTACAACAGGGGGTACATTTAAAGTCTATCAAACCTTCCATTTAATTTAGAGCAAGATTTAGCAAGCAACTGAAGAAAAACATGTAACAAAAGTTGTGGATTTTCATCTAAAGATTCCAGAACAGTTGAGTTTGTAATTTTCCGATTTTTCTACGATTTTATACAAATTTTACAAGTTTGCTGTTTTAGAATTCAAAGTTTAACACAGGTTTATAGTTATGCCCCTGGAAACTTGCGTGCAGACTCTTTTAAAGATTTCAATCATTGCAATTGGGTCCCTAGGCGGTGCTGGCATGGCGGCCGGCCGGATTCCGGTGAGGGGGCTCGTCGGCGGCGAGGGTAAAAGGGTCGGGGAGATCCAGGGAGGTGAGAGCTACCTCGGGATAGCCTTGGTCGGGGTTGGGGGTGGCCGGAGGTGGCTCGTCGGCGCTGAGCAGAGGGGCGGCGGCGGGGCGGAACGTCGGCAACGGTGCTCCGGCGAGGAGGGGAGGGTGTCGGCTGGTCGATGAGCTTCGCAGCGTTGAGGGGAACCCGTTTTGAAGCTTGGCTTGGACGGCGGAGCTTCGGCGTGGGCTGTCCACGGAGCAGCAAGGAGCGGCGGCGGTGCGGGCGGTGCTCAGGCGGTTCTGGGCGACGATGGGTGGGGCAGTTAGCTGCGGTGGGGTGCTGCGGTGGTGGTGGGAGACTTAGCTCTGGCAAGGGGTGGCCGGGGAGGTGAGCTCCATGGTGAGCTGGGCACGACGGCGGCGTTCTGGTGTCTGGGCGCGCGAGGGGGACTTAGTGCGGCCTTTTGTAGGCAGCAGAGAGGCGGGAGGAGGGGCGGGACTTGGCTGTGAGACGCGGGCGCGGGCGGCACGACGGAAGCGCGTGACTGGCCGCGGTGGGCAGCGAGCAGAGCCGGCGCGGCGTGCGGCGGGCGCGGCAGAGGATTGGGCGCTAAGGATTTGGCGTGGGGAGCGGGAGATCACGCGACGTGCAGGTTGGGCGACGAGCTGCAGCAGCTGTCTTGCCGGGCGGAGAGCGCGGCGACTGGCGGAACGCGGCGGACACACAGGCACGACGCGACTTGTCCATTGGGCGCGGCGGGCGGCGAGCAGGGGCGTGCTCGCCGGCACGCGCGTGGCGTGCGCGGACTGGGGAGGAGCGCGTCGTGCGGGCGCGGCCAGGCATTGGCTTGGCGCCTAGCGCCGGTCAGGCATCGCCGGCCAAGTGGCCTGCAGCGACTGCGCGGCGGCGGAGGGTCGGGCAAAGCGAAAGGGTCGGGCAAAGCCGAGGGTTGGGCGAGTGAAAGGGTCGGGCGACGCGAGGGTCGGGCAAGGCGGAGAAGAAGGGTCAGATTTTCGTGTTGCAACTCAAAAATCTCTGAACACAAAAGTTGTTCAAAATGAAAAGTTACACAAGTTTTGTTTCAGGCCAAAGTTCATTTGAGTTCTAGTTTAGAAGTTATTTTAAAAACTCAAAAAGTACAATTCGGAGGGTACGTCATTTCCTGGGCAAAACTTTGCATTCTCTCCTAGGCTTCAACTAGACTTTAGTTTAACAAGTCAAAAATGATGTGCCTATTCAATTCCGTAGCCATGTTTGCACCATTGTGAAAGTTATTTAAATGGCTTGATTAAAATACATGTACTTACGCACATATACACAACTATTTTCAATTCCAAGCAAAACCAATTTATAACTCATTTCTTTTAAACTTTTCGTAGTTATTTATGCATCGTGTTAAGCTAATGAGGCTTATTTCGCAATTTAAACACCTGAGGTGTTACAACTTCTAGGGAACGATGATCAGAGCATGCACTCGCCATGATCTATCCCAGGTCAAGCAAGAGTTGAACGAGACCCTGAGGTCCTACACCCGGTGTTTCTTTGAGATGCGGGCCACCATAGCCAACATCACCGATGAGGACATCATCCGCTGCTTCCAGAATGGCCTCTTCTCGAGCACACGTAACACAACTTCGGACGCAATCGCCTGACTACTGCCATGGAGCTACGTGACATGATGGCACGGTGGGCTGACCAGGAGGATGAGGAGAACGACCGCTTACCCAAGCGCAACAGCGACAAGCAGGGCAACAGCAATGGCCACTTCGACAAGGGCCAGCAGAACCACTCGAGGAACCCCCAAAAGTGCAAGCCAGACCAAGAAGTCGCGGCTGTGGAGCGCAATCCGCGTGGCAAGAAGTGAGGGAACAATGACACACAATTTGAGAAAGTCTTGCACAAACAATGCCCGATGCACCCGAAATCACAACACACGCTCTTCGAGTGCGTCAGCCTCCGCAAGTCACTCAACGCTCCACTCCTTCCCCAAGAAGGAAAGCGAAAAGACCAGGAGGATGATGACGAGGGTGACAAGTTCGGGGCCCAAGATTTCCAGGACCTAAAGAACGTCAGCAACATCATTTTTGGCGGAGACGGCGGATTCCCCTCTAAGCACGCGCAGAAGTTGACCATGCATGAAATCCTCTCTGTAGAGCCGGCCATGCAAAAGCCTCTGAGATACAGTGAGGTTTCGATCTCCTTCTCCAGGGATGATCAATGGACCAGCTTCTCTGAGCCGGGAAAATTCCCGCTCTTGCTAGATCCTGTCATGGCGGGCTCACAGCTGACCCGAGTACTCATCGACGGAGGAAGCGGCCTCAACCTGCTCTTCACGATTACTCTGAAGAAGATGGGCCTGGACATCTCCAAGATGCTCACCCCTAGCAGAGCTCCGTTCTATGGCATCGTCCCGGGAAACGCGGCTACACCACTCCGCTTAGTGGTCCTGCCAGTTACCTTTGCGACGAAGGACAAGTACCGCACCGAGTACATCAAGTTCGAGGTGGCTGACTTCAAGTCGTCATACCACGCCATCCTCGGCAGACCAGCACTGGCCAAGTTCGTGGCTGTGCTCCACTACATCTACCTGCTACTCAAAATGCCATGCAAAACAGGCGTACTCACGCTCCATGGCGACCTAAAGAAATCGTACGATTGCGACCAGGAGGCGATCAAGTACGCCGCGACATCACGCATTCCAGAGCCTTCTGCAGAAGTACTCACGGCCACGCAAAAGCTCACCGACACAGAGATGGAGATCTCCAGCCAGAGGCCTAGCCAGTCGAGGGTTAGACCCAACCAAGTTTCATCCCTGATCTCGAGGAAACATTCAACAGCTTATGCAAGTTACGATGGAAGCTTAATCCAACCAAGTGCATCTTCGGCGTGCCACAAGGAAAACTACTCGGTTTCATCGTTAGTCACCGAGGAATTGAAGCAAACCCAGAGAAGATCACCGCCATCACAGCCATGGATACTCCTCAGACGATCAAGGATGTCCAGAAACTCACAGGCTCCATGGCAGCCTTGAACAGATTCATCTCCCAACTTGGAGAATGGGGACTACCCTTCTTCAAACTGCTCAAGCGACATGACAAGTTCCAGTGCACCGAGGAGGCAAAGCAGGCGCTGCAAGATCTCAAGCACCATTTGCTGTCGGCCCCCATCCTGACGGCTCCCCAACCAGGAGAGAACCTGCTACTCTACATCACTACGACTACTCACGTCGTCAGTACGGCTATCATGGTGGAACGCCAGGAGCAAGGCCACGTCTTCGGTGTGCAGCGTCCAGTCTACATCATCAGTGAAGTCCTTTCTGAATCCAAGGTTCGTTACCCGACAATTCAAAAACTACTCTACAGCATACTCACAACCTCGAGGAAGCTTCGCCATCATTTCAATGCATACAACATCTTGGTGGTCTCCGACTTCCCATTGGCGGATATCCTCCACAATCGGGACGCCACCAGGCGCATCTCCAAGTGGGCCATAGAGCTGGGAGCCCTCACCCTCGACTTCAAGCCCCGGACGGCCATCAAGTCGCAGGCACTAGTCGATTCCATGGTGGAGTGGCGAGAAAACCAAGTGGAAGCCCCAGCCAACCAGCTAAAGCATTGGGTCATGTACTTTGATGGCTCACTCAAGCTCGGTGGCGGTGGCGCGAGAGTACTTTTCATTAGTCCGAGACGAGAACAACTCAAGTACGTGTTCCAAATACTATTTGAGGTCTCTAACAACAAAGCCGAGTATGAGGCACTATTGCACGGGCTACGCCTAGCAGTCTCTCTAGGCATCAAGCGACTACTCGTCTACGGTGACTCCTTACTGGTGGTCCAACAAGTTAACAAGGAGTGGGATGTCAACAAAGACACCATGGATGCGTACATTGCGGAGATAAGCATGCTTGAGAACAAGTTCTCGGGGTTGGAAATCCACCATGTGATTCGCGACAACAATGTGGGAGCGGATGTGCTCTCCAAACTGGGTTCTGATCGAGCTAACGTCCCACCGGGAGTTTTCCTTCACGAGTTGCATCACCCTTCCATCAAGGCACTAGACTCAAGTTCCATCGCTCAGGGTCCAAAGGAACCCGACCGAGAGGTCTTGGTGATCGAGGTCGACAGGAGGGTGACCTTCATCGACTACATCCAGGAGCACGAACTACCCCAGCGTCGATCCAAAAAGCGCTGAGGCTATAGCATCCTAAGGCGCAGTAAAGGGTACGTTCTAGTCGGGGGTAACCTGTACAAGCGTTGATCAGCGTTTGGCATACTCATGAAGTGTGTTTGCATGGAGGAGGGTAGAGAAATACTCCAAGAGATTCATGAAGGTGTGTGCGGGAACCACGCTGCTTCTCGCACACTAGTCGGCAAGGCTTTCAGATCTGGTTTCTACTGGCCGACTGCTTTGGCAGACGCTGATGCACTTGTTCGCCGGTGCACAAACTGCTAGTTCTTCAGCAAAAAGCCCCATGTCCCGGCTCACAACCTCATTACCATACCACCTCCATGGCCGTTTGCATGCTGGGGCCTGGACATGATAGAGCCTCTGACTACCGCGCCGGGTGGTTTTACTCACGTGTTGGTTGCCATCGACAAGATTACCAAGTGGATCAAGTACAAGCCAATCACAATGCTCTTTGCAGATAGAGTGGTTACCTTCATCTGCAACATCTTGCAACATTTTAGCTTCCCCAACACCATCATCACGGACCTACGATCCAATTTCCATTCGCATCAATTCTGGGATTTCCGTGAACGCGGTTCCATTGAAGTCAAGTACGTTTTAGTGGCTCACCCGCGGGCCAACGGCTAGGTTGAGCATGCCAATGGCTTGATTCTTGATGGCTTGAATAAAAGACTCTACGATGAGAAAAGAAAAAAGGGCGGCAAGTGGATCGTTGAGATCTCGTTAGTAATCTGGGGACTTCGCACATAACCAAGCAAAGCCACAGGACAGTCACCTTTCTTCCTCGTATACGGGTTTGAAGCTATATTACCAGCCGACGTGATGTGGAAGTCTCCTCGACTGGAGATGTTTGAAGAAGGCGAGGCTGACACTACAAGACATCTCGAGCTCGACTCAGCTGAGGAAATCAGATGCAACGTCTTGCTCCAGTCGGCCTGCTACTTACAAGGAGTCCATCGTTACCACAACCGGAATGTTCAACGATGCTCTTTCAATGTTGGAGATATGGTTCTTCGATGAATCCAGGATGACACCGGGTTACACAAGCTTAACTCGTGATGGGTGGGGCCTTTCATCGTGCACAAGGTTACAGGCCTTGGGTTGTATCACTTGCGGTACCCTGATGGCCAGGAGGTTCCTAGTTCTTGGAATATCAAGCATCTTCACCGTTTTCATCCTTAGTCAACCAAGACATCTTCTGTCGGCACTCTATTTTACTGGTTTACGATTGGTATTACACGCAAGTTTGCTGAAGGGGTCTCGCTCTCATGTTTCCAGTAATAGATTACTAGTTTCCGACTAGTATCTTATGTTACTGAAGGGTCCTCGTGCTCATACTTCCAATATAACTCCGTTTTACCAGTTTATGACTCGTATTACGCGCAAGTTTGCTGAAGAGGCCTCGCTCCCATGCTTCCAGTAATAGATTACTAGTTTCCGACTAGTATCTTATGTTACTGAAGGGGCCTCACGCTCATACTTCCAGTATAACTCCGTTTTACTGGTTTACGACTGGTATTACGTGCAAGTTTGCAGAGGGGCCCCGCTCCCATACTTCTAGTAACAGATTACTAGTTCTTGACTAGTTTCCTATGTTACTGAAGGGGCCTTGCTCCCATGACAAGGCATTTACTAGTTTACCACTAGTTCTACGCATGTTCGACTACTCGTCTCGCCTACAAATCTAGTCAGACTGGACTCCGGCTAGACAGCTTCATCGATTGATTCAAGATCAAGCGCCAACTTGGCCGATGCCTAGGCTCGGGGGCTGGCGCCACCGACTCCTAGGTATATACTATGCTACTGATCTGGCTCCCTGGCTCGGGGGCTGGATGCGACAAGGCACTCAACGTGTTTTCAGCGACAGCTCTCATGCTTTAAGGCTGGACGCTGCAAAACTACTCGGAAGATCCTGATTCAAGGGGCTTTTTGAAGATTAATCTCGGGAAGATAATTGTTTAACTATTATTTCTGGGATTTAATTCCGGAATAAGGGGTTTTTAAAATTTTTAACCCAGAGGTCTTATCTAGCCATTGACTCAGGCAACAAGATTTAATTTGAGCGGTAATTTAGGGCGCTTTTTGGAGAAGTCATTAGTTTAACCATTTTTTAGGGAATTCATTTCGAAAAAAGCGGTTTTCGAATTTCTGAACCAATTTGCCCATTTTAACCATCAAATCCTTATTGTCATATATTGCATGCCACGATTCTTTGGATCTTTTATTCCAAACCTTGGGGATTTGGATTCAAGGCTTGGGGGATGCGGGACATGTGTCATCAGCGACTTATTTTTCAATGCTTTTGGAAGCTAAGGACAGAAGACTCAAGATTAAATTGACCCTCAGCCTGATTCTACGAGTCAACCTAAGGCTCGTGGGCTACTCCATAAAGAAGACTTGACAACTACTCGAGGCATGAGCACCTCACAGCCTCGATGCAGCCAAGGAAGTACTCGAAAGACACCTTCAAGATGAAGTTCGGGAGAACTCGAAGACAACTTCAGAAGTACTCGGACGCCTGCAGTACTCGACTACGAAGAGCTCGAGGGCTTGTCAGACCCGGGCCCACAGGACTGTGCACGTAGCGTACTTTTCCTAGGGTAAGGGATGGGACATGGCCCACGCCCTACATCTGTTGTAACTACTCGTAGCATAGTAGGACTACTCATGCAGTAGTAAAATTAGTCGGAGATGATAGGAAAACTACCTGGAAACTACTCAGGTAGGACTCCTAGGCTAGTGTCCGACTAGGACTTCCGTGTAACCCTACCCCCCCCAACCCCGGACTATACAAGGGCGGACAGGGACCCCCTCCAAGTAGGAGATCACCCGATCACCACCTAATGCAATACAAACCACACAGGACGTAGGGTATTACGCTCTCGGTGGTCCGAACCTGTCTAAATCTTGTCTTCCTTGCACCTTCGAGTTCCTGATCTCGGTGACACCCTACCTACAAACTCACCACCTTAGGGGTATCCCTCGTTGGGAGTGGCGGTAAAACACCGACACTCTGGAATGTAAAATTTGTGGATTGTTGTAATCTCTGGGCTCACCTTCGTGTGTGTTGTATGTATGCATTGTTTCGATCAAAGTTCCAGTGGTTGCATCGGGATGTTACCCGACAGACAGTCGTTTTACTCCGTTTTAAGTGCGTGTTAGCCCAGATTGCCTTCACGATGGTTAGCACACTTAAGCCAGATTAATTCGAGCGGTTCTGCCACAAGAACGAGTGTAACATCTAAGGTGTTTAAATTACGAAATAAGCCTCTTTAGCTTAACACGGTGCATAAATAACTAAGAAAAGTTTCAATGAAATGAGTTATAAATTGGTTGTGCCTTGAATTGAAAATAGTTGTGTATATCTGCATAAGTACATGTACTTTAATCAAGCCATTTAAATAACTTTCACATTGATGCAAGCATGGCTACAAAATTGAATAGGGCCGTCGTTATTGGCATGTTAAACAAAAGTCTAGCTGAAGCCTAGGAGTGAATGCAAAGTTTTGCACAGGAAATGACGTGCCCTCCGAATTATACTTTTTGAGTTTTTTTAAAATAACTTCTAAACTAGAACTCAAATGAACTTTGGCCCGAAACAAAACTTGTGTAACTTTTCATTTTGAACAACTTTCATGTTCAGAGATTTTGAGTTGCAACACGAAAATTTGAGAAACACTTGGATTTGCAAACCAGTCCCTACCTTTTCTTCTATTTTCACTACAGAACCTTTTACTACGCTCCGCCCGACCCTCCGACGCGCAGCCGCTTTGCCCGACCCTTCGCTTCACCCGACTCTCAGCTTCGCCCGACCCTCGCTTCGCCCGACCCTCCACCCGCCGCGCTCGCCGCCCGGCAAGCCAGCTGCTGCAGCTCCTCGCCCAACCCGCGCGCCGTGTGATCTCCCGCTCCCCACGCCAAATCTTCAGCGCCCAATCATCTGTTCCCGCCCGCCGCTCACCGTGCCAAGCCTCTGGCCGCCGCCCCGACGCCCAATGGCACGCCCCCGTCATGCCGCCCGCGCCCACGCCTCGTAGTCCAGCCCCGCCCCTCCTCCCGCCTCTCTGCTGCCTACAAAAGGCCGCACTGAGCCCCCCCTCGCGCGCCCAGACACCAGAACGACGCCGCCGCCACCATTACCGCCGCCGTGCACCACCCGCCCGTGGAGCCCCACTCCCCAGCCTCCCACTGCCCAAACCCATCGCCCAGCGAGCTTGCCCTCCCTCCACTGAAGCTCACCGGCCTCTTCCCCGGCCATCTCGACCGCCGGAGCACTGCCAGCGCCGCCCGCGCCGCCACCGCTGCCGTGCTGCTCCGCGGACAGCCCACTCCGAAGCTCCTCCGTCCAAGCCATGCCTCGAAACGGGTTTCCCTCGATGCCGCGAAGCTCATCGACCAGCCCACACCCTCCCCTCCTCGCCGAAGCACCGCCACCGACGCTCCGCCCCGCCGCCGCCCCTCTGCTCCTCGCCGACAAGCTACCTCCGGCCACCCCCAACCCCGAACAAGGCCATCCCAAGGTAGTTCTCACCTCCTTGGATCTCCACGACCCGTTTCCCCTCGCCGCCGACAAGCCCCCTCGCCGAAATCTGGTCGGCCGCCATGCCAGCGCTGCCAGGGACCACATTGCTTTGATTGCAATCTTCCCAGGGGCCTGCACGCAAGTTTCCAGGGACCCTCTGTAAAAGAAAGTTTTAAACCTGGTTTCAAAAACAGTGAAATTTTAAAATTCAAATAAAATCATAGAAAAATCAGAAAAATACAAACTCAACTGTTCTGGAATCTTTAGATGAAAATCTACAACTTCGGTTACATACTTTTCTTCAGTTCCTTGCTAAATCTTTCTCTAAATTAAATGGAAAATTTAGTGGACTTTAATTGTACCCACTATTGTAGACAAGGGCTAAACCTGAAAATTTAACAGTAGATTGGTTGCTTGATTTGCAGGCCAGTGCAAAAATATTAGGACCAGAACCCATCTCTAGCTAAAATTTTTGTTAAACTTTATTTATGCCATGAAATAATAAAACTAATTTGTAACTGCTGTTATATTGTGATTCATGTGGTGAAACTTTTCCAGAGCTGTTATATTGATGCCTAAATACCACACAAAAAGTTTAGAACTTTTTTCCTCTCAGTAACCTATTTATATAATTTTGTGGTGCGAAAAATGCACTAATTCAAATAATTAGTTTCTTTACTGAGGGACACTTTAGAGTAGTTCTTGCTGTATAAAAAGTTTCATACCCAGAATTCAAATAATTAGTTTCAAGTAATCTTTATTAAAATAGGTGTATCTTGTCCTATTTATTATGCTTTGTATCTTGCACAGTAAAATCTGAAAAATTTATAGGAACACACATATGGCTAGATTAACACCACGTAAAAGGTTTAGCATCAATACTTGCATGGATCATTCTGTTTAAAAATAACTAGGTTCTAGCAGTGGCTGTGTATTACATTTTTCATAATTATTCTGCTGCTTGAAAATGTCTGAAATTATTACAGTGCTTTTGTCTCTGCATAATGTTTTCTAAATAAAAATTTGATCACTAGATGTTACCTAGTCCAGAAGTTGTGTTTAATCCATGTTGTGGTTAGAAAATTAAGTTTCCAATGTAACACAACCCCTTCTTGTTTAATGAAGTTAATAGTTTAAGTTATACTCTATTAACAATTGCCTAAAGAAATCTTAACTAAGTAACTTCACAACCAAATCAATGTTTTGTGGACTGCAACTTTATCGTGAAGGAAAGTAATCGTCATATACCGTCACTATAGCTTACACTTGTGCATTCATATAGAATCGACTACTCTCGCCGGCGAAACGTCCGAGTTGGAGCCCGCGTCCGAGAGTGAGCAGCGTGAAGCCCAAGTGAATCTAACTGAAGCTTTCGAAGACCCGAACCCGAGTTCGGACGAGCCCCAGGCTAACTTTACCCAAGAAGGCAAGCCCCAGAGCATGAACCCTATTTTTATAAATTATGCAACTTAATACTCTATTCTACTTGTGCATTAAGTTTATAGCAGTTGGATGAAAACTTAGTTGCATGATCCTAGGTACCCATGCTCTGAACACTAGATGTAAGGATCGATAGAATGCTATGCTAATAGGACTCGGTAAAAGTCGAGTGATTTCCTGTCACTCGCGAGAATATAGGAGTTGAATGTTTACTACATGCTGCAATCATAAGGTCGATAGACGGGCCTATGGTACGATGTATATGTTGATGTTTGAGGCCCCGTCTGTTTAGTGAAAAATGCTAAGGCCGCAGTGTGTGGTAGTGGTGGTTAAGTCTTTGAACGTACTAACCACATGCCGAGAATATGGTAATCGGTAAGCTTAAGTACCTAATCGGACCGGCAAGAGGACAGCATCCCACCATCTCAACTTCGGTTCCATGCGCACACATGGTGGGTGCAGAGCTAGGCTCTGTAGTCTCGGATGGTGGCCCTGATCCACAACCTAGGAAGAAAGGGGAAAAGTTGCACGTGTGACTCTTGGAGTAACCACGTGACGTGTGTTTAGGTTTCCCTTGCAAGGTTAAAAAATTCGATTCGAATCGTCCGTTTCTCATGGTTATTGAGACTGCGTGACCCTTTTACCACATAGAGTAAGAAGAGGAACAATGATGATGATTAATCTTGTTGGATAAAAAATTAATTCTTCCACCATGTATGATGTTGGATAGTTGCTTACCTAGAATGGTTAAAGAAAACTAGAACTTGGAGCTAAAATTTGAAAGTAAGGACCTACTTGTATATGCTTTTCGGCAAAACAAACCCTCAAGCCAAACGCCTTGCATGTCTAGGAGTTGGCTAAGTTTATTCCACTAGTCGGGTAAGCCTTGCTGAGTATAAGTATACTCAGCCTTGCTTGTGGCTTGTTTTCAGGTGAAACTTTTGAGGATATGATTGCTAGTTTGACTTGGCCTTGTACCCTTCCTCCTGGTTGGTCGGTGGAATGGGATACGCCCTCGGCCAACGGTGGTAATGCCGAGTGATGCCTCGTACGGGCTTCATCGAGACATCCTGTATCGTCGAGTAGTTATCGTTATTTTCCGCTGCATTGAACTCTGAAGAACTCAATTATTTTGAACTCTGAATTACCTTGTTTTACGAATTTGAACTCCGTTGTAATAATAATTTATGATGAACCCTGTGGTGTAAAATTTGTGGAATGTTGTATCCTCTAGGCTCACCTTCGTGTGAGTACATGTATGTGTGGTTTCGATCGGCAAAAACCGTGGTTGTATCGGGAGGTTACCCGACAGACCAGTGGATTATTCCGTTTGAAGTGCGAGTTAGTCCTGATTGCCTTTGTGGTGATGGTTAGCGCGCTTGAGCCGGATTAATTCAGGTGGTTCTGCCACAGCTGGTACCAGAGCTGAAATGCATACGCCAGAGAATGCAACAAGCCGTGAAAACTTGTTTTCATAAAACTTGACCACAAAAAAAAAATTGTGTTTGCAAAAGTGCGTTGGTTCGTTAAGGATGGTACCTAGTTCGTAAAGCCCTAAGGGATTATGGGAAAGTTACTACGTGGCTATCTAACTTATGAATATTATCACTGACTTCCAGCATATTACTTTCTGTCAAAACTTACTTTTATGCACAACCGACCCTTAAATTCTGTAACAACGCACTCATCACTAAGGTAAGAAGGTAAGAATCCTCAGCCAACTGAGAGAGCTTGGCCTTCCTGTCGGTGATGCGAGCCGAACGCTGCAGGTGCTGCCAATATACCAACTATTAGTTGATTATATTGGGAGTAGAAGGTTTGGCGCAGGGTATGGCGATCGCTGTTCATACCCCCGTCTCAAGACGGTACCCTCGTGAATACGCTATCTCGATAGCGTATGTTAACGTCGTCTGTACGGCGGGAATTGTAGGGATGTCGTTTCTATAGTGAACGGTAATGAATACGGACGCTTTCATGAGTGCTGGCATGAAAGGTTCAATGGATATATATATATGCTATATCAATCTTCTGCAGGTACACTAACCGTGATTACGATAAGTTTAAGAATGGTTAGAGATTTCTCGACTAGCTATTATAGTGAGAGACGTATTGTGTATGCCACCGAAACTAACTTCGTAAGACCAAAGCTATTTGGCAATTATTTTATTTTGTGAGGACGAATAGGATGTGCATGCATCATGACTATGTAAATCTGAAATTGAAAATGCGATGCGTGAGAGTGGTAAGGTTCATGCGCCCACACAATTGTCTTTGCAGAAGGACTATCTAGCAAACCCGTCACATTTCTGCCTTATCTGAAATGATGGATTTATTGAGCTTAGAAAATGATCCTTTCTGGAGAAACTCATGTTGAAAATTTTGTTCCAAAATTTGTATTCTATCTCCTGTTTAAATATGAAAAATTCTGGACATATGGATAATGAGAAACACCAGAAACCTTGAGATGTCAGTTTTCTGTCCAAAATGAGCACTTCTACAACATAAATTTTTATGCCCCCTTAATACAGTTTTCTGAAAAAGTGTTCAACACAAAACTTGTTGTAAATTTACTCAGGCAGCTACTGTTAAAATTTGGTAATTTTTCGCTGGTTAGATTTTCCCTGGTGCACAAAATCTTGGTCCACTGTTCACTGAAATTTCTGGGTAGGTAGTAAAGTAAAATCTTAAGAGAAAGTCAATCTTAGAGCCTGATCTAGCTCTGGAGTTGACTAGCAAAATTGTTCACAAATATCTTAGGGATGTTTTGGTGAAGTTTGAGAATTTCTGGATTACTCAAATTGGAGTTATGGAGTTTTGAAGTTGCTTCCAGAAATATTCAACTTCCATCCTCTAGTTCATATCCTATGGCATGATCTTGTCAAAACTTTTACCCTTTGAAGATGATCCTTCTGAGCAGCAAGTTAAATACCAAAGTTGTCAAGAATTTCATGTCCTGAAAGCTCACAAAATTTCAGCACTATTGGACATTGCTAGCTTAAGTTATAGGCAAGATACTATAACTCATTCTGCTGAAAAACAGCCGAGACAGAGAAGCAAAGAATAAATCTTTCGACCATCTTGGCCATCGATTTAGCATCTGAGCTGAATACCAAAGTTGTACATCTCTAAATTTCCTACTCACTGCCAAAATATGAGCTGTTTTGGATGAACCTACCAGGAGCTATGAGTTTTCTTGTAGCGAACAGTATTCTGTCCATGATTCTATCCATGATCTCGCGGAAGTCTACTTTTCCGCGCTAATCCTTTTGAATCATGGAAGCAATATGGATCTCGTTGCTAATGATCAACATTCACATTTCAAATGGTTAGAGCAACCCGTGGTAACCCGGAAGGTTTCGGTGCTAGCGCTAGTGAATCACAACAGCAGCCACCGCCACCACCCAATTTAGTGGAAGTAATGGCTGCTCAAACCTAGTTGCTTCGCCAGCTCGTGCAAGGACAGCACCAACAGCGGGGTGGGCACAATGTCCACCAACCCCAAGCTGCCGGTTACACAGATTTCCTTGGGACCTAGCCTCCCTTGTTTCACAAGACGGAGGAACCCTTGGATGCGGACGCTTGGATTCGCACAATCGAGTCCAAGTTTTCTCTACTCGTGGCCCCATGTTCGGATGCAAACAAGGCTCACTTTGCCGTGCAGCAGCTTCGCGGTACAGCTCGTCTTTGGTGGGACCACTACCTTGCTATGCTCCCTGCTGATCACGTTGTCACCTGGGACGAATTCAAAACTGCGTTCTGGGCACACCATATCCCAGAAGGTCTTATAGAAAGAAAGCTAAATGAGTTTTTGGCACTCACTCAGGGTACCCGCACTGTACTTCAGTATGCTCAGGCCTTCAACAACCTGTGCCAGTACGCAGGCTATCATGCAGACATGGATGCTAAGAAGCGTGATCGTTTCCGCAGAGGTCTGAGTACCAAACTCAAGGAACGACTAAATCTTGTCAAGGCCGATACATATAATGAGCTAGTCAACATGGCCATCACTCAAGAGGATTGTATTGAGGCTCATCGTGCTAAAAAGAAGAGGAAGGCGCCAGCTGGACCATCGGGTGCTCAGCCGCCGAGGTATCACTTAGTGCAAATTGTTGCGCCTACAGCTCCACAAAAGGCCCCTAAGCCAGGGCGTTGGATTATCAGGCCCCCACAGCAGCAAGGTGTTGTACGACCCCCTGTGCCTTAGCAAACTGGACCAAGGCCCGCTACTCAGCAGTTTCTTCGACCAAGCATCACCAATCGTTGTTTCAAGTGTGGGAGTTCCAGTCATTTTGCTCGCGAATGCCCTCAGCCCAGGTAGCCAAATCAGGGCCAGGACTCTAACCAGAACAATAAGAACAAAGGCAAGAGGCAGACCCTTCAGGTCAAACAAGGACGGATCAATTTCACCACCCTTGCAGAACTTCCTGAAGGAGCACCAGTGATGACGGGTACATTCTCTATCCATAACAAGCCTGCAGTTATATTGTTTGATTCTGGTGCATCACATAGTTTCATTAGTGCAAATTTTGGTGCAAAAGTAGGCTTGGATGTTTGTCACACAAAAGGGTCGTATATGATATCAACACCGGGTGGTAAAATTGCTTCAAATCAAATGATAAGGCAAGTACCAATCAAGTTGCAATAATTTCAGTAAAACCATCAACACGGACCTTGTTCTTTTACCCCTTGACAGCATGGACGTTATTTTGGGTATGAATTGGATGGCCCTACACGGAGTCACACTGAACCTTTCTTCCCGAGCTGTTGAAATAAATTCACCTAGTCACGGAACCACTACCCTTTACCTACCGTTCCGGGAGTGCACGAATTCTTGTGCATTCGTGAAGGAAGGAATCAAACTAGAAGATATTCCAGTGGTATGCGAGTATGCCGATGTTTTTCCGGACGATTTGCCAGAAATGCCACCAGATAGGGACATTGAGTTCATTATTGAACTGCAATCAGGCACTGCACCTATCTCCAAAAGACCCTATAGCATGCCACCTAAGGAATTGGCCGAACTGAAAACACAACTCCAAGAACTACTGGACAAAGGCTTCATTCGTCCTAGCGCATCACCTTGGGGATGTCCAGCCCTATTTGTAAAGAAAAAGGATGACAGTTTAAGATTATGTGTGGACTACCGAACTCTCAATGCGGTAACCGTTAAGAATAAATACCGACTTCCCCGCATCGACGTTCTCTTTGATCAATTATCTGGAGCTAGATTTTTCTCAAAGATTGATCTTCGATCGGGATATCATCAGATAAAGATTCGTCCATGCGATATTCCTAAGACCGCCTTTTCCACACGATATGGACTATATGAATTCTTGGTCATGTCCTTTGGTCTCACCAATGCCCCTGCCTACTTCATGTATCTCATGAATTCGATATTCATGCCCGAGCTCAACAAATTCATCGTAGTTTTCATTGACGACATCCTTATCTATTCCAACAATGAGGAAGAGCACGCTAAGCAGCTGCACATTGTTCTTCAGTGTCTCAGAGACCATCAGCTCTATGCTAAATTTTCTAAGTGCGAATTCTGGTTGGATAGTGTGAAGTTCTTGGGTCACACTATTTCTAGCAAAGGAATAGCCGTTGACCCCAGCAAGGTACAAGAAGTGATGGATTGGAAACCTCCTACCTCTGCGCACCGGATTCGCAGTTTTCTTGGTTTAGCCGGTTAGTATCGCCGTTTCATCCCGGATTTCTCCAGGATCGCTAAGCCTATGACTGAACTATTGAAAAAGGGAGTAAAGTTTGTGTGGGATGGGAAGTGTGAAGAAGCTTTCCACACTCTTAGAGAACATTTGACTACAGCCCCTGTGTTAGTTCAACCCGATAATACCAAGCCGTTCGATGTTTACTGTGACGCATCTGGCACTGGTCTTGGTTGTGTGCTTATGCAATAAATCGAGTTATCGCTTATGCCTCACGAGCCCTTCGGCCCCATGAGCAGAATTATCTGACCCATGATCTCGAGTTAGCAGCAGTCATTCATGCTCTAAAAATATGGAGACATTATCTCATGGGCACTCATTGTAATATCTTCACCGATCATAAGAGTCTCAAATATATCTTCACCCAAGCCGATCTGAATATGAGACAAAGAAAATGGCTAGAATTAATCAAGGATTATGATCTTGAGGTGCACTATCACCCCGGCAAGGCTAATGTAGTCGTGGATGCACTAAGCCACAAGGCTCATTGCCATTGCCTATCAGTGGAATTCTATAATGAGAGATTATGTTCAGAAATGAGGAAGCTTAGTTTGGAAATGATTTCCCAAGGCACCTTGCATCACATCTCAGTTGAGCCCACACTTCACAAACAGATCATCATGGCCCAACTACATGATGAAGGTGTTAACATCATCAAACAAAAACTCTCTCTAGGAGAAGAGAAATACAAATGTTTCCGCCAGGACCATAAGGGAGTTCTATGGTTCGAAAGTCGCCGAGCCTCTGGCCGCGCTGAGCCTCTGGCCGCCGCCCCGACGCTCAATGGCATGCCCCCGTCATGCCGCCCGCGCCCACGCCTCGCAGTCCAGCCCCGCCCCTCCTCCCGCCTCTCTACTGCCTATAAAAGGCCCCACTGAGCACCCCCTCGCGCGCCCAGACACATGCACGCTGCCACCGCCACCATTACCACCTCCGTGCACCACCCGCCCGTGGAGCCCCACTCCCCAGCCTCCCACTGTGGCAGAACCACCTGAATTAATCCGGCTCAAGTGTATTAACCATCACCATTAGGGCAATCTCGGTTAACCTTACACTTCAAACGGAGTAATCCACTGGTCTGTCGGGTAACCTCCCGATACAACCACGGTAGAGCGGATCGAAGCCATACATACAAATGCTCATGCGAAGATGAGCCCAGAGAATACCACATTCCAGCAGATATTACAAAAATTATCATTACATTAGAGTTCAAATTCGTAAAACAAGGTACTTCGGATTTCGAAATAAATGAGTTCTTCAGAGTTCAAGCAGCGGAAAAGATAACGACAACTAATCGACGATAAAGGATGTCTCGATGAAGCCCGTACGAGACATCACTCGGCATCATCACCGTTGGCCGGGGGCGCATCCCATTCCACCGACCAACCAGGAGGAAGGGTACAAGGCCAAGTCAAACTAGCAATCATGCCTTCAAAGGTATCACCTGAAAACAAGCCACAAGCAAGGCTGAGTATACTAATACTCAGCAAGGCTTACCCGACTAGTGGGGTATACTTAGCTGACTCCTAGACATGCGAGGCTTTTGGCTTGAGGGGTTTGTTTTGCCAAAAAGCATATATAGTAGGTCCTTACTTTCAGATTTTAGCTCCAAGTTCTAGCTTTCTTTAACCATTCTAGGTAAGCAACTATCCAATATCATACATGGTGAAGCATTAAATTTCATCCAACAAGTTTATTCATCATCATTGTTCCTCTTCTTACTCTATGGGTAAAAGTGGTTAAGCAGTCTCAATAGCCGTGAGAAACGGACGATTCGAATCGAATTTCTTAACCTTGCAAGGGAAACCTAAACACACGTCACGTGGTTACTCCAAGAGTCACACGTGCAACTTTTCCCTGCAATTCCCGCTTCACGGAACAGGCCCACCGCCCTCGACTACACCTCCCCACGGACCTCGGTACGTCGGGCCGTGGCGGCCGATGCACCCGCCATTAGCTAGATGTGAACGAATTCAAGACAGTGGGGAGTATATTCCGGCCTCGGTTCAATCCAGTACTTAAGCTTACCGATTACCATATTCTCGGCATGTGGTTAGTACGTTCAAAGACTTAACCACCACTACCACACACTGCGGCCTTAGCATTTTTCACTAAACAGACGGGCCTCAATCGTAAACATCGTACCATAGCCCGTCTGTTGTCCTTATGATTGCAGCGTGTAGTAAACAATCAACTCCTAATTTCTCGCGAGTGACAGGAAATCACTCGACTTTTACCGAGTCCTATTAGCATAGCATTCTATCGAACCTTGCATCTAGTGTTCAGAGCATGGGTATCTAGGATCATGCAACTAAGTTTTCATTCAACTCCTATAAACTTAATGCACAAGTAAAAGTAGAGTAATAAGTTGCATAAGTTTAGAAAATAGGGTTCATGCTCCGGGGCTTGCCTTCCTGAGCTAAGCTAGCCTTGGGCTCTTCCGAACTTGGGTTCGGGTCTTCGGCAACTTCAGTTAGATTCACTTGAGCTTCACGCTGCTCACTCTCGGACGCGGGCACCAACTCGTACGTCCCGTCGGAGAGAGTCGTCGATCCTATATGAATGCATGAGCGTAAGTTGTGGTGATAGTTAACTGACATTATTTCCTTCACGATAAAGTTGCAGTTCATAAGACATAAGTTTTGCTGTGAAGTTATTTACTTTAATATTTCCTGGGCAATCGTTAATAGAGTTTATCTTAATCTATTTAACTTAATTAAAGAAGAAGGGGTTGTGTTATATTGAAAACTTAGTTTTTTTTAACACAAACATGAGTTGAACACAATTACTAATCTAGTTAGCTTCTGGTAATAAAATTTTTATTCAAAGTACATTATGCAAAGATAAGATCACTGTAAAAATTTCAGACATTTTTGTGTAGCATGTTAAATATGAAAAAAATAATACCCAGCCACTGCTAGAATCTAGTTATTTTTATACAGAACAAACCATGCAAGTATTGATGCTAAAAATTTTACAAGGTGTTGCTATAACCATATTTGTGCTACTGTAAATTTTTCAGATTTTATTGTACATGATATAGAGCATAATAAATGGGACAAGCTACACTCATGTTATTAAAGATTAGTTTCTACAGGATGTTATACAGGGTTTCTATGTATGAAACTTTTTGTACAGATTGAGCTACTCTAATGTGTTTCATAGTAAAAAGATGAACATTTTCTAAGCGCTTTACTAATTATTTTGAATTAGTGAAGTTTTCCTACCACAAATTCATATGAACAGGTTACATATAGTAAAAATGTTTCTAAATTTTTCTATGGCCTCTAGGTATTACTACAACAACGCGGAAAAAGTTTCATGACATTAAACATCACAAAACAACAGGAAAAATTAGTTCTAACACTTTATGGCATAAAACAAGATTGGACAAAAGGTGTATCTAGAGATGGCTTTTGGTCCTGATCTTTTTACACAGTCCTAAACCTCAAGCATTGATCTACAACAGTGGGTACAAAAGAAGTCCATTAAAACTTCCATTTAATGTAGAGCAAAATATATTGAGGATCTGAGAAACTTTATGTAACAAAAGTTGTAGAGTTTCTTCTGAGGATTCCAGAACAATTTAGTTTGCATTTTTCTGAATTTTCTACGATTTTATACGAATTTTACAAGTTCACTGATTTGGTTAAAACTTTCTTTACAGAGGGGTCCCTGAAAACTAGCAGAAAACCCCCTAGGAAGATTTGGGCGATTGCAATGTAGTCCCTGGTCGTGATTCACGGCGGGGAACATCCTGTCCGGCCGAATTCCGGCGGGCTCAGTCGCCGGCGGCGAGGGCAAGGTGGGGGAGGAGCAAGAGGAGGTTGGGGGCTACCTTTGGGTGGGTTTTGTGCGAGTTGGGGCGGCCGGGAAGGGGTGCCGCGACGTGGAGCAGCGGCTCCGTTGAGGTGCGGCCGGGATTCCGGCGAACTCCGGCGAGCTGGGCGGCGGGGCTCGGGCTGGGGAGCTTCGTGCGGAGGTAGGAGAGTGATTTTGGGGCCTAGCTCGGGTCGAGGAGGGGCGGAGGAGGGGGTTCCACGGCGGCGGCGTGGGGCGGAGCTCGGCTTTGCTCTGCTCTGTTCTGGCGGGGAAGAAGAAGGAACAGGGAGAGGAGGGAGGGGCGCTGCGCCGGGCTTTATAGCCAGTGGAGCTCATGGGGGCGAGCTTGGCACGGCCGGGACACTGGGTGGAGGGGGCGGCGAGGCTGGGGCGCCATTGGGTACGGCCGGCGGTGACCAGAGTCGTGCGGCGTGCGGCACGCCATTGGGCGTCGGGGCGGTGGCGTTCTACTGGCCGTGCGGGCTGCCGCGTGAGGAAGGAGGACACGGCCGCGGGTTGGGTGAGCTGGGCGGCGAGCAGAGGCATTGGTCGCTGCCGGCGGTGGGTAGAGGTGCGCTATTGGGCAGGCGGCGGCGGCCAGAGGTGCGCCATGCGCGTGGCGTGCGTGCGCTGGGCGAGCAGGTCGGCACACCGGGGCGCGACATCGCGTGCGGATGACGCGGGCGTGCGATTGGCGAGCTGGGGCAGCACGACGGGGGCACGCCGTTGGGTGGCGGGGCGGCGGCCAGCGACTGGGCAGCAATGGTAGCGCACCGGGGATTGGGCAGAGGCATGGCGTGGGGGGAGGGAGAAGAAGACGCGGCCGCGGTTGGGCGAGCGGGGGCGGTGCTGCAGGGCGCCGGGGTTGGCTTGGCGCCTGTTGCCGCGCAGGCGTCGATGGCCAGGTGGCCGGCGGCTGTCGGGCGAGGGAGCGGTGCAGCAGAGGAGGGGGGGGTGAGGGAGGGACCTATGTGCAAGAATTTGATAAAAGTTCAGGGTCTGTTCGTAGAACAGATGTTTTCTCACATTTTTGTGTCCCAACTCAAAAATCTTTGAATACGAAAGTTGTCCAAAATGAAAAGTTCAACAAGTTTCGTTTCAGGCCAAAGTTCATTTGAGCTTTAGTTCCAAAGTTATTTTAAAAACTTAAAAAAAAACTCTATTCGGAGGGCGCGTCATTTCATTTCAAAATTTCATTTTCTTCCCTAGGCTTCAACTAAACTTTTATTTGTCATGCTAATACTGGTGTGCTCATTTAATTTCATAGCCATATTTGCTTTGATGTGAAAGTTATCCAATTTGTTTCATTAAAGTACATGCATTTATGCACATACAAACTTTTAAAGGTAAAAGCGAAACCAAACTTAATCCATTCCTTTTATTTTCTTAGTTAGTGATGCATTTTATTCTGCTAATAAGACTTGTTTAACAATTAAAACACCTGAGGTGTTACAGCGTTCCCCCCTTAAAAAGAATCTCGCCCCAAGATTCGGACAATAAGCTTAGTGTGGGCAGTGTGTGTACATACCCGTGGTTGAGGTAAGAAAACCGGGGAAATTTTGGTTTAGGTAGCTCTCGGTTTCCCAGGTGGCTTCTTCTTCAGTGTGATGATTCCATTGAACTTTATACATTTTAATCACTTTCCTCCTGGTCCCTCTTTCTTTTCGATCCAAATTTTAACCGGGTGTTCGACATACGAGAGGTCGGGTTCTAACAATATTTCTTGCTGTTCCACAATCTCGGTAGGGACTCGAATACACTTCTTGAGTTGAGATACGTGGAAGACATCATGGGTGGCCGTGAGCTGAGGGGGCGGTCGTAATTTGTAGGCTACGGGTCCGCAGCTCTCAATGATTTCGTAAGGACCAACATAACGGGGAGCTAGTTTGCCTTTGATTCCGAATCTTTGCACTCCCTTGGTTGGTGAAACTCGAAGATAGACATGATCGCCAACTTCGAATTTTAGGGGCTTTCTCCTTTTGTCGGAATAGCTCTTTTGTCGGGCTTGTGCGGCTTTAAGATTTGCTTGTACTACTTTTACTTTCTCCTCTGCCTCGATTACCAGGTCGGGTCCAATTATTTTGCGTTCTCCGGTTTGTGACCAGCTCAAAGGAGTTCGACACCTTCGTCCGTACAGGGCCTCAAATGGTGCCATTTTCAAACTCGTTTGATAGCTATTGTTGTACGAGAACTCTGCTAGGGGTAGGCATTTGTCCCAATTCTTGTCATAGTGAATGACGCAAGCTCTCAGCATGTCTTCAAGATTTTGGTTTACTCTTTCCTTTTGTCCGTCAGTCTGAGGATGGTATGCTGAGCTGCGAATCAGTTTAGTACCAAGAGACGTTTGCAGTTGTTCCCAAAAGCGTGCTACAAACTGAGTACCACGATCAGAAATAATTGTCTTAGGTATTCCATGTAGGCAAACAATACGATCGAGGTAAATCTCGGCATATTTCTTGGTAGAATAGGTGGTGTGTACCGGAAGAAAATGTGCCATCTTTGTGAGTCTATCAACGATAACCCATATGGAATCATGTTTCTGGGAAGTGTTTGGTAGTCCAACGATGAAGTCCATACTTATGTCTTCCCATTTCTAGGATGGTATAGGTAACGGTTGAAGTGTACCGGCTACTTTCAAGTGGCTAGCTTTTACTCTCTGGCACGTGTCACATTCTGAGACATACGTAGCAATTTCTCTTTTCATTCTAGTCCACCGGAAGTTTTGCCTTAGGTCTTGATACATTTTGCTACTGCCGGGGTGGATAGAGAATTTGGAAAGGTGTGCCTCATCGAGAATTCGCTTGCGGAGTTCATGATTCTTCGGAACGACTATACAACTTCCGAACCATAGAACTCCCTTATGGTCTTGGCGGAAACATTTATACTTCTCCTCACCTAGAGAGAGTTTTTGTTTGATGATCTTAATTCCTTCATCATGTAGTTGTGCCATGACGATTTGGTCGTGAAGAGTGGGCTCAACTGAAATGTGATTTAGAGTGCCTTGGGAAACCATTTCCATGTTAAGCTTCCTCATTTCTGCGCACAATGTCTCATTGTAGGATTCCATGGATAAGCAATGGCAATGGGACTTGCGGCTTAGTGCATCCGCGACTACATTAGCCTTGCCGGGGTGATAGTGCACTTCAAGGTCATAATCCTTGATTAATTCTAGCCATCTTCGTTGTCTCATATTCAGATCGGCTTGTGTGAAGATATACTTGAGACTCTTATGATCAGTGTAGATATTGCACTGTGTACCCATGAGATAGTGCCTCCATATTTTCAGAGCGTGAATGACAGCTGCAAGCTCAAGATCATGAGTGGGATAATTCTGCTCGTGGGGCCGAAGGGCTCGTGAGGCATATGCAATCACTCGATTCTCTTGCATAAGCACACATCCTAGATCAGTACCCGATGCGTCACAATACACATCGAATGACTTGGTATTATCGGGTTGAGCTAACACAGGTGCAGTAGTCAGATGCTCTCTGAGAGTGTGGAAAGCTTCTTCACATTTCTCATTCCATACAAACTTTACTTCGTTCTTTAACAGTTCAGTCATGGGCTTAGCAATTCGAGAGAAATCCGGGATGAAGCGATGGTAGTAACCGGCTAAGCCGAGAAAACTGCGAATCTGATGAACAGAGGTAGGGGGTTTCCAATCCATCACCTCTTGTACCTTGCTGGGTTCAACAGCTATGCCTTCACTGGAGATCGTGTGACCCAAGAACTTTACAGTATCCAACCAGAATTCACACTTAGAAAACTTAGCATAGAGCTGATGGTCTCTGAGTCGCTGAAGAACAATGTGCAGGTGTTTAGCGTGCTCTTCCTGATCCTTGGAATAGATAAGGATGTCGTCGATGAACACTACGACGAATTTGTCAAGTTCGGGCATGAATACCGAATTCATGAGATACATGAAGTAGGCAGGGGCATTTGTGAGTCCAAAGGACATGACCAAGAATTCATATAGTCCATATCGTGTGGAGAAAGCAGTCTTAGGAATATCGCACGGGCGAATCTTGATCTGATGATATCCCGAACGAAGATCAATTTTTGAGAAGACTCTGGCTCCAGCTAATTGATCGAAGAGTACATCGATACGAGGAAGTGGGTATTTATTCTTAATGGTTACTGTCTTGAGAGGTCGGTAGTCAACGCATAACCTCAAATTGTCATCCTTCTTCCTTACGAATAGGGCTGGACATCCCCAAGGTGACGCGCTGGGGCGAATGAAACCTTTGTCCAGTAGTTCTTGGAGTTGAATTTTCAGCTCTGCCAATTCTTTAGGGGGCATCCTATATGGTCTTTTGGATATAGGTGCAGTGCCTGGTTGCAGTTTGATGATGAACTCAATATCCCTATCTGGTGGCATTCCGGGTAAGTCGTCCGGAAAGACATCGGCATACTCGCATACCACTGGAATATTCTCTAGGTTGATCCCTTCCATCACGAAAGCACAAGAATTTGTGCACTCCCGTAACGGTAGGTAAAGGGTAGTGGCTCCGTGACTAGGTGAATTTATCTCAACGGCTCGAGAAGAAAGGTCCAGTGTGACTCCATGCATAGTCATCCAGTTCATTCCCAAAATAATATCCATGTCGTCAAGGGGTAAAAGTACGAGATCTATTTTGATGACTTTACTTCCCAATTTTATCGGTACCAGCCTTATTATTTGGTTGGAAGCAATTTTTCCACCCGGTGCTGATATCATATACGACCCTTTGGTGTGACAAACATTCAAGCCTACTTTTGCACCAAACTTTGCACTAATGAAACTATGTGATGCACCAGAATCAAACAATATGACTGCAGGCTTGTTATGGATAGAGAATGTACCTGTCATCACTGGTGCTCCTTCAGGAAGTTCTGCAAGGGTGGTGAAGTTGATCCGCCCTTGTTTGACCTGGAGGGTCTGCTTCGTGCCTTTGTTCTTATTGTTCTGGTTAGAGTCCTGGCCCTGATTTGGCAGCCTGGGTTGAGGGCATTCGCGAGCGAAATTACTGGAACTCCCGCATTTGAAACAACGATTGGTGCTGCTCGGTCGAATAAATTGCTGAGTAGCGGGCCGGGGTCCAGTTTGTTGAGGCATAGGGGGTCGTACAACACCTTGTTGCGGGGGCCTAATAATCCAACGTCCTGGCTGAGGGGCCTCCGGTGGAGCTGTAGGCGCAGCATTTCGCACCAAGCGATACCTCGGTGGCTGAGCACCCGAGGGTCCAGCTAGCGCCTTTCTCTTCTTTTCAGCACGATGAGCCTCAATACAGTCCTCTTGAGTGATGGCCATGTTGACTAGCTCATTATATGTATCGGCTTTGACAAGATTCAGTCGTTCCTTGAATTTAGTACTCAGACCTCGGCGGAAACGATCACGCTTCTTGGCATCTGTGTCTGCGTGATAGCCCGCGTATTGGCACAGGTTGTTGAAGGCCTGAGCATACTGAAGTACAGTGCGGTTACCCTGAGTGAGAGCTAAAAACTCATTTAGCTTTCTTTCTATGAGACCTTCGGGAATATGGTGCGCCCGGAACGCAGTCTTGAATTCATCCCAGGTGACAATGTGATCAGCGGGGAGCATAGCAAGATAGTGGTCCCACCATAGACGAGCTGTACCGCGAAGCTGCTGCACGGCAAAGCGGGCCTTGTTGGCCTCTGAGCATGGGGCCACAAGTAGTGTGAACTTGGATTCGATGGTGCGAATCCATGCGTCTGCGTCCAAGGGTTCCTCTGTCTTATGGAACAAGGGAGGCTGGGTCCCTAGGAAATCCGTGTATCCTGCAGCTTGGGGGTGGGGGACATTTTGCCCACCCCGCTGGTGGTGTTGCTGCCCTTGCACCAGCTGACGAAGCAACTCGGTTTGAGCGGCCATTACTTCAACCAAACTGGGTGGCGGCGGCGGCTGTGGTTGTGATCCACTTGCGCTAGCACCAAAACCATCCGGGTTACCACGGGTTGCTCCAACCATCTGAAAAGGCGAAGGTTCTTCATTAGCAACGTGATCCATGTTGCTTCCATGACTCAAAAAGATCTAACGCAGAATAGTAGACTTCCAAAAGGTCCTGGATGGAATCGTGGGCATAAAAAAAAAACTGTCTGCCATAAGAATCTTATAACTCCTGGTAGGCTCATCCAAAGTTCCTCATATTTTGGCAGTGGATAGGGAATTTAGGGATGTACAACTTTGATATTCAGCCAAGATGTTAAATCGATGGCTAAGATGGTCGAACGATTCACTCTTTGCTTCGCTGGTTGGCTGTTTTTTCAGCAGAACGAGTTATAGTATCTGGCCCATAAATCAAACTAGCAAGATCCAATAGGGTTGGAATTTTGTGAGAACCTAAATCACAGAATTTAGGACAAGTTTGGTATTCAACACTTTGGCTGGATTAGGCTCTAAGATGGCTGTTCCCTTAAGGTATCACTTCTCTGTCTACCCAGAAATTTTCAGTGAACAGGGGGCCAATATTTCGTGCACTAGGGAAAATCTACCCAGCCAAAATTTACCAAATTTTAACAGCAGCTACCTGGGTAAATTTGGAACAAGTTTTGTGTTGTAATCTTTTGCAGAAAACTGTAGGAAGCGGGCCTAAAAATTTAAGGGGCAGAAGTGCTTATTCTAGACAGAATTCTAACATTCCATGGTTCCTGTTATCTCTCACTATCCATAAGTTCAGAATTTTTCATTTTTGAACAGGAGATAGATTACAAAATTTGGAACAATTCTTTCAACATGAACTTTCCCAGAAAAGGTCATTTTCTTTGATCAATAAATCTCTCTTTTCGGTCATGGCAGATTTGTGACAGGTTCGCTAGATAGTCCTTATGCAAAATCACGCTTAGATACGCAAGAACCTTACCACTCTCATTCAACGCATTTTCAATTTCAGATATATATGGTCATGATGCATGCACGTCCTATTCGTCCTCACAAAATAATTGCCAAATAACTTTTGGTCTTACGAAGATAGTTTCAGTGGCATACATGATACGCCTCTCACTATAATAGCTAGTCGAGATTTTCTAACCGTTCTTTAACTTATCGTAATCGCGGTTAGTGTACCTGCAGAAGATTGATATAGCACATATATTTCATGAACCTTTCATGCCAGCACTCATGAAGGCGTCCGTATTCATTACCGTTTACTTATAGAAACGATATTTGTACAATTTCCGCCGTACAGACGACGTTAACATACGCTATCGAGATAGCGTATTCACGGGGGTACCGTCATGAGACGGGGGCATGAACAGCGATCGCCATACCCTGCGCCAAACCTTCTACTCCCAATATATTCAACTAACAGTTGGCATATTGGCAGCACCTCAAGTAAGCCACTGCTTGAGGGCAGCGTTCGGTTCGCATCACCGACAGGAAGGCCAAGCTCTCTCAGTTGGCTGAGGATTCTTACCTTCTTACCTTAGCGATGAGTGCGTCGTTACAGAATTTAAGGTTGGTTGTGCATGAAAGTAAGTTTTGACAGAAAGTAATGTGCTGAAAGTCAGTGGATAATACTTCATAAGTTAGATAGCCACCTAGTAACTTTCCCATAATCCCTTAGTGCTTTACAAACTAGGTACCATCCTTAACGCACCAACGTACTTTCCAACACAATTTTTGTGGTCAAGTTTTAGGAAAACGAGTTTTTAAGGCTTGTCGCATTCTCTGGCGTATGCATTTCGGCTCTGGTGCCAGCTGTTGCCAGCTGTGGCACCAGCTACGGCTCTGATACCAACTGTGACAGAACCACCTGAATTAATCCGGCTCAAGTGTATTAACCATCACCATTAGGGCAATCTCGGTTAACCTTACACTTCAAACGGAGTAATCCACTGGTCTGTCGGGTAACCTCCTGATACAACCACGGTAGAGCGGATCGAAGCCATACATACAAATGCTCATGCGAAGATGAGCCCAGAGAATACCACATTCCAGCAGATATTACAAAAATTATCATTACATTAGAGTTCAAATTCGTAAAACAAGGTACTTCGGATTTCGAAATAAATGAGTTCTTCAGAGTTCAAGCAGCGGAAAAGATAACGACAACTAATCGACGATAAAGGATGTCTCGATGAAGCCCGTACGAGACATCACTCGGCATCATCACCGTTGGCCGGGGGCGCATCCCATTCCACCGACCAACCAGGAGGAAGGGTACAAGGCCAAGTCAAACTAGCAATCATGCCTTCGAAGGTATCACCTGAAAACAAGCCACAAGCAAGGCTGAGTATACTAATACTCAGCAAGGCTTACCCAACTAGTGGGGTATACTTAGCCGACTCCTAGACATGCGAGGCTTTTGGCTTGAGGGGTTTGTTTTGCCAAAAAGCATATATAGTAGGTCCTTACTTTCAGATTTTAGCTCCAAGTTCTAGCTTTCTTTAACCATTCTAGGTAAGCAACTATCCAATATCATACATGGTGAAGCATTAAATTTCATCCAACAAGTTTATTCATCATCATTGTTCCTCTTCTTACTCTATGGGTAAAAGTGGTTAAGCAGTCTCAATAGCCGTGAGAAACGGACGATTCGAATCGAATTTCTTAACCTTGCAAGGGAAACCTAAACACACGTCACGTGGTTACTCCAAGAGTCACACGTGCAACTTTTCCCTTCAATTCCCGTTTCACGGAACAGGCCCACCGCCCTCGACTACACCTCCCTACGGACCTCGGTACGTCGGGCCGTGGCGGCCGATGCACCCGCCATTAGCTAGATGTGAACGAATTCAAGACAGTGGGGAGTATATTCCGGCCTCGGTTCAATCCAGTACTTAAGCTTACCGATTACCATATTCTCGGCATGTGGTTAGTACGTTCAAAGACTTAACCACCACTACCACACACTGCGGCCATAGCATTTTTCACTAAACAGACGGGCCTCAATCGTAAACATCGTACCATAGCCCGTCCGTTGTCCTTATAATTGCAGCGTGTAGTAAACAATCAACTCCTAATTTCTCGCGAGTGACAGGAAATCACTCGACTTTTACCGAGTCCTATTAGCATAGCATTCTATCGAACCTTGCATCTAGTGTTCAGAGCATGGGTATCTAGGATCATGCAACTAAGTTTTCATTCAACTCCTATAAACTTAATGCACAAGTAAAAGTAGAGTAATAAGTTGCATAAGTTTAGAAAATAGGGTTCATGCTCCGGGGCTTGCCTTCCTGAGCTAAGCTAGCCTTGGGCTCTTCCGAACTTGGGTTCGGGTCTTCGGCAACTTCAGTTAGATTCACTTGAGCTTCACGCTGCTCACTCTCGGACGCGGGCACCAACTCGTACGTCCCGTCGGAGAGAGTCGTCGATCCTATATGAATGCATGAGCGTAAGTTGTGGTGATAGTTAACTGACATTATTTCCTTCACGATAAAGTTGCAGTTCATAAGACATAAGTTTTGCTGTGAAGTTATTTACTTTAATATTTCCTGGGCAATCGTTAATAGAGTTTATCTTAATCTATTTAACTTAATTAAAGAAGAAGGGGTTGTGTTATATTGAAAACTTAGTTTTTTTTAACACAAACATGAGTTGAACACAATTACTAATCTAGTTAGCTTCTGGTAATAAAATTTTTATTCAAAGTACATTATGCAGAGATAAGATCACTGTAAAAATTTCAGACATTTTTGTGTAGCATGTTAAATATGAAAAAAATAATACCCAGCCACTGCTAGAATCTAGTTATTTTTATACAGAACAAACTATGCAAGTATTGATGCTAAAAATTTTACAAGGTGTTGCTATAACCATATTTGTGCTACTGTAAATTTTTCAGATTTTATTGTACATGATATAGAGCATAATAAATGGGACAAGCTACACTCATGTTATTAAAGATTAGTTTCTACAGGATGTTATACAGGGTTTCTATGTATGAAACTTTTTGTGCAGATTGAGCTACTCTAATGTGTTTCATAGTAAAAAGATGAACATTTTCTAAGCGCTTTACTAATTATTTTGAATTAGTGAAGTTTTCCTACCACAAATTCATATGAATAGGTTACATATAGTAAAAATGTTTCTAAATTTTTCTATGGCCTCTAGGTATTACTACAACAACGCGGAAAAAGTTTCATGACATTAAACATCACAGAACAGCAGGAAAAATTAGTTCTAACACTTTATGGCATAAAACAAGGTTGGACAAAAGGTGTATCTAGAGATGGCTTTTGGTCCTGATCTTTTTACACAGTCCTAAACCTCAAGCATTGATCTACAACAGTGGGTACAAAAGAAGTCCATTAAAACTTCCATTTAATGTAGAGCAAAATATATTGAGGATCTGAGAAACTTTATGTAACAAAAGTTGTAGAGTTTCTTCTGAGGATTCCAGAACAGTTTAGTTTGCATTTTTCTGAATTTTCTACGATTTTATACAAATTTTACAAGTTCACTGATTTGGTTAAAACTTTCTTTTCAGAGGGGTCCCTGAAAACTAGCAGAAAACCCCCTAGGAAGATTTGGGCGATTGCAATGTAGTCCCTGGTCGCGATTCACGGCAGGGAACATCCTGTCCGGCCGAATTCCGGCGGGCTCAGTCGCCGGCGGCGAGGGCAAGGTGGGGGAGGAGCAAGAGGAGGTTGGGGGCTACCTTTGGGTGGGTTTTGTGCGAGTTGGGGCGGCCGGGAAGGGGTGCCGCGACGTGGAGCAGCGGCTCCGTCGAGGTGCGGCCGGGATTCCGGCGAACTCCGGCGAGCTGGGCGGCGGGGCTCGGGCTGGGGAGCTTCGTGCGGAGGTAGGAGAGCGATTTTGGGGCCTAGCTCGGGTCGAGGAGGGGCGGAGGAGGGGGTTCCACGGCGGCGGCGTGGGGCGGAGCTCGGCTCTACTCTGCTCTGTTCTGGCGGGGAAGAAGAAGGAACAGGGAGAGGAGGAAGGGGCGCTGCGCCGGGCTTTATAGCCAGTGGAGCTCATGGGGGCGAGCTTGGCACGGCCGGGACACTGGGTGGACGGGGCGGCGAGGCTGGGGCGCCATTGGGTACGGCCGGCGGTGACCAGAGTCGTGCGGCGTGTGGCACGCCATTGGGCATCGGGGCGGTGGCGTTCTACTGGCCGTGCGGGCTGCCGCATGAGGAAGAAGGAGGACACGGCCGCGGGTTGGGCGAGCTGGGCGGCGAGCAGAGGCATTGGTCGCTGCCGGCGGTGGGTAGAGGTGCGCTATTGGGCAGGCGGCGGCGGCCAGAGGTGCGCCATGCGCGTGGCGTGCGTGCGCTGGGCGAGCAGGTCGGTGCACCGGGGCGCGACGTCGCGTGCGGACGACGCGGGCGTGCGATTGGCGAGCTGGGGCAGCACGACGGGGGCACGCTGTTGGGTGGCGGGGCGGCGGCCAGCGACTGGGCAGCAATGGTGGCGCACCGGGGATTGGGCAGAGGCATGGCGTGGGGGGAGGGAGAAGAAGACGCGGCCGCGGTTGGGCGAGCGGGGGCGGTGTTGCAGGGCGCCGGGGTTGGCTTGGCGCCTGTTGCCGCGCAGGCGTCGATGGCCAGGTGGCCGGCGGCTGTCGGGCGAGGGAGCGGTGCAGCAGAGGAGGGGGGGTGAGGGAGGGACCTATGTGCAAGAATTTGATAAAAGTTCAGGGTCTGTTCGTAGAACAGATGTTTTCTCACATTTCTGTGTCCCAACTCAAAAATCTTTGAATATGAAAGTTGTCCAAAATGAAAAGTTCAACAAGTTTCATTTCAGGCCAAAGTTCATTTGAGCTTTAGTTCCAAAGTTATTTTAAAAACATAAAAAAAAACTCTATTCGGAGGGCGTGTCATTTCATTTCAAAATTTCATTTTCTTCCCTAGGCTTCAACTAAACTTTTATTTGTCATGCTAATACTGGTGTGCTCATTTAATTTCATAGCCATATTTGCTTTGATGTGAAAGTTATCCAATTTGTTTCATTAAAGTACATGCATTTATGCACATACAAACTTTTAAAGGTAAAAGCGAAACCAAACTTAATCCATTCCTTTTATTTTCTTAGTTAGTGATGCATTTTATTATGCTAATAAGACTTGTTTACCAATTAAAACACCTGAGGTGTTACAGCCTTCCCCCCTTAAAAAGAATCTCGTCCCGAGATTCGGACAATAAGCTTAGTGTGGGCAGTGTGTGTACATACCCGTGAATCGCGACCTGGGACTACATTGCAATCGCCCAAATCTTCCTAGGGGGTTTTCTGCTAGTTTTATTCTGTGGAGTCTCGCCTCCCCGAGGCCGGACCCGCTTACATCTGGCCGCTTCCTAGGATATAGACTGCCCTCACAGACCAACACAAGTTTTTTCTACACACTTTGTTCTCACTCGTGCGCACCCAGGAAGAATTTCCCGGTCGGTCACCCATCCCCAAATTTCTCCAACCAAGCACGCTTAACTTTGAAGTTGTTTGAAATTGGGATTCCGGAAAAAAAGTTGCAACTTGTTGGTATGAGTATCCTATTAATCCTATTAAGCCCTGGGCCGGGGTGTCACATCCTCACCCCCTTAAGAGACCGACGTCCTCGTCGGTCAACCCCAAGCCAGGAACGTTCCCTCTTGGCCACGTCCGTACGTCCACAGTGCCAATGGCCCATGTGCTACGTCCGTGCGTCCAGTGCCAATGGCGCATCCCTGATGCCCGTGCACTGACCCGCCACGCGCCCGCCCACATGCCTGCGCACCTGACCCGCACGCGCCCATGCTCATGCCCGCGCTCTATGCTCGTACGTGCCCGTGAAACCGCGAGAGTCGGCTCTGATACCATTCTGTGGAGTCTCGCCTCCCCGAGGCCGGGCCCGCTTACATCTGGCCACTTCCTAGGACATAGACTGCCCTCAGAGACCAACACAAGTCTTTTCTGCGCGTCCATGCTCATGCCCGCGCTCTATGCTCGTACGCGCCCGTGAAACCGTGAGAGTCGGCTCTCGCTTACATCTGGCCGCTTCCTAGGACATAGACTGCCCTCAGAGACCAACACAAGTCTTTTCTGCACACTTTATCCTCACTCGTGCGCACCCAGGAAAGTCTCGCCTCCCCGAGGCCAACACAAGTCTTTTCTGCACACTTTGTCCTCACTCGTGCGCACCCAGGAGAGTCTCGCCTCCCCGAGGCCGGGCCCGCTTACATCTGGCCGCTTCCTAGGACATAGACTACCCTCAGAGACCAACACAAGTCTTTTCTGCACACTTTGTCCTCACTCGTGCGCACCCAGGAAGAATTTCCCGGTCGGTCACCCATCCCCAAATTGCTCCAAGCCAAGCACGCTTAACTTTGAAGTTCTTTGAAATTGGGCTTCCGGAAAAGAAGTTGCAACTTGTTGGTATGAATATCCTATTAATCCTATTAAGCCCTGGGCCGGGGTGTCACACCCACTGCCCAAACCCATCGCCTAGCGAGCTTGCCCTCCCTCCACTGAAGCTCACCGGCCTCTTCCCCGGCCATCTGGACCGCCGGAGCACCGCCAGCGTCGCCCGCGCCGCCGCCGCTCCTGTGCTGCTCTGCGGACAGCCCACTCCGAAGCTCCTCCGTCGAAGCCTAGCCTCGAAACGGGTTTCCCTTGACGCCGCGAAGCTCATCGACCAGCCCACACCGGAGCACCGCCGCCGATGCTCCACCCCGCCGCCGCCCCTCTGCTCCGCGCCGACGAGCCACCTCCGTCCACCCCCAACCCCGACCAAGGCCATCCCAAGGTAGCTCTCACCTCCTTGGATCTCCACGACTCGTTTCCCCTCGCCGCCGACGAGCCCCCTCGCCGGAATCTGGCCGGCCGCCATGCCAGCGCCGCTTGGGACCACATTGCTTTGATTGCAATCTTTCCAGGGGCCTGCACGCAAGTTTCCTGGGACCCCTCTATAAAAGAAAGTTTTAATCCTGGTTTCAAAAATAGTGAACTTGTAAAATTCATATAAAATCATACAAAAATCGGAAAAATACTAACTCAAGTGTTCTGGATTCTTTAGAGTAAAAGCTACAACTTTTGTTAGATACTTTTCTTCAGTTGCTTGCTAAATCTTGCTCTAAATTAAATTGAAAGTTTAATGGACTTTAATTGTACCCACTGTTGTAGACAATGGCTAAACCTGAAAATTTAACAATAGATTGGTTGCTTGATTTGTAGGCCAGTGTAAAAATATTAGGACTAGAACCCATCTCTATCTAAACTTTTTGTTAAACTTTGTTTATGCCATGAAATAATAAAACTAATTTGTAACTGTTGTTATATTGTGATTCATGTGGTGAAACTTTTCCAGAGCTGTTATATTGATGCCTAAATACCATAGAAAAAGTTTAGAACATTTTTCCTCTCTGTATCCTATTTATATAATTTTGTGGTGGGAAAAATGCACTAATTCAAATAATTAGTTTCTGTGCTTGGAAAATGTTCAACTTTTTACTGATGGACACTTTAGAGTATCTCTTGCTGTATAAAAAGTTTCATACACAAAAAGTTTCATCCTGTATCGTCGAGTAGTTATCGTTATTTTTTCGCTGCAGTGAACTCTGAAGAACTCAATTATTTTGAACTCTGAATTACCTTGTTTTACGAATTTGAACTCCGTTGTAATAATAATTTATGATGAACCTTGTGGTGTAAAATTTGTGGAATGTTGTATCCTCTTGATTCACCTTCGTGTGAGTACATGTATGTGTGGTTTCGATCGGCAAAAACCGTGGTTGTATTGGGAGGTTACCCGACAAACCAGTGGATTATTACGTTTGAAGTGCGAGTTAGCCCTGATTGTCTTTGTGGCGATGGTTAGCGCGCTTGAGCCAGATTAATTCAGGTGGTTCTGCCACAGCTGATGTGACACCCCGGCCCAAGATTTAATAGGATTAATAGGATACTCGTACCAACAAGTTGCAACTTATTTTCCGGAAGCCCAATTTCAAAGAACTCCAAAGTTAAGCGTGCTTGGCTTGGAGCAATTTGGGGATGGGTGACCGGCCGGGAAATTTTTCCTGGATGCGCAAGAGTGAGGAGAAAGTGTACAGAAGAGTGAGGACAAAGTGTACAGAAAAGACTTGTGTTGGTCTGTGAGGGCAGTCTATGTCCTAGAAAGCGGCCAGATGTAAGCGGGCCCGGCCTCGGGGAAGCGGGACGACACAGAATGGTATCAGAGCCGACTCTCGCGGTTTCACGGTCGCGTACGAGCATAGAGTGCGGCCATGAGCACGGGCACATGCGGGTCAGGTGCGCAGGCATGTGGGCGCCACAGAATGGTATCAGAGCCGACTCTCGCGGTTTCACGGTCGCGTACGAGCATAGAGTGCGGCCATGAGCACGGGCACATGCGGGTCAGGTGCGCAGGCATGTGGGCGGGCGCGTGGCGGGTCAGTGCACGGGTATCAGGGATGCGCCGTTGGCACTAGACGCACGGACGTGGCACATGGGCTGTTGGCACTATGGACATACGGACATGGCCAAGAGGGAACGTTCCTAGCTTGGGGTTGACCGACAAGGACGTCGGTCTCTTAAGGGGGTGAGGATGTGACACCCCGGTCCAGGACTTAACAGGATTAATAGGATACTCATACCAACAAGTTGCAACTTCTTTTCGAAGCCCAATTTCAAAAAACTTCAAAGTTAAGCATGCTTGGCTTGGAGCAATTTGGGGATGGGTGACCGACCGGGAAATTCTTCCTGGATGCGCACGAGTGAGGACAAAGTGTGCAGAAAAGACTTGTGTTGGTCTGTGAGGGCAGTCTATGTCCTAGGAAGCGGCCATACATAAGCGGCCCCGGCCTCGGGGAGGCGGGACGTTACAACGAGACCCTGTAGTCCTACACCCGGTGTTTCTTCGAGATCACCAACATCACCGACGAGGACATCATTTGTTGCTTCCAGAACGGCCTCTTCTCGAAGCACACGTACCACAACTTCGGACGCAACCGCCCGACTACTGCCGTGGAGCTGCATGACATGATGGCCTGGTGGGCTGACCAGGAGGACAAGGAGAACGATCGCTTCCCCAAGCGCAACAACGACAAGCAGGGCAACGGCAACAACCACTTCGACAAGGGCCAGCGGAACAACTCAGGGAATCCCCGAAAGCGCAAGCCAGACCATGAAGTCGTGGCTGTCGAGCGTAATCCGCGTGGCAAGAAGTCAAAGATCAACCAACTACAGTTTGGGAAAGTCCTGCACAAACAATGCCCGATGCACCCGAAGTCACGGCATACGCTCTTCGAGTGCGTCAGCCTCCGCAAGTCACTCAACGCCCCACCCCTTCCTCAAGACGGACAACGAAACGATTAGGAGGACGATGATGAGGGTGACAAGTCGGGGGCTCAAGATTTCCAAGACCCGAAGAATGTCGTCAACGTCATCTTCGGCGGAGACAGTGGCTTCCCTTCCAAGCGCGTAGAAGTTGACCCTGCGCGAAATCCTCGCCGTCGAGCATGCCATACAAAAGCCTCTGAGATACAGTGAGGTCTCGATCTCCTTTTCTAGGGATGACCAGTGGACTAGCTTCTCCGAGCCGGGAAAATTCCCGCTCATCCTAGATCCTATCGTGGCGGGCTCACAGCTGACTAGAGTACTCATCGACAGCGGGAGCAGCCTCAATCTGCTCTTTTGCGAGTACTCTGAAGAAGATGGGGCTGGACATTTCCAAGATGCTCACCCCTAGCAGAGCTCCATTCAATGGCATCATCCCGGGGAACGTGGCTACACCACTCGGGTCAGTGGTCCTGCCATTCACCTTCGGGATGAAAGATAACTACCGTACAAAGTACATCAAGTTCGAGGTGGCTGACTTCAAGTCATCATACCACGCCATCCTCGGCAGACCAGCACTGGCCAAGTTCATAGCAATGCCTCACTACGTCTACCTGCTACTCAAGATGCTAGGCAAGACATGCGTACTCACGTTCCGCGGCGACATGAAGAAGTCGTACGACTGTGACCAAGAGGCGATCGAGTACGTCGCGACATCACATGTGCCAGAACCTTCCGTGGAAGTCTTCGCAGCTGCGCAAAAGCTCACCAACTCAGAGATGGAGATCTCCAGCCAGAGGCCTAGCCAGTCGAGAGTAAAACCCAACCCCAGCGACGTCGGCATCAAGGCCATCCAGCTGCAAGAAGGCGACTCCTCCAAGACTGCTTTCATCGGAGGTGGCTTGAGTGACAAATAGGAAAGCGCGCTCGTCAGCTTCCTTAGGGCTAACCGAGACATATTCGCGTGGAAACCAGGGGTGCCCAAGGAGTTGATCGAGCACTACCTAAAAGTCGACCCCAAAGCCATTCCGAACAAGCAACGACTACAACGCTTCGCTCTCGACAAGAGGGAGGCCATCAAGAAGGAGCTAGCAAAACTACTCGCGGCTGGTTTTATTAAAGAAGTATACCACCCCAAGTGGTTACCCAACCCTGTACTAGTCTTGAAAAAGAATAATAATGAATGGAGGATGTGTGTGGATTACACTGATCTCAACAAACACTGCCCGAAAGATCCCTTCGTGCTCCCATGCATGGACCAAGTCATCAACTCTATGGCTGGCTGCGTCCTGCTCTCTTTCCTCGACTGCTACTCGGGTTATCATCAGATCGCTCTCAAGGAAGAAGACTAGGTCAAGACAGCATTCATCACCCCCTTTGGAGCATATGCATACACAACCATGTCCTTCAGGTTGAAGAATGCATGAGCCACCTATCAATGGGCCATCCAATTGTGCCTTGCTGATCAGCTACATCGTAACGTTGAAGCCTATGTGGATGACGTGGTCATCAAAACCAGATCCCACGACGAGTTCATCCCTGATCTCGAGGAAACCTTCAAATACTTACGCAAGTTTTGATGGAAGCTTAACCCAACCAAGTGCATCTTCGGCGTGCCACAAGGAAAACTACTCGGTTTCATCGTTAGTCACCAAGGAATTGAAGCAAACCTAGAGAAGATCACCGCCATCACAGCCATGGATGCTCCACAGATGATCAAGAATGTCCAGAAGCTCACAGGCTATATGGCGACCCTGAACAGATTTATCTCGCGACTTGGGGAATGGGGGCTACCCTTCTTCAAATTGCTCAAGCGCCACGACAAGTTCCAGTGGACAGAGGAGGCAAAGCAGGCGCTGCAAGATCTCAAACATCATTTGCAGTCGCCCCCCATCCTAACGTCTCCACAACCAGGTGAGAACCTGCTACTCTACATCATTGCGACTACTCATGTCGTCAGCACGGCAATCGTGGTGGAACGCCAAGAGGAAGGCCATGCCTTCGGTGTGCAGCGGCCAATCTACTTCATCATCGAAGTCCTTTCTGAATCCAAGGTTCATTACCCGACAATTCAAAAACTACTCTACGGTATACTCATCACCTCCAGGAAGCTGCGCCACTATTTTGACGCATAGAACATCTCGGTGGTCACTGATTTCCCATTGGCCGATATCCTCCACAATCAGGACGCCACCGGGCGCATCTCCAAGTGGGCAGTGGAACTGGGGGCTCTCACCCTCGACTTCAAAGGCCCGGACAGCCATCAAGTCGCAAGCACTAGTCGATTTCATGGCCGAGTGGCGAGAAAACCAAGTGGAAGCCCCGGCCAACCAGCCAGAGCATTGGGTCATGTACTTCGACGGCTCACTAAGGGTCAGAGGCGGTAGCGCGGGAGTACTCTTCATCAGTCCAAAGGGAGAACAACTCAAGTATGTGTTCCAAATACTATTTGAGGTCTCCAACAACGAAGCCGAGTACGAGGCACTATTGCACGGGCTACGCCTAGCAGTCTCTCTGGGCATCAAGCGTCTGCTTGTCTACGGCGACTCCTTGCCGGTGGTCCAACAAGTCAACAAAGAGTGGAATGTCAACAAGGACACCATGGACGCGTACGTCGCGGAAGTACGCAAGCTCGAGAACAAGTTCACGGGGCTGGAAATCCATCATGTGATTCGTGACAACAATGTGGGAGCGAATGTGCTCTCGAAACTGGGTTCTGATCAAGCTAACATCCCACCGGGAGTTTTCGTTCACGAGTTGCATCACCCATCCATCAAGACACTAGAACCAAGTACCATTGCTCAGGGTCTAATAGAACCCGACCGAGAGGTCTTGATGATCAAGGTCGACTTGCTGGTGACATTCATCGACTACATCCAGGAGCACAAATACCCCCCGGTTGTCAGACCCGGGCACACGGGACTGTGCACGTGGCGTTCTTTTCCTAGGATAAGAGATGGGACATGGCCCACACCCTGCATCTGTTATAACTACTTGTAGCCTAGCAGAACTACTCATACAGTAGTAAAACTAGTCGGACATAGTAGGAAACTACCAGAAAAGTACTCGGGTAAGACTCTAGGGCTTGTATCCGACTAGGACTTCCATGTAAACTTGTCCCCTCAGACTATAAAAGGGTGGACAGGGATCCCCTCCAAGCAGGGAATCACCCAGGAGATCACCCGATCACCATCTAAGGCAATACAAGCCACACAGGACGCAGGGTATTACGCTCTCGGCGGCCCGAACCTATTTAAACCTTGTGTTCCTTACACCTTCGAGTTCCAGATCTCGGCGACACCCTACCTACAAACTCACCACCTTGAGGGTATCCCTCGGTGGGCGTGGCGGTAAAACACTGACAGCTGGCGCACTAGGTAGGGGTATTCATCGAGCATCCATTGGAGAACTCAATGGCATTGCTCAACTTCACCGTGCTCGATGAGGGCACAACTCTCGTCTTTGGCTCCTGGATCTGCGTCGCCAACGGCTTGGGTGGCTTCAACAGCCACCTAGTCGACTCCAGGAAGTCGGAAGGCTCTACTTCAATTCGAAGCAGCAACCTTGACTACTTCATCGACGATCTTGACAAGTTGCTGCTCCCCGATCTACCCAGGTAGATTGAAAGGACGTCCGTTTTTGACGCGACTTCAATTCGTGCTGCACCAGGACTACTCGGATCGGATTCAAACCGATCTGAGGAGGCTTCGCGATCCAAGTCCCTCCCGGACTTGGAGGAGGACTTGGATCGTCCCTTCAAGATTCGAGACGAGGCAGCCAACGCGCATCGGGGGCCCCCCGTTCTCATCTACGACTCTGAAACCGAAGAGTACCCATTAATTATGAGTTCGAGCCGAGGAGGACTCGAGGACAAGGGAGCAACCGCTCGTCGGGAGGCCCTAGTTCTCGACAACCACTCGCAACCCAATGATTACTCCGAGTCATTTTCGAGTAGTCATCTGGGTTTAAATATAACCTCCACGCCGCAAGGCCGTTTACTATATTGGAAGGCTCTAGAGCCCTCTAAGTTACTCGAATACGACTCCTGCCTTGTGGCAGAATCCACCCTTCGGCGTATCAATCCCAGGGAGCTGGAAGATTTCGACTACTCCGCTCAACTTCATCTTGCGTCACAACATCGACGCGTTGCAGCGACGACCTTGACTACTCGACTCACGTCGCAATTACGACTGCTCGACAAATCGGCAGCACCAACGACAACTTCAACAACTTGTCCCGACTAGAAACTAGTTGGGAACGAGCTTCAAACTACTCGGCGACTAGCTCCGCACGGTCAACATCTAGTCGGAATCAGCTCCGACTAGTTGGCTCCATCGACAAATCGCTTACAGATCAAAATCGGTTCGAGGTGGTTCAACCCAGGACCCTCTCCGCATTGGAAGAGGATGTTGATCATCTACCACCACTCGAAGAAGGAGAAGCCACCGCTTGTCGGGGGGCTATTGTTTTCAACATCTACTCGGATTCAGCTACTCATGTGACCCATGGTCTGGTAAGGGGATCAGATTCATCAGGCAGGTTTGGGTATCAGAAGGGCTTGAAACACTCCAGGTCTCACAAATCAAGTCCACCACAATTCATTGCCACACCCGGCGAACTACCTTTTCAAGAAGGCAGACCCCTCCCTCCCTCCGACGACAAAGATGAGGGCCAGGTGTTGCGGAGCGCCAAACGCTTCGCCCCCAATCGAGAAGTACTCATGATTCACGTCAACGAGGACTGTGAAGGCCTAGAGCGGGTCCAGCTAGACGACTACGACGACTAGCTCCTTGATCCATTCGGCGGAGACGTGGATGTAATAATGGATAGTGAATCCTCATCCAACATCAAGGTGGAAGACGCAGATGACATCCAAAAGGAATGCCGCAGGCTCATCAATGCGAAGCGTGCCAAACGCAGGCACCACGCCATCAAGACGAACCAGCAGGGGAGCGGTAACCTCCACGACTCCTCCATGGGTGACCGTCGTGCCATCATCAACGCTGGCCGGGACGCCCGCAATGTCATAATTGCCAGGCAGCAGGAGCGCGAAGAAGTGGAAGCCTACAGCCCTACCCGCTATCAACTCCCTCACGACTACTTGGAGACTACTCCGAAGCGCAAGCTAAAAACTGGGGAACAATCCACCGGTAGAAGGAAGACTCCCAGTTCAAAGAAACGATTCGAGGAAGCCCTCCACAGGCAATGCCCGTGGCACCTGAAGAGCAAGCATTCTGCGTTCGAATGTCACACCATTCGGAGGGCCTTGGGAGCTCCGCAAAAACTACGATGAAAAGCGACGGAACTACCTGAATAATGATTTACTCATAAATTTCGTACCCAATTCAAGGAGGTTTTCTGAGGGTCTTTTTGGTGTTTCATTCGTTTAAACAATTGTTTTGGGACTATATCTCGAAACAAGAGGTGTCGTACACCTAAAAGCACCCCTTTTTACCACTTTTTCAGGGTCGCTATCTATGTTCATTTACTCGGATGTTTGCCTATCGCAGCCGAACCATGCGACTGCTGTTGACGCCAGATTTTGACACGTGTTGAATTGGCGTCAGGAGGAGAAGATTGGCCGATGCGGCAGATCTGAAGGCTACAGTAAGGAATCGGCCGATTGAGGTAACAGTTGGAAATCGGCCGATTGGTGATACAGCCTGCGCCAACAGGATGGGACTATTTCGGAGGGTCCTGGTCAAAAGTTGGTCAACAGGGCACGCTAAGTCGGTCAAGGAGCAATTGAAGGGAATCCTGATTGGATTAGGGAACGGCGGCGGAAGATTCTGCGGGAGTCCGTTTCCTTTTAAAGTTCTTATAGATATAGTAGTTTTCCTGTTGTTTCAATAAGGTTGTAACAAGTCGTGATCGACCAGGAGTCCTAGTTTTAGGGTATAAATAGGAGTCGTCAGGGTCTTGCAAAGGACATCGAGACACCAATCAACAACAATACTTCTACTTTTCCAGCACTTTACTTTCAAGTCGGCGACTTTGCCAATATTTTTCTTCTTTCACGAGTTCGTACGGATTGGCAGGGCTGCATCAACCTGATCTCCGGCCAATTGGTAGGTTCCGCTTATCGAGTAATATCCGAGCTTTAACTACGGGCGCATCGCTGTGGTTTCGTTTGGATTTATTCACCAGTTATCGATATTTACTAGAATTGCAAGTTTTAACTGTTGTTCTAGTATTATCACCAGTTATCCAGCTTGAGATCAGAGTAATCGGCTTCATCATTATTCTTCTTCGATTCATCATCTTACAGCCGATTAGATCTATTTCAAGTGTTGCCTCTGTATTAATCGTTTAGATCGCTCCAGCAGTTTTCTTTACAATTACTACATGATTATCGGCTGATCCATAGCCGATCATCTCTACAGCAAATCGGCCGATTCGCCGCCGACGCGCTCCTCAGGACAGATCGAAACTCCAGCCGATCGACGCGCCTGGAATTTAATACTCTATTTCCTTGTCAATCAACAGGTCAGATTGACTGGCACGCCGCGCGAACCGCACCAGGGCAATAACCCGAACAGGAGCTAAGCAGAAACTCCCGGGTCATGTGTCCGACGCTGAAGACCATCGGCTGATTCCTATCCGGCCAATTTTTAGCGCCAACACACTTTTGGCACGCCCGGTGGGACCATCCAAGATCTGATATGTCGAAGAACGCAGAAATCTCCGACAGTAACATCATTGAGGTCACAGAAGCGGATCTCAAGGACGACCAGAGGGAAGAATTGGCCAAACATCTAGAAGATTACAAGAAGATGTACCTCCAGTCGTTCAGTCGTACCAGAAGCGGGGAGGCGTCAAGAAGACTCCTATTCTAGTTCCCCGCCACATCACCATTGCTGAGGACTCGGGCAAGATATCAGAGATGATCCAACAATCCGTTTATCAGGCATTCATCGACCAATCTTCAGTGATGACCAACACGGTGTATAACGCCGTCGTCAGCTCTCTAGCCAGCGGAGCAGTTCAAGGCTATCAGGGACCAGCATATGCCCCGCCAACCACTCTGCCAGCCAGAAACTTACCATACACGTCCCAATCGGCTCCTCAGCCGATATTGACGCAACGCGAGGGGTACAACTCTCCATTACCCCCAGCGTCTCCAAGATATAGCGGTGCACCATGTCTCCCATCACAGACACCGCTTCAACCCGTCCAGATTGCTTCTGTGCAATCGCTGCCCACAAGCTCGGTACCTTGGGGAACATCGGCGCTGATGTATTTTCCCGAGCCAACGAACGGATACGGGAGTTATTCTAGTATTATCACCAGTTATCCAGCTTGAGATCAGAGTAATCGGCTTCGTCATTATTCTTCTTCGATTCATCATCTTACAGCCGATTAGATCTATTTCAAGTGCTGCCTCTGTAGTAATCGATTAGATCGCTCCAGCAGTTTTCTTTACAATTACTACACGATTATCGTCTGATCCATAGCCGATCATCTCTACAGCAAATCGGCCGATTCGCCGCCGACGCGCTCCTCAGGACAGATCGGAACTCCAGCCGATCGACGCGCCTAGATTTAATACTCTATTTCCTTGTCAATCAACAGGTCAGATTGACTGGCACGCCGCGCGAACCGCACCAGGGCAATAACCCGAACAGGAGCTAAGCAGATTCTCCCGGGTCGTGTGTCCGACGCTGAAGACCATCGGCCGATTCCTATCCGGCCGATTTTTAGCGCCAACAACTGCCAAAAGTGGTTGCCTCGTTTGGCAATGACTAGTGGAACCGTTAATTAGTCAAACAAAGTACCTACACTATTGTCTATCAAAAACTACTAGTAAGCCCCAGATTACTAGTTCCCAACTAGTTTTCTATGTTACTGAAGGGGCCTTGTTCCCAAACATCCAGTAACGCTCAGATTACTAGTTCCCGACTAGTCTTCTATGTTACTGAAGGGGGGCCTTGACCCCAAACTTCCAGTAATACTCCGTTTACTAGTTTTCGACTAGTATTACGCATAGTTTACTGAAGGGACCTTGCCCCCAAACTTCCAGTAACACTCTGTTTACTAGTTTTCGACTAGTATTACGTGTAGTTTACTGAAGGGGCCTTGCTCCCGCACAACCTTGCCAATGGTCTCGCCGGAAATCAAATTTTTCCAACTAGAAGCAGCCTAAAGCACCCGTGCCACCCGCATGGACGTCAACCGTGCAATCGACGACTCGATCAACAACCCGGAACCCCTCGAACTGAATCCCCCTCGGTCGGAGGTCCTGTACCACAAGTTCTTCGCTAAGTCGGAGGAGGATTTGGATCGCCTACGACAAGTCAGAGGAGGATTTGGATTCGTCTACCACAAGTCGGAGGAGGATTTGGATCGTCTACTACAAGTTGGAGAAGGACTAGCCAACATCCATCGATGGGCTCCCGTCCCCGCGACTAGTTGGACTCCATCAACAACGCCATACCTTTACCAAACGGCCACCATTGCCTGATGGCGCCTCCATCTTGGTCGGGCAGGCTAGGGCATTAGAAGGGCACAAGTCCTCCAAGCTACCCGACTCAGCCCACCTTTTTGCGCCACCATCTTGGTCGGGCGGGCCCGGGCATAGGAAGGGCACGAGTCCTCTAAGCTACCCGGCTCAGCCCACCTTTCTGCGTTTTCAACTTGGCCAGGCGGGCCCGGGCATTGGAAGAGCACAAGTCCTCCAAGATACCAGCTCAGCCCACCATTCTGTGTTTTCAACCTGGTCGGGCAGGCTCGGGTATCGGAAGGGCACGGAGCCCTCCAAGCTACCCGGCTTAGCCCACCTTTTTGCGCCATCAACCTCAACAACCTATCGGGCCTAACACTGTTCCAAAAAGGCAGGACCCTCGACTCCTCGACGACTACTTCGCCATTACGAGGGCACTCGGCGACTCGTCGATGACTGCTTCGACTACACAACTAGTCGGGAGTGGGACTCACACCACCAGTGACTACTTGGAATTGATTCTGACTAGTCAGGATCATCAACAAACCGACGCAACTTTATCAACAAGAAACACAACTTCGTCGACAATCACCAACGAATCAAGATCGCCAATCACCCACGAGAAGACTGAGACCCAATTCAAGGAGGTTTTATGGAGATCTTTAGGAAATTTGTTTAACCATTTTCTCGAGTTTTATCTCGACACAAGGGTTTTTTTCCCAAAGAATTCGTTCAACCACTTGGTCAGGGGATCAAGGAGTTTACCCAAAACAGGGCATGTTCGTTCATTGTTACTTCAGCGCCATACGAACTATCTTGGCCCGCCCAAGGAATTCCTTCGGGCTAACCGAGACATCTTCGCATGGCAACATGCGACTTGTTTTGGCCTGCCCAAGTAGTTCCTTTGGGCTAGCTGAATCATCCTTGCTCAATGACTACTTCTATAATAATGCACGTACAGGATTGCGTTGTCACTTCCTTTGGGCCAACCGAGATATCTTTGCATGGCAACACACGGCTTGTCTTGGCCCGCCCAAGGAACTGATCAAGATCAAGTCCAGGGCCTCGTCGTCACCTCCTTCGAGCCAACTGAGACTTCTGCGCATGGCAACATATGACTTGTCTTGGCCCGCCCAAGGAACTTATCATCCCACGTGAAGGACCTTGTCATCAATCCCTCCGAGCAAACCGTGACATTTTTCATAACTCAACATGTGAATTCTCATGGTCCGCCCAAGGATACGACTGAAGCTACTAGCAAGATTCATTTCTCCCTCCCTAGTTGACTTCTAGTCACCTTCACATACTTCCAGTACAACTCCGTTTACTGGTTCACGACTGGTATGCATGCAAGTTGGCTGAAGGGGCCTCGCTCCCATACTTTCAGTAACAGATTACTAGTTTCCCACTAGTATGCTATGTTACTGAAGGGGCCTCACTCCCATACTTCCAGTATAACTCTGTTTACTGGTTCACGACTGGTATACATGCAAGTTGGCTGAAGGGGCCTCGCTCCGATACTTCCAGTAACAGATTACTAGTTTCCGACAAGTATGCTATGTTACTGAAGGGGTCTCGCTCCCATACTTCCAGTATAACTCCGTTTACTGGTTCACGACTGATATACGTGCAAGTTGGCTAAAGGGGTCTCGCTCCCATACTTCCAGTAACACACTACCAGTTTCCGACTAGTATGCTATGTTACTGAAGGGGCCTCACTCCCATACTTCCAATAACACACAACTAGTCTGCGACTAGTATGCTATGTTACTCAACGGGCCTCGCTCCCATACTTTCAGTATAACTCTGTTTACTGGTTCACGACTGGTATACATGCAAGTTGGCTGAAGGGGCCTCACTCCCATACTTCTAGTAACACACTACCAGTTTCCGACTAGTATGCTATGTTACTGAAGGGGCCTCGCTACCATACTTCCAGTAACACACTACTAGTCTCCGACTAGTATGCTATGTTACTGAAGGGGCTTCGCTCCTATACTCCCAGTATAACTCCACTTACTGGTTTACGACTGGTATCCGTGCAAGTTTACTGAAGGGGTCTCGCTCCTTTACTTCCAGTAACGCTCTGATTACTAGTTACCGACTAGTATTTTGTGTTATTGAAGGGGCTTTAATCCCATACTGCTAGTAACATTCAGGCTACTAGTCTCCGACTAGTGCTCTATGTTACTGAAGGAGCCTCACTTCCATACTTCCAGTATTTCTCTGTTTTCTAGTTTTCGACTAGTTATACATGGAGTTTATTGCAAGGGCGATCCTCCCAACACGGTTTCATGTCTATCAGTTACAACATACTTTTATGTTTACCTTGTAGGGGACCTGATCTGGACCACGCTGCCGGGCGAGTCGGATTCAACTCTGATTAGTTGGCTTCATCAATAATCGCCAACGACTACTCCGATTTTGTGAGAACGATCGACTACATGTCGCTGACTACAACGACTACTCATTGGATTCGACTCCCACTAGTTGGATTCATCAACAACCATTGGCAACTACTGGACTTCGTGAAGAAGAAACGGCGACACGCTGGCAACTTCGAGTACTCGTTTCGCCTACAAGCTAGTCAGAATCGACTTTTCTCGACGATATGATGGTGACTATTTCGACTACTCGTCTCGCCTACAAAACTAGTCGGAATCGACTGACTAGTCGGTTTCATTGACAGTTCAAGATTCAGCGGCAAATTGGCCAATACCTATCCTCAGGGGCCGAAAGATTTCGACTACTCCGCTCAACTTCATCTTGCGTCACAACATCGACGCGCTGCAGCGACGACCTCGACTACTCAACTCACGTCGCAATTATGACTGCCTCGACAAATCGGCAGCGCCAACGACAACTTCAACAACTTGTCCCGACTAGAAACTAGTCGGGAACGAGCTTCAAACTACTCGGCGACTAGCTCCGCACGGTCAACATCTAGTCGGAATCAGCTCCGACTAGTTGGCTCCATTGACAAATCACTTACAGATCAAAATCGATTCGAGGTGGTTTAACCCAGGACCCTCTCCGCATTGGAAGAGGATGTTGATCATCTACCACCACTCGAAGAAGGAGAAGCCACCGCTTGTCGGGGGGCTATTATTTCCGACAGCTACTCGGATTCAGCTACTCATGTTACCCATGGTCTGGTAAGGGGATCAGATTGGTCGGGCAAGTTTGGGTATCAGAAGGGCTTGAAACCCTCCAGGTCTCTCAAATCAAGTCCACCACAATTCATTGCCACACCCGGCGAACTACCTTTTCAAAAAGGCAGACCCCTCCCTCCCTCCGACGACGAAGATGAGGGCCAGGTGGTGCGGAGCACCAAACGCTTCGCCCCCAATCGAGAAGTACTCATGATTCACGTCGACGAGGACTGTGAAGGCCTAGAGCGGGTCCAGCTAGACGACTACGACGACTAGCTTCTTGATCCACTCGACGGAGACGTGGACGTAACAATGGATAGTGAATCCTCATCCAACATCAAGGTGGAAGACGTAGATGACATCCAGAAGGAATGCGCATGCTCATCAATGCGAAGCGTGCCAAACGCAGGCACCGCGCCATCAAGACGCGAGCAACTTGTACAAGCGTGGATCATCATCAGGCATACTCATGAAGTGTGTCTGTACGGAGGAAGGCAGAGAAATACTCCAGGAGATTCACGAAGGCGTGTGGCGGAACCATGTTGCTTCTCGCACACTAGTCGGCAAGGCTTTTAGATTCAGTTTCTACTGGCCGACTGCTTTGGCAGACGCCAAAGCACTCGTTCACCAGTGCACAAACTGCAGGTTCTTCAGCAAACAGCCCCATGTCCCGGCTCACAACCTTATCACAATACCACCTTCATGGTCGTTCGCATGCTGGGGCCTGGACATGATAGGGCCTTTGACAATTGCGTCAGGTGGTTTTACTCACGTGTTGGTGGCCATTGACAAGTTTACGAAGTGGATCGAATGCAAGCCAATCACAATGCTCTCTACAGATTGAGTGGTTAGCTTCATCCGCGACATCTTGCATCAATTAGGCTTCCCCAACACTATCATCACGGACATGGGATCCAATTTCCACTCGCATCAGTTCTGGGATTTCTATGAACGCAGTGCTATCGAGATCAAGTACGTTTTCGTGGCTCACCCATGAGCCAACAGCCAGGTTGAGCGTGCCAACGGCTTGATTCTTGATGGTTTGAAGAAAAGACTCTACAACAAGAATAGCAAAAAGGGTGGCAAATGGATAAACGAGATCTCGTCAATAATCTGGGGGCTTCGCACACAACCAAGCAAAGCCACAGGACAGTCACCTTTTTCTCTCGTCTATGGGTCCAAAGCTATATTACCAGCTGATGTCATATGACAATCTCCTCAATTGGAGATGTACAAAGAAGGTGAGGCTGATGACGCAAGACATCTCGAGCTCGACTCGGCAGAAGAAGTCAGATGCAATGTTTTGCTCCAATCAGCCCTCTACTTACAAGGAGTCCGTCGTTACTATGATCGGAACGTTCAACGACGCTCTTTCAACGTCGGAGATATGACTCTTCGACGTATCCAGGATGAAACAGGGCTGCACAAGCTTAATTCGCGATGGGAGGAATCCTTCATCGTGCACAAAGTTATAGGACCAGGCTCGTATCGCTTACAGTACCCAGATGGCCAGAAGATCCCAAACTCTTGGAATATCAAGCATCTATGACGTTTTCATTCTTAGCCAACCAAGACATCTTCACGCGGTGTCATACATGAAACTGCTCAACCCCACGTGCAGGATCACATCGTCACTTCCTTCGGGCCAACTGTGATGTTTTCGCATGGCAACATGTGAATTTTCACGACCCGCACTACTCCGTAGGCACCTGGAGATCAACACTTCCAGTACTACTCCGTTTTACTGGTTTACAACTGGTACTGCGTGCAAGTTTACTAAAGGGGCCTCGCTCCCATACTTCCAGTACAACTCCGTTTTACTGGTTTACGACTGGTACTATGTGCAAGTTTACTGAAGGGGCCTCGCTCCCATACTCCTAGTACAACTCCGTTTATTGGTTCACAACTGGTATCCGTGCAAGTTTACCGAAGGGGCATCGCTCCCATAGTTCTAGTAACGTTCAGATTACTAGCTTACGACAAGTATTCTATGTTACTGAAGGGGCCACGCTCCCATAGTTCCAGTAACGTTAAGATTACTAGTTTCCGACTAGTATTCTATGTTACTGAAGGGGCCCCGCTCCCATACTTCCAGTACAACTCCATTTACTGGTTCACAACTTGTATCCGTGCAAGTTTACTGAAGGGGGCTCGCTCCCATACTTCTAGTACTACTCCGTTTACTGGTTCATGACTGGTACTACGCAGAGTTTACTGCATGGGCCTCGCTCTCATACTTTCAGTACTACTCCATCTACTGGTTCACGACTGGTATCCGTGCAAGTTTACTGAAGGGGCCTTGCTCCCATACTCCTAGTACAACTCCGTTTACTGGTTCATGACTGGTATCCGTGCAAGTTTACTGAAGGGGCATCGCTCCCGTACTTCCAATACTACTTCGTCTACTGTTTCACGACTGGTAGTACAAGGAGTTTACTGGATGGGCCTCACTTCCATACTGCCAGTACTACTCCGTCTATCGGTTCACGACTGGTACTACGTAGAGTTTACTGCAAGGGCATCCCTTCCATACTTCTAGTAATGCTCAGATTACTAGTTCTTGACTAGTACTCTATGTTACTGAAGGGGCCTCGCTCCCATCACACTACGTTTACTAGTAGCTGACTAGTTTTACTCGTGTTCGACTACTCGTCTCGCCTACAAAACTAGTCGAAATCGGCTCCGACTAGTCTGCTTCATCGACAGTTCAAAATCCAATGGCAACTTGGCCAATGCCTAGGCTCAGGGGCTGGCGCCACCGACTAGTAGGTGTATCTTGTGTGACTCATCTAGCTCCCAGGCTCGGGGGCTGGATACGACACGGATCTCAGCGACAAAGGTTTGATTTGAGCGGTAATTTAGGGCATTTTTTGGTGAAGTTATTCGTTTAACCATTTTTCAGGGAATTTATCCCGAAAGAAGCGGTTTTCGAATTTCTAAACCAATTTTCCCGTCTTAACCATCAAATCTTTACCGTCATATATTGCATGCCACGATTCTTTGGATCCTTTATTCAAGACCCTGAGGATTTGGATTCAAGGCTCGAGGGTTGCAGGGACATGTGTCATCAGCAACTTATTTTTCAAATCTTTTGGGAGATAACGACAGAAGACTCAAGACTAAATTGACCCTCAGCCTGATTCTATGAGTCAACCTAAGGCTCAGGGGTTACTCCATATGGAGTGCGAGTTCAATCGCACCCCATATAAAAGAAGACTTGAAAAACTACTCGGGGCATGAGCACCTCACAGCCTCGATGCAGCCAAGGAAGTAGTCGGAAGACACCTTCAAGATGGACTTCGGGAGAACTCGAAGATGCCTTCAAAAGTAATCGGAAGCCTGCAGTACTCGACTACGAAGAGCTCGAGGGCTTGTCAGACGCGGGCCCACGGGACTGCGCATATGGCCTACATCTTACAGGATAAGGGGTGGGACATGGTCCACGCCCTACACCAGTTTTAACTACTCATAACGCAGTAGAATACTCATACAGTAGTAAAACTAGTTGAAGACGGTAGGAAACTACCCAAAAAATACTCGGGTAGGACTCCTTGGCTCGTATCCGACTAGGACTTCCATATAACCCTATCCCCCCAGACTATATAAGGGCGGATAGTGATCCCCTCTAAACATCAGATCACCCGATCACCACCTAAGGCAATACAAACCACACATGACGTAAGGTATTACGCTCTCGGCGACCCGAACCTATCTAAACTTTGTGTTCCTTGCACCTTCGAGTTCGTGATCTCGGCGACACCCTACCTACAAACTCACCACCTCGGGGATATCCCTCGGTGGGCGTGGCGGTAAAACACCGACAGCTGGCGCGCCAGGTATGGAGTGTTGGCGCGTATGATCTTTGTCTCCGACGAAGAACCTTCAAAACAAACCATGGCGAACCGCTTTGACTATTTTGATGGTGAAAGCAACGATGATCATGCCCCACGAAGGGGACCATCCAATACACCGCCTAGCGCGGGGGCGGTGGAACCACATCCCCTGGCATCACGGCGCCGCCCTGACTTGACGCTCCCAAGTCCGCCTCCGGAGGCACTGCCTCCGCCAATGTTAGGTTCGCCCAGTTCCGGGTTGAGGCCCGGAAGTGAGCGGTCCTGTAGGCATCCCAAGCATAAGGGCGCCTCGACCTGGCCGAGTTTGGTCTGCAGTTCATGCCTCGGCATGCGATCAAGAGTCAAGCCCTCGCCGACATTGTCGCTGAATGGACCCTAGTCCCCGACATCAAGCGACCGGAAGAAACTGCGTAACCGGTGGTCGGCGATGACAAGCCATGGACCTTGGAGTACTGGTGTATGAACTTTCACGGGTCCCTCACCCTCCAGGGGGCTGGAGCCGGGGTGGTCCTAACCTCCCCGGATGGACAGATCCTCAAGTACGCCGTTCAGCTCGACTTCCGAGCCACAAACAACATGGCGGAATATGAGGGCCTCCTGGCCGGGCTACGAGCCACAATCGGGCTGGGAGTTCGCCGCCTCCTGGTGAAGGGGGACTCCCAGCTCGTGATCAACCAGGTCTCCAAGGAATACCAATGCGCCGACCCGCAAATGGCCGCCTACGTGGTCGAAGTGCGGTGCATGGAACGGCATTTCGATGGACTAGAGCTGCGACACGTTCCCCGCAAGGAGAACACTGAGGCCGACGAGCTGTCCCAGCTCACGTCCTCACGAGCTCCACTACCCCCCCCCCCCCTTCGGAGGTGTTCGAAGAGAAACTCTGCCGACCTACCATCACGGCCGCCGACCGTGTCGAATGGGGAACCCCGCCTTCAAGTGGGGGAAACCAGGCCATGGCACCCACCGGGAGCACCGTCCTCTCGGTCCGTCCTAAGGAACCCTCGTGGATGGACGACATCCACGGCTTCCTGAAAGAAAATATCCTTCCCGAGGATGATGCGGCCGCAGAACGGATCGCACGACAGTCCAAGCACTACGCCATGGTAGATGGGGATCTATATCGATGCGGCATGGATGGGGTCCTTCTCCAGTGCATCTCTCGGGAGGAAGGCAGCAAGCTGCTTGCCGACATCCATGAAGGCGAGTGCGGGAGTCACTCATCTTCCCGCACGATGGTTAGGAAGGCCTACCGGCAAGGCTTTTACTGGCCGACAGCCCTCGAGGATGCAGCCGAACTGGCTCGCAGGGCGTGTCAATTCCATGCAAAGTAGATTCACTAGCCAGCACAGGCGCTCAACACCATCCCCCTATCATGGCCATTCACGGTCTGGGGGCTCGACATCTTGGGACCTTTTCCCAAGGCAGTCGGGGGATACGAATGGTTGTACGTGGTGATCGACAGATTCACAATGTGGCCGGAGGTAACCCCGGTCATCAAGGCCAACAAGGGTTCTACGCTCAAGTTCATCAAGGACCTGGTGACCCGGTTCGGGGTTTAAAATCAGATCATCACCGACAACGGGACCCAGATCACGAGGAACCTCTTTAGGGGTTACTGCGAGGACATGGGCATCAAGCTATGCTTTGCTTCTGTGGCACATTCACGCAGCAATGGGCAAGCCGAGAGAGCCAACGCAAAAATCCTCAAAGGATTGAAGACCAGGACCTACATCGAGCTCAAGAAGCATGGCACAGGCTAGATAGACGAGCTACCGGTGATTGTTTGGGCGAACCGAACCACCCCGAGCCACGCAACAGGCGAGACACCATTCTTTCTCATCTATGGAGCCAAAGTCGTGCTCCTAGCCGAAGTGACGTTGGGAAGCCCGCGGGTGCGGACCTACAATGAAGAAGAACAAGATCATCTGCGGCCGCACGACGTCCTCTACCTTGAGGAAGTACGGTGCAGAGCGGCGGTTAGGGCGGCTTGCTACCAGCAAGCCCTCCGACGCTACCACTAGCACCACGTACGACTATGAACCCTCCAAGTCAGAGACCTGGTCCTCCGCCGGTTCTAATCACACGAAGGGAAGAACAAAATCTCCCCCATGTGGGAGGGACCCTTCCGTGTCACGTAAGAACGTCGGCCCGGAGCATTCCGGCTCTCTGACGAGGACGGAATGCCTGTGCCCAACTTCTGAAACATCGAGCATCTCTGTAAATTTTACCCGTAGATAGAGGGGGGGTCCCAGTGTCTCAGCATGAAGGCCAAGTACCCCGCGGACAGCCTCCCTGGGATACTTGGCCAGGGGCTCCCACCTATGTACACCTACCCCGTACTTTCCAATCCAGCGTTAAGTATATTGCAGTCTTCTTATGCAATTTCTAATGTTTTCTTCGAGCGAAAGTTACTTGCGGGGGCGTCTGGCTAGCGTCATGAAACAGCAGTCTTGCCTAAAGCGACACGCTGGCTGGGGACTAACAGGCTCTTCTTGGCCAACTTCGACTCTTGGCCTGGTCTCCGGACCCGGGGATCAGTTGTCTCCAGGAACCCTACGCTCACCACCACGCGCTTCCACGGCAAGCAGCCTCAACTAATGAACAACAGCCCACCCCGGGAAAATGACTTGAGCTTAGTTAAGAAACAAACTTCCACTTAAAATAAGGCCAGTCACAGCCCGGATCCCTTGGATCCCAAAAAAGGGAAATTTTACATATTTCCTGGCAAAGATACATAGATCACAGTGAAGGCACCCCGTACACGAGCAGTGAACAGCCATGGAAGGGATACATGAAGCTGCCACGAGGAATCCCCCCAATACGCTATGGGAGGAGGCGACGACGGGCCGGCTCCGACGAGTGTACAGCGGTGCACGCGCGTCCGCAACCACGACCGCACCGAGTGCCCCTTCACGCATCTGTGGGGGGAAGGCGAGATCACTCTGCAGCTCTGGGTCGGACAGTAGAAAGAAAGCTAGGAAGCCCCAGCTTCCTACAGCTTCGATTACCCCGACTTCATAGAGCAAAGAGAGGGCCTCGCCGGAGCTATAGTGGGGAGCTGGAACCATATCCGACGACGTCAACACAGCGAAGGAGCAAGGCACTGCCTGAACGCCTCGGGCAGTACCTGGAGAAGCAGCCGCCACTGGGGAGGATGAGAAAGCGGGGCCGCGAGCTTCTCCTCCACCAACAAAACCCTCAGCAGCAGTAGCAACATCCCGAGATACCATGGCCCGTACCAAGGCACCCCGAGACGGCGGAGCTCAACGACATTGGTGCCGACCAGCAAGAGGCAAGCCTTGCCCTGCTGAACTAGGGGACCCCGGCTCTCAGCCGGAGAAGCACCCCCAGGACAGGAATAAGAGCGTCAGTGCCTCCCAAACCACCCTGGTTGTGCATCCGGCTCGGCTTGCCCCATCCGCGCGGAAGCAGACAAGGACATCAAGCCGACAAAGCAGCAGAGCAGTGGCGCTGGAGAAGCGCGCTCCAGTCCCAGCAGCAGCAGTTTTGGCAGGGGCCCTTGAGAAAGCCCTTGATGGATCGCTGCTGGAAGCTCCTGGGAAACCAACCCTCCTTCAATCCCTCTCGGCTACACTAGAGAGAGGGAAGGAAATGAGGAGGGGATGGGCTCCCGGGCCGGGGCTGAAGACGTCGAAGAGCTGCCTCCTCCATGCTCCCAACGCGCCGCGACTCCTCGGGGTCATGGCGAATCTTCGGTCCAACTCCAGTACGCTAAGGAAGAGGGGCCAGCCTTGCCAGTGCCCTCTGCGCACACTGCAGGCGGCAGGGCACTCCTTACAGGAAGGGGCCTCGGGGAAGAACCCCTCATAATCCACTGAGAACTAGAGAAGCTTTGAAGGGCCCATGGCTCGTTGAGGAAGAAGGAGCCCTAGCCGCCCTGCCATTTATAGGCCGGCCGGTGCACAAAAGGGCAGATAGGGATTACCTGGGGGACCATCGAAGCATCCGCTGGTCCAAGCCAAGTCCCGGATCTCCTGGCTCCACCTCCACTCAACCTTGTTTGGCGTGACAAAGGGTCGTGGCGTACACAGAGGCATCCCCTGCCCCCGCGTGGCCGTACCAACAGGGCCAAGGGCGGGGCATGGGCATCATGCCACTCGGCGCGCCTGGCCAGGCTCTGTCACGGCATTGGCGTGTCATCCGACTCGTCGCTAACGCCCGCTGAGCGCCCTGGCAAAGCTACCCGAGCGAGACACGTAAGGGAAAGTAGAAGCGGTGCTGGTCGCGGCACAGAAGTTACACATAAACGACAAGGTTAACAAGCGAAAGAGGAAGGCAGGACCCTCCCCAAAGTTCTGTTACATGGTGCAGAAAGGCACCGCACACCAAGAACAACAAAAAGAAAGACTAAAATGGCCCTACTGGCTAGCATCAGAAGAGGCTTCTGACTTCCCCTCCGTAGGCAGGTTGGAGCCGGCCGGACCACCATCCCTGTCTGTAGGTGGAGTCCCACTGGCGGTGGGGAAAATATGGCCACCACATCCGCGACCAGGCCCCGGACCTGCTCGCGAGCCGTCTCCTCATCGTCGGGGATGATGCCATCGAGCGCCACCTCCAGGGGCACGTTCAGGAGGCGGCTCTTCAAGCTCGCCAGGACATGCTCCACCGCCTCGGCGGCCAGGTCTCGGGAGCCCGCCCCGCTCCTCCAGCTGCTCCGCCAGGCCAGTTGGGGCATGTACCGGCTCGGGCCGTTGCCGATGGCCCAGAGAGGGAGCTCGAACCAGCCAAGGCCAGTGAACTCCCATGCCCTCCGGCATCGTTGCAGCAAAGCTTGGAGCTCCCCAAACACGGTGCAAAGCTGGACCTGGAGGACGCTAACCTCCGACTGCGTCGCTGCCGTCAGCGCCTCGTTCAAGACGGCCTGCGGTCAGTCGCCGCAAGCCTCGGCTTCCACGGAACGCGCCTCTACCGTGACTACCCTCGCCTCCGCCGCGTCCGCACGAAGATCGGCGTCCCGGAGCTGAGCACCAAGAGTGTTCCGGACCTCCTGCAGCTCGGCCTCGAGAGCGACCTGGGTGTCGTGAATCTTGGTCGCCACGTCCAAGCATGCGGCAGCGATCCTATCGCTTGCCTCCTTCTAGGCTGCGGCCACCCGCTGGTTGGCGGCCGCCGCGTTGGCTTCCTCCTGGCTAACACGGTCTTCCTAGCGCTTGAGGTCCTGCTCGCAGAGGGCGAGGGCCACCTCCTGATTGGCGACCCCCGTCGCCTACGACTGGAGTGCGGCCCGCTCTTCTTGAAGCCGGCACTCCTAGTCCCGGAGCTGCGCCTCGCTATCCCCAGCTAGTAGGACCAGTCGTGGAGGTTCTGCTCCCGCTCCGAGATGGAGCCGAGCTCCTCCTCGGCGCGCAGCTCTCAGGCCACTTGGGCCTCCTCGCGGCTCACCATGTCATCCACCATCAGCTGAAGTTACTCGTCTCGGCGATGGACCTCCTCCACTCGAGCCCGGAGCTCACGCTCCCAAGATGGGCCGTCGTCCGAGGCCATCTCTTGGAGGCTTGCGAGCGCCACTTCCAGCACGACTTGCACTTGCGCCAGGCTCACGAGGGCATGGGGCGCGGCCACAGCCAGTACTTGGGCAGTCTCGCCACTGTCGGTGCCACATTCCGGTGCGGAGGTGAAGCCAATGCACCGGGGACTTGAGCAGCAGTGGAAGGCGCCGTTGCGCCCGACCCGGCCCCTAGGGACGCCACCTCTGGGCGAGCAGCCGCCAGCGCCTCGGAATCGGCGACTGGCACCGAGGCTGCCGGCCTCGCCTCCTTTAGAACGGGGGGCTGCCGCGCACCTGGGGAACACCCAGCAACATCGCCCTCCTGCACGGCCCCGCTGAGTCAACCGACTCAGGCGCTAGAAGCGGGCGCAGCGGCAGATCTTGTTTGGCGGCCGCGTCCAGGGCGGCTCCCAGCGCTGCAACCACGACGAGGCCGTCTGGTCCTGCGACGTCTCCCATGACTCGGTGCACCTCGACCGCCGGGGGAAGCAACAAATCCGGCCTCGCCGTGGGAGAAACCTTCCCCCTCGACGAGGTACCACAGCTCGACGCACTCCAGTCAATCAAAAGCGGCTAAACGTCAGAGCTAGAGGAAGACAAGAATGCAGCAAGGATAGGGAACACAGTTTGTAAACCCTAACCTGGATCCTGGACCAGCGAACCGCCATACCGGGCGCTGGATCCGGAGCAGCTTGGGGGAAGAAGGACGCCCTGAGGTCGCCCCGGTCTCTGCCGCGGCCGAATATCCCTGGGTGCGACGGCAGAGACGACGAGGGCGAAGAAGACGAGGAGTCCACCTGCACCGAGGAGGGCGAGCGCCTGCGCTTTGACTTCCCCAGCTAGTCCGACGCGGCCTCCGGGGCCCTGGGAGTCCGGCCCTCACTTGCGGCAGGAGACGTGGCATGAGCGGCGAGATCAGAGCCGCCCTCGCGGATGACAACCCCACCCGGCGGTGCCGCCTGCATCCCTCCGCCATGGCCGGAGGCCCTCCCGCCACCTTGTGGCGCTCGGAAGGGGACCAGCCCCTACGCGTCGGTCGCCAGCAAGCCGTCCAGGACGGCGTGGCACTCCAGGTCCACACACAAGGCTTGGATCTCCTCGAGGAGTAGGGTCGCGCCATGTCCTTGGTCAATCAAGGACGCCACGACTTCCTCGAAGTGGTTGAACTCAGCACCGCGCGCGAGGCGGCACTCATCGTCATCGCCGGTGTAGAACCACGTGGAGGTGAGCCTGGGCGGAGCAAAGCAGCGACGGAAGAAATCCATCCCCACCATCGCTGTTGACAACCCGCTCCGACGCAGCTGGGTGAATCGGGCTAGGACCGGGTCGCATCCGGCCCCAAGAACTAGCGCATCCGTCCAGGCAGGGGCCGGAGTGGAGGCAGAGGCGGAGCGAATCGTTGGCGACCTCCACGTACAGCCACCGCCGCTCCCAGCTCTCCCACTTGTTCCGCACCGAGAGCGCGACGAACTCCTGGCGTCGCCTTTGACTGATCCGAAAGTAGCATCCCGCCACCATGCGTGCTTGGGGGTCAGCGCCTGGGCCCGGCGATGCCAAGGGCAACTGGCAGAGGCTGAAGAAGTGGCAGAAGCACTCCACCGACGGCTGCACACCGACGAATATCTCGCACGTGTGTGCGAAGAGCGCCAGGGTGACAACGGCGTTGGGGACGAGGTGCACCATGTGGATGGCGTACGCCTCCAGCACCTCCACGAAGAATGGGAGGAAGATGACGACCTCCCCGAAGCCCCACGGGCTGGCATAGGCCGTCCCAGCGTGGAGGGAGCTGCCGGGAGACACGAGCCCTCTCGCCCGGTCCACTGCGGCCTCAGTGACCAATGACGGCCAGAGTCGAGGACGCGGCAGCCACCATCTTGCCCGCTACGGCACGCCATGGCGACAGCTTGGGTGGCGGCGACGAGAGGAAGATGGAAGGAGTTGTTGGCGAGAAGACAAGTGGACGAGGTGGCCAACGATGCCCTCCCTCCAACAATGTATACGTAATGGAAGGGGAAGGGACGCGATGCTCCAACTCCATGAGAATCCCGCGGACCCCAAGCGTCGGCCCCCTCGGAAAGGCCGACATGATCCCCGAAGTGGAAAGAACGGCCATAGCTGCCGCGCAGCGCGGGCGCATGGAGCATAGAGTAACTCTTGGCCCATGCCCGACTCGTCGTTTCAGATTCGGGCGTGGGCTCGGGGGCTGCTGTCAGCGCCACGGAAACGGGGGTCCTCCCAGCCCTAGACAAATCAAGGATAAATGGGCTAAAAGGCCCTCCTGGCCCATTAGCAGTAATGGGCCAAACTGAGGCGCCTCCTAGAGGATCCAAAACCGTGGGAGGCCAAGCGCCTCCCCGCGATAAGGCAGTTCTTTCGTGGAGAAGGGATCGCCTGACGGTGCATTTAATGCGCCCCCGTGCTACAACCAGGCGAGGCCCATGGGCGGGCGCGCCTTCCCTATAAAACAACATGATTACGGGGAGGCGTGCTCTCAGACGGCGCGGCGACCGGGATAGAGGGAGCCTCCCCTCCCGGGTCGCGTCACGTCATCTGGCGATGGGCGGTGGGGTGGCCCACGCCACTCACACCTCCCGTCATATCGGATAGATATGGAGAGGAGCACTTGCAGCCCCAGGCAACGCATAGGAAAGACCCCGGGCGATGCAAAGAGCCCGGCAGAGACCTCGAAGCATCCCGGGATCCCTTGAGGTGGACCTCGGGTGACGACAGTCCTGGCCCACGGCGCAGGACCCTGCCTAGCGGGTGGGCACCACCTGCAGGTCGGCGCCCCCTCATCGGGCGCAGCATTCACACTTAAGGCGGTAAGCCTCTTCCCGGGGCCCACGGGGAAGGCTATAAATAGAATAGACGAGCAATGTGTAAAGGGATCGGATCCAACCGACCCGAACTCAGACTCAGCTAAATACTACCACCAGCTCCACGCAGGACGTAGGGTGTTACACTCACAGCGGCCCGAACCTGTCTAAACCACCTTGTCTCCCGATCGTCATACGGTCGGAATCCTACTACGTGCTACACCCCTGGCCGAATCTCTAAACGGGGGTTCCCACAAATCCCTGCTTGCGATACTCACCCACTGACAGTCCGACTTTACTAAAACTATTTAATTTTTTATGGTAAGCTTATGTTTTTTATGGTAAGTTTATGAACCCAAAATATGTTGTAATATCATATTGTAGAATTTTTTGACCCAATTAAGATATTATTGTAATTATTATATGGTAATTTTGAGAAAGAAGTTTGAATTAGCCCTAACAAACTTTTGAATATTTCATCTATCTCTAAGACATAGGCTAGAATGAAATATGTGAGCCTAAATATATTTTTTATGTAATTGTTTTAATCTTATTAGAAGTCCACATAGTTCAACTTGGAATTACTTTCTATAAGCACATAGAAATTCATTTAAATAATAGAAAATACCAAATATATTCAAACATTTTTGAAACTCCTACATGACAACTTCGATTGTGTCTAGTACATTTCAAAACTGTATTGACTATTCTTTTTTGCAAATTACTTAACAAGAGTGGCTTGGCCTACCGCCCCAATTGTCCACCGTCCATCTCCGATCCGACGGTTAGCATGGCGCTCCCATGGTATAAAATGAGCTGAAAACTCCTGTCCCAGTCGTCCTGCTCCTCAGACTCCCGCCTCCCCGCGCCTCCTCCTCCGACTCCCTAGCTCCTCCGCGCCTTGCTCCTCCGGCTACCCCCGCCCCACGCCCTGCTCCTCCGCCTTCCCGTTCCCTAGCTGCCCGCGCCCCATGCCCTTCTCCTCCGACTCCCGGCCATGCGCGGCGGCCAGCGCCCGGCCATTGGGGGCTGGCAGGCGCCAGATCCGGCCGCCGTGGACCCAGATTCGGCCGCAGCGATGATGGGGCCTGTAAAACGCGGCCGAGGGGCCTGCGGCACGGGGCGCGGCGGCCCCCGAAACCCTAGCCCACCGCTCTTCTCCTCCTCAACTGGTGCTGCTCCTCAAATTCACACTCAACTCCCTCTCTGTCCTCTCCTCTCTCCTCTCGCAGGCCACGGCAACGGTGCGACCTCTGGGCTCCCCTGCGGCGGGGCGAGCTCCGGTCCCCGGCGCGTGCATCCGGCAGCGGCGGCCTCACTGAACGGGATGTCACGCGACCTGGCACACGGCGGCGGCCGGTATAGGCTTTGCTGCTGCAGCCCCCTCTTTGCAGCTTGGTGGCAGCGCGGCCGCTCTCCGTCAGCTGCGTGGGACTGGAGCTCGAGCTGCTCGTCACACAAGCACTCCAGCCCCGCCATGCCGCATGGTATGCTTCTCAGGGTAGTCTGAATCTTTGGATACTGGTTCTTTGTAAGACAGCTAGTGCGTTTTAATGCTCTAAATATCTACAAGTGCTTAGGTGGATCTTGCAGTTGCTATCTCATTCAATTAAATTTGGCAGCTAGCACATCATACATTCGTAATTTCGTTGGGCTTCCTGTTAGGAATTTTTTTTTCCTTTGGCAAGCTATTGATCCAGCTATCTCTATCTTCATTCAGACACTGAAAGTTATAGAAATTCTGCAGAACGTAGACATTCTTTGGGCAATCCAATCCTCAATCATGTTCTTTAGTTAATTTTGGTAGGTACAATTATTATCTCATACCATAATGAAATTTAGTGTGTCGGCAATGATCCACTCTCATTTTAGATATATGAGCTTACCTGACTACATCATTAAGTCAAAACATCTTTATTTTCCGTGTATATACTGTCATTTAAAGAACGCCGCAGATAGTATTTTGTGACCCCTATTGCCATTTCTTTTTTCATGTGCTTATTCATATCCTATGCTCAGTTCCATTTCACCATGCATAATTCAATTAGTGTCATAATTTGACATTTGAATGTTGCTGGTATGATCGATTCAGTTCTGGCAAATCTTCGGTGTTGGAGAGCGTAGTTGGGAAGGATTTCCTACCGAGGGGTTCAGGTATGGTTGTTACACTAAGCCATATTGCTGTTGAGTTCTGTGCTACCATCTAGTTTTTGATGTTTGGAAAGGTTAATGTTTTGGTTTGAATGGTATTGGCAGGCATTGTCGCCCGGCGTCCGCTTGGTGCTGCTGTTCCACAGAATTGATGGAGACAGGGAATATGCTGAGTTTATGCACCAACCCAGGAAGAGATATACAGATTTTGGTAATTCACCTGTTCTTTTCATTTTGGAGCTGCACGGTTTTGTGCATGACTTCTAAGATCTATTATATCGAACACGCAAACTATACTGTCAGTTATGGTGTGGACTACTTGAAGTTCACGACGTCCATTAGACATCTGAATGACACTGTATTTTTCATTCTCTTACCCTAATGTTTAACATGTTGAGCTTCCCCTAAACATGAACTAGAGCCCATTCTTTTGCTGGGAAAATGATATTTTGTTCTAAATTTGACTTAACTGTACTCTTATCTAGAAGCGTGGTTTACCTGAATTGGTACTTGGTACATGATTACAACTGTAGTTTACCTGAATTAGTACTCGCTGTTACTGCATCAAGTGAGTGTTGCCTTGCCTTTTCCACTCCTGTTACTGGATTTTGTGTTATTCTCTGGAGAAGATTCAATAAGCTAATTGGATTCCTTGCTGTACAGCTCGTGCCTAAAACTTAAGCTTATGTAACATTGCTTATCTGATCCAATATACCATGGGCATAAGCCTGTGTGCTTATGTGACATTGCATGTTTACTGTTTACTTACTATGTGTGCTTATGTGACATTGCTTGTTTACTGTTTACTTACTAAGATATATTGTGTGAGCACGCTAAAAATAAGCTATATTTACATAGAGCATTTTATGCCGAGTGCTTGGATAAAATGCTCTAATCTTGCATGTTAGCACTTTATCCTACAAAAATGGTTTCTGATTCACATATTAATTCTTTGTGGTTAGTAACAACATTTGATGACTTGTTAAAGACAGGACTATGGCTAGTTTTATATAGTTCTGTTCATGCTCTTATTTTCGTTAAAGACAGGACTATGTCTAGAGTACTATATATATTTGTCTTGATGCATGTTTTTATTTTGGTTGCAGATTATTGACGAGAAGGTCCAGTGGATGCAAGATGGAAACATGAGTGTAACTAGCTATTTCGATGTGCTTCTGAATGTAACCTGAGATATTTTTTTTGACACGATGTAACCTGAGATGTTGACTCTAAATATATGTTGTAATTCTCTAATATATGCTGTAATTTTGATACATGGGCTGAAAACTTGTTATGTCTTTTCGGCTGAAATGGCTGTCTTTTGGGTAACATGGGCTAAGCTCATAACAAAATGGGCTTGCAATTGGGCAGCCATGTCAGCTTCCACTTGGAAGCCACGTCAGTGTCCACGGTGGCAGCCACGTCAGCGTCCACGGTGGCAGCCACGTCAGCATCTATCCAGCTTGTGGTGATGTGGCTATTTAATACGTGACGAATACTAATCCGCATGGCAACTGTTTGTGATGTTTATTTTCATCACAAACACTGGGTTTGGGCTGGGCTGTACGGGCTCAAGGCCAATCTATGACAGTTAAAGAAACGTCATGCATTGATTTAATCTGTGATGATTTTGTTAAAAATGTCATGAGATGTAATCTGTGACGCTTAATACATGATGAAATTTGAGGTCATCACAGATACTATTTTATGATGGTTTTTCAGTGATCTATGATGAAATTTGATCGTCACGGATTACAATATTTTTTAGTGGCGATTCCGTAGTTATTCCCGTAGTTGTTCTCGGCATAGTTGTAGAAGGTCACGGCGGGTACCGACGTCCTTCAGGCCTCCACCGGCACTGTCCAGGGACGGCGGCGGCGGGTAGACGATGGCCTTGAAGTCGCTCCAGCGCTGCCAGGGATCGGGCGGCTGTAGTGGGATGGCTAGGATTTTGGTAAGGTTAGACAAGTTTCCAAAAGTGTCGAGCCAACTATTTATTATGGTATTGGATGACCTGAAGCCGCAACCAAGCAACCATGAGTTGGTTGCGCCTCCGATCAAGACGTGGGACGGGTCTTATTACGTTCTTATCTTTTTCCCATCTCTTTTTCTTTCTCGATGTTTCGACCACTGAAAATATTCCAACAATGAGGTCTTCTAAGGGCACATCGTTGGGGCAGGCGAAGCGGGCGGCGTCGGAGACCTTGAGGACGACCTTCTCCTTGTAGCCGTAGCTGAGGTAGTCGTGCGTGGTGGTGTCGAATACCAGGCCCGGGCTGAGCGCACGCAGCGGACTGATCTCCTCGGCGCCCATGTCGTGCCCGGTCCCTGCCGCACCGGTGCTGGTCTCCACCAGCTCGCCGAGGTTGTTTGCCGTCGTCGCTGGATCGCAACGGCATCCTCCTTTGTTAGAATCGCGAAGACAGGTGGAAGCAGGATGGCGCCTGCTAATTAGCGAGCGAATGCCAGAATTGGGACTAGTGAACGATTTCCGACATTTATTAACTTTCGGGCATCGGGCATATTCCTTTCGGGCTTCTTCCCGTGTTTGCTTCGATTTGTTTTCCCGCGAGAAAATATATGTAATCTCCTACCCGCCGCCCAGAAAAAGCGCGGCGGCCCGCAGCCCCGACATCCATTTTCTTTCTCTGCTTTTTGATACGGATTGTTTCACTCTTGGTGCGAATATCATTTTGGGGACCATTGGAAAAGGTAGGGAAATAAAAATGCGCAGGGGATTTAACATAAATAAAATTAAATTTAAATAGTATATAAAATATAAAAAACACGTATGCATAAAAAAACTTTAAGAAAAAATTATATGGTATAACTTTGTCACCCAACTTGATAAAGGTTCATATAGTATATAACCTTGCAATAACATAACTCATAGATTATAACTTGTTCCACCAACTTGGCGAAAACAAAACATTGTTAGTTTTTTCAAAAACAAGATTATAACAAAACGGCGTTTGGAATCATTCATAAAGCTCTCGTAGCACAGGGGAGGAAAAAAATCTACTCCTCTCACCCAGTGATTATTTTAACCCTTTTGAGCATATTCACGTCACTTCATAGTTGCCCTAAAAAAAGATGAAAAAGAGTAAACATATTAACACTTTATATATATATATATATATATATATATCTATTGTCTATTCTACTCGCAGTGTTTCGAATATAAAACAGAGCACCGCTCGTCAGTTAAAACTCCGGCAGGATCCCGCAACCGTAAAACGTCTAGCAAAATCGTAAAATTTCTTAATTCAAACAGATATTAATTTCAGCCATACTTATTGCTGATGTTTCCTATTTCTCCTCATCTCTATATATGTTAGCGTGGATTTGCGACGAGATCAGCGGCACGGTGGTCTTCAGCTATGGATCCCCTAAGCAGCGGTAGGTGGCGACCAGAGCTCTGGTTCCCTCCCATCAACGGCATGGTTGACGAGTATCCTCGGCGGTTGGAGCGAGATCCTTTTGCTGCTGTCCTGCATGATCTGGGAGCATGATCTGGGAAGGTCAATGGGCCTGCGGTGGCGCATTTGCTATCCAGCGACCACGGCTACTTCCATACCTGCAGCTTGAATCTCCCCCTCCCCCCCTCAAGATGTCTTTTGGCGGTGCACTGATTTGCCATGATACAGGTCAGGTGCCCCTACATCTAAACAATCTTCTTCCTCTCCATATCCTGTTCCTCACCCACAGCTGCGGACCATGTTGGGGGCACTGTAGCACTGCTGAGTACTTCGCACAACGGTGCTCTCTGGTTGTGCGCCCATCATTTAGTTCACAGTATTAAAATTGATCTCCTATTGCAAATAGGATGATCACTACAAGAAACCATTATTCTATGACGGAACAATTTTATCATAGATCACTAAAAAATCATTATAAAACAGTATCTGTGACGGTTTCAGAAACCATCATGGATTGAGTGTTACAGATTAAATCGCGTGACGGTTTAACAGAATCTGTCACAGATTGAAGCAATCCGTGCAGTTTCTAACCATCATAGATTGGTCTTGAGTCCGCACAGCCCAGCCAAGGTCCAGTGTTTGTGACAAAAATAAACGTCACAAACTTCGTCACATATGGAATAGTGGGGTGATGTGGCTGCTGACATGGATGATGACGTGGACGCTGACATCGCATCTATCACTGATGTGGATCCCGATATGGCTGATGACGTGGCAACTATCACTGACGTGGCTGATGACATGGTTGATGACATGGCTTATCGTGCTGACTTGGAATTGATGTGGATGATGACATGGCTGTTGACGTGGATAATGACGTCATCATGGAGGCCCATTTATTAACAAGCCGAAATGAGCGCAGCCTATTTATTTTATTTTTTTTAGGGGAGCGCAGCCTATTTATTTGCAGCCCAAAATGATAACCGGGCCAAATGTTCCTAGGCCCAACAACACACTAAGTTCAGCAAAATATATGGCCCAGCAAATTTCAACAGCCCATTTTCACAACCATTTTAGCCCAGCCCAAGAGAAGCCATACGATATAACAACACAATAATTTTTTGAGCACAACAAATTGAACAATAATCAGTTTCAAAATTAGCATGCTGATACATCATCTGAAGTTTTCATCCAAATTCCAACAGATCCAGCAATCCAGCATCACATCACACAAGTTTGTTGAAGCAACATCACATCCCATCCCATGATGTGTGCTGCAACAAAATGCTGATGCAGCAACAAAAGTTTGTTGCAGCACACATCACATCCCATGGCACATATGCCACTCCAGCACCAAAAACAGCAAAACACAGCAGCAAGCAGCAACAGAACCCTAGCAGCAGCAGAATGCTAGCAGTGGTACAGCAAAACAATATATGCAGTTGCTTAACTTCGTCGAACCTGACTTAGCACTAGTTCAAGTTTCGCTTCTAGCTCAGCTTGTTTCTTGTTTGTCTTCTCTTTGTCTCTGATCCTTCCCTCCTCTGTTTCCTGTACTTTCTTTGTCAAATCATCAATCTGTCCATGTTGGGTGTTGATAATCGACCGAAGCTCAGCATTCTCTGCTTGCAAAACTGGTACAGCACCATTCTGTTCACTGGATGTAGGCTGCGCAATCTCGATCCCCACATTGCAAAGGAACTGATTCTTTCGTGTTTTCTCACCAAGCACGTCAGCTACAACCTGATTCACAGACTTGGGTGCTTCACTTTCTGTAGTTGTAGACAACTTGTTCTCCATTTGAGCCTAGCAAGCAAGCAGCAAATATGGTTCATGATCATGAGATACAGATTGAAAATGATCATTTCAAAAAGCATCATTTAGAAGCTAACTTACAATTGCAGCCTGTACAGCAGGCGTGTAGCCCTTCGTTTTGTTGTTGTAGTGGAAGTCCTTGAACAAATCAAATGCATCAGGTTCATGATCACTGTACTTATCTCCCTAAAAACAACATATACATGTATTAATCTTGTTCACAACACCTGATAGTAGCAAAACATTGAAGAAACAGCATGTACACTAGAATACATTTGACATATTTCTGCACCAAGAACATGTTCTGTACATTTAAAAAAATAGAACCTGATAACATAAGCATTATAGACATGTACACTAGAATAGATTTGACATATATATTTCTGCAGCAAGAACATGTTCTTCACAATCAAAAAAATAAATTGATCTTAACAGCATAAGCATTATGAAATTAGAAACATTATTTTTGAATTCTGAATCAACAATGCACAGGGGAAAAGATGATTGGACCGCTTGAGCCTGAGGACTTTCTCACCCACACGCAAGGCGGTGAAGGGCGTCATGGTGGTGGGCGAGGCGGACGGCGTGCTGGTGGTGGGCGAGGTGGACGGCGTGCAGTGGAGAGCGGTTTGGGCGGTGCCCGGCAGGCGGAGGTGACGCTGCAACGCGGCGGCATCGACTCAGGATGGCGGGCGGCGCAATGCGGGATCTACATGAAGCTGTCTCGCCGAGCAATGTTCCCTCGTCCCTCAGACCCAAATCCTCGCCGGATTCCAACGGCGGCGGCGCGGAAAAACAGCATTTGGGGTGTGTGCGTGCGCCTCGCGGTTGAAAGAGGGGATGCCAGACCAGCAACCTCAAAACGTTTAAATAAATTTAAATAACAAAGCTTGCACAGACGAGCAAGTGGCTTGGTGGTAGATGAGCTCAACGCTATGTCTCAGGTGCACGGTTCGAGCCCCCTGGTGCCGCATTTTTTTTGGTTTTGTTTGCGGACCGACAATAGAAACGAGAGAAAGTTTTACAAGGGAAAAAACTCATAGAAGGAAAACATTATAATGGGTTAACCTTTTCAGTTTCACACAATAGAGATATGCGGTCACTACGTCCATATAAGATATCGGAACGTAATTCCATTTATAACTGGAGAATATGTTTCATTGAAATCAATGTCGGGTCTCTGCGTGAACCCTTATGCTACAAGCATCGTCTTTTATCTCACCACCACATTGTTTTCATTCCGCTTTCGGATGAAAACCCATTTAAAACGTATCACTGATGAGAATACCTCTCTCTTATATCTCACCACCACATTGTAGAGACGTGAACCCTTATGCTACAAGCATCGCCTTGTATCTCACCACCACATTGTTTTCATTCCGCTTTCGGATGAAAACCCATTTAAAACGTATCACTGATGAGAATACCTCTCTCTTATATCTCACCACCACATTGTTTTCATTCCGCTTTCGGATGAAAACCCATTTAAAACGTATCACTGATGAGAATATCTCTCTCTTAGCAAGTGAGGCTAACTCCACATCAATTGCCTTCTTCCATTTATTCCAATCCGAGCGCTTCTTGCACTCTTCCATGGACTTTGGATCTGTATGTCGACAACTGTAGTCTTACGATCATACGTTTCTCCAGTATCTTGTACTCCCCTTGACGGTTCGTCATTTCCCAAAACGATCGCGTCAGGGTGTTCCGAAGCCCCAGCATCAGAAAATGAGTGCACTGTTGATGCAGGTTGTGGATGTTCTGTATCCACTATATTCCTCTCAACCTGTTGTTGAGTCACATTTGCTGGTTTAAAAGGAGTATCCTTCTCTTTCCTATTGCGCTTACGAGAAGCCGCACCAGCAGGAATTGCTATACTTCTTCCACTCTTACTAGAAGAAGGAAGTTGAATAGTTTTCTTTGGTACCTCTATTCTTTCTGGCACATTCCTTGCGGGTATATAGGACTTTGTGACGTCTTTACTAGCAGTAAATGCATCTGGCAGATTATTTGCAATATTTTGCAAATTCAGAATCCTTAGAACTTGATGTTCTGATTCCTGAGTATGAGGATCCTCTATGGCGATGCCTTTTGCATCCCAATTTATTTCCCGGCTTTCAGTGTGGTACTTAAATTCTCCTCCTAAAGCCGGGAAGTGATCTTCATTGAAGATACTATCAGCGAACCGGGCCGTGAGGAAATCCCCTGTCAGGGGCTCCAGGAATTTAATGATCGACAGAGATATAAATCCCACATAGATCCCCAATTTCCTATGAGGGCCCATCGATGTTCGCTTAGGTGTTGAGATCGGTACGTACACAGCACAACCGAATTTCCACAGATGGGAAATACTTGGAGGATCACCTCGCACCATTTGCAGCGGGGAAGCTGTATGGTATGCAGTTGGGCGTAGTTGTATCAAGTCTGCAGCGTGCAAACCTGCATGACCCCAACACATTGTTGGAAGATTACAACCTTGCAATATTGGTCTAGCAACGAACTTTATCCTCTTGATTAGCGCTTCTGCTAATCCGTTCTGAGTGTGAACATATGGAACCGAATGCTGAAGTTCAATTTCTTGTGCCATAAAATAGTCACTGAAGGCATGTGATGAGAACTCTGCAGCATTATCCATTCTTATACACTTTATCGGATGTTCAGGATGATGCGCTTTCAGTTTGATAACTTGAGCGATCAATCTAGCAAAAGAATGGTTGCGTGTCGACAATAACGACACATGTGACCAACGCGTGGAAGCATCGATCAAAACCATGAAGTACCTGAACGGTCCAGATAAAGGTTGGATTGGTCCACAAATGTCACCTTGGATACGCTCCAAGAATTTGAGAGGCTCATCTTTAATTTTGAGATACGAAGGTCTCAAAATTAATTTCCCAGTAGCACACGAAGTGCACATGACATCCGAAGATTGTGGGAACTTAGCACTGCTCAAATCATGACCAATGGAATTGCCTATGATTTTCCTCATCATCCCAACTCCGGGATGGCCAAGTCGATCATGCCAAATCTGGAATGCATCAACATTTTGGAAAATCACCTTATATGCAACATGTGGTACGGGCTTTATATATGTGTAATACAATTCAGACGGAAGAGATAACATCTTTTCAAGTATTTCTTTGCCTAATCCGTTGTCCTTGGTGAATAAGAGGAATTCCTCCTTATTCTCTTCATGTGTCTCAACATGAATACCATTACGACGGATATCTTTGTAGCTTAGGAGAGTACGAGTTGCATCAGGATACAATTGATCCAATCTACCCGCTACTGAGATTTCTCTCTTTAATTTCTCCGCATACAAGTGGAATTTGAACTTCAAATTTTGCAATGTAACTTATAATATGATGCCCTATGCTAGAAGAATACATTATGATTTTTTCATGAATATTTTTATGCAGAATTGTATTTTTTTGATAAATTTCATGTTAAATATTTCCAACTTATGAAAATAACCATGAAAAATTCTTAATTTATTTTTTAACATAGGGCATCATGTTCTCTACCCACTCATAAAATTTGAACTTAAAATTCAATTTGTACGCGGAGAAGAAAAAAGAAAAATAGCATTAGGGGTAGATAGTACTAACTGGAATTGTTGGGGGAGTAAATTAAGCCTAAATTTTCCTCAGAGAATTAAGCGGACAAGGTGAATTATTGAAGGGAGTAAAATGGATTTTTTCCCGTATATTCTCCCCAAAATCTCTCTCACATTAGCTACTAGCTAATAACTACACCCTAGAATGTCTCTCTGTGCAATTTTAAAATAAGGCCATAAATTTTCCATGTAGGCCGCATGCTCGCATGCACTGCATGGCAAGCAAAGAGAATCATGATTCATGACTACTACATCTTGACCGCACATCTTGGACGCCACGTGAGTCCGACCACGACTATAATGCATGTAGAAAATTACGTATGTACAAACAATGAGAAATTTCATTTTAATTTTGAAAAAACTTATTTTCATAATTTGACAGTGCTTCTTGGATTTCAGAAAATACTAACAGACATGCGACCGTAAAAAAACATTCAATATTACTTCTCTGAAAATTTGAAAATTACTCCATAGGTAAATAGTTTTAATTTTCCAAGTGTTATCAAGGGCCTATTCAATACTAGTTTTCAAGTGTTGGAAAATTCCATGTTTTGTCAAGAGCCAATTCAATATTACTTCTATGAAAGTTCCATGCACTACTTGGCGTTGTCAAATTAACTTTCCATGTGTTGGAAAATTACTCCCCGAGTGCTGCCAAGAGCCGAAATCCATGCGTAGATTGCTCCTTGCAGAAATCTCGCACACACTTGCCGTGGCGTCATGCATGTAAACATTAACTCCGGCCAAAAGTTCCTCTGTAGCTAGCGGTAGATAGTGTTGAGAATAAACTGGTGTGATCTCATCCACCGGGTATCTATTCGCTGATGTCCCTTCGTGGCACCCCTTCCCCATGTATATATATGTACAGACTCTTGAGATCAATAACAAGGATTCCATTCCTCTCATTTTGTGTCTCTCGTTTACATTTGAGTACGACTACTCTAAACACGTTATCAGCACTTTTGCTCTCCACTTATTGGGAAGAAGAGAACCAGCCAAGGACCGAGGGCTCTCCTGCCGGCGGCTGGAGAAATCGATGCGCAGGAAGAAGAATGGACGGCGGCCACTGCACCGCATCTTCTTCATCGGCGATATTCATGCCTGTTGCATGCAGTTCCTGGTGTCATCCTGCCGTGAGTAACTCAGAAACATGCATGCTAGCATCGGATCTGCTCTTACATCGCTGGAGATCGTGTCCTGGAACACCGCACTCGTTTTTCGCGAGATGCAGAAAGAGGAACGAGCAAGCAAATGGATTAGGGGACATCAGAATTGTAAGCAATGCTATTACCATTTTATTTTGATGTGACTATCTTGATCCATGCAAGATGGAACCATCATCCATTTTTTTTACTTGCAACTGCCCCACGCTCTGTGCGCTCTATGTTGCTTTGTTGCCTCATGGAGGAATCAGATTGGATTGCAATAACACATCCTATTTCACCACCGATGGCAATCACGTGGTAATTCCATCCACCGACGTGGTCACCATGACTTTGCTGTTGCCATGGTGCTAGCGGTTGCTATGGACGTCTACGTCCTGTGCCGATCTGATTGAGTGGATGGTGTAACAACCACCTGACAGAGGCAGTGGATCAGGCTCGCTCGTGTCCAACGGCAGCGGCTGCATACTGCTCCCGATAGAAGCGCCGCTTGCAACATTCCATGCAGTGGCGGGTGCAGTACGATCAAGCAGCGGCGACATTGGCAGTTTGGGGTCGGCGGAGGCAGCGTTTCACGCGACTCTTTCCCCTTGCTGCGCACGCAGCACACGGCCGGGCTGTAGGCTCGCGTGACTGCAGGCTGTTGCGCCTGAGCCCAAGGACCGGGGCGCGTGCAATATGGGCCGGCTCGCGCGAAGGTGAGCGTGGCGCGGCTGCAGGCCGGCTTGTGGGCCGACTCGCCCATGGGAAGGCGAGCGACCAAGGCTGCAGGCCGGCAGGCTGGCGCTCGCGGGCCGACGGTGCACACACGGCCCAATGCGGGCTGGTTGGCCGAGCGGCTGGTGACGCGCGCCTAAGGCCCGGTGCGGCCTGGCGCTAGTTACCTTGGCGGGCTGTCAAGGATGAGTGGCGGCGGTCTGGAATTGTTTTTTCGACAGCTATCAAGTTATCATTATATTTTGGAATTAATTTCAAGTTTTGCAGTACTTTATGATTTAGCACATGTGTTTTATGTTATTTCGTACTGCAAATTCATCAACGGTTTATGAGTCCATGTAGTTCTACATTGGGATTGCTGATGTTTATTATTGTACATATGTGTTTGTACTCAAGTTTGGTCATTTTCATGTCACTTAAATTATTATATTACCTTGAAATTTTTGGTTCAAGCCCATTGCAAATGCTTCATTCAATGCAATTCATTTCTTCTCTATATTGGAATAACTAGTTCCATTTGCTTCGATGTCGGTCATACACAAGGAGTATTTATATACTTCCGCGGAATCTACGCTATGTTTTCACATAGTGGTTATTCCTAAGTGAGATTCCAACATAGAATTTAGACAAAGGTCTACACCATTTCTGGTGATTACCAAGAGTTCAATTTTATCAGATTGGTCATGCACAAGGTGATATTCGTATATCACTGTGAGATTTTATTCTCAATGTGCGTATCCAATTTGAACTTTGAATTTGTATGGACCTACATCATGTTAGAGATTACCTTGATACATTTTCAAATTGGTCATACACAAGGTAGTATTTCTATACTACTGCGGGATCTACACTATGTTATATATAGTGACTATCCTCAACGTGTGTATCCAATCTTGAATTTTAAATTATAAGGTCTACTCTATTTTGATGACTGCCTTCATAATTATTCCAACTATGTTGAGAATTTGTTACTGGAATTCAAGTTCATTGAACTCACATTGAGAATTGCTAGAATTCAAGTTCATTGAATTCACATTGAGAATTATTGCTGGAATTCAAGTTTATTGAATTCGCATTTTGAAAATTAATGCTGGAATTCAAGTTTATTGAATTCACATTGAAAATTTATAGCTGGAATCCAAGTGTATTGGATTGGCATGCAAGAAGCATTGTCTACTGCCAAATTGTTCATATTTGGCATCCAATTGTGGGTAAAATTGTCACCAAAGAATTTGAGGTTCTCGCTCTTAATGGGCACAATTTTTTGGCAAAGGGCTATGGACATAAAAGTGAGTCTATCGACCCATAGATTTTTCTTGGGTTTTGGCAGCACCCGATGCGGGAGCTCGGCCTATACCAGATACAGCCAAGTTTGGGACCTTACAGGTGTTAAGGAACCATATCGACCCAGACTTCACGTCTGAGTAAGTGTTGAGGAAGATCCACAAAAGTTGTGGGATTTTCAGGGGTAATATTATGAACAACAAAGGACATCTATCCTTTCTGAGGCTTCCTACGAGTGGAACCAATTACACATTCAGGATTTCAAATCCGTGGGTGCGTGTAATCATGTTGTTCATAAAATTAGCCAGAATCTCAGGTTCTTTGAGTAGGAGCACTCTGATAATTGAGAAGTCATTGTTTACAATGCTTCAATCAGAGAGACTCATCACTCAACAGTACCGTGAGAAGGGTTTCACAGTCTATACTACATTGATTTGGACATTACGTCAAGCAGAGATCATGAGTTCATTGTGTGGAACTCTCAGTAGTGCCCATCTGGTACTGCTCCTGTTTGAAATGCATGTCATTCAAAAGACTGAGAGGGGTGGTTCTAGCATCCACCCTAGAAACTCATCTGGTTGTAAGCGGAAGAAAAACCGCAAGCCTCGGAGAGACTTCAACAAGGGAAAGATATTTCTAAGCCCAAACTTGATAACCACGGGACTTTTTTCAAGTGGTTACTATAATCATGTGGCTAAGAAATATAAACCCTAAATATTTGGTGAAACTGTATATGATATCTATGGGATATTGACAAAATGCTGAAGGAAGGAAGTATGGAGTATATATACTTCATCTCCAAAATGCATGAGGCTGGTACTTCGGACTCTGTTCCTGTTAGAGCGAGACCAAGTGACACCAAAACTCTGCAACAGGGGGAGAATCCTTCAAGCAAAGACAATATGGTCATGGATTGCGAGTCCAATGGCGTATTTGGAGACCTTAACTAGGCTCCTTATATTGTCATTTGCAAGGATATAATATAAGACATGATGTTGTACTTACTAAGTTTGTATCAATGGTACGTGTTCTATGTAGTTGCATGAATTTTATGTTAAATTCTGCAATATCATAGATTCGTACAGGATCCGATGGAGGAGGAGATATGCCTAGTGGATATTATACTTAGGGAAATAAAATATTTCCAGACTCTTCAAAGAGAGAAGAAAATATTTTAAAAGATCGCTGGATGCGATACTATGATAGTTGGGTTTGGATGAGCCACTATCATACTCCCTATGGGTACGTAGTAACCATCGAGGGAGTATTATTGCATACCGATAAGACTTGTACCCTCCTAAGTTACAAGGATATCCGTTGAAATGGCATTCATGTTGATACACATGAGTTAAATAGGAAATGATTTCCTATTTTAATAGAGGCAACGGATTTGGCAATGAAACACTTGAAAAGTTTTTTTCTCTCCCATTTGAATTGTACTACACATATATTCGATTCGTGATGTATGTTGCGTACAGAATAATTATCTCTTGATGGGATCAAGATTTGGCATGACGGCCTGGTCATCCTACCCAGGATGATGAGAATTATTAATAATTCCGTTGATCACATCATTAATTTTTAAAATCATCAGATTTGATGTGCATCATGTGCACAATAAGGAAATTACTTTAAGGGGCCTCTTACCTTAAATTTTGAATATGAGCATAGAAATTTCTTGATCGTATTCAAGAATTTTTATGTTGCTCTATCGACCATCATGTGGGTCAACTAGGTACTTGGAAGAGCATGTTAATGCATAATATAGTTCCATTCTGTATCCCTTGGGGTGATACAATTTTAGGCAAACTCATTGCTCAAATTATTCATTTGGAGCAAATGATCCTGGATGTGGGATCACATCCATGCACATGGAATTGTTTGGCCTTCAGGGAACTATATTATTAAGTACCTTACATCCATGATGGTTTATGATAAATTAGTTGAATCTCTAGTCAAGAGAGTGCAACTATTTTATGTGATCATGGTAGAATTGAGAATTGCCAACATTTGTTGGTGCATGTGGAATCTGGATATATAGAGCACATTCATTTCAAATTCATTAAACTGCAATCATACGGCTCCCTCCGTTTGCAGCGAGTACATGGATATTTGATGATCAAATATTTCCCATTTACAAGGTCAGATATGTCTTGCACATACTGATATCACCACCTCAGCATACACTTATGGGCATGGAAATCCTGGAGGTTGAAGTATCCGTCATTCGTTACATACCTCGGATTATCCAAAGGGGGATTTTATTCATAGCCTATATCCTGATTATTTATGAGGAGGATTCCAGGCATTAGGGGGAGATTTATACCACACAGAATGCCAGGAATTAGGAGTGAATGTCATATGTTGATATTCTTCCCTCATTTTTATCCATGTATAAGAAGAATCTGAACTACTGGTTCGGAATCTTATAAATTTGCAATATTTTGCAAATAATCTGCCGAATGCATTTACTCATGGTGTCATCTGTTTATCATTTCTTTTTGCCAGAAAGAGTGGAGGTACCATTTGAAAACCACTCAACTCCCAATAAGAGGGGGAGAAGTATGGTCACAAGAGAGATAGCTTTTTACAAACTTTCATGATAAACGGAGTGAATGCTAATCAATATCAAGTTGGTTGACACCTCATGGATATTTATTATCCAAGGCCTATGGATGTGTGTCATCCTAAGGATCAGCATATGTGTACACATATTCAGGTGCTGAGTCATTGGAACGCCCTAACTATGTCATTGTGGGAAGTGACATAGAGTTCAAGGGTTAAAGTTTTCACAAGGAATATTGGTTATCTTGAACCAATTATACAAAGTCTACAATATCGATATTTCTTGAGCTCAGATTGCCTTGTACCTACTGGATCAAGACCAAAAGTCCTAGGCATGAGTGTTTTTAACACTCACTTTGGGTCAAATAAAAGGTGGCAATTGAGGAGAATCGCTCTCGCTAAATGATGTTTGAGTAATATGTTACTCTTTCATAATGCTTTCTTTGGAGAAGCATGGTGGTGAGATAGCAAGAGCTTGTAGCATATGGGTCGCGGAGAGACCTAGCTGGCATACTCTTGGTATGTGTGAAAATTATGTTCCTATATTCGATCAATGGCAGATCTTTGGAATTTGATGGATTCAGATACACAAGTCAAGTCAATGCATGACTTGAAAATGTCAGTGTTTGTGGTACACTGATTGGGTGAGTTCTTTCCTCGGAAAGTTTACTCCCAACAACGATGGTTGCATAGGTGTGTTCGTATTGAAATCCTAAATGGAACTGGTATCATCCCCGACCGCACAATTGATCATGCAATTATTTTATGACGGATCATGAGATGAAGGTTCGGAGAACCATTACGCTTAAGTCTGTAACTTAAGCATGCACATCGGTCTACCAATATATGATGATATTCGAAGATCATATCCATCAGCTCTTATGGTCGTTTAATCCCTAAACATGGATTATTATTATTTTGACCCTGGGATTGGACCTAGTACCAATAAAGTGCTCGGGTATCTTGCAAGTTGCAACAGGCCTGATATTGTATTTGCAGATATGTGTTAGCTTAAATAGCGCTACTCCAGTAAGGCCTTTTTGGCGGGAGTTAGAAGATATCAATGGATATCTGTATGGTACTAAAGACTTTTAACTTATCATTGGATGAGTTGAACATGACCACAGAGGGATATAAAGATATTGCTCAACTAATCCCTGTTAATGAGTATCAGAGACTGATATCCTTGTGGTAGAATTCTCATAGAGAGTTGCATACACTCTAATGATTATTCTCACATACCGAAATCTAACATGTGCATGTAACATTTCGTTAAGTGATCATTATGATTTGATCACATCACTGACCTTATTTATATAAATAAGGTTACTTGTATTGTTTGGATACAAACAGGTTATGTGAAAGCAATATTGCACTATTGCTCATAAAATAATTTGTCCTCATGTATTCCAATAGATTCGAGGAACAAACTTCTTGCAAATTGAATATGCGATTACTTCACTAATTTAGTCATAGAGTTTCTACCATATTGCACACTTGCAAAGTGTTTATAGAATTGGTACGTGATGACTTTGATGTTTGCAAGATTCAGGGGGAGTCTCCTAAGGTTCAGGGGGCGTCTCCGCATTATATTGCACTCTTTTCTTTTTATGAGTTTTTCCGTTGAGGTTTCTCATATAAAAGTTTTTAATGAGGCAATATTGATACAAGAATATATGTCATATCTTTTATTTTTCCCCACGAGGGTTTTTAAAGGAAGATATACACAACATATCAAAGAGGTGCATTGCTCTTAAAATTCTAAAGGAATTTTGTTTGAGTGATGGTCGTATATGCCATATCATTTTCTCCTTATTTTTTCCACTGGGTTTTGAAAGAGTTTTAATGGCAGATCAATATATGTTCCTCATATTTATCCCACAGGGTTTTCTTGAGGAATATATGAAATATTTTTGATCTTAAAGAAGGATTCGATCAAGGGGAAGTGTTGAGAATAAACTGGTGTGATCTCATCCACCGGGTGTCTATTTACTGGTGTCCCTTCGTGGCATCCCTTCCCCATATATATATGTATAGATTATTGAGATCAATAACAAGGATTCCATTTCTCTCTTATTTTGTATCTCTCATTTATATTTGAGTACAACTACTCTAAATAGATAGCAAATAGATAGCATGCTACATGTAGACCGGTTCGGGTTACCTGCACGGTGCAGGCCATGAGCAACGAAAGCTCACTTCTAAATGAGAAGATAGAAGCATGAAATATTTTAATCAAGAGCCCTCATGCAGGCCACGTGCTTTACCAGCCACCGGAGAGAGAACGACAGCAGGGTAGATCATCGGCACGGTGTCGCCCTCTCAATATTTCATGCTTCTATCTTCTCAAGTGAGCTTTTTTTGAAATTGATTGCAACTGAAACAATAGACTAATTACAATTGGTTGGAATTGATTGCAACTAGACGCGAACCAGTTGCAACTGTAAACTAGATGCAATTGGGTGCGAACCAGTTGCAACTCAGACCGACCTAGTTGTAATTGGACACGAACCGGTTGCAACTGAGACCGATCCATTTGCAACTCAAACCAACCCGATTGCAACTAGACATAATCCAATTGCAACTAGAACTATTACAATTACAACTGAGAGGTGAATGTATTCTCTATACAAAATACGCCAGATGCATTATAACAAAATTATACATAGTAGCTCTATTCTGCACCCTGTATATGCATGTATAGATGGTCATTCCGACCGCCCGGCACGGCCTCGCACGACCCCGGATTGGTCCGGGCACGAACTGACCGGGTTAGACCCGGTACGACCATGGGTCGTGCCGTGCCGCCTGTCGTGCCGCATCCTCGGCCAAAGCACGAGCCCACAGGCCATTTTCGTGCCGGGCCGGCCACAGGAACTCCGTCGTGGTCGTGCCGTCCGCCGCCCGCGCGCTCAATGGAGGCCGCCGCTCGCCGGCTTCCGCGCCAACCGACGCCGCCGCGCCCAGCGGCCCCCGCTTGCACCTGCCGACGCCGCCGTGCCCGTCGGCCGCCGCGGCCGCCGCGTGCTCACTCGCCGTCGCCGCAATCTGCTCGTCGTCGCCTGCCCTGCACTCCACCGCCTGCGCGCGGCCGCGGCCTGCTCGCTGTATCCACCGTCTGCGCGCCGCAGCGGTCTGCGCGCCACCATCGCCATGCTCGCCACGGCCACCCCCTGTGCTCCGCCACTTGCCTGCTTCCTGTGGCCATCGCCTGCCAGCAAATGGGAGCCTGGGAAGACAAGCCACGGCAGCAGCCGCCGGGAGGGACGAGGGAAGGAGGAGGCGGAGGACATCGTGCGTCCGTGCGTGTCTCTGTGAAGGTGAGCGGTCTCTGATCCCTGAGTCTAGGAGCAATGGATAAGGTTTGTGGTCTCGTGGGGTCGTGGGAAGAAGAGGAGCCGAGCAGGCCGGGGTGACTTATGGGGCCGAAGGAGGTGACTTATGGAGCAATGGATAACGTTTAACCTTGCAATACCTTATAATTGATCGTGGTTGACAAGTGTGGATGAAAGAACACTCAGATTGAGCAAATATAATTTTTTTGGCTGGTTGAATGTCCTTTCCTGCTCTGAACAAAAATGCATATACCCCAGGGCATGTGTTTCTGAAACGAATTCATATACAGCAAATAGGATTTTTGCTTGGTTGGCTCTATGTTTCTGCCACTTACACAAGACACCATGTATGCTATTCATGATAAATTATAGTTTATGTGCATCATTGTTTGTCATCTATATATAGCTTACACTTATTCATTGATTTCTTCAAAGTGAATCTCCTGCTGGCAAATGTTGCAGTGAATGAACATTTAACTGAAAAGCTGCTAATATTTAACGTACTCCAAGTTTCAACATTCCTGAGTATATGATTGGAAGGATAAGATTAATTCTTATAGTCAGTTTCTGAATGTGGAGTTCCGGTTAGCAATTGGTTCGTAGCAAGATGGCAGAAATACAGGCTAACTACCATGTTGAATCTGTAGTTATCTCCCTTCTTGACCAACAATTTAATGACCAAATCACACCATCCTTCTCAGATTAATTAAAAGCTGCTAATATGCATGATTAGCTATATGTTTGGATGGATTAAACCGATGCATGATTGATCTAAAGGCTGCAGCTTTCAGTTATATAGAGATTTGAACATTTACCTTGCTGAGGTCATTATAGTTGAGTTCACAAATTTGTGTCAATTGATTTTAGATTCTAAACTAGTTTATTCAGTTCATAGGCTTCAAAAGAAGATTAAAACAGCTATTTTTTGGGGGTGTTCGGGTGTTTATACACGCATCTTATATGTGTTTAGGATTGCTAAACTTTTTCTGTGATTCCCAATTAGTAGCGCTGATCAGAAAATATGCTGCTGGAGGCAGACCAAACCTTTATTCAAACGATACATTCTTCTTCCGTCCAGTATATGATACATGCATGCTCCTTTTCTCCTGTAGCCATGCAATCAATTATTTTAGGATTATCTGATATGAATGTAAACGTACCCTTCATTTCCAGAACTAACTTTAGAAACATTGGAGATTATTCCTTTTTGACAAGGTTAAACACAGTTTTGAGCTCTTCCATAACATTGGACATTATACCTGAAACTTTGCACTGTCATTTTTTCTGGCAAAAACTGATGCAAAGGTGAGCTTAATTGCCTAATAAAGCCAGCTTGTGTTTATAACTCCATATCCATACGAGTGTACTGATTTCCCAGAGCTACACAGCATGGCAGTGTATTATCAGTTTGTCTTTAGCTATGCTCCATATCTGCCATCACTGTTGTTTCTTGAATGTCATTGGTGCAGCAGAGATAATTTTTTTCTTTTGAATTAGGAAGCCACTGCTTTCTCCTTGGTATGTGATGCCCTTAGTGTTTGCGAGACAATAATGTGGTTTTTATGGTCCACTAGTTATTTGTCATATACTCATGTATCAGAATTAGTGAGTAGATCAGTAGATTAGTGTGGTTGCAGATAACTAAGGTTTTATGGTTCATTCGCTTCATTTTGGAAGAGAGAGTGTTTTTTGCATGTGCATATGTCATTGTTTGTGACTAGCAACTTAACTCTGCTGCATCACACATAGCTGAAGCTTTCTAGTCACGCATCAGAATATTTGTGATCAGCTAGTTTGGCTTCAAATAATTGTGCTTTTTATAGTTCACTGGGTTGTTATTCAGCCAGGCATGATAGAATTTGCAATCAGGCTTTTCTGCGTGCAATTAACTGATCCGTTTATGGTTCGCTCACTTCATTTTGCGAGATAATGAGGTTTTTGCACGTACATATGTATTTGCAATGAGCAATGCAACTCTATGCTAGATTTCATATAATTGATCTGAATAGTTATACAAAATGAACAATAATCTGTGTTATTTTAATACATTTACCCAGGTTCTTGAACTTGGAATGAATTTCCTTTCCACTGAAGATATGAGTGTTGTACTTGCTATGCGGCTTTGAGTGTGGGACTCAGAATGACTGCAAACATGCCTTTAACTAGCATGCACGTCCAGGGAAACTTATGTTAGCTAGTAACTCAAGCCATTTTGTTGTTACTGGTTAGCTAATCGTGCATAGGATAAATAAACTAAACATGCCTTTGTTCTCTGCTGGCACTAGGGCTGATGATCTTTATAGTAATATTTTTCAGATTCCATGCCCCCTTTGAATTACTAGTGGCACTAATAAAAATACTTTGTCAATCAGGGTTCCTGTTTATGGATTATGTCATATGTCTGAAGCGCACTTTCAATTCAAGATGGTGGCAAAAAAATTCTGCAGAGCGATGGACAATTTCCATCACTGTTCGCTGTAGATGTCTAACGCTGCAAGGATGCATGCATATGAAGATTTCCTCCTCTTTTATTGAACTTAGAAATATAACTGGTACTTATGTCTGTACCATTTTGTTACCAATTCTGTCCTCATAACCTGGTCACTCACGTTAAAACGTTAGAATTCTGTTCCAGCTTCAAAGTGTACAGTTTGAGTTTTTTATTCTACTTTCTAAGCAGAACCTGATTAGTGGAGGTCCAGTTTATGTGTTGATGAATGATGCATGCACATCCGGTATATGTAAATACATGCCCTCATGATGTTGAGTACATGGTACTATTTATGCTTTCATGTACATCATTATATACGACTAGGAGATTTCTCTGATGCCTCGCATAAATGTTAAGTGTTTACGTTTATGGATGTCATTATTTGTGATCTAGCTTGTTACTCATAAATAGTCATGATTTTTATGGTTTGGCTGCATCGTCTGGAAGATCCAACTTCAGATTTTTTATGGTTTTTACGCACAGACAGCATTATTTGCGATCAGGTTACTTTGGTTATGAATAAACCAAGGCTTTTATGAAATAGTGTGCGAACCAAAAATTAATTGAGTTTTTATGATCCAAATTCAGATTTTTTATGAAATGTCTCATGTTACATGTTGCAAGTTTTTGTGTTTGAACATGGCATTTTCTCCGTCCAGGACAACTATGGATGCAAATATTCTCTCGTCGTCGTATCAAGGCACATGAATCAATTTTGTAGTCCAATTGCCGCGCTAGCTTACTAGCATAAACATCTTTTTTCAGCGCTGAATTCACGGAGCGCCTCCATCACACGCAGCACACGTCCCCGTGAAAATCGCATCTTCCGAGGTGGCTACCGCATGGTGGGAGGAAAACCGGGAATGACGCTCGGCCGCTCGGGCCATTGGGCGGAGAAAACCGCACGCGGGCCGCGCGAGGGGGCCGCTCGGGTGCGCGGTCGAGGTTGGCTCGGGTATGGATGGTGTATAATGTTACTTTACGCGTAACTTCCGTACATATGTTCTATAACTAGTAAAAATAATTGCTAAATTATTGAATTAAATTTACTAAATTACTGAATAATAAACAGTAGCTCGTCGGTTACTGAACTGTTAAAAACATATTTAGTAATTCTACTCAGTTTAGCTGTTGATGTAGACACCTTACCTTAGCTGTATATATTCTCTATTTAACAATCTGCGTGTTGAATAACTATTTAACGCGCGGGCCACCGTCAGACAAAACCGGTTCGAGGCGCACCTGCTGACACAGCTAGCCACTAATCCAATCTCCGTGACCGGAAAGAGTCCCGCAGCCGTAATTTCTTCCGCATTGAAAAATGGAGCTGATAAGCATTTTTCTCGGATCGTGGGTGGTGCTACGCCCACGAATTGCACAGTTTCCTCTTTTCTCTCTCTCATTCCCGTAAACCGCTGTAGATTTGGATCTCTTCCTCCGTCTTGCCGGCCAGCTTGCCGAGCTCGCTCCCGTCGTGCGCCGGTGCTGCCCTCCTCCGGCGCGGCGGTGTGGGACCTAGATCCAGCACTGCTCCTTCCTCGCGCAGATCCCGGCCGCGGGGACAACGACGCCCCTTGGATGGCGCGGCCACGGGTCCGGGGACGGGGGCGCGCAACCCCTTTCCCTCGACTATGGCTCGTCGCCGTCCGTCGCCGCATGTTGTTGGGCCTCCATCCCCATGCAACGCTTGCTCCGGGTCAGGTATGGCGAAGAGGCTGACCACAAGGCACCTCGACAGGAGACGACCCGGCCACTTGCCGCCTGCCCCCAACGCGCGGAGCCTGCTAGCCGCACGCCGGCGTCCTACCCTCCACCTGCCGGAAGGCTGCGGGGCAAGGGCTTCCCTATCTGGCGGTCGAGTATCAGATAACGGTGTGGGCTCCGTCCCGCAGACTGCGGCTGCTCCTGCGAACGGCGGTGCGGCCGTGTGCTCTCCGTGCGGCAGGTATGCATTGCTGTGATGCGGGTGGCAAGCGTGCTCCCAAAAATTTCGATTTTTCTATGTAAAAAATCTCATCCGTATCATCTTGTTGCTTGCAGTGAATGGATCTACCCGTTCTCCACCAAAATCCGGTGAAGTTCAGATCTTTTGTCCGCCCACTCAACTCCCTTGTTGCTGTGCCCCCTGACGAAGGAGAAAGGCAGCTAGGCTGCTAGCGTCAATCTTCTGCACGCATCTTGGATGCAGTTCTTTGGGTGGCAGTGGAGCTGCAGCAGCAATGGGCCAGTTAGTAATCAGAGGCCAAACTAACAGGCAGGTGAACTATCTAATTACTCTTTTGGGCATGATGCTGGGTAGATTAATCAAGCATGTGTAAATTGATCAGTTCCTGCTTCCATTCGTGCTGTCCTCTCGATGGCACCTCCGTTGATCTACTTCTTGTGCATAAATATCGCACCTTTTTTCATTGTTGTGGCGCTATTGTACAGAGATGGTTTCAGATTTTTGTCCTGCAGTGCTGAAATTTAAAGTGGTTTCCTCTGCTTATTCATCCAATCTGACAATGAGTTGTTTTTCTTATTTGTTTCTGCCACTTTCTCATTTGTTCCCTTCAACAATACGGGAGCCAACAAATAAGCTTTATTTCATATAACAGTTGGACCTTTCTCATGGCTACAGTGTCTTCATGTTCCTTTTCGTTAACTGAAACTCTGTTTTATAATTTTTATCCGATTATCAAGTGAATAGAAACTTCAGGGTATTAGATGCGAAGCTGCTGCATTATGTATACTTTGGAATTTGCATGTTTTGTATGTAACAGTAGGTCAATGTTTGTAGTGCAGATACTCTGAAAGCTTGACTATAGGTCACTTGAAATGAGGCAAATACATGATTGCTGCTGTTAGTTATCTAGGATAGGTGGTGTAATCATATTATTGGAATTTTCCTTTGTTCATGTCACGCCCAGTTCAAAACTGAATCCATAACTATGTCAGGATCAAGTTTCATACATATAATGACTTCATCAGTGAATAATCAGTAACAATATCATGAAAAGAGAACTAAAAGACTATAAAGATTATCAGAGTTATACAGCTTATCCTGGAAACGAAGACTTTAAACTTCACAGGCATCGACCGGGGGTTTCGTAGGCCTAGAACTCAGTATCATCTTCAAGAGACTTCACATCAACTTTCTCTTCTAAGCAGCAAGTACAACAAGCGTGAGTACACTTATGGTTGGTACTCAGCAAGTGTTGGTAATCATATGATATGAAGGCCAAAAGCAAGGACTGCGATAAACAATTTTAGTTGGTCAAGTTTTATTAGATTACTATTGTATAAGTTTATACTAAAACCCACATTAAAAAGGAATAGAACGGATATTGCAAAAGCATATCCAAAATTATAAATATGGTTCACGATTTATTTCATCTTCAAGTTCATTAATCATGTGAGGGTTCAAGCCGCTCTTAACCGTGAGCATGGTTGATATATCAATTTTCAGTCTGCAGAGGTTGTACACTTTATCCACAATTTGTGTCTCTCGATTTGCCCGAGGTAGCTAGCGTCTTAAACACTTTCGAGGTGAGTGGCAAGGGATTCACTACGAGGTCTTTATAAAGATTCCCTAACTTATGATAATCTGCTAAGGTTTCAAATCAAAGCGGTCATAACTCTCCCTAATGAGGAAGTGCCTTAGCCAAGGACCACGTATCAAAGCCTCAAGAGGACCGAGCTATACCCTGTCGATGCAACCCCTCTTGCCCTTTCGGTAAGATTATCATAAGCTAAAGTCTCTAATTAATTAGCCAAGACCAGAGCCATATAGTATCGTGGTTGCACTATTTTCCTGCGTGGTTCTCCATGTTCCGATTAAACAAATATGTTCTTGTGATTAACAACACAAAGAGCATAAACATGGATAAAACAGGTGTAGCATCATCATTGTTGTCATCATGATTATGAATTATTCCCAAACCAGAACCAGTTATAGCAACTAAGAAGAAGCTACCCAACAAGAAGATAAAACCTAGGTTGACAAGGAATGATTATAAAGACTAGGCATATACTTAATTAGGATCCATCAAAATTAAGACACATGCATGCATAAAGAAAAGTTGTATTTATTGTGATTATTAGGACAAAAGAATGATCAAGGAAACACTTGCCTTTCTTTTAAAGAATAAACACTTGCCAGGCCGGACGGCCCCAACAAGGCCGGCCGACCCTTCACCTTCCCAAAACACTTCCCGTCCATCAACACACCCTTGGGGACTCACCAATGGACCTCCAAACACTTGGGAGGTAGTCCTAAAGTAAAGCTAAGGCCAGAAGGCCTTATATGCTCCCTCAAATGGGCTCCCGAAGTGGCCACTCGAAGTTGGTCTGATCATGCAAGGTTGGACCTGCACCTACATGCAAAGAAACACAAATAGGATCAATGCCAACTATTGGATGGACGTTAAGACAAATGGAGGGATGGATGAGCTTGTCACGTGGATCAAAGGGCACACCTTCCGCAAGGAAACGCGCACCCATGCAATCATAACTGCCATCAGGGAGTGATCAGAGATGTCCACGCGAAAGGCGCTGACAAATGGCAACAATCCTAGGTTGGCCAGCCTGGGGGAGGCCGGCCGGCCTCCCACTTGTGCGCCACGCGTCCCCCTTCGGATGACGGTTACCTCAACCAACATACTTGCGTCCAAGCCAAGCAACCGTCCAAGAACCATCCATAAAGCCTATAAATACATGCCTCCTCCTTCATTTCAAGACACGAAGAATTGAAGCAAGTCCGAGGTGAAGCGTAGTGCTGCCCACATATCCTTAGAAAATAGGAAGAGAGGCAAGGTGAGAGTCCGGAGAGGAGCTGGAGTGTCGGCCCCTCTCCAACTTTGTATCTCTGAGGAATGAAGCTTCGGTTCGAGTAATTTCCTCCTCTTTCGTTGGTAATATTGCTTTCTCTCCTTTACTTTATTAGTACTTGAATACTTGATCTCTCTAGTTGTAGGATCCCTTGACGGTGTAAGTAGCAAGTTCTACTTATTTGTGTGTGCTCTTTACCTTAGCAAGGTAGGAGTAAGTGGCTCGATAGTTTAAGCGTGGTGCTTAGACTTGGTTAGTTACCTTGGGTTGTGTTCCACCCCACGGAACAGTGTGGTAGGCGGCAGGTGGTGATAGCCCTATCAGTCTCTCGTAGTCCACCACGTTCGAGTGTTTTCATAGTAGTAGTAGCAGGTTGCCGTTGGACTCCCCTCTCACCCCTTTCTGAAGTCCTTCCTCTACCAGCCGTCAAAGCAGCTATAGTAGTCAAGTATTCTTGATAGGAGTTAGCAAGATGATGTTAGACCACCTCTACCTATCTTGTCTGGACCTCTTCACTCCCTTCATATCCCCTGGATAAACCAGAGTTACTACTAGTACACTTATCGTTCGTCGTGGATTCGATACCCTGGAATACTCCAAGGTGAAAGCTACATCGGCATCCGTACGCTTGCAGATTTATTCTGTTAGGCTAAGGAATGCCAACACGCGTGAAGCGGCTGCGGGGAGGAAAGCTGCTGTGGGGAGAACCGGAGGCAAGAGGAAATCCCGGGATGACCAAGGGGGGCAATCCCCTCCGTCCAAAGTCGGGAAAATGGAAGCCGACTGCGGTGATGTCTGGAGGCGGTCCAAGTGTATCGAGAAGGACCTTCTTTGGCTTGACACAGAGGGGCTCCTCTAGGAGAAAAGCACAGTGGAGTGGCGTCCCGCAGGTAAAGATTAGTCTCCTTACGAGCTCACTAACAAATCTATTATTTTTACTCATTTCGTTGAGCAGGAATTGGCCCTCCCCCTTTCTGATTTCTTCTGTGGCCTCCTCCACTTCTACAAATATACACTCTTTCATTTGAGTCCCAATTCCATTGTCCATATTTACGTCTTTGTTTATCTTTGTGAAGCCTTTCTGGGCATCCATCCCTATTTCAATCTTTATCGTTATCTTTTCTGGCTGAAGCTGCAGCGGGGCTAATACCCAAACTAGTCGGTGGAGCTGGGTTCCAGCTCCGCCAGAATCTTGAAGAGAAGTACTTGGAGTACTCGACTCCAAGTAGTTTGTCGGGGTGGCACTCGATGTGGTTCTACATAGGGAACCACAAGCCAGGGCTACTCGAGTGGGAAGATGTCCCCCCCCCCCCCCCCCCCCCCCAAGTATGAAAGATTTTGGAACGATGAGCCTCCGGTGGCCGACCTCATTGACATCTTCGAGTTGGTGAAGAAGATCTAAGCTCTAATGGCCAAAAGAGCCACGGGGGCATCGGTCGCCTACTCCTTCTTTGAGTGTTGCATCCAGCCGCTCTAGAAGAGGGTCACGTATAGGTACGAGTACCGTGGTACATTTTACCAATCTCGGATGGCTAAGGGTGTGCGCTCGACTGAGGAGATTATAAGGTGAGTACAACACATCCTCACAAAGGTGAACTCGGAGCTGTATATTGCGGAGCTGTACGGTGCTTCCGACCCGCTAAAAGTGGTATGTCTTCTTGACTTGTCTTCGTGTTGAGTACTTTGCTATTCAATAACCTAACTTGTTCATGCTGTGTCTTTGGTGATGTAGGATGATCTGGCGCGATTCGTCTCACACCCGCCCCTCCCAGAAGATGATGAGCCAGCTACCCAAGAGGTGCTGATTCCTCCTAGTGATGTGGCAATTTCAAGCCCCCTGCGCAAGGCATGGACCGCTACGAGGAAGCTGAAGGCAGTAATCCCCGCCGCTGAAGACGACGACAATGATGAGCAGCAACAGAGTAAGAGTACTTGCCAGTCTCTTTGTCCCGCGAGTACTAATTGTGTAGAGTTCGTAGTGCTGCTGTCGATGACCCCGAGCCCCCGAGGCAAGGGGTTGATGAACAAACAGATGAGGGGAACTGTGACACCATGGGTGTCTAGAAGGCTAAACAAAGATCCATAACATGAAATCAGGCATAAAAGAGCAATAAAAGTATAAAACAACTTATCAAAATCTACCTTTCAAGCAAATGAATACGTGTATATGTATATATGCGTATACATGTGAACTCTTGCAAACAAACCATTGTAACTTTCAAAGCTGATCACAACTGACCCTAAAAATTTAATGGCACATCTGTCATAACAAGAGCAATAAAAGTCTAGTTGAACTCAAGGGCTAAAAGTGCAAAAATTCACATGAAATGACATGTCATTTAAATCCTAGTTTTCATAAATTCAAAATAACTTTTTATACATTGCTCAAATGAACATAGTCATAAAAGAGAAAATGTATGTCTTGAAAAGTTGAGCAAAAATGGTATTCAATTGTTTCTGATTTGCCTTGGAAGAATGAGTTTTAGCTCCCTTTTCACCCAGGCCTCGGCTGTATTTGCTTCTCGCGCATAAGTCCCATTACCTTCTCCCTCCTCTCTCCTCCCTCTGCCTTGTCCCATCGCCGGCAGGCCATCTAGCCGGCGCACCTCGGCGCAGCTGAGGCCGCCCGGCCAAGTGGGTCTGCCAGCACCTAGAGATCTCCCGCTGGCCCATAAAATCCCGCTCTTCCCTTAGGAAGCCTCCACGCGGCGGCATTTTCCTGCCGCGGGTGCAGCTGGCGCCACGGCGAGCCTCGCCGGCGACAGCGAGGCAACCGTGCCCCCGATTTTGCCCTAGTGGCGCCCTCCCCAGCAGCTCGAGGCCAGGACGCCATCCTCCCTCTCGCGCCTATAAAAGCCCCACCCGAGGCCCCCGAGCTCGCCCCCCCCCCCCAACCCCAACTCCGGCAAGCAGTCACCCGCGCGTGGTCGCGCCGCTCCGCCCCCACATTATCCAAACCAACCCTCCCACCACCTTCTCTGCCTCACCCCGAAGCTGCACGGCCGGTCCCCGTGCCCTCTTCCTCACCGGAGCGCTGCCACCACCACCTGCATCCGCCGCCGGCTCTATGCCACCGCCGGCAAGCCGCCTCGGTCTACCACTTCCCCACCTAAGGCCTCAAACAGGTGCGGTTTGTTCCCCTCTTGCCTCTCCCACCTTCGCCCCTCACCACCGGTGACCCTAGTCGCCGGAATTTGGCCGGCCGCCGCCGTTCCCCTGCACCAAGGACCCATTCGCTTCGATTTCAATATTTTCGAGAAGATTTCTATAAAATCTCAGGGACTCATTTGTAAACCAGAAACTAGAACTTTGAAAACCAATCTATGAACTTTGTTAATGCAAAACAACTCACAGAAAAATCCTAAAAATACAAACTAAGATGTTCTGGACTCCTTAAGTTAAGATCTACAACTTTGTAAAAGCATCTTGGACTGTTTCCACATAATTTTATCTGTAGGTTTAAATCAAGTTTAAATGTTTTTTAATTGTTCCAAGAGTTTCGGGAAAGAACTTCTCATGAGTTTTGGATGGTAGCTTCTGTACTAAGAGTATAGTCTTTCATAAAATTTTCATGCTCTGAATCCAATCACAACTAGATGTTTCGAGTACCTTTTGTTATGCTAGATCAAATTAAACTAAAATTTTAGCCTCTGATTCATGCATAGAAAAATCTACAAAATTTACAGTAGCCTACTCATGGAAGTAAGTTTGTTCAGTAAAAGGTTGAGCTCCAGTTCTTGCATGGGTTGTTCTGTACAAATAGATCTTGATCCTAGCAGTAGCTGTTTAATATATTTTTCATAATTAACCTGCTGAATGAAAATGGCTAAAAATTTTTCAGTGAGTTTGTACTTAAGTAACGTACTCTGCATACAAATCTCAATCTCAGAAACTACCTCTACGAGTAGTTTTGTTTAACCCATAATTACTGTTGAAAATGGCTGTTTACAACATGACAAAATCACTCGCTTACTTAATGATGTCAGTTAATCCGGATAAGTACTCGATAAATGACTGCCCAAGGAAAAGAAAATAAAGTGCTCAACTACTTAACTTCAGTTTTGTTGAATGACTACTTTATAGTGAAATAGTTATTTATCTTGTAACTTTAGAACCACTCATACTTGTACATTCATATATAATCGACTACTCTCACAGACGGAACCTACGATCTGGTGCCCGAGTCTGAGAGTGAGCAGCGTGAAGCTCAAGTTAATCTAACTGAAGTCGCTAAAGACCCGAACCAAAGTTCGGAAGAACCCCCGACTAGTTTTGCTCAAGAAGGCAAGCCCTGGTGCATGATCATAGTATTTCAATTTATGCAACTACTGTTCCTTTTTACCTGTGCATTGAAGTTCATAGGAGTTGATTGGAACCCTAGCTGCATGATCCTAGGCACCTATGTATTGAATACTAGAACTGGAAGTTCGAGTAGATGCTCTGCTAATAGTTTCGGTAAAAGTCGAGTGGTTTCCTGCCACTCGCGAGAATTATAGGAGTTGAATAGTTTACCACATACTGCAACTATGAGGTCGACAGGCGGGGCTTTGGTATGATACTCATGGTTGAGGCCCCGTCTGAGTAGAGAAAAATGCTAAGGCCGCAGTGTGTGGTAGTGGTGATTACGCGTTTGAACGTACTAACCACATGTCGAAAATATGGTACTCGATAAGCTAAGTACCTGATTGTCCCGGCAAGTGGACTTTACTCTCACCCTACTTGAACGAAGTTAAGATGCGTATACACATGCGAGTGCAGAGCGGGGTTCTGTAGTCGGGTAAGGTGACCCTGCTCCACAACCTGGAAAGAAAGGGGAAAAGTTGCTTGGGGTGACCTTTCGGTACTTCAGGTGTGTGTGTTAGGTTTGCCTTGCAAGATTAATAAATTCGATTCGAATCGTCCGTTTCTCGCAGTAATTGAGACTGCTTAATACTTCTGCCACATAGAGTAACAAGAGGAACTATGGCTGTGATGAAACTTGTTGGATGATTAATTGTTTTCTATCATGTTTGGTTAGAGATAGATGTTCACTTAGAATGGTTAAATGAACTAGAATATTGAAAGCTAAAATATGAAATTAAGGACTTACTCTTTGTTGCTTTTCAGTAAAAAGAAACCCTAGAACCTTAGATACATGCATGCTTAGGAGTCAGTATTTACATACCACTAGTCGGGTAAGCCTTGATGAGTATTAGTATACTCAGCCTTGCTTGTGGTAATGTTTTCAGGTGTGCCTTTTGAAGATATGATAGCTGGTTTGACTTGGCCATGTGCCTTGCCGCCTGGTTGGTCCGTGGAGTGGGATCCATCCTCGGCCAACAATGACTCTACCGAGTGATGCCACGTATGGGCTTCACCGTGGTATCCAAATCGACGATAGATGATCGTGTTTTCTTTCTGCTGCTTGTAAACTCTGAATAAAGTTTCTATGTTTGAACTCTAAAGTACTCATTTTATGAACTCGGCTAGTAATAAATGATGTCAGACTTGTGAGGTAAAAGCTGTTAAATGTTGTAATCTCTGGACTTGCCTTCGTGCAAGTTAAGTGTACGCCTTGTTTCGATTGAAATATTCAGTGGTCATATCGGGAATTACCCGACAGACTGTCGTATTACTCCGTTTGAAGTGCATGGTAGCCTTTTCATCTTTATGGATGATGGTTAGTGCACTTGAGCCGGATTAATTCGGGCGGTTCTGCCACAGGAACCTGGTGCTGGTGCAAACTCCGCCCTCGGCATCCAAGGATGTCACTCCCACCGTCTAGAAGATCAAAGCAGGGCATAAGGGACTCACTATCCCAAAGGGCCTTGATGAAGTCCTCTCGTTAAGTATCTGGGAAACTTGCGAGTAGTAATTTACGTAGGTTCGCAAATGTAAATTTAGCTGATCTTGGCGCTGTTTTACAGAAAATCCTCCGCTAGTCAGGGGTTGGAGTCATCTGGCACCGCATCCGTGAGCAGGGGTCAAGACCCTTCGTCGCAGATTCAAGTTACCTCGACTACTACAGCTCCCGTGCTTAAGAAGCCAGTGGATGCTGCAGTGTTGGAAGAGCCTGCCCGCGAGATTGCGTAGCCCGCACCCGTCAAAACAGATGACACACCAATCAACAAGGGTGCGGGGCAAAGCGAAGAGGAAGAAACCACAGTGGCTAGTCAGGCAACCAAGCTATTAGCCCCTCGGGAGAAGAGCCCGGGTCGAGTAGAAGAGCCCCCGCTCGCGCCTACAGATCTTCCTGAGATGGAAATTGCTGTTGTGGGCGAGGCGGTGAACCCAGAAAGAGTGGAGTTGGTGGAGCAACTGCACCTGAACATGCAAGAAGTCCCTGCTACCAAAAGTGCTATTCCAGGTTGCTGGTAGATCAGTACTGGGTAGTCTCCCCGTAATATAGAATGTTTAATCCTAATCCTAATCATGTGTTGTATAACCCTTGCTAACTTGAGTAGATATCACTAGGACAACCTTTTATGCCTATGCTCCCACTAACCTTTGGTGTATTTGTTATTCTTTATTCATAAGATTGGCTTGTGTGTGTGTCACATTACCCCTATACATCATTTATCATAACTTACCCCTGTATGAAATATATTCTATAGCTTAAGCATCTTGTCCTCATTATGTACCTAAGTAAACTCTTTTCCACCAAACCATCCTTTGAAAAAATATAAATAACAATACCCGAATACTCTCTGGGTGAAATGCTACAACGATATATACGCTTGCGGATTTGTTCTACAAACGTTAAGACATACCAGCATGTCGTTTCTTGGTGCAGTTGCCATGGACTAACAATCCTGATGATGATGCTAAGAAACGCCAATAATATACTTAGTATAGGGTGCCTATGTAATTTTTCATATCCGACTTGGCATGTCTAGTAAAATGACAAACACATCCCTCTTTTAGTGCTCTACAAAGTTGCTATAGAAGACAAGTCCCAAAATTCAAAATTTCACACATGAAATGATCGTGTCTTAGTTCAGACTTTAAAATTTAGTTTCTTTTTAAACTGAACTTTTGGCCAATATAAAGTTTATAGCCCAATATTACTCCTTTGTGATGTGTTTTGTTTTTAGTAAAAACTTTGTATAGTGGCTCGAAACTAGAGATAAAAATCTAGTCAAACCCCGTTTGATTTTCTTTTGAGCTGAATTAAATTCCGCTTTGACCCCTCTTTAAACAGTTTTATCTCTCGAACCGTTTCTCATATAAACTTGTTCCCAAAACCAAATTTGTAGATCTTTTCTTTCTCTACAACTTTTATTTTGACCGTTTGTTAAGTTTAAATGTGAAATTTAAAGTTTATCGCAGTCAAACCTGTTGACCCCAGTTTTCTCCCTCTTCTCTCTTTCTTCCCCGACCAAAAACAAAGCAGAGACGCCACGTCGAAGGCGATTCCCGACATCCGTGCTGCGCCAAGGCCGCGGCCCCGACCGGCTGCTACTACAGGTGTGACCAGCCCCCGACAACACCATCTTCCTTCCCCAACGGCAAATCCCCTCGCTCAGCCGCCGGCCACCACGCGGTGATCAATTCCTGCCATCCATTCGAGGACGCCCAGCTCCTGCCGCGCGCCCGCTCATTGCCTTGGCCACCTCCCGGCTGCTCCAAGCCCCTCCCCTCCCCTCTCCCCTGCTCACCTATAAAGGCAGCGACCCTCCCCTGTCTCGTGCCCGAGAGCTGTCCGCCATTGCTGCCCGACCTACCTCGCCGCCGGGCTCCCACCTCTGGCCTTCCTCCACCCAAACTAGCACCCCTAACGAGTTCCACACCTCCCACTGCACCTTCTTGAGCCACCAGCCCACAATCCCGGCCACCTCTATTGTTGAAGCTGCCCCGAGGCCCTGCACGCCGACGATCCCCCTCCTGGCCTCCTCCGGTCCCAATCCCCTACATCAAATAGGTTGCAGGTGTGGCCCTGATGCTTGCCGGCCACCTCTCATCGCCAGAAAACCCCTCCCCTCGCCGGATTTTGGCCTCCACCATCGCAAGTCCGGCCAAGGACCACATTGCAAGCATCCTTTAGTTTTAGGGTCTTTTGTGCCTAAACCTGAGGACCTATGTGCGAAACTTTGTTTCAACTCTTGTTTTTCAAAACCACAAATTTGTAAAATTAATATAAAATCATAGAAAAATCATAAAACTACAAACTAAGTCTTGAGGTGTTCCTCTTGATGAACTCTACAACTTTTGTATAGGATCATGACCAGATTAAAACTAAAACTTGATCTAAAATATAATCTTGGTTTAGTTAACTCATAAATGTATCTTTTGTTCTAGGACAGTACTATGAATGATTTTTGGACTATAGGTTAGTCTCTAGGTATTGAGGCTTGTGTAAAAGAATCAAAGCCAGAACTAGTCTCTAGATGTAGTTCTTGCTAGATCTTATTTTAGGAACTTTTTGATGGATTTATTTGTTCATGATGTTCTATACTTGTGCTCGGGTTGAAAAATTTTTAGTAGTGTTACCTTGATGGGTAGATGCTATGGTAAAATTTAGATATACTTTACTTCTATCTAACATGTTTATATGACTTTAGCTAGGGTTAAATGCATTAAATAAGTGTAAATAGTTTCTGTGTTTAGAAAAATATGAAAATTTCACCAGAGACTTGAGTTGCTATGTTAGTCACACTAGAAATATATGGAGATTAGGTTAATAGTAGAATTTAAGCTAAAATTTAATCTTGGCAGATGTAGATTTATTTTGTTTCATTTGTTATTCTCTGATAATTGCACAATAAAATTTGAAATATTCACAGTAGAATCACTGTATGTTTACGCAACTCGTCCACTTCAAGACGAGAAGCGGCCACCTCTTCCAAACCTGAGACGCGGAGGACTGAGCGCGCTGCAACCACGTCGAAACTGAAATAAATGGAAATCCTCGACACAAGGGACGCACCTGCTGCCCGGGTGTGGACATCCACGGCCTCGGCCCAGGCCGACGTTGTCTCCTCTTCCAAGGCATGAAGGCGGCCTGGATGGCGGTGATGTTAGGCTCCAGCCTGCCCACCTCTCGCGTCGCATCCGAGTACCGGCCCCTGGCCTTGGATGCCTTGCAGACAAGGTCCTGTATCTCCTTGCGCCGCCCCGAATTGGAGGAAGAGGACGACCCCGACGACGCCGACGCCGCAGCCGCAGAGGATCCACTGACTGCCCCGTGCGCAGCGATGAAGTCCTGAGGACCCGTGGAGGCAGCTCTGCATGAACGCGGGGCAAAACATCACCAATCACAGCCAGGAGCATGGTGACAAAATGGACAACGCTTCCCCCTGCTGGCGTAGAATCTCCCGGAGGAGCGGCTGCCCCCGAGGCGGAGCGCTAGAGCCCTCGTCCGTCGGGCGCTTCTCTCCTGCCATCTCGCAAAAGGAGAAAGGAAGCAGGAGAATCTTTTCTTCTCCTCTGGGCGAAGAAGCTAACTTACGCTGGTGGGAGCATTTGGGCGGGACGGTGGAGCCTTATAATGGAACCTCAGGCGCCACGTAGAGCATGACCTCTCGATCTTCGTGAGGAGAGGAAAAGGTACGAATCGTCCCCCCTCCTATTCGAATTTAATCACAACAGGGGAATATGGCAGGCGCGGTTACTCTCCGCCGACCTCAGAAATCATGACGGATCGGGCGCCTCATCATCATCTGAGACGTGGCGGGGCCATCTCCGGCGCGCATCCCCGAAAAAGCTGCATCGGCGTTCCGACTTCCCCGGTAAGCTTCTGTAGGCCACGTCCTCGTTCAATAATTGCATTTCAATTATGCAATTTTTGAAATATCTTAAGACCCGAAAGGGCACACGCCGATAGGTCCCGACTCGGGAACCCAACCGACTGAGGTTCGAAGGCTGGTCCACGGAGGACTCGAGGCCGCCTCATGTCAAATGGAGCCAGGGGAGAAAACATAGATGAGCCCCAGCGGCCCTCACCCGACTTGCTCTAGCAACAACTCGGGTCATCTCGACCTTCTCATCCGATCCAGACCTCGAGCTATGCCCACAGAATCTCCATCGAGGAGAGGCGATCGGGCCACCTGAGTCGATTGGACGACTTAGGCATCTGCCAGGAGGCGGGTCACGGAGCAATGGAATGCCACTTGCGGGCTATGCCGACCCCGTCAGGAATGACGGACCCGGATTCCAGTCAGACGCCCAGAATTATGCTTGGGCACACCCGCTAGGAGCTCACCGAGCCCGTCACACGAGCCATCGAGGCAAGTGACCACTGCTCAGCCCCTCCGGTCGCAGAGACCGCGGACGGGGTCACCCTTACGCGTGCACACATTTAAATGCCCCTGATACGACCGCCTTCCTTTGTAACAAGGATACAGTGAGTCGGGGACCATTTCCTCCACTCGGAGAAGATAACAAGTTTCCGCCCCCCAACCAGGCTCACGGTCGGGCACTGCAAAACACAACGATCACACTCCGTGATAAACACGCTTTATTCCTGGTGATTAAATATTGCAAAGTATAGTTAGCCCACGGCCGTTACAAAGTACAAAAACCCGTTACCACCACAAGGGTGGTAACATTGTAACCCTGGGGAGGGCTGCTTCAAGTGCGGGAAGACTGGGAGGGGCATCTTCCTCGCAAGCCTTCTTCTTGGACCTCCTTCCCCAAGGTTGATGTGGCAGGGGAAGACGACGAGCAATACATTTGCCGTCGCCGCCGACCGAACTCTCTCGCCGGCCCAGGCGACAGCGAGGAGCTCTTTCGCAGCTTCAGTTGCCTAGGAAGGAGCTGGGGAACGCGGGGAAGCCGAGGCCGCTCGAGGCTTAGACATCCTCCCCGGACGTGCACGGCTACGGGCAGCGACGAGGAGTTCCTCCCCGTACCTGGACTTGGCCGGTGGAAGCACTGACACATCCACCGCTAGCGGACGACAATGCGCCCCCAGTCATCCTGGACGACCAGGGTAGCAACATCAACCGACACTATTCCACTTGCCCGTCCTGGTGAGGGGACGGGGCATGACACCATCATGATCCAGGGATGGAGCGGGACTGTCGTACTGTACTCATCAACACGCGCCCTCCCCCCGACTGTGGGAGGGCTCGGCACACAGAAACAGGACAAGACGGCCACTCCACGACGGCGAACTTGGACGGTGGTCACCGGAAAGCTCCGACTGATAGGATTGGCAGCCCCAACTGATGGAGTTGACGACCCCGATCGGCGGAGCAAGGAACTCTCTCTCTCTTTCTCTCTCTCTCTCTCTTTCTCTCTCACCTTTCTTCTACCTTTAGATACCCTTTATGGAGACCCCCCCTTGGACTATAAAAGGGAGGGTCCCCCGTAGGATGAAAGGAGGAGATCTGATCCGATCCAACTTGAGCAATCTCCCACTCAAAAGCTTGTAACTCCCCAAACTCTCTCGAGCACCTAGGCTCAAGCAATACAATCGACCCACCCCTGTCTAGACGTAGGGCACTTTGCCTGAACCAATATAAATCTTGAGTCATTGTGTGCTAGGCCAGATCCGATCACAACGCACGGCATACATGTTCAAGTAGGTTTAGCTGTCGGCCATTTCCGGAACCGACACCTAGCATTTTTAAACACCTAGGGTGTTACAAACCCAAACTCAATAGCTCATATAGCTATTTTTGGTCATCTGTGTGAAGCTTTTCTGGGAGCCGAACCCCATTTTGCTCTGTTTCGATTCCTTTTTCGCTTGAAACCCCAACCTAGTCTAGAGCACCAGAATGTAGTTAGAGGGGCCGGGTTCCAGCTGAAGCAAAAATTTGTTGAAAAGTACATCAAGTACAAGTTCCGCACTAGTCACTAGGGTTGGAAGGACTTATGGTTTTATATTGGAACTCATAAACCATAGCTAGCTGAGAGGACTGGAGGAGTGCCAATACTCCAGCCGGAATGGAACCAGAATACCCCTGCTTCCAAGATGGAACAATAGAACAAACTACTCGATGTAATGCAAGTGTTGAAATTGATGGGGGTCACTGGTGCTTCTGTAATGTACTCATTTTTTGAGCGTCGGGTTCAGCCTTTGCAAAAGAGGTATCGATTTGGTTTCGACTACCTCGGATCAGAAGATCCCTCCTGGATGTCTGCAGAGGAACTGCCGCCAGAAGAAGCACTGAAGCGGGTGAGATGTGTACTGATGGATGTACACGCTGTGCCTTACGCCCCGGCATTGTTCAATGCTTCAAACCAGCCTAAACCGGTATGCTACTTGTTTGTCGGAGTACTTTTGACACATGCACATATTGTATCTCATGTGTGTTGTTGACCTTGCAGGGATACACAAACTTGTACAGGAGTTCGCCTCCGCTTCCAGAAATTGACCGCCCTGATCACTTGAAGCCAAGTGCGTATCAGCTACCTAGGATCAACCGTCCTCCTACGATCCCTTGACCGATGAAGAAGATGATGATACTTACAATGATCTTACTCTAGCATACCTCCTGAAGAATTCGGGCACGAGTACCTCCAAGGAAGATATGACCTTGCCTGGCATGGGACCAAGGGTCACAGCCCGAAAGTGCAAGGCAACCATCATCACAATCAACGATGATGAACCATCAAGGTAAGAGTTTGCTCGACCATTATTAGTACTTTTCTTGAGTTCTCCTTGTGCTGGTTTTTGAACACTCTCCCCCTTCTATCCCTCTTTCTGACACTCTATGTCCAAGGAAAATCCCTTCTCTGACCATGGAGTGACACTTCTCCCAACTAAGGATTAAGTGCGTTTCTTGGCATCTCTTGAGAACTTTGTCCAAATTCTCAAGGTACTCCTCAAATCTTTTGTTGATCTGCATGATCCCTAGTCTTCGTAGGTAGCAAGTTCTACCTATTTGAGATGCTCTTTACCTTGCCGGGAGGTAGGAGTAAGTGACTCGATAGTTTAGGCGTGGTGCTTAGAATTGGTTAGTTACCACGGGTTGTGTTCCACCCCACGGAACAATGTGGTAGGCGGCAGGTGGTGACAGCCCTGTCCGTCCCTTGTAGTCCACCACATTCGGGTGCTTTCATAGCAGTAGTACTAGGTTGCCGTTGGACTCCCCGCTCACCCCTTTCTGCAGTCCTTCCTCTTCCAGCCGCCGAAGCAGTTCAAGTTAGTTTAGTAGCAAGTCTTCTGGGTAATGAGTAGGCTAACCGTCGTTAGGCCCTCTACCCACGTACCTCTCCTCCCCTGGTGGGTCCGCTTGTGCTTAACGTTCCTTGGATTCGATATCTCAGGTAAACTCCCTGGTGAAAGCTACATCAGTATTCGTGCGCTTGCGGATTAGTTCGTATAGGCTAAAGAGTGCCACCAAGCTTTTTCGCGCCGTTGCCGGGGAACGGTAGCAATACTAGTTTAGAACATGTTCAGCTATACGCCTTTTTGCAAATCCACATGGAGTTTTCTCCTAATTATTCGGCAGTTCCATCCCGCGAGTACTTGCAACCGCCTCCACCTTGCCATCCCATTTATCTGATGGTTATGAGATCTATCCCAGTCTCATAGCCATGGTTCATGCATAGTCCTTCTCTAGTAGAAAGGATGAGAGTCCCTATGCTCACCTGCAGGTATTCGAGCAAAATTGCTCTTTATTGACCATACCCGGTATGAACCAAGACACCCTACGGTGGAAGCTGTTTCTGTTCTCTCTGATGGGACAAGTGAAAGTTTGGTACGACCGGAAGGTAGAGAGAGTTGGAGGAGATTGGATCAAGTTGAAGGATGAGTCCTACTTATTCTTCTTGCCTGTTACCAAAGTGTTGTCACTTCGTGTTCAATTACTGACATTCAAGAAAGGCGAAGAGTCACTTGGAGCAGAGTGGGAAAGATTTATGCTGATGGCAAATTCCAGGTGACCTCATGGTACTCCGAAAAAGATGCTAATGCAGCACTTCGTTGGTGAACTTAAGCCGGAGAGTGCGCATTTCATGTATGTTGCCTCCGAGGGATCCGTCATGTACAAGACAGTTGCTGAAGTAAGAACCATTCTGGAGAAGGTCCTTGACAGCACTGAGCATACTAGAGTCTCTAACAATCCGCCCGAGGCAACTGATCAGCCCAAAGAGATGCAACAAGTTCACACTCTATGAGCTGCATCCTCTCCACCTCCACCATACATAGAGGAAATCACCAAACCAATCAAGTCCACAGATCATGAGCCCCTCACTGAAGATATGCCAATGTTCATCCCTGATCTCTTCACAGGAGAAGAGTATATGGAGCTCGGCAATGTTTCAACCATGCCGAAGAAGCACAAGTGTATATGCTCAAGATCTGAGGCGTTCATTCCAGATGCCACACCGCAGATTGAGAGGCTTACTACGATTATGAGCAAGGAATGGATAGAGGAAGTGGAGTCCAGCAGTAGCATCATACAAATCTACCACAACTTCAGAATACTCCTCTGCACTATTGGGGACACTGCACCGCAAGAAGTCTTTTACAATCCGAAAGTCGGGGTGAATGTGATGTCCAAAACAATGGCAGATCATGTTGCACCAGAAGAACCCCTAACTTTCTCTCGTAAGCACCTGAAGTGGATTGACGACCAGATTGTGAAGAGTATAGGAATCCTTCGTGTTATGTCCTTGAAGATGGGGCGTAACAAGGCATTCTTGGATTTTCATATCTTCGAAATCCCTAAAGGTGAAGAGTTCGTCTTGATCGGTCAGCCAATAGAGCCACCTGTCAACCCCAATAGAGACCAAGCAAGCCTCGAGGTTAAGGTTGGCAAAGAAAGAATCCCGATCAGCCTAGTTCGTTCTTGCAACACTATTGCAGAAGCTAGACTGGAGCAAGACCCAGTGGAGGAAGCAATGAGCATCATTCAAGAAGGGACAACTCAACCCAATATTGAAGAAGATGCCATTCTCTTCACCCAGGAAACAGATCTGGACGGCCAGAGTAAGCTCAACAAAGAAGAGAAACCGCAACTTCCTATTCCTGAGCTGAAGCTGCTGCCTCCTGGTTTGAAGTATGCTTTCCTCCACAACAACAGAAGCACGCCAGTTGTCATCAGTGGTAAGCTAATAGAGAGTGAGACTCGGTGGCTCGTTACAGTCTTTGAGAAGTACCGATCTGTCATTGGGTATTCTCTACAAGACTAGAAGGGGATCAGCCCCAACTTATGCACCCATCGCATTCCATTGGAGCTGGACCATAAGCCGTCAAGAGAACATCAGTGACGGCTTAATGATGCGATGAGGGAGGTAGTTATGAAAGAGGTTCTTAAGCTACTGCACGCGGGCATCATCTACCCTGTGCAAGATAGTGAGTGGGTCAGCCCAGTTCAAGTTGCTCTGAAGAAGGGAGGCATGATAGTTGTCCAGAATGAGAGAAATGAGCTCATACCTCATTGGACAGTTACTAGATGGCGGATCACTTTCCTCTCCCCTTCTTCGATGAGATGCTTGAACGGCTGGCAAAGCACTCATTCTTATGCTACCTAGACAGATATTCTGGTTATCATCAAATTCTTATTCATCCGGATGACAAGAGTAATACTACCTTCAGCTGTCCCTACGGCACGTTCACTTACCGGCGAATGCCGTTTGGTCTTTGCAACGCACCTACTTCATTTCAGAGGTGTATGATGGCGATCTTCTTCGACATAATCGAGAACATCATGGAGGTATTCATAGACGCCGACGAGAAAGACTAGCGAGATACCGATGAGAGACTAGGAACTTCACTCCAAATATGCTTCATTCCTCCGAGGCTACAAAGTTGGAGTTGAGCCGAAGAACTCGGCTTGCCTCCGGACTCTCACCTCGCACTCATCCCTATTCTACTCTAAGGATAGACAATCTTTGCATGAGACTCTGCTTCTCTCCAAATGTTGTGTGTTGGAATGGAGGTATGGGCAGCTATTTATAGCTCTCCAAGGTCGGTTCTCGGATAGATGCTTAGCTTGTACGCTGTCTTGACGGTTAAGGAAATTGCCGGCCGAAGGGAGTTGTGTGACGTGCAAGTTGGAGGCCGGCCGACCTCTCCTAGGCTGGCCGGCCTGGGATTGTTGCCACTTGGCACCACCTTTGGCATGGACGTCCCAGATGACTTGTTGATGGCGGTTATGGTTGCACATCAGCCGTTTCTTCAGTTGTAAGGCCGGCCGGCCTTGACCAAGTCGGTCGGCTTGGTTCTGGTGCGTCTCGGCCCTCCGTTCCACCATCTTGTTGATTGACGCATGGGATTTACCTAGAGAGGCGGGTCCAAGCCTGAAGTTGTTCTGAGTCGCTGCATGTGGACCCATGGATCCAAGGCATATGCCTTTCGACTATTGGATGCATTTCTTTATGATGTGCTAGTTATGATTGCTTGGGGATGTGTTTTTCTGGATGTAGGTGAAAGTTGAGCCGTGTTGGCCACAGTGCCAGGCCGACCGTCCTGGGATTTCTTCCAAATCAGCCCAAATTTGTACAGTGAGTCCCTGAAGTCACATATGCACCAAAACTAGTGGAATCTCATTAGTTTAAATCAATTTAGCTTGGTGTAGGCCTTGTAACCATGAATTCTGGAGTAATGTTGGTGGTCGAAATCATCGGAAATCGACCGCCAACACTGATCCATCACTGAGAGCATTAGGAACGCGGAAGCCACTCTTCAACACTCTGACCCTCCGGGGCTAGGCGCATCCACATCGGCGTTTGATTGCGACCTTGATGACTTCATCAACTAATTTTGCGACTCACCGTTACCTGACCTGCCGGAGAAACCCAAGTCGTGTTCGACTCCAAGTCTCTCTCCACCTTGGAGGAGGACCTGGATCTCCTACTACAACTCGGAGAAAGGGAAGCTGCTGCTTGCTAGGAGGCTCCCGTCTTCGACGACTACTCGGACTCCGACGACCACATCACGCCTTTATTAGGCGGACACTAGGCTTTGGCAATGAAATCAAATCTGGTGGGTGAGCTTACGCGACAAAAGGGCACGAGACCTTCCAAACCACTCGACATCAACCCACTACGCTACGCCACCAACTAGGATGAACTTCTATTCCAGGAATGCAGGCCCCTTGACTCCTTAGGCGAAAAAGGAGGTCTGATTAAGCAAAAGCGGGAAATTTTCCACCGGAGCAAGAAATATTCATGGTTTGCATCGCGGAAATTCAGCCCACAGACGAAGAAGGCTCGGAGCATCTCCAATTGGACGACTACTACATCAACGATGACTACATCTCCGATACGCCAGGGCAAGATACGAATACGACGATGAAATACAACGACCCCGAACTACCTGATCATGTTCATAATATCAAGGATGTCGTGAAGTTAGAAGATGAAGACGACGTTCAAAGAGAATCACGCAGGTTCAGAAACACCAAACATGCCAAGCGTAGAAAACACACGATGGAGCGATAGCAGCACCAACCCGGGAACTTCTATGACCTCTCCACGACCGACCTCCGCAACATCATCAACATCGGCCGGGATGCTCGCAATATCATCATTGTTCTGCAGCAGGAGCGTGTTGAGGTATAAGCTTACAGTCCCACTAATTATCACATCCCTCAAGACTACTCGAGCTCAACCTGGAAGCGCAAGATGCTCTCCCCTGAGGCAACCACAGAACAACCAACTCAAAGTAAGAAGACCTCCACCTTGCAAGAACGCTTTGAGAGGGCTCTCCATGGGCATTGCCCGTGGCATCCGAACGGTAGTCACTCTTCTTTCGAGTGCTATAACCTCCGCAAGGCCCTGGGAGCCCTGCCACTCAAAAGTGTCAAGAAGGACCACGAAGGGAGGCAGTCAAACTAATCGGAAGATGAAACATGAAAGAATTAGGGTCTGATTCAAGGAGTTTTCTTCGAGGCCTTTTTAGGGAATTTTTGTGGATAACCATTATTTTGGAATAGAGTTTTTGAAACAAGGGGTTCTTCGCATTTAAACCTAAACTTCCCGCAGCACACCACAAGCTTGGGTGCTCACCGGGCGACGCCTAGCTATCTAGGAGGCTTGACCTCCAAGAGTAACAAATACCACAAAGATTTCTCGCTATGAACCCGGGTGCTCAAGAATGGATTTGCTCACTTTCACTCAATCTTCCTTCCCAATCTCTCTCTCAACCCCAACTCACTTCTCTTCTCAAATCTCTTGCAAATCTAGAGTGGGGAGAGCTTCTTAGGGCTGTGGATATGTGTATTTCGTGTGAGGAACCAGCAGCAACAAATGGGAGGGGATGAGGGGTATAAATACCCATCCCCACAAACTAACCGTTGGGCTGTTAAGTTGCGGAATCTCCAGAAAATCTCTAGAGACTTCTGACCCAAAAACTAGCCGTTAGGTTCAAAAATGGTCCGGAGACTCCGCAAAAATGTCCAGATTCACCGGACAAAGTTAGCATTTATCTTTTCTCAAAAATCTTCAGAATCTCCGCAAAATTCTTCGGAATCTCCGAAACCTTCGGAGTTTCTGCAAAAGTCTTCGGAGTTTCCGCAGGTCTAACGAACAGCTTAGGTAACCTAAGAGAAAACGCCATAACTTTTTACTCTGGACTCCAAATTTAATGATCTTGGACTCTATAGAACGCTTATTCAGAGTACTATCCATTCCAACTGAAAATAATGCCCAAGACCATCAGATGCATGTGTTGTGATAGTGTTTCTCTCATGTTAGCACTTGAAAGGTTATGTTTGAGCACCGAGACATAAGCAAAGCTATCAACATTGCATCCCTCTTGATAGTACGGCATTACCTATACTCAAGATCAAATAATGAACAAAAATAAACCTCTTGAGATTGAATACCTTTACCATGCCACTTTTCTTCAATATCACACTTTGAGGATTTGCAAACATTTCCTTTGCCTCTTTCTTGAGCATTATGCTTCTTGAGCTAGTGCCTTGAGGTTCCTCACCATATATGATCAATAATCATTTTGACATCCTCAAGACACCTAAATCCATATGATTCAACAATAATTGATGCTTAGCAACTTGTGACTATCCATGACCTTGATTGGTTCATAAATGGAAGCACTAACTTGCTTCTTCACCCTAGCATGGGTTCATCGGTGCCAAGCCCTTTGCTTGCCCTTCTCCCTCGCTTAGTACCTCGTAGCCATGTTCTTACTAACTCTTAACCATCTTGCCATCTTAACTCACATGTAGCCTTGCATCATAATATATACCCATTGAATTCCATTTGTTCAACAAATTGATTCATATACCAACTTTGTGATCAAGCACCAAGAATCTTCACTTCTACTGAAATATTAAGCTCTTGATCATATTTCTTCCTTCTTGATCAATAAACGAATGCATTATCAATCTTTACTCATTCATACAAGCAAGCGATCATTGAGACCATATAATAGCCTTTGCAACTATGTCTCTTTTGTCTTTTCAATTTGCTTGCCCTTTCTTCAATTTGAGGTATTATAATTTTTGTACACTCATATTTGTAATGTGACCTATCCAAAGCTCATTAGTTCTTTAATTGTGTTGTCATTCAACCACCAAAACCAACAAGGGAGTCTAGATGCACTTTCGTAATGAATGGAGGATGTGTGTTGATTATTTCGATCTCTACAAGCACTGCCCGAAGGATCCCTTCGGGCTACCACACATCGACCAAGTCATTGACTCCACAACTAGCTGCATACTACTCTGCTTCTTGATTGCTACTCTGGCTACCATAAGATTGCCCTCAAGGAAGAAGACCAGATCAAGACCAAGTTCATCACCCCTTATGGTGCATATGCTCATATGACCATGTCATTCGGGTTGAAGAATGCAGGTGCAATATACCAGCGAGAGATTCAGCTTTGTTTCGCGAACCAGCTGCACCGCAATGTCAAATCCAAGGTTCGTTACCCATCAATTCAAAAACTTCTCTACGCTATACTCGTCACATCCAGGATGCTCTGCCACTACTTCGACGAGTACCACATCTTAGTTGTCACTAACTTCCCATTAGCGAATATACTCCACAATCGGGACTTCGGTGCTGGCGGGTGCAGGGATCTTCAACGCTTCAACATTTGATGGCCTCTCTGGCTCGGGGACTGAAGAAGTCATATCTTCGGTAGGATGGTCTCCGCCAATTGAATGCCTTAGAGACCCAAATTAATGAGCAAAAAATATGAAAACTTAGCTCTACAGCGCAAGCTCGACACCATCAAGTTAGAGCGCACAAAGGAAGTTTGGGACCTCAAGAAGAAAAATGAAGATCTGGTGCTGAAGAATAAATCATTGGCCAAAATTCACAAAGGTAACATTTTCCCGGCTACTTTGTCCATTGCAGTATAGATGAGTAGTGTTCTCTGAATAGTATGAGTACTTCTTTCGTTGCGTGCGGAACTCAAAAATTAGTTAAGATATAAAAAAGAACTGCTGACTGATTGAAAGAATGGTGTGCACTGTCTTTCAGAAGATGTGGAGCTCTTGGCAAAGAAGCTTGAAGACGCTGACAAGCAGCTCGTAGAGTGCATGCAGCAGATCCAGGCTTTGGCAGCGGATAAAGAACTAAAGCAAAAGGAGCTTGAAGAGCTAATGGGTGTTGTGCAAGCGTTCGTCGATATGGTGGATCCTCCAGAAGAAGGGTATCTCAGGCCCGAGGACATGGGACTACGCACATGGCATGAATATTCTAGAATAAGGGATGGGGCATGTCACATACCTTATCCCTGTTGTAAGCTACTCGGCCACGAGTAGGACTAGTCGGAAATGAAGGAAACTACCCGAGTGGTACTCTGGTAGGACTCCTAAGCTTGCATCTGGCTAGGATATCAGTAACCCTGTCCTCCCAGACTATATAAGGGCGGGCAGGGACCCCCTCAAACCAACAATCATCTAAGGCAATACAAACCACCACACGGGACGTAGGGTATTATGCTTTTGGCGGCCCGAACCTGTCTAAAGTTTCATGTTCCTTACAACTTGGAGTTCCAGATCTCGGCGATAACCCACCTACAACCTACCACCTCGGGGGTATACCTCGGTGGGCTTGGCGGTAAAACACCAATAGGTGGCGAGCCAGGTAGGCGCGATCATTGACGATCCCCAGGAGAACTCGATGGCAATCAACAACTCCACCGATGTACCCGAGGAGGGTACAACCTTCATCTTCTGCTCCTAGGTCAGCGCCGCCAATGGTCAAGGTGGCTTTGACAGTCGCATTGCCAACCCCAGGAAGCCGGAGGCACCATCACCCACCTCCAGCCACGACGTCGACACTCTAGCCAATGGACCAGGCAAAAATCAACTTTCCGATCTAATCGGGAACTATGCAAGTCATCTCAGAGTGATCCCCCGCCCTCTGGTCAATGCTGGTGATCTAATCACCAGAGTAGATTGGGTGGGCTACAAGATCGCCAGGTGTATCAAGCTCGCGGAGGCTGCTCTTCAACAACCTGGCAACCCGGGTTCCCCAACCCAGAATCGCTCTAAGATTCATCATCACCGTCTCGCCGGTGCAGGCGGCATCTTCTCTAGAATTGATCGGGTCGACTGATGCATCATTGAGTGCATCAAGTTGGCGGAAACCACCCTCCAGCATTCCAACACCAAGGAACCTGAAAGGCCCACAACAGCGTTCAATCATGATCTTGATGAGTTCATCGACAAACTCGGTGAGATATCGCCCCTTGACTTAGTTGGGAAAATCGAACAAAGTTTTGGGTCTGACCCAACTTCTACTCGCGTTGCACCGGAACTCCCTAGATTGAGTCCGACTTGGTCTGAGGCCATGCCCTCCAAGCTCCTCTCTGCATTGGAAGAAGACTTAGATCACCTACTACAACTCGGAAGAGGAGAAGCCACCACGCATCGGGGTGCTCCCATCTTCGACAACTTCTCGGATTTTGATGATGATGCTACACTCTTATTAGGCAATCACCAGGGTCCGATGATGACACCAACTTCGTTGGGCAGGCTCAGATATCGGAAGGGCACGAAACCCTCCAAACTACTCAACCTCAGCCTACTCTGCTCTGCTACCAATTCTGGTACTTCTGACAAAGAAGGTCAGTGTGACAACCCTGATAATTTACATTTCTAAATCAATGTCATTAGCCGGACCCTATGCTTCACCAACTAATAAAAGGGTGAAAAGAATTAGAACAAGTTAAGTTGAAATTCAAATTGAATTTGGGCACATTTGGATACTTTTGAATTTTTATATTAACTTTCAAACCATAAGCCAAATGACATGTTGCCTGAAACCAAACTTGTAGAACTTTTTATTCTGAACAACTTTCATGTTCAAAAGTTTTTGAAATTCAAATTAGAAAGAGGAGAAAACACCCTGTTTGCACCTAGCCCCCTGAAACTTTTCAAATTTTCGCGTTTAGGCCCCTCGCTCCTCTCTCTCTCTCTCCCCTCCCCGCCCGACAGCACACGCCACGTCGCCGGCGATGTCTGACCGGCACGAGCCGCCAGGCCAGTGGCCGCCGCGCCTCGCCCCCAAGCGCGGCTTTGCCCCCCCCCCCCCCCCCACACCGCCGCGCTGCCCAGTCCGTGCCCTCGTGTGCGCACGCCGTGCCATGCCCCGGCTCGCCGCCCGCCGCGCCCAACCGCCACGTCGCGCCGTGCCGTCCCGACCCCCGCGCCCCGCCCATCGCTGTGCCTGCCTCCCGCCTGAGCCGCTGCTGCAGCTGCTTCCCCAATCCACGCGCCGCGCTATCTCCTCGCGCCCACGCCAAATCCCCGGCCGCCAGTCACTCGCTCCCGCCCGCCGCACGCTGCGCCGGCGTCCTGCTGCCGCCCGCCGTGGCCAGTGGCACGCCCTCGCCGTGTCTCCGCCCCGCGCGTCGCCCAGGCACCCCCACCCCCTCCTGCCCCTATAAAAGCCGCGCCCCCGGCCGCCCGCGCGAGCCACAGCAGCCAGAGCACCTCGCCGCCGCCATTACCGCCGCCGAGCTCCGCCCGCTCGTGGACAGCCCTCCACAGCCGCCCCCTGCCCAAATTGGAGTGCCAGCCACCACTACATCATCCCACTGAAGCTCGCCGACCCGCCCAACACCGCCCAAGACCGCCGGAGCGCCGCCGCCCGCGCTGTCACCCGCCGCCGCCGCCCCTGCTCACCGCGGACAGCTCGACTCCGACCTCCTCCGCCCAAGCCAAGCCCCTGAGCAGCTTCCCCACGCGCCACTGAAGCTTTCCGTCCAGACCAGGCCGCCCCAAGCCCGCCGGAGCACCGCCACCGCCGCCGCCGCCGCCTCTGCTCCAACGCCGGCGAGCTATTCCCGGCCGTCCCCCACCCGAACAAGACCCCCACGAGGTAGCCCTCGCACCCCTGATCCTTCCCCGACCCTCACCCCTCGCCGCCGGCGAGCCCCTCGCCGGAATTTCGGCCGGCCGCCGTACCCGAGCCGCCCGAGGACCCAATTGCGATAATTGAAATCTTTAGAAGGGTCTGCACGTAAGATTCAAGGACCCAGTTGTAAAAGAAAGTTTCAAATCTAGATTCAAATTCAGTGAACTTGTAAAATTTGTATAAAATCGTAGAAAATTCGGAAAAATGCAAACTCAACTGTCCTGGAATCCTTAGAAGAAACTCTACAAATTTTGTTACTTAAAGTTTCTCAATTTCTCAATATATTTTGCTGTACATTAAATGGAAGTTTTAATGGACTTCTTTTGTACCCACTGTTGTAGATCAATGCTGACCCTAAATTTTGGGCAGTGAGTTAGTTGCTTGATGTTTAGGACTGTGTAAAAAGATCAGGCCCAAATTCCATCTCTATCTACACTGTTTATTAAACTTAGTTTTATACCATAAGTGGCTAAATATTTTTATCCCTGCAGTTAGGTTATGAATCACCTAATGAAACTTTTTCTATACTTGTGTAATGGTACCTAGATGCCAGAGAAAAATTGGGAGACTTTATATCTCACAGGAACCTATTTATTTGATTTATGTGCTAATAACATACATTAAATAAAGAAAATAGTATCTTAGCTTGGAAAATTCTCAAATTTTTACTAGGCGATACACAGTGGTAGGGGTTGCTGTGTGAAAAGTTTCATGGACAAAAAAACTGTGTAGGGTCCTGTAAAAAATAAATCCTTGACTAACCTAGGTGTATAATGTCATATTTACTATGCTCTGAAAACTGCATAATAAATCCTATAAAAATTACAGTAGCTCCTGAATGCTTAAACGAAAGCCCTGTAAACATCTTAGACTCAGTTTTTGCACCATTTGTCCTTTACAAAAAGAACAAGGATCTAACAGCAACTATGTAATATATTTTTCATAATTAATCTGCTGCATGAAATCGTCTGAAAATTATACAGTAAGCATATCTTTCCCTGATGTGCCTAAATCCAAAGTTTCATGACCAGAAACTACCCACTGTAGTAGTTACACTCAAATCATGTCGTTTACCATCACTCCTACTTAAATTTGTGCATTCATGTAGAAACGACTACTCTCGCCGACGGAACTTACGAGCTGGTGCCCGAGTCCGAGAGTGAGCAGCGAGAAGCCCAGGCGAATTTAACTGAAGCAGTTGAAGACCCGGGTCCACGTTCAGACGATCCCCGGACTAACTTTTCGCAAGAAGGCAAGCCCCGGAGCATAACCCATTTCTTTTCCTAAATTATGCAACTCACTACTCTTTTGCTTGTGCATTAAGTTTATAGGAGTTGAATGAAAACTTAGTTGCATGGTCTTAGGAACCCATGCTTGAAAACTAGATGTAAGGTTCGATAGAATGTTGTGCTAATAGGACTCCGGTAAAAGCCGAGTGATTTCCTGTCACTCGCGAGAAAATAGGAGTTGAATGTTTACTACACGCTGCAATCATAAGGACACGGACGGGCTATGGAACGATGGTTACGATTGAGGCCCGTCTGTCTAGTGAAAAATGCTAAGGCCGCAGTGTGTGGTAGTGATGGTTAAGTCTTTGAACGTACTAAACACATGCCGAGATTATGGGAATCGGTAAGCTTAAGTACCTGATTGGCCCGGCAAGGGGACGGCATCCTACCCTTTGAACTTCGGTCCCATGTGCATATGGCGAGTGCAGAGAGTGGTCACGACCCGGCGCCGAACCGTGGCGTGGGGCTCTTGTACTCTCGGAGGGTAGCCCCGATCCACGACCCGGAAAGAAAGGGGAAAAGTTGCACGTGTGACTCTGGGAGTAACCACGTGACGTGTGTTTAGGTTTCCCTTGCAAGGTTAAGAAATTCGATTCGAATCGTCCGTTTCTCACGGCTATTGAGACTGCTTAACCCCCTTTACCCACAGAGTAAGAAGAGGAACAATGATGATGAATAATCTTTTTGGATGAAAATTAATGCTTCACCATGAATGATATTGGATAGCTGCTCATCTAGAATGGTTAATGAAACTAGAATCTTGAGCTAAAAGTTGAAAGTAAGGACCCACTTGTAGATGCTTTTCGGCAAAACAAACCCCTGAGCCAAAAAGCCTTGCATGTCTAGAGTCGGTGGAATAGATTCCACTACACGGGTAAGTCTTGCTGAGTATTAGTATACTCAGCCTTGCTTGTGGCTCGTTTTCAGGTGAGACCTTCGAAGATATGATTGCTAGCTTGACTTGGCCCTGCACTCTTCCCCCTGGTTGGTCGGTGGAATGGGATACGCCCCCGTCCAACGGAGATAATGCCGAGTGATGTCTCGTACGGGCTTCATCGAGACATCCTTATCGTCGAAGTAGCTTTCGTTGTTTTATTTTCCGCTGCAACTTAAACTCTGAAGAACTTATTAGTTATGATCACTGAAGTACTTGGTTTCTAAACTCAAACTTGGTCTGTAATATTCACTTATGATAATGTTGTAATATTTGCTGGAATGTGGTATTCTCTGGGCTTATCGTCGCGTGAGCATTTGTATGTATGGCACTCGATCCGCTTTACCGTGGTTGTATCGGGAGGTTATACCCGACAGACCAGTGGATTACTCCGTTTGAAGTGTAAGGTTAACCGAGGTTGCCCTAATGGTGATGGTTAATACACTTGAGCCGGATTAATTCAGGTGGTTCTGCCACAGTCAGACCACGCCAAAAACCGGAGCGAGAAATATTCATGGTTCGCATCACGGAAATCCAGCACATGGACGAAGAAGCTTTGGAGCATGTCCAATTGGATGACTACTACGTCGACGAAGATGATGACTACTTCTCCGATACGCCCGATCAAAATACCAAAACGACGAGGAGCTTTGACAGCCATTGGCTACCAGAACATGATCTCAACGCCATGGATACTATGAAGATAGAAGACAAAGACGATGTTCAAAAAGAATGCCGCAGGCTCAAGAATGCCAAATGTGCCAAACGCAGGCAACGCATAACAGAGCAGCAGCATGAGCCTGGCAACCTTTACGAGTTCTCCACGACCGACCTCCACAACACCATGAACATTGGTTGTGATGCTTGCAACGTCATCATCGCAAGGCAGCAAGAGAACGTCGAAGTGGAAGCCTACAGCCCCACCAATTACCACATTCCTCAAAACTACTCAATCTCAACCCGGAAGCACAAGCCAGATGCCCTTGATGCAGCGATGGAGCAACTAACTCGAGGAAGGAAAATTCTCATCTCGCAGGAACACTTCGAGAAGGCCCTCCAGAGGTATTGCCCATGGCATCCGGATGATACGCACTCCACCTTCGAATGCCACCACCTTCGAAGGACCCTGGGAGCTCCACCACTCAAGAATGTCAGGAAGAAAGACCATGAAGAAAGGCGATAGAACTACTCGAGTGATGATGTACGCCAAAATTAAGACCCGATTTAAGGAGGTTTTCTAAGGGTTTTTAGGAGTTTGTTTGTACAATCATTGTTTTGGCATCGTATCTCGAGACAAGGGGTTCTACAAATTTAAACCCAAATACCCCTCTTTTATCACTCAATTAGGGAATTAATTTGTGCAGAAATTCAGCTTTTTCTTCTTTTGGTCTAACCGTGACACCCTTGCCATGTGTCCTCACTAGGTGTGCCCAAAGAACTAACAAAGCAACTAGCGCAACTTTCCTTCCTTCCTAGCCGATCTCTTGTCACCTATCCTTCATGTCATGAGCCCCTTCATCAACACTTGGGGGCTAAGGATAGGGACGGCTGAGATGGGCACTGGGAAGGAATGGACTAACTTCTTCAATACCAGATCTGGGAACCCTATCACAGCCAAGCCGCAAGACCACTAAAAGTGGTCGCGCTGTTTGAAGATGATTAGTGAACCCATTAATTAACCAAATAAAGCACCCACGTAGTTGACATAAAGAGTTGCATAGAACTGAGCCATGATCTCCTCATTCCAATCACAGTTGAAAGACATGATTGATGAGACATTCATTCTCCTACAAGCATCTTCTACTTCCCTTACCACTGGCAAATCAATTTCAAACAAATAATCCTAGATGATGAATTTCATCTCAGTGGTGGGATGAGATTTGCAAAGGATCACGGAGGCATACCAATATGCATGAAAGTTCAACAAAAAATGAACATCCCCTTGTTCCTCTTTGCCATACCCAGAGGGATCAGCATACCTCAAAGCATATACATTATGCTTTCCCTTTGTGTAGTCTACTGGATGAGTCCCATTGTACTGCAGATCAGTTTGCTTGATTTGTGGCTGCATTCGAATGGTAATCCGCTCAAGATAGTCCAAAGACTCTCCTGCATCTACCATATGAGAGCCCAAAGCGGAAGCACGCTTTATGCGAAGGCGATTGCCTTGACCCGAAGTTCCTTGAGGATTTGGCCTCCCACGACCACGAGAGCACAATGGACCCTTGGCAACTGCCTTTCTCTTTGTCGTGCGATGAACAGCCGGTGATGCTTCCTCAGTTGCCTCATAGTCAGAAGATGGTGAAGAATCAATCTATGGAGTTGCTGCCCTCTGTTTCCTCTCTTTTCACGAGCTATCTGATGAATTTATGAAGGAAATTAGGATGGCATGGATGGATGAATCAAATAAGCTAGAACTGGACAACTTAGGTGCTTGTTGGAAGTTCCGACCCCTTGTCGGAAATTCTGATAGAGCCCGAGCCGGCCCAAGGAATCATGAACTGAGAGATTTAGCCCACCAAATTTGACAAGATCTAAGACAAGAGTTCTAGGATGCATATAGAGGCTATCCCCTAAAGGAAATCATCTAACTCCTCCTACATTGAGAGATCGGGCGACGAGATTTTTTGACAGGGTTACCTTGAAGATTTCCCACGCGAATCGAAGAGAAGATGATGGGGATCGGATCTTTCGAGGAGTGGGGAATCCAAATAACTTAACGGCAATGAAATCCCACGATCAAATCTTGAGTTCCCCTTGAGGGATTGAGTGGAGAGAGGTGGTGGTGTTGGTGGCTTTTGAAAGAAAGAGTTAGGGTCTGAGGGGCTGTCCAACAGGTATTTATAGGTTCAAGAGTATTGTCGGAAGTTCCGATGGGGCATCAGAAGTTCCAACGAAAATCAAATTCTAACCTGAGGACCCTTGGTTGGAGAAATGCTGAAAGATCCAACGATTGTCGGAAGTTCCGATGGATAATGAAACTGTCTCCCGAGGACCCTTGATCGGAACAATCCTGATACTTCCGATGGACATCGAAAGTTCCGACATGGTGTCGGAAATTCTGACAGTAGCTTATTTCCTCAGGACAGATCTTGAGATTGAATAAATTTGGAGATTTTGAGAGAGATGGGTTGTAGACATATGAGACGACTTGACACTTAGTGATCAGCCATAATCAACAATACATAACAATGATCACAAGGGTCAAGTTTTGATCAAAAGATCAACAACAAAAATTTTGAAACCAACTCAACATAAATAAATCCATTTTTCCTATCTAGGCAACAACCAAGTATGTGCAACAAATCAAGCCAAGTTACGAGAATCCAAGATATTTAGTTCATTCCTCAAAGCACAAAACCTTTGCTCATCTAGAGGCTTAGCGAAGATATCGGCAAGTTGTCGTTCGGTGCTCACATGACATAAAGCAATATCTCCCTTAGCCTCATGGTCTCGTAAGAAATAATGTCTTATATCTATGTGCTTTGTTTGGGAGTGTTGCACCGGATTGTTAGCTAGATTGATAGCACTCTCAGTGTCACACAAGAGTGGAATCTTACTAAACTTACAACTGAAGTCACTCAAGGTTTGCTACATCCATAAAAGTTGGGCGCAACATGCGCCCGCTGCAACATATTCCGCTTTTGCGGTGGATAAAGCAACCGATTCTGTTTCTTAGAGTTCCAAGATACTAGGGATCTTCCAAGAAATTGGCAAGTCCCCATTATACTCTTTCTATCTACCTTGCAACCGGCATAATCCGAATTGGAATAGCCAAGTAGATCAAAAGTGGACCCTTTGGGATACCACAAGCCAATGTTAGGAGTGTGTACTAAATATCTAAAAATTCTCTAAACAACCATTAGATGACATTCCTTAGGATTGGGTTAAAATCTTGCACACATCCACACTCTAAGCATAATATCGGGCCTAGATGCACAAAGATAAAGAAAGGAGTCGATCATGGAGCGATATACCTTTTGATCAACCGACTTTTCTTCTTCATTGAGATCAAGATGACCATTTAATGCCATTGGTGTCTTGATGGGCTTGGCATCAGCCATGTCAAACTTCTTGATCATATCCTTCAGATACTTAGTTCGATTTATGAAAGTCCCTTCCTTCATTTTCTTGACTTGAAACCCAAGGAAAAACTTCAATTCACCCATCATTGACATCTCAAACCTCTTGGTCATGATCCTACCAAATTCCTCACAAAACTTTTTATCAGTAGAACCAAATATAATATCATCGACATAAATTTGGCAAACAAAGATATCCTCAACTTTGTGAGTATAGAGAGTAAAATCGGCTTTGCCTATTAAAAGTCATTATTGAGAAGAAAATCCTTAAGGCATTCATACCATGCTCTAGGAGCTTGTTTAAGCCCATAGAGCGCCTTATGGAGCTTGTACACATGGTTTGGAAATTTTGGATCTTCAAAGCCCGGTTGTTGTTCTACATACAAACACTCAGATAGGAGGCCGTTCAAGAATGCACTCCTCACATCCATTTGATAAAGCTTGAAATCATGGTGAGTAGCATAGGCTAATAAAATCTGAATTGACTCAAGCCTAGCTACGGGTGCATAGGTTTCACCAAATCCAAACCTTCAATTTGGTGAAACCTTGTGCAACTAACCTTGCCTTGTTCCTTGTGACGACACCATGTTCATCTTGCTTGTTCCGAAAAACCCATTTGGTGCGTTCACATTTTGCTTATGTCTTTCAACCAACTCCCATACCTCATTTCTTGTGAAGTTGTTTAGTTCTTCTTGCATGGCAATCACCCAATCTGAATCATCAAGTGATTCTTCTAAATTGAGAGGTTCCAAAGAGGAAACAAACAAGTAATGTCCAAAAAAAGTTGCTAAACGTGAACGAGTAGTTACCCCTCTTCGAATACTCCCAAGGATGTTGCCAACGGGATCATCCGTTGAATACTTTGATGAACTCTTGGATGAGGCACTTGTGATTGGGGTTGAATTTGTCCAACATCATCATCTTCAACTTGTGGTGCATCTACATGAGCTTCTCCACCTTGTTCTCCCCCTTGATCAATGCCATAACTTGATCGTCACCATGAACTTGACTTTGATCTTGAGGTTGTTGAGAGCTTGGTGGTTCAACTCTTGTGGATGATGATGGATCATTGTTTCTTTCTTCAACCGGAGTTAGAGCTTGAACTTCACAAGGCCTCTCTTCACCCAAGTCCGCTGTGACAACCCTGGTAATTACATTTCCAAAATCAATGTCATTAGCCTAACTCTATGATTAGATCAGCTAATGAAAGGGTGGAAAGAATTAAAACGAGTTCAGTTGGAATTCAAATTTAATTTGAGCACATTTGGTTACTTTTGAACTTTTAAATTTAACTTTCAAACCATAAGCCAAATGAGATTTTGCCTGAAACCAAAGTTGTAGAACTTTTTATTTTGAACAACTTTCGTGTTCAAAAGTTTTTGAAATTCAAATCAGAAAGAAGAGAAAACACCCTGTTTGCACCCAGCCCCCTGAAGTTTTCCAAATTCTTGCATCCAGGTCCCTCGTCCCCCCCCCCCCTCCTCTGCCGCACCGCGCGCGCTCGCCCGCCCGCCGCGCGCCAGGTGGCCGGCGTCGCCTGACCGGCGCGAAGCGCCAGGCCAGTGGCCGCCGCACCACCCCGCCACGGCCGGCTTTGCCCCGCCCCCACGCCGCGCGGCCAGTCAGCGCCCGCGCGTGCCCGCGACGCAGCCGCGTCCAGCCCCGCCGCCCGTCGCGCCCAGTAGCCGCGCTCCGCCGTGCCGCCCCGGCCCCCGCGCCCCACCAGTCGCCGCGCCCGCCCTCCGCCCGAGCCGCTGCCGCTGCCGCTTCACCACTCCGCGCCCGGCACTATCCCACCGCGCTCACGCCATATCGCGGTCGCCCAGTCACCGGCACTATCCCACCGCGCCGGCGTTCTGCCGCCGCCCGCCGCAGCCAGTGCACGCCGTTGCCGTGCCCCGCCCCGCGCGTCGCCCAGGCACCTCCACACCCCCTCCTGTCCCTATAAAAGCCCCGCCCCGACCACGCGCGTGAGCCACCGCAGCCCAGAACGCCTCGCCGTCGCCATCGCCGCCGCCGAGCACCACCCGCCCGTGGACAGCCCACTGCCGCCGCCCACTGCCCAAACTGAGCCCCCAGCCACCACTACATCACCCCACCGCAGCTCGCCGACCCACCCAACGCCACCCAGAACCACCGGAGCGCCGCCGCCCGCACTGCCGCCGCCGCCGCCGCCCCTGCTCGCCGTGGACAGCACGACCCCGACCCCCTCCGTCCAAGCCGAGCCCCTGAGTAGCTTCCCCACGCGCCACTGAAGCTCACCGACCGGACCACGCCGCCCCAAGCCCGCCGGAGCACCGCCGTCGACGCGAGCCGCGCCGCCGCCGCCTCTGCTCCAACGCCGGCGAGCCCTTCCCGGCCATCCCCCACCTGAACAACACCCCCACGAGGTAGCCCTCGCACCCCTGAACCTTCCCCGACCCTCGCCCCTCGCCGCCGGCGAGCCCCCACGCCGAAATTTCGGCCGGCCGCCGTACCCGAGCCGCCCGAGGACCCAATTGCAAGAATTTAAATCTTTAGAAGGGTCTGAGCGTAAGATTCAAGGACCTAGTTGTAAAAGAAAGCTTCAAACCTAGATTCAAATTCAGTGAACTTGTAAAATTCGTATAAAATCGTAGAAAATTCAGAAAAATGCAACCTCAACTGTTCTGGAATCCTCAGAACAAATTCTACCACTTTTGTTACAAAAGTTTTCTCAGAATCTCAAAATATTTTGCTCTACATTAAATAGAAGCTTTAATGGACTTATTTTGTACCCACTGTTCTAGAACAATGCTGACCCTAAATTTTGGGCAGTGAATTAGTTGCTTGATGATTAGGACTGTGTAAAAAGATCAGGCCCAAATTCCATCTCTAGCTTTACTGTTTGTTAAACTTAGTTTTAATTCATGTGTAAGTAGAATGTTTTGTCGCTTCAGTTAGGTGGTGAGTCACCCATTGAAACTTTTCCTATGCTAATGTATTGGTACCTAGAAGCCAGAGAAAAATTAGGAGACTTTTTATCTCACAGTAACCTACTTATTTGATTTATGTGCTAATAACATACATTAAATCAAGAAAATAGTATCTTAGCTTGGAAAATTCTCAAATTTTTACTGGGCGATAAACTATGATAGAGGTTGCTGTGTAAAAAGTTCCATGGACAACAACCCTGTGTAGAGTCCTGTAAAAATGAATCTTTGAATAGCCTAGGTGTAGAATGTCATAATTTCTATGCTCTGGATACTGCATGATAAATCCTACAAAAATTACAGTAGCTTCTGCATGCTTAAGTGAGAGCTCTGTAAAAATCTTAGACTCATTTGTTGCACCAATTGTTCTGTACAAAAAGAACAAGGATCTAACAGCCACTATGTAATGTATTTTTCATGATTAATCTGTTACATAAAATTGGCTGAAAATTATACAGTAAGCGCATCTTTCCCTGATGTGCCTAAATCCAAAATTTCATGACCAGAAACTATCCATTGTAGTAATTACTCTCAAATCGTAATCAAGTGCCATTTCCACGACTTAAACTTGTGCACTCATGTAGAATCGACGACTCTCGCCGACGGAACTCACGAGCTGGTGCCCGCGTCCGAGAGTGAGCAGCGTGAAGCTCAAGCAAATCTAACTGAAGCTTTTGAAGACCCGAGCCCAAGTTCGGAAGATCCCCAAGCGAACTGCGAAGGCAAGCCCCGGAGCATAACCCATTCTTTCCGAAATTATGCAACTCATTACTCTTTGCTTGCGCATTAAGTTTATAGGAGTTGGATGAAAACTTAGTTGCATGATGTCAGGAACCCTTGCTTGAAAACTAGATGTAAGGTTCGATAGAATGCTGTGCTAATAGGACTCCGGTAAAAGTTGAGTGATCTCCTGTCACTCGCGAGAAAATAGGAGTTGAATGGCTACTACACGCTGCAATCATAAGGACACGGACGGGTTATGTAACGATGGTTACGATTGAGGCCCGTCTGTCTAGTGAAAAATGCTAAGGCTGCAGGGTGTGGTAGTGATGGTTAAGTCTTTGAACGTACTAAACACATGCCGAGATTATGGGAATCGGTAAGCTTAAGTACCTGATTGGCCCGGCAAGGGGACGGCATCCTACCCTTTGAACTTCGGTCCCATGTGCATATGGCGAGTGCAGAGAGTGGTCACGACCTGGCGCCGAACCGTGGCGTGGGGCTCTTGTACTCTCGGAGGGTAGCCCCGATCCACGACCCGGAAAGAAAGGGGAAAAGTTGCACGTGTGACTCTAGGGAGTAACCACGTGACGTGTGTTTGGGTTTCCCTTGCAAGGTTAAGAAATTCGATTCGAATCGTCCGTTTCTCACGGCTATTGAGACTACTTAACCATTTTTACCCACAGAGTAAGAAGAGGAACAATGATGATGGATGAACTGGTTGGATGGAAAATTTAATGCTTCACCATGTATGCTTTAGATAGCTGCTTACCTAGACTGGCTAACGAAACTAGAATCTTGAGCTAAAAGTTGAAAGTAAGGACCCACTTGTAGATGCTTTTCGGCAAAACAAACCCCTGAGCCAAAAAGCCTGGCATGTTTAGAGTCGGTGGAGTAGTTTCCACTACACGGGTAAGTCTTGCTGAGTATTAGTATACTCAGTCTTGCTTGTGACTCGATTTCAGGTGAGCCCTTCGAAGACATGGTTGCTAGCTTGACTTGGCCCTGCACTCTTCCCCCTGGTTGGTCGGTGGAATGGGATGCGCCCCCGTCCAACGGAGATAAGGCCGAGTGATGTCTCGTACGGGCTTCATCGAGACATCCTGTATCGTCGAGTAGTTTCCGTTGTTTATTTCCGCTGCAACTTAACTCTGAAGAACTTATTTATGTTAATTGGAGTATTTGGTTTCTAAGCTCAGAACTTGGCCTGTAATATTTACTTATGTTAATGTCGTAATATTTGCTGGAATGTGGTATTCTCTGGGCTCATCGTCGCATGAGCGTTTGTATGTATGGCATTCGATCCGCCCTACCGTGGTTGTATCGGGAGGTTATACCCGACAGACCAGTGGATTACTCCGTTTGAAGTGTAAGGTTAACCGAGATTGCCTTAATGGTGATGGTTAACACACTTGAGCCGGATTAATTCAGGTGGTTCTGCCACAGCTGGTATCAGAGCCGTAGTTGGTGCCACAGCTGGCAACAGCGGACACCAGAGCCGAAATACATACGCCAGAGAATGCTACAAGCCTTAAAAACTCATTTTACTAAAACTTGACTAGAAGGTTGTGTTGCGAAATGCGTTGGTATGTTAAGGATGGTGCCTAGTTCGTAAAGCCCTAAGGGATTATGGGAAAGTTACTAGGTGGCTATCTAACTTCTATATATATTATCAACTGACTTCCAGCACATTACCTTCCGTTAAAACTTACTTTCATGCACAACCGACCTTAAATTCAGTAACGACGCACTCGTCGCTAAGGTAAGAAGGTAAGGATCCTCAGCCAACTGAGAGAGCTTGGCCTTCCTGTCGGTGATGCGAACCGAACGCTGCCCTCAAGCAGTGGCTTACTTGAGGTGCTGCCAATATGCCAGCTGTTAGTTGCGCATATTGGGAGTAGAAGGTTTGGCGCAGGGTATGGCGATCGCTGTTCATACCCCCGTCTCATGACGGTACCCCCGTGAATACGCTATCTCGATAGCGTATGTTAACGTCGTCTGTACGGCGGAAATTGTACAGATATCGTTTCTATATGTAAACGGTAATGAATACGGACGCTTTCATGAGTGCTGGCATGAAAGGTTCATGAAATATATATATGCTTTGTCAATCTTCTGCAGGTACACTAACCGCGATTACGATAAGTTAAGGGACGAGTAGAAAGACTCGACTAGCTATTATAGGAGAGCCGTATTGTGTAAGCCACCGAAACTATCTTCGTAAGACCAAAGCTATTTGGCAATTATTTTATTTTGTGAGGACGAATAGGACGTGCATACATCATGAACATATGTATCTAAAATTAAAAATGCGTTGTATGAGAGTGGTAAGGTTCTTGCGTGTCTAAAGCATGGTTTGCATAAGGACCATCTAGCGGAACTGTCCGAATTCTGCCATGACCAAAAAGAGCGATTTATTGGCCAAAGAAAATGACCATTTCTGATAAAGTTCATGTTGAAGAAATTGTTCCAAATTTTTTGTTCTATCTTCTGTTAAAAAACGAAAAATTCTGAACTTATGGAGAGTGAGAAATAACAGAAACCTTGAAATGTCAGAATTCTGTCTAGAATAAGCACTTCTGCCCCTTAAATTTTTAGGCCCCCTTCCTGCGGTTTTCTGCAAAGGAGCACAACACGAAACTTGTTCCAAATTTACCCAGGAAGCTTCTGTTAAAATTTGGTAAATTTTGGCTGGGTAGATTTTCCCTGGTGTATGAAACTCTAGCCCTCTGTTCACTGAAAATTCTGGGTAGACAGTAAGGTAAAACCTGAAAAGAAAGACCATCTTAGAGACCCAACTAGCTCTGGAGTTGACTAGCAAAGTTGTTCACCAATACCTTAGGAGTGATCTGGTGAAATTTGGAAATTTTTGGATGAGAACTGTGGGAGTTATGGTTATTTTTGCACACTATACAGAATCTGTCCTTGTGCTGTTCACAGTTTTTCGCTATCTCACTCCATTTGATCTTTTGTTCAGATGGCCGAGCCTGTTGATATGATGGAGGATGAGGATGGACGCGTACACTCGCAATGTCTCCACTGGGAGGGCTTTCCCTCTATTTTGTGGGATGTTCTGCGTACCGCGGGCTATCTAATTCCCCCACGTTACGCCGGACTGGAGTTTGCAGAAAATGGAGTTACCCAGTGCCGTGTCAACGTGACTATCTTTCCGCACCCGCTACACCCGGAGTGGCCCGCCTTGGAGCTTGAGGCTGTTGGTCGCCGTTTGGCCGATACTTGGGAGCTTGCAGCCATGAGGGCGCTCACCACGTTTTGTGCGCAGCGTCCCGAGGTTGTCACACTCACTCCCGTTGGATTGTTTCCTGCTGCCCAGGACAACGACCCCTTTTGGCTCAACAGGGTGCAGCACGCACAGTATTTGGTAGACTTTCATGCCCAGGAGACTATCCATACCTCCGTGCGGTGCATGAGTGCACTCTACCGGCTTCAGACTCTCCAGAGTCAGGCACTTGAGCAGCTCACTGATCTTGCTCAGGCCTACCATATGATGGCAGATACCAGGGATGAGCAGATAAAGGAGCTCAGTCAGGATCTTGAGGACAGAGATGCTCAGATTGGCCAACTTGAGGGCCAAATCCAGGAGCAGGACACTATCATGGGGGAGAGAGATGCCACAATAGCACAGTTGGAGGAGCAGCTCCATGATCTGAACCTTGAGTTGGAAGATGCTAATGAGCACATTCAGTGGCATCATGATCAGAATGACCATCCCCATGAGGACGACATGGAGGAGGATGAGGAGGAGCCACAGAAGATTGATGGTATCTCAAGTATGGATTTCGAGGGTGAGGTACCACAGGCACCTCAGATGGGAGCCCACTCTCCTGCTCACAGCGAGTCGTCCGTCAACGACTTGGATGATTTCTAGAGGACGACCTAGGAGGACTTTTGCACATACTCCTCGATAGAGTAGCCTAACTTTTGGCAAGTGTTGTAATAGGCTAACTAGGAGTTGAGTAACTCTTTTGTGTTGGGTACACCTGAACCATGTGGATACCCTCAGCATGTAAGGAACGGTGATAAACTTGGGTGATTTCGTTGTAATTTGGTAAACGATGAAATCCACAATCACTGAGACTTGTCGGAATTTTTACCCATGTCTCCTTGCATTTCTTGGCTGAGTGTTGAATACCAGACTTGTGCTAAGTTTTGTGATCTAGGTTCTCACAAAAATTCAGCATCATTGGATCTCGCTAGTTTAAGATATAGGCAAAACCGTACCGATCAATTTGCTGAAAAACAGCTAAGGCAGCAAGGCAAAGGACGAGCTTTTCGACCACCTTAGCTACAGTTCTAGCACCGAAGTTAAATACCAAAGAGGTGCATTCCTAAATTCTCTGACTACTGCAAAAGTCTGAGACGTTTTAGATGGACCCACAGCAAGCTATGATTTTCCTCGTAGCAAACAGGGATTCTGTCCATACTTCTAGCTGTGATTTCGGAAGTCTTTGACTACACCAATCATTTAGGAATCAAGGAAGTAATATGGATCGCGTTGCTAATGGTAACCTTTCACGTTTCAGATGGTTGGACCAACACGTGGCAACCCCGAGGGTTTTGGTGCCGGTGGCAGCCGCTCGCGACAATCGCCACCACCCCCGCCCAGTTTGGTGGAAGTGATGGCCGCTCAAACCGAGCTACTGCGTCAGATTGTGCAAGGACAACACCAGCAGAGGGGTGGGCACAATGCTCACCAACCACAAGCCGCAGGATACACGGATTTCCTAGGGACCCAGCCTCCCTTGTTCCATAAGACCGAGGAACCCCTGGACGCAGATGCATGGATTCGCACAATAGAATCCAAGTTCACACTACTTGTGGCCCCATGCTCAGAGGCCAACAAGGCTCGTTTTGCCGCGCAACAGCTTCGCGGTACCGCTCGTCTGTGGTGGGACCACTATTCTGCAATGCTCCCGGCTGACCATGTGGTCGACTGGGATGAATTCAAGACCGCGTTCCGGGCACATCATATCCCCGAGGGTCTCATGGAGAGGAAGCTGAACGAGTTCCTGGCACTCACCCAGGGCACCCGCACCGTGCTGCAGTACGCCCAGGCGTTCAACAACTTGTGTCAGTATGCGGGCTATCACGCTGATACGGATGCCAAGAAGCGTGATCGTTTCCGCCGAGGTCTGAATACCAAGCTCAAGGAACGTCTGAACCTAGCCAGGGCTGACACCTACAACGAGTTGGTCAATATGGCCATTACCCAGGAGGACTGTATCATGGCACACCGGGCAGAGAAGAAGAGAAAGGCACCCGCAGGACCATCAAGTGCCCAACCACCAAGGTATCGCATCGTGCAAAATACCACACCCACAGCTCCACCAAGGGCCCCGCAGCCAGGAAGATGGATTGCCAGACCCCCACAGCAGCCAGGCATGGTACGACCCCCGATGCCTCCACAGAATGGTCCGAGGCCCATTCTTCAGCAGTCTCTTCGACCTAGCCCCGCGAATCGCTGTTTCAAATGCGGGAGTTCCAGCCACTTCGCACGAGAATGCCCTCAGCCTGGACAGCCCAACCACGGTCAAGGATCCAACCCGAACACCAAGAACAGGGGCAAGAGACAGACCCTGCAAGTCAAGCAAGGACGGATTAACTTCACCACGCTTGCAGAGCTTCCTGAAGGAGCTCCAGTGATGTCGGGTACGTTCTCTATCCATAACAAGCCTGCAGTTATATTATTTGATTCTGGTGCATCGCATAGTTTCATAAGTGCAAAATTCGGTGCAAAAGTAGGCTTGGATGTTTGTCACACCAAAGGGTCATATATGATATCAACACCGGGTGGTAAAATTGCTTCAAACCAAATGATCAGACAAGTACCAGTCAAATTGGGTAGTAAAACCATCGACACGGACCTTGTCCTTTTACCCCTTGACGGCATGGACATTATTTTGGGAATGAACTGGATGGCTATGCATGGAGTCACACTGGACCTTTCTTCCCGAGCCGTTGAGATAAATTCACCTAGTCACGGAGCCACTACCCTTTACCTACCGTTCCTAGATTGTACTAATTCCTGTGCTTATAAGATGGAAGGACTTAAGCCAGATAATATTCCTGTGGTAAACGAGTATGCCGATGTTTTCCCGGAGGACTTACCAGGAATGCCACCGGATAGGGACATTGAGTTCGTTATTGAACTACAACCAGGCACTGCACCTATATCCAAAAGACCATATAGGATGCCCCCTAAAGAATTGGCCGAGCTGAAAATTCAACTCCAAGAACTACTGGACAAAGGTTTCATTCACCCTAGCGCGTCACCTTGGGGATGTCCAGCCCTATTCGTAAAGAAGAAGGATGACAGTTTGAGATTATGTGTGGACTACCGACCTCTCAATGCGGTAACTGTTAAAAATAAATACCCCCTTCCTCGCATCGATGTACTCTTCGATCAATTAGCTGGAGCCAGAGTCTTCTCCAAGATTGATCTTCGTTCGGGATACCATCAGATCAAGATTCGCCCGTGCGATATTCCTAAGACTGCCTTCTCCACACGATATGGACTATATGAATTCTTGGTCATGTCCTTTGGACTCACCAATGCCCCTGCCTACTTCATGTATCTCATGAATTCGGTATTCATGCCCGAACTTGACAAATTCATCGTAGTGTTCATCGACGACATTCTTATCTATTCCAAGGATGAGGAAGAGCATGCCAAGCACCTTTGCATTGTTCTTCAGCGACTCAGAGACCATCAGCTTTATGCTAAGTTTTCTAAGTGTGAATTCTGGTTGGATACAGTAAAGTTCTTAGGTCACACGATCTCCAGCGAAGGCATAGCTGTTGACCCCAGCAAGGTACAAGAGGTGATGGATTGGAAACCCCCTACCTCTGTTCATCAGATTCGCAGTTTTCTCGGCTTAGCCGGTTACTACCGTCGCTTCATCCCGGATTTCTCTCGAATTGCTAAGACCATGACGGAACTATTGAAGAAGGAAGTAAAGTTGTATGGAATGAGAAGTGTGAAGAAGCTTTCCACACTCTCAGAGAGCATCTGACTACTGCACCTGTGTTAGCTCAACCCGATAATACCAAGCCATTCGATGTGTATTGTGACGCATCAGGTACTGGTCTAGGATGTGTGCTTATGCAAGAGAATCGAGTAATTGCATATGCCTCACGAGCCCTTCGGCCCCACGAACAGAATTATCCCACTCATGATCTTGAGCTCGCAGCCGTCATTCACGCTCTGAAGATATGGAGGCACTATCTCATGGGTACACAGTGCAATATCTACACGGATCATAAGAGTCTCAAGTATATCTTCACACAAGCCGATCTGAATATGAGACAACGGAGATGGCTAGAACTAATCAAGGATTATGACCTTGAAGTGCACTATCACCCCGGCAAGGCTAACGTAGTCGCTGATGCACTAAGCCGCAAGTCCCATTGCCATTGCTTATCCATGGAGTTCTACCATGAGACATTGTGCGCAGATATGAGGAAGCTTAACTTGGAAATGGCTTCCCAAGGCACACTAGATCACATCTCAGTTGAGCCCACTCTTCACGACCAAATCGTCATGGCACAACTACATGATGAAGGAATCAAGATCATCAAACAAAAACTCTCTCTAGGTGAGGAGAAGTATAAGTGTTTCCGCCAGGACCATAAGGGAGTTCTATGGTTCGAAAGTCGTATAGTCGTTCCGAAGAATCGTGAACTCCGCAAGCAAATTCTCGATGAGGCACACCTTTCCAAATTCTCTATCCACCCCGGCAGTAGCAAAATGTATCAAGACCTAAGGCAAAACTTCTGGTGGACTAGAATGAAAAGAGAAATTGCTACGTATGTCTCAGAATGTGACACGTGCCAGAGAGTGAAGGCTAGCCACTTAAAGGTAGCCGGTACACTTCAACCGTTACCTATACCATCATGGAAATGGGAAGACATAAGTATGGACTTCATCGTTGGACTACCAAACACGTCCCAGAGACATGATTCCATATGGGTTATCGTTGATAGACTCACGAAGACGGCACATTTTCTTCCGGTACACACCACCTATTCTACCAAGAAATATGCCAAGATTTACCTTGATCATATTGTTTGCCTGCATGGAATACCTAAGACAATTATTTCCGATCGTGGTCCCCAGTTTGTAGCACGCTTTTGGGAGCAACTGCAAACGTCTCTTGGCACAAAGCTGATTCGCAGCTCAGCATACCACCCTCAGACCGATGGACAAACGGAAAGAGTAAACCAAATTCTTGAAGACATGCTGAGAGCCTGTGTCATTCATTATGACAAGAATTGGGACAAATGCCTACCCCTGGCAGAGTTCTCGTACAACAACAGCTACCAAACGAGTTTGAAAATGGCACCATTTGAGGCCCTGTATGGACGAAGGTGTCGAACTCCTTTGAGCTGGTCACAAACCGGAGAACGTAAAATAATTGGACCCGACCTGGTAATCGAGGTAGAGGAGAAAGTAAAGGTAATACAAGCAAATCTTAGAGCCGCACAAGCTCGACAAAAGGGCTATTCTGACAAAAGGAGGAAGCCCCTAAAGTTCGAAGTTGGCGATCGTGTCTATCTTCGAGTTTCACCAACCAAGGGAGTGCGAAGATTCGGAATCAAAGGCAAACTAGCTCCCCGTTATGTTGGTCCCTACGAAATCATTGAGAGCTGCGGACCCGTAGCCTACAAATTACGACTGCCCCCTCAGCTCACGGCCACCCATGATGTCTTCCACGTATCTCAACTCAAGAAGTGTATTCGAGTCCCTACTGAGATTGTGGAACAACAAGAAATATCGTTGGAACCCGACCTCTCGTATGTCGAACACCCAGTTAAGATTCTGGATCAAAAAGAAAGAGAGACCAGGAGGAAAGTAATTAGAATGTATAAAATACAATGGAATCACCACACGGAAGAAGAAGCCACCTGGGAAACGGAGAGCTACCTGAACCAACATTTCCCTGGGTTTCTTGTCTCAACCACTGGTATGTGCACCCACGCCCACACTAAGAATTACCGAATCTCGGGGCGAGATTCTTGTTAAGGGGGGGAGGCTGTGACAACCCTGGTAATTACATTTCCAAAATCAATGTCATTAGCCTAACTCTATGATTAGATCAGCTAATGAAAGGTTGGAAAGAATTAAAACGAGTTCAGTTGGAATTCAAATTTAATTTGAGCACATTTGGTTACTTTTGAACTTTTAAATTTAACTTTCAAACCATAAGCCAAATGAGATTTTGCCTGAAACCAAAGTTGTAGAACTTTTTATTTTGAACAACTTTCGTGTTCAAAAGTTTTTGAAATTCAAATCAGAAAGAGGAGAAAACACCCTGTTTGCACCCAGCCCCCTGAAGTTTTCCAAATTCTTGCATCCAGGTCCCTCGTCCCCCCCCCCTCCTCTGCCGCACCGCGCGCGCTCGCCCGCCCGCCGCGCGCCAGGTGGCCGGCGTTGCCTGACCGGCGCGAAGCGCCAGGCCAGTGGCCGCCGCACCACCCCGCCACGGCCGGCTTTGCCCCGCCCCCACGCCGCGTGGCCAGTCAGCGCCCGCGCGTGCCCGCGACGCAGCCGCGTCCAGCCCCGCCGCCCGTCGCGCCCAGTAGCCGCGCTCCGCCGTGCCGCCCCGGCCCCCGCGCCCCACCAGTCGCCGCGCCCGCCCTCCGCCCGAGCCGCTGCCGCTGCCGCTTCACCACTCCGCGCCCGACACTATCCCACCGCGCTCACGCCATATCGCGGCCGCCCAGTCACCGCGCCCGCGCTGCCGCACGTCGCGCCGGCGTTCTGCCGCCGCCCGCCGCAGCCAGTGCACGCCGTTGCCGTGCCCCGCCCCGCGCGTCGCCCAGGCACCTCCACACCCCCTCCTGTCCCTATAAAAGCCCCAGCCCAGAACGCCTCGCCGTCGCCATCGCCGCCGCCGAGCACCACCCGCCCGTGGACAGCCCACTACCGCCGCCCACTGCCCAAACTGAGCCCCCAGCCACCACTACATCACCCCACCGCAGCTCGCCGACCCACCCAACGCCACCCAGAACCACCGAAGCGCCGCCGCCCGCACTGCCGCCGCCGCCGTCGCCCCTGCTCGCCGTGGACAGCACGACCCCGACCCCCTCCGTCCAAGCCGAGCCCCTGAGTAGCTTCCCCACGCGCCACTGAAGCTCACCGACCGGACCACGCCGCCCCAAGCCCGCCGGAGCACCGCCGTCGACGCGAGCCGCGCCGCCGCCGCCTCTGCTCCAACGCCGGCGAGCCCTTCCCGGCCGTCCCCCACCTGAACAACACCCCCACGAGGTAGCCCTCGCACCCCTGAACCTTCCCCGACCCTCGCCCCTCGCCGCCGGCGAGCCCCCTCGCCGAAATTTCGGCCAGCCGCCGTACCCGAGCCGCCCGAGGACCCAATTGCAAGAATTTAAATCTTTAGAAGGGTCTGAGCGTAAGATTCAAGGACCTAGTTGTAAAAGAAAGCTTCAAACCTAGATTCAAATTCAGTGAACTTGTAAAATTCGTATAAAATCGTACAAAATTCAGAAAAATGCAACCTCAACTGTTCTGGAATCCTCAGAACAAATTCTACCACTTTTGTTACAAAAGTTTTCTCAGAATCTCAAAATATTTTGCTCTACATTAAATAGAAGCTTTAATGGACTTATTTTGTACCCACTGTTCTAGAACAATGCTGACCCTAAATTTTGGGCAGTGAATTAGTTGCTTGATGATTAGGACTGTGTAAAAAGATCAGGCCCAAATTCCATCTCTAGCTTTACTGTTTGTTAAAGTTAGTTTTAATTCATGTGTAAGTAGAATGTTTTGTCCCTGCAGTTAGGTGGTGAGTCACCCATTGAAACTTTTCCTATGCTAATGTATTGGTACCTAGAAGCCAGAGAAAAATTAGGAGACTTTTTATCTCACAGTAACCTACTTATTTGATTTATGTGCTAATAACATACATTAAATCAAGAAAATAGTATCTTAGCTTGGAAAATTCTCAAATTTTTACTGGGAGATAAACTATGGTAGAGGTTGCTGTGTAAAAAGTTCCATGGACAAAAACCCTGTGTAGGGTCCTGTAAAAATGAATCTTTGAATAGCCTAGGTGTAGAATGTCATAATTTCTATGCTCTGGATACTGCATGATAAATCCTACAAAAATTACAGTAGCTTCTGCATGCTTAAGTGAGAGCTCCGTAAAAATATTAGACTCATTTGTTGCACCAATTGTTCTGTACAAAAAGAACAAGGATCTAACAGCCACTATGTAATGTATTTTTCATGATTAATCTGTTACATAAAATTGGCTGAAAATTTTACAGTAAGCGCATCTTTCCCTGATGTGCCTAAATCCAAAATTTCATGACCAGAAACTATCCATTGTAGTAATTACTCTCAAATCGTAATCAAGTGCCATTTCCACGACTTAAACTTGTGCACTCATGTAGAATCGACGACTCTCGCCGACGGAACATACGAGCTGCTGCCCGCGTCCGAGAGTGAGCAGCGTGAAGCTCAAGCAAATCTAACTGAAGCTTTTGAAGACCCGAGCCCAAGTTCGGAAGATCCCCAAGCGAACTGCGAAGGCAAGCCCCGGAGCATAACCCATTCTTTCCGAAATTATGCAACTCATTACTCTTTGCTTGTGCATTAAGTTTATAGGAGTTGGATGAAAACTTAGTTGCATGATGTCAGGAACCCTTGCTTGAAAACTAGATGTAAGGTTCGATAGAATGCTGTGCTAATAGGACTCCGGTAAAAGTCGAGTGATCTCCTGTCACTCGCGAGAAAATAGGAGTTGAATGGCTACTACACGCTGCAATCATAAGGACACGGACGGGTTATGTAACGATGGTTACGATTGAGGCCCATCTGTCTAGTGAAAAATGCTAAGGTCGCAGGGTGTGGTAGTGATGGTTAAGTCTTTGAACGTACTAAACACATGCCGAGATTATGGGAATCGGTAAGCTTAAGTACCTGATTGGCCCGGCAAGGGGACGGCATCCTACCCTTTGAACTTCGGTCCCATGTGCATATGGCGAGTGCAGAGAGTGGTCACGACCCGGCGCCGAACCGTGGCGTGGGGCTCTTGTACTCTCGGAGGGTAGCCCCGATCCACGACCCGGAAAGAAAGGGGAAAAGTTGCACGTGTGACTCTAGGGAGTTTTGTTGAAGACACAATAGGCATGTTTGTTAGTTCCATAACCAAGTAGAAATCCTTCATCAATCTTTGGTGCAAACTTTGAGCTTTTGATTTTCCTGTTAAGTATGAAACACTTACTCCCAAAAACTATAAAGTAGTGCACCTTGGGTTTGTTACTGGTGATTATCTCGTAGGGTGTCTTGCCCAAGTATCTGTGGAGGTAAAGGCGGTTGATTGCATGACAAGCCGTGTTGATTGCTTCGGCCCAAAAAATATCCGGAGTCTTGTACTCATCAAGCATGGTTCTTGTGGCTTCAATCAGTGTCCTATTCTTCCTCTCAACTATACCATTTTGGTGAGGAGTGTATGGAGTGGAGAATTCATGCTTGATCCCTTCTTCATCAAGAAATTCCTCAATATTGGTGTTTCAGAATTCCGAGCCATTGTCACTTCTTATGTTCTTGATTTTCAACTCATACTCATTTTGAGCTCTTCTAATGAATTTCTTAACTATTCCTTGAGCTTCACTTTTATCTTGCAAAAAGAATACCCAAGTGAATCGAGAAAAATCTTCAACAATGACAAGACCATATTGTAACACCTTAGGTGTTTGAAATTGCTAAAACAAGGATCAGAAACACAACATCATGCATAATGACCAAGAATAATTAAAATAATACATATCATATATGTACGTATGCATGTATATGTATGTGTCTATATGGGACTTTTCCATTTTGTGTTTGAAATCTTTCATGCTCAACTTGACACAACCAATGTAGCATATAAACACATGCATATTTTTAGTGCCTAGCAACTTCACTTAAAAGGCCAATTGCAAATTCGAATTTTAGAATTTAGGAATAGGAATTCAAATCCTAGTAGTAGTAAATTTAAAATAACTTTTAAACCATTACTCAAACAAACTTTTGCATGAAATAAAAGTTGTAGATTTTGAAATTTTACACAACTCTCGTATTCAAAACTTTTTGAGCTGCTATGCAAATTTTGGAGAAAAATCGACGTCAAATCAGCCTCCTTTTCCTTTTTTTCTCTCTCTCCTTTCTCTCTTTCTCTCTCCCTCGTCTGTTTCCTGACCGTGTGCAGGAGCTGCTCGCCACGCCGTGGAACATCCCTGCCACGCTCTCACTGACAAGCCAATGGCTGGCTGCGCCCTTGTTCGCGCCAGCCCTCTGCACGCCGCGCACTCGCCTAGCGCCCGCACGCCACGCGTAGCACGATGCTGGCCGCCGCGTCCGGACAAGCCAGTCGGTGAGCTTGCTGTCTGGCAAACCAGCTGCAGCAGCCGCCCGCCAACCCCGAGCCGTGACAGCGCGATCCACCTCGCCCACACCACATCCTGCCTCGCCAGTGCGCCATTGCCACGCGGCGCGGGACGCCCGACACCGCTTGACGACGAGGCTGCGCTCCCGAGCTCGCCGTGCACCTGTCCCCTGCCCCGGCGCTCAATGGCTCGAGCTTGCTTTTCCTCAGCTGCGCCCAAACCCCTCCCCTCCTCCCTGCACGCCTATAAAGGCCGCCCGTCCTCCCCTTCTCGCGCCGAGCAACTCCCCCGGGGGCAGCCATTGCCGTGACCCCCACCTCCACACCAACCTCCGCCTCCAAGCCAGCTCCGACCTCCCCCAGACCCTTGCGTGTGCTCCCCTCCTCCCACTTCACCTCCCTGAGCTGCCAGACCACAGCCCCGGCCCCCTACCTCGCTGGAGGAGACCTCTCCACCGCCGTGCCGAGGCTCAGCATGCCGACGACCCCCTTCCCGGCCTCCTCAGGTCTCGATTCCTATAGAAAAACGAACCCCGGTGAGCTCCTCGTGCTCCCCCACCACTTTCCCATCGCCGGCGAGCCCTCCCACGCCGGGAATTTCACCTCAACCATGGCAGCCCCGCCCAGGGACTACATTACATTCGCCAAGTTCTTTTTAGGGTCTTTTCTGCTAGTTTCAGGGACCTATCTGTGAGAACCCAAGTTAATCTTTATTTTTAAATTGGCTACCACTTGTAAAATCAATCTAAAATCATAGAAAAATCGTAAAATAGTAAATGAGTACCTTTTGGAATCCTTGTGAATAGATCTACAACGTGGAACCATAATAGGACATGCTTTAATTTAAAGTTTTTACTGTAACAATGGATATAAGCTTAATAGTGTTTAAATGCTAGTTGAACTTGTCTTTTTCCTAACTGCAGTTTAAAGCCCTCAAATGACATGAAATCTTTATGGTAGCCTATACATGTGATGCTGGTGTTTTTGTAAAAATTTCAAGACGATTACTATTCCCTAGAAAATGTTATTGATAAATCTTGTTTTGGGCAATAAATTGCTAGATGTGCTTGTTCATGATGTTGTATTGTAGATCTGCATGTGAAACTTTTATAGTAGTGTTACTTTGTCACATAGATGCTATGGAAAAATTTTGGGACATTTTCCTTCTGCCTAAGTTGCTCATATGAGTTTAGTTAAGTATAAATTCATTAAATAAGTATAAATTTTCACCAGGGAACATGTATGGATATCAAACCATTCTAGAAGAATTTGAAGTTCAGATGCTTAATAGAACTGCCAATAAAAATGAATCTTAAAATATGTAGATCTGTTTTGTTCTATTTTGTATGCTCTGACAGTTGCACAATAAAATCCGAAAACTTCACAGTAGCATCTCTATAGTCTTGTGAGCACCCTATAAAAGTTTGAGCTACATTACTTGGTTTGGGCTGCACAAATGGATCTAGATTCTAGCAGTAGTTGTTTACTCTATTTTTAATGATTAATCTGCTGCATGAAAATGACTAAAAATTTTTCAGTGAGTTTGCTCTTAAGTAATGTGCTCTACATAAAAATATCACCTCCAGAAACTATCCCTAGTAGCTGTTATGAATAATCCATGTTCCTTTTGAAAAATGGCATTTTATAAAATGACAAAACCCTTATTTACTTAATGAAGTTAGTTAGTTTAAGTTATACTCAGTAAACGATTGCCCAAGAAAATATAAATAAAATATTTTACAACTTAACTTAAGTTTTGTTGGATTACAATTTTATAGTGAAATAATCAATAAATCCTATCAAAATAATGCGAACCTATGCATTCATATAGAATCGACGACTCTCGCCAATGGAACCTACGAGCTGGTGCTAGAGTCCGAGAGTGAGCAGTGCGAAGCTCAGATCAATCTAACTGAAATCATTGAAGACCCAAACCGAAGTTCGGAAGAGCCCAAGGCTAGCACTACTCAGGAAGGCAAGCCCTGGAGCATAACCCCTATTTTAAACTTATGCAACTTTTACTTATATATGGTATTGTGCATTAAGTTTGAAGGAGTGGATTGAAATCCTAGATGCATGATTCTTGGTACCTATGATATGAACACTAGTCTGTGTCGGTCGCTAGATTGCCATGCTAATAGGACTCCGGTAAAAGTCGAGTGATTTCCTATCACTCACGAGATATAGGAGTTGCTTGTTTTATTTATGTTGGAACCATAAGGTCGACGGATAGGGCTATGTTACAATATTCCTGTTACGGATAGGTCGCGGTGTGTGGTAATGGTGGTTAAGTTTTTGAACATACTAAGGTTAAGTACCTAATTGAACCAGGGCGTGGAACATACCACCCCACCGTCTTGACTTCGTTCCCATGCGGCCACATGGTGAGTGCAGACCGCGGCTCTGTACTCGAGCGCAGTGGCCCTGTTCCGCGAAATGGGAATAAAGAGGAAAAGTCGCACGTGTGACTTTGGGAGTAACCACGTGACTTGTGTTTAGGTTTGCCTTGCAAGGTTAAGAAATTCGATTCGAATCGTCCGTTTCTCGGGGCCATTGAGACTGCTTAGCCCTTTTACCATAGAGTAAGAAGAGGAACAATGATGATGATTAATCTGGTTGGATGCTCAATTAATTATTTCCACCATGCGTGATTTGGATAGTTGCTTACCTAGAATGGTTAATCAACTAGAACTTGATGCTAAAACTTGAAAGCATGGACTCACTCTTAGATGGTTTTTGGCAAAAACAACCCTCAGCCGAAAGCCTAGCATGTCTAGGAGTCGGCTAAGTATATACCACTAGTTGGGTAAGCCTTGCTGAGTATTAGTATACTCAGCCTTGCTTGTGGCTTTGTTTTCAGGTGAGACCTTTGAGGACATGATTGTTAGTTTGATTTGGCCATGTACTCTTCCTCCTGGTTGGTCGGTGGAATGGGATGCGTCCCCGGCCAACGATGATAACGTTGAATGATGTCATGTACGGGCTTCATCATGATATCTTGTATCGTCGTTAGAACTATCGTTTATTTTCTGCTGCACTATTAGACTCTGAAAGTACTTGTTTATGAATATTTTCAAACTTTATTTGTAATAAAAATTCTTGTTGAACTATGTGATGTAAAATTTGTGGATTGTTGTAATTTTTGGGCTCACCTTCGTGTAGGTTGTATGTAGGCATTGTTTCGATCGAAATTCCAGTGATTGCATCAGGATGTTACCCGACAGACTGTCATTTTACTCCGTTTTAAGTGCGTGATAGCCCGGATTAATTCAGCTGGTTCTGCCACACATATTTGTTACCGCCAATGCTAATGTAGGCAATTGGTTCAAACAAATCCATGTGTAGAAGCTTCAATGGTATTGATGAGGTCATGATGTTTTTGGCAGGGTGTGGAGCGCCAACGTGCTTCCCAGCTTGGCATGCACTACACAACCTATCATTCTCTAAAACAACATTGGTTAGTCCAAGGATGTGCTTGCCTTTTTGAAGTTTGCCAAGTTCCTCATCCCGATATGGACTAGTCGGCGATGCCAAAGCCAACCCAAATCAGATTTTGCCACTAAACAAGTCTTGGGCTTAACTTTATCCTTTGAGAAATCAACAAGATAAAGTTTGCCCTTCAAGCGACTTGTAAAAGCAATAGAGGAATCCTCCCTTCTAAAGATGGTCAAACCCACATTACTAAAGAGACAATTGTACCCCATTTCAAAAAGTTGTGAGACGGACAACAAATTGTACCCTAAAGATTCAACCAAGTAAACATTTGAAATTGAGTTGTCATTTGAGGGAGCAATTTTACCCAATCCAATTACATCCCCTTTGCTATTATCTCCAAAGACAATAGATTCTTTTGGTATGTCATGAAGCTCTAGGGAAGTGAATAAATCCTTCTCCCTGGCCATATGATTTGAGCATCCACTATCAAGCAACCATGCGGTGCCACCGGAGGAGTAGGCCTACAAAACAAATTAAGCTTGGAATTTAGGTACCCAAAAGTATTTGGGTCCTTGTGGGTTAGATGGATACACTTTTGGAACCCATACACTCCTAAGAATGGCCTTCTTAGTGTTTGCTCCAGCATACTTGACCACTACTTTATCATTGTAGTCCATTCTCACCATATAATCCGTAGTGTAGCTTGGTGACGGCTCATGCTTAGTGACCTTGACCTTGATGGGAGCTTCAACTTTCTTCTTGACTTGGGAGGGAATTGTAGTGGTCAGGCCATGTGCAATGTTCATCAAGTCCTCAAGGTTTGCTCCCTTGGTGAACTTGACACACTTCTTACAAGACCACCTTCCGGTCATTTATCTTGCCTCCCTTGTAATGTCCAAGTCCATCCTTTTTGTTTGGATATCTTCCATCCTTGTAGTTTACCTTAGACTTGGGTTTGGCATTACCTTCATATCCATTCTTTACTAACATGTTCAATCTCTCAAGTTGAGCATCCTTTGCTTGGATCAACTTTTCTAGCTTAGCCATGTTAGTAACACAAGCTTGTACATCAACTTTATAAAATTTTGAGCACCCTTCACTTGTGGAGACATTGGAGTCAAGAGTTGCTTTAGAATTGGTTTTGGTGCTTTCCCAAAGAGCATTATAGCTAACTTCAAGACCATTGTACTTGGTTGTTAAGCATGAGAAGCTTTCTTGAAGTTCACTATGAGTGGCCTTTAGGGAAGCTAGAGATTCATTTATCAAAGTATTCTCCTTTGAAATCCACTCAATTGAATCATTAACTAGAAATAAATCAATAGCTAATTTTTCAACCTTCACCTTTTCTTGGACAGAGCTTTCTCTAAGGCAAGGTTTCTCTCCTTTTAAAGGATGAGCAAGTCTTCTTACCTATCAAGGCACTCTCTATTTTTCTCTAATTTCTCCATAAGCTTTTTAATTTCTTTAAAATCTTTCTTTCCAAATTCTTTTATCATGTAAGGTCTATGTTGTTCTTCCTCGTCTTCCAAATCATTTTGTGCACTATTAGACGTGGAGGAAGGATGAGAAGGAGAGGTTGATGATTCTTGTACCTTAGTCCCCCTTCCCATGAGACAAAAAGGAGTGTCATCTTCATCATCGGAGATGTTGTTGAAGAGCTTCCTTGAAGACTTGGGTATGACTAGAGTTGCCATACCTTCATGATCGAAGTCTTCATGACTAGACTCCCACTCTTGACCAACATGAGCATGACCTTCATATTTCTTCTTTTAGTCCTTGCTCTTCTCCTTGTACCTCTTCTCCTCCTTTTCTTTGTTCTTCAATTGTGGGCAATTGGTAATGTAATGGCCCACTTCTTTGCACTCATAGCACCTTTTTTGTGATGGCGTTTTCTTGTCATCGCCACCTTTCTTGTAATACTTCTTCTTCATGAACTTGAAGTTTCTCAAGACCAAGGCCATTTCTTCATCGGTGGAACCTTCATCACTTGAATCTTCCTTGTTTGACTTGAGGGCCTTGGGACTTGATTCAACCTTGTCACTTGAGCTAGCATTGAGTGCGAAATTCTTGATGATCTTGTGGCTAAGTGTCTTGGCCACATCTCTCTCAACCAACTCTTGATGGAGAATTTCACCAAGAAGTTGATTGGATGTCTTGGTCCTGAATTTTGGATCTCTTCTAATCATTGTTGCAAGAGTTGGTTTCCTTGGTGTGAAAGCCCTAAGCAACTTCTTTGTCACTTTGTGATCATCCCATTCCGTGCTTCCAAGAGATCTAATGTCCGACACAAGGACCATTAGTCTATCATACATTTGTCTCACAGTTTCTTCATCATGCACGACAAAGCGCTCTAACTCTCCTTGCAACAAATCCATCTTGCCTTCTCTAACTTCATCAGTCCCCGCATGAGCTTCTCTTAGTGTGTCCCAAATCACCTTGGCGATTTCAACATTAAGGACCTTGTTGAATTCTTGAGCACAAAGTGAGCTTGTGATGACCCTCACAGCTTGCGCATTGCGGAAGTAGTCTTGAGCTTGTTCGGCCATAGGTGCATCATTTTTAGGCGGAGTCACACCTACAACCACAACTTCCCAAATAGAGGGGTGAAGCCCGTAGAGATGCATTTTCATGTCGTAAGACCACTTGGGATAATCTGTCCCATCAAAGAAAGGGGGTTTTCCCAAGTGGACCGACTGAAATTGTGAAGAAGGATATTGAAATGAAGCATAGTTACGAGGAACTTGATGTAACCCGAAGAAAGGATGCTTCTTGCTTTCTTTCTTGATTTGCTTCTTCATCAATTTCTTGGCCTTCTTCTCAATCTTGGCCTTCATCTTCTCTTTTCTCCTTCTTCTTGATTCCATGTCTTCACCCTCACCTTCATCACTTGAACTTGAATCTTCACTTCATATGGATCCATGGATAGAGGGTGGACAACTTGTTTGGCTAAAGGGGTTCACGGTACTTCCCCCAAGGCATAGACCGGCAGTGGCTTGAGCGGCAGCAGCTTCGGTGACGTTAGCGGTGCCATCCCCAACTTGAGACATCTTGATATCCCTTAGCGGTTAAGCCTTAATAAAGACATTAGGCATTGATATCAATTGAAAGGATCTTGGTGATGCCTATAGGGGGATGAATAGGCATATCTTAAAATTCCTAAAAAATCTTCGCAGTGGTTAAACCTGTCGGAACTTCTGACCCTGTTTAGGTCGGAACTTCTGACACAGGACCAAAACTTCTGACAAAATGAAAGTTCTTAAACAAATTTCAAATAAAAACTTGAAACTGCAGAACCTGGCTGAATCAAAAGTTGCGCAAAGTACTAGGAGACTTTTGCAAGTGATCTTTGCAAGCAGAACACCTTGAGTACGTAGATCGGCACAAAACAAGCTCTAGGTAAACAAGAACTAAATAAATCCAATAAGCACAAGACACAAGAGATTTATTCCCGAAGTTCACTCCCATTAAGGAAGCTACGTCTCTATTGAGGAGCTCACAAAGAGCAGGGTCTTACACTAACCCTTTTCCTCCCTCAATCAACCACAAAGGAGGATTGAGTCACTTACTATGAAATCCATAAAGGATGGGTAATACAAACTTCTCGGAGCGCACACACACGAGAGGACTCTCAACCGGGCGACCCCGAACCGTCTAGAAGCCAGCTTCAAGAGTCACAAATGCGAATCAATGGATGGAGATGCTTCAAGTGCTCTTGAGATGAACGTAGCTGCCTTCTCACTCAAGTGCTCAAGCCTCACACCTCAATCTTGCTCTCACCCAAGCCCTAGCTCGAATTAATTCAAGGATTTTCTTAAAGGAAGGATTGGGGAGTGGAGTAGAAGCTTGTGGAGGTGTTTTTCTCGAGGAAGAACAACAACAAGTGAGGAGGGGGGCAGAGGCGTATAAATACCCGACCCCAAAAACCAGCTGTTAGTGTGCTGGTTAAGTGATTGTCGGAACTTCCGATCCGGGGTCGGAACTTCCAACACTATTAAATCAGCCTGGCCGAGAACCCCTGTCGGAACTATTAACCAACTTCCGACACTCAGAGAAATAGTGAGAAAAACTCAGTGCACAAGTGTGTGATTTGTGTCTCTCATGGGTAGTTGGCATCTCAATTAAGCACTTTGACATCTTCAAGTCCTCTCTTCGCATCCCTCTTAATAATACAGTGTTTCCTATACTCAACTTCAAACTAGAAAATGAATAAAGATCTTGTTTTGAGCTCCATCACCGTGTATCAAGTAAATTGGCGTCTTTTCACGCAAATATTTTATTTCATTGAATTTTAACCTATCCATAGCTTGATAAACATATTAGCTCCTTAATTATGCATGTCATCAACACCAAAACCCACTTAGGGGGCCAAATGCACTTTCAAGTAACACTCCGAGTACTGGTTATCGACTAGTACCACGGGCAGCTTATGTTACTCGCGGGTACTTACACCCATAATTCTAGTAACACTCGGAGTACTGGTTATCGACACGAGCAGTTTATGTTACTGAAGGGGTACTTACACCCATAACTCCAGCAACACTCCGAGTATAGGTTATCGACTAGTACTACGGGCAACATATGTTGTTGAAGGGGTACTAGTCTTACCGCAGACTAGTTCTATCTATACGATTACTCCCTACAAGCCAATCTGGCTAAGTCGCAAAGCTACTTGCGCATGTTCTGACTACTTTGAGTGCCAGCCCGCATGATTCAGCAGAATCAGTTGCGCTAAGTCACTCCAAGAACGTCGAAGAGGTCCTCACACCTACATAACCCAAGCAATCCATAGTGTTGCATGACGTGAGTAAATCCTGATTCGCTTCAGCCCCTGTGCGGGGCTGAGTATCAAAATGCCAACCTATCGACTACATCCAGAGTCGCTGCACTCGGTGTAGTTGACCTACGCGTCTTGACTTTTTCCTAAGTCCTTCGATTATCAAGTAATCTGTGTACTCTGAACAAATCCACAGGAATAGGATAATATACAAGATATATTCACATACAACCAGACAGATTGTTCAGGACATATTCATTGTTCTAATCCTGCTCTAGGTTTTCAACTATTTTTTGAGCCATTGGCTCGATTTCCTGCAGGTACTCTGCAAACCTCTCTCTAGAGCAGTCTGCGGCCATACCATCGGCTAGTGGACTAACTTTGGCCTTGGGCCAGAATGACTTAACGAGTCCGAGGACATACGCCACATAGGTTCTGGTGGTTTCAGAGACATAGCTTGTAATCTTCTGAGGAGCATCATGGAGATGCTCTAGCAGAGTCCTGGTATCGGCTACCCCCTCCTCTAGAGGGTCCACCATGTTCACAACCACCTGGGCAGCACCCTCAAGATCTTCAAGTTGCTTCTGCCTCAGCCTTTCTCTTCAGCCATCGACTTGATTTGCTGCATGCAGTTCACAAGCTACTTGTCCACATCTTTGAGTTGTTTCGTCAGGCGCTCCATGTCATCTGAATGACGGTACACTAGATTCTTCATGTCAGTCAGCAGCTCTTCTTTATATTTTAACATATTTTTTGAGCTATGCATGCAAACGACAAGAGGAAGTACTTGAACAAATTCAGATACTACTACTTAGCTACATCAAACTGGATAAAATAATCAGGACAACAATTACCTTGATGAGTCTTGGCCAAGGATTTGTTCTTCTCCATCAGATTCTCAATTTCCTTGTTGAGGAGCCACACTTTTTTAGTGCCCTCCAGCTTAATGGCGTCGAGCTTGCGTTGTAGACCTACAATTTGATATGTCTTTTCACCAATTTGACAATCTTTGTCCTGCAACTAATGAAGCCTATCCTCAACAAGTCGTAGCTTGTCAGATTTCTCCCTGGATTGATTGGCCAATGTCTACTCAACAAGAGAAGTGGTCAGTCAAACAAGCAAGCTACTCAAATAAGTGTGTTCTAACAAGACAACAAGCATACCGCGGAAAATTTGTACAACTCCTTGAAGGTATCTTGAAAGTTCTTTAGGACCTCTGAGGTCAGCAACGGATCATCAATCAGTTCTGTTGGGACAGTATACCTCGACTTGGGTGGTTCAACCAAGATACCACCCGACGATGTACCTGCAGGGCCTGTGTTTTCGCACTTGGCTACTGCTGCCAGGTTCCTGCCACCTCGCCCGCAAGAATCAGATGCGCTACAGGCAAGACGGTACTCACAGGCGGGGGCAACAAAATTGACTCACTTGATGGGATCTCGGGAGTGGGTTTTACTACCCTGGGACCTTCTGTTGCGTTGTGCTCCGCACCCGTCACGTCCTCTTCGACTTCAGTGGCATCGGGTGCAGGGCAATCTGTGTGCACCAGTGGCGGCTCAACCCAAGCAACGATAGTTTCTATCATCACCAATGCTGCAGCATCAAACTCTTGTTCACGGGCTGGACCGGTCACGGCATCACCAAGTTGCTCCAAGCCCAGAGCAGAGGATTTACTTCACACAACAAGCAGTCAGATTGATACATACCATATGAACCTACAAACTATGACTGGAAAGTACTCGAGTACTTACAACCAAGACTTCTGAAAAGCGATTTTCTTCTTCCTAAGTTCTTTAGGTACTGGAGCAGCACCCAAAGAACTCGACGGCGTCATCCCGAAAAAAGAGGTTTTCGAATTTCTGAACCAATTTGCCCATTTTAACCATCAATTCAAACTCTTAATTCATTGCACAACGCATGCCACGAATTTTTGGATCCTTTCTTCCAAACCTTGGGATTTGGATTCAAGGCTCGGGGGCTGCAGGACACGTGTCAACAATGGATTATTTTTCAAATTCTTTTGGAAGATAAAGATCGGAAGATTCAAGACTAATTTGACCCTCAGCTTGATTCTTTGATTCAACCTAAGGCTCGGGGGCCACTCCATATGGAGTGCGATTTTCATGAGCACCTCAGAGCCTCGAGGCAGCCAAGGAAATACTCGGAAGACACCTTCAAGACGAAGTTCGAGAGAACTCGAAGATGCCTTCAGAAGTACTCAGAAGCCTGCAGTACATGGCTACAAAAAGCACGGGGGCTTGTTGTAACACCCTACGTGTTTAAAATTCTATGCAAGAAAACCTAACACATGGCATCATGCATAATAACCAAGAATCATTGAAACAGTGCATTTAATTATGTGTGTGCATATGCATGTGTATGAATGTGTATGTGCATGTGTATGTATGTGTGTATGTGAGATTTTTTTTTGTTTATAATCTTTAATGTCCACTTTTCATAACAAATGTAGTATAAAAACACACTCATATTTTAGTGTCTTACAATTTTACCTAAAGGACCATTTGAAAATTCAAAATTAAACACACGAAATGACTAGTAATTCAAATCCTAGTAGTCTTGAATTCAAAATAACTTTTAAACCGTGGCTCAAGTGAACTTTTGGTTAAAACAAAAGTTGTAGATTTTTAAATTCCCTACAACTTTTGTGTTAAAATTTTTCTGAGTTTCAACTGAAAGTTTTATGAAAATTTGGACTCTAACTCGGTTGACTCTCTCTCTCTTTCTACCTCTCTCTCTCTTCTCTCTCCCTCCCCTATTTTTCCCCGACCGTGGCAGCACGCTGGCGCCACCTGGCCGGCGCTGCCTGGCTGGTGCTAGGCACCAAGGGGATCGGCCTCGACAGGCCACCAACCGGCCCGCGACCGCGCGATCGCCCCTCCCCACGGCAATCCCAATCGCCCAGGCGCGCGCTCGCCACGCGGCCGGTGATGCCTGACGCTGCTCGACGATGTTATCTTCGGTGGAGACTGTGGATTCCCCACCAAGCGCGCGTAGAAACTAACCTTGCACGAAATCCTCTCTGTGGAACCAGCCACGATAAGGCCCTTGAGATACAGCGAGGTCCCGATTTCCTTCTCCAGGGAGGACCAATGGACCAGCTTCTCCGAGCCGGGAAAGTTCCCGCTCGTCCTAGGTCCTGCCGTGGCGGGCTCGCAGCTTACCCGAGTGCTCATTGACGGCGGAAGTGGACTCAATCTACTCATCGCGAGTACCCTAAAGAAGATAGGACTGGACATTTCAACAATGCTCACCCCCAGCAAGGTTCCTTTCTATGGGATCGTCCCAGGCAACGCGGCCACACCACTCGAACCAGTGGTCCTGCCAGTCACCTTCGGGACCAAAGACAACTACCGCACCGAGTACATTAAGTTCGAGGTGGCGGATTTCGACTCGTCGTACCACGCCATTCTGGGATGGCCAGCACTAGCCAAATTCATGGTTGTGCCCCACTACGTGTACCTACTACTCAAGATGTCGGGCAAGACAGGTGTGCTCACACTCCGTGGCGACCTCAAGAAGTCGTACGACTGCGACCAGGAGGCGATCGAGTACGCATCGACTTCACGCATGCTAGAGCCATCTGCAGAAGTACTCGCGGCCGCGTTGAAGCTGACCAACACTGAGATGGAGGTCTCCAACCAGCGGGCAAGCCAGTCGAAGGTTAAGCCTAACCCCAGCAACGTTGGCATCAAGACTATCCAGCTGCTGGAAGGTGACTCGTCCAAGACGGCTCTGATTGGAGGCGGCCTAGGCGACAAATAGGAAAGCGCGCTCGTCAACTTCCTTAGGGCCAACCGCGACATATTCGCGTGGAAACCAGCGGATATGCCAGGGGTGCCCAAGGAGTTGATCGAGGATTGCCTAAACGTCGATCCTAAGGCCACTCCGAAAGAAGCAACGACTGCGTCGTTTTTCCCCCGACAAAAGGGAGGCAATCAAGAAAGAGTTAGCAAAATTACTCGCGGCTGGTTTTATTAAAGAAGTTTACCGCCCAGAGTGGCTAGCTAATTCTATACTTGTACTCAAAAAGAATAATAATGAATGGAGGATGTGTGTGGATTATACTGATCTCAATAAACACTTCACGAAGGACCCCTTCGCGCTACCACGCATCGATCAAGTCATCGACTCCATGGCTGGCTGCGTTTTGCTTTCCTTCCTCGACTGCTACTCGGGCTATCATCAGATAGCTCTCAAGGAGGAAGACCAGATCAAAATGGCGTTCATCAACCCCTTCGGAGCCTGCGCTTATACTACAATGTCTTTTGGGTTTAAGAACGCAGGAGCCACTTATCAACGGGCCATTCAACTGTGCCTCGCAGATCAACTTCACCGCAACATTGAGGCTTACGTGGATGATGTGGTCATCAAGACCAGATCCAATGATGAGTTCATCACTGACCTCGAGGAGACCTTCAACCACCCTCCACTTGCAGCCATCCATGATATCTTTCACGTCTCTCAACTCAAGTAGTATATTCGAGTTCCGACTGAAATTGTTGAACAAAGGGAAATATTGGTAGAACCGGACCTCTCCTATGTTGAGTATTCTATCAAGGTTCTTGATCAAAAGGAAAGGGTCACTAGAAGGAAAGTGGTTAAAATATACAAAATCCAATGGAGTCATCATACCGAAGAACAAGCAACATGGAAAACTGAAAGCTATCTAAATAAAAATTTCGGATGTTTTCTAAACTCAACCAAAGGAGCACGCACCTTCCGCACTAAGCTTATTTATCCGAATCTCGGGACGAGATTCTTTTTAAGGGGGGAAGGCTATAACACGCTAGATGATTAAAATCCTAACCAAGAAAACCTAACACATGGCATCATGCTTAATAACCAAGAATCATTGAAACAATGCTTTAAATTATGTGGCAGCACGCCGGTGCTACCTCCCCTATTTTTCCCGACCATGGCAGCACGCCGGCGCCACCTGGCCGGCACTACCTGGCCGGCGCTAGGTGCCAAGGGGCTGCGCCCCCGACAAGCCACCAACCGGCCCGTGACCACACGATCGCCCCTCCCAATGGCAATCCCCCTCGCCCAGGCACGCGCTCGCCACACGGGCGGCGATGCCTAACGCCGCTAGACAACGGGGCTGCGACGCCTTGCCTTGCCACGCACCTGTTCCCTCGCCCCAGCCGCCCATGGCCCGAGTGCTGCGCGCCCAGGCCATGCCTCCAGCTCCCCTTCCTCCTGCCCCCCTATAAAAGGCCGGCCCCTCCCCCGAGCATGCGCACCGAGCCCGACCCTCGCCATTGCCGCGCCGAGCTCAAGCTCACCGCCCTCCCGTCGCTCTGCTCCTTCTCCGCCAAACCGAGGCTCTGGATGGGTCGTCCTCGACCTACTGGTGCTCACCGACCTGTCCACGCTGCCTCACCCTTGCCGGCGAGCCACCTCCACGCCGCCGCCCCACTACTCCCATCGCTCCTTCACCTCCGGCCGCCACCAACCCCAACTAAACCTCCCCCATGTAGTCATCGTCGCCCTGAAGCTTCCCCACCACCGTTCCCTCACCGCCGGTGAGCCACCTTGCCGGAATCTGGCCGGACAAGCCCTCCCCCGCATGAACCATGGCTAGGGGTGACATTGCAAAGATTGAACTCTTTCTAGGGGGTGTTCTTCTAAAGTTAGGGACCTATCTGCGAGACCCTATTTTCTTTTTGCTTTCAAAAATAGTGAACTTGTAAATTCGTTTAAAAATCATAGGAAAACCCTACAAATGCAAACTAAAATGTTTTGGAATCCTTACAACAAGATCTACCACTTTGCTTGCATGCCCATGTGCAGTTTTTGCATATTTTTAGCTCTTGATTAAAAACTAGTTTTATTAGAGCTTAATTGGATCTCAAGTTATGATCATGCACTGGTACACATTTTTGGACAGTAGTTTAGTATCTAGGAGATCAGCTCTGTATAAAAATTCAGGGCCATATCACAACTCTAGCTATAGATTTTATTAGATCTTGTTCTATGCCATGGGTAAATAAATCTATTTGTTCTAAGTGTATACTTTGACTCATGAAGTTCAACTTTTGCAGTAATGTTATAGTGATGCCTAGATACTGTAGGAAAAGTTTGGAGCTTTATGCTCCACTAAATCTTGCTCAAGTAATTTTTGCAATGAATAAACATATTAAATCAGTATAAATAGTTTATGTACTTAGAAAATTATGATATTTTTACCAGAGGAATAGTTATTTATCCTGTACCATTAAAACAACTCATACATGTGCATTCATATAGAATCGACTTCTCTCGCTGACGGAACGTACGAGTTGGTGCCCGAGTCTGAGAGTGAGCAGTGAGAAGTTTAGCTTAATCTAACTGAAATCACCAAAGACCCGAACCAAAGTTTGAAAGAGTCGAAGGCTAATTTTGCTCGGGAAGAAGCCCCGGAGCATGAATCAAGTTATTTTCAAATTATGCAACTTATTACTCCTTTTACTTGTGAATTAAGTTATAGGAGTTGGATGAAAACCATAGTTGCATGATTCTAGGTACCTATGATTGAAACACCAGTTATAAGATTCGTTAGAGTGCTATGCTAATAGGACTCCGTTAGAAGTCGAGTGATTTCCTGTCACTCGCGAGAAAATAGGAGTTGACTATATAAATTATGTTGGAATGATAAGGTCGATGGACAGGGCTATGGTATGATGTTCATTTTGATGTTTAAGGCCCCGTCTATGTAGCGAAACTGGCTGCGGTGTGTGGTAGTGGTGGTTAAGTTTTTAAATGTACTAACCACATGCCAAAAATATGGTAATCGGTAAGCTTAAGTACCTGATTAGACCGGCGAGTGGACTTTACCCTCACCCTCTTGACTTCGTTCCAATGGGCACATGGCGAGTGTAAGAGTAGCCATGGCTCGGGTTCATTCCGTGGTTCGTGGACTTCTGTACTCGAGGGGGGTGGCCCTGATCCACAACTCTGAAAGTACTTGTTTATAAATATTTTCGAACTTGGTTTGTAATAATAACTCCTGTTGAACACTGTGATGTAAAATTTGTGGATTGTTGTAATCTCTGGGTTCACCTTCGTGTGGGTTGAATGTATGCATTGTTTCGATCAAAATTCTAGTGGTTGCATCGGGATGTTACCCGATAGACTGTTGTTTTACTCCATTTTAAGTGCGTGTTAGCCCGGATTTCCTTTATGGTGATGGTTAGCGCACTTAAGCCGGATTAACTCAGGCGGTTCTGCCACAGCTAGTATCAGAGCCAAAATGCATACAGCAGAGAGTACAAGGACTTAAATAAATATTTTCATAAAACTTGACCACAAAAATTGCGATTGAAAAATACGTTGGTTCGTTAAGGATGACGCCTAGTTCGTAAATCCCTAGAAGATGATGGGAAGTAACTAAGTGGGTCAAAACTTACTTTTGTGAACAACCGACCTTTAATTTCTGTAACGACGCACTCAACGCTAAGGTAAGAGGGTAAGGATTCTCAGTCGACTAGAGAGCTTGACCCTCACGTCGGTGACGCGAACCGAACACTGCCCTCAAGCAGTGGCTTACTTGAGGTGTTGCCAATATATCAACTATTCGTTGATTATATTGGGAGTAAAATATGCTGCACGTACGGTGCCTTCAACGTACGGATGTCCCGTAAGGCGATTTATACGGGAAGCGAATACGTTACCCCGATAATGTATGAAGCACTGTCCATGCAGTGTTGTACGCATGGATGCCGCTACTATAGTGAGCGGTAGTGTATGGGGACGCTTTCGTGACTGATGGCACGAAATGTTCAATTTATATTCTATTTATCTTCTGCAAGTACACTAACCACGCTTATGATAAATTAAGAACGGTTAGAAATTGTCGACTAGTTAATATATGGAGAGACGTACTATTGCCACCGAAACTAATCACGTAAGATCAAAGCTATTTGGCAATTGTTTCTTTTGTGAAGACGGATAGGACACACATGCATCATGATCATCAATTGAAACTGAGCAGAAATGGTAGTGGTTTAGTTGGGAATAATGAGGTTGGCACATGAGCACGGTTGGTTTCACTCACTTAAGGCCTATCTAGAAATCTGTCACTTTTCTGCCATATCTGGGTAAATGGATTAAATGCAGTTAGAAAATGACCTTATCTATAGAAAAGATAAATAAGAAAGTTGCTCCAAATTTTGTCTACCACCAGCTGTTAAAAATTGGAAATTTTTGGACTAGTACTTAGTAGGAAACACCAGAAACTTCCACACCTCAGTTTTCTGCCTGTTTTGAGCACTTCTGTCACCTAAATTGTTCGACCCTCTTAATGAAGTTTTATGCAGAATTGTTCAATACAAAACTTGTTGAACACTTGATCAAGCATCTACTGCTAAAATTTGGTAACTTTTGGCCGAGTAGATTTTCTTTGGTGACCAAATCACTAGCTGGCTGTCCACTGTGATTTCGGAGTAGACAGCAAGGGACAACTTTAAGAAAACGACCATCTTAGAGCCTGATCTAGCCAAAGTATTGAATAACAAAGTTGTGCACAAATATCCTAGGGATGTTCTGGTGAAGTTTTAGAATTTTTTTGTTACTCAACTTGGAGTTATGGAGTTTTGAAGTTGCTTCAAGATATATTGGACTTTCATTGTCCTGTTTATATCCTACAGCAGGATTTTGTCAAACTTATTACCCCTTGAAGATGATTCTTCTGGGCAACAAGTTGAATACCAAAATTGTCAGGAATTTTAGGCTCAGAATTCTCACAAAATGTTAGCACAATTGGACATTTGTAGTCCGAGTAATAGGCAATGTAGTATAGCTTGGTCTGCTGAAAAACAGCCAAAACAGACAACCAAGAATGAATTTTTGGACCATCGAAACCATCGATTTAGCCTCTGAGATGGATGGAGCAACACGTGATAACCCTGATAGTTTTGGTAACTCGAGTGGTAGTGGATCCCAGCAGCCGCCACCACCTCCACACAATCTGGTGGAAGTAATGGCCGCCCAGACCGAGTTGCTCCGCCAGCTCGTTCAAGGGCAGCAGCTCCAGCAGCACCAGCTCGGGTGGGCACAATGTCCACCAACCTCAGGCTGCTGGCTACCTGGATTTCCTGGGCACTCAGCCCCCTCTATTTCACAAGATGGAGGAACCCTTGGACGCGGACGCTTGGATTCGCACAATCGAGTCCAAGTTTTCTCTACTTGTGGTGCCATGTTCCGATGCAAATAAGGCCCATTTTGCCACGCAACAACTTCGTGGTACCGCACGCCTTTGGTGGGACAACTATTTCACCATGCTCCCAGCTGATCATGTTGTCATTTGGGACGAATTCAAGAATGCCTTTAGAGCCCATCACATTCCAGAAGGGCCCATGGAAAGGAAATTTAATGAAAATATTATTTGATTCCGGTGCATCACATAGTTTTATTAGTGCAAAATTCGGTGCAAATTTGGGACTGGATTTTTTCCACACAAAAGGGTCATACATGATATCGACACCGGGTGGTAAAATTGCTTCCAACCAAATCATAAGGCACGTACTGATCAAGTTGGGTAGTAAAACTATCAAAACTAACCTTATCCCGTTGGCACTGGAAGGCATGGATATTATTTTGGGGATGAATTGGATGGCTCTGCACAGGGTTACATTAGATATTTCTTCCCGAGACGTGGAAATAAATTCACCCAATCACAGAGCCACTACTCTTTACCTACCTTCTCAGGAATGCATAAATTCTTGTGCTTTCACGATGGAAGGAGTCAAACCAGGAAATATTCTAGTGGTATGCGAGTTCGCTGATGTTTTTCGGGATGACTTGCTAGGAATGCCATTGGATAGGGACATTGAGTTCATTATCGAACTGCAGCCAGGCACTGTACCTATCTCAAAAAGACCCTATAGAATGCCACCCAAGGAGTTTGCCGAATTGAAAATACAACTGCAGGAACTTTTAGATAAATGTTTCATTCGTCCAAGTGCATCACCTTGGGGTTGTACAGCCCTCTTTGTGAAGAAAAAGGATGAGAGCTTGAGGTTGTGTGTGGACTACCGACCTCTCAATGCGGTGACAATCAAAAATAAATACCCACTTCCCTGCATTGATGTTCTCTTCGATCAGCTAGCTGGAGCTAGAGTCTTCTCAAAAATTGATCTTCGCTCTGGCTATCATCAAATTAAGATTCCACCATGCAATATTCTTGAGACTGCCTTTTCCACACGATATGGGCTATATGAATACCTGGTCATGTCTTTTGGTCTCACAAATGCTCCTGCCTACTTCATGTATCTCATGAATTTGGTATTCATGCCTGCAATTTCGTTGTGGTCTTCATTGACGACATCCTGATATATTCCAAAAATGAGCAAGAGCATGCGGAGCACCTGCGCATTGTTCTTCAACGTCTCAGAGACCATCAGCTCTATGCTAAGTTTTCCAAGTGTGAATTCTGGCTGGGTAGTGTAACATTTTTGGGCCACACTATTTCCAGCGAAGGCATAGCCGTTGATCCTAGCAAAGTATAAGAGGTGATGGATTGCAAAGCTCCCACCTCCGTCCATCGGATTTGCAGCTTTCTTGGTTTACCTGGTTATTATCGTCGCTTTATTCCGAACTTCTCAAGAATTGCTAAGCCTATGACTGAACTATTGAAGAAAGGAGTAAAGTTAGTGTGGAGCGAGAAATGTGAAAAAGCTTTCCACACTCTTCGGGAACACCTAACTACAGCCCCAGTCTTAGCTCAACCTGATAACACCAAGTCATTCCATGTTTATTGTGACACATCTGGTACTAGTCTTGGTTGTGTGCTTATGCAAGACAATCGATTCATTTCCTATGCTTCACGAGCTCTTTGACCTCATGAGCAAAATTATCCAACACATGATCTCGAGTTAGCAGCGGTCATTCATGCTTTAAAGATTTGGAGACATTATCTTATGGGCACTCATTCCAATATGTACACTGATCAAGAAAGTCTCAAATATATCTTCACCCAAGCTGATCTGAATATGAGACAAAGAAGATGGTTGGAATTGATCAAAGATTATGATCTTGAGGTGCACTATCACCTAGAAAAGGCTAATGTAGTCGCGGATGCGCTAAGCCACATGGCTCATTGCAATTGCTTGTCCGCAAAATTGTATAATGGAACGTTATGTCATGAGATGAGGAAACTCAATTTGGAAATGATTCCTCAAGGCACATTTCCATTGAACCAACCCTCCACGAACAAATCATCATGGCACAATTACATGATGAAGGTGTGAAAATCGTCAAGCAAAAACTCTCTCAAGGAGAGGAGTATAAATGTTTTCGCCAAGACCATAATGGGGTTCTATGGTTTGAAAGTCGCATAGTCGTTCCATAGAATCATGAGCTCTGAAAGCAAATTCTTGACGAAGCCCACTGTTGACGCTAGATTTTGACACGTGTTGAATCGGCGTCAGGAGAAGAAGATTGGCCAATGCGGCAGATCTGAAGGCTACAGTAAGGAATCGGCCGATTCAGGTAACAGTTGGAAATCGGCCGATTGGTGATACAGCTTGCGCCAACAGGTTGGGGCTACATCAGAGGATCCCGGTCAAAAGTTGGTCAACAGAGCGATGCTAATTCGGTCAAGAAACAATTGGAAAAGTCCTGATTGGATTAGGAGATGGCGGCGGAAGATTCTGCGGGAGTCCGTTTCCTTTTTAAAGATATTATAGATATAGTAGTTTTCCTGTTTTAAATAAGGTTGTAACAAGTCGTAATCGACCAGGAGTCCTAGTTTTAGGGTATAAATAGGAGTCGTCAGGGCTTTGCAAAACATCAACACATCAATCAACACAACACTTCAACTTTTTCTAGCAATTTACTTTCAAGTCGGCGACTTCGCCAATACCTTTTCTTCTTTCACGAGTTCGTATGGATTGGCAGGGCTGCATCAACTTGATCTCCGGCCAATTGGTAGGTTCCGCTTATCGAGTAACATCCGAGCTTTAACTACGGGCGCATCGCTGTGGTTTCGTTTGGATTTATTCACCAGTTATCGGTATTTGCTAGAATTGCAAGTTTTACCTGTTGTTCTAGTATTACCACCAGTTATCCAGCTTGAGATCAGAGTAATCGGCTTTATCATTGCTTTTCTTCGATTTATTGTCATATAGCCGATTAGATCTATTTCAAGTGTTGCATCTGTAATAATTGTTCAGATCGCTCCAGCAGTTTTTTTTGCAATTATTACGCGATTATCGGCTGATCCATAGCCGATCATCTTCACAGCAAATCGGCCGATTCGCCGACGCGCTCTTCAGGACAGATCGGAACTCCAGCCGATCGGAGCGCCTGGAATTTAATACTTCTATTTCCTTGTCAATCAACAGGTCAGATTGACTGGCACGCCGCGCGAACCGCACCAGGGCGATAACCCGAATAGGAGCTAAGCAGATCTCCCGGGTCGTGTGTCCGACGCTGAAGACCATCGGCCGATTCCTGTCTGGCCGATTTTAGCGCCAACACACTTTTGGCACGCCCGGTGGGACCAACTTCAAGATCCGATATGTCTAAGAACGCAGAAACTTCCGACACCAATATCATTGAGGTCACAGAAACGGACCTCAAGGACGACCAGAGGGAAGAACTAGCTAAACATCTAGAAGATTACAAGAAGATGTATCTGCAGTCGTTCAGTCGTACAAGAAGCGGGGAGGCTGTCAAGAAAGCTCCTATTCCAGTTCCCCGCCACATCATCATTGCTGAGGACTCGGGCAAGATGTCCGATATGATCCAACAGTCCATCTACTAGGCGTTCATTGACCAGTCCTCCGTGATGACCAACATGGTGTACAACACCGTCATCAGCTTTCTGGCCAGCGGAGCAGTTCAAGGCTATCAGGGGCCAGCGTATGCCCCGCCGATTACGCTTCCAGCCAGAAGCTTACCAGGCACGTCCCGATCGGCTCCTCAGCCGATATTGACGCAACGTGAGGGATACAATACCGTTGCCTCCAGCATCTCCAGGATATAGCGGTGCACCATGTTTCCCATCACAGGCACCGCTTCAACCCATCCAGATTGCTTCTGTGCAATCGCTGCCCACAAGCTCAGTACCCTGGGGGCATCAGTAACGACAGCTTTCCCCGATCCATCAACCGGGCAGGGGAGCTATCCAATCCAGGCGCCGTTCCAATCGGCCGTCCGGCCGACGATCCCTCAGTATCAACCAGTCTCATCAGAGGTCGGCAGGGGGGCAAGCGTTGTAGAAGCATTCAGAAGCACGGCGCCGATGATGATGTACGACGGGGCGGCGGATTCACTTCGCCATCAACTTTCAGCTGCTCAGCAAAATTCGCCGCATGCTTCGATCCATCATCCAGCTGTACCACCACCAGCCCTTCACTATATGCCGGCACCGCGAACGGTCGTTCATCAGCAGCAGGTGGATTGGACAGCAAGAATAGCAGAGGTGATTCAGGACCAATTTGGGTTGAAGCCAAAAGTACAGACTTACACATACAAGACGCCATACCCATCAGCCTATGACTTGCGGCCATTCCCACACCGCTACAAGGTACCCGATTTCACCAAGTTTTCGGGGCTGGACGACACATCCACCGTTGAGCACGTCAATAGATTCATCATCCAGTGCGGAGAAGCCGCCACGCAAGATGCTCTGAGGGTGCGTCTATTTTCATCATCTCTGTCTGGATCGGCCTTCCAGTGGTTCACCACTTTGCCACCAAATTCTATTGTTACTTGGGCCGATTTGGAGAAGCAGTTCCACAAATACTTCTATGCAGGGGTACATGAGATGAAACTCTCAGATTTGACCAGCCTCAGACAAAGGAGCGATGAACCAGTAACGGGATATATACAGAGGTTCAGAAAAGTCAGAAATAAATGCTACAGTCTGGCTCTGACCGATGCACAGTTGGCCGATATTGCTTTCCAAGGTCTCCTGCCACAAATCAAGGAAAGGTATGCTTCGCAAGAGTTTGAAAGCCTAAGCCAGATCATTCACCGATTGGCAGGACAGGAACTCCGCCCGTTTGAGCAGCGGAGGAATTTCCAGAAGAAGGTGGCATACTTAGAAGGGTCTGAATCTGATGGGGAGGAGGAAATCGACCTGGCGGAGTGGGTGAAAGGCAAAAAACCAATATCATGCCCTTTTGGAAAGAAAGAGCCAGAGACATTCGGCTTTGACACATCAAAAGCCGATAAGATCTTCGATTTATTACTCTAGGAAGGGCAGATTAAGCTATCTCAGTATCATACCATCCCTTCCGCTGATCAGCTCAAGAAGATGAAGTACTGCAAGTGGCACAACGCCACGTCTCATGACACAAATGAATGAATGCAAGATCTTTCGTCAGCAGATACAATCGGCCATCGAGCAGGGGAGGCTCAAGTTTGAAACCCCGGCTAAATCAGCAAAGCCGATGAAGATAGACCAGCACCCTTTCCCGGCTAACATGGTTGACACGGGGAGAAATTCACTTCAAACCAAGGTGCTGACATCAGAATCGGCAAGAAGGAGCGACGCCGTTGATCCCAGGAGGTAGATCACAGCGGACGAGGTCAAAGGGAAAAGGCGGGCTGAAGACAAGAGCAAAGGATCAGAACCATCGCGCAGACCCGTCACATCCCGATTCTTGCTCAGCAAATATCAGCGGCAGCAGGAACGGTCGAGATATCACGACGAAATGATGCGCCGGCACGAGGATCACTGGCAATGTCTGTTCTTCATCCATTGCTGGGAGAACGACATCCCACTGCCGTCAGCTGATAACTATCCTGAGTGCAACGGATTAAGTTGCAATGATCGCTCGTTTAAAAGATCACGCTCTAGGGACAGAGGATCAGAGCCGATCAGCAGAAATCGGCGCGAACAAGAGGGACAGCGCATTTCAGTGCATGATCGGCTGGGGGGCAGAGTTGACCAGTATCATCGGTCAAAAGGCAGGATCAACCAACAGGATGGACTGGGGGGCAGAATCAGCGTGCACGATCGGTTGGAAGAAATGGCTGATGACAGGGTGTCAGATGAAAACCCCCTAGGAAGAGAACCAGATTGGGAACACGCCAGATCATCGGCCAAACCAGTAAACCCCAGGTGGTGTCCTGATGGTCTATCCAGATCCCAGAAATGGAGGATCCAATGCCTGCACCAGTGGGAGCAACAAGAAGAAGAACAGAAGCAGGCACCGGAGAAAAAAACGTTAAGTCTCGGGTTTGGCGCCCCAAGAAAAACAACAGCCAAGGAGCAGACAATCATGAATCGGCAGCCGACATCAGCATGGTGTTCATATTGCCGATGGAATTCATGGCGCCTGACGATCAAGACAAAGCGACGAGAATGGAAGAGCAAATGGTGCAGCTGGAGTTAGAGCCGATGACGGCTACTTTTGAGAGACCAGAAGAAGAAAAACGGCAACACCTTAAGGCGTTGTTTCTCAAAGGCTACGTTGACGGGCGACCCGTCACCAGACTACTAGTAGATGGAGGCGCCGCAGTCAACATCATGCCGTATGCCATGTTCGGCAAGCTAGGCAAGAGCGATGAAGATCTCACCAAGACGGACATGAAGCTAAAGGATTTCGAAGGCAACGTGTCTCCCGCCCGTGGAGCGCTCTGCGTCGACCTCACCATCGGCAGTAAGACCCTTCCTACTACCTTTTTCGTTATAAATGGTAAGGGGTCCTACAACATGCTGCTCGGTCGTGATTGGATACATGCAAACTGTTGTGTCCCATCTACAATGCATCAATGCCTCGTGCAATGGGTTGGCGACAATACGGAGATAGTCACCGCCGATTCTGCCTACAGCGTCGCAGCGGCCGATCCACAACAATGGGGCTGTGAACACGTCAGGTGTATATCTGGCAGGACTTGGGACACTGACTTCCTGAAGGTGTCCGATTTCGGTCTACAGCCGATCCATGCAGTCGGCTCGAAAGATTCAGAATAGATGGATCAGCTCGTTCGAGAAGACGGGAAGCTCGGGCATGGGTTTACGTCAGCCGATTCATTTGAGATGGTGGATTTGGGAGATAGTAGCAAATCAAGGCCGACGTATATTAGTGCTAATTTGAATCCTGAGTATAAGTGTAAATTGATAAGTTTATTAAAGGAATTCAAGGATTGCTTTGCTTGGGAATATCATAAGATGCCAAGTCTAGACCGGTCCATCATTGAACACCGGTTACCTATAAAATCAGGATATCGGCCATATCAGCAACCTGCACGACGGTGCAACCCCAAGATTCTACCTGATATAAAGGCCGAGATCACAAAGTTAATTGAAGCAGGATTTATTCGGTAGTGCCGCTACGCCGAGTGGATTTCTAATATTGTGCCCGTGTATAAAAAGAATGGAAAATTGCGCGTGTGCATCGATTTCAGGAACTTAAATCAGGCCACACCAATGGATGGATATCCGATGCCAACGGCCGATATCTTGATAGATGCTGCTGCAGGACACAAAGTCATCAGTTTCATGGATGGTAATGCCAAGTACAATCAGATATTAGTGGCCGAAGAAGACATCTCGAAGACGGCTTTCAGGTGCCCAGGTCATCTTGGTTTATTTGAATGGGTTGTAATGACCTTTGGGTTAAAGAACGTCGGTGCTACATATCAGCGGGCCATGAACTATATCTTCCACAAGCTTATTGGTACATCGGTGGAAATTTACATAGATGACATCGTGGTCAAGTCAAAAGGTCAACAAGAACATCTGGCCGATTTACAAGAAGTACTGAAGTGCACAAGGAAGCATGGGTTGAAGATGAACCCGAACAAGTGTGCATTTGGTGTATCGGCTGGGCAATTCTTAGGATTCATGGTTCATGAGCGCGGGATAGAAGTCAACCGAAAGACCATAGACGCCATCAACAAAGTTGTGGCCCCACAAAATAAAACTGAGCTACAGTCCCTCATCGGCAAGGTCAATTTTATCAGAAGGTTCATATCCAACCTGTCAAGGCGTATTCGAGGTTTTACTCCCTTGTTGAAATTGAAGCCCGATCAGAAATTTGTGTGGGGAGAAGAACAGCGCAGTAACATTAAAGGAGCATTAAATGTTTACAGTATTCTTTACAGTCCGAGAAAAGCATCTATGGCCGCGATAGCCCGTTGCCTCATCTGATCGGCCGAATCTAGTACTCTCTGGTCATCATCGGCCGATCCGGGAACTTCTGACATATGGCGACGAAGTCTGATCGCTTCACAGGCCAAGTTCTGCCTTTCTTGCTTCAGCCCAGTGATGACGGACAGAAGCTCTTGAAGCTTCTTTTCTTCAGCGGCTATGTCTTTGGTTATCTGCTCCATCTCCTTGGCCAGCTCTGCTCTCCTCCGTTTGAGCCGATCTATCGTGCCGACGACATCCGGGCGACAGCTCTCGAGGAAATTGATCCGTTGATGTACCTCTTGAGCCCGGTGCTTGTACGAGTCGGCCTCTTCCCGGGTTTTTGCCAGCTAGGCGCGATCGGCCATATGGCACAGGGCCCTGGAAACCGGGGTTTGCATGTGTTCTATATATGCAGCACGCTCCAAGCTTTCTGTCGTTTCTTCCGGGATCCGACCCTTGATGTCATTGAAAAGTCGTCGAATCGGCGAAGCATCTTCTACTAATCGGCCGATATCGTCTTGGAGGAGAATCCGCATGCTCTCGAGCTTGGCGCGGACATCATCGGAAGCAGAGCTCGATGGAATTGGGCGTGAAGCGATTTCCTCATCATCAGGCAAGGAGACGACAAAGGAGAAAATGCTGTTGTTCGGGGTGTCTTGCTCCTGTGGGGGAATAAAGAGAAGGGTTAGCAAGCAGTAAAGGGGAATCGGCCGATTCCAATGGTAAGTTTGTTACCTCCTTAAAACCAATTTCTCTTGCTTGTGCCGGTGGAAGTGACTCCCTCGTCTCAGGGGCTGGTACAATCGGCTCGTTAGAGGAAGAGGATTCAACAACTATTAATGCTCTGCTCGGACCAGCTTCCTGAAAAGGCATGGAAAACAGATCCTGTGAGTATACTATGGGTGCTTGAAATAAGATGGTATGAAATATTTGCCATGCCTCTGTTGATCTTCCGGCCGATGTTTGTTGTGGGGTTACGGTCAGCATACCCAAATTGGCCTGCATTAGGATCAGTTAAGTCCTCTGAATATCAAAAATTGAGGTAAGAGATTATCTACCTCGACGGGAGGAGCCGCTGGAGCTTCGGCTTCCACTTGGGATGTAGCCGATTGCTGTGGAGACTGCGCTGGAACGGCTTGTGCAGCCTGGTAGAAAGGAGAAGTTAGTGTTAGTGGAGCACTTAAAAGATATATGAAATAAGCAAGATTACCTGAACAACTTCTACTAGCAGTGATGCCGCAGCTACTCCGACTTTGGCGGTGACTTGAGGATCGGCTATCTCGGTAGCTGGCAAGGATAAAGGAATCGGAGTCTCGGCCGATGCTACCGCCGTTCGGTCAGCCGATCCGATGCGGGCTCGCACTCGACGGCTTGTTGTCTTCGAGGTTGGCCTCTTCGGTGCTCGTTTCGATCGGCCAGTGGCAATATCCTTGATAGTTGGAGCGTGAAAGCCGATGAGTGGATATGGTGTGTATGGATGGTTGTTCTCTATCGGCCTGCCGCTTCGGCTCCGCATCGGAGGGACTTGGCTTTCAGACTAAGAAGATAAATGTGAGTTAATGATAAGATGAAAGTATGGAAAGAGATAGCATTGAAATCGGCTGGGAGAAAGGACATACCGCTGCATTTGGGTCAATGTTCTCTAGGTCCAGAATGTTGCAATATATTGATGGAGATTTGCAGAAGAGGTGTTGCTTCCATTCTGCCCACCATAATTTAAATTGCTGAGTGGCAAAAGGGGCCACTGACCAGTTGTTCAGGTCAATAGTGCTAGAATCTGGCACTAGATCGCACAGCCGATTGTAGTCAAGACTTGTAGTCAGTCCATCTCTGAATTTTGCTTGACCGGCGAAGTAGACCCGAATCGGCAGTTGACCGAAACCAAGTTGCCTTGCTGCAGCCGATGGGTTATAGAACTCATATGTAGGAGAGTCCTTTCCAGAGAAGAAGTTGGCTGGCAAAATTCCTGGCTTAATCAGGATATCCATAAGTTCCCTGTCAAAAGTATGAGTGGAGAAATCGTAGCTGATGGGAAGTTCGAAAATCGGCTCTACTGCCTGATATGGATGCCAGCTGACAGTCTCTTCACTGAAACCATTATAGAAGCATTTGAAATATCCAGCTGTGCGGGCAGTAGTGAACTGACAGTCAGGGAAGGCTGATGCCGCCTCTCCAAAAGATCTGCAGCGTCGTCGGACGGTTGGATTCTCCTCTGACTCAATATTGGGGAAAGTTTTGGTCTCTATTCGTTGCTGAGAGACCTTGCTCATATATAAATTGAGCCAGAGAGTGATGAACCACCAGGGACCGCCAGGGTTCCCGATCGGCTCCCCCTTTAACAGCTTAGTGCCGATTTGGGGCATCAGGTGATCGGCCGATCCCAGCAGATGTTTTCCAAGGGGGATGGCTGATCCTAGTGACAGAGCTTCTGCTAAGGCTTGCGTGTTAGAAGAAGGTCCAACTGCTCTGCCACAGAAAAAGTGCTTCTCCAGCCACATCATCAGGAATGCAGTATGCTCTCTCTCTGAAATTGTCCCAGTCTTCATATTTTTGCTGATGTACCCCTTCCATCCGCCGATTCCTTTGGTTTCTAGCCGATGTGATGGCTTAATCAGATAGTTAAAGGGGACATCGGCGGAGGAAATGTCAAGGCCGGTCAACAACAAGACATCGACCAAAGTTGGGGTCATGGGTCCATGTCCCAAAAGAAACGCATTGAGTGCGTCGGACCAGAAGTAAGAAGCTGCTATGACCAAAGGTTCATTTTTCTCCATCTGGGACAGTGAGACGTCTATGCATTGGCCGATTTTTTGTTCATCCCACTGAACTCTCCTAGACCTGGCTATTCTTTGGTACCATTCTCTCCAGCCGGGGGTCTCATTCGGCCAGGACCTAAAGGCGCCTACCCACTGATCTAGGTCCATGGGTGATTGCTTGAACGGGACTCTGTGGGTCTCTAGATTGATCAGGTCAGTTGGATCGGGGTTCCCCATGGGGCCTAAGCAGATAAGATCAGGGGATTCCGAAAGAGGGATGGTGATCTGGTGTCTAAATGCCTAAAAGAGGAAGAAAAGGGGGAAAAACTGAGAAAGGATCCGGAAAATACTGGAGCAGTAGAAAAGCAAAATGGGAAAAATCTCAAGTGATTACCTCCGGGATGAAGATCATCGTTGCCGATGGGGCTGCCAGTGGAGCCGCCGATTGGGCCGCCACCGCTGAGGGGATCACCGACAGAGCCTCCATGGTTGGAGAGGTCGCCGATGGTGACGCCATTGGGAAGTTGAAGCAGATTGCAAGTGAGATTGCCGGAGGGAGCGGTTGGAGATCGAGAGGGCTCGGAGGAAGATGAACAGTGGTTCACTGGAAGAAGATGCTAGGTTTGTGGGGAAAAGTAGGCGGAGAATGCCAATATTTAAGGATAACCCGGGAGAGCAAGGGTAAAGGCGGTATTTTTGCCGCACCGTCTACACGAATTCCAGGGGAGCGGTCGTTTCGCGCGCTCGGTCCGAGGAAATTGCAATCATTATGCGGAAGACCACGGGACGGAAGGAGATTTTTACTGCGCCCGTTTCGGAGAAAAGGATTAAAGAAAGAGTTTCGAAGAAAAAGTTATGTTTTACTCCGAAACTGGGGGGCATGTGTTGATGTCAGATTTTGACACGTGTTTAATCGGCGTCAGGAGAAGAAGATTGGCCGATGCGGCAGATCTGAAGGCTACAGTAAGGAATCGGCCGATTGAGGTAACAGTTGGAAATCGGCCGATTGGTGATATAGCTTGCGCCAACAGGTTGGGGCTACATCAGAGGATCCCGGTCAAAAGTTGGTCAACAGAGCGACGCTAATTCGGTCAAGAAACAATTGGAAAAGTCCTGATTGGATTAGGAGATGGCGGCGGAAGATTCTGCGGGAGTCCGTTTCCTTTTTAAAGATATTATAGATATAGTAGTTTTCCTGTGTTAAATAAGTTTGTAACAAGTCGTAATCGACCAGGAGTTCTAGTTTTAGGGTATAAATAGGAGTCGTCAGGGCTTTGCAAAACATCAACACATCAATCAACACAACATTTCAACTTTTTCTAGCAATTTACTTTCAAGTCGGCGACTTCGCCAATACCTTTTCTTCTTTCACGAGTTCGTACGGATTGGCAGGGCTGCATCAACTTGATCTCCGGCCAATTGGTAGGTTCCGCTTATCGAGTAACATCCGAACTTTAACTACGGGCGCATCGCTGTGGTTTCGTTTGGATTTATTCACCAGTTATCGGTATTTGCTAGAATTGCAAGTTTTACCTGTTGTTCTAGTATTACCACCAGTTATCCAGCTTGAGATCAGAGTAATCGGCTTTATCATTGCTTTTCTTCGATTTATTGTCATATAGCCGATTAGATCTATTTCAAGTGTTGCATCTGTAATAAATGTTCAGATCGCTCCAGCAGTTTTTTTTGCAATTATTACGCGATTATCGGCTGATCCATAGCCGATCATCTTCACAGCAAATCGGCCGATTCGCCGATGCGCTCTTCAGGACAGATCGGAACTCCAGCCGATCGGAGCGCCTGGAATTTAATACTTCTATTTCCTTGTCAATCAACAGGTCAGATTGACTGGCACGCCGCGCGAACCGCACCAGGGCGATAACCCGAACAGGAGCTAAGCAGATCTCCCGGGTCGTGTGTCCGACGCTGAAGACCATCGGCCGATTCCTGTTTGGCCGATTTTAGCGCCAACACCCACCTTTCCAAATTCTCTATTCATCCGGGCAGTAGCAAAATGTATGAAGATCTTAGGAAAAACTTCTATGGACTAGAATGAAAAGAGAAATCGCTAAATATGTCTCAGAATGTGACACATGTCAGAGAGTAAAAGCTAGCCACTTGAAAGTAGCTGGTACACTTCAACCTTTGCTTATACCATCATTGACATGGGAAGACATAAGTATGGATTTCATTGTTGGATTCCCCAACACCTCCCAAAAGCACGATTCCATATGGGTTATTGTGGATAGACTCATGAAGAAGGCACATTTTATTCCGGTACACACTACCTGCACTGCCAAGAAATATGCCAAGATTTACCTCGATCGCATCATTTGCTTATATGGAGTACCCAAGACGATTATTTCAGATTGTGAAGCTCAATTCATAGCATGTTTCGGGAATACTTACAAACTTCTCTTGGCACCAAACAGATTCGTAGCTCAGCTTATCATCCTCAAATGGATGGGCAAACTGAGTAAATCAAATACTCGAAGACATGCTTAGAGCTTGTGTCATCCATTATGACAAAAGTTGGGACAAATGCTTACCTCTAGCAGAGTTCTCATACAACAATAGCTATCAAGCAAGTTTGAAAATGGCACCATTTGAGTCCTTGTATGGTCTAAGGTGTCGAACTCCTTTGAGTTGGTCCCAAACCGGAGAACGTAAAATATTTGGACCAGACTTGGTAATTGAGGCAGAGGAAAAAGTAAGAGTAATACAAGAGAATCTAAGAGTTGCATAGTCTAGGCAAAAGAGCTATTTTCATAAAAGGAGGAAGCCTTTACAATTTGAAGTCGGTGATCATGTCTACCTTCGGGTTTCACCAACCAAGGGTGTGCAAAGGTTTGGAGTGAGAGGGAAATTAGCCCCCCGATATGTCGGTCCTTATGAAATAAACGAAATTTACGGACCCGTGGCCTATAGAGTGCGACTATCCCCTCTGTCAGACCTGGGTACACGGGACTGTACACGTGGCATACTTTTCCTAAGATACGTGATGGGACATGGCCCACGCCCTACATCTGTGTAGACTACTCGTAGCCTAGCAGAACTGCTCCTACAGTAAAACTAGTCGGATACAGTAGGGAACTACCAGAAAACCACTCGCGGTAGGACTCTAGGGCATGTATCCGACTAGGACTTCTATGTAAACCTGTCCCCCCAGACTATATAAGGGCGGACAGGAACCCCTCCAAGGGACACGACCAGATCTTCCAGGGAATCACCCAGGAGATCACCCAATCACCATCAAAGGCAATACAATCCACACAGGACGTAGAGTATTACGCTCCCAGCGGCCTGAACCTGTCTAAAACCCTGCGTTCCTTTGCACCTTCGAGTTCCTGATCTCGGCGACACCCAACCAACCAAACTCACCACCTCGGGGGTATCCCTCGGTGGGCGTGGCGGTAAAACACCGATAGTTGGCGCGCCAGGTAGGGGTGCTCATCGAAGATCCACCGGAGAACTCGATGGCGTCGTTCGACTTCACCAGCGCTGTGCTCGACAAGGGCACGACTTTCATTTTCGGCTCTTGGATCTGCATCGCCGATGGTTTGGGTGGCTTCAACAGCCACCTAGCCAATCCCAAGCAGCCAGAGGCTACTTCATCAACCACAACCAGCGATCTTGACAACTTCATCGACAACCTCGACAACACGCTGCTTCTGGATCTGGCCCAGCAGATCGAAACGACGTCCGTTTTAGAAATGACTTCAACTCGAGATGCAACAGATCTACTCGACTCAGACTCAAACCGATCTACAAAGACCCAATGATCCAAGTCCCTCTTCGACTTGGAGGAGGATTTGGATGTGCTGCAACAAATCGAGGATGTGGGTGCCACCGCTAGCCGGGAGGCCCCCGTTCCCAACTTCTACTCGGACTCCGATACAGAGTACTCCAGGTGCAGGACTATATCTCTAAACCGGATCCGAAAAGGACTCGGAGGCGAGGGAGCCACCACCCGTCGGGCGGCCCCGCCCTTCAAAACCAGTCGCAACCCGATGGCCACCCCGAACTCTTCTCGGGCAGCCATCTGGGTTTAACGATTACATCAACGTCACATGGACGTTTCGTGTACTGGAAGGGCTTTGAGCCCTCCGAACTACTCGACTACGAATCTCGCCTTGTGGCCTTCACGCAAGAACTACCCTTCCAAGAGGGTAGACCTCTCTCGCCCATCGCGGAAGAAGGTGAGAGTAGCACAGAGCTACTCGACTACGGCCTTAGGGCTAACCACTCACCGAATCGACAAGTCTACATGGCTTCCCTTCGCAACGCACAAGAAGACGAGCTGGGCACCCAGTACGTCAACGAACAACTCGCGGACATCTCAGTCGATGAGCCCACAACAGACGCTCCTCAAGATGAAGACGAGGAACACCAGAGGATCCGGCGGGCAAAGAATGCCAAGCGTGCTCAACGCAGGCACAACGCGCAGAACCATGCCCGTGGACCAAAGGATCTCACCAACGCCTTCGCAGCAGTCGCGGATCGCGAGTACCACACCCTGATCGGCGTGATTGCAGAGGCAGCACTCTTGGCCCAACAACCCCCATCGAACCCCTAGATCCAAAGGTTGCAGTACTTGACCCAGCGCGCGCTCGTGCAACTCGATGGGCAACATCCAGTGTCATCCACTCAGAACCAGCTCTCGAGGTCTGAGCAACACGGGGATACCGCGCTGGTCAGTCGCACTCCGGGAGGAGGCCAAGGGAGTCGGAGGAACGACAAACGCCAGCACCATGAGGGCCACCCATCTGCGCGCTGTAACAATGAACAAGAAGTACAACAACCCCCTCGCAACCAGCGTGGGGTAAGGCACCGCTGCCAAGATCCAGTTGCAGCCAACCTCCAGGATGCTCCCATGATCGACCTCAGGCAGAAGATCAATGAAGTCCGCGATGCGCGGCTTGTCATTGACGCAAGGAGGAAGGACCGCACCGGCAGGCACTACGATGACGACGACAGTGACCGCTGCCCCGCCTTCACCACGACCATTACCGACAAGTCCTACCCCAAGGACTTCAAACCAGTTGGAATCCCTAAATATGACGGTAAGCAGGACCCACGCCAGTGGCTTCATTGCTATTCCGTCGCTATTGAAGTTTCAGGGGGCTCCAACTCTACGAAAGCACTCTACTTCCCTGTGGCCCTCGAACCTGCACCCCTCATGTGGCTTGAAAGCCTCAAGCCAAACTCCATCGACTCGTGAGAGGCCCTCAAGTGGGCCTTCATCGACAACTTCCAAGGCTCCATGATCAGGGCAGACACTCGTCACGACTTGTCCCAGGTGAAGCAGGAGATAAACGAGACCCTGGGGTCTTACACACGGCGTTTCTTTGAGACGCGTGCCACCATCGCCAACATCACCGATGAGGATGTCATCCGCTGCTTCCAACATGGCCTCTTCTTGAAGAACACGTACCACGACTTCGGGCGCAACCGCCCGACAACCGCCGTGGAGCTGCGGGGCATGATGGCAAGATGGGCTGACCAGAAGGACGAGGAAAACGACCTCTTCCCCAAGCGCAACCATGACAAACAAGGAAACGGCAACGGCCACTTCGACAAAAGCCAGCGGAACCACTCGGGGCACCCTCGAAAGCACAAGCCAGACCATGAAGTCGCGGCGGTCGAGCGCAACCCGCGTGGCAAGAAGCCGGGGAACAACCAGTTGGAATACGAGCAAGTCCTGCACAAGCAATGCCCGATTCACTCGAAGTCGCGTCACACGCTCTTTGAGTGCGTCACCATCCGCAAATCACTCAACGCTCCACTCCTCCATCAAGTCAGAAAGCGAAAGGACAAGGAGGACGATGAAGAAGGAGGTGACAAGTCAAGAGCCCAAGATTTCCAGGAACCGAAGAACATCGTCAATGTTATCTTCGTTTGAGACTGTGGATTCCCCACCAAGCACACGCAGAAACTAACCTTGCACGAAATCCTCTCTGTGGAACCAGCCACGACAAGGCCCTTGAGATACAGCGAGGTCCCGATTTCCTTCTCCAGGGAGGACCAATGGACCAGCTTCTCCAAGCCGGGAAAGTTCCCGCTCGTCCTAGATCCTGCCGTGGCGGGCTCGCAGCTTACCCGAGTGCTCATTGACGGTGGAAGTGGACTCAATCTACTCATCGCGAGTACCCTAAAGAAGATGGGACTGGACATTTCAACAATGCTCACCCCCAGCAAGGCTCCTTTCTATGGGATCGTCCCAGGCAACACGGCCACACCACTCGGATCAGTGATCCTGCCAGTCACCTTCGGGACCAAAGACAACTACCGCACGAGTACATCAAGTTCGAGGTGGCGGATTTCGACTCGTCGTACCATGCCATTCTGGGCAGGCCGGCACTAGCCAAATTCATGGTTGTGCCCCACTACGTGTACCTACTACTCAAGATGTCGGGCAAGACAGGCGTGCTCACACTCCGTGGTGACCTCAAGAAGTCGTACGACTACGACCAGAAGGCGATCGAGTACACATCGACTTCACGCGTGCTCGAGCCATCTGCAGAAGTACTCGCGGCCGCGCTGAAGTTGACCAACACAGAGATGGAGGTCTCCAACCAGCGGCCAAGCCAGTCGAGGGTTAAGCCTTACCCCGGCGATGTTGGCATCAAGACTATCCAGCTGCAGGAAGGCGACTCGTCCAAGACAGGTCTGATTGGAGGCGGCCTAGGCGACAAATAGGAAAGCGCGCTCGTCAACTTCCTTAGGGCCAACCGCGACATATTCGCGTGGAAACCAGCGGATATGCTAGGGGTGCCCAAGGAGTTGATCGAGCATTGCCTAAAAGTCGATCCTAAGGCCACTCCGAAGAAGCAACGACTGCGTCGTTGTGCCCCTAACAAAAGGGAGGCTATCAAGAAAGAGTTAGCAAAATTACTCGCGGCTGGTTTTATTAAAGAAGTTTACCACCCAGAGTGGCTAGCTAATCCTATACTTGTACTCAAAAAGAATAATAATGAATGGAGGATGTGTGTGGATTATACTGATCTCAATAAACACTGCCCGAAGGACCCCTTCGCGCTACCACGCATCGATCAAGTCATCGAATCCACGGCTGGCTACGTTTTGCTCTCCTTCCTCGACTGCTACTCGGGCTATCATCAGATAGCTCTCAAGGAGGAAGGCCAGATCAAAACGGCATTCATCACCCCCTTTGGAGCATACGCCTATACTACAATGTCTTTTGGGTTGAAGAACGCAGGAGCCACTTATCAACTGGGCATTCAACTGTGCCTCGCAGATCAACTTCACCGCAACATTGAGGCTTACGTGGATGATGCGGTCATCAAGACCAGATCCAATAATGAGTTCATCACTGACCTCGAGGAGACCTTCAACCACCCTCCACTTGCAGCCATCCATGATATCTTTCATGTCTCTCAACTCAAGTAGTATATTCGAGTTCCAACCGAAATTGTTGAACAAAGGGAAATATTGGTAGAACCGGACCTCTCCTATGTTGAGCATTCTATCAAGGTTCTTGATCAAAAGGAAAGGGTCACTAGAAGGAAAGTGGTCAAAATATACAAAATCCAATGGAGTCATCATACCGAAGAACAAGCAACATGGAAAACTGAAAGCTATCTAAATAAAAATTTCGGATGTTTCCTAAACTCAACCAAATGAGCACGCACCTTCCGCACTAAGCTTATTTATCCGAATGTCGGGATGAGATTCTTTTTAAGGGGGGAAGGCTATAACACCCTAGATGTTTAAAATCCTAAGCAAGAAAACCTAACACATGGCATCATGCTTAATAACTAAGAATCATTGAAACATTGCTTTAAATTATGTGGCAGCACGCCGGTGCCACCTCCCCTATTTTTCCCGACCATGGCAGCACGCCAGCGCCACCTGGCCGGCACTACCTGGCCGGCGCTAGGTGCCAAGGGGTTGCGCCCCCGACAAGCCACCAACCGGCCCGTGACCACACGATCGCCCTCCCAATGGCAATCCCCCTCGCCCAGGCGCTCGCTCGCCACGCGGGCGGTGATGCCTAACGCCGCTCGACAACGGGGCTGCGACGCCATGCCTTGCCACGCGCCTGTTCCCTCGCCCCAGCCGCCCATGGCCCGAGTGCTGCGCGCCCAGGCCGCACCTCCACCTCCTTTTCCTCCTGGCCCCTATAAAAGGCCGTCCCCTCCCACGACCATGCCCGCCGAGCCCCGCCCTCGCCATTGCCACGCTGAGCTCAAGCTCACTGCCGTCCCGCCGCTCCACTCCTCCTCCGCCCAAAATGAGGCTCTGAACGGGTCACCCTCGACCTGCTGGTGCTCACCGACCCGTCCATGCTGCCTCTCCCTCGCCGGACAGCCGCCAGCGAGCCACCTCCACACCGCCGCCCGACTACTCCCGCCGCGCCTTCACCTCCGACCGCCCCCAACCCCAACCAAAACCCTCCCTAGGTAGTCCTCGTCACCCTGAAGCTTCCCCACCACCCTTCCCTCGCCGCTGGCGAGCCAGCTCGCCGGAATTTGGTCGGACAAGCCCTCCCTCGCCATGAACCACGGCCAGGTTGACATTGCAACGATTGAACTCTTTCCAGGGGGTTTTCTGCTAAAGTCAGGGACCTATCTGCGAGACCCTGTTTTCTTTTTGTTTTCAAAAATAGTGAACTTGTAAATTCATTTAAAAGTCATAGGAAAATCCTAAAAATGCAAACTAAAATGTTTTTGAACCCTTGCAACAAGATCTACTACTTTGCTTACATGCCCTTGTCCAGTTCTGTATACTTTTAGTTCTAGATTAAGACTAGTTTTATTAGCACTTAATTGGATCTCAAGTTATGGACATGCACTGGTGGAGAATTTTGGATAGTAGTTTAGTATCTAGGAGATGAGCACTGTATAAAAATAATTTCAGGGCCAAATCACAACTCTAGCTTTAGACTGTATTAGATCTTATTCTATGCTATGTGTAAATAAATCTATTTGTTCTAGGTGCTAGACTGTGATTCATGAAGTTCAACTATTGCATTAGTGTTATAGTGATGCCTAGATACTGTTGAAAAAGTTTAGAGCTTTATGCTCCACTGGATCTTGCTCAAGTAATTTTTGCAAATGAATAAACACATTAAATCAGTATAAATAGTTTTTTTACTTAGAAAATTATGATATTTTTATCAGAGGACATTTTGGAGTAGATTATCTTGTTGGAAAAGTTTGAGACACAAAAACTTTGTGGAACTGCCTATAGAAATAAATCTTGATTAATGTCGATGTATCTTGACGTATTTGCTATGCTATGTATCTTGCACACTAAAACCTGAAAAATTTACAGTAGACTTAACATAAGTTTAGGAGTACTTAGTAAAATATTGAGCATCAGTTTTTGCATGGTTTGTTTGGTATAAATGGATCTTGATCCTAGCAGTAGTTGTATAATGTATTTTATTCATGATTAATCTGCTGAATGAAAATGGTTGGAAATTTTAGAGTGAGTTTGTACTTAAGTAATGTGCTCTGCATAAAAATTTCAACACCAGAAACTATATCTAGTAGTTGTTTTGTTTTTAATCCATGCTTACTTTAAAAAATGGTCGTTTATGAAATGACAAAACCCCTCACTTACTTACTGAAGTTAGTTAATCTAGATACTACTTGATAAATGACTGCCCAAGTAAAAGAAAATGAAGTGCTTTACAACTTAACTTGAGTTTTGTTGAATTACAACTTTATAGTGAAATAGTTATTTATGTATCATTAAAACAACTCATACATGTGCATTCATATAGAATCGACTTCTCTCGCTAACCGAATGTACGAGTTGGTGCCCGAGTCTGAGAGTGAGCAGCGAGAAGCTCAGGTCAATCTAACTGAAATCACCGAAGACTCGAACAAAAGTTCGGAAGAGCCCAAGGCTAATTTTGCTCAGGAAGGCAAGCCCCGGAGCATGAATCCTATTATTTTCAAATTATGCAACTTGTTACTCCTTTTACTTGTGTATTAAGTTATAGGAGTTGGATGAAAACTATAGTTGCATGATCCTAGGTACCCATGTTTGAAACACTAGTTATAAGATTCGTTAGATTGCTATGCTAATAGGACTCCGGTAGAAGTCGAGAGATTTCCTGTCACTCGCGAGAAAATAGGAGTTGACTGTTTAAATTATGTTGGAATCATAAGGTCGACGGACGGAGCTATGGTACGATGTTCATGTTGATGTTTGAGGCCCCGCCTGTCTAGAATGGTTAATCAAACTAGAATCTTGAAGCTAAAATCTGAAATTAAGAACCTACTCTTTGTTGCTTTTCGGCAAAAACAAACCCCTCAAGCCAAAACCCTTGCATGTCTAGGAGTCGGCTAAGTATATACCACTAGTCGGGTAACCCTTGCTGAGTATTAGTATACTCAGCCTTGCTTGTGGCTTTGTTTTCAGGTGAGACCTTTGAGGACATGGTTGCTAGTTTGACTTGGCCATGTACTCTTCCTCCTAGTTGGTCAGTGTAATGGGATGCGTCCTCACCCAACGATGATCACACTTAATGATGTCATGTACGGGCTTCATCATGATATCTTGTATCATCGTTAGAACTTTCGTTTATTTTTCGCTACACTTTTAAACACTAAAAGTACTTGTTTATGAATATTTTTGAACTTGGTTTGTAATAATAATTCCTGTTGAGCACCGTGATGTAAAATTTGTGGATTGTTGTAATCTCTAGGCTCACCTTCGTGTGGGTTGAATGTATGCATTTTTTCGATCAAAATTCCAGTGGTTGCATCGGGATGTTACCCGACAGACTGTCATTTTACTCCATTTTAAGTGCGTGTTAGCCCGAATTGCCTCTATGGTCATGGTTAGCGCACTTAAGCCGGATTAACTCAGGCGGTTCTTCCACACTTGTCAGGCCTGGGGCCACAGGACTGCGCACATGGCATGAATATTCTAGAATAAGGGATGGGGCATGTCTCATACCTTATCCCTGTTGTAAGCTACTTGGCCACAAGTAGAACTAGTCGGAACAGAAGGAAACTACCCGAGTAGTACTCGGGTAGGACTCCTGAGGTCGTATCTGGCTAGGATACCTGTAACCCTATCTTTCCAAACTATATAAGGGCGGGAAGGAACCCCCTCAAACCAACAATCATCTAAGGCAATATAAACCACCACACAGGACGTAGGGTATTACGCTTTCGGTGGCCCGAACATGTCTAAAGTTTCGTGTTCCTTGCACCTTCGAGTTCCAGATCTCAGCGACACCCCACCTACAACCTACCACCTTGGGGGTATCCCTGGTGGGCTTGGCAGTAAAACACCGACAGGGTAGCCGATACAAGAAGCCTGCTGGAATGTCTTCGTGAAGTGCCGCGGAGAATCTCCAGCTACATCTCTAAGACCACCAAGACGTTTGTAGTGCATGTACTCAGGCTCATTAAGTCCTTTTACCCAAATATAGATGTGAACCCACTGGCTGATGGTATGGCCGCAGACTGCTCTGAGGAGAAGCTCACGGAGTACATGCAAAAAGTCGAGCCAGTGGCTCACAAGATAGTGGAGAACTTGGAACAAGATTAAGATCATTAGTTATGTAATGAACAATTTATCATGCCACTCTTGTAATATAGGTGTAATATATCTTATGTTTGATGCCTGTTGATTTGTTCGAAGTACTCACAGTACCGACAATCGTAGGACTTAGAAAAAACATGATGCGCTTGGGTGAAGCTACTCCAACTGCAACGACTCTAGAGGTAGTCGGTAACTTGGTGTTCGATAGTTGGCTACTTGCAAGGGCTCTTTAAGCGAATTAGGATTTACCCGTCTCGAACGGTTACTCCAAATTGCTTGGTGTTTATAGGCTTGGTGACCTCTTTAGTATGTTAGGTTACTCGTAGTTACTGCCTGCGGCTAGTACTCAGATCCTTACTGGGATTATGGGCTTTGTGACCCCTTCAAAGTTTGCCTACGTAGATACTGTCTGCGATAAGACTAGTACTCAGGACTGTTACTGGAATAGTTTGCACACATGTTTAATGTGTTGTTTTGCCTACCTGAGCCGTTCAAAATACTCTTTAAGTAACTAGTACCGATGGTCAGAGGACTTGGAGAAAACGCGAGATGCTTGGGTCAAGGCTACTTAGAGAACAACGATTCTTAAGAGTAGTCATCGACTTGGCTCTGCATTAATTGATCTCTTAAGGATCCTTCAGGTCAATCATGTAGCCGCAACTACTCGCGATTCCCATGAATTGTGGGTGTGGTGACCCCTTCGGAAGTCACCTCCGCAGATACTGTCTGTGATAAGACTAGCACACGGAGTTGTTCCTAGATTTTTTGTACTGGTGTCATGGGTTCTTTTGTCGGTAGTCGTGTGGGTGGGACTTGTGGTGACAGCCCCTCGAGTAACCCTGCTGAATTGTTCATGGCTATACCCCCTAAGGTTTACAAAAGGTAGTCATTTTTTTGTAGATCTTATGGCTGCAGCCTCCGAATAGGCTTGCTCATGGCTGTAGCCTCCAGGGTCTGCAAAAGATAGTCAATTTTTCACTCTGATACCAGCTTGAGGAGTTTGTTTTTGCCGAAAAGCAACAAAGAGTAGGTCCTTAATTTCAGATTTTAGCTTCAAGATTCTAGTTTGATTAACCATTCTAGATGAGCAACTATCCAACATCACACATGGTGGAAAGAATTAATTTAAGCAGCCAACAATATTAATCACCATCATCATTGCTCCACTTCTTACTCTATGTGGTAAAAGGGTTAAGCAGTCTTAATTACCGCAAGAAATGGACGATTCGAATTGAATTTCTTAACCTTGCAAGGCAAACATAACACACACGCCTGGAGTACCGAAGGGTCACCCCAAGCAACTTTTCCCCTTTCTTTCCGGGTTGTGGATCAGGGTCACCCTCCCCGACTACAGAGCCCCACTCTGCACTTGCATGTATATATCCATCTGAACTTCATTCAATTAGGGTGAAAGTAAAGTCCACTTGCCGGGCCAATCAGGTACCTAAGCCTATCGAGTACCATATTTTCGACATGTGGTTAGTACGTTCAAACGCTTAACCACTGCTACCACACATTGCGGCCTTAGCATTTTTCTCTACTCAGACGGGGCCTCAACCATGAGCATCGTATCACAGCCCCGCCCATCGACCTTATAGTTGCAGTATGTGGTAAATCAATCAACTCCTATAATTCTCGTGAGTGGCAGGAAACCACTCGACTTTTACCGAACCTATTAGCAGAGCATCTACTCGAACTTCCAATTCTAGTATTCAATACATAGGTGCCTAGGATCATGCAGCTAGGGTTCCAATCAACTCCTATGAACTTAAATGCACAGGTAAAAAGGAACAGTAGTTGCATAAATTTAAAACATGGGATCGTGCACCGAGGCTTGCCTTCTTAGGCAAAACTAATCAGGGGTTCTTCCGAACGTTGGTTTGGGTCTTCAGCGACTTCAGTTAGATTGACTTGAGCTTCGCGCTGCTCACTCTCGAACTCAGGCACCAGATCATAGGTTCCGTCGGCGAGAGTAATCGAATCTATATGAATGCACATGTATGATTGGTTTTATTGATACAAGATATAATTATTTCACTAGAAAGTAGTTATACAACAGAACTCAAGTTAAGTAGTCCAGTACTTCATTTTCTTGTCCTTGGGCAGTCATTTATCGAGTCTTATCTGGATTAACTGACTTCATTAAGTGAGCGAGTGGTTTTGTCATGTCGTACGGCCATTTTTAACAGCAAGTTTTGTTTAAGTAAAACTACTCGTAGAGGTAGTTTTTGGGTTGAAATTTTTATGCAGAGCTCGTGCAAAACTACTCGCAGAGGTATTTTCTAGGGTTGGGATTTTTATGCAGAGCTCGTTACTTAAGTACAAACCTACTGTAAAAGTTTTAGCCATTTTTATTCAGCAGGTTAATCATGAAAAATATTTTAAACGGCTACTGCTAGGATCAAGATCTATTCGTATAGAACAAACCATGCAAGAACTGGTGCTCAACTTTTTACGGAACAAACTTGCTTGCATGAGTAGTTTATTTTAAATGTCGCAGATTTTTCCTATGCAAGAACCAGAGGCTAACATTTTAGTTTAAAGGAATCTAGCCTATAACAAAAGTACTCGAAACAACTCGTTGTGATTGGATTCAGCGCATGAAATTTTTATGAGAGACTATACTCTTAGCACTGAAGCTACTATCCAAAACTCATGAGTAGTTCTTTCCTGAAACTATTGGAACCATTAAAAGACATTTAAGCTTGATTTAAGTCTACAGCTAAAATTATGTGGAAACAATTCGAGATCCTTTTACAAAGTTGTAGATCTTAACTTAAGGAGTCCAGAACATCTTAGTTGGTGTTCTTAGAATTTTTTTGTGAGGTTTTTTGCATCTTCAAGGTTAATAGATTGGTTTTCAAAGTTCTAGTTTTAGGTTTACAAATGAGTCCCTGAGATTTTATAGAAATTTTCTCGAAGTTATTGAAATCGAAGCAAATGGGTCCTTTGTGCAGGGGAACGGCGACTGCCGGCCAAATTCCGGCGAGGAAACTAGTCGTCGGCGAGGAGGAAGGTGGGGGAAATGGAGAGGGAGCTGGGGCGCATTGATTTGTGGCTTGGTGGGGCTCGGGGACGGCCGGAGCAAGTTCCTCCATGGTGGACCGTAGGCGGCAGTGGTTGGTGGCGGCGCTGGCACTGTTCCGGCGGGGCAGGGGTGGCGTGGCCGGGCTTGGAAGCTTCAGTGGTAGGTGGGGAAGCTTGCTGGAGGGTCATTTTGGGCGGAGGGAGGTCGGGGGTGGGAGCTCCACGATGAACTCGAGCTTGCTAGCAGCAATGGCAGCTGTTTCGGGTGTGCGTGCAGGAAGGGGCTCGGCTGCCCCTTTTATAGGCAGTGCGAGGGGAGGAGAAATGAGCTAGGCAGCTGGCACTGCCTTAAGGGCGAAGGGAAGGGCCTGTCGGGCGAAGGGGGCGCGTGGCAGCGGCTCGGTCAGCCGGCGGTCCTCTTGGCACACGATTGGGGGCAGTCTACCTCGTGGCCAGTGCGAACTGGCGAGGGGAGGATTCGGGGATCGAGCGGTCGGGTTAGGTGAGACCAAGTGGCACCGGCGGCCAGGTGGCGCCGCGGTCGTGCGACAGGGAGGTGGGGGGCTGAGGAGGAGAGAGGAGGGAAAAGATGATGGGACTTGAGCGTGAAAAACAAAAACAACAGGGGTTTGGGTGGAAAAGGGAGCTAAAACTCATTCTTCCAAAAGTCAAAACAAAAACATTCGAATACCATTTTTGTTCAACTTTTCAAGATATACATTTTATCTTTTATGACTGTGTTCATTTGAGCAATGTATAAAAAGTTATTTTCAATTTCCAAAAACTAGTATTTAAATGACATGACATTTCATGTAAATTTTTGCACTGTTAGCCCTTGAGTTCAACTACACTTTTGTTGCTCTTGTTATGACAGATGTGTCATTAAATTTTTAGAGTCAGTTGTGATCAAATTTGAAAGTTACAAGGGTTTGTTTGCAAGAGTTCAAATCTTTATGCATATATACATATACACATATTCATTTGCTTGAAACGTAGATTTGATAGGCTGTTTTATATTTTTCTTGCTCTTTATGCCTGATTTCATGTTAAGGATCTTTGCGTAGTCTTTTAGACACCTAGGGTGTCACAGTAGCCCCCAAGTTCTTCAAAAAGTAGTCTATGGAGCGACTTTTTATTGATCAATGACTTTTCAAGCCATGGCGATTCTTATGCTCCAATAGAATTGATATTCCGCAAGCGCACAGAATCACCGCAGTAGCACTTCACCTTGGAGTATTTCAGGGAATCGTAAATTTCCTCGGGGAAGCACTATGGTTAAAGAGTATCGAAGAATCGAATAATAAACTTTACCAGAGATATCAAACAACTAACATAGTGGGGGTAAGCCAAATACGATAAGATAAGATAATGGCCAAGCGATAACCGTCTGACACAGGAGACTCTAAACCTTAGAGTGGTAAGGTAGCTGGGAGGACAACGAGCGAAAAAGACTCCTAAAACACTTCAAAACTAACGACCTAGCCTCACTAGACTAAACCTTGCTTCTACCAAGTTATCTGGAACCTAGAGCTTACTTCGGCGGCTGGAAGAGGAAGGACTGCAAAAAGGGATGAGAGGTGAGTCCAACGGCAACCTGCTACTACTGCTACGAATGCACCCGAACGTGGTGGACTACAAGGGACAGACAGGGTTGTCACCACCTGCCGCCTACCACACTGTTCCGTGGGGTGGAACACACTTCCTAGCTAACACTAAGCCAGATACCATGTCTGCACTCGGTGTTAGGATTTCTCTTGATGTGTTCAGGAGAAATCCCCTTCAACCTAGGGAACTGACTTGAGCTCCCTAGTCCAGGCGAGAAAACCCGCAAGGTAAGATCCCGATAAACAAGAAAGATAACAAAGCCTAAGCTAGAGGAAAGAACTTCCGCACACAAGTTGGATAACTTGGAAAGATAAATAAATGCGGAAAGTAAAGCTGACTCGAAAAGATGAAGAAGATAAATTATATTGATAACATATCAAAGGGAAAGATACAAGAGCTATACAGGACTTCCGATGACGACTCCAAAATCCCGAGACAAGCTCGACTAGACTCTAACTCCCAGACTATGAAACCTACTCCTTGGTGTGTCCTTTACAAGTTGATGTGCACCCCTATTTATAGTGTAGGAGGGCTGAGGATGAAGTCGGTGAAGCGGTTGTGGAAGCTGTGTTAGCCCTAAGCCAGCCGGCTTTATCTAGGCCCTCCAGCCTGGGATTGTGGCCACTTGGCACCATCCTCTCCTGGACGCTCCTGATGCTCTCCTGGTGTCGGTGGAGGAGGCGTCTTTCCAAAGCAGGGCAATTGGAGGCCGGTCGGCCTGACTCTGGCACATCTTGTCCCTCCGTTGCTCCGACTTGATTATTAACATGATGTGAACTAGGGTTCCCAATCTTCCAAAAGGTTTTGTTAACTCTCAATTTGGTGGAGTCGCGACACAATTCGATCCGGCTTCTGAACAACACATTCCAAGCCCCGCAATCGCAGCACGACGTCTCCTTATGTTATCGACCAGCGTTGCATGGCCGACCTCGCCAAGAAGGCTAATCCTTGCCTGCGAATCGAAGAACACAAGAAAGAACAAGAAAGAATGCAACCAAAATTGCAGTTGTATGATTAACTCATGAAGTTGGGGTCTTACAAACCGACGAACGACGAAACTGTTCTTGACAGAATAATCTAAGCAAAACCCAAAACCCCAATTTGGATGATGGCTAATGAATTATAGAGTCTAGGGTCATGGGAAGACCCCTGGATGCGCCCCTAATGGGCTCCGATGATACACAGCCCAAAGGCCTAAATACGGCGACGCAGCACCAAGATAGATTCTGGATGCCCACTTGATTCAAAAATTCCCGTTGACTCAGTCATCATTTTATCGTGGGGCTGGTGCCACTGGAAGCTCTATGAAAATATCTTTCCAACCATATGTGGAACGTCAAAATCAGACTACGTATGTGGCATGGGCGTCCAATCTAAGGCAGACTGCTCCTGGACTCCGAGGTGGACTACAAGCTGATTTGTATTAGGCCTCCAAGTGTCTTGGACGTCCGTTCCTGGCCTTGTCTGACTGCAAGATCCTCTCCACACATCCCCTGGTCCTCTCCTTCGTTCCTAATCATAATATAATCATTAGGTAGTAATCTATTATCAAAATCATAAAAAGAAGTGCTTAGGAACGAGCTCACCTCTAAATTCAATTGTCGCGCACGAGCTCTAGTGATTGGACCTTGAATGTCCAGCGGAGTGTTGTGTGCATCCGAAGGAGTGATGTCCTCATCATCCTCCTCCTCTTGAATTGAAGTTGTCCTCGACTCAAGCGCATCTTCTTCTCCCAAGTAAGGCCTCAAATCTGAAATGTTAAAGGTAGGACTAACCCCGAACTCGGGAGGCAACTCAAGTTTATATGCATTATCATTAATCTTCTCAATTATTTTGAAAGGACCATCAGCTCTAGGCATTAACTTTGACTTCCTCAAATCTGAAAATGATCCTTTCTCAAGTGCAACCATACTAAATCACCCTATTCAAGTTTAACTTCTCTTTTACCTTCACTACCAGCAACTCTATATTTTTCAGTCATCTTTTCAATGTTGTGCTTAGTTGTTTCATGCATTTTCAAAATACAATTAACACGTTCTTTAGCATCACTATGAATTCTCTCACTAGTAGTCAAAGGTAGAATATCAATAGGAGCACGGGGATTAAAACCATACACTACCTGAAAAGAACTTATCTTTGTGGTAGAATGTGTTGCCCGATTGTATGCAAATTCCACATGAGGTAAACATTCTTCCCACATTTTCAAATTCTTCTTCAAAACAGCCCGCAACATGGTGCCCAAAGTGCGGTTCACCACCTTTGTTTGGCCATTAGTTTGTGGATGACAAGTGGTAGAAAATAACAATTTTGTACCCAACTTGTTCCACAAAGTACGCCAAAAGTGACTCAAAAATTTCACATCGCGATCTGAAACAATAGTAGCAGGCATACCATGCAAACATACAATCCATTTAAAAAAGAGGTCAGCAATATAAATAGCATCATCACTTTTATGACATGGTATAAAATGTGCCATCTTAGAAAATCGATCCACTACAACAAAAATGCTATCCCTCCCCCTCTTAGTCCTAGGCAATCCCAACACAAAGTCCATAGAAATATCTACCCAAGGAATAGAAGGAACAGGAAGAGGCATGTATAAACCATGTGGATTCAACTGAGACTTAGCTTTCTAAAATGTCATGCAGCGAGCAACGAACCGCTCAACATCTCTCCTCACCTTTGGCCAAAAGAAGTGTGAGGCCAAAACATCCTCCGTATTCTTAGCTCCAAAATGCCCAATCAATCCTCCTCCATGCGCTTCCTGCATCAACAAAAGACAAAGGGAACCAACTAGAATGCACAGGCGGTTAGCTCTAAACACAAATCCATCATTGATCACAAACTTGTTCCATGTATGTCCTTCTTTACAATTTAGCAACACATCTTCAAAATCTGGATCAAGCTCATATTGTTCTTTTATTGATTCAAGTCCAAAAATCTGACAATCAAGTTGGGACAGCAATGTATATCGTCTAGACAAAGCATCGGCAGTCACATTATCCTTCCTTTCTTATGTTTGATGATGTTAGGAAAAGATTCAATAAATTCAACCCATTTAGCATATCTACGGTTCAGATTATTTTGTGAATGAAGATACTTAAATAATTCATGATCAGAATGTATAACAAATTTTTTAGGCCACAAATAATGACGCCACGTCTCTAAAAAACATACAAGAGCATACAATTCCTTATCATACGTAGAATAATTCAGAACAGGCCCATGCAATTTGCATCAAACCACCACCAATGCCAACTCCACTAGCATCACATGCAAGCTCAAAAGTCTTACCAAAATTTGGAAGTTGGAGCAATGGCGCGTGCGTAAGCTTGTCCTTCAAAGTGGCAAAGGACTCCTCTTGTGCTTTTCCCCAATGAAACACCATACCTTTCCTCGTCAACTCGTGCAACGGCGCAACAATGGTGCTGAAATCTATGAAGAAGCGGCGATAGAAACCTGCAAGACCGAGAAAACTTCTCACCTGTGTGATGGTTTGGAGTAGCGGCCAGCTCTCAATGGCTTTAATTTTCTTCTCATCCACCTCAATTCCCTGTGGATTAACAACATAGCCAAGGAAAGAAACTCTATCGGTGAAAAAGATGCACTTCTCAAGGTTAGCAAACAAACGTGCATCTCTCAAAGCATTAAAAACAGCACGTAAATGATTCATATGTTCATCCAAAGACTTGTTGTAAATCAATATATCATCAAAGTAAACCACCACAAATCGACCAATGAAAGCCCTCAAAACTTCATTCATCAAATGCATGCAAGTACTAGGTGCATTAGTTAAACCAAAAGGCATTACTAACCACTCATATAAACCGAATTTGGTTTTAAAAGCCGTTTTCCATCCATCTCCAAGTTTCATTCTTATTTGGTGGTAACCACTACGCAAGTCAATCTTTGTGAAAATTATAGAGCCACACAATTCATCAAGCATGTCATCTGCCTAGGAATAGGATGACGATATCGAACAGTAATATTATTGATGGCTCTGCAATCAACACACATACGCCAAGTACCATCTTTCTTAGGAACCAAAAGCACAGGAACAGCACAAGGACTAAGGCTCTCACGTACATACCCACAGTCCAAAAGGTCTTGGACTTGTCACTGAATTTCCTTAGTCTCCTCGGGGTTGGTTCTGTAAGCAGCATAGTTTGGCAAAGTGGCTCCCGGAATCAAATCAATTTGATGCTCTATCCCTCTCATAGGTCGTAGCCCCGAGGGTATCTTAGCTGGAAAACGTCCTCATACTCCTTCAAAATGTTAGTGACAGCAGGAGGCAAAGAGCTAGCAATATCATCAAGTGAAAACAAAGCTCGTTTGCATATCAAAGCATAGCATACATCATCATCAGAAATTTTAGCAAGGTCACATTTTTTTGCAAGCATAATTCCCCCCTTTAATTTAATTCCCTCGGGCTTTGAATTAGGTGGGGGCTTCTCCTTTTTAGGTGGGAAAACAGAATTAGCAACTTGCTGATTTTCAGATTTATCATTGTTCGAACTAGCAGCTCTTTCCTTATCAACTTGTACCATTTTAGCAGGGGTTAAAGGAACCAAAGTAATTTTTGTCCTTTATGCATAAAAGTGTATTTATTACTCCTACCATGGTGTAGCACCAAGGACGACCCAACAAAAGTGAACAAGCTTGCATAGGTACCACATCACAATCAACAAAATCAGCATAGGCACCAATGGAAAAAGAAACTCTGCAAGTTTTCTTTACCTTAGCTTTTCCAGAGTCATTTAACCACTGAATATGTATGGATGTGGATGCGGTCGTGTGGTTAAGCCAAGCTTCTTGACCAAATCTAAACTCACCAAGTTGTTGCAGCTTCCTCCATCAATAATCACACGTGCACAATGGTTCTTGATGACGAAGAAAATCTGGAACAAGTTGTGGCGCTATAGCCTCTCAGGCTGCTGAATTTGCATGCTGAGCACACTCTGAACAATGATGTTCATGTAGCTTGAAGTATCTCCACCACCAAGGACATGGCCCTTGGCGTCATCGGCAGCGACATCATCATCATGTTTTTCTTCTTCTACGGCGGAGGTGCTGATGTAACCTCCATCTTCTGTCGCCACATATGCCCGCTGACTTGGGCCATCCTTCTTCACATGGCCAATCCCATGGCAGCGATGGCACTGAATACCGGCAGTGCGTCCCGTCGAGGCAAGGGATGACGAACTTTGGGCAGGAACCTACAAAGAATTTTTACCTGAATCTGCAGCACGTGTGGAAGGCTTGTTTGGTCTAGCAGAAACGCCACTCGTGGCAAGTTGTTTGCCCGCTGATGTAGGCGTCCGAAAGCTGGAGGGCTTGGGCAGCCCCGAATGCACCGACGTACGTGGCGCAAAGGATGTCCGGACGCTGGTCTTGTTCTGTTGCTCACATACCTTCAATTCCTTCTCTGCAAGCATAGCAAACTGGAACAGCTGGTTGATAGTATGAAATTCTTTATAGTCAACAATGTCCTGAATTTCCCGCTTCAAACCAGAATAGAACCGACAAATAGAATCCTCGGTTCCCTTCACTATGCTACAACGCATCAAACCTTTTTGAAGCTCACCATAGTAGTCCTGCATAGATTTATCTCCCTATTCTAAGCGCATCAATTTCTAACGCAGGTCTCTATTATAAGATGGTGGAACATCTATCATGCATAGCAACCTTAAGTTCTTCCCATGTACTAGGTGAAGTTACCTCTGCAGCTAAACCAGTCCACCAAATGATTGCAAAGTCTTTAAACCTACTAGTGGCTTGTCTAACTCTATTTTGCTCAGCAACAAGGTGGGCACTAAATTTTTGCTCTACTGTCATCTCCAAATCAAGGTATCCCTCAACATCATAATATCCCGAAAAAGAAGGTATGGTGTCATAATATCCCAATCAAGGTATCTTAGCATAAGGATCATCGGGAACACGATTACGATTACCATACCTGTGGTGTTATTGCAAAGACAACATCATAGCCGCGCTTGTCGTGTAGCTGCGTGATGTATATTACCATGGGCATCATACACCTCATCCTCGGGGTGTCCGGTGTCTTCATTGGTCGGTTGACGAGTTTCCAACGCAGCAACCCTGTCGGATAGCGTGGATACCCTCCTGTCCAACCTCTCAATGATGTCGCTGAACTTGAGTTCAATGATCGCGTCGGTGACGGCCTCGACGACCATCTCCTTCATATCTTTCTGAGCATTGTCTACAGTAGCCTGTAGATACTCTTGGCTGACACACTCGTTGAACTCCTCAGCAGTGTTATTTCCATCGTCACCTGGCATTGTAGACACAAGAACAACAACAAACAGGTTATCCCTAATAATCTACTATGTAGGGGTAGTGGTGCCTCTTAATCAACACAGCAAAAGGAAACACCTTACCAAGCTCTTACAAGGTTCTTACCAACAAGACAAAGGATACCTGGGAGGTGTAGCCCATGATTGCAAGGGTCAAAAACCTGTGTTATCCAGAAGTAGTATGTGGAGCTATAGGAAGGCCAAGTATGTGAGTGGAACACAATTCAATAACAGATAGCAATGCTGAATAAATGTCCGAATTGCTTGTCCTTAGTTGCTGGTCTACTCGTATCCTTATAACAGTAGTATCAACAAGTAAGGAGCAAGAAAGAAAAAATGAAGATCAGCAACGACACAATATCAGCAAGTAACCAGCAGCGCACACGATATCAGCAAGTGTATCCTCTCTATGCGCCTCTTGTTTTGTCTTTTAGCACTAGTAGAAATCATTTTTTTTCTTTTTTCTTTTTTCTGATATTTTTTTCTCAACAAGGAGCACGAGAATAGGAACACCACAAAGTATCAGCTCAATCTGACGTAAGATGTGATATAGAAAATCACGAGCTTTCTTTAAAATGGGTGCTGGAACTTATTAGCAAAAACAGACAATCTTCTGAATTTTTTTGGAAATTCTGAAATCGCCAAACCCGGATAAGCCGGGGAATCGTATGTGGAAAATTTTGCAAGGAAAATTTGAAAGAAAAAGAATGCCTCACTCTGAGTTCCGAGCGAAAAGTTATGCCTATTTTAAGGACGACCCTGCGTATTAGGTTTTTGTTGAGGTCGAAACTGGATCGGATGGATGAATATGGTGGCAGCGGAGAATATGGATCACACGACTGAACTCAGACACAAAGTAAACCAGCAACAAAAATATGAACTAGGACACAAACTCAACACTATGAACTTTGAAACAGAATTATGCAAAGGCTAAACAAGGTCTTGGACAGGGAAAACCTAACGACTAAAAATTTTTTGGGCTTTTCTATGAACACTAGGACGAAAGTGAAAACACACTAACTAGATTAAGGGCGAACCTGATGGTGAACCAGAAGCTCTGATTACCAACTGATGTGAACTAGGGTTCCCGATCTTCTGAAAAGTTCTGTTAACTCTCGATTTGGTGGAGTCGCGACACAATTCGATCTGGCTTCTGAACAACACGTTCCGAACCCCGCAATCGCAGCACCACATCTCCATAGGTTATCAACTAGCGTTGCACGATCGACCTCGCCAAGAAGGCTAATCCTAGCCTGCGAATCGAAGAACAAAACAAAGAACAAGAAAGAATGCAACCAAACTTGCAGTTGTATGATTAACTCACGAAGTTGGGGTCTCACAAACCAACGAACGACGAAACTGTTCTTGACAGAATAATCTAAGCAAAACCTAAAATCCTAAATTGGATGACGGCTAATGAATTATAGAGTCTAGGGTCGTGGGAAGACCCCTGGACGCACCCCTAATGGGCTCCACGACGATACACGGCCCAAAGGCCAAAATACGGCAACGCAGCACCAAGACAGATTCTGGATGACCACTTGATTCGACGATTCCCGTTGACTCAGGCATCATTTAGTCGTGATTCTCATGACATTGGAAGCTCTATGAAAATATCTTCCCAACCATATGTGGAATGTCGAAATTGGACTCCGTATGTGGCCTGGGCGTCCAATCTAAGGAAGACTGCTTCTGGACTCCGCGGTGGACTCGAAGCTGATTTGTATTGGGCCTTCATGTGTCTTGGACGTCCCTTGCTGGCCTTATCCGAATCCAAGCTCCTCTCCACGCATCCCCTGGTCCTCTCCTTCATTCCTAATCATAATATAATCATTAGGTAGTAATCTATTCTCAAAATCATTAAAGGAAGTGCTTAGGAACGAGCCCACCTCTAAATTCAATTGTCGCGCGCGAGCTCTAGTGATTGGACCTTGAATGTCCAACGGAGCATTGTGTGCATCCGAAGGAGTGATGCTCTCATCATACTACTTGCATGATGTCCAGGGAGGTGGTTCTCTGGTGTTTGCCCGAGTCTTGCATGCAGGTGGGCCCTTCAATCCATGGGTGAGGCCTTTCAGGTCATTGGATCAAACCGACTTTAAGTGCAAGGCTCAGGGGCATTGTTGGTGTGTTTCCTTGCCCCTAGATCAGTGATGTGGCATTTGGGTTCAGTGCCAGGCCGGCCGGCCTAGGGATTTTCCCCATTTTGCCTCATTTTTGGTTCACCTGCTCCTACATTCACAACTCATCCAAAACTTGTTACACTTGCTAGAGATAAGCAAATTATGTATGGAACAAAGTGTAATGCTTTGATTTATTCCCGAGAAGTTGACGGACATGGCGTGATTTAGAGGCTGTTAACACCGAATAACTCCTTTGTACAATTAGTACTAAGGGTTAAACTATTGCAGGTGTTTAGTATTCCTGGAATTCGGGAATCAGGGTACTAGAGGTGAGATGACCCTGGTCCTGTACGAGGAGCGAAGAATGGTGTTACTATGAAGAATCATTTAATTCCCTGATACAGTGGTTAAATGACAACTTTTGGGTTTAAATTTGGAAGGAACCTCTTGTTCTGAGATAAAATCCTTGAAGCAATGGTTACACAAAAGAAAACCATAAAAATTTTCAAAAAAACCCCCGTCAAATCAGTTTTTAAATCTTTGACGTAAATCGTCATCCGAGTAGCTTTGTGGCATCCTTGGCGAGTGGTGGAGCGCCCAAAGCCCTTCGGAGTTTGTAACACTCGATCGCAGTGCTTGGAGTTGGGGTGCCACGGGCAATACTTGTGGAGAAGCTTCTCAAAGCGCTCCTGCGCGTTGCCTATCTTTCTGCCTTGCGGTGGATGCTCTTTGGCCATGACATGGTTGTCTGGCTTGTGCTTCCAGGTTGAACCCGAGTAGGTTTGCTGAACCTGGTAGTCAGAGGGGAGGTAGATTTCTTCTGCAACACGCTCCTGCTGCCTGGCGATGATGATGTTGCGGGCGTCACGGCCAGCGTTGATGATGTTGCGAAGATCGGCTATGAAGAGATCGCTGAGGTTGCCGGCATTGTTATGGTTGCGAGATTCCTAACGTTGTCACTCCGCAGCGCGCTCCCTGCGTTTGGCGCGCTTAGGGATCTTGAGCTTGTGGCGTTCCCTCTGGGCATCATCTTCTATTTTCGTGGTCTCCACATCATAGGGGATGTCATCAAGTGGCTCGTCGTTACTCAAGCTACACCCCTTGCTTGTCGTGTACGAGCATCATTCAAGCGTGCCCGAAAAGTACTCGTCTAATTTGGTGTCCCCGACACCCTCTTTGTTTGTGTGCTGGTCTTCTGCGATGCCAACCATGAAAATCACCCATTCTGGCGGGTAGCCCTTGGCGAGCTGCGCCTTTGAACCTTCTTCTTCCTCCAGCGGCATGAGAGGCCTGCCCTCGTGGAATGGGAGTTCGTTAGGATCGACAACGGTGCGCCGTTTGCCATATTCGTGTAGCTAGGGGGGTTTCATGCCCTTCCAGTACACGACCAGACCTTGCATAGTAGATGCGATTGTCAGTCCGCGAAGACCGCCTAGAAAAGACACGGAGTCATCGTAAGGGTTCAGATTGTAGTCATCATAGATGGGAGCCTCCTAGCATGCGGTGGCCTCCCCTTTACCGAGTCAAATTAGGTGGTCCAATTCCTCCTCCAATGTGGAGAGGAACTCGGACCGTGTGGCCTCCTGATAGACAATGGCCGAATTGCGTAGTCCGAATGGGAGTCGGGTATGTTGATCCTTAGAGTGGGACAGATCCGATCTGAGGAGTCCTGGTGCAGCACGAGTTGAAGTCGCGTTGAAAATAGACTCTTCTTCGAGCTCCCTGGCTAGGTCAAGGAGCAGCATCTCACCAAGTTTGTCAACGAATTCGTCGAGATCGTTGCATGGGGTTGCTGCAGGAACCTCCGGCCTTGTGTTGTCGACAAGGTGCCAATAGAAGTTGTCCACGCCGTCAGTGACGCAGACCCACGAGCCGAGGGTGAACATTGTACCCTCATCGAGCATGGCGCGGGTGAAGTTGAACGTCGCCATCGAGTTCATCGATGGATCTTTGATGATTCCTCCTACCTGGCTTGTACGACTTCTTCAAGTTGCCGCCGTCGATGAGTACTCTGGTGAGCCTGATGCTGGCCACCACTGGATCCAGCACGAGCGGAAATTTTTTCGGCTCTAAGAAACTGGTCCACTGGTCATCCCAGGAGAATGAGATGGGGACCTTCGACCACTGAATGGGTCATGGTACTGCCAGCTCGATCGCCATGATCTCGCAGAGAATAAGCTTCTAGGCGCGTCTGGAGGTGAAGCCAGATTTACCGCTAAAGACGACATGACGGTCTTTGAAATGTCCTGGAATTAGGCGCCTAACGACTTGTCCTCTTGGTTGTCATCCTCCTTGTCGTTGGCCATCTTCTTGGCATTCTTGTCAAGAGGTAGGTCATTGAAAGTCCTCCAGAGGTTGTAGCACATGATTGCCGAGTGCTTGGCACTAGGGTGCCATGGGCACCGCTTCTGCAGAAGCTTTTCGCGAATGGCACTCGATCGCCGTGAAGACATTGTCTAGCTTGCGCTTTTGGGAGGATCCCGAATAGTCCCGTTAGCTTCTATCATTGCAGTGATCGTTGCCCCGCTTGTCGTTGTTGTTGTGGTTGTAGTCACCACCACGCTTCAAGGAGCACTCACGCTCCTGTTCCTCCTGGTCCGCCCACGTACTCATCATGTCGCGAAGTCCTACGATGGTGTTGGGGCGGTTACGATCAAAGTCCCTGAAAAGGGTTTGATCGGTGATGTTGTTGCGGTAGCAGTCGATGACGTCCTGCTCGGAGATGTTGGCGATGGTGGCACATGTGTAGAAGAAGCGGCGGATGTAGGAGCGCAGAGTTCGTTACGTTCTTGCTTGCACTGAGACAAGTCGTGATGAGTACTTGCCCGAGTGATAAATCCCTACAAGTTGTCGATAAGGATCGCCTTCAGATCATCCTAGGAGTCGATGGAGTCTTGCTTGAGGCTCTCCAGCCACGTGAGCGGGGCAATTCCCAAAGCCATCGGGAAGTAGACAACCTTGGTCGTGTTGGAGCCGCCCGCCACTTCTATGGCCGTGGAGTAGCACCTGAGCCATTGTTGAGGAGCTTGCTTTCCATTGTACTTGGTGATGCCGATCGGCTTGAAGCCCTCCAGGTACGCTTATAGGCTGACTCGGCACATAAATCCGGGAAGCGGTCGCTGTCATCCAGGACACGATAGCCCTCAGCTGCAGCTCGCTCCTCTCGTCTGGCATCGATGATGGTACGGCCATCGCGGCCTTTGTTGATGCGCTCGCGGAGATCCTCCGTAGGCAGCTCAGCGCGTGGTCGGTTGCGGTTGTGTATAGCTGCCAGGCGTGCTGGAGGTGGCGCTTGCTAAGGCCTCAGCGACTGTCTGGGTCTTCCACCAGCAGTGCAACTACCCTCGGCGGCGGCGTTGCCATTGTTGTTGGGCCTTGCCAGTTGTTGTGGTCTTCCTCCCGCAGTCCAACTACCTTGGGAGTGGTTGTCGCCGATCTGCTCGGTGTGAACTGACGGAGCCAGGTTCTGCCGGTCGAGCTGGAGCCAGGCCTTCTGGGTAAGCAGAAGAGCCTTTTGTGTGGTAGGGTCTTGACTGGATGCGAGTATAGCTGCGGCAGAGGCGATGTTGGTGATCGAAGTGTGGAAACCCTGTTCTCCAACAGCCGCGAACTCGGCGGCCAAGTTGCGCTGCACGTGTCATTGGCGGTCCGCAGCGTTCCTCCTGCATTCGGCACGTCTCTAGTATTTCAACCTACGGGCAGCACACTGGGCTTCATCCTCAATGCCATCATTGTCGGTGAGCTCATACTCGGAGATCTGCTCGAGTAGTTCGCCGATGTATTGGCCGCCCACACCCTCCACCTCCGCCATGTACACGTGGCAGTGGGAGGTGTGCTCGTCAGAGTTGTAGTCGACTAACACAGTGTTCCCTTCGCGGATGGGCGAGAGGGGCCTGCCTTCCTAGTAAGGCAGTGTGTCAAGGTGGGACACAAGGTGGGAGTTGTCTTCGAGTAGCTTGGAGGGTTTCATGCCCTTCTAGTACACAAATCTACCCAGTGGAGTCGATGTGATCACCAGACCTTGATGACCACCCATGTAGGGCTCGGCGCCGTCATCAGAGTCCGAGTTGTAGGTGTCGAAGACAGGAGCCTCCCGTCATGGGGTGACATCCCCTTCTCTGATCTTGAGTAGGTGATCATGTTGCGTAACTCGAACGGGAATCGAGTACACTGATCCTCAGACTAGGTTAGATCCAATATGAAGAGTCCTGGTGCAGCACGAGTAGAGATCGGGTTGAATTTGGGCTCTTGCTCGAGTTCCCTGGCTAGGTCAGGGAGCAGCATGTCGTCGAGGTTGTCGATGAAGTCATCAAGATCGCTGCAAAAACTTGCTGCAGATGCCTCCGGCTTCTTGGTGTCGGCGAGGTGGCTGTTGAAGCTGCCAGAGCCGTTGGCCATGCAGACCCAAGAGCCGAAGGTGGATATTGTGCCCTCATCGAGAAAGGCGCTGGTGAAGTTGATGGTTGTCATCGAGTTTGTCGGTAAATCTTCGATGATCACCCCTACCTGGCGCGCCAGCTGTCGGTGTTTTATTACCAAGCCCACCGAGGGATACCCCCGAGGTGGTAGGTTGCAGGTAGTGTGTTGCCGAGATCAAAAACTCGAAGGTGCAAGGAACACAAAGACATAGACAGGTTCGGAACGCAATGTGCGTAATACCCTATGTCCTATGTGGTGGTTTGTATTGCCTTAGATGCAGATGCTTTGGAGGAGTTCCTTGCCCGCCCTCATATACTTTGGGGGGACAGGGTTACATATAACCTAGCATAATACAAGCTTAGGAGTCCTACCCGAGTGCTAATCAGGTAGTTTCCTTATGTTCCGACTAGTCTTAGTCGTATCCGAGTACTTTACAACAGATATAAGGTATGGGACATGCCTTATCCCTTATTCTAGAATATTCCATAGCATGTGGGCAGTCCCGTGATACCGGGTCTGACACCAGGAGGGAGAAGGGTAACAAACGGAGCCTGACTATGTCAGCTGTGACTCACCGTATCACTACTGTTTCGCGCAGCTCAAGAAAGTTTTGGAGGTGTGCATTGGCCTCCTCGTTTGGCTTGCCACAGACTTGATTTGAGCTCAAAATTGATGTCCCCCACAGCGACGTTGGGTCCAGTGGCCACGTTGGTAGCGGAGGGGACGGAAAAGTCACGGAGAGTCTTCTCGGCCGTAGGCTCGGGCGCAGATGGTGCTTGAGTGACTGGTTCCGCGGCCAAGAGAATGACTTGAGGTGGGACGACGCGAGGTCATACCCATCTCACAAGTTTCTCTGGATTTTCGATGAAGTTTGTCGGCAAGAAGAAACCAGTCATACACTACCCTATTTTCATCCATTAAGGGAAAAAAAGCAAAATTAGCCTGTATAGGCAGTAGCTACTTCTTAAACACCCAAGAATATGTGCTAGTAAATCTTTTAAACTAGTGCCATCCCCAGAAAATGGCGCCAGAAATTTTTGTTGGTATTTCTTAACGTTCATGAATGAATCCGCAAGCGCACGGATATACCGTTGTAGCATTTCACCTAGAGAGTATCAGGGTATTGTTATTTATATTTTCCCAAAGGATGGCGTGGTGTAAAAGAGTTTACTAGGTACATAATTAGGACAATATGATTAAGTCATAGACTATATTTCATACAGGGGTAAGTAATGAGAAATGATATATAGGGTAATGTGACACACACACACAACCCAATCTCAAGAATAAAGAATAACAAATAAATCTAAGGTTAGTGGGAGCATAGGCCTACAAACAAGGTCCTAATGGAAATTATCTAGGTTAGCAAGGATTAAACAAACATATGGTTAGGACTAGACTTAAGCCTCCAGCATACAGGAAGACTACCCAGCACTGGTCTGCCAGCAAGCTGAAGTAGTATTTTAAACTCCTACACCATACCCGAACGTGGGGGAGTGCACAAACAATGCCGGAACGTGGCGGGCGCACATGGCTGTCACCACCTGCCGCCTACCCCTACAACACCGTGGAGTATGGTCATATTCGATGGATCCCGTCATACCTGAGCACCACACTCATGTATGAGGAACCTGCTCTAGTCCCCCCGGGTCTCCCACCCTTCGGATGGACAAGTAATGAACTAGAGCAAGCCTAGAGGGCACATCAAACCGTTGCTTTAGCATGGATTTCTAGTCTATACATATGGATTGCATAACTTAAAGAAGCACACAACATGGTATGACATACTACTAAGATAGCATAGAAAAAATGAAGATACTCCAAATTATAGATAAATTCCTGACAAGTTGAATACAAAGTCATACCGGAGGTCGAAGATTGCTCAACGACCCATAGGATGACTTGCACTCGCTACAGGAAGAACTAGCCTAGCTCCACTAGCCTAAGGAATACAAGTCACAACTAGGAAGAGGGAGAGAGGCTTCACATGTGGTATGTTGTGAGGGCCTTCATCTCCAGCATTAATAGCTTCCAAGGATGGTTCCCGGCGGAGGTATATTTGGTAACTTAGCAAACCGATTTGGGGAGGGTAAGGAGGATCTTCCCGCCAAAGTGCACCTGCCCGGGAGGCCGGACAGGTTCAGCCGACCCAGGGGGTCGGCCGACCCCTTGGTGAGCCCCCTGGCCACCTCCTTTGCATGGTGTACTGACAGATGGGTCCTCTTCTAGATTCTGTGTGTTTGCCACCTTTGAACATTAGTTTGCCCTGCCATGTAGGCCGTCTTTGTAAGTATGACGCAGGATGCGATCTTCTATGTATTTCTGATGCATCTTCTGCGTGTTTTCGTCTTATTTCGGACTTGTATACCTGAAATCACTTATTGGCCAGTAGAAGTGGAACTAGGTTATTGAAATAAAATATGTGAATAAGGTATATAGTTTTCCTTTATTTGTGAGTATAGCTGACGATCAGATTTCTCATTTAAGGACCATCAACACGCGCAGCTCCCCGCGGCGCCCTCCATGTGGCGGTGCCCCTCGCCGAGGCATCCCTCCCCTCACCGATGGCCAGCACCTCTCCCCGGCCGCCCTCACGCGCGGATTTACGGCTGCACGTGGCTCCCCTCCTCCACGCGCCTAGCTCCCTTCCTCCTCCTGTCGCGGCCCTCCTCCCCGCGCCGGCCTCGACCCCGAGCGCGGCCGGCCTCCTCCCCAAGCTGTCCTCCTCCTAGCACCGGCCTTCTTCTCGCGCCGCCACCTCCCCGCGCCAGCCTCCTCCCACGCGCCTGCCATCCCCTCCCCATGCCGGCCCTCCCCTCCTCACTAAGCAGGTTCATGATTTTTTTTCCTTTTTTGTTTCATTTGAATTATTTAGTAAATAGTTATTGAATTAGTGAATAATTATTGAAATATTGAAAAGTTAGTGAATTAGCAAAATTTCAAAGTGAAATTTGAATTAGTGAAAAGTTTTTTTTATTTCAAAGTGAAATTTGAATATAGTTAGTGAAGGTGAAAAGAAAGAAAGTGTACTTCCACTCTTGATATAGTCAGTGAATGTGAATATGATTGTATTTTTTGTTTCAAAAGTCTAGTTCTTGATTTACCATTTGTATAGTTTTTTTTCATTTATTTGATAAGTGAGTGTGAGTTTATTTTCATTGTAATTGTGAGAATTTATTCAATTTTTTTACATTCATTTCATAAGTGTAGTGAAATCAATTCATCTGAACTCTGAATATGAGAATTTTAGTAGTGAAATCAGTTTTTTTTCTATTATCACTTTCATTTGAATTGGTTAGTGAATAGTTAGTGGAAAATAGTGAAAAGTTTGTGAATTAGTGAAATATCAATTATTCTGACACTCTAATGATGTATATAATGGAAAGTTGTGAACCTTGACTGTTCGAGGACAAGGGATTAATTCAGAATGAATTTATGTGCTTCACATTCTGAAATTTGTCCATTATCCTTTGACAATCAAGGTTCTCTGAAAGTCCAAACAAACTGAAGAGTGTCAAAATAATTAGAGTTTAGGAATAGTGAATGTGAATAATTAGTGAAAATGGATATTTTTGTAGGCTTGTTAATTATTTTTTTTTGACAAGTGTATATTTTCAAAAGTCTAGTTCTTGATTTTACCATTTGTATAGTTTTTTTCATTTATTTTATAAGTGAGTGTGAGTTTATTTTCATTGTAATTATGAGAATTTATTCAATTTTTTACATTCATTTGATAAGTGTAGTGAAACCAGTCCATTTTAACTCAAAATATGAGAATTTTAGTAGTGAAATTAGTTTTCTTCCATTGTCACTTTCATTTTAATTAGTTAGTGAATAGTTAGTAGAAAATAGTGAAAAGTTAGTGAATTAGTGAAATATCAATTATTTTAACACTCTAGTGATGTATATAATGGAAAGTTGTGAACCTTGACTGTTCGAGGATAAGGGATTAATTTAGAATGAATTTATGTGCTTTACATTCTGAATTCATTCTTTATCTTTTGACTGTCAAGGTTCTATGAAAGTCCAAACAAACTGAAGAGTGTCAAAATAATTAGGATTTAGAAATACTGAATGTGAATAATTAATAAAAATGGAGCGATCATTTCACTACTTTACCATCCCTTGCTGCATTTGTCTGGGCGTCGAGCACGGCCGCCACTGCCATGGTTGTCATATCCTCAATCACGTCCTTTGTCTGTGCCCTGCGAGCATGGAGTCTCATCAGTTGGGTAGATGAGGTGAGAGCGATGGCATATTGGCTCACCGGCGAGATGGTCCGAGCAAGCAATGGTGGCGCAAACCTAGCAAACGCAGTCGGCTGGCCATGATAATGTAGTGGGATCCTCCTTTGGATGCTTGGAGTCTTGGACTGAAGATAGCTTGCTTGCCTGATGGACTCACTAGCTCATGATGGAATTGATTACTTGGACATATTATGTCACTATTGAATCCCTTCTCCAATCCAGCTGATGTGCACAGAGATTCTGAGTCAGCAAATTACTAACGATTACGGACCCAACTAGACGGAGGGGGCTCTGCCTATTGGTATTCATCGAGAGCCCCCAACGCCCTTATCTGCTCGCTCTTTAAAAGAAAAAGAAAAAACATCATCCGCCTGGCCGACTCCATCTGCCCCGTCTTCTGCGCCCCCAGGCATCATGCCCGCCTCCGCCTTCTCCGCCCCCAAGCATCGCGCCTGCCTCCGCCCACCTCGCCAGCGTCGCCTCCGACACGGGTGAGGACCGCCCCTCTCCCACCCCTCCCCTACCCTTCAATCCCTCCAGGCCATCCGACCTCCGTCCGCCCGCCTTCGCCCCCGGCCCCACCACCGACCTCCCCCTCGTCGGCGTTGCCTCCGACGCCGTGAGGACCGCCCTCCCCCCCCCCCCCCCCCCCCCCAAACCCACCCCTCCTCTCCTTCCGCTCCCTCTCCTCCTCGGCCCCTACGTATCTTCTTCATCTCCAGCGACGCCCCAGCACTACCCACCCGCCGCCCATCAAACCAGCCACCCACTTGAAGCTCCCTCTAAGTCCAGCAGCACAAGTAACCCCCAACCCCACCCCCAACCCGAACTCGCCGGAGCGCTTTTCTTCCTCTTTGTTGTTACTTTCTTCTCACGGTAGTTACTTCATCTGTGTTTATGGAAGTAACAGGAGGGCTCTAGAGGCCTCTCCATTTAGCTTTTAGGATTACTTAAATCGTACGTTGACATGCGAGCTCATTTCTCTACCTGAAATTAATTGTGTAGCATGCCATTTTAGTTTATGTTACCAAACTTTGGGTCGACCCGATGCCAAAAAGAAGCTAAACATTTATCTTTAGTGCAGATGCATGTGAAACTACTATTGGTTATTTGGGTGCTGTTTGGTTCGTAATTTTGTCACGTAATCTGATTACGATGCTAACCAATTACGTTTGGTTCCACCCGTTCGGTATTGAATACCCTGTAATCAGATCCGGTCGTATACAAATTCGTTACCGCTCCCATAACTCCGTAATCGGATATCGATACGATGCGTCCGTCGACTTCATCAGCTCTGAGCCTGAGGACGGCGTCCCTGCGCCATCGGCAGCCAGTGCCTGCCGCCCACACCATCGCAACCACGGCTCCTGCTTCAGCCATCATCAATTTGTCAGCCCTCCACCTCCGCTGCCCGTTCCACTCCTCGGCTCCTCGCTGCCGCTGCCACTTCGCGGATTTGATGGGAGAAATCAGATTTGGTTTGGAGGAAGGTGGAAGAGGTTGGATTCAATTCTAAATGAAGGCAATCATTTGGCTCTACTTTCAATCCTTCCCGTCGCTTATCTTCTTATCTCTCTAACCCCGTCGCGTAGCCATTGCAAGCGACGAAGGACGGGCTTCGAGTCGCGGACACGCCGCCAGCGGCGTCGCGCCTAGCCATTGCAAGCGACGAAGGACGGGCTTCGCGCCGCGGACACGCCGCCGGCGGCCCTGCAGGTTCGCTCAGCAAGGTGTGACTGTGATTGGATGATGAGCGGCGGCGCTGGCTCGGGTACCCACATCGGGCGTGGGAGTTATGGTCTCATTTTAGACCAAAGACATTGGCCCAGCTTCTATTGAAAGCAGATTGTTACGGGGGTTACCAGTTTTACGTAAGAAAAAGCTCCTTCGTGAGCTAGCAACCACACGCCCTCCACAAGGATTCACAAACAACCCCACCAACGCGACACAGCTAAGGCTAGAAGCAAAAGGTAGAAAGCACGCAGAAAGAAAAGCTAGCCTAGCACGCAAAACGGACAAAGCCAGAAACAAAAGATCATCCAGGGTCCAGTCCTTCCTCCATCTTCTTCAACAGCACGCACCTCCTCTCCTGCCTGCAGGTGACGCCATCTTGCTCCACGCTCGTAGAAAACCGATTACCTTGTAAGGCACAGCTTTGGGGTTAGAGATTAGTTTATTTTCAAAGACCCAGTCATTGCGGGTGCGCCAAATAGCCCACGCCACTCCAGCAAAAAGAAAGAACAAATATCTCATGTTGTCTGTCCCTCAGGGGGATCCCCTCAATCTTCTGTTGCAGCACCTCCTTCATCGTAGTGGAAATACTCCCGCATCCCAGACTATCTCTGACCCGAGACCAAGTGTAGGTGGATAGAGGACAGCAAAACAGCATATGGTTGATGTCCTCTATTTTTGTTGCACAATTTGCATTCCTTAGGACCGTCCCACTTCCTCTTTCTCAGCTGCGTTGCTGTTTGCAGTCTATCCTGCCAAATCTTCCACAAGAATATCTGAATTTTCAGGGGTAGTTTTGTTCTCCACATTTCTTTCATTTCCCGAGCAATCACTCCAGGATTGATCATGAACCTGTACATTGATCGTGTAGTGTATATTCCTTTTTTGTCCAGCCCCCATTTGGCAGTGTCATCTCGCTCCAATAAGGAACCTGGCTCAGATCCTGCTGCAGAGACGCCTATTCGTCTAAGGCTAGGTTTGGTTACTACAGGGTTTATTATAAGTCCCGTCACATCGGATGTTTGATGCTAATTAGGAGTATTAAATATAGATTAATGTCAAAACAAATTCCATAATCCCTAGACTTTTTTGCGAGACGAATCTATTAAGCCTAATTAGTCCATGATTAGCCCTTGTGATGCTACAGTAAATATGTGCTAATTATGGATTAAGTAGGCTTAATAGATTCATCTCGCGAATAAACCCTAGGCTTATGCAGTTAGTTTTATAATTAGCTTATGTTTAGTCTTTCTAATTGGTATCGAAATATTCGATGTGAAAGGGTTTATTATAAGCATCTGGAATCCAAACAGCCCCTAGAATGTCTTCGCATTTGTGACAGCAACGTTATTATAAGCACCTGGAATCCAAACAGCCCTAATTCAGTTTGGCCCGGATTCCTCCTAAACTGTAGTCTCCACTGAGATGTTCCTCTGCGAGGAGGCAGGCTGCCATGTGTGGTCCGATGCAACGTTTCTTTGCTACGGGAATTGGGAGCCTTTACAGAGCTGAACCATGTTTTCGTTTGATCGGAATCGATTGGTGTCGTTTTCTGTTACCATTACCGTTTGCGTTACAGTTTTAAAGGGGAGAGGAGTGCGTTGTGGCTATGCAACCGGCCATGGCCGAGGAGTGATAGGACCACTGGTTTAATCCTCACCACAAGAGACTGAGCGGTTGCCACATCTGTGCTGATCTCGCCGGCATCCATGGAGGAGAGGTAGAGAGCACTGTAAATTAGGAAGTGGAATCACAGAAAAAGAAGGAAGAAGAGTATGGATTAGGATTTTAGGACGGACGCTTGTAATGGAGTGCGGGGCCTGGTTACATTTATGGGCGGCAGTGGCATGGCAGAAATCTTTGTCTAATACGTGTTGCCAATGGCAGTTACAAATTTACAATTACAAACAATGAGTTATCACTTACCAATATTAAAATGTTTTAAAAAGGATACATGACCACAAATAAAAATCACCAGTATGGCTTATATCCTCTTTTCTATCTACTGACCCAAAGAAACTAATGAGCAGGTAGTTGTCAGAGGCTGTCGCACACGCGGCTCGGTAATCCCTGGTCCACCTCACAATGTAGACAAGTGGAATTGGTATAGAAGGGTGTTTTTCCCACCAGATAGGAATTCGTAAGATTTTGACCCGTCACTAGATGGCATTCTTTTTTCACGTCCTTACGAGTGGAGGCTAAACTAGGAAAAGGGGAATTGCAAGTGAAGGTTATATTACTAGTGAGGATGTTGCATTGGATTTTCCCGTTATCAATGAAAACTTTACAGGGATAAGAAACAAGTACGGGTACACTCAAGTTGTTGACTCAGTAGCAACCAGCAAAACAGGTAACATCTTTACAGTAGTATAGTGGAAATATGTTGCATACCTTCTGGTGTTTAGGATGTCACCAGACATAGATGAAACCTGGTAGCATATAGCTCATGCTATTCCCAGATGTTGTAACGTGTGCGGTCTGTATTATTGATGCAGGATTGTTTAAGTAGCTAAGCTCCACTTTGACGTGCCAGATAAGGTTAGTAATTAAGTACAAAGTATTACACAATTAACCACTTATACTTTTTGGTAAGGACTAAGGTGCCCGTGAAAAAACAGGAAAACAAACAGTTTATCTCTGTGGAGTATCATGCTTTACAAGAGAGACAGTCTTGCTCTGGAGTTCAATTCGTTGCAAAGTAAAATGGAAGAGACGAGGATGATGGGTGGGTAATTACATGTCCATGATGAGGGAGCAAACATCTCCCAGGTAATATAATTGTGCTCTTCAAAACCATGCGAATTCATTATCGTCCCCCTACATGTTCTCACTGCAACACCCCACCCACCACCCACCACCCCAAAAAAAACAAACCTTGTCTTCTATAGGTGTACATTATTGACGCAAAAAGATTTTCAGAAGAGCCAATAGCAAAAATTACTTTGCCACACGGTTCCATATGGTTTCCATGGAAATTTTTCCTACAAGTAGTACGTGAAGTGGGCTTCAATATGTCGCTGTTGTTGATATGGCCTATTGGCATCAATGCATCATGGAGAAGATTATACCTGATATATTTATCTAAGCTACGACATGTTCATATGTTAGAAACCAGTGTATCGAGACAATAAGTTAAACTATAAAGTCTGAAGATACTTTGGACTACATTAGCGCCCTTTTTTTCCAAACAGTGGGAGAGCCGCATATGACTATATTAAAAAAAAGAAATGAGTGTATAAAGTATAAACACTCTTATAACCCCCACCCCTCGACACACAACACACAGAGTTTTTTCAGTTTACATTGTCACCTTTGAGAGACATTAGGACACGACCTCAACCTAAAGCACCTAAACAGCTTGGGCTTAAGATCAAGCTTATTCCCAGATTGTCTCTAGAATTAAATCCACCACATGAATTAACACGACCACCCCAAAGAAAAGACAGGCTTGCAAAAGTGCAGTTAATTGGAACTTGGGCTGAAGTGCCACAGCGCACTACTATGAATTATGAAACATCTAAACATTCAAGTTAAGCACACAAGCATCTTAGTTACAGTCATAACCCAATAATTCAGCATATCACTGCTGCTTCTGCCCATCTTTTTTTTTCCCACATGTCAGACTGCTTAATCACTAAAAACTTGCTTAGGATAAAACAATTGCTGGCATTTACACGTCAGGCTAACCAGGCACGGACCATGCACAACCACTCGCAATATGCAGGACCAGTTGCTGAAATCAACTGTATCTTGATGGCATTGCCAAGCCATATGCTACAGATCAAGAATCAAATTCCAACAAAAAACATAGATCACCAGAATGTTCAATCATGCAGTTACTTGCAAGAGCTCAGATGGACTCAACCATATTCTTTTTGCAAAATGACATGCTGGTGGGCAGAATTTGATAGCACAGTTGTTGAATGGAATCAACTGAGACAATAGGTTGTCCTCCCTTACAGGAGCAGAAGAAATTGGGATTGATTTGAGGTAAAAAGCCCTAGAATATGTTATGATGTGTTTTTGTCTGGTAGCTCGCAAGCAGCCATGCGATTCTTTGACTTCACTTGCCCTAGCATCTTAGCTACTGTCCTGCAATGGCATTGCTTACCTGGACGAATAACATCCCCATAGACGGCCATCTCAATTATATCAAGTTCCTTCTCTGTTCAGAGAGGGAGAGACACATTTCTCATTTTAAGATAATATATTTTTTAATAATTAAAATTATAAGAAAAAATTCTCCACATTGATTAGAGTTGAATGAGGCCAGCTATGCTTGAATGGAAGCTTTTGTTTGATATCTCAATTGACATAGGAGTTAAAGGCCACAAAAGAAATAAGAAGTTGAGAACAGTCCAAACAGGAAGTATATGGAATCCTCTGAATTTCTTCCAGCAAGGGGATCAGATGCTAGTGGACAAATTTGCTTAAAATGGATTTCTCAAATAGAAACATCTGGGGTGCCAACTTTAACTTACTTCATTTTACAAATTCATACCAAGATTGTACTAACAATCAGCCTATATGTGAGATACGTCAGCATGCTTTTTGGTCGCAGGGAAGCATAACAAATATCCTAATTTGTCGACAGTTAAAATTATTCACGAGAACTAGAATTGGCACTGAAATACAACAGGAAAGAGAGTGAAGTCATGACATTCAGCGTAGGTACATGCCTAGTCTTGTTATGATCGTAGAAACATTTCCTCAAACTCATCTAACCCCTAACCAATCTAATCTGATCTGACCTGACTGCTCATTAGGAGATAAGATAACAACCAACACTGATGCACCTAATCCCGTGCTATAGTGCGGTCTAGTATTCAGGTGCACGAAATGCAACTCCAGCACCTAACAGTCTACGCTCCGAGTCAACTTCTGAAAACAACGTATGTGTACGTCCAGAAAAAATTGTTGAAACTGGCCAGGTAATGCGACCGAGCTGTGCATGTTTTTATGTGCATAAAATACATTACAATACAATACAATGTGGATGAACTGATTCCAAAAATTAAAGACTGCAAATGAACTACCTCCATTGATATGCATGTTTCTTAATAATAAAGCTGTTGGCAGCCCCAGGAAAAGAAGAAAAATCGAAGTTAAACATATATCCCAGTAAGTGAAAAGCTAATATGCATTTCAACAAATAGTGATTTAAATGCTTTCCCTCCTCCCCTAGTAAAATTTTGTTTCCCAACTAAAACTGTATGGCATGCAATTCACAGCCATTGACGCAGAGCAATGCACTTTATTTCCGAAGAGAAGATATGCTACTGCTAGGTTTTATACTTACAACCGTTTCTAGTACCCACACTCCATAGTAAACTGGTAGCCATAAGTGGACGGAAGACTACTGTTAAGAAAGAAAAGAAGCAAGAAGTTGATGCACTCACCAGTAAACTTGATGTCACAAGAGAAACCCCGCATCTCTGCTTCATCTACCCATGCTTTATCAGATTTGGATCGGTTCACTCTAGTCTGAAGGATCTGACAGTTGTCAACAGTGGACTCTCCTCCTAAAATCAATTACCAAACCACAATGTTAGTTCCTGTTGTGCATAGGATGCTGCACCATCAAGGTGGCACTATTTATGTGGGACTTGCTGGAGCGACATTAGTTTGCTATTATACAGAAGAATTATTTCCATGGTTAGGTGAGTTTATTTTCCAACAGACAATGTACATGTATTGAGATAAGTTTACTTAAGGCTGATTTCTTATGGATTAATCTCTATACAGTGGTAGCAATATATTGATTACTAAACAAGGATGGATTCTTCCTTACTTTTCTTGAGTGAATTTATCCATATCAGCTAGATCTTTTAGGTGAACAAGTTAGTAATGAAACTCACTGCAAAGATGGAGCAAAGATCCATACCCTGTAATATATTTTCTCGAGTGAATTTATCCGATGGAGCAAAGATGATGCAATCTTAAGTAGATACGTCACCAGCATTTCGATAGATATATTTCACTGATAGTAGTTTCTGTCATCAAAATGTAATCCTGCACCCAAATATGTGCAGAGTATGCAAATGCCAAACCATGCCTTCATTTAGCCATTATGCATCGCATGAATATTTAGCCAAATCCAAAGCCTTGTTTGTCACCCTCACTATACAAATCGAACTCTACCGACATAAAATTGGGCGCACAATTCAAATAATTTAGATTCCTGAAAGATCCATACACTTCAGGATGGAAATTCGCACAGTACCCACGAAACACAAGTGATGTCACTCACTAGCTGCAGAGAACTAATACCTAAATATATTCCCCAAAACAAACTAAATAAATGGTCAGATGATACCAACGAAAAAAACATTTACTAACTCCAACCCATTTGTACATGGACTCAAGCCTTGACCTCCATAGCTGAATCGATGGAACTAATCGAGGGATCCAACCTGCTCACCGCCAACATACTCATCAAAACCCCATCATTTTCCAGCACGAAACGGAGCAACGGGGTTTCCCCCTTTTGGGTTTGGGGCGCTTAAAGCAAGAGCAGGAGACCTTTGGAGAAGGGGACGATGGGTCGTACTCGTAGCAGAGGCACCCGTGGCAGCTCCAGAAGCGGCGGCAGACGACGTTGCCGGCGGCTTCCTGCCGCCAGCGTTCCGGGTGCCGCCCCGCTACCACCGCCGCCTTCCGCCAGCACGCCGACCGGGTCTTTTCATCGAAAGACCTCGGCCGCACCTTCGAGCTCCCGCCGCCGCCGCCGCCGCCGCCGCTGCTCCCCTCGCCGTTGTTCTCCGGATGGGGAGAGGAAGGGTCCCCCATTCACCCAGATCCGACGAGCTGTCGCACAGCAGTCGGATCCGTCGCTCCACTCGAGGAGGGCTTTTAAGAAAAAAAAACGATAAAGATAATACCTGCCCCCGCTTTCAAATGAAACTGCACATTTACCTCTCCTTTTTCAACTTTACATGTTTGTCCCTTGTTTTGAATCTGAAGATTGAAGAACGACATTACCCCTGCACCTACAGAGTTTTGCCAAGACTCCATGAGTGACTGTCGAACTTAGCTCAACTCAGCTCCTGCTGTCTGTACAGAAATTCTCTAACTTTCTAATGTAACTAGTGGAGATGTACGTGCCTGTGCGTGTTTAAAATTTTTTTCAGCATTTGTTGAAAACCTCACGGGATACAGCTGAGTAAAAGAAATTACAAATGCACCTTATATATATAAAATCTTATTCATACACAATAAAATTTTAGAAAATATTATATATAGGACTAATCCAAAAATAGACATGTGCATATCAAGATCAAGGCACACAAAGTACGTTTATGTTTAATCATATACACGATACATTTATTCAATCATCACGAATGCAAGCATCTAAAAACATTCTGATAAGCCATTAAAACCCATGACCTGCAGGATCAATACATGTGATTAGAAGGAGCACAAAAGCACATGGCTATGTGAGTGCATAAATGCATATTATTACACATCATGATTATATAAAGCTTGTTGGCGCTAAAATCGGCTAGACAAGAATCGGCCGATGGTCTTCAGCGTCGGACACACGACCCGGGAGAATCTGCTTAGCTCCTGTTCGGGTTATTGCCCTGGTGCGGTTCGCGCGGCGTGACAATCAATCTGACCTGTTGATTGACAAGGAAATAAGAGTATTAAATTCAGGGCGCTCCGATCGGCTGGGGTTCCGATCTGTCCCTAAGAGCGTATCGGCGAATCGGCCGATTTGCTATGAAGATGATCGGCTATGGATCAGCCGATAATCGCGTAATAATTGCAAAGAAACTGCTGGAGCAACTTAAACAATTATTACAGATGCAACACTTGAAAATAGATTTAATCGGCTATGTGATGATGAACGAAGAAGGGCGATGACGAAGCCGATAATTCTAATCTCAAGCTGGATAACTGGTGATAATACTAGAACAACAGGTAAAACTTGCAATTCTAGTAAATATCGATAACTGGTGAATAAATCCAAACGAAACCACAGCGATGCGCCCGTGGTTAAAGCTCAGATATTACTTGAAAAGCGGAACCTACCAATTGGCCGGAGATCAAGTTGATGCAGCCCTGCCAATCTGTACGAACTCGTGAAAGAAGAAAAAGTAATGGCGAAGTCGCCGACTTGAAAGTAAAGTACTAGTAAAAATTAGAAGTGTTTTGTTGATTGATGTGTTGATGTTTTGCAAAGCCCTGACGACTCCTATTTATACCCTAAAACTAGGACTCCTGGTCGATTACGACTTGTTACAACCTTATTTAAACAGGAAAACTACTATATCTATAATATCTTTAAAAAGAAAACGGACTCCCGCAGAATCTTCCGCCGTCGTCTCCTAATCCAATCAGAACTTTTCCAATTGCTTCTTGACCGAATTAGCGTCGCTCTGTTGACCAACTTTTGACCGGGACCCTCTGATGTAGCCCCAACCTGTTGGCGCAAGCTGTATCACCAATTGGCCGATTTCCAACTGTTACCTCAATCGGCCTAGCCTTCAGATCTGCCGCATCGCGCAATCTTCTTCTCCTGACGTCGATTCAACACGTGTCAAAATCTGGCGTCAACACATGCCCCCCAGTTTTGGAGTAAAACATAACTTTTTCTTCGAAACTCTTTCTTTAATCCTTTTCTCCGAAACAGGCGCAGTAAAAATCTCCTTCCGTTCCGCGGTCTTCCACATAATGATTGCAATTTCCTCGGACCGAGCGCGCAAAACGACCGCTCCCCTAGAATTCGTGTAGACGGCGCGGCAAAAATACCGCCTTTACCCTTGCTCTCCCGGATTATCCTTAAGTATTGGCATTCTCCGCCTACTTTTCCCCACGAACCTAGCATCTTCTTCCAGCGAACCACTGTTCATCTTCCTCCCGAGCCCTCTCGATCTCCAACCGCTCCCTTCGACAATCTCGGTTGCGATCTGCTTCAACTTCCCAATGGCATCACCATCAGCGACCTCTCCAACCACGGAGGCTCTGTCGGCGATCCCCTCAGCGGCGGCGGCCCAATTGGCGGCTCCATTGGCAGCCCCATCGGCAACGATGATCTTCATCCCGGAGGTAATCACTTGAAATTTTCCCTTTTGCTTTTCTACCGCTCCAGCATTCTCTGGATCCCTTCTCAGTTTTTCCCCTTTTTCCTCCTTTTTTAGGCACTTAGGCACCAGATCACCATCCCCCTTTCAGAATCTCCCGATCGTATCTGCTTAGGCCCCATGGGGAACCCCGATCCAACTGACCTGATCAATCTAGAGACTCACAGAGTCCCGTTCAAGCAATCACCCATGGACCTAGATCAGTGGGTAGGTGCCTTTAGGTCCTGGCCGAATGAAACCCCCGGCTGGAGAGAATGGTACCAAAGAATAGCCAGGTCTAGGAGAGTTCAGTGGGATGAACTAAAAATTGGCCAATGCATAGATCTCTCTCTATCCCAGATGGAGAAAAATGAACCTTTGGTCATAGCAGCTTCTTACTTCTGGTCCGACGCACTCAATGCGTTTCTTTTTGTACATGGACCCATGACTCCAACTTTGGCCGATGTCCTGTTGTTGACCGGCCTTGACATCTCCTCCGCCGATATCCCCTTTAACTATCTGATTAAGCCATCACATTGGCTAGAAACCAAAGGAATCGGCGGATGGAAGGGGTACATCAGTAAAAATATGAAGACTGGGACAGTTTCAGAGAGAGAGCATACTGCGTTCCTGATGATGTGGCTGGAAAAATATTTTTTCTGTGGTACAGCAGTTGACCCTTCTTCTAACACCCAAGCTCTGGCAGAAGCTCTGTCACTGGGATCGGCCGTTCCCCTTGGAAAGCATCTGTTGGGATCGGCCTACCATATGATGCACCAAATCGGCACGAAGCTATCAAAAGGGGAGCCGATTGGGAATCCTGGCGGTCCTTGGTGGTTCATTACCCTCTGGCTTAACCTATATATGAGCAAAGTCTCTCAGCAACGAATAGAGACCAAAACTTTCCCCAACATTGAGTCAGAGGAAAACCCAACCGTCCGACGACGCTGCAGATCCTTTGGAGAGGCGGTATCATCCTTCCCTGGCTGTCAATTCACTGCTGCCCGTACGGCTGAATATTTCAGATGCTTGTACAATGGCCTCAGTGAAGAGACTGTCAGTTGGCATCCATATTAGGCAGTAGAGCCGATTTTCGAACTTCCCATCAGCTACGACTTCTCCACTCATACTTTTGATAGGGAACTTATGGATATCCTGATTAAGCCAGGGATTTTGCCAGCGAACTTCTTCTTTGGAAAGGACTCTCCCACATATGAGTTCTATAATCCATCGGCTGCAGCAAGGCAACTTGGTTTTGGTCAACTGCCGATTCGGGTTTACTTCGCCGGTCAAGCAAAATTCAGAGATGGACTGACTACAAGTCTTGACTACAATGGGCTATGCGATCTAGTGCCAGATTCTAGCACCATTGACCTGAACAATTGATCAGTGGCCCCTTTTGCCACTCAGCAATTTAAATTATGGTGGGCAGAATGGAAGCAACACCTCTTCTGCAAATCTCCGTCAACATATTGCAACATTCTGGACCCAGAGAACATTGACCCAAATGCAGCGGTATGTCCTTTCTCCCAGCCGATTTTAATGCTGTCTCTTTCCATACTATCATCTTACCGTTAACTTACATTCATCTTCTTAGTCTGAAAGCCAAGTACCTCCGATGCGGAGTCGAGGCGGCAGGCCGATAGAGAACAATCATCCGTATACGCCATATCCACTCATCGGCTTTCACGCTCCAACCATCAAGGACATTGCCACTGGCCGATCGAAACGAACACCAAAAAGTCCAACCTCGAAGATGACAAGCCGTCGAGTGCGTGCCCGCATCGGATCGACTGACCAGACGGCGGTAGCATTGGCCGAGACTCCGATTCCTTTATCTTTGCCAGCTACCGAGATAGCCGATCCTCAAGTCACCGCCGAAGTCGGAGCAGCTGCGGCATCACTGCTAGTAGAAGCTGTTCAGGTAATCTTGCTTATTTCATATATCTTTTAAGTGCTCCACTAACGCTAACTTTCTCTTTCTGTCAGGCTGCACAAGCTGTTCCAACGCAATCCCCACAGCAATCGGCCACGTCCCAAGCGGAAGCCAAAGCTCCAGCAGCTCCTCCCGTCGAGGTAGATAATCTCTTACCTCAATTTCTTGATATTCAGAGGACTTAACCGATCCTGGCCGATTTGGGTATGCTGGCTGTAACCCCACAACAAACATCGGCCGGAAGATCAACAGAGGCATGGCAAATATCTCATATCGTCTTATTTCAATTACCCATAGTATACTCACAGGATCTGTTTTCCACGCCTTTTCAGGAAGCTGGTCCGAGCGAAGCATTAATAGTTGTTGAATCCTCTTCCTCTGACGAGCCCGATTGTACCAGCCCCTGAGACGAGGGAGGCGCTCCCACCGGCGCAAGCAAGAGAAATTCGTTTTAAGGAGGTAACAAACTTACCATTAGAATCGGCCGATTCCCCTTTACTGCTTGCTAACCCTTTTATTTCCCCACAGGAGCAAGACACCCCGAACAACAGCGTTTTCTCCTTTACCGTCTCTTTGCCTGATGATGAGGAAATCGCTTCACGCCCAATTCCATCGAGCTCTGCTTCTGATGATGTCCGCGCCAAGCTCGAGAGCATGCGGATTCTCCTCCAAGACGATATCGGCCGATTAGTAGAAGACGCTTCGCCGATTCGACGACTTTTCAACGACATCAAGGGTCGAATCCCGGAAGAAACAACAGAAAGCTTGGAGCATGCTGCATATATAGAACATATGCAAACCCCGGTTTCCAGGGCCCTACGCCATATGGCCGATCGCGCCCAGCTGGCAAAAACCCGGGAAGAGGCCGACTCGTACAAGCATCGGGCCCAAGAGGTACATCAACGGATTAATTTCCTCGAGAGCTGTCGCCTGGATGTCGTCGGCACGATAGATCGGCTCAAACGGAAGCGAGCAGAGCTAGTCAAGGAGATGGAGCAAATAACCAAAGACATAGCTGCTGAAGAAAAGAAACTTCAAGAGCTCCCGTCCGTCATCACTGGGCTGAAGCAAGAAAGGCAGAACTTGGCCCGTGAAGCGATAAGACTTCATCGCCATATGTCAGAAGTTCCCGGATCGGCCGATGATGACCAGAGAGTACTAGATTCGGCCGATCAGATTAGGCAACGAGCTATCGCGGCCATAGACGCTTTCCTCGGGCTGTAAAGAAAGCTGTAAACATTTAATGCTCCTTTAATGTTACTACGCCGATTTGCTCCTTTAATGTTACTGCGCTGACTTGATCTTGGACCACTTCTTTTGCCAGCTTTGCATTTATGAATGCTTTTGCTCTGATGGGACGTGTCTCACCATCTATATACCTCTCTTTCCTTTATAAGTAGATCCTTCATCGTCTCCAGAGGCATACGCATTACCCATCTTCTCTCTCTCCAACACTAGATCTTTATCCTCCCAAACCGAACAGCAAGATGTCTTCTTCGTCTTCTTCATCTTCTTCCTCTGTCAACCAGGTATGAACTCTCCTCTGCCTTTCCCCTAGACATCTCAATCGCTCTGATGTTGGGTAGTCTTTCCTTCTCTGTTTAGCCAAAACGTCTCAGCCCTCGTCTGGAACGAGCATTCAGATGAACCACTATCGTAGGCAGACAAAGATCTGATAAGAGCTCATGCTGAGGAACTCAAAGATCATGTTCCCGCTATTGTCTAGGAGTATTGGGACCTTATAGATGCTCACTGCTTGGTCCGTAAGCGACCACCCTCTGAGAAGAGTCCTCCACTCCCTCATCAAGTCAAAACTGAAGCTGCCATGGAGAGTCTGGAGGAGAAGAAGACCCGCCTCCTGATAGAACTTTGCGATCAAGCTGAGACTGGAGCCACCGTAGAGAATCCGAAGGAGAATAGGACCCGCCTTCTGATAGAACTGGGTCGTGTTGAGAGAGAAATCCAGAATAGGCGTAATCAATAGATATATCGGTATTTTAATTCTAAGGGCGACTTGTACCATGTCGGCCATGCACTCTGTCGTTTTTATCCAATAATGAACTGGTCAAAATGAATCACAATGTTTCTTTCTTGAGGTGATGTCATTTTGCATCGGCTATGCAGACGAAAATCGATGGAAATCGGCCATGTTGTCTTGATATATCTTACTGCAAGTTATGCATCTACCCAAATGCTTGGATAGTACCTCTTCAGATATCGTCCGTTTAAAGCTCTTGGGAACTCTTCCCCTTCAATAGTTTCTAGAATATATGCATTTTCAGGAGCACATCGGCCGATTCTGTACAGCCCTTCCCAGGTGGGTGACCATTTACCGAATTTGGGATCTTTAGACCCTATCGGCAGCACCAACTTCCATACCAAATCTCCCTAGGAGAAATTGTTTAACTTTGACCTTTTTGTCATACCATCTGGCCACCCTTTTCTTATTTTCTTCTATACTGATCAGGGCCCTCAACCGCAGACCTGCCGAATCATCAAGTTCATCCTTCATGAGGAAGGAATAGTCATCGGCCGTCAACTGATCTTGAAGCGATATACGCCTTGACCCCGTTCTTAATTCCCAAGGCAGGACTGCCTCATGACCATAAACCAGCTGATAAGGAGATATCTTAGTGGCTCCATGACAAGCCATCCTATAAGCCCATAGAGATTCAGCCAAAGACATGTGCCACTTTTTGGGTTGTTCTTCTATCTTTCTCTTGATCAACTTGATTATTCCCTTATTGGACGATTCTGCCTGGCCATTGGCTTGAACATAATATGGAGAAGAATTTAATAATTTAATTCCCATATCGGCAGCAAATTCTCTGAATTCTCCAGAGGTGAACATTGTTCCTTGATCGGTCGTGATAGACTGAGGAATGCCGAATCGATAGATAATATGGTTCTTAACGAACTCAATCATATCGGCCGATGTCACGTTCCTTAAAGGAACTGCCTCCACCCACTTAGTAAAATAATCTGTGGCTACCAATATGAACTTATGCCCTTTACTCGATGGAGGGTGAATCCGTCCGATGAGATCTATTCCCCAATCTCTGAACGGCCACGGCTTGATTACTGAATTCATAACCGATGCTGGTGCGCGCTGTACATTGCCAAACTTCTGACAGTCTTGGCATCCTTTATAATATTTGAAACAATCCTCAAGAATCGTTGGCCAGTAATACCCATTGTTTCTGATCATCCATTTCATTTTGTGAGCCGATTGATGGGCTCCACATGCGCCTTCATGGATTTCTCCCATCAGGACCTTTGCTTCTTCTGTTCCCAGGCACTTGAGAAGAACTCCATCAATCGTCTGGTAAAATAAATTATCTTCAAGTAACACATATTTTGTAGCTTAAAAACATACTCGCCGATCCACTTTCCGGGAGGGATCCTTCAAGTAATCGGCGATTTCCTTTCGCCAGTCGTCGGCCGCGAGCTCTAAAATCATAGCTCCCTGAATCGGCCGATATCCGGATGCATGTTGGGCCAGCCTGTTGGCCTCTTCATTATAATTTCTGGGGATATGCTCAATTATTGTAGACTTGAATTGCTTTAAAAGCTGAAGGCAATCTTCATAATAAATCCTCAAGATATCATCTTTGAACTCAGATCCCCCTGTTAACTGATCCACAATGAGCATGAAATCTCCAAAAATTTCGACTGCATCAGCTTTGACTTCCCTCAATAATTGGATGCCCTTCAGAACGGCTCGATATTCCGCCTGATTATTGGTCGCGGAAGCTTCTATCGGCAGAGAGAAATCATAACTTGCCCCCCGAGGCGATACAAGAACGATGCCGATTCCTGACCTGGCCTCACACGAAGAACCATCGAAATACAAAGTCCATGGAACCGGTTCAATGACAGCAATCTCTGGCCCACAATGCTGAGCTACGAAATTGACCATGACTTGACCCTTGACAGCTTTGGCCGATTCGTACCTTAAGTCGAATTCTGACAGAGCCAGGATCCATTTTCCAATCCGCCCTTTCAAAATCGGCAATGATAGCATATATTTCACCACATCATCTTTGCATATAACTATGCATTCCGCCGATAACAAATAGTGCCTGAGCTTGGTACACGAGAAGTATAAACACAAGCACAGCCGCTCCACCGGGGAATATCTTGTCTCTGCATCCAGGAGTCTTCTGCTGACATAATATACCACCCGTTCTTTCCCTTCGAACTCCTGTACCAACGCCGATCCAATGGCCTGTTCATCAGCCGATAAATATAATTTGAATGGCTTACCAAGCTGTGGCGGGACTAACACCGGGGGTGAAATCAGATATTGCTTGATGTCTTCCAACGCTCTGTGTTGTTCTTCTCCCCATACAAATTTCTGATCGGGCTTTAATTTCAACAAAGGAGTAAAAGCTCGAATACGCCCTGACAGGTTGGATATGAATCTTCTGATAAAATTGACCTTGTCGATGAGGGTCTGTAGCTCAGTTTTATTCTGTGGGGCCACAACTTTGTTGATGGCGTCTATGGTCTTCCGATTGACCTCTATCCCACGCTCATGAACCATGAATCCTAAGAATTGCCCGGCCGATACACCAAATGCACACTTGTTCGGGTTCATCTTCAACCCATGCTTCCTTGCGCACTCCAGTACTTCTTGTAAATCGGTCAGATGTCCCTGGTGACCTTTTGACTTGACCACGACGTCATCTATATAAATTTCCACCGATGTACCAATAAGCTTGTGGAAGATATAGTTCATGGCTCGCTGATATGTAGCACCGGCGTTCTTTAATCCAAAGGTCATCACAACCCATTCGAATAAACCAAGATGACCTGGACACCTGAAAGCCGTTTTCGAGATATCTTCTTCGGCCATTAATATGTGATTGTACCCGGCATTACCATCCATGAAACCGATGACTTTGTGTCCTGCGGCAGCATCTATCAAGATATCGGCCGTTGGCATCGGATATCCATCCATTGGTGTGGCCTGATTTAAGTTTCTGAAATCGATGCACACACGCAACTTTCCATTCTTTTTATACACGGGCACAATATTAGAAATCCATTCGGCGTAGCGGCACTGCCGAATAAATCCTGCTTCAATTAACTTTGTGATCTCGGCCTTTATATCAGGTAGAACCTTGGGGTTGCACCGTCGTGCGGGTTGCTGATATGGCCGATATCCTTATTTTATAGGTAACCGGTGTTCAACAATGGACCGGTCTAGACCTGGCGTCTCATGGTATTCCCAAGCAAAGCAATCCTTGAACTCTTTTAATAAACTTGTCAATTTACACTTATACTCAGGATCCAAATTAGCACTAATATACGTCGGCCTTGATTTGCTACTATCTCCCAAATCCACCATCTCCAATAAATCGGCCGACGTAAACCCATGCCCAAGCTTCCCGTCTTCTCGGACGAGCTGATCCATCTATTCTGAATCTTCCGAGCCGACTGCTTGGATCGGCTGTAGACCAAAATCGGACACCTTCAGGAAGTCAGTGTCCCAAGTCCTGCCAGATATATACTTGACGTGCTCGCAACTCCATTGTTGTGTGTCGGCCGCTGCGACGCTGTAGGCGGAATCGGCAGTGACTATCTTCATACTGTCGCCGACCCATTGCACGAGGCATTGATGCATTGTAGATGGGACACACCAGTTTGCATGTATCCAATCGCGACCGAGCAGCATGCTCTAGGATCCCTTACCATTAATAATGAAAAAGGTAGTAGGAAGGGTCTTACTGCCGATGGTGAGGTCGACGCAGAGCGCTCCACGGGCGGGAGACACGTTGCCTTCGAAATCCTTTAGCATCATGTCCGTCTTGGTGAGATCTTCATCGCTCTTGCCTAGCTTGCGGAACATGGCATACGGCATGATGTTGACTGCGGCGCCTCCATCTACTAGTAGTCTTGTGACGGGTCGCCCGTCAACGTAGCCTTTGAGAAACAACGCCTTAAGGTGTTGCCGTTTTTCTTCTTCTGGTTTCTCAAAAGTAGCCGTCATCGGCTCTAACACCAGCTGCGTCATTTGCTCTTCCATTCTCGTCGCTTTGTCTCGATCGTCAGGCGCCATGAATTCCATTGGCAACATGAACACCATGCTGATGTCGGCTGCCGATTCTTGATTGTCTGCTCCTTGGCTGTTGTTTTTCTTGGGGCGCCAAACCCGAGACTTAATGTTTCTTTTCTCCGGCGCCTGCTTCTGTTCTTCTTCTTGTTGCTCCCACTAGCGCAGGCGTTGGATCCTCCGTTTCTGGGATCTGGATAGACCATCAGGACACCACCTGGGGTTTACTGGTTTGGCCGATGATCTGGCGTGTTCCCAATCTGGTTCTCTTCCTAGGGGGTTTTCATCTGACACCCTGTCATCAGCCATTTCTTTCAGCCGATCGTGTATGCTGATTCTGCCCCCGAGTCGATCTTGTTGGCCGATTCTGCCTTTCGACCGGTGATACTGGTTAACTCTGCCCCCCAGCCGATCATGCACTGAAAGGCGCTGCCCTTCTTGTTCGCGCCGATTTCTGCTGATCGGCTCTGATCCTCTATCTCTGGAGCGTGATCTTCTGAACGGGCGATCGTCGCAACTTAATCCGTTGCACTCAGGACAGTTATCGGCTGACGGTAATCAGATGTTGTTGTCCCAGCAATGGATGAAGAATGGACATTGCCAGTGATCCTCGTGCTGGCGTATCATCTCGTCGTGGTATCTTGATTGTTCCTGCTGCCGCTGATATTTGCTGAGCAAGAACTGGGATGTGACGGGTCTGCGTGATGGTTCTGATCCTTTGCTCTTGTCTTCAGCCCGCCTTTTCCCTTTGACCTCGTCCGCTGTGATCTGCCTCCTCGGATCAACGGCGCCGCTCCTTCTTGCCGATTCTGACGTCAGCATCGTGGTTTGAAGTGAATTTCTCCCCGTGTCAACCATGTTAGCCGGGAAAGGATGCTGGTCTATCTTCATCGGCTTTGCCGATTTAGCCGGGATTTCGAACTTGAGCCTTCCCTGCTCGATGGCCGATTGTATCTGTTGATGAAAGATTTTGCATTCATTCATATCATGAGACGTGGCGTTGTGCCACTTGCAGTACTTCATCTTCTTGAGCTGATCGGCCGAAGGGATGGTATGATACTGAGATAGCTTAATCTGCCCCTCCTGGAGTAATAAGTCAAAAATCTTATCGGCCTTTGATGTGTCAAAGCCGAATGTCTCTGGTTCTTTCTTTCCGAAAGGGCACGATATTGGCTTTTTACCTTTCACCCACTCTGCCAGGCCAATTTCCTCCTCCCCATCAGATTCAGATCCTTCTAAGTATGCCACCTTCTTCTGGAAATTCCTCCGCTGCTCAAACGGACGGACTTCCTGTCCTGCCAATCGGTGAACGATCTGGCTTAGGCTTTCAAACTCTTGCGAAGCATACCTTTCCTTGATTTGTGGTAGGAGCCCCTGGAAAGCGATATCGGCCAACTGTGCATCGGTCACGGCCAAACTGTAGCATTTATTCTTGACTTCTTTGAACCTCTGTATATATCCCATTATTGGTTCATCACTTCTCTGTCTGAGGCTGGTCAAATCTGAGAGTTTCATCTCATGTACTCCTGCGTAGAAGTACTTGTGGAACTGTTTCTCCAGATCGGCCTAAGTAACAATAGAATTTGGTGGCAAAGTGGTGAACCACTGAAAGGCCGATCCAGACAGAGACGATGAAAATAAACGTACCCTCAGAGCATCTTGCGTGGCGGCTTCCCCGCACTGGATAATAAATCTGTTGATGTGCTCCACGGTGGATGTATCGTCCAGCCCTGAAAACTTGGTGAAATCGGGCACCTTGTAGCGGTGTGGAAACGGCAGCAAGTCATAGGCAGATGGATATGGCATCTTGTATGTGTAAGTCTGCGCTTTTGGCTTCAACCCAAACTGGTCCTGAATCACCTCTGCTATTCTTGCCGTCCAGTCCACCTGCTGCTGATGAACGACCGTTCGCGGTGCCGGCATATGTTGAAGGGCTGGTGGTGGCACAGCTGGGTGATGAATCGAAGTATGTGGCGAATTTTGCTGAGCAGTTGACAGTTGATGACGAAGTGAATCCGCCGCCCCGTCGTACGTCATCATCGGCGCCGTGCTTCTGAGTGCCTCTGCAGCGCCTGCCCCCCGGCCGATCTCTGATGAGACTGGATGATACTGAGTGACCGTCGGTCGGATGGCCGATTGGAACGACGCCTGGATTGGATAGCTTCCATGCCCGGTTGATGGATCGGGGAAAGCCGTCGTTACCGATGCCCCCCAGGGTACTGAGCTTGTGGGTAGCGATTGCACAGAAGCAATCTGGACGGGTTGAAGCGGTGCCTATGATGGGAAACATGGTGCACCGCTGTATCTTGGAGACGCCGAAGGCAACGGAGTGTTGTATCCCTTGCGTTGCGTCAATATCGGCTGAGGAGCCGATTGGGACGTGCCTGGTAAGCTTCTGGCTGGAAGTGCAGTCGGCGGGGCATACGCCGGTCCCTGATAGCCTTGAACTGCTCCGCTGGCCAGAGAGCTGATGACGGCGTTGTACACCGTGTTGGTCATCACCGAGGATTAGTCGATGATTAGACGGACTGTTGGGTCATATCGGACATCTTGCCCGAATCCTCAACAATGGTGATATGGCGGGGAACTGGAATAGGAGCTTTCTTGACAGCTTCCCCGCTTCTTGTACGACTGAACGACTGCAGATACATCTTCTTGTAATCTTCTAGATGTTTAGCTAATTCTTCCCTCTGGTCGTCCTTGAGATCCGCTTCTATGACCTCAATGATGTTGTTGTCGGAGATTTCTGCGTTCTTCGACATATCAAATCTTGAAGTTGTGTCCCACCGGGCGTGCCAAAAGTGTGTTGGCGCTAAAATCGGCCAGACAGGAATCGGCCGATGGTCTTCAGCGTCGGACACACGACCCGGGAGAATCTGCTTAGCTCCTGTTCGGGTTATTGCCCTAGTGCGGTTCGCGCGGCGTGCCAGTCAATCTGATCTTTTGATTGACAAGGAAATAAGAGTATTAAATTCAGGGCGCTCCGATCGGCTGGGGTTCCGATGTGTCCCTAAGAGCGTATCGGCGAATCGGCCGATTTGCTATGAAGATGATCGGCTATGGATCAGCCGATAATCGCGTAATAATTGCAAAGAAACTGCTGGAGCAACTTAAACAATTATTACAGATGCAACACTTGAAAATAGATTTAATCGGCTATGTGATGATGAACGAAGAAGGGCGATGACGAAGCCGATAATTCCAATCTCAAGCTGGATAACTGGTGATAATACTAGAACAACAGGTAAAACTTGGAATTCTAGTAAATATCGATAACTGGTGAATAAATCCAAACAAAACCACAGCGATGCGCCCGTGGTTAAAGCTCAGATGTTACTCGAAAAGCGGAACCTACCAATTGGCCGGAGATCAAGTTGATGCAGCCCTGCCAATCCGTACGAACTCGTGAAAGAAGAAAAAGTAATGGCGAAGTCGCCGACTTGAAAGTAAAGTACTAGTAAAAATTAGAAGTGTTTTGTTGATTGATGTGTTGATGTTTTGCAAAGCCCTGACGACTCCTATTTATACCCTAAAACTAGGACTCCTGGTCGATTACGACTTGTTACAACCTTATTTAAACAGGAAAACTACTATATCTATAATATCTTTAAAAAGAAAACGGACTCCCGCAGAATCTTCCGCCGCCGTCTCCTAATCCAATCAGGACTTTTCCAATTGCTTCTTGACCGAATTAGCGTCGCTCTGTTGACCAACTTTTGACCGGGACCCTCTGATGTAGCCCCAACCTGTTGGCGCAAGCTGTATCACCAATCGGCCGATTTCCAACTGTTACCTCAATCGGCCTAGCCTTCAGATCTACCGCATCGGCCAATCTTCTTCTCCTGACGCCGATTCAACATGTGTCAAAATCTGGCGTCAACAAAGCTGAAGCACAAACACACCTCAGGACTCCAAGACATCTCTATATACAATATTCTTGGTACTCTTTCTAGTAGGATCGACGTTTATGTTTCTCTTTGCAAGAACCCACTTACTCTCATGAAAAACACATCTGGACAGCGCCACATACAGCTGTCCGTGTGAAAATACAGGCTCGGGAGGTAAATACCTATATTAGGTATGGTCTGACCCTGCGCTTTGTTAATTATCATAGCAAAACTCAACCGGATGGGAAACTGCTTCCTCTTAAACTTGAACGGAAGAATGAGATCTTCGGAAGGAGACATTAGAATCCTCGGAATGAACACCCTCTTACCTGCATGCCGCCCATTAACAATCTCAGCATCAATTGTATTATTCTGAAATCCCCGTGCCACCAGTCGAGTGCCATTGCATAGGCCATTATGAGGATCGAGAGCAAAATAACAGGACAATTCTTCTTAATCTTTAACTCATGAGGGGGCAGCCCATTAGGAGTAATCGAATTGAGAAAATCAAGAGGATAATTGTTACGCGAGTCATCATCGATAGAGTTAAAGCTGTAGAAAATCTTACGCTTCCCTGGAAATCTATCAATCATAAGTGCATTCACTGCATCAATATGTTCATTCCTGGTGGAGAGTATCGCACGCTCGCGCATATAAGTGGCACAAGTGCAATTAGCAACAAGATCCGGAAACACACGATCAATAAGAATGTCAATAAGAATGTTAATGGAATCATCCTCTGGAGGGTTCTAAATCAAAATGTCATCAGACAGCCGCACGTAGTCACCATCAAATACTTCCTCTGTCCCGTTACCAATCCTTAACAGGTAATCTGCAAACCAGGTATCAGCTTGAGCTTGCATGTTTTGCGTCAACCTGATCCGCTGAACACTTTCCCATATGTATGACCTCAGTAAGGTTGCATCTGTGATCTGGGCTCTCGTACCACGGGGCACCACAGGAAGAACCTATCTGAAGTCGCCACCAAACAACATAACCTTCCCTCCAAACGGCTTCTCACAACCCATTATATCCCGCAACGACTTGTCAAGAGCCTCAACTGCCTGCCTCTTAGTCATTGCAACCTCATCCCATATTATTAGAGATGCCCTTCTTAGCAACTCCGCTGTGCCACTCTGCTTTGTAAAGCTACACATAGTATTGCCACTCAAATTTATTGGAATCTTGAACCTGGAATGTGCGGTGCGCCCACCAGGCATAATGGAAGCAGCTATACCAGATGTAGTAGTAGCAACAACAATAAGATCCATCGACCGCACCTTAGCAATCAAAGCCTTGTAGAGATACGTTTTACCGGTGCCGCCTGGACCATCTACAAAGAACACCTGTCCTTTGTTCTTCAACACGTGATCAAGTATTTCGTCATAACTAGCCATTTGTTCTGCATTAAGGGTATCAGCAATTTTAAGATGATCCTCATTAAATCCAAGGTTCAGTTCCTCCATAAGCTCTCTATAATGATCCCTCAATCGCTCTTCCTCTGTCAAGCATATAAATACGGCAAGATGTGATAATAGCTCAAATTAAATGTAAATGGTACTCAAAGCAAATGTACGTAAAACTAAAGCATTAGAGATTACGCACCAGTCTCATGTAACTCCGGAAGACTGTAGTGCCTAATATCTTTGCCCATAAATGTCAAATGATAAGATATATCTCTAAGCACCATCTGTTCAATTCTCGAGCTCTTATCACATGTACGGCGAAAATCTTCAGACATTGAGTCAAGATGATTATCCCAAAGACGTCGGATATTAGCAAACTCATAAAAAACCATTATAGTGGCAAAAAGTCTCCGCAACGAACAAGACATCCTGAACATAGCCGACTCTGTAAGGTAGTCATCAAGTGACTTGTCTGATTCAACAAGTCCCATAACCTCACATGTCTGCCTAAATGTCTCATACATAACACCAAGCCATGTTCTTAGATTCTCGTACGAGGTTGCACCCCTAATATGGTTCAACATGATCCGAAGATAGTACCTTTCACCTTCAACTGGATTTGCATAAACCAACCTGCCAATCTGAATCCTTTTAGCTTTCCTAGGCTTCCAGACCTTTTTTGACTTGTTCCAAGTGAAGTGCTTAGGAAACTCCCTATACAGATACTTGCGAGCTGCAGGGTTTGTTCTGTTCACCAAGAAATACTCTGTAAGCATGGACCTCTGTGATTTTTCAGACTGCACAACATTATTCAGGTTGTCAGTAGACTTATATGCAACCATGTGCATACCCCTCAAGGTGCACCTGCATCTGCAATACTAGTGGAGACATAGTATACAACTTAAATACATATAGTCTATACACAGCCTCTATAGCAGTTATCATCCTCAAATCTCTGTACTGTTTTATCTCATTGATTACCTTCTTCCCATTCTCCTTAGGCTCAAGTGAGTAAGATGCACGATCATGCCCTTTGTATATATATATTTGTAGAGATATTTAATTGACTTGATATTGCAACAGATCTCAACATTTATGTGGCAGTTATACCTCATCAACATGATTGGATTATAAGGAACCACCCATCGGTTATCCAGCCGTTCATTTCGTACCTTCACCTTCTGCCCATCGTCTCGTCTTCTGTATATTGGATAAGAGTCATTCCCTGCTGCGTGGTTTCACTGAACTAGCGAGGATAACGGAAGCGACATTCCCCATCCACCATGCATGGACAATCCTTGTTTAGAATTCTGCATGGATACTTTTTCTTGTCTGGAAATTCTACTGAAATATATTTATCATAATCATCGGGAGTCTTTAACTTATTCCCAGGTTCCATAACTAGCAGAAAGTGCTCATGTGGCAAGCCTCTCTTCTAAAACTCTGTCAAATGCGCCCATGCAGCAACCTTGCCAAGATGACCCTTTTTAATCAAAAAATCATGCAGATCCAGTAACTTTGCATGATACACCCTTGCAACGACATCACGACGATCTTGGGAAGTCTGTCCTGACAACAGTTCTGCAACTATCTCATCCCAGTATGGATTGTATGTCATTGTTACGAAGAAATCTGGCCTCCCATACCGTGTAACCAGTGTCAAGGCATCCATGAACCTAGCCTGCACATCACGATCACCGCCGGAAAAATCCTTGCTCAAAACAACTCTAGGGCGAGCCTTGGAAGCATCAGCTTCTCCCGCGGCGAGTGTCCAGAAGACCCTGAACACATCAAAATTTAACATTCTTAGATGCTAATTGTTGGGATTACAGTGAAACACAAACTTGATGATTCTTAGTTAAATCAAGGTCACCTGATATAGATCTGTACGAATTATAGCCTGATGTGCAGGCTTCGCGTACCAATCTAGACGCATTGACTCAACCTTGACATACATATCAACTACAAATTGTTGGAAGAGCCGACCGACATGAAAGAAGACATTGAATTGACCTTCCTGAATCTATAGCTTGAAGCAGTAGTACCTCGTGCAGATGCAAGATGATGATCAATGGAAACTCTAAAGCTTGTGAAGGAGAAATGCGAGTTAAAATATCGAATGCATTTCCGAAAATACTTTGCATCCTTGTCAGTCTGACTCGCGAATAATCTGCGTAGTCCAGCCAGTAACTCTGGAATATATATGTTAACCTTTCCTTTCATGCAACAGAAGGCAGGCCCTTCACCTGGGAACCTCTTTGCATTGCAGAATTCGCAGTTTTTAGCCTTCTTCGGGGTATGCTGTTTCTTTGGAAGATCCTTGTACAATGCATCATATTGATCCGAATATTTGAAGGTAATATTGGAATCTACGACATAGTTATACTGAAAATTTGCATGAAAAAAGGATATTTAGTGAGAGATAAAGTATTAATAGTAGTCAGGTAATTACTCGAATAAAAAACAAACCTATAACATGAAATACACGAGCTTCATCGTCTTCCATATTCTCCATTTCAGGATCCTCTGAGTTCATTTGGTCTAAATCATTCTCTATTAAATAGTAAATCATATTATTATTATCACGTAAGAATACATTTTCATTTAGAAACAAAAAAATGTACCTTCAACTCCATGCATAGGATCATCTGATTCCCATAAACCCAAGTCAAACTGATCTTCTCGATCAATATTTCTAGTGCGCGTCCTGGTTAATCGACCGGACTGTTCTTGCGTCAATTCAGATTGTAAGGTCCTAATAACAGATGTACCAATATGTTCACCTGAAATTGTAGGCCAAACATTATGGTTCATACATAACAAATATGACAGTTATTTTCACACTGGATTATAGATTATAGTACCTTGATTGGGTATGTTTTTTTTATTTTCGGCACTCATTAGCTTTCAATATCTTCTCATGCTTTGCTAAATCTGCCATTTCAAGATATCTTCTCCTATCACTCTCCCTTTTTAGTTCCTCCGGAGTAATCTCATCCTCAACTCCTGATGTGCCAGTAGAAAATAGTGTGATAGAGGTACCATCTGTTCTTTCTACACACAAATATTTATGCAAATATAATAATTTAAGAAATACACCATATATGTTGTAATAGAAATAATGATGCTTGAAGACATGTTAAAACCTTGGTTGGCTGCAACACTGGCAATAACATCTGAATAATTGACCGTTCTAGTTTCTTGCTTGTTGGCATTTTTATTAGCCTTCTGATCATCTGCCATATTAGGGTACCTTTTGCTCCACCTTTCTCTATGTTTCTCTCTCCGCTTCTCGACAAGTGACAATTCCGGAAGAACAACTAGTTAAAAAATAGTGTAAGAACGTTAATGAATTGATACTACCTATGACCTGATAATTAACAATACCATATGCTGTGTATAGAGTGCTCGTATCTTCCATTGGAATTATTTAGAAAGAATCATTCCGATGCAACCATGAATCATCAAAATCATATGTGGTTCTCCCGTCCAACTTAGAAGTTGGCTGCTGAACAACATCATTGGATGTATTTGTTTTATTAATCACAAGCGCAACACCTACATATGGTAAATGAATTTTGAGTTAGCAGACTCACACACTGATGGGTAAGGTTTAAAAAACTATACCGAGATTCTCTGTATTATTTCGAGCAGCTTCTCTGTCAGCCTTTTTCCGATGGTAATTTTCCCGCCTCTTTGCATTCAACTCCGCTTTTTTATCAGCTGGTAGGCTTGTGTACTTCTCCCTTGCCCTTTTCCGCTTAGCTTCCGTTTGATCAGTGGAATCACCTGTAGTTGTAAAAGAACCATGAATAGATCACTTGTTTATTCACAACCATGAAGCACAAAGCTTATAATAGCAATTTATTTACTAAAGAAGACATGAAAAAAATACCATCATCAACATCATGGATAACAGGCTGCTCATGTAATTGCCGCTTACGACGATTCTGCGTTTTTGTGATATCTCCAAATGGTCGACGACCATCCATCGCTAGATGGGGAACAAAAACTGATCAAAAGAATAACATGTGCATTGCACCATAATAACTAAAAGCATATAAGAAATAATTTAATCAATCGTTAGATGGAGAGCAACAACTCACTTCTCTATCAATTTTAACAAAGAGCTCGAGGGCACACTTCTACGGCGGACAGGGGCGCAGTGCTTCGCACCTCTATGGTACACTTCTAGGAGTACAGGGGCGCCAGTGGCCAGAACAACTGATTGGGGGATAAGTGAAAGCATGAACAAATCCAATCGCCAGAGTTCGTCACTGGAAAAGCATCTGCCAAGAATCAAATCTGATTAGAAAGGGTGCAACTGGATATAATAATTCGAATTCAGAAATCTCTAACTGAAATTGAAACACAGGAAGCAATTCATCGCAGAAACCAACAAGTTTGATGCCGAAACAAACGAACTATCCAAAAGCAGAAAACCCAACCCAAAGGCCAAAGGGCCAGAGTCCCAAATACACAGCTTAAGCCTCAAGCAAACAAAAATGCAGGCTAGTGACGCGCTGCTTCCAACCCAACCACGGTGAACCCAGAACAAGTGGAGATACACCACACTACGGACATCACATCGCCGGAACGCACTCACAAGTCACAACTGCAAATGTCAGGAGCTGGAGGACAGGAGTAGCCTGCTTACCCGCCACTTCTTCAGCCTCTTGACGGGAGCGCCCTTGGCCCGGATGTTGAACGCGTCGCATTGCCACAGAAGCTGACCCAGCTGCTCCTACCACCGATGCGCTCTCGTCCCGCCCAACGACGGGGCGATCGCACGTTGCCCTTTGGTGAGTCAGGGAAACGTGTGACGTTCCAATGGCAGGGAGAATATGAAAGTGATCAAAGATCCAAAAAAGCTACATGTGAGGGTATTTTTCTTCCAAACACACCATGACGCGAATTATGGAGGATTGAATGTGCAAAGGAAAGTCAAGTTTATGCATAAGGAAAGAAATATGCAGGGAGCAAATTTCTCCCCTTAAGGGTGCGCGTGAGGGTATTTTTTTCCTTCCAAACAAACCATGATGCGAATCATGGAGGATTGAATGTGCCAAAGAAAGTCAAGTTTATGCATAAGGAAAAAATATGCAAGGAGCAAATTTCTCCCCTTAAACGTGCGCGTGAGGGTATTTTTTTTTCCTTCCAAACACACCGTGACGCGAATTATGGAGGATTGAATGTGCAAAGGAAAGTCGAGTTTATGCATAAGGAAAGAAATATGCGGGGAGCAAATTTCTCCCCTTAAACGTGCGCGTGAGGGTATTTTTTTCCATACAAACACACCATGACGCGAATTATGTAGGAATGTGCAAAGGAAAGTCAAGTTTATGTATAAGGAAAGAAATATGTGAGGAACAATTTTCTCCCTTAATTGTGCGCGTGAGGGTGCTCCATACGGTGGGTACACCAGGGTGGGTATGTAGAAGATTTTGGTGAAAAAACTTTTAGCTTTTGGGTAGAAATATTTTCCTTCTATCAAAAAATGGGACTCCACCCCCTTTCGTCAAACCTTTTGGCCTGCCAAGTGGTACCTCCGTGAGGAGTATGGTGGACCTAATCTTGGTGAGAAAGGGTTTCAATTGTTTCAACTTTTATAGTATAGACTAGGTTCGTGCCCGTGCATTGCTACGGGCAGCGTAAGATTGTAATGCAATGTACCGAGGTTTCAGTAAGGTAATAATAGTGTTTAATGATGTGATAATTGCACATTGTTAATTCAAAAACGTATTTGAGATAATTAAACATCTTTCTATGTAATGCGGCTAAGATAATATTTTACATTAGCAGGTAATAGTTTTCGATATGCATTTGTCTTGTGTGCTAACGCATCAATCAAGAAGTTCCGCCTATAATATGGTTCACGACGCTTCTCGTTTATCTCACTCCTCTGTTCGTTGGACATTGCTACCGTCTAGATGCAGCTCGAGCTCTAGCCATCTCTTTTTTCTGCTCATTTGGGTCAACTATTTGTGGTGGTGAATTGGGTGCATTTCCTCCGTCAGAGGCGTTGGACAACTCTCCAAATGGAGTTCTGCCATGCACATTGGTTACCGGATCCATGAACACCACCTCCTTAAAAACGCAAGATGATATTATTTGCCACAGAAAGTAGATATACATATGCATCAGATTATGGCGACCAGAGCAAATCATTAAGTTAAGGGCACAAACTTATCAAGTTGTGCAATGAAAGACTATGGAAACCAAGTGTTAACTTATAGGCCTAAGGCCTTTGTCGTGCCAAACAATCCTAAAAAAGACTACACAACCCTCACATAATTGGCTGCCACATCATTTGCAGAGTTTCATGCATCATAATGTGATATAGGGTATGATATACCAATAAAATCACAGATCAATAAATAGGAGTGCTCAGACATATTCACAGATCAATGATCAAAGATGAAATCGGTGCAGTGTGTGCAAGCAAACTAGGTTGTCCTGATGGCCCTACCAGATTAGCCACTGATTCACGGTGATATTTTCAGGACTGCTCAGCATCTCAATCTCTAACAAATACCCCCTGTTTTTCATCTGGGTGATATTTTCATCTGTTTTTGACGCCCGGGAAAACTATAGGTTTTGACGGAGATTTGTTCGGCACTCTGCGACGGATGCGGAACGGCGGAAAACACTCTTGCATGTTGGCGGCAGCGCCGGCCAGGTGAATCCCGTTAACGTTGTGCTTGCGATTTTGTCGTTCCTCCATCCCAAAATCCGTTGGGAACGTAACTGCTAACTCGTCAACACGTAAATGTCCCGGCCCGCTCGCCACAGGCAAATCATGTTGCAATGACAGTGCAAAGGCGGCAGTGCAAAGGTATAGTTGAAGCAGTCGGAAATGTAGTCGAAGTATCGAAGATGTAGTCGTAGTAGTCAGAGATGCAGTCTAAGTAGTCGAAGATGTAGTCGTAGTAGTCGGAGGTGTAACTGAAGCAGTCGGAGATATAGTCGTAGTAGTCAGAGATGTAGTTGAAGAAGTCGGAGATGCAGTCAAAGTAGTCAAAGATGAAGTGTAGCTGAAGATGTAGTCGTAGTAGTCGGAGGTATAGTTGAAGCAGTCGGAGATATAGTCGTAGTAGTCAGAGATGTAGTTGAAGAAGTCGGAGATGCAGTCGAAGTAGTCAAAGATGAAGTGTAGCTGAAGATGTAGTCGTAGTAGTCGGAGGTATAGTTGAAGCAGTCGGGAATATAGTCGTAGTAGTCAGAGATGTAGTTGAAGCAGTATGAGATGCAGTCGAAGTAGTCACAGATACAGTGTAGTCGAAGATGTAGTCGTAGTAGTCGGAGGTATAGTTGAAGCAGTCGGAAATATAGTCGAAGTGTCGAAGATGTAGTCAGAGGTATAGGTGCGTGCCCATGCGTTGCTACGGGCTAAACAAAAATCATAGTGCATTACAAATAGTACCCAACGAATTCATTCCGAATACTGCTAACAATCTAGAATGCTTGATTCAAAAACATAGTTTCCGAAATAAATCAAATCTAGGCACACTGAAGATCCATGGCCAACTAAGACAGGCTTAAAAAAATCATAGTGCATTACAAGTAGCACTCAAAGTCTTCAATCCGAATACTAACAATCCAAAATGCTTGATTCGAAAACATAGTTTCTGAAGTTAATCAAATCTAGGAACAATGAAGTTCCACGTGCCTACTAAGACTATTTTACATCCTTTCCAGTGATGCGGCTAAGATAATCTTTGACATTCTCGGGGAGTAATTTCCGGTATGCATTTGCTTCGTGTGCCAAAATGTCGACGAAGAAGTTCCGACTCATTGTTCTCGCATCCTGAGCATTTTTCCAGTGATTAGTCAGTAGCGTGACATGTGGACATACACAAGCAAGTTAAGAAAGATCGAAAGTGAATGGATATCAAAGGATTGTACTAACCACATAGATTTGGTTCGCATAGGTGTTATTATATGCTGACATGTATTGTAGCATGAGGTAACCACTTGATTTCCTGTACTAAAATAAATTGACCAAAATTATGTCTAAGTTAAAATATGTATACTAATTTGATAAACAAAATGACCTATGTATATTTACCCATCCTTGTCATTTGCAATATCATCTGCTCGGGTGTAATCCCACATTAAAATATCCTGGTTCCATTGAGGATAATGTATGTTCATTGCAGCCATATACTTAGAGGAAAATTGGATGATATGGCGTACATATTTTTTGTATGGCATGTCACTACACCAATCTTGAACAGGTTTAGAGTCAAACACAATAAGTTTTTTATCTTGGTGGTCAAGCCAATATAGCATAAAGTTCCCAGCGTGTGACCATGGTATGATGAACTGCAAAACAGTAGATTTCAACATCTAGAAATTATTTCCTTAAATAAATTTCTGAACTACTAAGTGTTCATAAGTTAGTGAAAGAGGCATTACGTATTTGCAGCGCTGCAGATCATATTTCATGAATCCCCATTCCCCAATAGCCACAGCAAACGCTTGGGGACTGTGGAGCTTACGGTATGCAGGAGCGCGTGCTAAGTCACACATTGTCTGCATCATTAGATACGGTTACACATAATAGTGGATACAAAATAGTATAAAAAACAAGGGTATAATATTATACGGTGTATATATATACCAACTTACACAGAAACGCAAATCCATGAAATGCTTCGAAATCTCTGTATTGTAGTATCTCGATTTCTTATATTCACGATATGCATGAAATCGTATGCCTATGTTAAAACATTCAGGAGTCATGCCTTGATCCTCTCTTAATGCTGTTTGGAGATCCTTGACACTCAACACAATGTTGTAGGGTAGGAAGGTTCGCACCCAGGTTTTACTGCAAAATAATGGAAAAGGCAATGGCATATTATTTCGTAATGAATCTAGATGCTATTAATTTTTCAAATGTGATAACTGTGAAGTCTACCTCAATAACACGTCATCATCAATTGCCGTGATATAATCACAAAGAATTTCGGTGAGTTGTTCTTTGCCTATACTCAGGCTCATTGTAGAAATAGAACTCAAAAACTCATCAATATCTTGATCACCGTAAACCTGAGTTGTTACTTGTTCAGTTGGTGTGCTCCAGGCACCCCTTCATGTTCTCTGTTACAATCATTGTTATGGGCACGTTTCACCTTCTTGGGGGAATATGAGAGCTTTTTAGGATCAGGTATTTCCACAACATCATATGGGCTTCCATTGTCTAAATCGTTGTTTTCAAATAACAGGCAGCCTTTTCTAACGTCATCGACTGCTTCTTATATGGCAGGTCTTCGACTACACTGCATCTGTGACTACTTCGATTGCATCTCCGACTGCTTCAACTACATCTCTGACTACTATGACTATATCCTCGACTGCTTCAACTATACCTCTGACTACTACGACTACATCTTCAACTATACTGCATATGTGACTACTTTGACTGTATCTCGGACTGCTTCAACTACATCTCTGACTATTACTACTATATCTCCAACTGCTTCAACTATACATCCGACTACTACGACTACATCTTCGACTACACTGCATATTTGACTACTTCGACTGCATCTCTGACTGCTTCAACTACATCTCTAACTACTACGACTACATCTGTGACTGCTTCAGTTACACCTCCGACTACTACGACTACATCTAAGACTACTTAGACTGCATCTCCGACTACTACGACTACATATTTGACACTTCGACTACATTTCCGACTGCTTCAACTATACCCCCGACTACTACAACTACATCTTCGACTACACAACTCTGATACAAATGTAAAGTTAAACCGGCTAACCTCTGATACAAATGTAAAGTCATATTTCTTCATCTCTACTCAGCTCAAATTTCAGTGTCAAAGTCAAAGTTTAGGAAATTAGCATTCATAATCTCGAATTTCAATCAACTATTGATTAACAATGGATTCTTGATCCAACCAAACACTGAACATCTGCCGTTTGATTTAGCTGACAATCAACATGCTGGCCCCGCTGCAATGTTCACTTATGAGCTGACAGTCAACAATCCATTTCCAACCTGAGAAAAAGCCAAAATTTGTAACATAATGAGTCCAATTTACCCTGATACATATCACATGGCCATACTAATAAATGTGCAAAAATACTGAGATGCGTACCTTTCAATAATTAGCAGACAAGATGGTATTATCTGATGATAGAAAAAATCTTAATACCACATTGCAATATGCGTACACACTAATCCGATGAACATATCCATGGACGGGCTATCCAAGTAACTACACAAATCTGCAGCGATGAAACAAAGAAAAAAATTAGATGCATAAAGATTGATCATTTCGTACAACACTACTAGTTTAAAAAAATAATTAACACAAGTTTTGTTACCTTTGCACTACGACGTTAGGACCTCTTTGTACACAATGTTTTTCGTAAATGTACCATTCATCAATTGAGTCTTTTTTTTCTCCTTCTTGGTTACTTTCCCTTTCCCTTTTTTTTTTTGAATATTTCTCCTCTTTTTTTGCTTCCTCCTCCAGCTCAATGGCATTAGGTGGAAGTGCAAGAATCCGGATGTTCTTTATAGCGGTAGCCCTTGACATTGCAACATACAACTGTCTATGTGAGAAAACCGGATCAGGAAGATAAACACCAACGTTAGGTATGGTTTGACCCCGTGACTTGTTGATTGTCATGGCAAAACTAAGCCTGATAGGATACTGCTTCCTTTTGAATTGGAACGGGAACATCTCGTCATCAGAGGATCACAATGGTATCCGGGGAAGGAAAACTCGCTTCCCGGCATGTTGACCCAACACAATTGCAGCAAGACCGCGGTGATCAGCAATGCATCGAGTTTAGGGCAATCTGAAGATTTCGGGAGAGACCTAAGGAATTGCAGTTTGATACATCTCCAAAAGGTGCCCTACCACGCTTCCTACCTGAAGTTTGAAACATCTGCCGCATATCATAGAAAAAATAAGATTGATCACCGTCCATCAACACGGCAATGAGAACGGCGTAAGGCACGTACCTGGGTCAAAACTAACAGGCGAGATGATGGGAACGTCGGATGACTCCGACAGTGCGGGATCGCGACGGCGCATGGCGACTGGTCACGACGGCGCGTGGTCACAACAAGGTCGATGGCGCGCGGCGGCTGGTCGCGACCGACGTCGTGGTCGCAACAACCCCGATGGCGCACGGCGTCTGGTCACGACGGCGTGTGTTCGCGACGTCGTGGTTGCGGCGTCAAGGGGTCGCGCCTTCACGCGGAATCACGACGGCGGCTGCACCTTCTCACGGAACCATGACTGCGTCCGGCGGCCGGCAGTGGATCCAGACGTAGGGGCCCGACAGCGTTCGCGGGGGATTCAATGGCGTCCGGCGGCCGGCGGTAGATCCAGACGTAGGGACCCGACGGGGTCCGTGGGGGATTCACGATGGCGTCCGGCGGCCCATGGTGGATGCAGAAGTAGGGGTTTGCCGCGATGACAGGCAACGACGATGATTTACGGGAGCCGCGATGTTTACGGGAGGACGAAGATGGAATGCACAAGGAGAGAAACAAGAGCCGCGAGGTTTACGGGAGGACAACGATGGAAGGCCCAGCGAGGACATATCGGATGATCAACAGAGCATAGGGGCTGAACGAAACGGATCAAACGAGCCAGATGAGCTTAGCGGCTGAACGAAGGTTTAGTGGACCACCGAGCGCACGGTGGTGACACACGACCGGAAGTTTACGTCCCTCTTAAGGTTTTTTTAGTAGTAAAGATATATATCTGGTTATCCAAATTAACCAAATCCATGTCCGCTAAAACGTGTAATATAAATATTGTATTCACATTCATTTCTAATATGGTGCCTTAAGTGAAAATATTCGATTTTTTTCATAATACAAAAGTCATAACCCTATTCGAAATAAATGTGGATGTGGATGTGGATGGATACCCGATATCATGCGTAAATATGGCATAAGCACCTCTCTAAACCATGTCATAAATATTATTTTGATTTAGTTTGATATATTTATTGATATAAACTACCTTCAACAATTTCTTTTATTATTCTATTGTTGCAAACTATTTCTATCTGCTTTATTTATTGATTGATGTTATTTATTTATCAAAATAATTTTATAAAAAATTATAATTATTTTTAAAAAATGATCTTTATCTACATATGTTATAAATAATCCATACTTGTATCCCCTCGGTTCCAAATTATGTTGTTTAGATTTGTTTTAAGCCAAATTAGTTTAACTTCGGCAAAGCTTATTGAAAAATATATTCACATGTATGTGGCGAAACTGACAAATTTAAAGCGGCTCAAGAGCGCTCGATCATCCTTTATTAGGATAATCACGTCAACGCTCATGAAACAGTATAGTCTCATAAACCATGCATATAGGATCTCTTGCATGAAGGCATCACAAATATTACACACACAATAATTAACACATTGATACAGGGATTCAGGGTTATTCCAACATTCAAAACAAACTTAGTTCATGCAACCGATGCTAAAGAGTTCAAACATAGATCCTACACTCTTAGGTTTGTAGTCTTTAGTTCTTATATTACAACAAAACACACACCTAGAGGCGTATTGATGGGAACGTGGGGTCCCAATCTTCCGTTAGGCGATGATAACTCTCGTTTTGGTGGAGCACGACACACCGATCCGGCTTCGGATTAGAAGACCCGAACCCCGAACCCTGCAATCTTAGCACCATGACTCCTCTGGTTATCAATTATGTCACTAAACCTGTTGACCTCTCCAAGAAGGCTAATCCCTACCCGCGAAACGAAGAACACAAGCAAGAACTCGAAAATATGCAGCACAATTGAAAGTGATAAACTGCAGATGTATGATTAAGATCACGAAAGTGGGGTTTCACAACCGAAGACGGCGACTGTTCGAAGATAGATTGATCTAAAGCAAAACCAGAACCCTAATGGATGGGCAGCAGCTGTTTATGAAGACTCTAGGGTCGTGCAAGACCTCTGGATGCACCCTTAATGGGCTCCAACGCGATACATGGCCCAAAGACCAAAATACGGTGGCGGAGCACCGAGACCGATTCTCAATGTCAACTTGCTTTGATGATTCCCGATGATTCCGGATGAATTTGGGCCTGAGACAAGAATCATTGGAAATGTTGTCTTCTTAAGTTTCTATGCATATACATAAAGAACGCCCAAATCTGAGCCCGTATACGACCTGAGCGACTATTTTAGCGCAGACTGCTCTTGGACTCCGAAACGGACTCGAAGTCGACTTGGTTTGGGCCTCCATATCGACTTGGCTTCCCTTGTCGGTCCTCCATGCCTCCAAGCTCTTCTTTAAGTATCTCCTGGTCCTCTCCATGGTTCCTAATCATAATATAATCATTAGGTAGCAATCTATTCTCAAAATCATATAAAGAAGTATTTAAGAACGAGCTCACCTCTAAATTCAATTGTTGCGCGCGAGCTCTTATGATTGGACCTTGAATGCTCAGCGGAGGATTGTTGTGTGTATTCGAGAGAGTGATGTCCTCATCATCCTCCCCCTCTCGAACTGGAGTCGTCCTTGACTCAAGCTCATCTTCTTCGCCCAAGTAGGGCTTCAAATCTAAAATATTAAAGGTGGGACTAACCCCAAACTCGGAGGCAATTCAAGCTTATATGCATTATCATTAATCGTCTCAATAATTTTAAAAAGGACCATGAGCTCTAGGCATCAACTTAGACTTTCTCAAATCTGAAAATCTATCCTTTTTCAAGTGCAACCAAACTAAATCACCCGGTTCAAGCTTAAGTTCTTGTCTACCTTTACTACCAACAATTCTATACTTTTCATTCATTTTTTCAATGTTGTGCTTAGTTGTCTCATGCATTTGCAAAATAATATCAGCACGTTCCTTAGCATCATTATGAATTCTCTTATTAGTAGGTAAAGACAAGATATCAATAGGAGCACGGGGATTGAAACCATACACTACCTGAAAAGGACTTACCTTGGTGGTAGAATGTGTTGTCTGATTGTATACAAACTTCACATGAGGCAAACATTGTTCCCACATCTTCAAATTTTTCTTCAAAATAGCTCGCAACATGGTGCCCACCTTCGGTTGACTACCTTCGTTTGTCCATCCGTTTGTGGATGACATGTTCGTTGGCACAAAAATCGGACGGTGAATCTTGCAGAGCACGACACGCTAAGGCCTGAGAGCTCTGCCTATCTCCAGTGCAAGTCCTGCAAATCAGGTTCGGGGCGTGCCATTCAATTTGACATGCAATTGACAAGGGAAAAAAATTTAATCAGTAAAATAACGAGGAATGTATCGGCTGGGATTCCGAATAGTTCCAACAAACGCATCGGCCAGGACGTCCGAAGCATAATACCAAGCATCAGCTATGAAGCCGATTCACGGTGAAGTAAGATTAAGAATAAAAACCTCATAACTAAACACTTGAGTTTAATTAGACTAAACTTATTGTCACCATTAGTTGGATCGGACTTAATTGAGATAGCGCTAATAGCGGGGCAACAAATTGAGCATAATTAACTGATGTATCAAATTACATTAGAATTTGCGCTTATCGTTAAGCTCAGAATCGGCAAGGAAAGCCGATTGATACTACCGAACCATCATTATCATGCCATCGCTAGCCAGCAAATGAATCCAGCCAATAAGACTTGACCTAGCATCATTACTCAAGGATCAGATTCAATCGAGACAGCCTGAGATAACGATGATAGGGCAAGCGAATCGTCCGATCGGACTAGGCGCAACAAAGTAAAAGATCGTTGATAGTAGAAGTGATAATCAACGAGTGAATCAGCTATAAGATAACTGCGTGAAAAGATTAGCTGAAGTCGACAACCAAATGACTACCACTTGATAAATTTTGAAATCTATTAAGAACTAGCAAGAGATCGAACGATGCAACCTTACAAGAACTTGTTAGAAATCGATAACTTGTAGATTAAACTAGATGAAACTACAGTGATGCGCCGGTAGCTAAAGTCTAGAGAATCTGATAAACACGAACTTACCAACAAGCCGGAGATCGATCTGATGTAGCCCTACTTGCTGAAGAATTCGCCGAGAAAGTACTCTACTCCTACTCCTAGAGTTTTAGCAAAGTTCCAAGAAAAGTTGTATTGATTGATGGATAGTGTTTTTACAAAACCCTCAGGTCTACTATTTATGACCTGATACTAAAACTCCTAACTTAACACGATTCCAACAAACTTGGGCGAAAAGAAACAACTAAATCTACCATATTTACAAGACCTTCCAAAAGCATCAGACTCTCGCAAAGGTCTTCTGCTGACGTCATTTTCTAGTTCGATTTAGGCTGCACCTAACTGCGCCTCTGACGAGTTTGCGTCGCCCTTGACTAATCCTCGACTGCGCCTCAACTCTACTGACAACAACTTTTGACTAGGTCCTCCAAAACGAACCATCGACTTCCCAAAATTCTCCATCGGCTCTGTTCTCACTTCCCAAAATTGTACTTGCAAAATTTCGGCGTCAACACATGCCCCCCAATTTGGAATAAATGATTTTGTTCTGAAATTTCCATAAGTGATGATAATCCCTTGCCAAGAGCCGACTCAAACAACGCCTCGATCCCCACCGCACTGATAGGTCTTTTCAAATTACGCCGTTAGGTTCCTTGATCTCTAGACCATTTGTAACAACCCTGATAAATTACATTTCTAAAGCAATGTCATTAGCCCAACCCTATGCTTAATCAACTAATAAAAGGGTGAAAAGAATTAGAACAAGTTAAGTTGAAATTCAAATTGAAATTGGGCACATATGAATACTTTTGAATTTTTAAATTAACTTTCAAACCACAAGCCATATGAGGTGTTGCCTGAAACCAAACTTGTAGAACTTTTTATTCTGAACAACTTTCATGTTCAAAAGTTTTTGAAATTCAAATTAGAAAGTGGAGAAAACATCCTATTTGCAACCAGCCCCTTGGAACTTTACAAATTCTCGCAAATAGGCCCTTACTCCTCTCTCTCTCTTCCCTCCCCTGCTCCACGCCCGCCGGCAAGGCATGGCCGCCACCTGGCCGGCGATGCCTGCCACCCATGCCGCGCCAAGCCAATGGCCGTCGCTCCCCGCCGCAGCGGCTTTGCCTCCCCCACGCCATGCCTCTGCCCAATCCGAGCGCACCCAATCTCTTGCTTCACGCGCCAAATCCCCGGCCGCTACAGCCGCCCAGTCGCTGGCCGCCTGTCTAAATATGAAAAATTCTGGACATATGGGTAATGGGAAACAACAAAGACCTTGGTGTGTTAGTTTCTGTCCAAAAATAAGCAGTTCAGCCACTTAAATTTTTAGGCCCCCTTCCTACAGTTTTCTGAAAAAGAGTACAACACAAAACTTGTTCCAAATTTACCCAGGTAGCTGCTATTAAAATTTGGTAACTTTTGGCCAGGTAGATTTTCCCTGATGCACGAGACTCTAGCCCTCTGTTCACTGAAAATTCTGGGTAGACAGAGAAGTGAGACCTTAAGGGAACAACCATCTTAGAGCCTAATCCAGCCAAAGTGTTGAATAGAAAAGTGGTGCACAAATACCTTAGGAGTGTTCTGGTGAAATTTGAGAATTTTTGGATAAGAACTGTGGAAGTTATGGTTATTTTTGCACCCTATACAGAATCTGTCCCTGTGCTTTTCACACTTTTTCTTGGCCTCACCCATTTGATCTTTTGTTCAGATGGCCGAGACAGCTGCTATGATGGTGGATGAGGATGGATGCGTTCACTCACAGTGTCTCCACTGGGAGGGCTTTCCCTCTATTTTGTGGGACGTGTTGAGCACCGTGGGCTATCCAATTCCCCCACGTTACGCCGGACTGGAGTTTGCAGAGAATGGAGTTACCCAGTGCCGTGTCAACGTGACCATTTTTCCGCACCCGCTACACCTTGAGTGGCCCGCCTCGGAGTTTGAGGCTGTTGGTCACAGGTTGGCCGACACTTGGGAGCTTGCAGCCATGAGGGCGCTCACCACTTTTTGTGCGCAGCGTCCCGAGGTTGTCACACTCGCTCCCATTGGTTTGTTTCCTGCTGCCCAGGACAACGACCCTTTTTGGCTTGACAGGGTGCAGCACTCATAGTACTTGGTGGACTTTCATGCCCAGGAGACTATCGATACCTCCGTGCGGTGCATGAGTGCGCTGTACCGACTGCAGGCACTCCAGAGTCAGGCACTTGTGCAACTCGCCGAGCTTGCACAAGCCTATCATATCATGGCCACCAACAGGGATGAGCAAACCCAAGAGCTCAGTAAGGATCTTGAGGACAGAGATGCTCAGATTGGCCAACTTGAGGGCCAAATTCAGGAGCAGGACACTCTCATGGGTGAGAGAGATGACGTGATAGTACACTTGGAGGAGCAGCTCCATGATCTACACTTGGAGTTCGAGGATGCTATTGAGCATCTCCAGTGGCATCAGGATCAGAATGACCATCCCCATGAGGAGAACATGGAGGAAGATGAAGAGGAGCCACAGGAGGTTGACAGTGCCTCCGGTATGGATTTCGAGGGTGAGGTACCACAGGCACCTCAGATGGGAGCTCACTCTCCTACCAGTAGCGCGTCGTCCGTCAACGACCTGGATGACTTCTAGATGATGACCTAGAAGGACTTTTGCACATACTCCTCGATAGTGTAGCCTAACTTTTGGCAAGTGTTGTAATAGGCTAACTAAGAGTTGAGCACCTCTTTTGTGACGTTTACAACTTGACCATTGGATACTCTAATCATGTAGGCCATGGCTAAAAACTTGGTTTGATTGTGATATTGGAAAGCAGTCGAATTTGCGATTGCAGAAACTTGTCGGAATTTTTACCATATCTCTCTACATTTCTGGGCTGAGTGTTGAATACCAAACTTGCCCTAAATTTTGTGATCTAGGTTCTCACAAAATTTCAACACTATTGGATCTTGCTAGTTTGAGTTATAGGCAAGATACTATAACTCGTTCTGCTGAAAAACAGTCAAACCATCGAAGCAAAGAGTGAATCGTTTGACCATCCTAGCCATCGATTTAGCATCCTGGCTGAATACCAAAGTGGTACATCTCTAAATTCCCTATCCACTGCCAAAAGATGAGAAACTTTGGATGAACCTACTAGGAGTTATAAAATTCTTATGGCAGACAGTTTTTATGCCCATGATTCCATCCATGACCTTTTGGAAGTCTACTATTCCGCGTTAGATCTTTTTGAGTCATGGAAGCAATATGGATCACGTTGCTAATGAAGAACATTCGCCTTTTCAGATGGTTGGAGCAACCCGTGGAAACCCGGAGGGTTTCGATGATAGTGCTGGTGGATCCCAACCACAGCCACCACCTAGTTTAGTGGAAGTAATGGCCGCTCAAACCGAGTTGCTTCATCAGCTTGCCAAGGGGCAGGAAGTGATTTTTCAATGCCTGCAGCAACAACACCATCAAGGGGATGGGTGCAATGTCCACCATCCTCAGGTTGCTGGCTATCCAGAGCTCAATAACAAGATGATGGACACAAGAGACGTTTACTCAGACTCCTTATTGCCCCATCACAACTTCCGATGAAACTTAAGGATCACCAAGTAAAGTGTCGGACTCTCAAGCATGACCCATGCGGCATAGACTTGGCTGGATGGGAAATTACCTACACAGAATTCATCCCACGAGGCCGACGTCAAGTTAGCAAAACTACTGACGCCGGCACAGTCCTTCGAACACAAACTCGCTCACCTGTTCCGTAAAAGATAGACCATGCCAAATGCACCACACCCAAGGGAGGTTCATTAGGTATGCCAGTAGCGATATCTTCAGATAACAAACAACCCGGTCGTCCAAGTGACAAAAACCGTTGCTTCATTTGTAGCAGTGCTAACCATTTTGCTCGAGAATGCCCTCAGCCTAGGCAGCCAAATCAGGGCCAAGGTTCTAGCCAAACCCATCAGAACAAGCGTAAAAGACAGAGGAACAAGAGCAAAGGACAGATTGATCAGCTTGAAGCGCTCCCTAAAGGTGCACCCTTAATGACACGCACATCCTCTATTTAACAACAAGCCTGCAGATATATTGTTTGATTCTGGTGCATCACATAGTTTCATTCGTGCAAGGTTTGGTGCAAAAGTAGGCTTGAATGTTTGTCACACAAAAGGGTCGTATATGATCTCAACACCGGGTGGAAAAATTGCTCCCAACCAAATAATAAGGCTGGTACCGATAAAATTGGGAAGTAAAGTCATCAACACAGACCTTGTTCTTTTACCCCTTGACGGCATGGATATTATTTTGGGAATGAACTGGATGACTATGCATGGAGTCACACTGGACCTTTCTTCCCGAGCTGTTGAGATAAATTCACCTAGTCACGGAGCCACTACCCTTTACCTACCGTTACGGGAGTGCACAAATTCTTGTGCTTTCGTGATGGAAGGGATCAACCTAGAGGATATTCAAGTGGTATGCGAGTATGCCGATGTCTTTCCGGATGACTTACCCGGAATGCCACCAGACAGGGACATTGAGTTCGTTATTGAACTGCAGCCAGACACTGCACCTATCTCCAAAAGACCCTATAGGATGCCACCTAAGGAATTGGCCGAACTGAAAACACAACTCCAAGAACTACTGGACAAAGGTTTCATTCGCCCTAGCGCGTCACCTTGGGGATGTCCAGCCCTATTCGTAAAGAAGAAGGATGACAGTTTGACGTTATGCGTTGACTACCGGCCTCTCAACACAGTAACCATTAAGAATAAATACCCACTTCCTCGTATCGATATACTCTTCGATCAATTAGCTGGAGCCAGAGTCTTCTCAAAAATTGATCTTCGTTCGGGATATCATCAGATCAAGATTCGCCCGTGCGATATTCCTAAGACTGCCTTCTCCACACGATATGGACTATATGAATTCTTGGTCATGTCCTTTGGACTCACAAATGCCCCTGCCTACTTCATGTATCTCATGAATTCGGTATTCATGCCCGAACTTGACAAATTCGTCGTAGTGTTCATCGACGACATCCTTATCTATTCCAAGGATGAGGAAGAGCATGCCAAGCACCTTCGCATTGTTCTTCAGCGACTCAGAGACCATCAGCTCTATGCTAAGTTTTCTAAGTGTGAATTCTGGTTGGATACTGTAAAGTTCTTGGGTCACACGATCTCCAGCGAAGGCATAGCTGTTGACCCCAGCAAGGTACAAGAGGTGATGGATTGGAAACCCCCTACCTCTGTTCATCAGATTCGCAGTTTTCTCGGCTTAGCCGGTTACTACCGTCGCTTCATCCCGGATTTCTCCCGAATTGCTAAGCCCATGACTGAACTGTTAAAGAAGGAAGTAAAGTTTGTATGGAATGAGAAATGTGAAGAAGCTTTCCACACCCTCAGAGAGCATCTGACTACTGCACCTGTGTTAGCTCAACCCGATGATACCAAGTCGTTCGATGTGTATTGTGACGCATCGGGTACTGGTCTAGGATGTGTGCTTATGCAAGAGAATCGAGTGATTGCATATGCCTCACGAGCCCTTCGGCCCCACGAGCAGAATTATCCCACTCATGATCTTGAGTTTGCAGCTGTCATTCACGCTCTGAAAATATGGAGGCACTATCTCATGGGTACGCAGTGCAATATCTACACTGATCATAAGAGTCTCAAGTATATCTTCACACAAGCCGATCTGAATATGAGACAACGAAGATGGCTAGAATTAATCAAGGATTATGACCTGGAAGTGCACTATCACCCCGGCAAGGCTAATGTAGTCGCGGACGCACTAAGCCGCAAGTCCCATTGCCGTTGCTTATCCATGGAATCCTACAATGAGACATTGTGTGCAGAAATGAGGAAGCTTAACATGGAAATGGTTTCCCAAGGCACTCTAAATCACATATCAGTTGAGCCCACTCTTCATGACAAAATCGTCATGGCACAACTACATGATGAAGGAATTAAGATCATCAAACAAAAACTCTCTCTAGGTGAGGAGAAGTATAAATGTTTCCGCCAGGACCATAAGGGAGTTCTATGGTTCGAAAGTCGTATAGTCGTTCCGAAGAATCATGAACTCCGCAAGCAAATTCTTGATGAGGCACATCTTTCCAAATTCTCTATCCACCCCGGCAGTAGCAAAATGTATCAAGACCTAAGGCAAAACTTCTGGTGGACTAGAATGAAAAGAGAAATTGCTACGTATGTCTCAGAATGTGACACGTGCCAGAGAGTAAAAGCTAGCCACTTGAAAGTAGCCGGTACACTTCAACCGTTACCTATACCATCCTGGAAATGGGAAGACAAAAGTATGGACTTCATCGTTGGACTACCAAACACTTCCCAGAAACATGATTCCATATGGGTTATCGTTGATAGACTCACAAAGACGGCACATTTCCTTCCGGTACACACCACCTATTCTGCCAAGAAATATGCCGAGATTTAACTCGATCGTATTGTTTGCCTACATGGAATACCTAAGACAATTATTTCTGATCATGGTACTCAGTTTGTAGCACGCTTTTGGGAACAACTGCAAACGTCTCTTGGTACTAAACTGATTCGCAGCTCAGCATAGCATCCTCAGACTGACGGACAAACAGAAAGAGTAAACCAAATTCTTGAAGACATGCTGAGAGCTTGCGTCATTCACTATGACAAGAATTGGGACAAATGCCTACCCCTAGCAGAGTTCTCGTACAACAATAGCTATCAAACGAGTTTGAAAATGGCACCATTTGAGGCCCTGTACGGACGAAGGTGTCGAACTCCTTTGAGCTGGTCACAAACCGGAGAACATAAAATAATTGGACCCGACCTGGTAATCGAGGCAGAGGAGAAAGTAAAAGTAATACAAGCAAATCTTAAAGCCACACAAGCTCGGCAAACGAGCTATTCCGACAAAAGGAGAAAGCCCCTAAAATTCAAAGTTGGCGATCATGTCTATCTTCGAGTTTCACCAACCAAGGGAGTGCAAAGATTCGGAATCAAAGGAAAACTAGCTCCCCGTTATGTTGGTCCTTACGAAATCATTGAGAGCTGCGGACCCGTAGCCTACAAATTAGGACTGCCCCCTCAGCTCACGGCCACCCATGATGTCTTCCACGTATCTCAACTCAAGAAGTGTATTCGAGTCCCTACCAAGATTGTGGAACAACAAGAAATATTGGTGGAACCCGACCTCTCGTATGTCGAACACCCGGTTAAAAGTTTGGATCGAAAAGAAAGAGGGACCAGGAGGAAAGTGATTAAAATGTATAAAGTTCAATGGAATCATCACACTGAAGAAGAAGCCACCTGGGAAACCGAGAACTACCTAAACCAAAATTTCCCTGGTTTCCTTATCTCAACCACTGGTATGAGCACCCCTGTCCACACTAAGATTTACCGAATCTCGGGGCGAGATTCTTGTTAAGGGGGGAAGGCTGTAACAACCCTGATAAATTACATTTCTAAAGCAATGTCATTAGCCCAACCCTATGCTTAATCAACTAATAAAAGGGTGAAAAGAATTAGAACAAGTTAAGTTGAAATTCAAATTGAAATTGGGCACAAATGAATACTTTTGAATTTTTAAATTAACTTTCAAACCACAAGCCAAATGAGGTGTTGCCTGAAACCAAACTTGTAGAACTTTTTATTCTGAACAACTTTCATGTTCAAAAGTTTTTGAAATTCAAACTAGAAAGTGGAGAAAACATCCTGTTTGCATCTAGCCCCTTGGAACTTTTCAAATTCTCGCAAATAGGCCCTTACTCCTCTCTCTCTCTTCCCTCCCCTGCTCCACGCCCGCCGGCAAGGCATGGCCGCCACTTGGCCGGCGATGCCTGCCACCCATGCCGCGCCAAGCCAATGGCCGTCGCTCCCCGCCGCAGCGGCTTTGCCTCCCCCACGCCATGCCTCTGCCCAATCCGAGTGCACCCAATCTTTTGCTTCACGCGCCAAATCCCCGGCCGCTACAGCCGCCCAGGGCTGGCCGCCGCCCAGGCACCCAACGGCATGCCCCCGTCGTGCCGCCCGGCCCAGCTCTGCCTGGACCTCTCCTCCCTCCTTCGTGTCTCTCTAAAAGGCCACCCGCGCACTGGTGCTCGCACACAGAACCACCCGCGCCCGTCACCATTTCCGCCGCTTGAAGCTCACCGCGGGACAGCTCGACCCCGACCCCCTCCGCCCAAGCCAAGTACCGGAGCAGCTTCCCCACGCGCCACTGAAGCTCCCCGTCCAGACCAGACCGCGCCAAGCCCGCCAGAGCACCGCCGTCGACGCGTACCGCCGCCGCCGCCGCCCCTGCTCCAACGCCGGCGAGCTACTCCCGGCCGTCCCCCACCCGACCAAGACCCCCACGAGGTAGCCCTCGCACCCCTGATCCTTCCCCGGCCCTCACCCCTCGCCGCCGGCGAGCCCCTCGCCGGAATTTTGGCCGGCCACCGTACCCGAGCCGCCCAAGGACCCAATTGCAGTAATTGAAATCTTTAGAAGGGTCTGCACGTAAGATTCCAAGGACCCAGATGTAAGAGAAAGATTCAAACCTAGATTCAAAATCAGTGAACTTGTAAAATTCGTATAAAATCGTAGAAAATTCAGAAAAATGCAAACTCAGCTGCTCTGGAACCTTTAGGATAAACTCCACAACTTTTGTTACATGCATCTCCTCAGATTCTAGCTAATTTATGCTCTAAATTAAATAGGCTGTTTAATGACCTTTATTCACAACCATTGTTGTAGACAAGTACTGGTCTTGAAAATTTTACAGTATGAGATTTACTTGTTATATAAGCCAATGTAAAAAGATCAGGCCCAAATTCCATCTCTATCTACACCGTTTATTAAACTTAGTTTCATACCATGTTTGCATAGAATTAATTGTCCCTGCAGTTAGGTTATGAATCACCTAATGGAACTTTTGCTGTACTTGTATAATGGTACCTAGATGCCACAGAAAAATTTAGAGACTTTTTATCTCACAGGAACCTATTTATTTGATTTATGTGCTAATAACTTACATTAAATCAAGAAAATAGTATCTTAGCTTGGAAAATTCTCATGTTTTTACTAGAAGATATCCAGTGGTAGAGGATGCTGTGTAAAAAGTTTCATGGACAAAAGCCCTGTGTAGGGTCCTATAAAAATAAATCCTTGAATAACCTAGGTGTGTAATGTCATATTTACTATGCTCTGAAAACTGCATAATAAATCCTACAACAATTACAGTAGCTCCTGCATGATTAAGGGAAAGCCCTGTAAAAATCTTAGTCTCAGTTTTTGTACCTTTTGCTCTGTACAAAAAGAACAATAATCTAGCAGCAACCGTGTATTATAATTTTCATAATTAATCTGCTGCATGAAAATATCTGAAAATTTTAAAGTAAGCTTATCTTTCCCTGATGTGCCTAGATCCAAGGTTTCATGACCAGAAACTACTCGCTGTGGTAGTTACACTTAAATCTTGTTTCCATGAGGAACATAAGTTCCCATGAACACCCACCCCACCTTGCTTAACGAAGTTACTTATTGCACTTTTCTACTCTATTAACGATTGCCCACGAATGATAAAGTAACTCACTTCACAACAAACTCATGTTTTACAAACTGCAACTTTATCGTGAAGGAAATCATGTCATTTACTATCACCACTACTTAAATTTGTGCATTCATGTAGAAACGACTACTCTCGCCGACGGAACGTACGAGCTGGTGGCCGAGTCCGAGAGTGAGCAACGAGAAGCCCAGGCAAATTTAACTGAAGCAGTTGTAGACCCGGGTCAACGTTCAGACGATCCCCGGACTAACCTTGCACAAGAAGGAAAGTCCCGGAGCATAAACCTATTCCTTTCCTAAATTATGCAACTCATGACTCTTTTGCTTGTGCATTAAGTTTATAGGAGTTGAATGAAAACTTAGTTGCATGATGTTAGGAACCCATGCTTGAAAACTAGATGTAAGGTTCGATAGAATGCTGTGCTAATAGGACTCCGGTAAAAGCCGAGTGATTTCCTGTCACTCGCGAGAATATAGGAGTTGATTGTTTACTACACGCTGCAATCATAAGGACAACGGACGGGCTATTGTACGATGTTTACAATTGAGGCCCGTCTGTTTAGTGAAAAATGCTAAGGCCGCAGTGTGTGGTAGTGGTGGTTAAGTCTTTGAACGTACTAACCACATGCCGAGAATATGGTAATCGGTAAGCTTAAGTACCTGATTGGCCCGGCAAGTGGACGACAACCTACCCTTTGAACTTCGGTCCCATGTGCATATGGCAAGTGCAGAGAGTGGTCACGACCCGGCGTCGAACCGTGGCGTGGGGCTCTTGTACTCTCGGAGGGTAGCTCCGATCCACAACCCGGAAAGAAAGGGGAAAAGTTGCACGTGTGACTCTGGGAGTAACCACGTGACGTGTGTTTAGGTTTCCCCTTGCAAGGTTAAGAAATTCGATTCGAATCGTCCGTTTCTCACGGCTATTGAGACTGCTTAATCCCTTTTACCACACAGAGTAAGAAGAGGAACAATGATGATGAATAAACTTGTTGGATGAAATTTAATGCTTCACCATGAATGATATTGGATAGCTGCTTATCTAGAATGGTTAATGAAACTAGAATCTTGAGCTAAAAGTTGAAAGTAAGGACCCACTCGTAGATGCTTTTCGGCAAAACAAACCCCTGAGCCAAAAAGCCTTGCATGTCTAGAGTCGGTGGAGTAGATTCCACTACACGGGTAAGTCTCGCTGAGTATTAGTATACTCAGCCTTGCTTGTGGCTTGTTTTCAGGTGAGACCTTCGAAGATATGATTGCTAGCTTGACCTGGCCGTGTACTCTTCCCCCTGGTTGGTCGGTGGAATGGGATACGCCCCCGGCCAATGGAGATAATGCCGAGTGATGTCTCGTACGGGCTTCACCGAGACATCCTGTATCGTCGAGTAGCTTTCGTTATCTTATTTCCGCTGCAACTTAAACTCTGAAGAACTTATTGGTTATGATCACTGAAGTACTTGGTTACTAAACTCAAACTTGGTTTGTAATATTCACTTATGATAATTTTTGTAATATCTGCTGGAATGTGGTATTCTCTGGGCTCATCTTCGCATGAGCATTTGTATGTATGGCTTCGATCCGCTTTACCGTGGTTGTATCGGGAGGTTACCCGACAGAACAGTGGATTACTCCGTTTGAAGTGTAAGGTTAACCGAGATTGCCCTAATGGTGATGGTTAATACACTTGAGCCGGATTAATTCAGGTGGTTCTGCCACACCATTGCTGGGTTTATCCCTTTAAAACCCACTCGCGTACACTTCATCCCTTTCCTTTTGCCATTCCATCTCTCTGCCAAGAAATCCTCCACCGACGGTTCTTGTTTGAGCTCCTCGTCGCTGAGCACCTCCAGATCCATCCTTTCACTTGCCACTCCTATTCTCCGAGCAGCAAACGCACACCGTATCCCCTGAGTTCATCACAGCATCATCCCACCAATGGGGGCTGCGGGTTCTTCATCAGCGGCGGCGACCTCGGGTTCTTCATCGATGGTGGCCCTAAGGATTTCGAAGGTAATCCCTCTTATCCTCTCGTATTCGGTCGATCTGTCTGCCAGAAAACCCTCTTGGACCTGTGTTCTTATCCTTCTTTCTTCCTCTTTGCATTTAGAACATGAAGAACCAAATCTTAATCCCAAGAGACGAGGGCTCTTCTTTACTTTTCCTTGGCCCGTTAGGCAACCCTGATCCTACCGATGTTATCAACCTAGAAACCCGTCGGCTTCCTTTCAAACACACTTCCATTCTAGTACCAGGGTGGAGAGATTGGTACATGAGGATTTCAAATTCCAATATAGAGACATGGGAGAAGATAAAAATCAATCAGTGCATAACCTTCTCCCTCGCTGATATGGGAAAGCATGAGAATTTGCTCACAATTGCTTCCTATTTCTGGTCCGATGCACTTAACGCCTTCCTCTTTGGCAACGGCCCAATGACCCCTACACTTCTGTATGTGCTCATGCTCACGGGTCTTGACATATCTGAAGATGATAGGCCCTTTGATACTGTCATCAAAATTACCCATCGGCTAGTAACTAAAGGAGTAGGAGGTTGGAAAGGCTATATCGCCGAGCACGCTAAGATAAGAACTATTGATAACAGAGAACACACAACCTTCTTGAATATGTGGCTAGAAAAATTTGTTTTCTGTGGATCAACTTGTGGGCCCACCACCAACATGCAATTGATGGCTGAAAGACTTGTTTCTGGCTAGATAGTACCCTTGGGCAAGCATCCGTTGGGAGCAGTTTATCATCTGCTTCATCAAGTATCAACAAAACTGGCTACCAATCAGCCGATAAACAATATAGGTGGCCCTTGGTGGTTTATCCAATTGTGGCTGAAAATGTACACCCACAAGGCCATCGGCAAGGAGATCAATGAACCCAACTTCCCAGCCGACCATTTGGAAGAAGACGATGAACAACAACGCTAATGTTCTTCTTCTGGAGACGCGACATCTGCCATGCCCTGTGAGAAATTGGCACCCAGCAAAGTCACCCATTTCTTCAAGTTATTATCCTTCGGCTTTACTAGTGAAACAGCTGTATGGTAGGAAAATGCCGAACATTTTGAACGGCCACTTCTTTTCCAACTTGCAAAGGTATGCGAAGAGGACGATCCAAGTAAGAAAGCCTTCCAAATAGCATATACTCCTTGTCTCTTGCCGACCAATTTGTCCTTTGGGAAGAACTTTCATTATTCTTACGAGTTCTATCATCCTTCAGTAGCGGCCCATCAGCTCGGTTTCGGTCAACTGCCAGTCCACCTCTTCTTTGTAAATCTAATTCAATCAAGGGAGGTTCTAGAATCAAGTTTGCAATACAGCCGGTTGAAAACTTTGACCAATGCACTTACTAATCCCGATCTATTAGAATCGACTCCTGCTTGTTTCTGCTTGGGTCAATATAAAGCCTAGTGGAGCGAATGGAAACGCCATCTTCAAAGCCAACCAACCCCTCAATACTGTTTGATGATTGACCATGATCATGCCATCACCTCTTAGAAGGTACTCCCATTCCTTTCACCATCTTACAGACCTCTGTCCTTGATTATTCACTTATTCACCTCCCTTTCGCCAGAGTATCAATGTAGAATTCTTAGCAAAAAGTGCCTGCAGGCAGTGAATCAAATATTCGCCAGTCTCAGTCGAACCTTTGATCGACCATGATGCCCCAACTTTGAAGGATTTTATGATCGGCAAACGGACCCGGAGTACCAAATCATTGGCCTGTAGAAAGAAAATGAAGATAACTGATGACTCCTCATCGGCTACTACAACTCCAACCCCGGATATCTCCACCATAACCGCCAATCTGATTCAAACCGTCCAATTATTCTTTAGCCGATTTCAATAACTCTATCGCTTTTCACAATGCATCATCTTCTCTTATATTCCCAGGAATCGGGTATTGCACTACCTCAGCCGACTGGTCCAACAGAAAACCTTTATGCTAAGTCAATTGAACAGGCATCGACATCGACATTTGGCAATGTCCCTTCCGTTGATCAAGATATGCCACTGAATCTAGAGGATGGCAATGCAGCTACCCCTGAGGACAACCCAATGGTATGTCATTCAATTTATCTGAGAGTAATTTTGTTTACATCGGGCCTTTTCCTTTGATTTTGTCCATCTTGCTACCCAGATGATTCCAAAGGTGGTCGACTTATCTGTGATCCTTTCTCCAATAAGAAATATTCCATTAATAATGTAGAGAAAGGAGCAGACTCCCGAGTCATCAGCCAATGCGGCACTCCTACTAGAAGTCCCTTCTTCATCGGCCATGATACCCCTCAAGCTGCCATCCGCGGTTTTCAACCCTAAGGTGAAACTCTGATGGAAACAAGTATCTTCCTCACCCCATCCATGTCTTTCCAAAATTTCTTTCATGACTCAGACTTACTATATTCTTCCAGGAATAAGATACTCCTTCAATCTACTTGTTCTTGTCGGACACAAAGGAGGTAGCGGACGCTGAAGAAATCGGTTCCGAACAACACCAAGACATCCCTGATAGTGTCAAGTTCAAACTCCAAGGCATGCTCCAGCTCCTTGAGCAAGACATAGATGTCTTGGTGCAGAATGCGGAGCCGATCTGATCCATCCTCACTAAGGTGAGAGATTCACTGACTCCTGACATGCATTGGTCTAGGCCCCAACAGCTCAAAACCATGCCCCTGCTCGTCTTCTTCATTGAATTCATTATCCATCAAAACAAGCTATCCGAGCCAACTGCTTGGATCGGCTTTAGTCCCAAGTTGGACATCTGCAGGAACTCTCCTTCCCATGCTTTCCCTGACAAGCATGGTGGAAGGAGCACTGAAGTTTGCGTGAATCCAATCGCACCTAAGGAGCAAGCTGTAAGACACCTTTCCGTCAATAACATAGAAAGTCGTAGGTAAAGTTTTACTGCCGATAGTGAGCTCCACATTCAGAACCCCTCTGGCTTGTGAGGAATTCCTACTAAAGTCCTTGAGCGTCATATTGGTCTTGATCAAATCTTCTGGAGTCTTCCCAAGCTTCCGATATGTGGTGTATGTTTGCATTTCTTATGCCCAATAGAATATGTATTCCGCAAGCGTACAAAATCCACAGTTGTAGCACTTCACCTTGGAGTATTCTAGGGTATCATAAATTTCCATGGGGAAGCACTATGGTCTAAAGAGTATCGAATGAACGAGTGATAAATTTTACTAGAGATATCCACCGACTAACTTAGTGGGGGTAAGTCAGGTAAGATATGATAAGATAAATGGCCAGACATTGACCGTTTGAAATAGGAGACTCTAAACCTTAGAGCGGTAAGCAGCTGGGTGGACAACGAGCGAGAAAGGCTCCTAGAACACTTCTAGACTAACGAGCTAGCCTCTCTAGACTAAACCTTGCTTCTTACTAGTTATCGGGAACCAAGAACTTACTTCAGCGGCTGGAAGAGGAAGGACTGCAGAAAGAGGTGAGAGGGCAGCCCAACGGCAACCTGCAACTATTGCTATGAAACCACCCGAACGTGGTCGACTACAAGGGACGGACAGGGCTGTCACCACCTGCCGCCTACCACACTTTTCCGTGGGGTGGATCACACTTCCTAGCTAACACTAAGCCAGACACCACGTCTACACTCGGTGTTAGGATTTCTCTTGAGGCCTTCAAGAGAAATCCCCCTCAACCTAGGGACCTAACTTGAGCTCCCTAGTCCGGGCGAGAAAACCCGTAAGGTAAGATCCCGATAAAACAAGAAAGAGAACAAAGCCTAAGCTAGAGGACAGAACTTCCACTCACAAGATGAATAACTTTGAAAGATAAATAAATGCGGAAAGTAAAGCTGACTCAAAAATATAAAGAAGATAAATTATATTGATAAATGTCAAAGGGAAAGATACAAGAGCTTATACCAGACTTCCGATGATGACTTTGGAATCCTGAGACAAGCTCAACTTGACTCTAACTCTCAGACTACTAAACTTAACTCTAGAAAGTGAAATGAGTAGAGAACTCCTTGAAGTCTATTGGATGGAGGTGGATACTCCCTTTTATAAATTCTTCAGGTCGGTGTTTGGGGTAAGTGCTTAGCTTGGACACTGTCGGTGTTTTACCGCCACGCCCACCGAGGGATACCCCCGAGGTGGTGAGTTTTTATGTAGGGTGTCGCCAAGATCAGGAACACAAGATTTAGATAGGTTCGGGCCGCCGAGAGCGTAATACCCTACGTCCTGTGTGGTTTGTATTGCCTTAGATGGTGATCGGGTGATCTCTTTTTTGGAGGGGTCCCTGTCCGCACTTATGTAGCTCGGGGGGACAGGTTTACATGGAAGTCCTAGTCGGGTACAAGCCCAGGAGTCCTACCCGAGTACTTGTCGGGTAATTTCCTACCGTGTCCGACTAGTTTCACTACTGTATGGGTAGTCCTACTACACTACGAGTAGTTACAACAGATGTAGAGCGTGGGCCATGTCCCATTCCGTATCCTAGGAAAAGTACGCCACGTGCATAGTCTCGTGTACCCGGGTCTGACAGACGCCACTACATCGGTTGGAGTAACTGCCTGCCAAAGATGATTGTGTGGCATGCAGTTAGGGGCTGGCCGACCACATCCAGGCCAGCCGGCCTGGGATGGTGGCTACGTGGCACCGCCCTTCTCCTGGATGGCTCTGATGTTCTCCTGGTGACGGATGTGGTAGCGTTTGTCCGAGGCTTGGCAGTCGGAGGCCGGCCAGCCAGCCTAGTCAAGGCTTGTCAGCCTAACTCTGGCGTCTCTCGTCCCTCCGATGCACCGACATGATGATCAATGCTTGCATGTAGTCCTAGGAGGCGGTTCATAGGAGTTTGCCCAAGTCTTGCATGGAGGTGGGCCCTTCGATCCAAGGGTGAAGCCTTTTGGGTCATCTGATCAAACCGACTTCAAGTGCATGGCTCAGGATCAAGGTAAGTGTGTTTCCTTACCCCTGGATCGATGATGTGGCGATTGGGTCTAGTGCCAGGCCGGTCAGCCTGGGATTTTCCCCATTTTGCCTCAATTTTTGTACAGATGTCCCTGCATTCATGACTCATCCAAAACTTGTGGAACTTGCTAGAAATAAGTAAAATTTGTATGGAGCATAGTGCAAAGCTCTATTTATTCCTGAGAAGTTGATGGACAATGTGTGATTTACTGGCCGTCAACAGTGTACAACATGAGGTTGACGGTAGCACCTCCGTCTACTAGCATCTTGGTCATCCACTTCCCATCGACAAAGCCCTTCAGGTACAAAGCCTTGAGATGCTGATGCTTCTCTCCTTCTAGCTTGTCAAAGCATGCCTGCTGAGGGTGTAGGACCAAGTGTGCTGCGGCTTCTCCTTCGTCTTTATCTGGTTGACTCCGATATTCTGCAGGCAAGAAGAAGGCCATATTTATATCAGCCGATGCTCTAGTCTCATCGGCGTTTTTCTTAGGGCGCCAGATTTTGGCAGCCTCAGCTTCCAGCTCAAGCTGCTTAGTATGCCTGAGATGCTGCACTCTTCTTTTCTGGGACCAGGACACCATTGTGAGTCGGATTCTGGAATAAACTTGTGGCGGTACGCTGGTTCATCTAATTCTTCACCCTGGCTCTGCCTAGCTTGTTGTTCTTGTGGGAATCTTAACCTCTCATGCATTGGGACCCTTTTTTGTGGCCGATCACGATGATCATAATCTTCTGACCACCTGCCACGCATCGGTCTTTCTCCTTCCTTAGATTGGTATTCTATCGGATCATGGACAGAGTGACGTTGCCTCTTGTAGTCATGATAATCTCCTTGACACCCATTGCACTCTGGATAATCTCGGACCGAGGGTAATCTTAGATCCTCATTCCAAAAGTAAGCGAAGAAAGGACAATGCTAGTGCGACTCCTGATCACGACGTTCCGCGTCCCGACGCCTTTGGTCCTTCTCCTGTTGATGTCTGTACTTGTTCAGCAACATCTGTGATGTAACTCTCGGGTGGCGCATAGCTCCAGAGGTCCGTCCTGCCTCGTGTCGCATGTTCTGATGAGCATGATGGTCATTACCCCTGACCTCATCGGCTAACACCTGGACCTTGGGATCGACTGACCCAGATTCTTTCACCCTTTCCGACATCAGCACTTTGGTTTTTCCTTCCCCGAGCTCCACCATGTTGACGCTTGCTGCAGGGAATGAGTGTTGATTGATCTTCATTGGCTTCTTGTTTTCTTCTAACTGGATTCTTCCTTGCTCGATAGCCAATTGGATCTGCTGACAGAAGACTTTGCACTCATTAGTACTATGAGAATTGGAATTATGCCACTTGTAGTACTTCTTATTTTTCAACTCATCAGCCGATGGAATACTATGATTTGGGGAAAGCTGAATCTGCTTCTCCCTTAACAGGAAATCAAATATCTGATCGACTTTATTGGCCTTGACCCATGTTCACAATACTAGCATTTTGTTCCTGGTCCATTCGGCCAACCGACTTCATTGTCCTCTTGAGAGTCCGATTCCGGAGAGCCCACACAAGCCACCTTCTTCTGGTACCGGCCGTTCCTGGAGTCTTGATAGCGGCTTTCATGAGCCAATACCCTCTGGATAATGTGTCCAAGACTCGAATTCCTAGGCAGAATATCTCTCCTTGATAGCCGGTAGCAGCCCCTGGAAAGCTAACTCTGCCAGCTGCCCATCGGTTAAATTCAAACTAAAGCATCGACTCCTCACGTCTCGAAACCTCTGAATGTACTTTGAAACCAATTCATCGTTCCTCTGTCTGATGGCGATCAAATCTACCAGCTGCATCTCATGAAGGCCGATGAAGAAGTATTTATGGAACCGCTTCTCCAAATCGGCCCAGCTGCGTATGGAGTTAGCGGGCAAAGATGTGAACCAAGTGAAAGCCGATCCAGACAGAGAAAGTGGAAATAGCCAAACCCTTAGAGCATCTTCCGTGGCAGCCTCTCTGCACTGTGCAAGGAATCGACTTATGTGTTCAATGGTCAATACATTGTCTTGGTCGGAGAACTTGGAGAAGTTTGGCAGTATGTACCGATTTGGTAGGGGTACACGATTGAATGCCTCAGGGTAAGGAAGGCGATATATGTACGCCTGATCTTTGGGCTTCAAGCCGAAGTGGTTTTGGATCACATCGGCTATCTTGCTGGTCTAGTCTTGTTTCCAAGGATATCCTTGATATCCTTGGCGTACGTGGGAACTTGGATAGCATCAAGAAGTGGTATATTAACATGAAGTTTTTAATTACCTCGACGATGCTCGTAGGCCACCGACCTCCTTCTTCATTCCGAAAACAGCAAGGCGGTTGTATCGTGGTACTCTCGAGAAGCCATTGGGACTTCCTCGATTTCTTCCTGGGTAGCAGTGGTGTTGGGTTCTTCAGCCTCCTCCTTTTCCACGTCTTCAGCGTTGGTATCCCTAGCGGTTACGGTCTTCCACCGTGTACCTGCATCTCGCGGATAGGGTGGATTCTGCGTGGACTTTCCAGCCCGCATAGTCACCGCATTCGCACTTTCCTTCGGGTTGACTTCCGGTTGCCAGGGTAGCTTTTCCATGTTATGGTTAGGGCAGGATGAAGCCAACAGAGCTACTTGAGTTTCTATCATTTTATTGAAACTCATCTGATTTTTAATAACAGAGTTAAAGGTCTCCATTTGTGCGGCCAGAGGCTCCAAAATTTTATCATTAGCTTGAAATTTTCTACTAATGTTATCATTAATTTGTTTCTGGCCATACACTAAGTCCTTAAGTGAGGGCTGAAAACTTTTATTGAAATTGTGGCCTTGCTGTTGGCCGAAGGGGAGGTTGGGCTTGGAGTTCCAACCTTGCTGAGGATCGTAGCCTGAGTTATTGGAATTGCTATTCCCAATTAAATTCGCATCCTTGAGTCAACGAGCAAGCGTTGCCCGAGTGCCCAGTATTGCCATATGTCTCACATCTGATCCGAGACTCCATGATTTGGTTGACCTCCTAGTGCGGAGATTCCAGCTTTTTCATGAGAAGATCCATCTTGCCTGCAAGCATATCTACACCTTCAGTCTGGCGTACTCCTTTCGCACGGGTCGGCTGCATATCTCCCTTCCAACTCTGGTTGGAGGCAATCTTGTCGATGAGTGCCTTAGCTCTTGCAACATCGAGAGAGAGGAATGCTCCTCCTGCTGCTGCGTCTATGTGATCCTGCGCTAGCTGGATCATGGAAGAAGTTCTGAATGATCAGCCACTCTTCCATGCCGTGTTGTGAGCATACCATGTATTCCTGGAGATGTTCCCAAGCTTCTGGGATGGTTTCATCCTGGAGTTGTTGAAAACTGGAAATCCCTTTCCGAAGGGCGTTGGTTTTGCCAACTAGAAAGTACATGGCCAGGAATGCATTGGAGCAAGCATCCCAATTATTGAATGCTGTTGACACCGGATTTTATCAGTAAATCCGATATAATCTGATGTATGGAGATCATCGGCTACTAGCGTGCATCGGCAGGGATCACATGCGACGAGCGGGCATGCATGCCGATGATTCACAAGTTTGACTTGTCCATAGAGCATTGGGACTTAATGCTCATGCTAGAGTCCGGGAGGATTATTTAAATATTGGCTTAGCTTCATCGCATGGGACTCTAGCATGGCAATTAAAGTAAAAAAGACTTGCAGCATGCACATACGTGAGGTCACACGTGAAGAGCTTTGTTAATCAGATACAGTTAGCACCCTAGCCGGATTATTTTATTGTTAATAATGGAGGCAGGACAAATAAAGGAAGGGCAAGGCCAGCACATGCATGTTAAAGCATGAGAAGGACAAGTCCAAGTTAATCACGCAAGCAGAATGGCTTCTTCACAGACAGGTCGGACAGAGAAGCTTCATCTATGAGGACTCTACACAAGGGAATTCAGAGTCCATGTTTCTTAATATTTCCTTTTGTTTAGGCATTAATTAAGGTTGAGTCTGCGTGAGATCCAAACCCGCCCCTATAAATATAAAGGGATAACGGTCATTGTAATTTTTATCTCTCAATCAATCAAACACAATTTATCTTTTCGGCTTCACGCCATTACTTTACCTTAGGAGTAGGATGTAATGTAGTTCTTGATGAGTTCTTCAGCAAACAGAGCTGCATCGCTTCGATCTCCAATTCGCCACAGTCTTCGTCAATTAGGGGCTCTAGAAACGATGAACAAGAAGTACAACAATCTACTCGCAACCAGCATGGCGCAAAGCCTCAAGGCCAAGCTCCACTCAAGGCCAGCCTTCACGATGCTCCCACGATCGACCTCAAGCAGAAGATCAATGATGGCCATGACGCGCGGCGTGTTATCGAAGCAAGGAGAAGGGCCCGTACCGACAAGTACCACGACGACGATGACAACGAACGCTTCCCTGCCTTCACCGACATATCCTATCCCAAGGAGTTCAAACCAGTTGGAATCCCCAAGTACGACGGTAAGCAGGACCCACGCCAGTGGATTCGATGCTACTCTATTGCTAAGTTTTAGGGGCATCCAACTACACCAAAGCTCTCTACTTCCCGGTAGCTCTGGAGTCCGCACCCCTCACTTGGCTTGAAAGCCTCAAGCCAAACTCCATCGACTCGTGGGAGGACCTCAAGCGGGCCTTCATCGACAACTTCCAAGGATCCATGATCAGAGCGGGCACTCACCACGATCTATCCTAGGTGAAGCAAGAGATGAACGAGACCCTGAGGTCCTGCACCCGACATTTCTTCGAGATACGTGCCACATTGCCAACATCACCGACGAGGACGTCATCCGCTGCTTCCAGAACGGGCTCTTCTCAAAGCACACGTACCACAACTTCGGAGACAATCGCCGACTACTGCCGTGGAACTGTGTGACATGATAGCACGGTGGGCTGACCAGGAGGACAAGGAGAACAACCGCTTCCCCAAGCGCAACAATGACAAGCGAGGCAATGGCAACAGCCACTTCAACAAGAGCCAGTGGAACCACTCGAGGAACACCCGAAAGCGCAAGCCAAACCAAGAGGTCGCGGTTGTTATGCACAATCCACGTGGCAAGAAGTCGGGGAACAATGACACACAATTCGAGAAAGTCTTGCAGAAACAATGCTCGATATAGCCGAAGTCGCGACACACGCTCTTCGAGTGCATCAGCATCCGCAAGTCACTCAATGCACCAACCCTCCCTCAAGCAGGAAAGCGAAAGGACCAGGACTTCCAGGATCCGAAGAACGTCGTCAATGTCATCTTCGGTGGAGACGGTGGATTCCCGTCCAAGCGCCCGCAGAAGTTGACCCTGTGTGAAATCCTCTCTGTAGAGCCGGCCATGCAAAGGCCTCTAAGATACAGCGAGGTCCCGATCTCCTTCTTTAGGGACGATCAATGGACCAGCTTCTCCGAGCCAGGAAAATTCCCGCTCGTTCTAGATCCTGTCGTGGTGGGCTCACAGCTAACCTGAGTACTCATCGATGGCGGGAGTGGTCTCAACCTGCTTTTCGTGAGTACTCCGAAGAAGATGGGGCTGGACATCTCTAAGATGCTCACCCCTAGCAGAGCTCCTTTCTACAGCATCGTCCCGGGAAACGCGGCTACACCACTCAAGTCAGTGGTCCTGCCAGTCACCTTTGGGATGAAATATAACTACCGCACCGAGTACATCAAGTTCGAGGTTGTGGATTTCGAATCGTCATATCATGCCATCCTTGGCAGACCGGCACTAGCCAAGTTCATGGCCGTGCCCCACTACGTCTACCTGCTACTTAAAATGCCAGGCAAGATAGGCATACTCACACTCTACGGTGACCTGAAGAAGTCGTACGACTGCGACTAGGAAGCGATCGACTACGCCACGACATCACGCGTGCCGGAGCCGTCTGCAGAAGTACTCACGGCCGCGCAGAAGCTGACCAATTCAGAGATGGAGATCTCCAACCAGCGGCCTAGCCAGTCGAGGGTCAAACCCAACCCCAGCGACGTTGGCATCAAGGCCATCAAGCTGCAAGAAGGCAACCTGTCCAAGACTGCATTGATTGGGGGCGGCTTAGGTGACAAATAGGAAAGCGCGCTCGTCAGCTTCCTTCGGGCTAATCGTGACATATTCGCGTGGAAACCAGCGGATATACCAGGGGTGCCCAAGGAGTTGATTGAGCATTGCCTAAAAGTTGACCCTCAAGCCACCCCGAAGAAGCAACGACTACGACGCTTCGCCCCCGACAAGAGGGAGGCCATCAAGAAGGAGCTAGATAAACTACTCGCGGCTGGTTTTATTAAAGAAGTGTACCACCCCGAGTGGTTAGCTAACCCTGTACTAGTCTTGAAAAAGAATAATAATGAATGGAGGATGTGTGTGGATTATACTGATCTCAATAAGCACTGCCCGAAGGATCCCTTCGCACTCCCACGCATCGACCAAGTCATCGACTCTACGGCTGGCTGCGTCCTGCTCTCCTTCCTCGACTGCTACTCGGGTTACCATCAGATACCTCTCAAGGAAGAAGATCAGATCAAAACGGCGTTCATCACCCCCTTTGAAGCATACGCATACACTACAATGTCATTCGGGTTGAAGAATGCAGGAGCCACCTACTATTGACGCCAGATTTTGACACATGTTGAATCGACGTCAAGAGGAGAAGATTGGCCGATGCGGCAGATCTGAAGGCTACAGTAAGGAATCGGCCGATTGAGGTAACAGTTGGAAATCGGTCGATTGGTGATACAGCCTGCGCCAACAGGATGGGACTATTTCGGAGGGTCCTGGTCAAAAGTTGGTCAACAGGGCACGCTAAGTCGGTCAAGGAGCAATTGAAGGGAATCCTGATTGGATTAGGGAACGGCGGCGGAAGATTCTGCGGGAGTCCGTTTCCTTTTAAAGTTCTTATAGATATAGTAGTTTTCCTGTTGTTTAAATAAGGTTGTAACAAGTCGTGATCGACTAGGAGTCCTAGTTTTAGGGTATAAATAGGAGTCGTAAGGGTCTTGCAAAGGACATCAACACATCAATCAACAGCAATACTTCTACTTTTCCAGCACTTTACTTTCAAGTCGGCGACTTCGCCAATATTTTTCTTCTTTCACGAGTTCGTACGGATTGGCAGGGCTGCATCAACCTGATCTCCGGCCAATTGGTAGGTTCCGCTTATCGAGTAATATCCGAGCTTTAACTACGGGCGCATCGTTGTGGTTTCGTTTGGATTTATTCACCGGTTATCGATATTTACTAGAATTGCAAGTTTTACCTGTTATTCTAGTATTATCACCAGTTATCCAGCTTGAGATCAGAGTAATCGGCTCCGTCATCGTTCTTCTTCAACTTATCATCACACAGCCGATTAGATCTATTTCAAGTGTTGCCTTTGTAGTAATCGTTTAGATTGATCCAGCAGTTTTCTTTACAATTACTACAAGATTATCGGCTGATCCATAGCCGATCGTTTCTACAGCAAATCGGCCGATTCGCCGCCGACGCGCTCCTCAGGACAGATCGGAACTCCAGCCGATCGAAGCGCCTGGAATTTAATACTCTATTTTCTTGTCAATCAACAGGTCAGATTGACTGGCACGCCGCGCGAACCGCACCAGGGCTATAACCCGAACAGGAGCTAAGCAGATTCTCCCAGGTCGTGTGTCCGACGCTGAAGACCATCGGCCGATTCCTATCCGGCCAATTTTAGTGCCAACACCTACCTTCAGGCCATCCAACTGTGCCTTGCAGACCAATAACATTGCAACATTGAAGCTTATGTGGATGATGTGGTCATCAAGACCAGATCCCACGACGAGTTCATCACTGATCTCGAGGAAACATTCAACAGCTTGTTGTAGTTTTGATGGAAGCTTAACCTGACGAAGTGCATCTTTGGCGTGCCACAAGGAAAACTACTCGGGTTCATTGTTAGTCACCGAGAAATTGAAGCAAACCTAGAGAAGATCACTGCCATCACAACCATGGATGCTCCATGGACTATCAAGGACGTCCAGAAGCTCACAGGCTGCATGGCAGCCTTGATCAGATTCATCTCCCGACTTGGAGAACGGGGACTACCCTTCTTCAAATTGCTTAAGCGCCACGACAAGTTCCAGTGGACCGAGGAGGCAAAGTAGGCGCTGCAAGATCTCAAGCACCATTTGCAGTCACCCCCCATCCTGACGGTTCCCCAACCAGGCGAGAATCTGCTACTCCACATCGCCGCGACTACTCACGTCATCAGTATGTCAATCATGGTGGAACGCTAGGAGGAAGGCCATGCCTTCGGGGTGCAGCGACCAGTCTACTTTATCAGCGAAGTCCTTTATGAATTCAAGGTTCATTACCCGACAATTCTGAAACTACTCTACGGTATACTCATCACCTCCAGGAAACTTCTCCATTATTTCGACGCATACAATATCTTGGTGGTCTCCGACTTCCCATTGACGGATATCCTCGACAATTGGGACACCACCGGGCGCATCTCTAAGAGGGCCATGGACCTGGGAGACCTCACCCTCGACTTCAAGCCCCGGACGGCCATCAAGTCGCAGGCACTAGTCGATTTCATGGCGGAGTGGCGAGATAACCAAGTGGAAGTCCCAGCCAACCAGCCAGAGCATTGGGTCATGTACTTTGATGGCTCACTCAAGCTCGGTGGCGGTGGCGCTGGAGTACTTTTCATCAGTTCGAGAGGAGAACAACTAAAGTACGTGTTCCAAATACTATTCGAGGTCTCTAACAACGAAGCTAAGTACGAGGCATTATTGCACGGGCTATGCCTAGCAGTCTCTCTAGGCATCAAGCGACTACTCGTCTACGGTGACTCCTTACTGGTTGTCTACAAGTCTACAAGGAGTGGGATGTCAACAAGGACACCATGGACGCGTATGTTATAGAGATACGCAAGCTTGAGAACAAGTTCTCGGGGTTGGAAATCCACCATGTGATTCGTGACAACAATGTGGGCGCGGATGTGCTCTCCAAACTGGGTTCTGATCGAGCTAACGTCCCACCGGGAGTTTTCGTTCATGAGTTGCATCACCCTACATCAAGGCACCAGACTCAAGTTCCATCGCTCAGGGTCCAAAGGAACCCGACCGAGAGGTCTTGATGATCGAGGTTGACTGGAGGGTGACCTTCATCGACTACATCCAGGAGCACAAACTACCCCCCGGCATCGACCCAAAAAGCGCTGAAGCTACTCGCATCCTAAGGCGCAGTAAAGGGTACATTCTAGTCGGGGGTAACCTGTACAAGCGTGGATCAGTGTCAGGCATACTCATGAAGTGTGTTCGCACGAAGCAGGGCAAAGAGATACTCCAAGAGATCGAGGTTGACTGGAGGGTGACCTTCATCGACTACATCCAGGAGCACAAACTACCCCCCGGCATCGACCCAAAAAGCGCTGAAGCTACTCGCATCCTAAGGCGCAGTAAAGGGTACATTCTAGTCGGGGGTAACCTGTACAAGCGTGGATCAGTGTCAGGCATACTCATGAAGTGTGTTCGCACGAAGCAGGGCAAAGAGATACTCCAAGAGATTCACGAAGGCATGTGTGGGAACCACGCGGCTTACTCGCACACTAGTCGGCAAGGCTTTTAGATCTGGTTTCTACTGGCCGACTGCTTTGGCAGACGCCGAAGCACTTGTTCGCCGGTGTTTAAACTGCCAATTCTTTAGCAAATAGCCCCATGTCCCGGCTCATAACCTCATCACCATACCACCCTCATAACCGTTTGCGTGCTGGGGTCTGGACATGATAGGGCCTCTGACTACCGCACCGGGTGGTTTTACACACTTGTTGGTGGCCATCGACAAGTTTACCAAGTGGATCGAGTACAAGCCAAGTGAGATCAGAGTAATCGGCTCCGTCATCGTTCTTCTTCAACTTATCATCACACAGCCGATTAGATCTATTTCAAGTGTTGCCTCTGTAGTAATCGTTTAGATTGCTCCAGTTTTCTTTACAATTACTACATGATTATCGGCTGATCCATAGCCGATCGTTTCTACAGCAAATCGGCCGATTCGCCGCCGATGCGCTCCTCAGGACAGATCGGAACTCCAGCCGATCGAAGCGCCTGGAATTTAATACTCTATTTCCTTGTCAATCAACAGGTCAGATTGACTGGCACGCCGCGCGAACCGCACCAGGGCTATAACCCGAACAGGAGCTAAGCAGATTCTCCCGGGTCGTGTGTCCGACGCTGAAGACCATCGGCCGATTCCTATCCGGCCGATTTTAGCTCCAACACACTTTTGGCACGCCCGGTGGGACCAATCCAAGATCTGATATGTCGAAGAACGCAGAAATCTCCGACAGCAACATCATTGAGGTCACAGAAGCGGATCTCAAGGACGACCAGAGGGAAGAATTGGCCAAGCATCTAGAAGATTACAAGAAGATGTACCACCAGTCGTTCAGTCGTACCAGAAGCGGGGAGGCGGTCAAGAAGGCTCCCATTCTAGTTCCCCGCCACATCACTATTGCTGAGGACTCGGGCAAGATGTCAGAGATGATCCAACAATCTGTTTATCAGGCATTCATCAACCAATCCTCAGTGATGACCAACACGGTGTATAACGCCGTCGTCAGCTCTCTGGCCAACGGAGCGGTCCAGGCTATCATGGACCAGCATATGCCCCGCCAACCACTCTGCCAGCCAGAAGCTTACCATACACGTCCCAATCGGCTCCTCAGCCGATATTGACGCAACGCGAGGGGTACAACTCTCCATTGCCCCCAGCGTCTCCAAGACACAGCGGTGCACCATGTCTCCCATCACAGACACCGCTTCAACCCGTCCAGATTGCTTCTGTGCAATCGCTGCCCACAAGCTCAGCAGCTTGGGGAGCATCCGCGACGACGTATTTTCCCGAACCAGCGAACGGATACGGGAGTTATTCAATCCAGGTGCCACACCAATCGGCCGCCCGGCCGACGGTTCCCCAGTATCAGCCGATCTCATCAGAAATTGGCAGGGGGGCAAGCACTGTAGAAGCATTCAGAGGCACGGCGCCAACGATGACATACGATGGGGGGGCGGATTCACTTCGCCATCAACTATCGGCCGCTCAGCAAAGTTCGCCGATTCATCACCCAGTCGTACCACCTCTTCAGCACATGCCCGCACCGCGAACAGCTGTTCACCAGCAGCAGGTGGTCTGGACAACAAGAATAGCGGAAGTAATCCAGGATCAGTTTGGATTGAAGCCAAAAGTGCAAACTTACACCTACAAGACGCCATATCCGTCGGTCTATGACTTGCTGCTGTTCCCACACCGCTACAAAGTTCTTGATTTCACCAAGTTTTCAGGGACGGACGATACATCCACTGTGGAGCACATCAACCGATTCATCATCCAGTGCGGGGAAGCTGCCACGCAAGATGCTCTGAGGGTGCGTTTGTTTTCATCATCTCTGTCCGGATCGGCCTTCCAGTGGTTCACCACCTTACCGCCAAATTCCATTGTTACATGGGCTGATCTGGAGAAACAGTTCCACAAGTACTTCTACGCTGGAGTACACGAGATGAAGCTCTCGAATTTGACCAACCTCAGGCAGAGGAGCGACGAACCAGTGATGGGATATATATAGAGGTTCAGAGAAGTCAGGAACAAATGCTATAGTCTGGCTCTGACCGATGCACAGTTGGCCGATATGGCTTTCCAAGGCCTCTTGCCACAAATCAAAGAAAAATATGCTGCCCAAGAGTTTGAAAGCCTGAGCCAAATCGTCCACCGATTGTCAGGACAAGAGGTCCGACCGTTTGAACAGCGGAGGAGCTTCCAAAAGAAGGTGGCATACTTGGAAGGATCTGAATCCGATGGGGAAGAGGAAATTGGCCTGGCAGAATGGGTCAAAGGGAAAAAAGCGATATCATGCCCTTTTGGGAAAAAGGAGCCAGAGACATTCGGCTTTGACACATCAAAGGCCGATAAAATTTTCGATTTATTGCTTCAGGAAGGACAGATTAAGCTATCTCAGCATCACACCATCCCTTCGGCCGATCAACTTAAGAAGATGAAATACTGCAAGTGGCACAACGCCACTTCTCATGATACAAATGAATGCAAAGTCTTCCGTCAGCTGATACAATCGGCCATTGAGCAGGGGCGGCTTAAATTTGAGACTCCAGCTAAATCGGCAAAACCGATGAAGATAGATCAGCATCCCTTCCCGGCCAACATGGTTAATGCTGAAGGAAATTCAAGTCAAACCAAGGTGCTGACGTCAGAATCGGCGAGAAGGGGCGGCGCCGTCGATCCCAGGAGGCAGATCATGACGGAAGAAATCAAAAGGAACAGGCGGGGGCCAGAACGACCACGCAAGCCCGTCACCTCCCAATTCTTACTCAGTAAGTATCGGCAGTAGCAAGAACAAGCAAGATACCAGGAAGAGATGATACGCCGGCATGAAGATCACTGGCAATGTTCGTTCTTCATCCACTGCTGGGAGAACGACATTAGATTGCCGTCTGCCGATAACTGTCCGGAGTGTAACGGATTGAGCTGCAACGATCGCCCGAAGCCACACTCTAGGGACAGAGGAACAGAGCCGATCAGCAGAAATCGGCGCGAACGAGAGGAACAGCGCGTTTCGGTGCATGATCGGCTGGGGGGCAGAGTTGACCAGTGCCACCGGTCAAAAAGCAAGATCGACCAACAGGATGGACTGGGGGGCAGGATCAGCGTGCACGATCGGCTGGAAGAGATGGCCGATGACAGGGTGTCGGATGAAAATCCCCTAGGAAGAGAACCAGATTGGGAACACGCCAGATCATCGGCCAAACCAGCAAATCCCAGGTGGTGTCCCGATGGCTTATCCAGATCCCAGAAGCGTAGGATCCAACGCCTACGCCAGTGGGAACATCAAGAAGAAGAGCAGAGGTAGGTGCCAGAGAAAAGAAACGTTAAGTCTCGAGTATGGTGCCCAAAGAAAAACGGTCAAGAAGCAAATAACCAAGAATCGGCAGCAGAGATCGATATGGTGTTCATACTGCCGATGGAGTTCATGGCGCCCAATGATCGAGATAAAGCGACAAGAACAGAAGAAGAACAAATGGCACAACTAGTGTTGGAGCCGATGACGGCTACGTTTGAGAAACTAGAAGAGGAAAAACGGCAGCATCTTAAAGCGCTGTTTCTCAAGGGCTATGTTGACGGAAGACCCGTCACCAGACTACTAGTAGATGGAGGCGCGGCAGTTAACATCATGCCGTATGCCATGTTCCGCAAGCTAGGCAAGGGCGATGAAGACCTCACCAAGACGGACATGATGCTGAAGGATTTCGAAGGCAACGTGTCACCTGCCCGTGGAGCCCTCTGCGTCGACCTTACCATCGGCAGTAAGACCCTCCCTACCACTTTTTTCGTTATTAATGGCAAGGGGTCCTACAACATGCTGCTTGGTCGTGACTGGATACACGCAAACTGCTGTGTCCCATTTACAATGCATCAATGCCTTGTGCAATGGGTCGGCGACAGCACAGAGATAGTCGCTGCCGATTCCGTCTACAGCGTTGCAGCGGCCGACACACAACATGGAGCTGCGAGCACGTCAAGTGTATATTTGGCAGGACTTGGGACACTGGCTTCCTGAAAGTGTCTGATTTCGGTCTACAGCCGATCCAATCAGTCGGCTCTGAAGATTCAGAATAAATGGATCAGCTCGTCAGAGAAGATGGGAAGCTTGGGCATGGGTTTACGTCGGCCGATTTATTGGAGATGGTAGATTTCGGAGATAACAGCAAATCAAGGCCGACGTACATTAGTGCTGATTTGGATCCTGAGTATGTGGCAGAACCACCTGAATTAATCCGGCTCAAGTGTATTAACCATCACCATTAAGGCAATCTCGGTTAACCTTACACTTCAAACGGAGTAATCCACTGGTCTGTCGGGTATAACCTCCCGATACAACCACGGTAATCGGATCGAGCGCCATACGTACAAATGCTCACGCGACGATGAGCCCAGAGAATACCACATTCCAGAAAATATTACAACATTAGCATGAGTAAATATTACAGACCAAGCTTTGAGTTTAGAAACCAAGTACTTCAATTGTCATAAATAAGTTCTTCAGAGTTTAAGTTGCAGCGGAAAGTAAAACAACGAAAGCTACTCGACGATAAGGATGTCTCGATGAAGCCCGTACGAGACATCACTTGGCATTATCCCCGTTGGACGGGGGCGTATCCCATTCCACCGACCAACCAGGGGGAAGAGTGCAGGGCCAAGTCAAGCTAGCAATCATCTCTTCGAAGGTCTCACCTGAAAACGAGCCACAAGCAAGGCTGAGTATACTAATACTCAGCAAGACTTACCCGTGTAGTGGAATCTACTCCACCGACTCTAGACATGCAAGGCTTCTTGGCTCAGGGGTTTGTTTTGCCGAAAAGCATCTACAAGTGGGTCCTTACTTTCAACTTTTAGCTCAAGATTCTAGTTTCATTAACCATTCTAGATAAGCAGCTATCCAAAAGCATACATGGTGAAGCATTAAATTCTCATCCAACCAGTTCATTCATCATCATTGTTCCTCTTCTTACTTGTGGGTAAAAATGGTTAAGCAGTCTCAATAGCCGTGAGAAACGGACGATTCGAATCGAATTTCTTAACCTTGCAAGGGAAACCCAAACACACGTCACGTGGTTACTCCCTGGAGTCACACGTGCAACTTTTCCCCTTTCTTTCCGGGTCGTGGATCGGGGCTACCCTCCGAGAGTACAAGAGCCCCACGCCACGGTTCGGCGCCGGGTCGTGACCACTCTCTGCACTCGCCATATGCACATGGGACCGAAGTTCAAAGGGTAGGATGCCGTCCCCTTGCCGGGCCAATCAGGTGCTTAAGCTTACCGATTCCCATAATCTCGGCATGTGTTTAGTACGTTCAAAGACTTAACCATCACTACCACACCCTGCGGCCTTAGCATTTTTCACTAGACAGACGGGCCTCAATCGTAACCAGCGTTCCATAGCCCGTCCGTGTCCTTATGATTGCAGCGTGTAGTAGACATTCAACTCCTATTTTCTCGCGAGTGACAGGAAATCACTCGACTTTTACCGGAGTCCTATTAGCACAGCATTCTATCGAACCTTACGTCTAGTTTTCAAGCAAGGGTTCCTAACATCATGCAACTAAGTTTTCATCCAACTCCTATAAACTTAATGCACAAGCAAAAGAGTAGTGAGTCGCATAATTTAGGAAAGAGATGGGTTATGCTCCGGGGCTTGCCTTCTTACGAAAAGTTAGTCCGGGGCTCTTCCGAACTTGGGCTCGGGTCTTCAACTGCTTCAGTTAAATTCGCTTGAGCTTCACGCTGCTCACTCTCAGACGCGGGCACCAGCTCGTAAGTTCCGTCGGCGAGAGTCGTCGATTCTACATGAATGCACAAGTTTAAGTCGTGGTAATGGCAATCGATACGATTTAAGAGTAATTACTACAATGGATAGTTCCTGGTTATGAAATTTTGGATTTAGGCACATCAGGGAAAGATGTACTTACTGTAAAATTTTCAGCCAATTTTATGTAACAGTTTAATTATGAAAAATCTATTACATAGTCGCTGTTAGATCTTTGTTCTTTTTGTATAGAACAATTGGTGCAACATCTGGGTCTAAGATTTTTACAGAGCTTTCACTTAAGCATGCAGAAGCTACTGTAATTTTTGTAGGATTTATCATGCAGTATTCAGAGCATAGAAAATATGCCATTCCACACCTAGGCTATTCAAGGATTCATTTTTACAGGACCCTACACAGGGTTTTTGTCCCTGGAACTTTTTACACAGCAACCTCTACCACAGCGTATCTCTTGGTAAAAATTTGAGAATTTTCCCAAGCTAAGATACTGTTTTCTTGATTTAATGTATGTTATTAGCACATAAATCAAATAAATAGGTTACTCTGAGATAAAAAGTCTCCTAATTTTTCTCTGGCTTCTAGGTACCAATATATTAGCATAGAAAAAGTTTCATTTGGTGGTTCACCACCTAACCGTAGGGATAAAATATTTTACTTAAACATGGTCTGGAAATATGTTTAATAAACAGTAAAGCTAGAGATGGAATTTGGGCCTGATCTTTTTACACAGTCCTAAACATCAAGCAACTAACTCACTGACCAAAATTTAGGGTCAGCATTGCTCTACAACAGTGGGTACAAAATAAGTCCATTAAAGCTTCTATTTAATGTAGAGCAAAATATGTTGAGATTCTGAGAAACCTTTTGTAACAAAAGTGGTAGAATTTATTCTAAGGATTCCAGAACAGTTGAGTTTGCATTTTTCTGAATTTTCTACGATTTTATACGAATTTCACAAGTTCACTGAATTTGAATCTAGATTTGAAATTTTCTTTTACAACTAGGTCCTTGAATCTTACGCGCAGACCCTTCTAAAGATTTAAATTCTTGCAATTGGGTCCTCGGGCAGCTCGGGTACGGCGGCCGGCCGAAATTCCGGCAAGGGGCTCGCCGGCGGCGAGGGGTGAGGGTCGGGGAAGGTTCAGGGGTGCGAGGGCTACCTTGTGGGGGTGTTGTTCAGGTGGGGGACGACCGGGAAGGGCTCGCCGGTGTTGGAGCAGAGGCGGCGGCGGCACGGCACGCGTCGACGGCGGTGCTCCGGTGGGCTTGGGGCGGCCTGGTCCGGTCAGCGAGCTTCGGTGGCGCGTGGGGAAGCTGCTCAGGGGCTTGGCTCGGACGGAGGAGGTCGGGGTCGCGCTGTCCACGGCGAGCAGGGGCGGCGGCGGCAGCGGCAGCGGCAGCGCGGGCGGCGGCACTCCGGTGGCTCTGGGCGGCGTTGGGCGGGTCGGCGAGCTTCAGGGGGATGATGTAGTGGTGGCTGCAGCTTTAGTTTGGGCGGTGGGCGGCGGCGGAGGGCTGTCCACGGGCGGGCGGCGCTCGGCGGCGGCAATGGCGACGGCGAGGGCGTTCTGGGTGCTGGGGCTCGCGCGCGTGGCCGGGCGGGGCTTTTATAGGGGCCGGAGGGGGTGCGGAGGGGCCTGGGCAGCGCGCGGGGCGGAGGCACGACACGGCGCGCACTGACCACGGCGGGCGGCAGCGGAACGCCGGCGCGGCGTGCGGCGTGCGGGCGTGGTGGCTGGGCGGCCGGAGATATGGCGTGGGCGCGAGAGATAGCGCGGCGCGCGGAGTGGTGGAGCAGCTGCTGCAGCGGCTCGGGCGGAGGGCGGGCGCGACGACTGTCGGGGCGCGGGAGCCGGGGCGGCACGGCGGGGCGCGGCGACTGGGCGCGACGGGCGGCGGGGCTGGGCGCGGCAGCGTCGCGTGCACGCGCGGGCGCTCACTGGGCCGCGCGGCGTGGGGAGGGGGCAAAGCCGGCCGTGGCGGGGTGGTGCGGCGGCCACTGGCCTGGCGCCTCGCGCCGGTCAGGCGTCGCCGGCCATCCTGGCGCGCGGCGGTCGAGCGGGGAGGAGAGAGAGGGGGGGGGGGGGGGGGGGGCGAGGGCCTGGATGCGAAAATTTGGAAAACTTCAGGGGGCTGGGTGCAAACAGGGCGTTTTCTCCTCTTTCTGATTTGAATTTCAAAAACTTTTAAACACGAAAGTTGTTCAAAATAAAAAGTTCTACAACTTTGGTTTCAGGCAAAATCTCATTTGGCTTATGTTTTGAAAGTTAAATTTAAACGTTCAAAAGTAACCAAATGTGCTCAAATTAAATTTTGAATTCCAACTGAACTCTTCTATTACTTTCCACCCTTTTATTAGTTGGTTCAAGCATAGGGTTAGTCTAATGGTACTGATTTTAGAAATGAAATTTTTACCAGGGTTGTCACAGAGTACAAATGTAAATTGATAAGTTCATTAAAAGAGTTCAAGGATTGTTTTGCTTGGGAATATCATGAGATGCTAGGATTAGACCTGTCTATTGTTGAACACCGGTTACCTATAAAATTAGGATATCGGCCATATCAGCAACCTGCACGACGGTGTAACCCCAAGATTCTACCTGATATAAAGGCCTAAATTACAAAGTTGATTGAAGCAGGATTTATTCGGCAGTGCCGCTACGCCGAATGGATTTCTAATATTGTGCCCGTATACAAAAAGAATGGAAAGTTATGTGTGTGCATCGATTTCAGGAACTTAAATCAGGCTACACCAATGGATGGATATCCGATGCCAACGGCCGATATCTTGGTGGATGCTACCGCAGGACACAAAGTCATAAGTTTCATGGATGGGAGTGCAGGGTACAATCAGATATTAATGGCCGAAGAAGATATCTCGAAAATAGCTTTCAGGTACCCAGGTCATCTTGGTTTATTTGAATGGGTCGTTATGACTTTTGGGTTGAAAAACGCCGGCGCTACGTATCAACGGGCCATGAATTACATCTTCCACAAGCTCATTGGTTCATCGGTGGAAATTTATATAGATGAAGTCGTGGTCAAGTCAAAAGATCACCAAGATCATCTGGCCGATTTACAAGAAGTACTGGAATGCACAACGAAACATGGGTTAAAGATGAACCCAAATAAGTGTGCATTTGGTGTATCGGTTGGGCAATTCTTAGGATTCATGGTCCATGAGCGCGGGATAGAAGTCAACCGCAAGACCATAGACGCCATCAGCAAAGTAGTGGTCCCACAAAATAAAACTGAGCTGCAGTCCCTCATCGGCAAGGTCAATTTTATCAGAAGATTCATATCCAACCTGTCAGGACGTATTAAGGCTTTTACCCCTCTGTGGAAATTAAAGCCCAACCAGGAATTCATATGGGGAGAAGGGCAGCGCAAGGCACTGGAGAATATCAAGCAGTATCTGGTTTCACCTCCGGTATTGGTTCCACCACAGCCTGGTAAGCCGTTCAAGTTATATTTATCGGCTGATGAACAAGCTATTGGATCGGCGTTGGTACAGGAGTTTGAGGGGAAAGAACGAGTGGTATACTACGTCAGCAGAAGACTCTTAGATGCCGAAACAAGATATTCCCCGGTGGAGCGACTATGCTTGTGTTTATACTTCTCATGTACCAAGCTCAGGTACTATTTGTTATCAGCAGAATGCATAGTCGTATGCAAGGATGATGTGGTGAAGTATATGCTATCATTGCCGATTTTGAAAGGACGGATTGGAAAATGGATCCTGGCTTTGTCAGAATTCGACTTAAGGTACGAATCGGCCAAAGCCATCAAAGGTCAAGTGATGGCCGATTTCGTAGTTCAGCACTGTGGACCGGAAATCGCCACTGTTGAACCAGTTCCATGGACTGTATATTTTGATGGTTCTTCGTGTGGGGTCGGATCAGGAATCGGCATTGTTCTTGTGTCGCCTCGGGGGGCAAGTTATAATTTCTCTCTACCGATAGAGGCCTCCGCAACTAATAACCAGGCGGAATATCGAGCTGTTCTGAAAGGCATCCAATTATTAAGGGAAGTCAGAGCTAACGCAGTCGAAATTTTTGGAGATTCCATGCTCATTATGGATCAGTTAACGGGGCAATCTGAGTGCAAGGATGATATCTTGAGGATTTATTATGAAGATTGCCTTCAGCTTTTAAAAGAGTTCAAGTCTGCAATAATCGAGCATATCCCCAGGAATTATAATGAAGAGGCCAACAGACTGGCCCAACATGCTTCTGGGTATCGGCCGATTCAGGGAGCGATGACGTTAGAGCTCGCGGCCGATGATTGGCGAAAGGAAATCGCCGATTACTTGAAAAATCCATCCCAAAAAGTGGATCGGCGAACACGTTTTCTGGCTACAAAATATGTGTTGCTTGAGGACGATTTGTTTTATCGGACGATTGATGGAGTTCTTCTCAAATGCTTGGGAACAGAAGAGGCAAAGGTTCTGATGGGAGAAATCCGTTAGGGTGTGTGCGGAGCCCATCAATCGGCTCACAAAATGAAATGGATGATCCGGAACAATGGATATTACTGGCCGACCATCCTTGAGGATTGTTTCAAGTACTACAAAGGATGCCAAGACTGTCAGAAGTTTGGCAATGTACAGCGCGCGCCAGCATCAGCTATGAATCCAATAATTAAGCCGTAGCCGTTCAGGGGATGGGGAATAGATCTCATCGGACAGATTCATCCTCCATCAAGCAAAGGGCATACGTTCATATTGGTAGCCACAAATTATTTTACTAAGTGGGTGGAGGCAGTTCCTTTAAGGAACGTGACATCGGCCGATATTATTGAATTTGTTAAAAACCATATTATTTATCGATTTGGTATTCTTCAAACCATCACAACTGATCAAGGGACAATGTTTACTTCTGGAGAATTCGGAGAGTTCACCGCCGATATGGGGATTAGATTATTAAACTCTTCTCCATACTATGCTCAAGCCAATGGCCAAGCAGAATCGTCTAATAAAGGGATAATCAAACTAATCAAGAGAAAGATAGAAGAGCGACCCAAGAAGTGGCATATATCTTTGGCTGAATCTTTATGGGCATATAGGATGGCTTGTCATGGAGCCACTAAAATATCCCCTTATCAGTTGGTTTATGGTCATGAGGCAGTTTTGCCATGGGAGATAAGGACAGGGTCAAGGCGTATATCGTTACAAGATCAGTTGACGGCCGATGACTATTCCTTTCTTATGAAAGATGAACTTGACGATTACAGTTGACGGCCGATGACTATTCCTTTCTTATGAAAGATGAACTTGACGATTCGGCAGGTTTACGGTTGAGAGCCCTGATTAGTATAGAAGAAAATACGAAAAGGGTGGCCAGATGGTATGACAAAAAGGTCAAAGTTAAACAGTTCTCTCAGGGAGATTTGGTATGGAAGTTAGTGTTGCCGATAGGATCTAAAGATCCCTAATTCGGTAAATGGTCACCCACTTGGGAAGGGCCGTATAGAATCGGCCGATGTGCCCCTGGGAATGCATATATTCTGGAGACAGTCGAAGGGGAGGAATTCCCAAGAGCTTTAAACGGACGATATCTGAAGAGGTACTATCCAAGCATTTGGGTAGATGCATAACTTGCAGCAAAATATATCAAGATAACATGGCCGATTTCTCATCGGTTTTTGTCTGCACATCTGGTGAAGGAAACATTGGGATTCATTATTGGATGAAAATGACAGATTACATGGCCGACATGGTACAAGTTGCCCTTAGAATAAAAATACCGATATGTCTACTGATTACGCCTACGCTGGATTTCTCTCTCGATGCGACCCAGTTTTATCATAAGGGTGAGCCTTTTCTCCTTCGGGTCCTCTGCAGTGGCTCCATTTTCAGCTTGGTTGCAAAGTTCTTTCAGCAGGCGGGTCTTCTTCTCCTCCAGATCTTCCATGGCAACTTCGGTTTTAGCTTTACAAGGAAGTGGAGGACTTTTTTCAGAAGATGGTCGCTTGCGGACCAAAAAGTGAGCATCTATAAGGTCCGAGTATTCCTGGACAGCAGCAGGGACATGATCTCTGAGTTCCTCAGCATGAGCTCTTATCAGATTTCTGTCTGCCTGTGATAGTGGCTCTTCTGAATGCATGATTTCTATCGCTCGTTCTAGACCGGGGCTGAGATGTTTCGGCTAAACAGAAATAAAAGGGGTTACCCAACATCAGAGCGATTGAGATGTTTGAGAGAAAGACGGAAGAGAAGTTCATACCTGGTTGACAGAGGAAGAAGATGAAGAGGACGAAGAAGACATATTGCCGTTCAGATTGGGACAGTAAGAGAGGGAGAGAAGATAAGTGATGTGTATGCCTCTGGAGATGGTGAATGGTCTACTTATAAATGAAGAGGAGGTAGATGGATGGTGAGACACATCCTATCGGAGTAAATACATACATAAATGCAAAGCAGGCTGAAGGAGCAGTTCAAATTTAAATCGGCGCAGTGACATTGAAGGAGCAATAAATGTTTAACATATTCTTTACAACCCAAGGAAAGCGTCTATGGCTACAATAGCTCGTCGTCTAATTTGATCGGCCGAGTCTAGTACTCTCTGATCATCATCGGCCGATCCTGGTACTTCCGACACACGGCGATGAAGTCTTATTGTTTCGCGGGCCAGATGCTGTCTTTCTTGCTTCAGTTCGCCGATGATGGATGGGAGTTCTTGGAGCTTCTTTTCTTCAGCAGCTATCTCTTTGGTTATCTGTTCCATCTCCTTGGCCAATTCTGCTCTCCTCCATTTCAGCCGATCTATTGCGCCGACGATGTCCGGACGGCAGTTTTCGAGGAAGTTGATCCTGTGGTGTACTTCCAGAGTCCGGTGCTTGTATGAATCGACCTCCTCCTGAGTTTTTGCCATCTGAGCACGATCGGCCATATGGCGCAGCGCCCTGGAAACCGGAATCTGCATGTGCTCTATATAGGCAGCATACGCTAAACTTTCTGATACTTCTTCCGGGATTCAGCCTTTGATCTCGTTGAAAAGTCGTCGAATCGGCGACGCATCTTCTACCAATCGGCCGATGTCATCTTGAAGGAGAGTGCGCATGCTTTCGAGCTTGGTGCGGACATCGTCGGAGGTGGAGCTCGATGGAATTGGGTGTGAAGCAATTTCTTCATCATCAGCCAAGGAGACAGCAAAAGAAAAGATGCTGTTGTTGGGGGTATCTTGCTCCTGTGAGGAAATAAAGTAAAGGGTATTCAAGCAGTGAAAGGAAATAAAGATTCTAATGGTAAGATTGTTACCTCCTTAAAGCGAATTTCTCTTGCCTGCGCTGGTGGAAGTGTCTCCCTTGTCTCAGGGACTGGTGCATTTGGCTCGTCGGAAGAAGAAGATTCAATGGTTATTAGCACTCCGCTTGGACCAGCTTCCTGAAAGAGGCATAAAAGAAGATCCTGTGAATATGCTATGGGAAATTGAAGTAAGATGATGACAGAAATTTGCCATGCCTCTGTGGATCTCCCGGCCGATGCCTGTTGTGGGGTTGTAGTTGGCATACCCAAATCGGCCTGCACCAAGATCGGTTAAGTCTTCTGAAGAATAAGAATTTAAGGTAAGAGATCGTTTACCTCGATGATAGGAGCTGCTGGAGTTTCGGCTCTCACTTGGGACGTGACCGATTGCTGCAGAGATTGTGGTGGGATAGCTTGTGCAGCCTGGCAGAAGAAGAGAGTTAAAGTCAGTGGAAGATTTGAAGAATATATGAGATAAGTAAAATTACCTGAACAGCTTCTACTAATAGCGATGTTGCAGCTGCCCCGACTTCAGCAGTGACTTGGGGATCGGCCATCTTGACAACCGACAAAGGCAAAGGAGTCTCGGCTGGTGCCACCACTACTTGGTCGGCCGATCCGATGCGGGAAGTCTCGGCCGATACCACTGCCATCTGGTTGGCCGATCCTGTGGCAGAACCACCTGAATTAATCCGGCTCAAGTGTATTAACCATCACCATTAAGGCATCCTCGGTTAACCTTACACTTCAAACGGAGTAATCCACTGGTCTGTCGGGTATAACCTCCCGATACAACCACGGTGAACGGATCGAGCGCCGTACATACAAGTGCTCATGCGACGATGAGCCCAGAGAATACCACATTCCAGCAATTATTACAACATTAACATAAGTAAATGTTACAGACCAAGTTCTGAGTTTAGAAAACAAGTACTTCAATTAACATAAATAAGTTCTTCAGAGTTAAGTTGCAGCGGAAGTAAACAACGGAAACTACTCGACGATACAGGATGTCTCGATGAAGCCCGTACGAGACATCACTCGGCATCTTCACCGTTGGACGGGGGCGCATCCCATTCCACCGACCAACCAGGGGGAAGAGTACAAGGCCAAGTCAAACTAGCAATCAATTCTTCGAAGGTTTCACCTGAAAACAAGCCACAAGCAAGGCTGAGTATACTAATACTCAGCAAGGCTTACCCGACTAATGGGGTATACTTAGCCGACTCCTAGACATGCGAGGCTTTTGGCTTGAGGGGTTTGTTTTGCCAAAAAGCATCTACAAGTGGGTCCTTACTTTCAACTTTTAGCTCAAAATTCTAGTTTCATTAACCATTCTAGATATGCGGCTATTCCCTAGCATCCATGGTGAAGCATTAATTTTCATCCAACAAGTTTATTCACCATCATTGTTCCTCTTCTTACTCTGTGGGTAAAAGTGGTTAAGCAGTCTCAATAGCCGTGAGAAACGGACGATTCGAATCGAATTTCTTAACCTTGCAAGGGAAACCTAAACACACGTCACGTGGTTACTCCCTAGAGTCACACGTGCAACTTTTCCCTTCAATTCCCGCTTCACGGAACAGGCCCACCGCCCTCGACTACACCTCCCCATGGACCACGGACGCAGCCGGGCCATGGCGGCCGATGCACCCGCCATTAGCTAGATGTGAACGAATTCAAGACAGTGGGGAGTATATTCCGGCCTCGGTTCAATCCAGTACTAAGCTTACCGATTACCATATTCTCGGCATGTGGTTAGTACGTTCAAAGACTTAACCATCACTTACCACACACTGCGGCCTTAGCATTTTTCACTAGACAGACGGGCCTCAATCATCAACATAAACATCGTACCACAGCCCGTCCGTCATCCTTATGATTTCAGCGTGTAGTAAACAATCAACTCCTAATTTCTCGCGAGTGACAGGAAATCACTCGACTTTTACCGAGTCCTATTAGCATAGCATTCTATCGAACCTTGCATCTAGTGTTCAGAGCATGGGTACCTAGGATCATGCAACTAAATTTTCATCCAACTCCTATAAACTTAATGCACAAGTAAAGTAGAGTAATAAGTTGCATAAGTTGAGAAAATAGGGTTCATGCTCCGGGGCTTGCCTTCTTGCGAAAAGTTAGTCCGGGGCTCTTCCGAACTTGGGCTCGGGTCTTCGGCAACTTCAGTTAGATTCACTTGAGCTTCACGCTGCTCACTCTCGGACGTGGGCACCAACTCGTACGTTCCGTCGGCGAGAGTCGTCGTTTCTACATGAATGCACAAGTTTAAGTAGTGGTGATGTTAAACGACATGATTTCCTTCACGATAAAGTTGCAGTTTATAAAACACGAGTTTGTTGTGGAGTGAGTTACTTCATCAATCGTGGGCAATCGTTACTATAATTTATCTTAATCTATTTAACTTTATTAAAGGAGAAGGGGTTGTGTTATATTGAAAACTTAGTTTCTTTTTAAACACAAACATGAGTTTGAATACAATTACTAATCTAGTTAGCTTCTGGAAATAAAATTTTTATTCAAGGTACATTATGCAGAGATAAGATCACTGTAAAAATTTCAGACATATTTGTGTAGCATGTTAAATATGAAAAATGTAATACACAGCCACTGCTAGAATCTAGTTATTTTTATACAGAACAAACCATGCAAGTATTGATGCTACAAATTTTACAGGGTGTTGCTATAACCATATTTGCGCTACTGTAAATTTTTCATATTTTATTGTACATTATTTAGAGCATAATAAATGGGACAAGCTACACTCATGTTATTAAAGATTATTTTCTACAGGATGTTATACAGGGTTTCTATGTATGAAACTTTTTGTACAGGTTGAGCTACACTATTGTGTTTCATGGTAAAAAGATGAACATTTTATAAGGGCTTTACTAATTATTTTGAATTAGTGAAGTTTTCCTACCACAAATTCATATGAACAGGTTACATATAGTAAAAATGTTTCTAAATTTTTCTATGGCCTCTAGATATCACTACAACAACACAGAAAAAGTTTCATGACATTAAACATCACAGAACAGCAGGAATAATTAGTTCTATCACTTTATGGCATAAAACAATGTTGGACAAAAAGTGTATCTAGAGATGGCTTTTGGTCCTGATCTTTTTACACAGTCCTAAACATCAAGCAAGTAACTCACTGCCCAAAAGTTAGGGTCAGCAATGATTTACAACAGTGGGTTCAAAAGAAGTCCATTAAACCTTCCATTTAATCTGGAGCAAAATATATTGAGAATCTGAGAAACTTTATGTAACAAAAGTTGTAGAGTTTCTTCTAAGGATTCCAGAACAGTTGAGTTTGCATTTTTCTGAATTTTCTACGATTTTATACGAATTTTACAAGTTCACTGATTTGGTTAAAACTTTCTTTACAGAGGGGTCCCTGAAAATTAGCAGAAAACCCCTAGAAAGATTTGGGCGTTTGCAATGTAGTCCCTGGTCGCAATTTCACGGCGGGGTCATCCTGTCCGGCCAAATTCCGGCGAGCTCGGTCGCCGGCGGCGAGGGCAAGGTGGGGGAGAACGGAGAGGGAACCAGGGCGCACCTATTGGTGGTCTTGGAGTGGCTTGGGATGGCCGGTGGCGGGCTGGCCGCGGAGAGCAGGGGCGGCGCGGACTGCGGCGCTCCGGCGAGGAGGGCGGTGGGGCTCGGGCTGGGAAGCTTCGCGCGGAGGTAGGAGAGCGATTTTGGGGCCTAGCTCGGGTCGAGGAGGGGCGGAGGAGGGAGTTCCACGGCGGCGGCGTGGGGCGGAGCTCGGCTCTGCTCTGCGGGGAAGAAGGAGGAACAGGGAGAGGAGGGAGGGGCGCTGCGCCGGGCTTTATAGCCGGTGGAGCTCGTGGGGGTGGGCGTGGCACGGCCGGGGCGCGAGGTGGAGGGACCGGCGAAGCTGGGCGCCATTGGGGGCGGCCGGCGGTGACCAGTGGCCAGAGGCGCGTCGTGCGCGTGGCGTGCGTGCGCTGGGCGCGTCCGGGGCGCGACGTCGCGTGTAGGCGACGCTGGCGGGCGGTTGGGGAGCTCGGGCGGCACGACGGGGGCACGCCGTTGGGTGGCGGGGCGGCGGCCAGTGGCTGGGCGGCGCGGCGGTGCAGCAGAGCCGCGGGTTGGGCAGGGGCATGCCGTGCGGGAGGGAGAAGAAAAGGCGCGGCCGCGGTTGGGCAGCGGGGGCGGCAGCAGGCAGGGCGTCGGGGGTTGGCTCGGCGTCTGGTGCTGCGCAGGCGTCGAGGGCCAGGTGGCCGGCGGCGGTCGGGCGAGCGCGCGGCGCAGCAGAGGAGGGAGGGGTGAGCGAGGGACCGAAGTGCAAGAATTTGAAAAACTTCAGGGGGCTGGGTGCAAACAGGGCGTTTTCTCCTCTTTCTGATTTGAATTTCAAAAACTTTTGAACACGAAAGTTGTTCAAAATAAAAAGTTCTACAACTTTGGTTTCAGGAAAAATTTCATTTGGCTTATGGTTTTAAAGTTAATTTAAAAGTTTCAAATGTGTCCAAATGTGCCCAATTTAAATTTGATTTCCAACTGTACCCGGTTTAATTCTTTCCACCCTCTCATTAGTGGTTTAAAACATAGAGTTAGGCTAATGACATTGATTTCGGAATTTTAATTACCAGGGTTGTCACAGCCTTCCCCCCTTAACAAGAATCTCGCCCCGAGATTCGGTAATTCTTAGTGTGGGCGTGGGTGCACCTACCAGTGGTTGAGGCAAGAAACCCAGGGAAATGTTGGTTCAGGTAGCTTTCCGTTTCCCAAGTGGCTTCTTCTTCCGTGTGGCGATTCCATTGTATTTTATACATTCTAATCACTTTCCTCCTGGTCTCTCTTTCTTTTTGATCCAAAACCTTAACTGGGTGTTCGACATACGAGAGATCGGGTTCCAACGATATTTCTTGTTGTTCCACAATCTCAGTAGGGACTCGAATACACTTCTTGAGTTGAGATACGTGGAAGACATCATGGGTGGCCGTGAGCTGAGGGGGCAGTCGTAGTTTGTAGGCTACGGGTCCGCAGCTCTCAATGATTTCGTAAGGACCAATATAACGGGGAGCTAGTTTGCCTTTGATTCCAAATCTTCGCACTCCCTTGGTGGGTGATACTCGAAGATAGACATGATCGCCAACTTCGAACTTTAGGGGCTTTCTCCTTTTGTCAGAATAGCTCTTTTGTCGAGCTTGTGCGGTTCTAAGATTTGCTTGTATTACTTTTACTTTCTCCTCTGCCTCGATTACCAGGTCGGGTCCAATTATTTGACGTTCTCCGGTTTGTGACCAGCTCAAAGGAGTTCGACACCTTCGTCCGTACAGGGCCTCAAATGGTGCCATTTTCAAACTCGTTTGATAGTTGTTGTTGTACGAGAACTCTGCTAGGGGTAGGCATTTGTCCCAATTCTTGTCATAGTGGATGACGCAAGCTCTCAGCATGTCTTCAAGGATTTGGTTTACTCTTTCCGTTTGTCCATCAGTCTGAGGATGGTATGCTGAGCTGCGAATCAGTTTAGTACCAAGAGACATTTGTAGTTGTTCCCAAAAGCATGCTACAAACTGAGGACCACGATCAGAAATAATTGTCTTAGGTATTCCATGTAGGCAAACAATACGATCGAGGTAGATCTCGGCATATTTCGTGGCGGTATAGGTGGTGTGTACCGGAAGAAAATGTGCCGTCTTTGTGAGTCTATCAACGATGACCCATATGGAATCATGTTTCTGGGAGGTGTTTGGTAGTCCAACGATGAAGTCCATACTTATGTCTTCCCATTTCCATGATGGTATAGGTAATGGTTGAAGTGTACCGGCTACTTTCAAGTGGCTAGCTTTTACTCTCTGGCACGTGTCACATTCCGAGACATACGTAGCAATTTCCCTTTTCATTCTAGTCCACCAGAAGTTTTGCCTTAGGTCTTGATACATTTTGCTACTGCCGGGGTGGATAGAGAATTTGGAAAGGTGTGCCTCATCAAGAATTTGCTTGCGGAGTTCACGATCCTTCGGAACGACTATACGACTTTCGAACCATAGAACTCCCTTATGGTCCTGGCGGAAACACTTATACTTCTCCTCACCTAGAGAGAGTTTTTGTTTGATGATCTTGATTCCTTCATCATGTAGTTGTGCCATGACGATTTGGTCGTGAAGAGTGGGCTCAACTGAGGTGTGATTTAGAGCGCCTTGGGAAACCATTTCCAAGTTAAGCTTCCTCATGTCTGCACATAATGTCCCATGGTAGGACTCCATGGATAAGCAATGGCAATGGGACTTGCGGCTTAGTGCATCCGCGACTACATTAGCCTTACCGGGGTGATAGTGCATTTCCAGGTCATAATCTTTGATTAATTCTAGCCATCTCCGTTGTCTCATATTCAGATCGGCTTGTGTGAAGATGTACTTGAGACTCTTATGATCCGTGTAGATATTGCACTGTGTCCCCATGAGATAGTGCCTCCATATCTTCAGAGCGTGAATGACGGCTGCAAGCTCAAGGTCATGCGTGGGGTAATTCTGTTCGTGGGGCCGAAGGGCTCGTGAGGCATATGCAATCACTCGATTCTCTTGCATAAGCACACATCCTAGACCAGTACCTGATGCGTCACAATACACATCGAATGACTTGGTATTATCGGGTTGAGCTAACACAGGTGCGGTAGTCAGATGCTCTCTGAGAGTGTGGAAAGCTTCTTCACATTTCTCATTCCATACAAACTTTACTTCCTTCTTTAACAGTTCAGTCATGGGCTTAGCAATTCGAGAGAAATCCGGGATGAAGCGACGGTAGTAACCGGCTAAGCCAAGAAAACTGCGAATCTGATGAACAGAGGTAGGGGGTTTCCAATCCATCACCTCTTGTACCTTGCTGGGGTCAACAGCTATGCCTTCGCTGGAGATCGTGTGTCCTAAGAACTTTACAGTATCCAACCAGAATTCACACTTAGAAAATTTAGCATAGAGGTGATGGTCTCTGAGTCGCTGAAGAACAATGCGAAGGTGCTTGGCATGCTCTTCCTCATCCTTGGAATAGATAAGGATGTCGTCGATGAACACTACGACGAATTTGTCAAGTTCGGGCATGAATACCGAATTCATGAGATACATGAAGTAGGCAGGGGCATTGGTGAGTCCAAAGGACATGACCAAGAATTCATATAGTCCATATCGTGTGGAGAAGGCAGTCTTAGGAATATCGCATGGGCGAATCTTGATCTGATGATATCCCGAACGAAGATCAATCTTTGAGAAGACTCTGGCTCCAGCTAATTGATCGAAGAGTACATCGATACGAGGAAGTGGGTATTTATTTTTAACAGTTACCGCATTGAGAGGTCGGTAGTCCACACATAATCTCAAACTGTCATCCTTCTTCTTTACGAATAGGGCTGGACATCCCCAAGGTGACGCGCTAGGGCGAATAAAGCCTTTGTCCAGTAGTTCTTGGAGTTGAATTTTCAGCTCTGCCAATTCTTTAGGGGGCATCCTATATGGTCTCTTGGATATAGGTGCGGTGCCTGGCCGTAGTTCAATAACGAACTCAACATCCCTATCCGGGGGCATTCCGGGTAAGTCATCCGGAAAGACATCGGCATATTCGCATACCACTGGAATATTCTCTAGGTTGGTCCCTTCCATCACGAAAGCGCAAGAATTTGTGCACTCTCGTAACGGTAGGTAAAGGGTAGTGGCTCCGTGACTAGGTGAATTTATCTCAACGGCTCGGGAAGAAAGGTCCAGTGTGACTCCATGCCTAGTCATCCAGTTCATTCCCAAAATAATATCTATGCCGTCAAGGGGTAAAAGAACAAGGTCTGTGTTGATGACTTTACTTCCCAATTTTATCGGTACCAGCCTTATGATTTGGTTGGAAGCAATTTTTCCACCCGGTGTTGATATCATATACGACCCTTTGGTGTGCCAAACATTCAAGCCTACTTTTGCACCAAACTTTGCACTAATGAAACTATGTGATGCACCAGAATCAAACAATATGACTGCAGGCTTGTTATGGATGGAGAATGTACCCGTCATTACAGGTGCTCCTTCAGGAAGTTCTGCAAGGGTGGTGAAGTTGATCTGTCCTTGTTGGGCCTGGAGGGTCTGCTTCTTGCCTTTGTTCTTATTGTTCTGGTTAGAGCCCTGGCCCTGATTTGGCAGCCTGGGTTGAGGGCATTCGCGAGCGAAATGACCGGAACTCCCACATTTGAAACAACGATTTGCGGGGCTGGGTCGAAGAGGCTGTTGCAGTGTGGGCCTCGGACCATTCGGTGGAGGCATCGGGGGTCGTACCATGCCTGGCTGCTGCGGGGGCCTGATAATCCAACGCCCTGGCTGAGGGGCCTTCGGTGGAGCTGTAGGCGCAGCATTTCGCACCAAGCGATACCTCAGTGGCTGAGCGCCCGAGGGTCCAGCTAGAGCCTTCCTCTTCTTTTCAGCACGATGAGCCTCAATACAGTCCTCTTGAGTGATGGCCATGTTGACTAGCTCATTATATGTGTCGGCTTTGACAAGATTCAGTCGTTCCTTGAGTTTAGTACTCAGACCTCTACGGAAACGATCACGCTTCTTGGCATCTGTGTCTGCGTGATAGCCCGCGTATTGGCACAGATTGTTGAAGGCCTGAGCATACTGAAGTACAGTGTGGTTATCCTGAGTGAGAGCTAAAAACTCGTTTAGCTTTCTTTCTATGAGACCTTCGGGAATATGGTGTGCCCGGAACGCAGTCTTGAATTCATCCCAGGTGACAATGTGATCAGCGGGGAGCATAGCAAAATAGTGGTCCCACCATAGACGAGCCATACCGCGAAGCTGCTGCGCGGCAAAGCGGGCCTTGTTTTCATCCGAACATGGGGCCACAAGTAGAGAAAACTTGGACTCGATTGTGCGAATCCAAGCGTCCGCATCCAAGGGTTCCTCCGTCTCGTGAAACAAGGGAGGCTGGGTCCCTAGGAAATCCGTGTATCCTGCAACTTGGGGTTGGGGAGCATTTTGCCCACCCCGCTGGTGGTGTTGCTGTCCTTGCACGAGCTGGCGAAGCAACTCGGTTTGAGCGGCTATTACTTCCACTAAACCAGGTGGTGGCTGTGGCTGTGGTTGTGATCCACTTGCGCTAGCACCAAAACCATCCGGGTTACCACGGGTTGCTCCAACCATCTGAAAAGGCGAAGGTTCTTCATTAGCAACGTGATCCATGTTGCTTCCATGACTCAAAAAGATCTAACGCGGAATAGTAGACTTCCAAAAGGTCCTGGATGGAATCACGGGCATAAAAACTGTCTGCCATAAGAATCTTATAACTCCTGGTAGGTTCATCCAAAGTTCCTCATATTTTGGCAGTGGATAGGGAATTTAGGGATGTACAACTCTGATATTCAGTTAAGATGCTAAATTGATGGCTAAGATGGTCAAACGATTCGCTCTTCGCTTCGCTGGTTGGCTGTTTTTCAGCAGAACGAGTTATAGTATCTGGCCTATAACTTCAAAAGTTCTGGTCCAAAAATTCTCAACTTTTACCAGAGCATTTCTAAGGTATTTGTGCACCACTTTCCTATTCAACACTTTGGCTGGATTAGGCTCTAAGATGGCTGTTTCCTTAAGGTCTCACTTCTTTGTCTACCCAGAAATTTTCAGTGAACAGGGGGGGTCAATATTTCGTGCACCAGGGAAAATCTACCCAGCCAAAATTTACCAAATTTTAACAGCAGCCACTTGGGTAAATTTGGAACAAGTTTTGTGTTGTACTCTTTTGCAGAAGACTGTAGGAAGGGGGCCTAAAAATTTAAGAGGCAGAAGTGCTTATTCTGGGCAGAATTCTGACATTCCGTGGTTTCTGTTATTTCTTACTATCCATGAGTTCAGAATTTTTGATTTTTGAACAGGGGATAGAACACGAAATTTTGAACAATTCTTTCAACATGAACTTTACCAGAAAAGGTCATTTACTTGGGTCAATAAATCTTTCTTTTCGGTCATGGCAGATTTGTGACAGATTCGCTAGATAATCCTTATGCAACCATGCTTAGATACGCAAGAACCTTTCCACTCTCACACAACGCATTTTTGATTTCAGATACACATGGTCATGATGCATGCACGTCCTATTCGTCCTCACAAAGAAAAATAATTGCCAAATACTTTTGGTCTTACGAAGAGAGTCTCGGTGGCATACACAATACGGCTCTCGCTATAATATCTAGTCGAGTCTTCCTAATCGTCCCTTAACTTATCGTAATCGCGGTTAGTGTACCTGCAGAAGATTGACAAGCATATATATTTCATGAACCTTTCATGCCAGCACTCATGAAAGCGTCCGTATTCATTACCGTTTACTTATAGAAACGATATCTGTACAATTTCCGCCGTACAGACGACGTTAACATACGCTATCGAGATAGCGTATTCACGGGGGTACCGTCATGAGACGGGGGTATGAACAGCGATCGCCATACCCTGCGCCGAACCTTCTACTCCCAATATGTTCAACTAACAGTTGGCATATTGGCAGCACCTCAAGTAAGCCACTGCTTGAGGGCAGCGTTCGGTTCGCATCACCGACAGGAAGGCCAAGCTCTCTCAGTTGGCTGAGGATCCTTACCTTCTTACCTTAGCGACGAGTGCGTCGTTACAGAATTTAAGGTCGGTTGTGCATGAAAGTAAGTTTTGACAGAAAGTAATGTGCTGGAAGTCAGTTGATAATATATATAGAAGTTAGATAGCCACCTAGTAAACTTTCCCATAATCCCTTAGGGCTTTACGAACTAGGCACCATCCTTAACGTACCAACGCTTTTCGCAACACCACCTTCTAGTCAAGTTTTAGTAAAATGAGTTTTTAAGGATTGTAGCATTCTCTGGCGTATGTATTTCGGCTCTGGTGTCCGCTGTTGCCAGCTGTGGCAGCTGTGGCACCAGCTACGGCTCTGATACCAGCTGTGGCAGAACCACCTGAATTAATCCGGCTCAAGTGTATTAACCATCACCATTAAGGCATCCTCGGTTAACCTTACACTTCAAACGGAGTAATCCACTGGTCTGTCGGGTATAACCTCCCGATACAACCACGGTGAACGGATCGAGCGCCGTACATACAAGTGCTCATGCGACGATGAGCCCAGAGAATACCACATTCCAGCAATTATTACAACATTAACATAAGTAAATGTTACAGACCAAGTTCTGAGTTTAGAAAACAAGTACTTCAATTAACATAAATAAGTTCTTCAGAGTTAAGTTGCAGCGGAAGTAAACAACGGAAACTACTCGACGATACAGGATGTCTCGATGAAGCCCGTACGAGACATCACTCGGCATCTTCACCGTTGGACGGGGGCGCATCCCATTCCACCGACCAACCAGGGGGAAGAGTACAAGGCCAAGTCAAACTAGCAATCAATTCTTCGAAGGTTTCACCTGAAAACAAGCCACAAGCAAGGCTGAGTATACTAATACTCAGCAAGGCTTACCCGACTAATGGGGTATACTTAGCCGACTCCTAGACATGCGAGGCTTTTGGCTTGAGGGGTTTGTTTTGCCAAAAAGCATCTACAAGTGGGTCCTTACTTTCAACTTTTAGCTCAAAATTCTAGTTTCATTAACCATTCTAGATATGCGGCTATTCCCTAGCATCCATGGTGAAGCATTAATTTTCATCCAACAAGTTTATTCACCATCATTGTTCCTCTTCTTACTCTGTGGGTAAAAGTGGTTAAGCAGTCTCAATAGCCGTGAGAAACGGACGATTCGAATCGAATTTCTTAACCTTGCAAGGGAAACCTAAACACACGTCACGTGGTTACTCCCTAGAGTCACACGTGCAACTTTTCCCTTCAATTCCCGCTTCACGGAACAGGCCCACCGCCCTCGACTACACCTCCCCATGGACCACGGACGCAGCCGGGCCATGGCGGCCGATGCACCCGCCATTAGCTAGATGTGAACGAATTCAAGACAGTGGGGAGTATATTCCGGCCTCGGTTCAATCCAGTACTAAGCTTACCGATTACCATATTCTCGGCATGTGGTTAGTACGTTCAAAGACTTAACCATCACTTACCACACACTGCGGCCTTAGCATTTTTCACTAGACAGACGGGCCTCAATCATCAACATAAACATCGTACCACAGCCCGTCCGTCATCCTTATGATTTCAGCGTGTAGTAAACAATCAACTCCTAATTTCTCGCGAGTGACAGGAAATCACTCGACTTTTACCGAGTCCTATTAGCATAGCATTCTATCGAACCTTGCATCTAGTGTTCAGAGCATGGGTACCTAGGATCATGCAACTAAATTTTCATCCAACTCCTATAAACTTAATGCACAAGTAAAGTAGAGTAATAAGTTGCATAAGTTGAGAAAATAGGGTTCATGCTCCGGGGCTTGCCTTCTTGCGAAAAGTTAGTCCGGGGCTCTTCCGAACTTGGGCTCGGGTCTTCGGCAACTTCAGTTAGATTCACTTGAGCTTCACGCTGCTCACTCTCGGACGTGGGCACCAACTCGTACGTTCCGTCGGCGAGAGTCGTCGTTTCTACATGAATGCACAAGTTTAAGTAGTGGTGATGTTAAACGACATGATTTCCTTCACGATAAAGTTGCAGTTTATAAAACACGAGTTTGTTGTGGAGTGAGTTACTTCATCAATCGTGGGCAATCGTTACTATAATTTATCTTAATCTATTTAACTTTATTAAAGGAGAAGGGGTTGTGTTATATTGAAAACTTAGTTTCTTTTTAAACACAAACATGAGTTTGAATACAATTACTAATCTAGTTAGCTTCTGGAAATAAAATTTTTATTCAAGGTACATTATGCAGAGATAAGATCACTGTAAAAATTTCAGACATATTTGTGTAGCATGTTAAATATGAAAAATGTAATACACAGCCACTGCTAGAATCTAGTTATTTTTATACAGAACAAACCATGCAAGTATTGATGCTACAAATTTTACAGGGTGTTGCTATAACCATATTTGCGCTACTGTAAATTTTTCATATTTTATTGTACATTATTTAGAGCATAATAAATGGGACAAGCTACACTCATGTTATTAAAGATTATTTTCTACAGGATGTTATACAGGGTTTCTATGTATGAAACTTTTTGTACAGGTTGAGCTACACTATTGTGTTTCATGGTAAAAAGATGAACATTTTATAAGGGCTTTACTAATTATTTTGAATTAGTGAAGTTTTCCTACCACAAATTCATATGAACAGGTTACATATAGTAAAAATGTTTCTAAATTTTTCTATGGCCTCTAGATATCACTACAACAACACAGAAAAAGTTTCATGACATTAAACATCACAGAACAGCAGGAATAATTAGTTCTATCACTTTATGGCATAAAACAATGTTGGACAAAAAGTGTATCTAGAGATGGCTTTTGGTCCTGATCTTTTTACACAGTCCTAAACATCAAGCAAGTAACTCACTGCCCAAAAGTTAGGGTCAGCAATGATTTACAACAGTGGGTTCAAAAGAAGTCCATTAAACCTTCCATTTAATCTGGAGCAAAATATATTGAGAATCTGAGAAACTTTATGTAACAAAAGTTGTAGAGTTTCTTCTAAGGATTCCAGAACAGTTGAGTTTGCATTTTTCTGAATTTTCTACGATTTTATACGAATTTTACAAGTTCACTGATTTGGTTAAAACTTTCTTTACAGAGGGGTCCCTGAAAATTAGCAGAAAACCCCTAGAAAGATTTGGGCGTTTGCAATGTAGTCCCTGGTCGCAATTTCACGGCGGGGTCATCCTGTCCGGCCAAATTCCGGCGAGCTCGGTCGCCGGCGGCGAGGGCAAGGTGGGGGAGAACGGAGAGGGAACCAGGGCGCACCTATTGGTGGTCTTGGAGTGGCTTGGGATGGCCGGTGGCGGGCTGGCCGCGGAGAGCAGGGGCGGCGCGGACTGCGGCGCTCCGGCGAGGAGGGCGGTGGGGCTCGGGCTGGGAAGCTTCGCGCGGAGGTAGGAGAGCGATTTTGGGGCCTAGCTCGGGTCGAGGAGGGGCGGAGGAGGGAGTTCCACGGCGGCGGCGTGGGGCGGAGCTCGGCTCTGCTCTGCGGGGAAGAAGGAGGAACAGGGAGAGGAGGGAGGGGCGCTGCGCCGGGCTTTATAGCCGGTGGAGCTCGTGGGGGTGGGCGTGGCACGGCCGGGGCGCGAGGTGGAGGGACCGGCGAGGCTGGGCGCCATTGGGGGCGGCCGGCGGTGACCAGTGGCCAGAGGCGCGTCGTGCGCGTGGCGTGCGTGCGCTGGGCGCGTCCGGGGCGCGACGTCGCGTGTAGGCGACGCTGGCGGGCGGTTGGGGAGCTCGGGCGGCACGACGGGGGCACGCCGTTGGGTGGCGGGGCGGCGGCCAGTGGCTGGGCGGCGCGGCGGTGCAGCAGAGCCGCGGGTTGGGCAGGGGCATGCCGTGCGGGAGGGAGAAGAAAAGGCGCGGCCGCGGTTGGGCAGCGGGGGCGGCAGCAGGCAGGGCGTCGGGGGTTGGCTCGGCGTCTGGTGCTGCGCAGGCGTCGAGGGCCAGGTGGCCGGCGGCGGTCGGGCGAGCGCGCGGCGCAGCAGAGGAGGGAGGGGTGAGCGAGGGACCGAAGTGCAAGAATTTGAAAAACTTCAGGGGGCTGGGTGCAAACAGGGCGTTTTCTCCTCTTTCTGATTTGAATTTCAAAAACTTTTGAACACGAAAGTTGTTCAAAATAAAAAGTTCTACAACTTTGGTTTCAGGAAAAATTTCATTTGGCTTATGGTTTTAAAGTTAATTTAAAAGTTTCAAATGTGTCCAAATGTGCCCAATTTAAATTTGATTTCCAACTGTACCCGGTTTAATTCTTTCCACCCTCTCATTAGTGGTTTAAAACATAGAGTTAGGCTAATGACATTGATTTCGGAATTTTAATTACCAGGGTTGTCACAGATCCGATGCGGGGAACTTCAGCCGATGCTATTGCCGTCTGATCGGCCGATCCAATGCGAGCTCGCACCTGACGGCTGGTTATCTTTGATGTTGACCTTTTTGGTGCTCGCTTCGATCGGCCAGTAGAGATATCCTTGATGGTCGGAGCATGACAACCGATAAGTGGATGCGGCGTGTATTGGTGATGACTATCTATCGGCCGGCCGCTTCGGCTCCGCATCGGAGGGACATGGCTTTCAGACTGGGGAGATGAATATGAGTTAATAACAAGATGACAATGTAGAAGGAAATAGCATTGGAATCGGCTGCGAAAAAGGACATACCGCTGCGTTTGGATCAATATTTTCTGGGTCCAGAATGTTGCAGTAAGACGATGGAGATTTACAGAAGAGGTGTTGCTTCCATTCCGCCCACCATAATTTGAATTGCTGGGTGGCAAAAGAGGCAACTGACCAATTATTCAGGTCAATGGTACTCGAATCGGGTACTAGATCACACAGCCGACTGTAATCAAGACTTGAGGTCAGTCCATCTCTGAATTTTGCCTGACCGGCGAAGTAGACCTGAATTGGCAGTTGGCCAAAACCCAGTTGCCTTGCCGCAGCCGATGGATTGTAGAACTCATAGGTGGGTGAATCCTTTCCTGAGACGAAGTTGGCTGGCAGAATCCCCGGTTTGATCAAGACATCCATAAGCTCTCTGTCAAAAGTATGAGTGGAAAAGTCGTAGCATATGGGTAATTCGAAAATCGGCTCTACTGCCTGATATGGGTACCAGCTGATCGTTTCTTCACTAAGGCCATTGTAAAAACATCTGAAATACTCAGCTGTGCGGGTAGCAGTAAATTTGCAGCCGGGGAACGCCGATACCGCTTCTCCAAAAGATCTGCAGCGGCGACGGACTGATGGATTCTCCTCTGACTCGATATTGGGGAAGGTTTTTGTCTCTATCCGTTGCTGAGAAACCTTGCTCATGTGTAAATTGAGCCAGAGGGTGATGAACCACCAAGGACCACCAGGGTTCCCGATCGGCTTCCCCTTCGACAGCTTGGTGCCGATTTGGTGCATCAGGTAATACGCCGATCCCAGCAAATGTTTTCCAAGGGGGATGGCCGATCCTTGTGATAAAGCCTCTGCGAAAGCTTGAGTGTTTGAAGAGGGGCCAACTGCTCTGCCACAGAAGAAATGCTTTCCCAGCCACATCACCAAAAAGGCAGTATGCTCCCTCTGTGAAACTGTCCCAGTCTTCATGTATTTGCTAATATATCCTTTCCACCCGCCGATTCCTTTGGTCTCCAGCCGATGTGATGGCTTGAATAGATATTTGAAAGGGGTATCGGCGGAGGAGACATCGAGACCGGTCAACAGCAGAATATCGGCCAAGGTCGGGGTCATAGGTCCGTGTCCAAAAAGGAACGCATTAAGTGCATCGGACCAAAAATAAGAGGCTGCTATGACCAGAGGTTCGTTTCTTTCCATCTGAGACAAAGATAAGTCTATGCACTGGCCGATTTTTAGTTCTTCCCACTGAACCTTCCAAGATCCGGCTACCCTCTGGTACCATTCTCTCCACCCGGGTGTTTCATTTGGCCAGGATCTGAAGGTGCCTACCCAGTGATCTAAATCCATAGATGATTGCTTAAAAGGGATCCTATGGGTTTCTAAGCTGATCAGGTCCGTTGGATCGGGGTTCCCCATAGGGCCCAAACAGATGAGGTCGGGGGATTCTGAGAGAGGAATAGTGATTTGGTGCCTAAGTGCCTAAATAAGGGGAAAGGGGAAGAAACTGAGAGAGGGTCCGGAAAATACTGAAGCAGTAAAAAGGCGAAAAGGAGAAAATTTCGAGCATTTACCTCTGGGATGGAGGTCATCGTCGCCGATGAGACCGCTGGGGAAGCCGCCGATTGGGCCGCCGCCGCCGAAGGAGTTGCCGATGGAGCCTTTGTAGATGGAGCGGTCGCCGATGGTGACGCCATTGGGGGGTTGGAGCAGGCCACGGATGAGATCGGCGGAAAGGGGGAAGCGCTTGGAGATCGATTGAGCTTCGAGGAAGACGAACAGTGGTTCGATGGAAGAGAATGCTAGATTCGTGGGGAAGGATAGGCGGAGAAAGCTAGTACTTAAGAAAAATCAGGGAAGCGAGGGCAAAGATGGTATTTTTACCGCGCCGTCTACACGAGTTCCAGAGGAGCGGTCGTTTCGCGCGCTCGGTTCGAGGAAATTGCAATCATTGTGCCGCGGAACGGAAGGAGATTTTACTGCGCCCGTTTCGGAGGAAAGGATTAAAGAAAGAGTTTCGAAGAAAAAGTTATATTTTACTCCGGAACTGGGGGGCATGTGTTGACGCCAGATTTTGACACGTGTTGAATCAGCGTCAGGAGGAGAAGATTGGCCGATGCGGCAGATCTGAAGGCTACAGTAAGGAATCGGCCGATTGAGGTAACAGTTCGAAATCGGCCGATTGGTGATACAGCCTGCGCCAACAGGATGGGACTATTTCGGAGGGTCCTGGTCAAAAGTTGGTCAACAGGGCACGCTAAGTCGGTCAAGGAGCAATTGAAGGGAATCCTGATTGGATTAGGGAACGGCGGCGGAAGATTCTGCGGGAGTCCGTTTCCTTTTAAAGTTCTTATAGATATAGTAGTTTTCCTGTTGTTTAAATAAGTTTGTAACAAGTCGTGATCGACCAGGAGTCCTAGTTTTAGGGTATAAATAGGAGTCGTCAGGGTCTTGCAAAGGACATCAACACATCAATCAACAACAATACTTCTACTTTTCCAGCACTTTACTTTCAAGTCGGCGACTTCGCCAATATTTTTCTTCTTTCACGAGTTCGTACGGATTGGCAGGGCTGCATCAACCTGATCTCCGGCCAATTGGTAGGTTCCGCTTATCGAGTAATATCCGAGCTTTAACTACGGGCGCATCGCTGTGGTTTCGTTTGGATTTATTCACCAGTTATCGATATTTACTAGAATTGCAAGTTTTACCTGTTATTCTAGTATTATCACCAGTTATCCAGCTTGAGATCAGAGTAATCGGCTCCGTCATCGTTCTTCTTCAACTTATCATCACACAGTCGATTAGATCTATTTCAAGTGTTGCCTCTGTAGTAATCGTTTAGATTGCTCCAGCAGTTTTCTTTACAATTACTACACGATTATCGGCTGATCCATGGCCGATCGTTTCTACAGCAAATCGGCCGATTCGCCGCCGACGCGCTCCTCAGGACAGATCGGAACTCCAGCCGATCGAAGCGCCTGGAATTTAATACTCTATTTCCTTGTCAATCAACAGGTCAGATTGACTGGCACGCCGCGCGAACCGCACCAGGGCTATAACCCGAATAGGAGCTAAGTAGATTCTCCCAGGTCGTGTGTCCGACGCTGAAGACCATCGGCCGATTCCTATCCGGCCGATTTTAGCGCCAACACCTACCAACAGGCCATCCAACTGTGCCTTGCAGACCAACAACATTGCAACGTTGAAGCTTATGTGGATGATGTGGTCATCAAGACCAGATCCCACGACGAGTTCATCACTGATCTCGAGGAAACATTCAACAGCTTGTTGTAGTTTTGATGGAAGCTTAACCTGACGAAGTGCATCTTTGGCGTGCCACAAGGAAAACTACTCGGGTTCATTGTTAGTCACCGAGGAATTGAAGCAAACCCGGAGAAGATCACTGCCATCATAACCATGGATGCTCCATGGACTATCAAGGACGTCCAGAAGCTCACAGGCTGCATGGCAGCCTTGATCAGATTCATCTCCCGACTTGGAGAACGGGGACTACCCTTCTTCAAATTGCTTAAGCGCCACGACAAGTTCCAGTGGACCGAGGAGGCAAAGTAGGCGCTGCAAGATCTCAAGCACCATTTGCAGTCACCCCCCATCCTGACGGTTCCCCAACCAGGCGAGAATCTGCTACTCTACATCGCCGTGACTACTCACGTCATCAGTATGTCAATCATGGTGGAACGCTAGGAGGAAGGCCACGCCTTCGGGGTGCAGCGACCAGTCTACTTTATCAGCGAAGTCCTTTATGAATTCAAGGTTCATTACCCGACAATTCTGAAACTACTCTACGGTATACTCATCACCTCCAGGAAACTTCTCCATTATTTCGACGCATACAATATCTTGGTGGTCTCTTACTTCCCAGTGACGGATATCCTCCACAATTGGGACACCACCGGGCGCATCTCTAAGAGGGCCGTGGACCTGGGAGACCTCACCCTCGACTTCAAGCCCCGGACGGCCATCAAGTCGCAGGCACTAGTCGATTTCATGGCGGAGTGGCGAGATAACCAAGTGGAAGTCCCAGCCAACCAGCCAGAGCATTGGGTCATGTACTTTGATGGCTCACTCAAGCTTGGTGGCGGTGGCGCTGGAGTACTTTTCATCAGTTCGAGAGGAGAACAACTGAAGTACGTGTTCCAAATACTATTCGAGGTCTCTAACAACGAAGCCAAGTACGAGGCATTATTGCACAGGCTATGCCTAGCAGTCTCTCTAGGCATCAAGCGACTACTCGACTACGGAGACTCCTTACTGGTTGTCTACAAGTCAACAAGGAGTGGGATGTCAACAAGGACACCATGGACGCGTATGTTACAGAGATACGCAAGCTTGAGAACAAGTTCTCGGGGTTGGAAATCCACCATGTGATTCGTGACAACAATGTGGGCGCGGATGTGCTCTCCAAACTAGGTTCTGATCGAGCTAACGTCCCACCGGGAGTTTTCATTCATGAGTTGCATCACCCTACATCAAGGCACCAGACTCAAGTTCCATCGCTCAGGGTCCAAAGGAACCCGACCGAGAGGTCTTGATGATCGAGGTTGACTGGAGGGTGACCTTCATCGACTACATCCAGGAGCACAAACTACCCCCCGGCATCGACCCAAAAAGCGCTGAAGCTACTCGCATCCTAAGGCGCAGTAAAGGGTACATTCTAGTCGGGGGTAACCTGTACAAGCGTGGATCAGTGTCAGGCATACTCATGAAGTGTGTTCGCACGAAGCAGGGCAAAGAGATACTCCAAGAGATCGAGGTTGACTGGAGGGTGACCTTCATCGACTACATCCAGGAGCACAAACTACCCCCCGGCATCAACCCAAAAAGCGCTGAAGCTACTCGCATCCTAAGGCGCAGTAAAGGGTACATTCTAGTCGGGGGTAACCTGTACAAGCGTGGATCAGTGTCAAGCATACTCATGAAGTGTGTTCGCACGAAGCAGGGCAAAGAGATACTCCAAGAGATTCACGAAGGCATGTGCGGGAACCACGCGGCTTACTCGCACACTAGTCGGCAAGGCTTTTAGATCTGGTTTCTACTGGCCGACTGCTTTGGCAAACGCCGAAGCACTTGTTCGCCGGTGTTTAAACTGCCAATTCTTTAGCAAACAGCCCCATGTCCCGGCTCATAACCTCATCACCATACCACCCTCATAGCCGTTTGCATGCTGGGGTCTGGACATGATAGGGCCTCTGACTACCGCGCCGGGTGGTTTTACACACTTGTTGGTGGCCATCGACAAGTTTACCAAGTGGATCGAGTACAAGCCAATTGCAACGCTCTCTGCAGATGAAGTGGTTACTTTCATCTATGATATCCTATACCGTTTTGGCTTCCCCAATACTATCATTATAGATCTGGGATCCAATTTCCACTCGCAACAGTTCTAGGATTTCTGTGAACGCAGTTCCATTGAAGTCAAATATGTTTTAGTGGCTCACCCGCAGGCCAACTGCCAGGTTGAGTGCACCATCAGTTTGATTCTTGATGGATTGAAGAAAATACTTTATGACGAGAACATCAAAAAGGGTGGCAAGTGGATCGATGAGATCTCATCAGTAGTCTGGGGGCTTCGCACACAACCAAGCAAAGCCACAGGACAGTCACCTTTCTTCCTCCTATACGGGTTTGAAGCTATATTACCAGCTGACGTGATGTGGAAGTCTCCTCGATTGGAGATGTTTGAAGAAAGCGAGGCTGACACCGCAAGACATCACGAGCTTGACTCAGCTGAGGAAATCAGATGCAACGTCTTGTTCCAGTCGGCCCGCTACTTACAAGGTGTCCGTCATTGCCATGACCGGAATGTTCAACGACGCTCTTTAACAAATCATGGATGACATCGGGTTACACAAGCTTAACTCGCGATGGGAAGGGCCTTTCATCGTCCACAAGGTTACAGGCCCTAGATCTTATCGCTTACAGTACCCGGATGGCCAAGAGGTTCCTAATTCCTGGGATATCGAGCATCAACACCGTTTTCATCCTTGATCAACCGGGACATCTTCTATTGGTGCCTGGAGATTAATACTTCTAGTACAACTCCTTTTTACTGGTTTACGACTGGTACTACGAGCAAGTTTGCTGAAGGGGCCTCGTTCCCATACTTCCAGTAACAGATTACTAGTTTTCGACTAGTATCCTGTGTTACTGAAGGGGCCTCATGCTTATTCGTCAAGTACAACTCCGTTTTACTGGTTTACGACAAGTATTATGCGCAAGTTTGCTGAAGGGGCCTCGGTCCCATACTTCCAGTAATAGATTACTAGTTTTCGACTAGTATCCTGTGTTACTGAAGGGGCTTCACGCTCATGTTTCCAGTGCAACTCCGCTTTACTGGTTTACGACTGGTACTACATGCAAGTTTGCTGAAGGGGCCTCGCTCCCATACTTCCAGTAACAGATTACTAGTTTCCGACTAGTATCTTGTGTTACTGAAGGGGTCTTGCTCCCATAACAAGGCATTTTTACTAGTTTACGACTAGTTCTACACTTGTTCGACTACTTCGACTACTTGTCTAGCCTACAAATCTAGTCGAGATCGATTCCGACTAGACGGGTTCATAACTGATCAAGATCTAGCGGCTACATAGCCGATGCCTGGGCTCGGGGGCTGGCGCCATCGACTGCTAGGTATATTCTATGCTACTCATCTGGCCCTTTTGCTCGGGGCCTCGATGTGACAAGGCACTCAGTGTGCTTCCAGGGACAACTCTTATGTTTTAACGCTGGACACTGTAAAACTACTCGAAAGTACCCGATTCAAGAGGCTTTTTAAGATTTATCTTGGGTAGATAATTGTTAACCATTATTTCAGGGATTTTATTTCTCAATAAGGGGTTTTTTCAGATTGTTACCCAGAGGTCGTATTTAGTCATTGACTCAGGGAACCAAGACTGATTTGAGTGGTAATTTAGGGCGCTGTTTGGTGAAGTTATTTGTTTAACCATTTTTTAGAGAAGTTATCCCCAAAAAAGAGGTTTTCGAATTTACTGAGACCGATTTGCCCATCTTCACCATCAAGTCTTTACTGTCATATATTGCATGCCACGATTCTTTGGATCCTTTATTCCAAACCTTGGGGATTTGGATTCAAGGCTCGGGGGCTCCGGGACACGTGTCATCATCGACTTATTTTTCAAATCTGTTGGAAGATAAGGATAGAAGACTCAAGATTAAATTGACCCTCGGCCTGATTCTATGAGTCAAACTAAGGCTCGGGGGCTACTCCATATGGAGTGTGAGTTTAATCACACCCCATATAAAAGAAGACTTGACAACTACTCGGGGCATGAGCACCTCACAGCATCGATACAGCCAAGGAAGTACTCGGAAGACACCTTCAAGACGAAGTTCGGAAGAACTCGAAGACACCTTTAGAAGTACTTGGAAGCTTGCAGTACTCGACTACGAAGAGCTCAGGGGCTTGTCAGACCCGGGCACACGAGACTGTGCACGTGGCGTACATTTCCTAGGCACACGGGACTGTGCACGTGCCCACGCCCTATATCTATTATAACTACTCGTAGTGTAGTAGGACTACCTGTACAGTAGTGAAACTAGTCGGACACGGTAGGAAATTACCCGAGAAGTACTCGAGTAGGACTCCTGGGCTTGTACCCGACTAGGACTTCCATGTAAACCTGTCCCCCCGGGCTATATAAGGGCAGACAGGGACCCCCTCCAAGTAGGAGATCACCCGATCACCACCTAAGGCAATACAAACCACACAGGACGTAGGGTATTACGCTCTCGGCGGCCTGAACCTGTCTAAACCTTGTGTTCCTTGCACCTTCGAGTTCCTGGTCTCGGCGACACCCTACCTACAAACTCACCACCCCGGGAGTATCCCTCGGTGGGTGTGGCGGTAAAACACTGACATTCCCAACTAAACCTTGCCTCATCACGTGTCTTGTACAATTAGTTGTGGGTCTATGAAATTAGGGTACCACTAGTTTTCCTTGACTTGATTAGTTTGTATCGGATACTGACACGCATAAAGGGTTGGAAACCTTAAGCAAGGTCATCTTAACAGTTAAGGACCTTGGGGCATAAAGGTTGGGAGCCGAGACATAGAGATGTCACCCAACAATAAAAGTCATATGTGATATGATTAGTAAAGAGTTGCTTACCGATCTACCTATCTTCTAGCGGTGATGCTAAAGCTCACTAGTCGACTTGATAGTTGTGGGTCTTGAATCACTAAGTATCAATGGAGGGATATTGATTTTAGTGGGAGTAGATTATGTTAAATGTTTAATGTGATTTACTCTATCATGGATACGTTGGTCTTAGTATTTTTCATTATTATTTTGTTGTAGATCATTGGCACCTAGCACCACCGCATCTTGTACTTTGCGTTCGATCCTTGAGAAGGATAAGTTGAATGGGACTAACTATACGGATTGGATCCATAACCTGAGAATTGTTCTCAGGGCTGAGAAAAAAGAAGACGTTCTAGATACCCCATTACCAGAAGAGCCTACTGAGGATGCAACTGCTGCTGTCAAGAATGCTTACAAGAAAGCATGCGACAACAATCTTGAAGTGAGTTGCCTTATGATCGCTTGCATGGAACCCGAGCTGCAGATACAGTTTGAGACAAACCATGAGGCGCACGATACGATACAGTTCCAGACACAGGCAGGAGTGAAAGGTTCAATGTGTCCAAAGCCTTTGTTGAGAGAAAGCTGGTAGAGGGTGCAGTAGTGGGGCCGCATGTGATCAAGATGGTTGGTTACACGCAGAGGTTGGAGAAGCTGGGCATCCCACTCGGCCAAGAGTTGGCCACTGATTTCATTCTTGCATCTTTACCGCCGAGCTATGGGAACTTCATCTCGAACTACCACATGCACGGGGCTAGAAAGGTCTTGAATGAGGTATACGACATACTCAAGACAGTAGAAAGTGACATCAAGAAGAGCACGGGGCGGCGGTCCAGAATAAGCCTAACTTCAAGAAGAAGGGCAAGGCTAAGGTTGAGAACCCCACGCCGAACCCAGATCCTAAGGCTAAAACTAGACCAGCTGCTGACACTGAGTGTTTTCACTGTCATGAAAAAGGTCATTGGAAGAGAAACTGTAAGGTGTACTTGGCTTCTTTGAAGAACCGCGGAAGTACAAATACTTCCGAATCAGGTACCCTTACTGTTTATGTTATGGATATTTTGATTGCTAATTATTTTATCAATTCTTGGGTATTTGATACCGGATCGGTTGCTCACATTTGCAATTCGATGCAGGGGCTGACAAGAAGTAGAAGCGTGGCAAGAGGAGAAGTTGATTTCCGCATGAGCAATAATGCAAGAGTTGCTGCGTTGAGCGTCGAGACGATGCAACTCCACCTCACGTCAGGATTTATTATGGAGTTGAATAATTGTTATTTTGTTCCTAGTTTGAGTAGAAACATCATATCTCCTTCATGTTTGATGATGGATGGTTATTCATTTTCGAGTGAAAACAATGGTTGTGTGATCTCTAAGAATGATATGTTTGTGGCTTCTGCGCCTATTAAGAATGGGTTGTTTGTTTTAAATCTTGATGATTCACCTATCTGTAATATAAGTGCTAAAAGCTTTGGCCTAATGATTTGAGTCCTACCTATACGTGGCATTGTTGTTTGGGTCATATAAGTGAGGAGCGCATGAAGAAGCTCCATTCGGATGGGCTTTTAACTTCATTTGATTTTGAATCATTCGAGATGTGCGAAGCTTGTTTGCTAGGCAAGATGACCAAGACACCATTCATCGGACTTGCTGGAACTCATACATTCTGATGTGTGCGGACCAATGAGCACGATAGCTAGAGGAGGATCCCAATACTTCATAACTTTCACTGATGATTTGAGTCGATATGGCTGTCTATTTGGTAAAGCATAAGGCTGAAGCCTTTGAAAAGTTCAAGGAATTTAAGAATGTGGTTGAAAATCAACGTGGTAACAAAATTAAGGTCTTGCGATCTGATCGAGGAGGCGAGTATTTGAGTCATGAGTTTAGCAATCATCTGAAGAGTTGCGGAATAGTTCCACAACTCACGTCGCCTCGAACACCCCAGAGAAATGGTGTGTTCGAGCGACGTAATTGAACTTTGTTGGACATGGTTCGGTCGATGATGAGCCAGTCAGACCTACCGTTATTGTTTTGGGGTTACACTCTAGAAACAACAGCTTTCACACTAAATAGGGTACCGTCTAAATCCGTAGTTAAGACACCATATGAGATATGAACTGGGAAGACTCCCAGCTTGTCTTTTCTAAAAATTTAGGGATTTGAAGTTTTTGTCAAGCGACTTCAGTCGGACAAACTAACTCCCAAATCGGATAAGTGCATATTCGTGGGATATCCAAAGGAAACTTTAGGATATTACTTCCGCAACCGATCAGAGGGCAAAGTGTTTGTTGCTCGGAACGGTGTTTTCTTAGAGAAAGAGTTTCTCAAGAAGGAGAAAAGTGGAGAGAAGGTGTATCTTAAAGAGGTTCAAGATGAGCCATCGGGCAAGATTCAACAAGTGATGCTAATGTAGCAGAGCAAGTTGAGATACCCGTGGCAAGAGAAGCACCACCGCAGCCATGAAGGTCGGGAAGGCTTCATGTTGCGCGCGAGATACTATTGTTGGACAGTGATGAGCCGACGACATATGCAGAAGCGATGATGGACCCTGATTCCGACAAATGGCAGAGTGCCATGAGATCCGAGATAGACTCCATGAGAGACAATCAAGTTTGGAACTTGGTTGACCCGCCTGATGGTGTTAAAGCCATAGAGTGCAAATTGATCTATAAGAAGAAGAAATATATGGATGGAAATGTTCACATCTATAAGGCTCGACTTGTCGCAAAAGGGTTTAGACAAGTTCAAGGAGTTGACTACGACGAGACATTCTCTCCCATAGCGATGCTTAAATCTATTCGGATCATTCTAGCAATAGCCATGTATTTCGATTATGAGATTTGGTAGATGGATGTCAAAACAGCTTTTCTAAATGGAAACCTGGATGAGGACGTATATATGATACAGCCTGAAGGTTTTGTCGATCCGACCAATGCTGGAAAGGTATGCAAACTTTAGAAATCCATTTATAGGTTGAAGCAAGCATCTCGGAGTTGGAATATTCATTTTGATGAAGTAGTCAAAGGGTTTGGTTTTCTTCAGAACGAAGAAGAAGCTTGTGTTTACAAGAAGAAAAGTGGGAGCTCTGTTGCATTTCTGATCCTGTATGTAGATGACATATTGCTGATTGGAAATGATATTCCTATGCTGGAATCCGTAAAGACTTGATTGAAAAATAGTTTTTCCATGGACTTAGGGGAAGCCGCATACATTCTGGGCATAAGAATCTATAGAGACAGATCGAGAAGGCTTATTGAATTAAGTCAAGATACTTACATTGATAAGGTGTTGAAACGTTTTAGCATGGAACAATCAAAGAAAGGGTTCTTGCCTATGTCACATGGTATACATCTCAGCAAGACTCAGTGTCCTTCGACGACTGATGAGTTGGATCGCATGAACAAGATTCCATACGCTTCGGCAATTGGATCTATCATGTAAGCGATGATAAGTACACATCTAGATGTCTCATATGCTCTAAGTGCTACGAGCAGGTACCAATCTGATCCAAGTGAGAGTCACTGGATAGCGGTGAAAAATGTTCTTAAGTATTTCAGAAGGACTAAAGATGTGTTCCTAGTCTATGGAGGTGAGGAGGAGCTCACTGTAACGGGTTACACTGATGCTAGCTTCCAAACCGACAAAAATGATTCAAAGTCGCAATCAGGATTTGTGTTCACATTAAACGGTGGTGTTGTAAGTTGGAAAAGTTCCAAGTAGGATACTGTGGCTGATTCTACAACGGAAGCCGAGTACATTGCAGCTTCGGAAGCTGCAAAGGAAGGTGTTTGGATGAGGAAGTTCCTCATTGAGTTTGGTGTATTTCCGAATGCGTCCAGCCCATTGAACCTCTACTGTGACAACAATGGGGCAATAGCGCAGGCTAAGAAGCCAAGGAATCACCAGAAGAACAAACATGTACTACGGAAGTTTCACCTCATATGAGAGTTCATCAGACGGAGTGAGATCAAGATATGCAAGATACACACAGATTTGAATATTGCTAATCCTTTAACAAAGCCTCTTCCACAGCCTAAGCATGAAGCGCACACAAGAGCTATGGGTATTAGATATCTTCTAGATTAGGCTCTAGTGCAAGTGAGAGACTGTTAGAAATATGCCCTAGAGATAATCATAGAGATGATCATATTTCGTTGTATCCATGATGTATTATGTGTTCATTGAATATACATAAAAGGCAACTTGTATTGATCGACAATTATGTGAATTATTTGTGAGATTCTTTACTTGTATGGTTATTCTAAAGTTATTTCTAGTCGGAGTTCATGTACGGACACACATGAATATTAGACTAGCACATGTATTAGTTGATGACTGTGTTTCATAGGTCATAGATATGGAGATGTCAAACTAATAATGTGGGCGCATGTATGACATGAGGCTGGACCAATCCAACTCGAGAAATAGTGATTTCTCATTACAAAATGTATACACTGTGTCCTTAGACTTGAGATTGCCGCTTGTACTCAAGATGTGAACCGACCTACTTAGGAGCCATCAAACGCTACTCCGTAACTGGGTAGTCATAAAGGTGGTTCTCGGTTTGTCAAGAAGCATGCTGTGAGACATGATCAGTCAAGATGGGATTTGCCCCTCTCTGCTTAAGAGAGATATCTCTGGGCCCCTCGAGTGATCGGATCAGGAAATGCATGGCCGTGCTAGAGTTAAGTGTTAACCAAGGATTTCGGATCACGGCATCGAGAAAGAGAGGCCAGCTTGGAGCTAGACCAAATATCGTGAGGCAAAGGGAATAACATGTATATGAGATTGAGATTGTGACGGCTCGTCTGATATGATCTTTGCACGCGCATAGGAGTTGACACATCTTGCTAGAGCCCCTATCAACCATTGGTCGAGTAGGAGTACTCGGGCCAGGTATGTTCGCACGTGAGCCTATAGGGTCACACACTTAAGGGGCTGGAAGCCTAATGAGGATATGATCCGAATTAGACTGGCCTTAGGTGCACTAATGGGCCTCGGTTAGGAAGCTCATTAGTGGGCGCCTATAAAAGAAGGGGTGGGGGCTCATGGAGGGGCTAACCCTAATTCCACGCCTGCTGGCAGCCGCTTGTTCCCACGCCCGTGCCCACGGTTGCCCTCGCGGACCTAGCAGTCCGGAGTGCGACGCTTCCCCGTACGTGTGGATACCTTGGAGGTGCTGCATCTGCTGCACGAGGACAAGCCGCACGTGAGGAGGTTTTGCAACTGCACTGCCGGCGACCGACTGCACTACCCCAACGCGCTACAGAAGTTCCACACCCGCGTGTCTAGTGGTAATTCCGTGATCTATAACAGCAGTTTTCCTAGTTTATACGGTGGAAATTTTGTTTATCGCTAACGTAGCCCACCTCATATCCCTTCAAAAAGCTAGCAATACATGCACTGACTTCCATTTGTCTACCTCTTGGAATTCATTTCATGAACATCGGCTAATTCATCCAAGCTTTATTTCAACGGCATCGGCTTCAATGTGAAGATGGCATGGCTGTCGGACTACCTTTATCAGAAGCCGATGGTCCAATAGTGGGACGTTTTCCTATCAGAAGCCTATGATAAAACTTTTTTCTATTTTATCTTGGAAGATGTACCACGGGGCATTTACCGGAGGTGAAGATAAACTGCCTAATGCTGCCAACGCCATCCTCGCCTTCGTTAGGGTGGGCGCTGGCGACGATAGGGAAGACGAGCTTGGGCGCCATGGTGTGCCAGTCCATCACGGCGGCGTGGAACGGGCGCAGCGCAGCAGCTAACGACGCAATCTCGAGGGTCCAGTTATTGACGGAGGCTATTGCTGCAGGAGCTAATGATCGGCGAGTCAGCTTGTTTGGCTAAATCAGCATAGGGCATGGCAAAAGGGCTCGACATCAGCTGAGGATGCTTGATCAACCGGAAGAAAAAATCATTGGCTTCTAATTGGTTTCGGCCAGTTTATTGAGTTCAGGGTACCAGAAGCCGATAATGGGCACAAAGAGCCTGCACCACAGTTATTTCAGCTGGTGATTTTCAAAAGACCATCACTTTGTTGATCACATCGACGTGTCGTCAACGGGTCTCTCAAAGATGGCCGATGAAAAGAAAAAGTAGTTGCCGATGTCATCACATTGTTCATCGGCCTGGAAAGAGTCGATCGTATCTCCAATACCGGCTGTGTGTATACCAGCATCACCAACGACGACTGGTTCTTCACCTGCGCCATTGGCATCACCAAGACTCTTACCAAGACTCCTCGACCGCGTTGGCAGGCAGCCACTGCTGCCGACAAGCTCAGAAAAGCTTATTCTAAACAGAGACAACATATCGGCTCTAATTGCCATGACCAGCAAAGCAAATCAGCTTGCTCATAGCCGATGATATAAGGGGCAGAAAATATTCTGGTTAACATAAATAAAGTTTTGACCTAAGGAAAGGTTTGGCCAATGTTTCATCAAAGCATAGCTCTAGATAATAATGTGGCCAGTGGTGTTGTCTTCAAGTACGGCAAAAATATTTGCCAAGTCAAAGCATGCGTATGGTACAAGAATCTACTCAACTACGTGGTTGAAGGGCAAGATCGAATGTACGTGTATATCTCAGATAGGAGCAATGTGTGCCAGGGAGTCTAGAAGGTTTCAATACATTGTTAATTCATGAAGGCTCTATTGGTAGTCACGGAATAAAGGCAAAGGAGAAATATACTTGGAGGATTTCTGCACTTTGTTGGTTGCTGGTGTACGTGGATACAGAATTATTTTATTCCTCCCGTGAACAAAGCAAAACCCATCGGCCATATACACCTTTTATTTATAGGGACAAGTCTGGTCTACGGCAACATATTCAACCAGGAGAACTCCACCTTTACGAGCTTATCTATGTCTCTTGGCCGATGACAAAAAAGAAGGACGTGGCCCCTCTGCAACGCCGCAGATCGTGTCGTCCGCGTTAGCGGTGGAGCAGCAGCACCATCAATTCCCCTGAGAAATCAATAAGATAAAGTTTGCCCTTCAAGCGACTCGTAAAAGTAATAGAGCAATCCTCCTTTCTAAAGACGGTCACACCCACATTATTAAAGAGATAATTGTAGCCCATTTCACAAAGTTGTGAGACGGACAACAAATTATACCTAAAGGTTCAACCAAATAAATATTTGAAATTGAGTTGTCATTTGAGAGAGCAATTTTACCCAATCCAATTACACCCCCTTTGCTATTGTCTCCGAAGACAATAGTTTCTTTTGGTATGTCATGAAGCTTCAGGGAAGTGAACAAATCCTTCTCCCCGGTAATATGATTTGAGCATCCACTATCAAGTAACCATGCGGTGCCACCAGAGGAGTAGGCCTACAAAACAAATTAAGCTTGGAATTTAGGTACCCAAAAATATTTGGGTCCTTGAGGGTTAGATGGATACACTTTTGGAACCCACACACTTCTAAGAATGGCCTTCTTAGTGTATGCTCCAACATACTTGACCACTATTTTACCATTGTGGTCTATTGTCACCATATAATCCGTATTGTAGTTTGGTGACGGTTCATGCTTAGTGACCTTAACCTTGATGGGAGCTTCAACTTTCTTCTTGACTTGCGAGGGAATGGTGGTCACACCATATGTTATGTTCATCAAGTCGTCGAGGTTTGCTCCCTTGGTGAACTTGACACATTCCTTATCTTTGACCACCTTCCGGTCATTTACCTTTTCTCCCTTATAATGTCCAAGCTCATCCTTTTTGTTAGGATATCTTCCTTCCTTGTAGCTAACCTTAGGCTTGGGCTTGACATTGCCTTCGTATCCATGCTTCACTAACATGATCATTCTTTCAAGTTGAACATTCTTTGCTTGGATCAACTTCTCTAACTTTGCCATGTTAGTAACACAAGCTTGAACATCAATCTTATAGAATTTTGAGCAACCTTCACTTGTGGAGACATTGGAGTCAAGAGTTGCTTTAGAATTGGTTTTGGTGCTTTCTTAAAGAGCATTATTGCTAACTTTAAGACCATTGTACTTGGTTGTTAAGCATGAGAAGCTTTCTTGAAGTTCACTATTAATAGCTTTTAGGGAAGCTAGAGTTTCATTTATCAAAGTGTTCTCCTTTGACATCCTCTCATTTGAATCATTAACTAGAGATAAATCAATAGCTATTTTTTCAACCTTCACCTTTTCTTCTCCAAGAGCTTTCTCTAAGGCAATTTCTCTCCTTTTCAAGGATGAGCAAGTCTTCTTGCTTATCAAGACACTCTCTCTTTTTCTCTAATTTCTCCATAAGCTTTTTAATTTCTTTAAAACCTTTCTTTCCAAATTCTTTTATCATGTAAGCTCTATGTTATTTTTCCTCCTCTTCCAAATTATTTTGGCATTATCAAATGTGGAAGAAGGTTGGGAAGAAGAGGTGGATGATTCTTATACCTTGGTGTTTCTTGCCATGAGGCAAAAAGGAGTGTCATCTTCATCTTTGGAGATGTTGTTGAAGAGCTTCCTTTTGATGACTTAGGTATGGCTAGAGTTACCATACCTTCTTGATCGGAGTCTTCTTGACTAGACTCACACTCTTGACCAACATGAGCATGACCTTGATATTTCTTCTTGTAGTCCTTGTATCTCTTCTCCTCTTTTTCGTTGTTCTTCAATTGTAGACAATCGTCAAGTGGCCCACTTCTTTGCACTCATAGCATCTTCTTTGTGATGGCTTCTTCTTATCATCACCACCTTTCTTGTAGTACTTCTTCTTCATGAACTCCTTGAAGTTTCTCAACACTAAGGCCATCTCTTTATCGGTGGAGCCGCCATCACTAGAGTCTTCCTTCTTTGACTTGAGAGCTTTTGGGCATGATTCAACCTTGTCACTTGAGCTAGCATTGAGTGCTAGATTCTTGTTCACCTTGTGGCTAAGTGACTTGGCTACATCCGTCTCAACCAACTCTTGATGGAGAATTTCCCTAAGAAGTTGATTAGGTGCCTTGTCTTGAATCTGGGATCTCTTCTAATCATTGTTGGAAGAGTAGGGTTCCTTGGTGTGAAAGCCCTAAGCAACATCTTTGTCACTTTGTGATCATCCCACTCCGTGCTTCCAAGAGATCTAATGTTCGACACAAGGATCATTAGTCTATCATACATTTGCCTCATGGTTTCTTCATCATGCATGACAAAGTGCTCTAGTTATCCTTGCAACAAATCCATCTTGCCTTCTCTAACTTCATCAGTCCCCTCATGAGCTTCTCTCAATATGTACCAAATTTGCTTGGCTATTTCAACATTGCGGACCTTGTTGAATTCTTGGACACAAAGAGAACTTTTGATGACCCTCACGGCTTGCGCATTAAGGAAGTAGTCTTGAGCTTGTTCGGCCGTGGATACACCATTCGTAGGAGAAGTCACGCCTACAACCATAGCTTCCCAAATAGAGGGGTGAAGCCCGTAGAGATGCATTTTCATGTCATACGACCACTTAGGATAATCCGTCCCATCAAAGAAAGGAGGTTTTCCCAAGTGGACGGACTGAAATTGTGAAGAAGGATATTAAGATGAAGCATAGTTATGAGAAACTTGATGTAACCCGAAGAAAGGATGCTTCTTGCTTTCTTTCTTTATTCGCTTCTTCATCAATTTCTTGGCCTTCATCTTCTCTTTTCTCTTTCTTCTTGCTTCCAAGTCTTCATCCTCACCTTCATCACTTGAACTTGAATCTTCACTTGATATGGATCCATGGATGGAGGGTGGACGACTTGTTCGGCCTGTAGGGATCACAGTACTTCCCTCAAGGCCTAGACCGGCAGTGGCTTGAGCGGCGGCAGCTTTGGTAATGTCGGCAGTGCCATCCCCAATTTAAGACATCTTGTTACCCCTTAGTGGTTAAGCCTTAATCAAGAGATTAGGCTTTGATACCAATTGAAAGGATCTTAGTGACACCTAGAGGGGGGTGAATAGGCGTATCTGAAAAATCCTGAAAAATTCTTCGCAACAATTAAAAGTGTCGGAACTTCTGATACTGTGTAGGAAGTTTCGATGGACCAAAACTTCCAACACTGGATCAGAACTTCCGACGACATGAAGTTCTATGCGAAATTCAATAATAAACATGAAATTGCAGAACCTGGCTGAGTCAAAAGTTTGCCACTGATGCTAGGAGACCTCTGCAAGTGTTTGTTGCAAGCACAACAACTCGGGAACGTAGATCGGGACAAAACAAATTCTAGGCCAACAAGAACTAGACAAAAGCAATAAGCACAATGAACAAGAGATTTGTTTCCCGAAGTTCACTCCCACTAAGGAAGCTACGTCTCTGTTGTGGACCTCATAAAGAGCGGGGTCTTTCACTAACCCTTTACCTCACTCAATCAATCTCAAAGGAGGATTCAGTCAGTTACTATGAAATCCACAAAGGATGGGTAATACAAACTTCGCAGGGCGCGCACACACACGAGAGGACGATCAATCGGGTGACACCTAACCGTCTAGAAGCAAGCTTCAAGAGTAACAAATGTGAATCTATGGATGAAGATGCTTCAAGTGCTCTTGAGATGAACTTGGCTGCCTTCTCACTCAAGTGCTCAAGCCTCATACCTCAATCTTGCTCACACCCAAGCCCTAGCTCAAATCAACTCAAGGATTAGCTCTTGGAGGAACTTGGGAAGTGTTTTTGAAGCTCAAGGAGGTGTGTTTTTTGTATTAGGTCAGCAGCATATGAGTGAGGGGTTGAGGGGGTATAAATACCCGAGCCCCAAAATCTAGCCGTTAGTGTGCAGAATAAGTGTCGGAACTTCCGATCCGGGATCAGAACTTCCGACACTTTTAAATCAGCCTGGCCGAGAACCCTCTGTCGGAACTATTAACCAACTTGTGAGAGGGGTTGAAACTTCCGACCCACTTTCGGAACTTCCGACACTCACAGAATCAGTGAGAAAACCTAAGTGCACAAGTGTGTGATTTTGTCTCTCTTGGGTAGTTAGCATCTCAATTAAGCACTTTGACATCTTCAAACTATCCACTCGCATCCCTCTTAATACTATGGTATTTTCTATACTCAAATTCAAAATAGAAAATAAATAAAGATCTTCTTTTGAGCTCCATCACAATTCAAAATAGAAAATAAATAAAGATCTTCTTTTGAGCTCCATCACCGTCTATCAAGTAAATTGATGTCTTTTCACGCAAATATTTCATTTCATTAAATTTTAACTTGTCCATAGCTCGATAAACACATTAGCTCCTTAATTATGCATGTCATCAACACCAAAACCCACTTAGGGAGCCAAATGCATTTTCACCTCCAGCCATCCCTGACCCCACCACGACCACCCAAAGGTAGCCCTCACCTCCATGATGCTCACCGGCCACCCCTCGCCACCGGCCAACCCCTTCGCTCGCCGGATTTCGGCCCAAACTGCCGCGGGCCACCATAGGGACCACATTGCAGTGATTCAGTTCTTTTTAGGGTCTTTTTTGCCTAAACCCGAGGACCCATCGGCGAGACTTTGTTTCATCTCTTGTTTCCAAATCTGTGAACTTGTAAATTCGTTTGAAAATCGTAGAAAAGTAAGAAAAATGCAAACACAAATTGTAGAGCTCCTTATGATAAGATCTACAACTTTTGTACAGGATGATAACCATATTCAAAATAAAACTTGGTCTAGCATAAATATGAGTCTTATTAGCATTTATTTGTATCTTGTGTTCTAGACTAGTGCTAGGGATAATTTTTGGAAAATAGGCTAGTCTCTGCATGTTAAGCTTGTGTAAAAGAATCAAGGCCAGAACAAGTCTCTAGATGTAGTTCTTGCTAGATCTTGTTTTATGCACTATTTTGGTTGATTTATATGTTCGTGCTGTTCTATAGTTATGCTAGGGTTGAAACTTTTACAGTAGTGTTAGTTTGATGAATAGATGCTATAGAAAAAGTTTAGGACTTCCTGCTTCTGTCTAGATTTCTCATATGATTTTAGTTATGAATAAGTACTTAAATCAATATGAATTGTTATGTATTTAGCAAAATGTGAAATTTTTACCAGGGACTATTTGTAAGTAGCTAGTCAGTTTAGAAAAAATTGGAGATCAGATGCTCAGCATAACTGCCAATAAATATGAATCTTGAGTAATGTAGATCTGTTTTGTTCCATTTTTTGTGCTCTGATAGTTGCTCAATAAAATCTGAAAACTTCACAGCAGAGTCTCTATAGGCTTCTAGGTGCTCTATAAAAGTTTGAGCACCAGTTCCTGCCTGGTTTGATCTGCACAAATGAATTTAGGTTCTAGCAGTAGCTGTTTACTTTATTTTTCATGATTAATCTACTATGTACAAGTAGCTGAAAATTTTACAGCGAGTTGGTCATTAAGAAATGTGCTCTGCACAAAAATTTCAATTACAGAATCTTTCTCTAGCATCAGATATGAGTACCACATGTTTGCCTTGTGCTTGCTTTTGAAAAATGGAATTTCTGCATATTAGTGAAATGACACAAACCCCAACTTACTTAGTGAAGTAATTAAGACTAGTTAATACTCAGTAAACGATTGCCCAAATGAAGTGTTAATAAGATGTTTTATAAAATGACTTGGAGTTTCGTTGGATTGCAGCTATATCATGAAATGTTTATTTATCGTTTACGTCACTACAACTCATGCATGTGCATCTCATATAGACACAACTACTCTTGCCGATAGAAGTACGAGCTGGTCCCTGAGTCCAAGAGTGAGCAGCATGAAGCCCATCTTAATCTAACTGAAGTTGTCGAAGGTCCGGACCAATATTTGGAAGAGCCCGAGGCTAGCTTTGCTCAAAAAGGCAAGCCTCGGAGCATGAACCCTATTTTCAACTTATGCAATGTTATTACTTCTACGTACTCGTGCATTAAGTTCATAGGAGTTATTTTGAAACCTTAGTTGCATGATCCTGGTACCTATGTTTGAATACTAGTATGGGTAGGTCGATAAATTGCCATGCTAATAGGATTCCGGTAAAAGTCGAGTGATTGCTTGTCACTCACGAGATATAGGAGTTGCTTGTTTACTTATGTTGGAATCATAAGGTCGACGGGCGAGGCTGTTTACGATATTCATGTTAATGATTGATGCGCCGTCTATATAGCATAAATGGCTAAGGTTGAAGTGTGTGGTAGTGGTGCTCAAGTTTTTGAACGATTGATGCGGTGTGTGAACCTTTCCCCACTCTCTTGACATCATTCCCATGCGGCCGTATGGTTGGTGCCGAGCGACCGTGGCCCAGCGTCGTTCCAAGGACCATGGGCTCTATACTCAAGGGGAGTGGATTCTATTCAAAAACTGAGGATCGAAGGAAACCGTTGCACGTGTGACTCTGGGAGTAGCCACGTGACATGTGTTTAGGTCTGCCTTGCAAGGTTAAGAAATTCGATTTGAATCGTTTGTTTCTCGCGACCATTGAGACATATTGATCCTTTTACCACATAGAGTAAGAAGAGGAACAATGATAATGACGATTATATTGTTGGATGCTTAAATTAATTCCTTCCACCATGTTTGATGTTGGATAGATGCTCACCTAGAATGGTTAATCAACTAAATTTGAAAGTAAGGACCTACTCTTTGTTGCTTTTCAGTAAAATAAAACCCCTCAAGCCTGAAAGCCTTGCATGTTTAGGAGTCGGCTAAGTATAGACCACTAGTCGGGTAAGCCTTGCTGAGTATTAGTATACTCAGGCTTGCTTGTGGCTTTATTTTCATGTGAGACTTTTGAGGACATGGTTGCTAGTTTGACTTGGCGGTGTACTCTTCCTCCTTGTTAGTCGGTGGAATGGGATGCGTCCTTGGCCAATGATGATCGCACTGAGTGATGTCGTGTATGGGTGTTGGGTATTTTAATGATCACAAATAAATCTGCAAGCGTACAGATACCGTTGTAGATTTCACCAAAGAGTATTCCAAGGTATCGCATCCACTAAGGAATGTGTGTATATTCTCTAGGATTTAGGTTCGTCCAAGGATACCACACTTGCTAGAGGAAAGGGGTAGAGATAATTTCTAGTGCTTAGAATCAAAGGTAAGATAGAACTGTTCTAGTTGTCTAGTTCAGGCTACTGGCTTCCTCAGGATAGGACCTGGCTGGCTCCTATAATACGGCGTTAGGATATGCCCGAACGGGGAGGGTTACGCTGAATAGACAGGCCGGTTACCACCTGCTACATTCCTCATCTAACCATGGGATATACCACAACCAACAGGTAGAGTCTGGTCTAGACACCACGTCTATACCATCTTCTACTAACTCTAGGCTTAGCTTTAGACTAGAGCACCCACTTAACTAGTGAAGTATTGATCCAGTAAACAACTAAGGAACTAGAACTATTGCTTAACTAAGAAACTAGAACACAAAAAGAATCACGAACACTTACTTTGATTGATAAGCATCCGTCGAGGTACAAGCTGGAGAAGAGTGCCCCAACAAACCCGGCACTTCCCCAACTTCCCCTCACTCTCTCCCTATCTTCTAACACCTCTAGGATGAGCCTAAAGCTCAGATTTGGAAGTGAGAGAGCAAGAGAGGGCAAAGGTGTTGTGTTTCTTAATTCTACCCTCCTCCCCTTATATTTATAGGTGTGTCATAGCAGCTCTCGACCGGCAATTCAGCAGGTTGCACCTTGAACCGACACTGGGAGCCAATGAGGAGATGCCACATTGAAGATTTAAGTCAGTGGAGCTTGGTCTGGTTCGACTGAACCAGGTTGGGCTCCAACCGGCTCCATCTTCAGGTTGGTCGGAGAGGTGTTGCCTTGGATTGAGAGTGTGTTTGGGCCGTCATGTGGGTCCTTCAATCCTCGTGCTTGCTCGTGATTAGTCGGTGTTTTGTGCTTTGGATTCAAAGGTGTGTTTTCCCTCCATTTCTGCTCAAATTCCTACATAGCACTATTTTTCAGAGGACATGTGGAATTGGCATTATTTTGAATAAATATGCATTAAAGAAATATTAGTTCTCCCAATTTTCTAATCAAATGGACGATCAAAATTTGGCCATAATGACTGTCAACAATGGGCTTTATTATGACATCTTGTATCTAGAATTGTTGCTTTATTTCCGCTGCACTGTTGAACTTTGAAGTACTTTGTTTTATGAATTCGAACATGGTTTGTAATAATAATTAGTGTTGAACTGTGTGATATAAAATTGTGGATTGTCGTAATCTCTGGGCTCATCTTCGTATGGGTAGTATGTATGCTTTGTTTCGATCGAAAAACCAGTGGTTGCATCGGGATGATACCCGACAGACGGTCGATTTACTCTGTTTTAAGTGTGTGTTAGTCGGAGTGCTTTTATGGTTAGCGCACTTAAGCCGGATTAATTTGGGCGGTTCTACCATATAGCCAAGCCTTGTCATCTCCACGCCCGATCGGTAGGCCGCAGCTCCGCCCTTCTACCCCCCCCCCCCCCCCCCCCCCCCTGCGCTGCTGGTGAGCTTCACGCAGCCGATGACCTTTAGCAGCCATTGGGCCACCGTTCCCGTTTTCTTGCAGGAGCCTTGCTGCCGCGGTGGTCCAGCATCTCCGGAGCTCCGCACGTACGCTGCGGCCGTGTCGCGGCCTTGGCTACGCCAAGGACCCGCGCACGTGCACGCGCAAGCCTTGGAACCTAGCTACCTTCCAGCCGGCTCCAGGGCCAAAGCTTGGGCCTTGCTCCGTTGTGCCGCTAATCCTTGCTGTACCGCCTCGTCAGCGTTGTGCCACAACCTCCGAAATGCCAGTTCATCGCGAGCACACGCGTGCATGCTAACCTAGCTGGAAGGCCTTGCCCTTGCCTCCCCTCTCCATCCTTAGCCTCGCGCCGCCATTGTCCTGTCAACACCAACCCCCCCTGCCTCGCTACCCCTCACTGTTGTCTCGCCACGGCATCACGCTCGCTGCAGCCAAGCCCTTTCGGGCACTTGGTCGAACGCCTTGGGGGCATGCACAGACGCACACCCACTATTCACAGACACAGGCCCACACCGTCAAGATCCACATGCGATCCCCACGGCCACACCGAATCCGGGCGGGTCACTGACTCGCGGACCCCATGAGCTAGAGAAGGAGAGAGAGCAGGCGCGGGAGAGAAAGAAGACTGACCAGCGGGACCCAACCGACAGCGAGAGAGAGGAGAGGAGCGAACCGGGCCGAGGAGCCGGCCCAATGAGCCCCGACCTGCTAAGCCTTAGCTCGCCTGTTAGCCAGCCTGCGTAGCCAAGCCGGCCTGCAAAGCCGCAGGCCGAGCCGAACCCTTAGCCAAGCCTGCTAATCGAGCCGAGGCGAGTTGGGCCGTTGAGCTGACCCACCAACTTTCGGCCCATGTATTTGAGTCGTTCCTCCTCCGTTTTTCCCTTTTAACCCGCCTGACACGAGGGTCCTGCCTGTTAGCCTCCGGGTGAGGCTGACCAGTGGCCTTGACCTATTGACCATTGACCGGTTAGCGTTGATCAGTCAACGCTGATGTCAGCAGGGCCCACTAGTGCTGACACGTGGCGCTGACGGTGTGTTTTTCTTTCTCAAAATCCTTTTATCATTTTCAAAAATAGATTTAAGCTTAAAAAATTTATAATAAATTAACCGAACCTTCGAAAATTATGAAACCGGTTCCATAGTTCTCTGGAAATCATGATCTACCCTTAGAATAGGTTTTGGTGTGATTTGGATCCGTTGACACCAAAAGTTGGTGCAAGAGTGTTGAGACCACATTTTGTCTGGCAAAATACAGTTAATTCAAAGTAAGGAAAGACCGTTGGCTACCGATCCATGCAAGGCGTGCAGGATTATTTTGACGCGTGACGATTAGAGTTAATTAGCTGGAGTTCACGTGTGGAGCTACAAACTGAGAAGAATTGCTGTGACTTGCATGCGCATACGTAGTCACAAGTAAAGAAAATATAGGGTAACGATTAGCAGCCTGGCCGGATTATTTTATTGTTTATAATGGAGTCAAGTCAAATAAAGAATAGAATCTGCCCTTGCATGTCGATCCATGTCTCAATGGGCTCTAGCTAGATAATTATGTGATTAGTGTACAAGGCATAGAGCAAGGAAAGGAAGCCGATGATGCAGCAGTTCGGATAAGAGACCGACAGGATAGAGCAAGCTTAATTAGCAAGGACTCTGCAAAAGGAAAATTAGAGTCCATGTATCTTAATATTTTTTTTATATATTTTTTTTTAATATTTATTGTTAGGCAAGTTTTGTACGGATAGATATAGATAAAGCTTATCAGGAGTCATTAGCCCAGGGTATAAATAGTACCCCCGGCCCTTTAATCATCATCTCTCGATCAATCAAACATAATTTATCTTTTTGGCTTCACGCCATTACTTTACCTTAGAAGTAGGATGTAATGTAGTTCTTGATGAGTTCTTCGGCAAACCGAGGTGCATCGCTTCGATCTCCGGTTCGCCACAGTCTTCATCAATCAGATGCTCTAGGCTTTAATCACCGGACGCATCGCTGAGATTTCGTCTAGTCTGCATAGTTATCGATTATCTTAGATGTTTGACTTACAGCGCATCGCTTCTGTCTCGATCTATTGTATTCACATTTATCCAGCTTAGATCAAGCTCTTTATCGGCTGTTCATCAGTCTATATTGTTTAATCTATTAGATAGCCGATTGTATCTAATCCAAGTGTTATTTCGCTCAGCTTTATTAAGATTGTGCCTTAGTGATATTAATACTGCTCTGCGCACTTGCACCGGCTGACCTAGCCGATAGCTTATCTGCTTGTATGGGACTTCTGGCCAATACATTCGTCGAAACGGTTCGGAAATCCAGACGATACGTTCCAGAATACAACAGTTTATCATCCCTTGTCAATTTACAGCTCAAATTGACTGACTGGCACGCCTTGCACCTACGCGAAGTTATTTGGAGCCTGCGCCGGAGTAAAGCAAATCTCTCATGTCCTCGTATGGGGTCACGCAGGGAGCTTTATCGCCGGTTTTTTATATCAACACACTTTTGGTATGCCCGGTGGGACAGATCGTCTTATTATCAAATCAATCTATTATTGGTTACTGCAGTCGCCGACAACAATTTGGACTCAAGTTGGACGATCAGTCGACCAATCAGTTATTTTTTTATTATATCGGCTTTGAAGCTGGTCACATTTGTTTTCTCAAGTGGGGCCTTTCAGGTCATTAAAGTCTTTCAGCTACGACCGATCTGTTGGTACTGCTGCTAGCAAATTTATCGGATCCTGAGAAGTCAAATTAGAAGAAGACAAAACTAGAATCACCATCAATTGGTGATTATTCTTTGCCACGGCCGAGTTTAAATATTCTGGCCAATTGAAGAGCTGCACGAAAAGGATGTTGGTTTATTTGATTATAAGCATCGAGTAATGCTCGGAGTATTGTGGTTATATTACATTGGGAGATTTTTTAACCAAGCCGATAATGGTTGTGGACCTATCGACGCCTGAATATATTAATCGCCTTGCTAGCTGTTGGACAGCCGATTAGACTCACAGTGGAGCAGGATACGGAATTATAGTAAAATAAGAAGACAAGTATTTACGACGTGGAAGATGGCTAGGTTGAACACGCAGGTATGGACGCGTGCAAATACATGGGGCATGATTGTTAATTGGAACATGCATGCATAACTATACTATCAGCTAATTGTTTTTGACTGCGCTGTCACGGATCGGATGTCCCATCGGTCACTAGTGCTGGAGTTGAGCGGATAGGAGGGCACAAGTAATGTGTCGACCACTAGTGTTTATTCTTGGAACTATTGAGACAACGAAGACACGTTGGCCGATCCTTTGCTCAGTATGAGGAAGCATCGGCCGAAAAGACATTGAGCCGAGGGTTTGCTGCGGGGCTGCATCATCTTAGCCATGCGTGACACCTTCGTTGCCCACTTCGGCTTCGCGCCCGGTGACATCACCATATTCGCCGACATCGACGATGGCAAATGCGGCACTTCGCCATCCTCTGCGTGGTTCCACCGGCACCAACATCAAGCGCGTGCTGGCCGAACCGTACGCTGCCGTCGCTGATCACCTCCTCATGCTCTACGGCATCGACGCCAGCTCCAAGCTCTGCATCCACGACAAACGTACTGAGCCCCGACGATGGCCTCGTGCTGAGCGGGTGCCGGACGGGCGAGATATCCGCGGCTATCGAGGACGCCATGGAAGAAGACAACGATGCCATGCTGATTGACCGGAGGTGACACGACGCAGCTATGATGGTACCATACCGTTATCCGACACACGCATGCCGACAGCCAGAGGCGTTTGTAGAAAAATGACGTGCTCCTCGACACACAAGCAAAAAACTAAATGATGCCCTCCAGCATGCAAGCAAGAAGATTCATAAGGCCATGCATGTACGTACATGTGCACTACCTAGAGATGACAAGGAGGCTAGCAAGAAGATGTCTGCTATATGGAATCCTCGTCACTGCGAAGAACCGGCAGCCGATAAATATTCTATATTGCATCGATAGCAGAAACTACAGCGGCTGGCAGCTCGCCAATGGATTCCTCATCAATGGGTCCACAATTTTTCACCAACGATGATCGGCATAGAGTCGACGGAAGAAATAACAGACAAATACAGTCTGACTTAATTGTTTCTGAGCCGATGCCGATACTCTAGTTACAGTTCAGGCTCTCGTTTTTGGAGGAGCCGATTGTGCAGAAGTCGGCTAGCAGGAATTATCTCACACACGCTGAAGCCGTCGGGGGTACGTACGTTGCGGATATCCAGCCGATGCTGCATGGGAGGAAGTATATATCACGTACGCAGAAGAGGCATCGGCCTGTGGAACTACAAGGAGCCGATGGCCCTATTATGGTGCAGCCGATGGTCAGCTGATAGTTAAATTATAATACAACCGATGGTCCAGTTCTGGCATCAGCCGATGGGAAGGGTATGGTAACTAAAACCAAAATATTAAGTCGATAGACCTTGTACGTGATGATCAGATTCCATCGGATATAAACAATTCGAAGCATGAAGAATTCATGCTTCGAACTAGGGGGGCCTATGGGTTGACAACAAAAGCTTGCTGGTTATTGCACCAAGTTTTGGTGTCAACAAACTGATTTATTGTTACCAATGCTAGTGGATTCATCGGCTCAGAGTGAGATTAGGCATCAAAGCCGATGGGCTCTTTATATTTCAAATAGAGTTGATGCAGCCTTTAATATTGCAACCAGAACTCTCAAGAGATGAGTCTCACACCTCAATGAATTAATTTTGAAGCACGAAGTATCCAGTTAATTTAGAGTAAGGAAAGACCGTTGGCCACCGATCCATGCAATGCGTGCAGGATTATTTTGATGCATGACCATTAGAGTTAATTAGGTGGAGTTCACGTGTGGTGTAACAAACTAAAAAGATTTTCTCTGACTTGCATGCGCATATGTAGTCACAAGTAAAGAAAATGAAGAGGAATGATTAGCACCCTGGCCGGATTATTTTATTGTTGATAATGGAGTCAAGTCAAATAAAGCATAGAATCTGCCCTTGCATGTCGAACCATGTCTCAATCGTCTCTAGCTAGATAATTATGTGATTACTGTACAAGGCATAGAGCAAGGAAAGGAAGCCGATGATGCAGCAGTTCGGATAAGACACGGACAGGATAGAGGAAGCTCAATTAGCAAGAACTCTGCAAAAGTGAAATTAGAATCCATGTATTTTAATATTTTTTTTATTTTACATTTATTGTTAGGCAAGTTTAGTACGGATAAATATAGTAGGTTGTCATAAACCATTAGCCCACCGTATAAGTAGTACCCCTTTAATCATCATCTCTCGATCAATCAAACATAATTTATCTTTTTGGCTTCGCGCCATTACTTTATCTTAGGAGTAGGATGTAATGTAGTTATTGATGAGTTCTTCGGCAAATGGGGCTGCATCGCTTCGATTTCCAGTTCGCCATAGTCTTCGTCCATCAGGTACTCTAGGCTTTAATCACCGGACACATCGCTGTGATTTCGTCTAGTCTGCCTAGTTATTGAATATCTTATATCTTTGACTTATAGCGCATCACTTCTGTCTCGATCTATTGTATTCACAGTTATCCAGCTTAGATCAAGCTCTTTATCGGCTCTTCATCAGTCTATATTGTTTAATCTATTACATAGCCGATTGGATCTGATCTATGTGTCTTTTCCCTCAGCTTTATTAAGGTTGTGCTTTAGTGATATTAATATTGCTCTGCCCTTGCATCGGCTGATCTAGCCGGTAGCGTGTTCACCTGCACCGGCTGACCTAGCCGATAGCTTATCTGCTTGTATCGGACTTCTAGCTGATACACTCGTCGGAACGGTTCGGAAATCTAGACGAATACATTCCAGAATTCAATAGTTTATCATCCCTTGTCAATTTACAGTTCAAATTGACAGGCACACCTTGCACCTACGCAAAGCTATTTGGAGCCTATGCTGGAGTAAAGCAAATCTCCCAGATCCTCGTGTGGGGTCACACAAGAGCTTATCACCGGTTTTTTGCGTCAACAAGATCTTATTTGGATACTTTTGTGCATTTTTGCACTTTGGCCCCTGTATTTATTGGTAATTACCAATAGGACCCGTCAACGAGGAGTCGATCGACATCCAGGACCACCAGAAGTACCAGGAGGCCCGTGAAGACTATGAAGAGAACCTAGGTTCACACCCATCTATGTTTTGAACACCTATTAGGCATTGCCTATTTTATATTCCCGATTGCCTTGCAACCCTATTACACTTGGGTAAATATATGAGATGCCCTGCTTTGCTTTGCATGTGTATGTGTGGGAATGGATGGATAGTCTTGGCGTGTCTGGAGATACATTCGAGGAGATGGTGACTAGGGATTTTATCTTAACCCAATCTTCGGATTGGGGGCTTGGGGTGTGTCTTTGGGCACACCCTATGGAGTACCTGTTGCGGGTACGCTTTTCAGTTTATACTTGAGGTGTTTGGGGGCCATACTTGTAATGGGTGCCGCTGCGGACCATTGCGAGGGATACGCTTGTTGCCGAGACGCTCGCTTCGGCAAGTAAGGACCGATTTAGTGGACCTAGTGTTGGAACTATGTTAAGCATGCACACCACTTATCCATTATGCGGGTGAGTCCGGTTTGAGGCTAGCAAGTGCGGTAGCAAGACTGTAGGAGGATAGGGCATCAGTGAAGCGGAAGGAGGTGCTGACCTCACATTCCCCGAGATGCAGGATTGTTGACGGTCCTTAAGTTACAAATCCGATTATCAACCTCTGCTTCATTCAAAAATAAATAATCACCAAAACCTAGAGATAGGGGTTTAACTCTAACCATTTCCACAAGCTTTGGTGAATAATTATTTACAAGAGATCGTGTCTGCATACGGAGGAAAACCATGCTCAAACAAAGAAAAAAGTATATTACAGAGCATTCTATGCGAGCATGAGAATTGGATGGCCCACATCCTGAAGCAAATCAACCCAAGAGGCCAAGAAACACATCTTCAACCAATTAGAGGGAGGCACGCGGATTCAAAGGCCCACCTAGCAAAGCAAACCGCCTTACCAGGCACGAACCACCAAGGATCAACATCAGGGCCCACCTGGCAGCCAGCTAGGGGAAGGCGGTGCCGGGGAGGCGCCACCTAGGGTCGGCCAAACCTAGACGGCCTACCGGCACGCGCATCTTTGGCGGGAAGATCGCCCTTATCATCCTGAAGGCGGTGCCCGGTGTTTCTATACAAAACTCCCCTAGGAACCGACCTATCCAAGATATAAAAGGAGAAGAGAAGACCCTCCACAAGAGCGTCTTACTTCCTTTCACCATTCCTCCTTCATGGCCTTCACAATAAGTGCATTGTTGGGAGGAGATGGATGTACCGTAGGTCTCCTCTCATAGAGGTAACTCGAGGTGTGCCTAATAAATTCATAAGGGTCATTGTCGAATGCGGAAGAGAACTTCAACGGTTGAATTTCTTATTCCTTCGTTGTTTGTGGTTCGGGAGAGGGCTCAATAGACAAATCTTGGGATGTGGAAGGTAAAGGGTTGGATTTGGCTGATGAGGGGCTCTCATGGTGCGACTTGGACTCTTGCTAGGGCTCGCAAGGATAGGTGAGAAAAGAAGAGTTTCCTAATATGTGATCTAGTATCTTCTTTCCTTCTATTGGAGTTTTATGTGCAAACGAACCTCCAACGGCAATGTCAAGATCCATGTCTAAACCCGTGTAAAAGATGAGCAAAGATATGTCATCGGGTATAGACTAGTTCGGGCTTGATCCAAAAGGTGTGAGAATCTTCCCCAGGTTGGACCTATGGATTCCTTCTCTAATTGTTCAAATGCAAGGATGTCACTTCGAAGAGAGGCTAGGTGGGATAAAGAAGAGAACGAGTGACACAAGTCATGTTGGAGCTCTTCCCCATCACCGTTCACACTACTCACGTTGTGAGTACACCATTGTTCCGCCTTCTCCATGAGAGAAAAAGGGAACATCTTCTACCTCAAGGTTTTCTGTGTCATGCCTGGGATTACCAAGCACGAACACAGTTCCTCGATTTCTTGCAAATGATGGTGGGGATCTTCATTTTCTAATCCGAAGAAGGAGGTTTGTTGCCGAACCATGGCAATGATGCCAAGATGGAGTTCATAGCCAGAAGCTTTGATAGGCTTTGGAGAGGGTGATGGCTCTAAGAACTCATCCTCAAGAGCAGAGAGTTGATGGATAGAAGTGTGCTCCATTGTAACAAAAGGATAAAAGAAAGAGAAAGGTAAAAAGAAAGGATACACGGGCAAACTAGGTTCAAAGACAACTACAACAACCGTTCCCTAGCAACGGCGCCAGAAATGCTTGTTGGTATTTCTTAACGTTCACGAATAAATGCAATAAATGCGCAAGCGCACGGATATACCGTTGTACCACTTCACCCAGAGAGTATTTAGGGTATCGTATATTTCTCAAGGAACGGAGGTGTAGCGCTCTTCTAGTTAATTTTCCAAAGAAAAGGAAGAAGATAGGATGGTCCTAGGTAGTGTGGTTGATTAAGGATAGAGATACTTAGGAAAGATAAGCATAGCCACTACTCGCTTGCTTCGGGCACCGGGTTACACTTGGTCTGCCAAGCGTATCCGGCTATTAGCTCTACGCCCAACCCGAACGTGAGCGAGTACGAAGGACGGACAGGGCTGTCACCACCTGCCGCCTACCCCGACAGACCGTGGGGAAGGGTAGCAACCAAAGGTAACTTCAAGCCTAGACATCATGTCTACCCTATCGATTACTACTTCTAACTCCGGCCACACTCCATCCTAAGACTCAAGTCCTTAGGCTAGAAGCAACCATTCAAAAACGGACAATGATCCTGCAAATGAATGATAACAAAGACTTAGCTTTAATAAGAACTCACTACTGTATACGAACCAGGATAATTATTTAAAAGAGGTTCGTATCCGTCGAGGTACAAGTAGAGGGAGGCTGACAACTCCGGCTCTCCTCCTTGACTTCTCCTCCACATACTCCCTAACCTACTTACAAATAGCTCTAAAAGGTGGAGTCCTCCCTTCTCTTTTTCTTCTCCAAAGTGGTTCGTGTTGTGGGGGGTCTTCTCTTCTCCTTTTATATCTTGGATAGGTCGGTTCCTAGGGGAGTTTTGTATAGAAACACCGGGCACCGCCTTCAGGATGATAAGGGCGATCTTCCCGCCAAAGATGCGCGTGCCGGTAGGCCGTCTAGGTTCGGCCGACCCTAGGTGGCACCCCCCCGGCACCGCCTTCCCCTAGCTGGCTGCCAGGTGGGCCCTGATGTTGATTCTTGGTAGTTCGTGCCTGGTAAGGTGGTTTGCTTTGCTAGGTGGGCCTTTGAATCCACGTGCCTCCCTCTAATTGGTTGAAGATGTGTTTCTTGGCCTCTTGGGTTGATTTGCTTCAGGATGTGGGCCATCCAATTCTCATGCTCGCATAGAATGCTCTGTAATATACTTTTTTCTTTGTTTGAGCATGGTTTTCCTCCGTATGCAGACACGGTCTCCTGTAAATAATTATTCACCAAAGCTTGTGGAAATGGTTAGAGTTAAACCCCAATCTCTAGGTTTTGGTGATTATCTATTTTTGAATGAAGCAGAGGTTGATGGTCGGATTTGTAACTAAGGACCGTCAACAATCCTGCATCTCGGGGAACGTGAGGTCAGCACCTCCTTCCGCTTCACTGATACCCTATCCTCCTACAGTCTTGCTACCACACTTGCTAGCCTCGAACCGGACTCACCCGCATAATGGGTAAGTGGTGTGCATGCTTAACATAGTTCCAACACCAGGTCCACTAAATCGGTCCTTACTTGCCGAAGCGAGCGTCTCGGCAACAAGCGTATCCCTCGCAATGGTCCGCAGCGGCACCCATTACAGGTACGGCCCCAAACACCTCAAGTATCCATTGAAAAGCGTACCCGCAACAGGTACTCCATAGGGTGTGCCCAAATACACACCCCAAGCCCCCAATCCGAATATTGGGTTAAGATAAAATCCCTAGTCACCATCTCCTCGAAAGTATCTCCAGACACGCCAAGACTATCCATCCATTCCCACACATACACATGCAAAGCAATGCAGGGCATCTCATATATTTACCCAAGTGTAATAGGGTATGCTCCAGGGTTTGCATTCCTGAGCAAAGCTAGCCTTGGGCTCTTCCAAACTTTGGTTCAGGTCTTTGATGAATTCAGTTAGATTGATCCGAGCTTCGCGCTGCTCACTCTCGGGCTTCGGCACCAGCTCGTAGGTTCCGTCGGCGAGAGTCGTCGATTCTCTATGAACACATATGTATGAATTGTTTTAATGGTACAAGATAAATAACTATTTCACTATAAAGTTGTAATTCAACAAAACTCAAGTTTAGTTGTAAAGCACTTCATTTTCTTTTCCTTGGGTAGTCATTTATCGAGTAGTATCTAGATTAACTAACTTCATTAAGTAAGTGAGGGGATTTGTCATTATCATAATCAACCATTTTTCAAATGTAAGCACGGATTAAATACTAGAGATAGTTTCTGGTGTTGAGATTTTATGCACAACACATTAGTTAAGTAGAACTCACTGTAAAATTTCCAGCCATTTTTATTTGGCAGATTAATAATGAAAAATACATTAAAGAGCTACTGCTAGGATCAAGATCCATTTTTACAGAACAAACAATGCAAAAACTGGTGCTCAACATTTTATTAAGTACTCCTAAACTTATGGTGAGTCTACTGTAAATTTTTAAGGTTTTAGTGTGCAAGATACAGAGCATACAAAATAAGTCAAGATACATCTACATTAATCAAGATTTATTTCTACATACAATTCCAAAAAGTTTTTGTGCTTCAAACTTTTCCAACATGATGATCTACTTAAAGGTAGTCTCTGGTGAAAATTTATTATTTTTCTAAGCACAAGAACTAGTTACTTTGATTTAATATAGTTTTTTAACTAAAAACATATGAGAAAGTTAGACAGAAGTAAAAAACTCCAAACTTTGTCCATAGCATTTATGCATCAAGGTTACTCTACTGTAAAAGTTTCAACCCTAACATATCAGTAGAACTGCATGAACAAATAACTATAGCAAAATAGCACATCAAACAAGGTTCAACAAGAACTACTCGTAGACTCGTTCTGGCCTTGAAATTTTTACACAAGTCTTAAAAAGCAGAGACTATCTTACAGTCCAAAAATCATCCACAGTACTGTCATAGATAAAGAGATACATTTATGGGATATTTAAAACAAGATTAATTTTAGATCAAGTTATAGTTTGTAACTGGTCATCCTTCTGTGCAAAAGTTGTAGGATTCATCAAGAGGGTCAAAATAAAATTTAGTTTGAATTTTTCTAATTTTTCTATGATTTTGGATCGATTTAATAATTGACAGCCTCTTAAAAACAAAAGTTAACTTGAGTTCTCACAGATTGGTCCCTTGATCTAGCAGAAAGGACCCTAAAAAGAACTTGGCGATTGCAATGTAGTCTCTGGGCGGGGCTGGGTGGTTCCCAGCCGGAATCCGGTGAGGAGGGTCGCCGGCGGTGAGGGAAAAGGGGTGGGGGAGCACGAGGAGGTCGAGGAAAACCTTTTGGTGTGCTCAGTTGGGGCTGGGGTGGCCGGAGGAGGGCTGGCCGTGGGAGCCATGCTCTCCGGCAGCCCTGCTCGCTGGCACCTGGCGGTGGCGGGCGGCGGTGGTCCAACAAGGCTAGGCGTACGGGGCTAGGCCAGAGAGATTCGGTGGCTCGAGGGGAACCGATTCCGGGGGCTAGCTCGGGCAGAGGAGGGCCGAAGAGGCGAGTTCGACGCAGAGGGGCTCGCTGGCGGCAATGGCAGCCGTGGGAGCTTGGGTGCATGTGCAGGCAGGGGCTCGGGTGGTCTTTTATAGGCGCGCGATGGAGGAGGTTGAGGGGAGGTGGAGATGGGCGCGGCACAACGGAGGGAGGCGCAGCCGAGACAAGGCCACGGCAAGGGCGCGGCGTGGCGCATCGTGGCTCGGCCGTCGGGAATCGACGTCAACGTGGTGCGTGTGAGTTGGGCAGGGGCGGGATGCAAATTGGCTGCAGCAGGCCCGGTCGGTGGCCGGTTACGGCCCGTTGGGGGCCGCACCTTGGCGCGGCTCGCTGGCGCAGGGACGCCCCGCCGCGTTGTGGTGCTTCTCTGCCGGCAGGAGCAGAGCAGGGGAGGGGAGAGAAGAGAGAGGGAGGGAGAGAGAAAAGGGCCGGGATTCAAATTAAATTTTCTCAAAATTTTGAACAGAAACTTGAAAAACTTTGAACACCAAAGTTGTAGTGAATTTGAAGCTCTATGACTTTCATTTTGAACATAATCAAAGTTCAAAGTTTAGAAGTTATTTTAAATTTAAGACTACTAGGATTTGAATTCCTATTCATCTCATGTGTTTAAAATTTGAATTTGGAAATGGTGTTTAAAGTACACTTGTAAGGCACTAAAATATGAGTGTGTTTTTATACTACATTTGTGATGAAAAGTTGACATGAAAGATTATAAACTCAAAAGGAAAAAATCTCACATACACACATACATAAACATGCACATACACATTAATACACATGCATAGGCACACACATAATTAGATGAATTGTTTCACTGATTTTGGGTTATTATGCATGATGCTATGTTTATATTTTGTTGCTTAGGATTTTAAACACCTAGGGTATTACAGTCGGCATGGTCTGAGTGCCCTCCTCCGATTCAGCCCACATTGAAAAGGAGGAGTCATCGACAAACATATGTGTCCATGCCACCGCTGCAGCAACTTCAAAACTTCCATCCATATACGCTGTCAATAAGTAAACTCAGATGCATTGTTGACAATGCTTAAATCACAAAATCATCCGTCAACCTCTACATCATTTAATATAAAATTAATCACCAAACTTAGCTATAGGGCTTTATTCTAACCAACTCCACAAGTTTTGGTGAATTGTGATATGCAGGTACCCACATACAGAAATCAAGGAAAAACACACATGACACACACAAGAAATACACGGAAGATCACCTCCTGTGTTACATAGGAATCGAAGGGCCCACAAATCAGACCAAACAGACGCATCAAGGCACAAATTACCAAGGACCAATGCTAGGACCCACATGTCAGCTGTCCAGATGAAGGTGGAGATGGGGAGGTGCCACCTGAGGTTGGCCGAATCCCAGGGTCGGCCGAACTTGGACACCTTCCCGGCTGCCCAATCTTTAGCGGGAAGATCATCCTTATCTTCTTGATGACGGTGGCCAATGTTTCCATGTGAAGAGATGGTGGGAACCGACCTCTCAAGCTATAAAAGGAGGCCTCCCCCTGTAACACCCTAGGTGTTTAAAATCCTAAGCAAGAAAACCTAAACATAGCATCATGCATAATATCCAAGAATCATTGAAACAATGCATTTAATTATATGTGTCCATATGCATGTGTATGAATGTGTATGTGCATGTGTATGTATGTGTGTATGTGGGACTTTTTCCTTTTGTGTTAATAATCTTTCATGCACCACTTTTCATGGCAAATATAGTATAGAGAAAAAATACACTCATATTTTTCGTACCATACAAAGTGTACATCAAACACCATTTCCAAAATCAAATTTTTCGTACCTTACAAAGTGTACTTCAAACACCATTTTCCTAGTAGTCTTCAATTTAAAAAAACTTCTAAAATAAAGCTCAAATTTCCTACAACTTTCATGTTGGCAGATTTTAATGTTTTCTTGCAAACTTTTAAGAAAAATTCATTTGAACTCGAGCCCTCACTCTTTCTCTCTCTTCCTTCACTCTCCTTCGCTCCCTCCCTCCCTTGTTCTGTCCCGCCGAGGAGCAGCGGTTGCCGGCCACCTAGCTGGCGATGCCTGCCGGCAAGCCGCGCCAAAGGGTAGCGCCCCGACAGGCCCCGATAGGGCCGCGGCTGAATCGCCCTCCCCTGCCCCGAATCCACCCATGCCCAACGCGCACGCGCCACGCGGCCGTCGATTCCTGACGGCCGAGCCACGACGCGCCGGCGACGCCGTGCCCTTGACGCGGCCTTGTCCAGGCCGTGCCTCCCTCCGTTCTGCAGCGCCCAGCTCCACCTCCCCTCTCCCCTCTCCCTCGTGCGCCTATAAAAGGCTAGCCAAGCCCCTTCCTGCACGCGCACCCAAGCTCCCAAGGTTGCCATTGCCGCCGGCAAGCCCCTCCGCATTGAACTCGCCCATCCGGTCCTCTTCCGCCTAAACTAGCACCTGGAATCGGTTCCCCTCGAGCCACTGAACCTCTCCGGCCTAGCCCCATACACCCAGCCTTGTCGGACCACCACCGCTCGCCACCGCCGACCGCCAGCGAGCAAGGCTGCCGCGGCCAGCCCTCCTCCGGCACCCCCAGCCCTAACCAAGCACACCAACAGGTTTCCCTCGCCTCTCTCGTGCTTCCTCACCCGTTTCCCATCGCCGCCGGCGAGCTCCCTCGCCGGATTTCACTCCCAACCGTGGCAGCCCCGCCCAGGGACTACATTGCATTGCCAAGTTCTTTTTAGGGTCCTTCCTGCTAGATCCAGGGACCTATCTGCGAGAACTCGAGTTAGCTTTTGTTTTCAAGAGGCTGTCAATTGTAAAATCAATCTAAAATCATAGAAAAATCAGAAAAATGCAAACTAAAATTTATTGTGACCCTCTTGATGAATCCTACATCTTTTCGACAGAAGGATGACCAGTTACGAACTATAACTTGATCCAAATTAATCTTGTTTTAAATAGCCCATAAATGTTTCTCTTGATTTAGGACATTACTATCGATGATTTTTAGAATTTAAACTAGTCTCTGCTTGTTAAGACTTGTGTAAAAATCTCAAGGCCAGAACAAGTCTTTACGAGTAGTTCTTGTTGGATCTTGTTTGATATGCTATTTTGCTAAAGTTATTTGTTCATGTTGTTCTACTGGTATGTCAGGGTTGAAACTTTTACAGTAGTGTAACCTTGATGCATAAATGCTATGGACAAAGTTTGGAATTTTTTACTTCTGTCTAACTTGCTCATATGTTTTTAAATAAGAAAAACTACATTAAATCAAAGTAACTAGTTATGGTGCTTAGAAAAATAAGAAATTTTAACCCAGAAAAATAAGAAATTTTAACGTGAGACTACCTTTGAGTAGATTATCATGTTGGAAAAGTTTGAGACACAGAAACTTTGTGGAACTGCCTGTGGAAATAAATCTTGATTAATGTAGATGTATTTTGACTTATTTTCTATGCTCTGTATCTTGGACACTAAAACCTGAAAAATTTATAGTAGACTCACCATAAGGTTAAGAGTACCAAGTAAAATGTTGAGCATTAGTTTTTGCATGGTCTGTTCTGTATAAATGGATCTTGATCCTAGTAGTAGCTGTTTAATGTAATTTTCATGATTAATTTGCTGAATGAGAGTGGCTGGAAAGTTTACAGTGAGTTTGTACTTAAGTAATGTGCTCTGCTTAAAAATCTCAACACCAGAAACTATCTCTAGTAGTTGTTTTGTTTTTAATCCATTCTTACTATTGCAGAATGGCCATTTATGAAATGACAAAACCCCTCACTTACTTAATGAAGTTAGTTAATCTAGATACTACTCGATAAATGACTGCCCAAGGAAAAGAAAATGAAGTGCTTTACAACTTAACTTGAGTTTCGTTAAATCACAACTTTATAGTGAAATAGTTATTTATCTTGTACCATTAAAATAACTTATACATGTACATTCATATAGAATCGACGACTCTCGCCGACGGAACCTACGAGCTAGTATCGGAGCCCGAGAGTGAGCAGCGGGAAGCTCGGATCAATCTAACTAAAGTCATCAAAGACCTGAACCAAAGTTCAGAAGAGCTCAAGGCTAGCTTTGCTCAAGAGGGCAAGCCCCGGAGTATAACCCCTACTTTTTAACTTATGCAACTTTTATCTATATATAGTATTTTGCATTAAGTTTGTAGGAGTTGATTGAAACCCTAGTTGCATAATCCTAGGTACCTATGATATGAACACTATAATCTGTGTCGGTCGCTAGATTGCCATGCTTATAGGACTCCGGTAATGTCGAGTGATTTCCTATCACTCGCGAGATATAGGAGTTGCTTGTTTTACTTATGTTGGAATCATAAGGTCGACGGACGGGGCTATGTTATGATTTTCCTATTGATGATTGAGACCCTGTCTGTTTAGCGAAAATGCTAAGGTCGCCGTGTGTGGTAGTGGAACTTACTAACCACATGTCTAGAATATGGTAATCGGTAAGCTTAAGTACGTGATTGGACCGGCGAGTGGACTTTACCCTCACCCTCTTGATGTCATTCCCATTGGCACATGGTGAGTGCTAGAGCAGCCACGGCCCAGCGTCGTTCCGTGATTCATGGACCTCTGTACTCGAGGGGGCTGGCCCTGATCCACAACCTGGGAATAAAGGGGAAAAGTTGCACGTGTGACTCTATGAGTAACCACGTGACGTGTGTTTAGGCTTCCCGTTGCAAGGATAAGAAATTCAATTTGAATCGTCCGTTTCTCGCAGCCATTGAGACAGCTTGACCCTTTTACCACATAGAGTACGAAGACGAACAATGATGATGATTAATCTGGTTGGATGCTCAATAAATTTTTTCCACCATGCATGATTTGGATAGTTGCTTACCTAGAATGGTTAATCAACTAGAACTTGATGCTAAAACATGAAAGCAAGGACTCACTCTTAGATGCTTTTTAGCAAAAACAACCCTCAGCCAAAAGCCTTGCATGTCTAGGAGTTGGCTAAGTATATACCACTAGTAGGGTAAGCCTTGCTAAGTATTAGTATACTCAGCCTTGCTTGTGGCCTTGTTTTCAGGTGAGATCTTTGAGGACATGGTTGCTAGTTTGACTTGGCCGTGTACTCTTCCTCCTGGTTGGTCGGTGGAATGGGATCCGTCCCCGGCCAACGATGAAAATGCTGAATGATGTCATGTACGGGTTTGATCATGATATCTTGTATCGTTGTTAGAACTATCTTTTATTTTCCGCTGCACAATTAAACTCTGAAAGTAGTTGTTTATAAATATTTTCAAACTTGATTTGTAATAATAGTTCTTGTTGAACTCTGTGATGTAAAATTTGTGGATTGTTGTAATCTCTGGGCTCACATTCATGTGGGTTGTATGTACGCATTGTTTCGATCGAAATTGGTTGCATCGGGATGTTACCCGACAGACTGACGTTTTACTCTGTTTTAAGTGCGTGTTAGCCCGCATTGCCTCTATGGTGATGGTTAGCGCACTTAAGCCAGATTAATTCAGGCAGTTCTGCCATAGCTGACATCAGATCCGAAATGCATACACCAGAGAGTATAACGAGCCTTAAAAACTCATTTTCTTAAAACTTGACAAAAAAAATTGCGTTTGCAAAAATGCGTTGGTTTGTTAAGGATGACGCCTAGTTCGTAAAGTCCTAGGGGATTAAGGAAATATGACTAGGTGGCTATCTAACTTATGTTTATTATAACTGACTTCCAGCACATTACTTTCTGTCAAAACTTACTTTTGTGCACAACCGACCTTTAATTTCTGTAACGACGCACTCATCGCTAAGGTAAGAAGGTAAGGATCATCAGTCAACTGAGAGAGCTTCACCCTCACGTCGGTGATGCGAACCGAATGCTGCCCTCAAGCAGTGGCTTACTTGGGGTGCTGCAAATATACCAACCACTCGTTGATTATATTGGGAGTAAAATATGTTGCACATACTGTGGCTTCGACGTACAAACTGTCCATGCAGTGTCGAACGCATGGATGCCGCTACTATAGTGAGCGGTAATGTATGGAGACGCTTTCGTGGGTGCTGGCATGAAAGGTTCAATTTATATTCTGTTAATCTTCTGCAGGTACACTAACTGTTAGAAATATGCCCTAGAGGTAATCATAGAGATGATCATATTTTGTTGTATCCATAATGTATTATGTGTTCATTGAATATCCATTTGTATTGATTGACAATTATTTGAATTGTTTATGAGACTCTTTACCTGAGATTGTCTCATATACTCAAGATGTGAACCGACCTACTTAGGAGCCATCAAACGCTACTCCGTAACTGGAAAGTTATAAAGGTGGTTCTCGGGTTTGTCAAGAAGCATGTTGTGAGACATGGTCAGTCAAGATGAGATTTGCCCCTCTCTGCTTGAGAGAGATATTTCTGGGCCCCTTGAGTGATCGGATTAAGAAATGCATGGCCGTGATAGGGTTAAGTAATAACCATGAATTCTAGATCATGGCATCGAGAAAGAGAGGTAAGCTTGGAGCTAGACCAAATATCATGACGCAGGGAATAGCATGTATATGAGATTGTGGCAGCTCGTCCAATATTATCTTTGTGCGCGCATAGGAGTTAACACGTCTTGCTAGAGGAAGTTGTCAACTATTGGTCGAGTAGGAGTACTCAGGCCATGTCTGTTCGCACGTGAGCCCATAGGCTTCACACACTTAAGGGGCAGGAAGCCTAATGAGGATATGATCCGAATTAGACTGGGCTTAGATGCACTAATGTGCCTCGGTTAGGAGGCCCATTAGTGGGCGCCTATAAAAGAAGGGGTGGGGGCGCATGCAGGGGCTAACCCTAATTTCACACCTGCTGGCAGCCGCCTGTTCCCACGCCCGCACCCAGGTTGCCCTTGCAAACCTAGCAGTCCGAAGGGCGATGCTTCTTCCCCGTACGTGTGGATACCTTGGAGGTGCTGCATCTTCTGCACGAGGACGAGCCGCACGTGGGGAGGTCTTGCAACTGCACTGCCGGCGACTAACTGCACTACCCCGACGCGCTATAGAAGTTCCGCACCTGCGCATCTAGTGGTAATTCCGTGATCTAAAACAGCAGTTTTCCTTGTTTATGCGGTGGAAATTTTTGTTTATCACTAGTGTAGCCCACCTCATATCCCTTCAGTGGTATCAGAGCTAGGTTGCTTCGTTATAGGTTCGGATGTGTGCATATGGAGATATGCGTGGATGTAGATGAAACCCTAATCCTGTTTCGTGTCCTCGCTGCGATGGTTGTGTAACGACATACTCCTACCGGTTGGGTATACGCCATCGGAGTTAAGTGATACACGTAAACCGAGTCAAAGCAGGCGGAAATCAATGAGATTGGTCGAATGGAAACCTTGGATGAATCACCAGATGCATATGATGCGTGGGATGGCAGATTGGATCTGCTATCAGGTTGAGGAAGTTACAGAAACATGTTGTTCAGTAAAACAACCATAACTTTTGCATACGAACTCAGATTGAGGTGAATTTTATATGAAAATTTATCTATAGAAAATTTTACACATGAAATTCAACCCCTTTGGTGTTTTTGCTAAAATTATATTTCCCAAAATCGGCCTGGAAGATGGAGTTTCGGGTGTGCAAAGTTTAGACGTCGTTGCGCCTAACTTGGTTTTGCAGGATCATGTGTGATCGGTATGGCCCTTATGTGTATGTGATGCATGTATGTAATTTTAATGACCTGCATGTTGTGGGTAATGCAATACGGCAGGAGCCAAATGTATTGCTAATCTGTGTAATGGCCTGCGTGCCAACCTGTGATGATTTCGATAGTTATAGTTCTTGGAGGACTCGTCACCTGAAGGATGGCAGATGGAATATGGAGATGGAGATCACCATGTGAATATGGGCCATACTGATTTACAACTATGTGTTTGTCATTCTTATCATTTTACTTCTATGTGTGATAATGTGTTTTCTGCATACGGTAGAAGTAGACCGATTGATCCCTCGCAATGTTTAAGTCTAAATGCCCTCCCAACTAAACCTTGCTCCATCGCGTGTCTTGTACAATTAGTGGTGGGTCTATGAAATTAGAGTGCCACTAGTTTTCCTTGACTTGATGAGTTTGTATCGGATACTTACACGCATAAAGGGTTGGTAAGCTTAAACAAGGTCATCTTAACGGTTAAGGACCTTGGGGCATAAAGGTTGGCAGCCGAGACATAGAGATGTCACCCAACAACAAGAGTCATATGTGATATGATTAGCAAAGAGTTGCTTACTATTCTACCTATCTTCTAGCGGTGATGCGAAAGCTCACTAGTCGACTTGATAGTTGTGGGTCTTGAATCACTAAGGATCAATGGAGGGATATTGATTTTAGTGGGAGTAGATTCTATTAAATGTTTAATGTGATTTACTCTATGATGGATACATTTGTCTTAGTATTTTGCATTATTATTTTGTTGTAGATCAATGGCACCTAGCACCACCACATCCTTTACTTTGCGTTCGATCCTTGAGAAGGATAAGTTGAATGGGACTAACTATATGGATTGGATCCGTAACTTGAGAATTGTTCTCAGGGCTGAGAAAAAGGAAGATGTTCTGGATACCCCATTACCAGAAGAGCCTGCTGATGATGCAACTGCTGCTGTCAAGAATGCTTACAAGAAAGCATGCGACAACAATCTTGAAGTGAGTTGCCTTATGCTCGCTTGCATGGAACCTGAGCTGCAGATGCAGTTTGAGACAAACCATGAGGTGCACGATATGATCATGGCGCTTCAAGATATGTTCTAGACACAGGCTAGGACTGAAAGGTTCAATGTGTCCAAGGCCTTTGTTGAGAGCAAGCTGGTAGAGGGCGCAATAGTGGGGCCGCATGTGATCAAAATGGTTGGTTACACGCAGAGGTTGGAGAAGCTGGGCTTCCCACTTGGCCAAGAGTTGGCCATTGATTTCATTCATGCGTCTTTACCGCCGAGCTATGGGAACTTCATCTTGAACTACCACATGCACGGGGCTGAAAAGGGCTTGAATGAGCTATGCGGCATGCTCAAGACAGCAGAAAGTGACATCAAGAAGAGCACGGGCGGCGGCCATGTGATGGCGGTCCAGAACAAGCCTAACTTGAGGAAGAAGGGTACTTCTTGGAAGAAGAAGGGCAAGGCTAAGGTTGAGAACTGCACGCCGAACCCAGATCCTAAGGCTAAACTGGACCAGCTGCTAACACTGAGTGCTTTCACTATCATGAAAAGGGTCACTGGAAGAGAAACTGCAAGGTGTACTTGGCTTCTTTGAAGAACCACGGAAGTAAGAGTACTTCCAAATCAAGTACCCTTACTGTTTATGTTATTGATATTGTGATTGCTGATTCTTTTGTCAATTCTTGGGTATTTGAGACCGAATCGGTTGCTCATATTTGCAATTGGATGCATGGGCTGATAAGAAGTAGAAGCGTGGCAAGAGGAGAAGTTGATTTCCGCGTGGGCAATAATGCAAAAGTTGCTGCGTTGAGCGTCAGGACGATGCAACTTCACCTCCCGTCAGGATTTATTATGGAGTTGAATAATTGTTAATTTGTTCCTAGTTTGAGTCGAAACATTATATCTCCTTCATGTTTGATGATGGATGGTTATTTGTTTGCGAGTGAAAACAATGGTTTTGTGATCTCTAAGAGTGATATGTTTGTGGCTTCTGCGCCTATTAAGAATGGGTTGTTTGTTTTAAATCTTGATGATTCACCTATCTGTAATGTAAGTGCTAAAAGGCTTCAGCCTAATGATTTGAGTATTACCTATATTTGGCATTCTCATTTGGGTCATATAAGTGAGAAGCGCATGAAGAAGCTCGATTCGGTGGGCTTTTAACTTTGTTTGATTTTGAATCATATGAGACATGCGAAGCTTGTTTGCTAGGCAAGATGACCAAGACACCATTCATAGGTTTTCCAGAGAGAGCATCAGACTTGCTTGAACTCGTACATACTGATGTGTGCGGACCAATGAGCACGACGGCTAGAGGATGATTCCAATACTTCATAACATTCACTGATGATTTGAGTAGATATGGCTATGTCTATTTGATGAAGCATAAGTCTGAAACCTTTGAAAAGTTCAAGGAATTTCTGAATGAGGCTGAAAATCAACGTGGCAAGAAAATTATGGCCTTACGATCTGATCGAGGAGGCGAGTATTTGAGTCATGAGTTTAGCAATCATCTGAAGAGTTGCGGAATTGATCCACAACTCATGTCACCTGGAACACCTTAGAGAAATGGTGTATCCGAGCGATGTAATCGAACCTTGTTGGACATGGTTCGATCGACGATGATCCAGTTGGACCTACCGTTATCATTTTGGAGTTACACTCTAGAAACAACACCTTTCACACTAAACAGGGTACCGTCTAAATCCGTAGTTAAGACACCATATGAGATATAGACTGGGAAGACTCCCAGCTTGTCTTTTCTGAAGTTTTTGTCAAGCGACTTCAGTCGTACAAGGAAACTCCCAAATAGGATAACTGCATATTTATGGGATATCCAAAGGAAACTTTAGGGTATTACTTCTACAACCAATCAGAGGGAAAAGTGTTTTTTGCTCGGAACGGTGTTTTCTTAGAGAAAGAGTTTCTCAAGAAGGGGAAAAGTGGACAGAAGGCAAGATTCACAAGTGATGCTAATGTAGCAGAACAAGTTGAGATACCTGTGGCAAGAGAAGCACCACCACAGCCACGAAGGTTGGCAAGGCTTCGCGCGGCGTGCGAGATATTATTGTTGGACAGTGATGAGCCTGCGACATCTGTAGAAGCAGTGATGAACCCAGATTCCGAGAAATAGCAGAGTGCCATGAGATCCGAGATAGATTCCATTGGAGACAATCAAGTTTGGATCTTGGTTGACCTGCCTGATGGTGTTAATACCATAGAGTGCAAATGGATCTATAAGAAGAAGAAAGATATAGATGGAAATGTTCACATCTATAAGGCTCAACTTGTCGCAAAAGGGTTTAGACAAGTTCAAAGAGTTGACTACGACGAGACATTCTCTCCCGTAATGATGCTTAAATCTATTTGGATCATTCTAGCAATAGCCGTGTATTTCGATTATGAGATATGGCAGATGGATATCAAAATAGCTTTCGTGAACGGAAACCTGGATGAGGACGTGTATATGATGCAACCCGAAGCTTTTGTCGATCCGACCAATTGTGGAAAGGTATGCAAACTTCAGAAATTCATTTATGGGTTGAAGCAAGCATCTTGGAGTTGGAATATTCATTTTGATGAAGTAGTCAAAGGGTTTGGTTTTCTTCAGAACGAAGAAGAAGCTTGTGTTTACAAGAAGGAAAGTGGGTGTTAAAGATGTGTTCCTAGTCTATGGAGGTGAGGAGGAGCTCACTATAACGGGTTACACTGATGCTAGCTTCCAAACCGACAAAGATGATTCAATGTCGCAATTAGGATTTGTGTTCACATTGAATGGTGGTGTTGTAAGTTGGAAAAGTTCTAAGCAGGATACCGTGGCTAATTCTACAACGGAAGCCGAGTACATTGCAGCTTCGGAAGCTGCAAAGGAAGGTGTTTGGATGAGGAAGTTCCTCATTGAGCTTGATGTGTTTCCAAATGCGTCCAGCCCATTGAACCTCTACTATGACAACAATGGGGCAATAGCGCAGGCTAAGGAGCCAAGGAATCACTAGAAGAACAAACATGTACTGCGGAAGTTTCACCTCATACGAGAGTTCGTCAGACGGGGTGAGATCAAGATATGCAAGGTACACATGGATTTGAATGTTGCTGATCCTTTGACAAAGCCTCTTCCACAGCATAAGCATGAAGTGCACACCAGAGCTATGGGTATTAGATATCTTCTAGATTAGGCTCTAGTGCAAGTGGGAGACTGTTAGAAATATGCCCTAGAGGTAATCATAGAGATGATCATATTTCGTTGTATCCATGATGTATTATGTGTTCATTTAATATCCATGAAAGGCAACTTGTATTGATTAGCAATTATATGAATTGTTTGTGAGACTCTTTACTTGTATGGTTATTCTAGAGTTGTTCCTAATCGGAGTTCATGTATGGACACACATGAATATTAGACTAGTACATGTATTAGTTGATGACTGTGTTTCACAAGTCATAGACATGGAGATGTCAAACTAATAATGTGGGTGCATGTATGACATGAGGCTGGACCGACCCAACTCGAGAAATAGTGATTTCTCATTATAAATGTGTACGCTATGTCCTTAGACCTGAGATTGTCGCATGTACTCAAGATGTGAACCAACCTACTTAGGAGCCATCAAACGCTACTCCCTAACTGGGTAGTCATAAATGTGGTTCTCGGGTTTGTCAAGAAGCATGCTGTGAGACATGATCAGTCAAGATGGGATTTGACCCTCTCTGCTTGAGAGAGATATCTCTGGGCCCCTCGAGTGATTGGATCAAGAAATTCATGGCCGTGCTAGGGTTAAGTGTTAACCAAGGATTCCGGATCACGGCATCGAGAAAGAGAGGTCAGCTTAGAGCTAGACCAAATATCGTGAGGCAAAGGGAAGAGCATGTATATGAGATTGTGACGGCTCATCTGATATGATCTTTGTGCGCGCATAGGAGTTGACACATCTTGCTAGAGGCTGCTATCAACTATTCGTTGAGTAGGAGTACTCGGGCCATGTCTGTTCGCACGTGAGCCCATAGGGTCACACACTTAAGGGGTTGGCAGCCTAATGAGAGTTTGATCCAAATTAGACTGGTCTTAGGTGCACTAATGGGCCTCGGTTAGGAAGCCCATTAGTGGGTGCCTATAAAAGAAGGGGTGGGGGTGCATGGAGGGGCTAACCCTAATTCCACGCCTGTTGGCAGCCGCTTGTTCCCACGCCCGTGCTCACGGTTGCCCTCGCGAACCTAGGAGTCCGGAGTGCGACGTTTCTTCCCCGTACGTGTGGATACCTTGGAGGTGCTGCATCTTTTGCACGAGGACAAGCTGCACGTGAGGAGGTCTTGCAACTGCACTGTCGGTGACCGATTGCACTACCCCGACGCACTACAGAAGTTCCGCACCCGCGCGTCTAGTGGTAATTCCGTGATCTATAATAGTAGTTTTCCTGGTTTATGTGGTGAATTTTTTTTTTCTATCGCTAGCGTAGCCCACCTCATATCCTTTCACTAACTATGATTACGTTAAGCTAAGAACGGTTAGAAAAATTGGGCATATTAATATAAGGAGAGACGTATTATGTATGCCACCGAAATTAACCACGTAAGACCAAAGCTATTTGCAATTGTTTTTCTTTGTGAGGATGAATAGGACGTCCATGCATCATGATCATACATGAAAATTGAAAGAAACATTGTCTTGGGTTTATAAGGGAGTAAGTTGCACTAGAGCACGTTTGACCACTCACTTAAGGGCAATTTAGAAATCTGTCTTTTTCTGCCATATCTAGATAGAGGAATTAATTAGGCCTAGAAAATGACCTTATCTGAAGAAAAGCTCAACAAGGAAGTTGCTTTAAATTTTACTCCCTTTCTCCTGCTAAATTTTGAGAATCTTTGGACTAGTACTCAGTGGGCAACATTAGAAACTTCCACACCTCATTTTTCTGTTTGTTTTGAGCACTCCTGTTACAAATAAATTCTTAGACCTTCTTAGTGAAGTTTTCTATAGAAGTGTTCAACATCAAACTTGTTGCAAACTTACTCAATCATCTACTGTTCTAATTTGGAAATTTTTGGCTGATTAGATTTTCGTTGGTGATCAAAATACTAGCTCTCTGTCCACTGAAAAACCGTCAAAACAGAGAAGGAATCGGAGATGTAGTCGAAGTGGTCGAAGATGTAGTCGTAGTAGTCGGAGGTATAGTTGAAGCAGTCGGAAATATAGTGGAAGTGTCGAAGATGTAGTCGTAGTAGTCGGAGGTGTAACTGAAGCAGTCTGAGATGTAGTCGTAGTAGTGAGAGATGTAGTTGAAGTAGTGGGAGATGCAGTTGAAGTAGTAAAAGATGTAGTGTAGTCGAAGATGTAGTCATAGTAGTCGGAGTTATAGATGAAGCAGTCGGAAATATAGTCGTAGTAGTCAGAGATGTAGTTGAAGTAGTTGGAGATGCAGTCGAAGTAGTCAAAGATGCAGTGTAGTCGAAAATGTAGTCGTAGTAGTAGGAGGTATAGTTGAAGCAGTCGGAGATGTAGTCGAAGTAGACGGAGATGTAGTCGAAGGAGTCGGAGATGTAGTCGAAGCAGTAGGAGATGTAGTCGAAGCAGTCGGAAATGTAGTCAAAGAAGTTGGAGATGTAGTTGAAGCAGTCGGAGATGTAGTCAAAGTAGTCGAAGTTGTTGTCAATGTAGTCGAAGTAGTCGGATATGTAGTCAAAGTAGACGAAGGTTTGGTTGAAGCAGTCGGAGATGTAGTCGTAGTAGCCGAAGCTAGAGTCTTTTCAAAAATTGACCTTTGCTCTGGATATCATCAAATTAAAATCCATCCAAGTGACATTCCTAAGACTGCTTTCTCCACACGATACGGACTCTTCGAGTTCCTAGTAATGTCTTTCGGGCTCACAAATGCTCCTGCCTACATCATGTATCTCATGAATTCGGTATTCATGCCCGAACATGACAAGTTCGATGTGGTCTTCATTGACGACATCCTGATATATTCCAAAAATGAGGAAGAACATGCGGAGCACATGCGCATTGTTCTCCAACATCTTAGAGACCATCAGCTCTATGCTAAGTTTTCCAAGTGTGAATTCTGGCTGGATAGTGTAAAATTTTTGGGCCACACTATTTCCAGCACAGGCATAGCCATTGATCCTATCAAAGTACAAGAGGTGATGGATTGGAAACCTCCCACCTCCGTCTATCAGATTTGCAGTTTTCTTGGTTTAGCTGGTTATTATCGCTGCTTTATTCTGGACTTCTCCAGAATTACTAAGCCTATGACTGAACTATTGAAGAAAGGAGTAAAGTTTGTTCAGAGCAAGAAATGTGAAAAAGTTTTCCACACTCTTCAGGAACACCTGACTACAGCCCCAGTCTTGGCTCAACCCGATAACACCAAGCCATTCAATGTTTATTGTGACGCATCCGGCACTGGTCTTGGTTGTGTGCTTATGCAAAATAACCGAGTCATTGCCTATGCTTCACGAGCTCTTCGACTTCATGAACAAAATTATCCCACACATGATCTCGAGCTAGAAGCTGTCATTCATGCTCTAAAGATATGGAGACATTATCTTATGGGCACTCATTGCAATATAAACACTGATCACAAAAGTCTCAGATATATCTTCACCCAATCTGATCTGAATATGAGACAAAGAAGATGGTTGGAATTGATCAAAGATTATGATCTTGAGGTGCACTATCATCCAAGAAAGGCTAATGTAGTCGCAGATGCGCTAGGCCGCAAGGCTCATTGCAATTGCTTGTTCGCAGAATTCTATAATGGAACGTTATGTCATGAGATGAGGAAACTCATTCTGGAAATGATTCCCCAAGGCACTCTAAACCACATTTCCATTGAACCAACCCTACACGATCGAATCATCATGGCACAATTACATGATGAAGGCGTTAAGATCATTGAGCAAAAGCTTTCCCAAGGGGAAGAGAAATATAAATGTTTTCACAAGAACAAGAATGGAGTTCTATGGTTTGAATATCGCATAGTGGTTCCAAAGAATCATGAGCTCCAAAAACATATTCTTGATGAGGCACATCTTTCCAAGTTCTATATTCACCCGGGTAGTAGCACAATGTATCGAGATCTTAGGCAATACTTTTGGTGGACTAGAATGAAAAGGGAAATTGCCAAGTATATCTCGGAATGTGACACATGTTAGAGGGTTAAAGCTAGCCACTTGAAAGTAGCCGGTACACTTCAACCCTTACCTACACCATCATGAAAATGGGAAGACATAAGTATGGGTTATCGTAGATAGACTCACGAAAATGGCACATTTTATTCCGGTACACACTACCTACACTGCTAGCCGAGATTTACCTCCATCGCATCATTTTCTTACATGGAGTACCCAAGATGATTATTTCAGATCGTGGTGTTCAATATGTAGCACTTTTTTGGGAACACTTACAAACTACTCTTGGAACCAAACTGATTTGAAGCTCAGCTTACCATCCTCAAACGGATGGGCAAACTGAAAGAGTGAACCAAATTCTTGAAGACATGCTTAGAGCTTGTGTCATCCATTATGACAAAAGTTGGGACAAATGCTTACCTCTAGCACATTTCTCATACAACAATATCTATCAAGCAAGTTTGAAAATGGCACTGTTTGAGGCCTTGTATGGTCGAAGGTGTCGAGGTAGAGGAAAAAGTAAGAGTAATACAAGAGAATCTTAGAGTTGCACAATCTAGGCAAAAGAGCTATTTTGATAAAAGGAGAAAGCCTTTGCAATTTGAAGTTGGTGATCATGTCTACCTTCGGGTTTCACCAACCAAGGGCGTGCAAAGGTTTGGAGTGAGAGGGAAGTTAGCTCCCCGATATGTTGGTCCTTATGAAATCACCAAAATTTGCGGACCCGTGGCCTATAGAGTGCGACTACCACCTCCACTTGCAGCCATCCATGATATTTTTCATATCTCTCAACTCAAGAAGTGTATTCGAGTTCTTGATGAAAAGGAAAGGGTCACTAGAAGAAAAGTGGTTAAAATGTATAAAATCCAATGGAGCCATCACACCGAGGAGGAATCCGCTTGGAAAACTGAAAGCTATTTAAACCAAAATTTCCGCGATTTTCTAAATTCGCCCAAAGATACATGCATCTTCCACACTAAGTTATTTACCCGAATCTCAGGATGAGATTCTTTTTAAGGGGGGAAGGCTATAACACCCTAGGTGTTTAAAATCTTAAGCAAGAAATCCTAATCATAGCATCATGCATAATAACCAAGAATCATTGAAACAATGCATTTAATTATGTGTGTGCATATGCATGTGTATGAATGTGTGTGTGCATGTTTATGTATGTGTGTATGTGAGACTTTTTCCTTTTGTGTTTATAATCTTTCATGCTCCACTTTTCATGACAAATGTAGTATAGAAACAAACACACTCATATTTTTAGTACCTTACAAAGTGTACTTCAAACACCATTTGCAAATTCAAATTTTAAACACATGCGATGAATAGGAATTCAAATCCTAGTAGTCTTAAATTTAAGATAACTTCTAAACTAAAGCTCAAATGAACTTTGATCCAAAACGAAAGTTGTAGAGTTTTAAATTCCCTACAACTTTCATGCTGGCAGATTTCAAAGTTTCCTTGCAAACTTTTGAGAAAAATTCAATTGAACCCGGGCCCTCACTCTTTCTCTCTCTTCCTTCACTCTCCTTCGCTCCCTGCCTCCCCTCTTCTATCTCGTCGAGGGGCTGCGGCCGCAAGCCACCTGGCCGGTAATGCCTGTCGTCGAGCCGCGGCAAAGGGCAGCGCCCCGCCAGGCCCCGACAAGCCCGCGGCCGAATCACCCTCCCCTGCCCCGAATCCACCCATGCCCGACGTGCGCGTGCCACGTGGCCATCGATTCCCGACGGCGGAGCCACGACGCACCAGCGACGCCGTGCCCTTGCTTCGGCCTTATCCCGGCCGCGCCTCCCTCCGTTGTGCAGCGCCCAGCTCCACCTCCCTTCTCCCCTCTCCCTCGTGCGCCTATAAAAGGCCACCCGAGCCCCTACCTGCAAGTGCACCCAAGCTCCCATGGCTGCCATTGCCGCCAGCGAGCCCCTCCGCATCGAACTCGCCCGTCCGGCCCTCCTCTGCCCGAGCTAGCCCCCGGAATCGGTTCCCCTCGAGCCACTGAACCTCTCCGCCCTAGCCCCGCATGCCCAGCCTCATTGGAACACCACCGCCCGCCACCGCCGACCGCCGACGAGCAAGGCTGTCGTGGCCAGCCCTCCTCCGGCCACCCCAGCCCCAACCGAGCACACCAACAGGTTTCCCTCGCCTCTCTTGTGCTTCCCCACCCTTTTCCCCTCGCCGCCGGCGAGCTCCCTCGCCGGATTTCACCCCTAGCCATGGCAGCCCCGCCCAGCGACTACATTGCAATCGCCAAGTTCTTTTTAGGGTCCTTCCTACTAGATCCAGGGACCTACTTGCGAGAACTCGAGTTAACTTTATTTTTCAAGAGGCTGTCAATTGTAAAATCAATCTAAATCAGAGAAAAATTAGAAAAATACAAACTAAAATTTGTTGTGACCCTCTTGATGAATCCTACAACTTTTGCACAGAAGGATGACAAGTTACAAATTATAACTTGATCTGAAATTAATCTTGTTTTAAATAGCCCATAAATGTATCTCTTGATCTAGACAGTACTATAGATGATTTTTGGACTGTAAGCTAGTCTCTGCTTGTTAAGACTTGTGTAAAAATATCAAGGCCAGAACAAGTCTCTACGAGTAGTTTTTTTGGATCTTGTTTGATGTGCTATTTTGCTAGAGTACTTTGTTCATGCTGTTCTACTGATATGTTTGGGTTGAAACTTTTACATTAGAGTAACCTTGATGCATAAATGCTATGGATAAAGTTTGGAATTTTTTTACTTCTGTCTAACTTGCTCATATGTTTTTAGTTAAGAAAACTACATTAAATCAAAGTAACTAATTCTGGTGCTTAGAAAAATAAGAAATTTTAACTAGAGACTACCTTTGAGTAGATTATCATGTTGGAAAAGTTTGCGACACAGAAACTTTGTGGAACTGCCTGTAGAAATAAATCTTGATTAATGTAGATGTATCTTGACTTATTTTCTATGCTCTATATCTTGCACACTAAAACCTGAAAAATTTACAGTAGACTCACCATAAGTTTAGGAGTACTCAATAAAATGTTGAGCACCGGTTTTTGTATGGTTTGTTCTGTATAAATGGATCTTGATCTTAGCATTAGCTATTTAATGTATTTTTCATGATTAATTTGTTGAATGAGAATGGCTGGAAATTTTACAGTGAGTTTGTACTTAAGTAATGGGCAATGCATAAAAATCTCAACACCACAAACTATCTCTAGTAGTTGTTTTGTTTTTAATCCATGCTTACATTTGAAAAATGGTCGTTTATGAAATGACCAAACCCCTCACTTACTTAATGAAGTTAGTTAATCTAGATACTACTCGATAAATGACTGCCCACGGAAAAGAAAATGAAGTGCTTTGCAACTTATCTTGAGTTTCATTGAATTACAACTTTACGATGAAATAGTTATTTATCTTGTACCACTAAAACAACTCATACATACGCATTCATATAGAATCGACGACTCTCGCCGACGGAATCTACGAGCTGGTGCCAAAGACCGAGAGTGAGCAGCGCGAAGCTCGGATCAATCTAACTGAAGTAATCAAAGACCAGAACCAAAGTTCGGAAGAGCCCAAGGCTAGCTTTGCTCACGAAGGCAAGCCCCAGAGTATAATCCCTACATTTAAACTTATGCAACTTTAATCTATGTATGGTATATGGTATTGTGCATTAAGTTTGTAGGAGTTGATTGAAACCCTAGTTGCATGATCCTAGGTACCTATGATATGAACACTAGTCTGTGTTGGTCGCTAGATTTCCATGCTAATAGGACTCCGGTAAAAGTCGAGTGATTTCCTGTCACTCGCAAGATATAGGAGTTGCTTGTTTTACTTATGTTGGAATCATAAGGTCCACAGACAGGACTATGTTACGATATTCCTGTTGATGATTTAGGTCTCGTCTGTTTAGCGAAAATGCTAAGGTCGTGGTGTGTGGTAGTGGTGGTTATGTTTTTGAACGTACTAACCACATGCCGAGAATATAGTAATCGGTAAACTTAAGTACCTGATTTGACCGGCGAGTGGACTTTACCCTCACCCTCTTGACGTCGTTCCCATGGGCACATGGTGAGTGCCAGGGCAGCCACGGCCCAGCGTCGTTTCGTGGTTCGTGGACCTCTATACACGAGGCGGGTGGCCCTGATCCACAACCCGGGAAGTAAGGGGAAAAGTTGCATGTGTGACTCTATGAGTAACCACGCGATGTGTGTTTAGGTTTCCGCTTGCAAGGTTAAGAAATTCGAATCGAATCGTTCATTTCTCGCAGTCATTGAGACTGCTTGACCCTTTTACCACATAGAATAAGAAGAGGTACAATGATGATGATTAATCTGGTTCGATGCTCAATTAATTTTTTTCCACCATACGTGATTTTGATAGTTGCTTACCTAGAATGGTTAATCAACTAGAACTTGATGCTAAAACTTGAAAGCAAGGACTCGCTCTTGGATGCTTTTTGGCAAAAACAACCCTAAGCCAAAAGCCTTGCATGTCTAGGAGTCGGCTAAGTATATACCACTAGTCGGGTAAGCCTTGCTAAGTATTTGTATACTCAGCCTTACTAGTGGCTTTGTTTTCAAGTGAGACCTTTGAGGGCATGGTTGCTACTTTGACTTGGCCGTGTACTCTTTCTCCTGGTTGGTCGGTGGAATGGGATGTGTCTCCGGCCAGCGATGATAACGCTGAATGATGTCTTTTATGGGCTTCATCATGATATCTTGTATCGTTGTTAGAACTATCTTTTATTGTCCGCTGCACTATTAAACTCTGAAAGTACTTGTTTTTGAATATTTTCAAACTTGATTTGTAATAATAATTCCTGTTGAACTCTGTGATATAAAATTTGTGGATTGTTGTAATCTCTGGGCTCACCTTCATGTGGGCTGTATGTACGCATTGTTTCGATCGAAATTCTAGTGGTTTCATCGGGATGTTACCCGACAGACTGTCATTTTACTCCGTTTTAAGTGCGTGTTAGCCTAGATTGCCTCTATGGTGATTGTTAGCGCACTTAAGCCAGATTAATTCGGGCGGTTCTGCCAGACACCCCCCCCATTCACACACACCATTTTGGAGAAGTTGAAGAGAAGGGAGGACTCAACCTTTTAGAGCTACTTAGTAGAGTAGGTTAGGGAGTGTGTGGAGGAGAAGTCCAAGAGGAGAGCCGGAGTTGTCAGCCTCCCTCTACTTGTACCTTGGCGGATAGAAACCTCTTTTGAGTAAGTATTCGGGTTCGTCTATGGTGGTGAGTTCTTATTAAAGCTAAGTCTTTGTTAAAATTTGCTTGCGGGATCATTGTCCGTTCTTGAATGGTTGTTTCTAGCTTAAAGACTTGAGTCTTAAGACGGAGTCTGCCGGGGCTAGAAGCAGTAATCGATAGCGTAGACGTGGTGTCTAAGCTTGAAGTTACCTTTGTTTGCTACCCTTCTCCACAGTTTGAGAGGTAGGCGGCAGGTGGTGACAGCCCTGTCCATCCTTCGTATCCCTCCATGTTCGGGTTGGGCGTAGAGCTAATAGCCGGAGGCACTTGGTAGACTAGGTGTAAATCGGTGCCCAAAGCAAGCGAGTAATAGCTAAGCTTATCTTTCCTAAGAGTCTCTATCCTTAGTCAACCACACTACCCAGGACCATCCTATCTTCTCTATTTTCCTTGGGTAAACTAGCTAGAAGACCTTTACACCTCCGTTCCTTGAGAAATATACGATACCCTGAACACTCTCCGGGTGAAGTGCTACAACGGTATATCCATGCGCTTGCGGGTTCTATTCGTGAACGTGAAGAAATACCAACAAGCATTTCTGGCGCCGTTGCCAGGGAACGGTTGTTGTAGTTGTCTTCAAACCTAGTTTGCCCGTGTATCCTTTCTTTTACCTTTTTCCTTATTTTATCCTTTTCTTACCATGGAGCACATTTTTATCTAAAAACTCTTTGCTCCCAAGGGTGAGTTCTTAGAGCGACCCCAATCATCTAAGCCCATCACAACTTCTGGCTATGAACTCCGTCCTGGCTTCATTGCCATTGTTCGGGAACAACCCTTCTCAGGTTTCGACGATGAAAATCCTTATCACCACCTGCGAGAGTTCGAGCAATTGTGCTCGTGCCTAACCATTGAGGGAATGGCACGAGAAACACTTCGGTTGAGGTTGTTTCCTTTCTCCCTTGATGAGAGAGCGAAACAATGGTATGCCCGTAACGTAGGGAAGATAAATGGAGAGTGGGATGAACTAAAGGACACATTTTGTCTTGCGTTCTTCCCTATTTCTCGCATTGCTTCCCTACGGAAAGAGATCCTCGACTTTCATCAGGGGGAGAAGGAAACTATAGGTGCAGCCCAGGCTAGGTTTTCACAGTTAACCCATGCTAGCCCAGACTTGTCTATCCCCGACCATGTGTTGCTACAACACTTTTGGTTAGGGCTTAGCAAGGAGTCTGCCCCTACAACTTGATATCACTGTCGGAGGATCGTTCATCCATTAAACCACTGCCAAAGGAGAAGCCCTTCTAGAACGCATCCTAGAAAACACCTCCTCCACGGAGTCCCACCCGGTAGTAGAGCCCTCAAGCCACGAGGAACTCCCGTTAACTGAGTCGGCACCTTTACCTCTTACCTACCCAGATTCATCCTTGGAGCCTTCCCCCGAACCAAAAACCATGGAGGAAGAAGAAATTCAACCTTTTGAGTTTCCCATCAAACTTGAGGAAGATTTGTTTAAACACTTCGGAAATACCTCAAATTATTTTCATCAAAAGAGACCTCCAGTTCCAGTAGGTCCTACCGAGCCTCTTGATAAGGATTTCCTTAAAAGACCATTAGAGACTTAACCGCTGTCATGAGCAGCGAATGGGTACAAGAGGGAGAGCTTCCTTCTGAAGCAATTCAAATATGCGCTCCTTCCTTAACCATTCAATGCCATATCCAGGGAACTTTACGAAAAGTCTTATACAATCCCATGGTTGGAGCAAACATCATGTCTGCCTCCTATGCATTTTCGCATCTGGGAGAGCGACATTTAGTTCCAACTAATAGAACCTTTAGGGATGCACCAGGATCCATCCTAGAAGGGATCAGCATTTTGCATGACGTGTGCTTACTCCACGACGACGTTGAGGTCGCCCTTGATTTTCATGTGTCTGATGTCCATGACTTTGACATTTTAATTGGGTGCCCCGTCGAAAAAGTGTTCCTAGAAGTACCCACACTAGGAACTCTCAATGTTAGACTAGGGAGAGAAACTTTTTCAATTCTGATTTCCTGGACAAAGAATTCTCTTGTAGAATTTCTCCCCCAGTTAGACCCGATTGAGGAAGTGATCGCAATCTCACCTTTTGAAGCTTCTGAGATGCGGAACTCTTCATCCAAGAAAATGATGATTTAGAAGACCCTTGGTCTCCCAACTCACGAACGGCCAGCACAACCAACAATCGAGGTGAAACCCCTTCGTTCTGTGACACCCTAGATGTCTAAAAGATTAAATAAAGATCCAAACCTTATAATTAGTCACAATTGAGCAAGAGAAGTATGAAACAACCTATCAAATACACCTTGCAGGCAAATGAAATTGTGTTCATGCTTAAACAATGGAACCCGTGCAATCAAACCCTTGTATCTTTCAAAATTGATCACCTTGGAACCTATAATTTTAATGGCACCTTTGGCATAACAAGAACAACAAAAGTCCAGTTGAACTCAAAGGCTAACAGTACAAAAATTCACATGAAATGACGTGTTATTTAAATGCTTATTTTAGTAATTTCAAAATAACTTTTAAACTATAGCTTAAATGAACTTTGGGCTAAAACAAAAGTTGTAGATTTTCAAGTTCCCTACAATTTTCATGTTTAGAGGTTTTTGATTTTCTGTATGAAATTTTATGAAAATTTAATTTGAATCCTGGCCCCTTTCTCTTCCCTCCCCTGTTTTGCCCCAGCTGGCAGTATGCTGCCGCCATGCGGCAGGGCATCCCTGCGCCGGCAAGCCTCGCCAAGGCGCGAACCCCAAACGGGCCCGACCAGCCACCGACCAAGCCTGCTACAGGCAATTTGCCCCTCCCCGTATCCCGCCCCGGCCTGCCCGTGCACGCCACGCGGCCGACAATGCCCGACAGTCGAGCCCCGACGCGCCGGCGGAACCGCGACCTTGTCTCCGCTGCGCCCCCTCCCTCCATTGTGTCACGCCCAGCTCCTTAGCCACCCCCCCCCCCCCCCCCGAGCGCCTATAAAAGCCACCCCAAGGCACCTCAATTCATCGCCCCCAACCTCCACCTTCGGCAAGCCAGCACCCGTGCGGACGCACCAATCCACCCCCGCATTGCCCAAAATAACCTTTCCCCCACCTTCTGCACCTCACCCCGAAGCTGCACATCCATTCCCCACACCGTTTCCCCTCACCGGACCGTCGCTCCGCCATCCGCCCCCGCCGCCGGCTCTGTGCCACCATCGGCAGGCTGCCTCGGTCTATCCCTTCCCCACCCAAGACCTCAAACAGGTGCGGTTTATCCCTCTCTTGCATCTCCCACCTTCACCCCTTACCATCAGCAACCCTAGTCGCCGGATTTTGGTCGGTAGTAGCCGTTTTCCCTGTACCAAGGACCCATCTGCGTCGATTTGAATCTTCTGAGAAGTTTTCTGTAAATCTCAGGGACTCATCTGTAAACCTGGAACAAGAACTTAAAAACCAATCTACTGTCTTTGAAGATGCATAACAACTCACAGAAAGATCCTAAAAATATAAGCTATGATGTTCTGGAATCTTTAAGTGCAGATCTACAACTTTGTAACAGAACTTTGGATCTGTTTCCACATGTTTTTAGATGTGGATTTAAATCAAGTTAAGTGGCTTTTATTTGTTCCAAGAGATTCAAGAAAAAACTGCTTAAGAAATGTTGATGGTAGCTTCAGTACTAAAAGTTTAATCTGTTATAAAAATTTTATGCTTTAAATCCAAGCACAACCATTGGAGTGCTTTTGTTGTGAGCTAGATCCCTTTTAGATCTAAATGTTAACCTCTATTTCTTGCACAAGATAACTCTACAAAAATGTGAAGTGATCTACTCATACAAGTAAGTCTATTCAGTAAAATGTGGAACACCAGTTTCTTGCATGGTTGTTCTGTGCAAGTAGATCTTAATCATAAAAATAACTGTTTAATAAGCTTTTTCATGAGTAACCTATTGAATAAGAATGGCTAAATCTGTTACAGTGAGGTTATACTTAAGTAACAAACTCTACATAAAAATCCCAACTTAGGAGCTACTTTTGCGAGTGGTTCTGTGACCCAGAAACTACCCCTACGAGTAGTTTGGGTTTTCCAATGCTCCCTGTTAAAAAGAACTAACAACATGCACAACCACCCGCTCACTTAATGTAATCAGTTAATACAGTAAGTACTCGATAAATGACTGCCCAGGAAAAAGAAAATGACGTACTCGACTACTTAAATTAAGTTTTGACTACTCTATAATGCAATAAAACCACTCATACATGTGCATTCATATAGACTCGACTACTCTCGCCGACGGGATCTACAATCTGGTGCCTGAGACCGAGAGTGAGCAGCAAGAAGCTCAGAGTAATCCGGCAGCAGTCGCGGAAGACCCGGACTAACGTTCGGAGGAGTCCCCTGCTAGTTTTTCATAAGAAGGCAAGCCTCGGTGCATGATCCCAGTTTTTAAATTATGCAACTGATGTTCATTTTTGCCTGTGCATTTTAAGTTCATAGGAGTTGATTCGAACCCTAGCTGCATGATCCTAGGTGCCTTTGTAATGACTACTAGAACAAGGAGATCGAGTAGATGTTGTGCTAAGAGGTACGGTAAAAGTCCAGTAGTTTCCTGCTATTCGCGAGAATTATAGGAGTTGAATGTTTACCGCATACTGCAACTATAAGGTTGGCAGGCGGGGCTACTCGTGGTTGAAGCCCCGTCTGAGTAGTTGAAAATGCTAAGGTCGCAGTGTGTGGTAGTGGTGGTTAAGATTTTGAAAGTACTAACCACATGCCGGGAATATCGTAATCGGTAAGCTTAAGTACTCGATTGAACCGGTGCATGGACAGCTGCCACCGTCTTGACACTGTCCCATGGGCCCAATGGTGAGTGCAAGAGGGGTCATGTTCCGGCGTCGCCGTGGGTCATGGACCTTTGTACTCGAGGCCGGTGGCCTTGATTCATAAAACGGGAATAAAGGGGAAAAGTTGCACGTGTGACTCTTGGAGTAACCACGTGACGTGTGTTTAGGTTTCCCTTGCAAGGTTAAGAAATTCGATTCGAATCGTCCATTTCTCGCGGTGATTGAGACTGCTTAATACTTCTGCCACATAGAGTAACAAGAGGAACTATGGATATGATGAAACTTGTTGGATGATTATTTGTTTTTCCACCATGTTTGATTAGAGATAGAGGCACATCTAGACTGGTTAAGTGAACTAGAATATGGAAACTTAAAATATGAAATTAAGGACCTACTCTTTGTTGCTTTTCAGCAAAAAGAAAACCCTAGAACCTTAGAGCCTTGCATGATTAGTAGTCGGTATTTCTATACCACTAGTCGGGTAAGCCTTGCTGAGTATTAGTATACTCAGCCTTGCTTGTGGCAATGTTTTTAGGTATGTCTGTTGAAGATATGGTAGCTGGTTTGGCTTGGCCGAGTGCTTTGCCGATTGGTTGGACAGTGGAGTGGGATCCTTCCCCGCCTAGCAATGGCTCTGCCAACGCTAGTTGATCGTGTTTTTCTTTCCGCTGCAGTAAAACTCTGAATAAAGTTTTTATGTTGGACTTGAAAGTACTCAAGTGGTACTTTCGACTTGTAATAATTGATTCCGACTGGATAAGATAACAATCTGTGGAATGTTGTAATCTGTAGACTTGCCTTCGTGCGAGTTATGTGTATGCTTGGTTTCGATCGAGATATTGAGTGGTTGCATCGGGATCTACCCGACAGACTGTCGGATTAATCCGTTTGAAGTGCATGGTGGCCAGTTCATCTTCAAGGATGATGGTTAGTGCACTTGAGCCGGGTTAATTCGGGCAGTTCTGCCACACTTTCCTTCTTAATGGTGACCCGGAGTCCCCCGTCATCATTTGCGATAGACTTTCCGGTAAGGAGACAATCAAGCTGTTAACCGTCATGCATAGGCCTATTTTTCGGTTGCTCGCACCAAGACCTTAAGGGAAGCAGCACTACCCTCTGCACTCATCGCATTCCTATAGACCCAGCCAGCACACCTTCTAGGGAGCCTCAGCGTAGGCTTAACAATGCGATGAGCAATGCGATGAGGGAGGTCGTCAAGAAGGAGGTTCTCAAGCTTCTGCATGCTGGGATAATCTATTCCATACCTCATAGCGAGTGGGTGAGCCCCATTCAGGTAGTGTCAAATAAGGGAGGAATGAAGGTCGTTGAGAATAGTAAAAATGAGCTTATCCCACAACGAACCGTCGCGGGGTGGAGGATGTGCATAGATTACTGTAAGCTCAACTCGGCAACGAAGAAAGATCACCTCCCGCTGCCCTTCATTGACAAAATGTTAGAGCGGCTAGCGAAGCACTCTTCCTTCTATTTCCTTGATGGGTATTCGGGTTATCACCAAATCCCCATCCACCTTGATGATCAGACCAAAACCACTTTCACTTGCCCTTATGGAATGTACGTTTACCTAAGGATGTCGTTTGGGCTTTCCAATGCACCCGCATCGTTCCAAAGGTGCATGATGTCAATCTTCTCCGATGTGACCGAAGAGATTATGGAGGTCTTCATGGACAATTTCTCCGTGTATGGGAAAACCTTCGATCATTGTCTCGAGAATTTGGACAATTTTTTGCAGAGATGCCAAGAGAAGGACCGGATGCTAAACTGGGAAAAGCGTCATTTCATGATCCGAGAAGGCATCATACTTGGGCACCTTGTGTCCGAAAGAGGAATTGAGGTGGATAGAGCCAAGATTGAAGTTATAGAAAAGCTTCCACCTCCGTAAACGTAAAAGGGATCCATAGCTTCCTAGGTCACGCGGGGTTCTACCGACAGTTCATTAAGGAGTTCTCTCAGATCGCTAGATGTCTCACGAACCTGCTAGCTAAGGACGCACCTGCTAGATAGCTAAGGACTTCAAATCCTTTCATATTTTAAAAGAAGCACTCATTTCAGCTTCAATCATTCAACCCCTTGATTGGACGCTCCCTTTCGGATTAATGTGTGGTGCAAGTGATTATGCTGTTGGGGCGGTCCTTGGCCAAACCAAAGATAAAAAGCATCATGCAATTGATTATGCAAGTAAAACCCTGATAGGAGCTCAATTACATTATGCTACCACGGAAAAAGAGCTCCTAGCTGTTCTTTTTGCAATTGATAAATTTAGATCTTATTTGGTTGGTGCAAAAGTTATCATTTTTACCAATCATGCTGCTTTGAAATACTTGCTCACCAAGAAAGATGCTAAACCACGCTTGCTAAGATGGATCTTGCGACTCCAAGAATTTGATCTAGAAATTAAAGATAAGAAAGGAGTACAAAATATTGTTTCCGATAATTTGTCGCGTATGCCTATCTCTAACACGCAGGATTTTCCCATCAACAATTTCCTACGCGATGCTGCTGAAGGTAACAGACTCCAAGCCGTCGTATGTAAACATTGTGAATTTCATGGTTTCAGGATACGTACCACCTAGAGAAAACAAGGTTAAACTGTTGTACGAGAGCAGACGTCACCTATGGGATGATCCATACCTTTACAGGGTATGCACCGATGGCTTGCTCTGAAGATGCCTCCCGACAGCTGAAGGGTTCCAAAACATTGAGAAGTGCCACGCCGCACCATATGGAAGCCACTTTGGTGTATTTCGCACTTTGGCAAAAATATGGCAAAGTTGATTATATTGGACGTCGATGTATGAGGACACCAGACAGTTCATACGACGATGCCGGAAGTGCCAGATGTATGGTGGCATCACCACTCGTGATGAAACGCCCCTCAACTACAACCTTCAAGTCGAACTATTCGATGTGTGGGGCATCAAATTCATGGGACCATTCCCAAAGTCCAAGGGCTACGAGTACATCCTGGTCACCATCGACTACGTGTCCAAGCGGTGGAAGCACTACCATGCAGAGCAGCTGATGCCAAGCACGCCTGCAAGATGTTCCACAAAATCGTTTTCCCTCGCTTTGGCACTCCTAGGATTGTCATAAATGATGGAGGATCACATTTCATTGACAAGATCTTCCGAAGCTTTTTGAGAGAGCTTGGGGCACAGCATAACATCGCAACTCTGTACCATCCACAGACCAGCGGCCAAGCAGAAATGTCCAATAAGCAGATCAAGAACATTCTGCAGAAGACGGTCAATGAAATGGGGAAGGGATGGAAAAATAGGCTGCCTGATGCCTTTGGTCATACAGGATAGCATTCAAGATCCCCATAGACATGTCATCGTACCAATTGGTTCATGGAAAAACATGCCATTTACCAGTTGAGTTGGAGCACAAGGCCCATTGGACCATCCGAACATGGAACGTGGATTGTAAGCTATCAGGGAGAAATAGGAAGATCCAGCTGTCCTAGTTAGAGGAATGAAGAGAAAAAGCTTATCACAGTGCCAAAATATACAAAGACAGAACAAAGAGATGGCACGACAAGAGATTCAGGCCCAAGGATTTCAAAGCTGGAGATAAGGTACTTCTGTTTATTTCCAGGATGAAGCTCTTCGGGCATGGAAAACTACGCAGCAAATGGATAGGACCATACATCGTCATAAACATGTCCCCACACGAGGCAATCAGGATCCAGGACGACGAGGGTAAGATATCCAAGGTAAATGGTCATCATTTAAAAGTTTTCCTTACGCCATTTGATCTAAATGGAGCAGTAGATGTCATTAATTTGGTTGATTTTGATAACATACATCTTCTGGACCAAAATGAGAGCCCCATATTTGAAGTTCAATAAATCTGCACTCCCCGGTTTTCAAACTGGCGGAGTCTTTGACTCTAGTTTGTCTTTGTCTCAAATAAAACAGGCACAAAAACAAGTGTGTGTGTGTGTGGGGGGGGGCACATCTCCGAGAATACAACACAGGTTGGCACCATACAACACACCAAGGATGAGGACCTGGTGGCCCACAAAGGGGTCGGTCGACCCCAAGGGTTGACCGAACCGATGTGGGGCCCATCCAGCCGCTACTTCATCCAACACGCTCATTTGCACTTCAAACTCGCACACCTCCCTACTTAAATAAAAATTTGACTCTGATTAATCCAATATAAAAATAATAAAGAGGCCCTGGCACTCCATGCATTTCATGATAAACATGCATACTCTTTATTCCTAGTCTTTTACCTTGTGCTTGTGAACAAAAATTTTATAGGGAACCCATGCTATCTAATGATTGACTTTTGTGACATGTATGGATGAATGGAACCAAATTCTTCCTTGCAAAGTACTTGGGTTATCTTTTATGAAAAGTTTTCAAAATCCTCTAGCTCAGGTCCTCGGTTGTTAAACTCCTACCAAAGCCAAAGAATGATCACCTTGCAAAAACCTTATGATCATGCTGCTTGTCTTGGATTTGAGCTTTGTCAAACTTTGTGACACTTATTAGAAACCTTTCATGCTTTCATGATCAGGATCATGTACAATCCACTAACATATATGCTGACTTCTACACTAGAAGTTGCGCAAAAACATGCCATCCATCCATCTCTTAAATAAAGACTCCATGCGCAATATGACTCCCTCCAAAAGTACAAAATATAGGTATGGGCTATGGAAAAAAATTGAAGGAGAAATAAAAGCATGCTCAAGAGCATGATTTGGACATATTCAAGTCCAAGAAGAAAAAAAAGAGAGAAAAGGAAAGATAGCCCATATCCAAAAAAAGGAGAGAGAGTCATACAAATATAAAAGAGGAGTTCATACAAAAATGCACAAAATTTCCACACACTTGCACATCCTGATCAGATGGCATGACTTGTTTCTTCTCGGATCCACCTTTTGACTTAGCAATATATGAAAAGCATGTATGCCTCTTCATCCCTACCCTAAGCTCCACATCACCTTGCCTTAAGAGTTTCCAAATACAAAGAGAGATTCGAGAGGACAATTTGAGGAGCAAAGCTATCTCTTGTTTCAAAAGCAAAAACCCATGTTTCTAAGCAAGGAAGGCTAAGGAACCTAAAGTCTGCACCATTCCAAACTTCAATCATCAAGATAAGATTGGTAGACACTCAAAAAGTTCATAGGTTCAGGAGAAGCTTGGAATAACTCGTATGCAGGTTACATTCAAGGGAGTTGCATCCACCTTAGTCCTTCAACCTTTACTCAAGGATGAGCAAAGGGCTAAGTGTGGGGGTGTTGTTGACGGTCCTTAAGTTACAAATCTGACCATCAACCTCTGCTTCATTCAAAAATAATTAATCACCAAAACCTAGAGATAGGGGTTTAACTCTAACCATTTCCACAAGCTTTGGTGGATAATTATTTATAGCAGATCGTGTCTGCATACGGAGCAAAACCATGCTCAAACAAAGGAAAACGTACATTACAGAGCATTGTATGCGAGCACAAGAATTGGATGGCCCATACCCCGAAGCAAATCAACCCAAGAGGCAAAGAAACACACCTCCAACCAATCAGAGGGAGGCACACGGATTCAAGGGCCCACCTAGCAATGCAAACCGCCTTACCAAGGCGCGAACCACCAAAGATCAACATCAAGACCCACCTGCCAACCAGCAAGAGGAAGGCGGTGCCGGGGAGGATGATGAAGACATCCCTTCTACCGATATAGCCATGCCTATTTCAGAGCAAAGACCAATGACTTGAGCTCATGCACGGCAACTCAACTATCAGGTAAAATTGTTTCTCACTGTCCAAACAAGTTATCCTCCAAATGGGGTGCTACTGAAGACTTGTGATGATTTTCTTATGATTAGGAACTTGGAACACGAACCAGATTGGAGAATGGACTACTGTTGGCGCTAAAAATCGGCCACGAATCGGCCAATGACCTTCAGCGTCGGACACACGACCCGGGAGAATCTGCTTAGCTCCTGTTCGGGTTATTGCCCTGGTGCGGTTCGCACGGCGTGCCAGTCAATCTAACCTGTTGATTGACAAGGAAATAAACGTATTAAATTTTGGGAGTTCCGATCGGCTGAGGTTCCGATCTGTCTCGAAGAGCGTATCGGCGAATCGGCCGATTTGCTATGAAGATGACCGGCTATGGATCAGCCGATAATCACGTAATAATTGCAAAGAAAACTACTGGAGCAACTTAAACAATTATTACAGATGCAACACTTGAAATAGATCTAATCGGCTGTATGACAATGAACGAGGAAGAGCGATGACAAAGTCGATAGTTTCAATCTCAAGCTGGATAACTGGTGATAATTCTAGAACAACAGGTAATACCTATAATTCTAGTAAATATTGATAACTAGTGAATAAATCCAAATGAAACCACGGTGATGCGCCCGAAGTTAAAGCTCAGATGTTATTCGATAAGCGGAACCTACCAATTGGCCGAAGATCGAGTCGATGCAGCCCTGCCAATCCGTACGAACTCGAGAAATAAGAAAAAGTATTGGCGAAGTCGTCGATTTGAAAGTAAAGTGTGATGAAAAAGTAGATTGTTTTGTTGATTGATTGATTGATGTCCCTTACAAAGCCCTGACGACTTCTATTTATACCCTAGGACCAGGACTCCTGATCGATTACGATTTGTTACAAACTTGATTTAAATAAAAAACTACTATATCTATAATATTTTCATAAAGGAAACGGGCTCCCGCAGAATCTTCTACCGCCATCTCCTAATCCAATCAGGATTCTTTCCATTACTTCTCGACCGAGTCGGCATCGTTCCGTAGACCAACATCAGGCCACTTTTGATCGGGATCCTCTGCTGTGATTCCAATGGTTTCACCCCCCTATCTGTTGGCGCAAGTTGCATCGCCAATCGGCCGATTCCCAACTGTAGCCTCAATCGGTCGATTCCTCACTGTAGCCTTTAGATCTGCCGTATCGGCCGATCTCTTCTTCTCCTGACGCCGATTCAACGCGTGTCAAAATCTGGCGTCAACACATGCCCCCCAGTTTCGGAGTAAAACATAATTTTTACTTCGAAACTCTTTTCTTTAATCTTTCCTCCGAAATGAGTGCAGTAAAAATCTCCTTCCGTTTCGCGGTCCTCTACATGATGATTGCAATCTTCTCGAACCGGGCGCTTGAGATAACTGTTCCCCTGGAATTCGTGTAGATGGCGCGGCAAAAAACCCGCCTTTACCCTTTCTCTCTCGGATTGTCCTTAAGTATCGGCGTTCTCTGCCACTCTTTCTCCACGAGCCTAGTAATTTCCTCCCAGCGAACCACTGTTCATCTTCTTCCTGCGTCCTCTCGGTCTCCAACCGCATCCTCCAGTGACTTTTCTCTTGCTTGCAATTTGCTCCATCCTTCCAATGGCGGCGCCATCGGCAACTTCACCAACCACGGAGGTTCCGCCGGCAACTTCCTCGGCGACGGCGGTCCCATCGGCGGCTCCGTTGGTGACTCCATTGGCGACGATGAGTTTCATCCCGGAGGTAATCATCCGAAACTTTCCTCTTTTACTTTTTACTGCTCAAATACTTTCTAGATCCATTCTCAGTTTTCTCCTTTTTCCCTCTTTTTTAGGCATTTAGGCACCAGATTACTATTCCCCTTTCCGAAACCTCCGGTCTTATCTGCTTAGGTCCCATGAAGAATCCAGATCCAACCGATTTGATCAACCTAGAAACCCATGGAATTCCTTTCAAGCAATCACCCATGGATTTGGGTCAGTGGGCAGGTGCCTTTAGATCTTAGCCGAATGAAACCCCTGGCTGGAAGGAATGGTACCACAGATTAGCCAAGTCTAAGAGAGTTCAGTGGGATGAGTTAAAAATCGGCCAGTGCATCGATCTCTCTCTGTCCCAAATGGAGAAAAATGAACCCTTAGTAATAGCGGCCTCTTATTTCTGGTCCGACGCGCTCAACGCGTTTCTCTTTGGGCACGGACCTAGACTCCAACCCTGGCCGATGTTCTAATGTTGACCGGCCTTGATATCTCCTCCCCTGATACACCCTTTGATTATCTGATCAAACCAACCCATTGGCTAGAGACAAAAGGAATCGGCGGGTGGAAGGGGTATATCAGCAAAAATATGAGGACCAGGACGATTTCAGAGAGAGAACATACAACGTTCTTGATGATGTGGCTAGAGAAACACTTCTTCTGTGGCAGAGCAGTTGGTCCTTCATCCAATACACAAGCTCTGGCAGAAGCTCTGTCACTAGGGTCGGCCATCCCCCTTGGGAAACATCTGTTAGGATCGGCCTACCATATGATGCACCAAATCGGCATCAAATTATCAAAAGGGGAGCCGATTGGCAATCCTGGTGGTCCTTGGTGGTTCATCACCGTCTGGCTCAACTTATACATGAGCAAGGTCTCCCAGCAGCAAATAGAGACCAAAACCTTTCCCAATATCGAGTTAGAGGAAAACCCCACCATACGACGACGCTGTACCTCTTTTGGAGAAGCAGCATCGGCCTTCCCTAGCTGTCAATTCACTGTCACCCGAACGGCCGAATACTTCAGATGTTTCTACAACGGCTTCAGTGAAGAGACTATCAGTTGGTACCCATATCAGACAACAGGGCTGATTTTTGAGCTTCCCGTCTGTTATGATTCATCATCCAATACTTTTGACGGTGATCTCATGGATATCCTGATCAAGCCAGGGATTTTACCGGCCAACTTCTTTTCTGGCAAAGATTCCCCCACCTATGAATTTTATAATCCATCGGTCGCAGCACGGCAACTTGGCTTTGGTCAACTGCCGATTCAAGTCTACTTTGCCGGCCGAGCAAAATTTCGAGATGAACTGACCAAGAGCCTCGACAACAATCGGCTGTGCAACTTAGTGCCAGACTCCAGTACCATCGACCTAAACAACTGGATGGTGGCCCCTTTTGCCGTCCAACAATTCAAACTGTGGTGGGCAGAATGGAAGCAGTACCTCTTCTATTCGTCTCCATCAACATATTGTAACAGTCTGGACCCAGACAACATTGATTCAAGTGCAGCGGTATTACCTTTCTCCCAGCCGATTTCAATATCGTCCCTTTCCATGCTACAATCTTACCGCTAACTCGTATTCCTCTTTTCAGTCTGAAAGTCAAATTCCTCCGATGCGGAGCCGAAGTGGTAGGCCGATAGAGAGCAATCGCCCAAACACACCATTTCCACTTATCGGCTATCACGCTCCGACCATCAAAGACATCACTAGCGGCCGATGGAAGCAAACGCCGAAAAGGCCTACCTTAAAGAAGACAAGCTGCCGAGTACATGCCCGGATAGGACCAACTGATCAATCGGCGGCAGTATCGGCTGAAACCCCAACTACTCCAGCTTTGCCGATTACCAAGGAGGTCGATCCCCAGACTGCCACAGAAGTTGGAGCGGCCGCTGCATCACTGCTGGTAGAAGCTGTTCTCGCATACTTCACATACCTTTAAGTATTCTATCAATATTAACCTCTTCCTTCTGCCAGGCTGCACAAATCGCTCCACTGCAATCCCCGCAGCAATCGACCACGTCCCGAGCGGAAGCCGAGACGCCAGCGATTCTCCTCACCGAGGTAGAGAATCTTTTAACTCAATCTCTTGATATTCAACAAAACCTAACTGATTCTGATGCAGACCAATCTGGGTGCGTCGACTGTACCCCCCCCAACAAACATCGGCCGAAAGACACACAGAGGTATGGCAGGTATCTCATATCATCAGATTCAATTATTCGCAGTATACTCATAAAATCTGTTTCCCATACCTTTTCAGGAAGCTGGCCTGAGCAGGGCGTTGATAGTCGTTGAGTCCTCCTCTTCTGATGAGCCAATTGCACCGGTTCCTGAGACGAGGGTGGCACTCCCGCCGGCACAAGCAAGAGAAATATGCTTCAAAGAGGTAAGAAACTTATCACCCAAATCGGCCGATTCCCCTTTATTGTCTGCTAATCCTTGTCTTTATTCTTTCGTAGGAACAAGATACTCCTAACAACAGTCTTTTCTCTTTCGTGGTTCCCCTGTCTGACAATGAAGAAGTCGCTTCACACCAAGTCACGTCGAGCTCAATTCCTGATGACGTCCGTGCCAAGCTCGAGAGTATGCGAACTCTCCTTCAAGACGATATCGGCCGATTAGTGGGAGATGCCTCATCGATTCGGTGGCTTCTCAATGACATCAGAGGCCGAATTCTGGAGGAAGCGACAGAGACTCTACAACCTACTGCATTCATAGAGTCGATAAGATTCCAGTGTTCAGGGCCCTGCGCCATGTGGCCGATCGTGCCAAGCTAGCGAAGACCCGGGAGGAAGCCGATTCTTACAAACACCGAGCCCAAGAAGTGCATCAATGGATCAACTTCCTTGAGAACTCCCGTCCAGATATCGTCGGCACCATAGATTGCCTCAAACGGAGGAGGGCAGAGCTAGCCAAAGAGATGGAGCAGGTAACCAAGGACATAGCTGCTGAAGAAAAGAGACTTCAAGAGCTTCCATCTGTCATCGCCGGGCTGAAGCAAGAAAGACATAACCTGGCCAGTGAAGCGATAAAACTTCATCGTCATATGCCAGAAATTCCTGGATCGGCCGATGACGACCAAAGAGTATTAGACTCGGCCGATCAGATTACGCAACGAGCTATTGCGACCATAGATGCCCTCCTTGGGTGAGTTGTAAAGAATCTTGTAAACATTTAATGCTCTCTTAATGTTGACGCGCCGATTCAAACTTGGACCGCCTCCTTTGGCAGCTTTGCATTTATGAACGCTTCTACTCTGATGGGACGCATCCTACTATCTCCTTACCTCCTTCCTTCTATAAGTACGAAATCCCACATCGTTTCCAGAGGCGTCTATATCACCCATCTTCTTCTCCTCCAATAACTCGATCTCTATCCTCCCAGGCTGGACATCAGGATGTCTTCTTCATCTTCCTCATCCTCTGTCAACCAGGTACGAACCCTCTTCTATTTCTCCCCTTGACATCTCAATCGCTCTGATACTGGGTAGTTTTTTATCCCTCTTTAGCCAAAATGCCTTAGTCCCAGTCTGGAACGAGCGATTGAAGTTATGCATTCAGACGAACCACTGTCGCAGGTAGACATAGATCTGATAAGAGCTCACTCTGAAGAACTCAAAGGTCATGTTCCTGCTGATGTCCAGAAAGTCTGGGACCATATAGACGCTCACTGCTCTAAACGACCGCCAACTGAAAGGAGTCATCCACTCCCTCACTTAGTTGCCCTTGAAGATGCCGCGGCAGGAACATCCCAACCACCTCTCAACAGGAGCCATCCACTCCCTCATCAAGTCGAGGCTGAAGCCGCCATGGAGGATGTGGAGGAGAAGAGCATCCGCCTTCTGATAAAACTAGGCCGGATCGAGAGAGAGTTCAAGAAAAAGCTTGATCAGTAGATGTATTGGTACTTTTTATTCTAAGGGCAACTTGTACCATGTCGGCCATGTACTTTGCTGTTTTCACCGAATAATGAATCAGTCAGACCAAATCAAAATGTTTCCTCCTGAAGGCGATGTCATTTTTACATCGGCTATATAGGTAAAAGCCGATAGGAGTCGGCCATGTCGTCTTGATGCATCTTACCGTAAGTTATGCACCTACCCATATGCTTGGATAGTACCTCTTCAGATATCTTCCGTTTAAGGCTCTTGTGAATTCTTCCCCTTCGATAGTTTGTAGTATATATGCATTTCCCGGAGCACACCGGCCGATTCTATACGGCCCTTCCCAAGTGGGCGACCATTTACCGAATTTGGGATCTTTAGACCCTATCGGCAGCACCAACTTCCATACCAGATCTCCTTGGGAGAATTGTTTAACCTTGACCTTCTTTTCATACCACCTGGCCACCCTTTTCTTGTTTTCTTCGATGCTAATTAGGGCCCTCAACCGCTGACCCGCCAAGTCATCGAGCTCATCCTTCATGAGGAAGGAATAGTCATCGGCCGTCAACTGATCTTGAAGCGATATACGCCTTGACCCTGTCCTTAATTCCCAAGGCAAGACTTCCTCGTGACCATATACCAACTGATAAGGAGATATCTTAGTGGCCCCGTGGCAAGCCATCCTATAAGCCCATAGAGATTCAGCCAAAGACATGTGCCACTTCTTGGGTTGTTCCTCTATCTTTCTCTTGATCAACTTGATTATCCCCTTATTGGACGATTTGGCCTGGCCATTGGCTTGAGCATAGTACGGAGAAGAATTCGACAATTTAATCCCCATATCAGCGGCGAATTCTCCAAATTCTCCTGAGGTGAACATCATTCCTTGATCAGTTGTGATAGTCTGAGGAATACCGAATCGATAAACAATGTGGTTCTTAATGAACTCGATCATATCGGCCGATGTCACTATCCTTAACTGAACTGCCTCCACCCATTTAGTAAAATAATCAGTGGCTACCAATATAAACTTATGCCCTCTACTTGATGGAGGGTGAATCTGTCCGATGAGATCTATTCCCCAACCTCTGAATGGCCACGGCTTGATTACCAGATTCATAGCCAAAGGAGGCGCGCGCTGCACATTGACAAACTTCTGACAGTCTTGGCAACCTTTATAACATTTGAAACAATCTTCAAGAATCGTCGGCCAATAATACCTATTGTTTCTAATCATCCACTTCATCTTGTGAGCCGATTGATGGGCTCCGCATACGCCTTCATGGATTTCCCCCATCAGGACCTTTGCTTCTTCCGTTCCCAGGCATTTGAGAAGAACCCCATCAATCGTCCGGTAAAACAAATCGTCTTCAAGTAACACATATTTTGTGGCCTGGAAACGCACTCGCCGATCTACTTTGTGGGACGGATCCTTTAAGTAATCGGCAATCTCCTTTCACCAATCATCGGCCGCGAGCTCCAAAATCATAGCTCCTTGGATCGGCCGATACCCGGACACATGTTGGGCCAGCCTATTCGCCTCTTCATTGTAATTTCTAGGGATGTGCTCGATTACTGCAGACTTGAAGTCCTTTAACAGCTGGAGGCAATCTTCATAGTAAATTCTTAAGATATCATCTTTGCATTCAGCTTTCCCCGTTAACTGATCTACGATGAGCATGGAATGCCCAAAAATTTTTGACTGCATCAGCTTTGACTTTCCTCAACAATTGGATACCTTTTAGGATGGCTTGGTATTCCGCCTGGTAGTTGGTTGCGGATGCTTCTATCGGCAGAGAGAAATCATAGCTTGCCCCCCGAGGCGATATAAGAACGATACCGATTCCCGATCCGGCTCCACACGAAGAACCATCGAAATACAGAATCCATGGCACCGGTTCAACGACAGCAATTTCCGGTCCACAATGTTGAGCTACGAAATCGGCCATAACCTGACCCTTGACAGCCTTAGCCGATTCGTACCTTAAGTTGAACTCTAACAGAGCCAGTATCCATTTTCCAATCCTTCCTTTCAAAATCAGCAGTGATAGCATATATTTTACCATATCATCTTTGCATACGACTATGCACTCTACCGATAACAAATAGTGTCTGAGCTTGGTACACGAGAAGTATAGACACAGGCACAACCGTTCCACCGGGGAATATCTTGTTTCGGCGTCTAGGAGTCTTCTGCTGACATAATATACCACTCGTTCTTTCCCTTCGAACTCCTGAACCAACGCCGATCCAATAGCTTGTTCATCAGCCGATAAGTATAATTTGAATGGCTTACCAGGCTGTGGCGAGACTAACACCGGAGGTGAAATCAGATATTGCTTGATATCTTCTAACGCTCTGCGTTGTTCTTCTCCCCACATGAATTCCTGATCGGGCTTCAATTTCAACAAAGGAGTGAAAGCTCGAATACGCCCGGACAGGTTGGATATGAATCTTCTGATAAAATTGACCTTGCCGATGAGGGATTGCAGCTCAGTTTTATTCTGTGAGGCTACAACATTGTTGATGGCATCTATGGTCTTCTGGTTAACCTCTATCCCGCACTCATGGACCATGAATCCTAAGAATTGCCCGGCCGATACACCGAATGCACACTTGTTCGGGTTCATTTTCAACCCATGCTTCCTTGTGCACTCCAGTACTTCTTGTAAATCGGCCAGATGTTCCTGATGACCTTTCGACTTGACCACAACATCGTCGATGTAAATTTCCACCGATACACCAATGAGCTTGTGAAAGATATAATCCATGGCCCGCGGATATGTAGCACCGGCGTTCTTTAACCCAAAGGTCATTACAACCCACTCGAATAGACTGAGGTGACCCGGACACCTGAAAGCCATCTTCAAAATATCTTCTTCGGCCATTAATATTTGATTGTACCCAGCATTACCATCCATGAAACTTATGACTTTATGTCCTGCAGCAGCATCTATCAGGACATCAGCCGTCGGCATTGGATATCCGTCCATTGGTGTAGCCTGATTTAGGTTCCTGAAGTCGATACATACGCGCAGTTTTCCGTTCTTCTTATATACAGGTACAATATTAGAAATCCATTCGGCGTAACGGCACTGCCGAATAAATCCTGCTTCAATCAATCTTGTGATCTCGGCCTTTATATCAGGTAGAATTTTAGGATTGCACCGTCGCGCAGGTTGCTGATATGGCCGATATCCTGATTTTATAGGCAACCGGTGTTCAACAATGGACCTTGAATTCTTTTATAGGCATCTCGTGGTATTCAAAAGCAAAGCAATCCTTGAATTCTTTTAATAAACTCGTCAATTTACACTTGTATCCAGGATCCAAGCTAGCACTAATATACGTCGGCCTTGGCTTGCTACCATCTCCTAAATCCACCATCTCCAATGAATCGGCCGACGTAAATCCATGCCCAAGCTTTCCGTCTTCTCGGACGAACTGATCCATCTATTCTGAATCTTCAGAGCCGACTGCTTGGATCAGCTGTAGACCAAAATCGGACACTTTCAGGAAATCAGTGTCCCAAGTCCTGCCGGATATACATTTGACGTGTTCACAGCTCTGTTGTTGCGTGTCGGCCGCCGCAATACTGTAGGTGGAATCGGCGGTGACTATCTCTGTACTGTCGCCGACCCACTACACAAGGCATTGGTGCATTGTAGATGGGACACAACACTTCGCGTGTATCCAATCACGACTGAGCAACATGTTGTAGGACCCCTTACCATTAATAATAAAAAAGGTAGTGGGAAGGGTCTTACTGCCGATGGTGAGGTCGACGCAGAGCGCTCCACGGGCGGGAGACACGTTGCCTTCGAAGTCCTTGAGAATCATGTCCGTCTTGGTCAGTTCTTCATCAATTTTGCCTAACTTCCGGAACATGGCATATGGCATGATGTTGACTGCGGCGCCTCCGTCCACTAGTAGCCTAGTAACGGGTCGTCCGGTAACGTGTCCTTTGAGAAATAGTGCCTTGAGATGTTGCCGTTTTTCATCTTCTGGTTTCTCAAAGGTGGCTGTCATTGGCTCCAAAACCAACTGCGCCATCTGCTCCTCAATCCTTGTCGCCTTGTCTCGATCGGCAGGCGCCACGAACTCCATCGGCAATATGAACACCATGTTGACATCAGCTGCCGATTCTTGATTGTCAGCCTCCTTGATATTGTTTTTCTTGGCGCCAGACCCGAGACTTGACGTTTCTCTTATCCCACACCTGCCTCTGCTCTTCTTCTTGTTGCTCCCATTGGCGCAGGCATTGGATTCTCCGCTTCTGAGAATTAGACAATCCCTCAGGGCACCACCTGGGGTTTACTGGTCTGGCCGACGGTTTGGCATGCTCCCAGTCTGGTTCCCTTCCTAGGGGGTTTTCATCCAACACCCTGGCATCAGCCATTTCTTCCAGCCGATCGTGTACGCTGGTTCTGCTCCCCAGTCGCTCCTGCTGGTTGATCCTGCTTTTCGGCCGGTGATACCGGTCAACTCTGCCCCCCAGCCGATCATGCACTGAAAGGCGTCATCCTTCTTGTTCGCGCAAATTTCTGCTGATCGGCTCTGATCCCCTGTCTCTGGAGCGCGATCTTTTGAACGGGCGATCATTGCGGCTTGATCCGCTGCACTCAGGACAGTCATCGGCTGATGGCAATCTGAGGTCGCTTTCCCCAGCAATGGATGAAGAACGGACATCGCCAAGGATCCTCATGCCGGCGTATCATCTCATCGTGGTATCTTGACCGTTCCTGCTGCCGCCGATATTTGCTGAGTAAGAATTGGGAAGTGACGGGTCTACACGATCGTTCTGATCCTTCGCCCTCGTCTTCAGCCCATCTTTTCCCTTTGACCTCATCCACCGTGACTTGCTTCCTGGGATCTATGGCGCCGCTACTTCTAGCCGATTCCGACGTCAGCACCTTGGTTTGAAGTGAGTTTCTTACCGTGTCAACCATGTTGGTCGGGAAAGGATGTTGGTCAATCTTCATCGGCTTTGCCGGCTTTGCCGGGGTTTCAAACTTGAGTCTTCCCTGCTCAATGGCCAACTGTATCTGCTGACGGAAGATCTTGCACTCATTTGTGTCATGAGATGTAACGTTATGCCATTTGCAGTACTTCATCTTTTTGAGCTGATCGGCCGAAGGAATGGTATGGTATGGTGATAGCTTGATCTGCCCTTCCTGGAGTAGTAAGTCGAAAATCTTATCGGCCTTTGATGTGTCAAAGCCGAACGCTTCTGGTTCTTTCTTTCCAAAAGAGCACAATATTGGCTTCTTCCCTTTGACCCATTCTGCTAGGCCAATTTCTTCCTCTTCCTCGGATTCAGACCCTTCCAGATATGCCACCTTCTTCTGGAAATTCCTCCGCTGCTCAAACGGACGCACTTCCTGACCGGCCAATCGGTGAACGATCTGGCTTAAGCTTTCAAATTCTTGTGAGGCATACCTCTCCTTGATATGTGGCAAGAGGCCTTGGAAAGCGATATCGGCCAACTGGGCATCGGTCAGAGCCAGGGTATAGCATCTGTTTCTGATTTCCCTGAACCTCTGTATGTATCCAGTTACTGGTTCGTCACTCTCTGCCTGAGGCTGGTCAAATCTGAGAGCTTCATCTCGTGTACTCCCGCGTAGAAGTACTTATGGAATTGCTTTTCTAGGTCGGCCCAAGTGACGATGGAATTGGGTGGCAAAGTAGTGAACCACTGAAAGGCCGACCCAGACAGAGACGATGAGAACAGGCGCACCCTCAGAGCATCTTGTGTGGTGGCTTCCCCGCACTGGATGATAAATCTGTTAACGTGCTCCACGGTAGAGGTGTCGTCCAGCCCCGAAAACTTGGTAAAGTTAGGAACCTTGTACCGGTGGGGAAACGGCAGCAGGTCGTAGGCCAATGGGTATGGCGTCGTGTATGTATAAGTCTGCACTTTCGGCTTCAACCCGAATTGATCCTGAATTACTTCCGCTATTCTTGCCTCCACTTGCTGCTGATGAATAGCTGTTCGGGCTGCCGGCATGTGTTGGTGGATTGGTGGTGGTACGGCCGGGTGGTGGATCGAAGCGTGTGGCGGATTCTGTTGCATTGTGGCCGTCTGAGCAGTTGATAGTTGATGGCGAAGCGAATCCTCCGCCCCATCGTACATCGTCATCGGCGCCGTGTTTCTGAGTGCTTCTACAGCGTCTGCCCCCCTGCCGATTTCTGACGTGGCTGGTTGATACTGAGAGGCCGTCGGCCGAACGGCCGAATGGAATGGCACCTGGATCGGATAGCTCCCATGTCCGGTTGATTGATCGGGAAAAGCTGCCGTTGCCGGTGCCCCCCAAGGCACTAAGTTTGAGGGCAGCGATTGCACACAAGCAATCTAGACAGGCTGAAGCAGCGCTTGCGATCGGAAACATGGTGCACCGTTATACCCTGGAGGCATTGGAGGCAACGAAGTGTTGTATCCTTCGTGTTGCGTCGACATCGGCTGAGGAGCCGAGTGGGATGTACCTGGTAAGCTTCTGGCTGGAGGTACAATGGGTGGGGCGTATGCTGGCCCCTGATATCCTTGAGCTGCTCCGTTGACCAGAGAACTGATGACGGCGTTATACACCGTGTTTGTCATTACTGAGGATTGGTCGATGAAAGCCTGGTAGACGGACTGTTGCATCATATTGGACATCTTGCCCAAATCCTTAGCGATGGTGATGTGGCGGAAAATAGGAAGAGGAGCTTTCTTAATTGCCTCCCCGCTTCTGATACGACTGAAAGATTGCAGATACGTCCTTTTGTAGTCCTCTAGATGTTTTTCCAGTTCCTCTTTCTGGTCGTCCTTGAGATCTGCTTCTGTAACCTCAATGATGTTGTCTTCAGAAACTTCGGTGGTCTTTGACATGTTGGATCTTGAGGTGGTCCCACCGGGCGTGCCAAAAGTGTGTTGGCGCTAAAAATCGGCCAGGAATCGGCCGATGACCTTCAGTGTCGGACACACGACCCGGGAGAATCTTCTTAGCTCCTGTTCGGGTTATTGCCCTGGTGCGGTTCGCGCGGCGTGCCAGTCAATCTGACCTGTTGATTGACAAGGAAATAAACGTATTAAATTCCGGGCATTCCGATCGGCTGAGGTTCCGATCTGTCCCAAAGAGCGTATCGGCGAATCGGCTGATTTGCTATGAAGATGACCGGCTATGGATCAGCCGATAATCACGTAACAATTACAAAGAAAACTACTGGAGCAACTTAAATAATTATTACAGATGCAACACTTGAAATAGATCTAATCGGCTGTATGACAATGAACGAGGAAGAGCGATGACAAAGCCGATAGTTTCAATCTCAAGCTGGATAACTGGTGATAATACTAGAACAACAGGTAAAACCTATAATTCTAGTAAATATCGATAACTGGTGAATAAATCCAAACGAAACCACGGCGATGCTCCCGAAGTCAAAGCTCAGATGTTATTTGATAAGCGGAACCTACCAATTGGCCGGAGATCGAGTCGATGCAGCCCTGCCAATCCGTACGAACTCGTGAAAGAAGAAAAAGTATTGGCGAAGTCGCCGACTTGAAAGTAAAGGCGATGAAAAAGTAGATTGTTTTGTTAATTGATTAATTGATGTCTCTTACAAAGCCCTGACGACTCCTATTTATACCCTAGGACCAGGACTCCTGATCGATTACGATTTGTTACAAACTTGATTTAAATAAAAAACTACTATATCTATAATATTTTCATAAAGGAAACGGACTCCCGCAGAATCTTCTGCCGCCATCTCCTAATCCAATCAGGATTCTTTCCATTGCTTCTCGACTGAGTCGGCATCGTTCCGTTGACCAACATCAGGCCACTTTTGACCGGGATCCTCTGCCATGATTCCAATGGTTTCACCCCCCTATCTGTTGGCACAAGTTGCATCGCCAATCGGCCGATTCCCAACTGTAGCCTCAATCGCCTGATTCCTCACTGTAGCCTTTAGATCTGCCGCATCGGCCAATCTCTTCCTCTCCTGACGCCGATTCAACACGTGTCAAAATTTGGCATCAACAACTACAATGACAACAAACAAGTTGAAGGAGGCATGAGGAAAGGAAGGACCTGACCAATGAATCGGATTGCAAGTTCGGACCTCCAGGAACTGACAACTTCCTCGGGACATAATTCTTTGCTCCGAAGGCTGTTTGAGGCCCATGAGCATTTGTTGGAAAGCTCTTGAAGTCTACTTTCAGATGGACCAAGAAACACCATCAGATTCATTCAGAGTCGCCCAGAAACTATAGAGAGATGTTCAAACCTCCAGTCTTGGGCTAACAGCCTTGTATCAAGTTAAGCCCACTAGGGGCCCATTCTATGTTAGGGTTTACACCCTCCCACGCCTCCTTGCTGTCTTCCCATGTATAAATACATGCCCCAGCCGCTAGGAGATGGTTGGGTTTTGTTTAGATGAAAGTTTAGCTTCTGCTACTTCCTTGTGAGCTCGTGTGTCGATTAGACCATCCGTTTGCTTTTATCCAGAACCCAAACTTCGTGTGTATCAGATTTATCCCTTGGGCAAGATCTGTGTGCTTGTTGCTTGTCCACTTGTTCTTCGATTTGCTTGCAGGTTTAAGGTTGTTCTTGGCACAGCAAGAGCAGCACAAATCGGAGGCGGTGTAACTGTCGCTAAGGCGCAGCCCCATGTGGTGTTGTAGTCGGGCAGCACAACATCGATCATCCTTCAGATTGAGTTATCCCTCACTCTCATCAAAAGATCAGGAACGAACCCAAGCGGGTTCTATCATGTGGTAATCAAAGCAAGGTTTCTCGGTGAGAGATTCTACTCATCCTTTTACTTACAATCAAAAACCCACAAAAATAGTTTAGATCTGAAAATCCCAACAACTAGTTTGAGCCTTTACTATTCTACATAGTTCTTTGCTTGTTGAGTTTTCAATTGCATTGTTTGGACTAGTTGCTGGTTCCTAGTGGTTATTTCTTTAGAGTTTTGAGTTCTAGTCACGTTTTTAGTCACCACGAAATCCACTAGAACCAATCATATTCCCGCTGCCATTTTGCCACCACAAATCCATCTTCCCCAGTTAGGCACCAGACGAAAATAGTCATATATTTTGTGTTTGATGTCTGATTCAAGAGTTTAAATACAATCTAGAAAGCTTATCTTGTTTTCTTTCCAACGGATCTGACCTTATCCCCAAATTCCTTTTGAGCGCTTCGCAATAGCGCTAGAGATTTGCGATCGGCTGTCTGAAGCTAGAGATATCAATCTAATTTCAAAGGGGTTGTGTGCACTAATCCCTTTGTTTTGGTTGCTGTCATACTGAACAAAAGAGTTTTGTCCCCTAGAAAAAAAGAAAAGAAAGAAAGAAAAAAAATAGAACAAAAAAAAACCAGAAAAGGGGGTAAAGTTGTTGTTTTCCTTGCACTCGTTTGCTACTTTTATGTGTGACAACGCTTGTATTCAGGCTCACGTCTCCAGCATGATTTAGCTCTAGGACCAGGCTAGGACCATCAATGAATGCTTATTCAACTTGCATTGACTAACATTGTTCTAGTTGTACCTTGATTCATTTTCCTTGCAGCCACCTATAGCTCCACAAATTATCTACTACATCACAGGGTTGTGCTTGTGTAACCGTTTGTGCCGTTCTTGCTGGCTGCCAACACCTCCTGCTTTGCATGGTAAGAACATGGTTGAACAAGATTGAGATGATGGAGTTTGCTGTCACCTAGTTCCACGTTGATCCCATATATTTCCTTGTGAATTTCTTGTTGCATACTAAACATGGCAGAAGAAGACGAAAGGACCCCTCCCCAATCACCACGATGTTCGAGTCACCAATGAGCGCATTGGTCAGATGGAAACAACTCAAGCCGATACCAACACTAGGCTGGCCGCACAAAAGACGTCTACTGGGGATGTGAACACTTCTCTTGCAGCCGTTGTGGACAGATTAGAGAAGATGGACAAGGCTGACCCACAGGAAAATAACAACACTATGGGTCAAGATGAGGAAGAATATTCTGCGGACATCGAGCTTAACGGTGAGGTAAATGGTCATCAACGCAGACATCCACATCGCAACCGTCATGGTACAGGTACGCGCCCACCACGGTATCTAGGCAAGATTAAATTCACCATGCCTTGTTTTGATGGAAAATACAACCCTGATGCGTATCTTACTTGGGAACTAGCTGTTGGTCAAAAATTTATTTGTCATGATTTTCCTAAGGACAAACGTGTTAGGGCTGCCACTAGTGAGTTTACTGATTTTGCCTCTATTTGGTGGTTTGAATACCATCGTAAGAACCCAAATAACACACCAACTTGGGATGCTTTGAAAAAGATCATGCGGGCCAGATTTGTTCCATCTTATTATGCCCGTGATTTGTTACATAAATTGCAACAACTAATAAAAGAAACTAAATCTGTTGAAGAGTATTATCAAGAGTTGCAAATGGGCATGCTTAGATGTGGTTTAGAGGAAAGTGAGGATGGTGCTATTTCTAGATTTATGGATGGGCTGAACCGGGAAATTCAGGACATTCTGGCATACAAGGAATACAATTTTCAAACTCATTTATTTCATCTTGCTTGTAAAGCTGAAAGAGAAGTGCAAGGATGACAAGCCAGCATGAGAACTAACATTCCTTCAGGGTGTGCTAGCTCATGGGCACATACCACCACCAGCAGCCCATCTAGCCGAGCTGCTGCACCATCCTCCTTATTCAGCAAACCACGTCTCTCTAAGAGTTCGCACCAACTATGAGTTCGCACCAACCAAGTCCAAGCGAACCAACAAGAGGGATAGCAGCCGCACCAACTAAGAGTTCGTCCTCGGTTGCATCAACGGGACGGACACAAGATATTGAGTGCCTTTGCTGCAAAGGCTACGGCCACGTGCGCAAGGACTGCCCAAGTGCACGTGTAATGATTGTGCGTGCAGATGGTGGGTATTCCTCCGCTAGTGATTTTGATGATGAAATATATGTGTTGCTTGCAGCTAACAATGCAGGTGGAGATGAAGGATGAAACCATAATGAGGAACACATTGGGGCTGAAGAGGCCGAGTGCTACGAGAGCCTCATGGTGCAGCGAGTGCTAAGTGCACAAATGGAGAGGGCTGAAGAAAATCAGCGCCACACTTTTGTTTCAAACCAAGTGTGTGATCAACGAATGCTCCTGCCGCATCATCATCGATGGAAGGAGATGCAATAACTTGGCAAGTGCTGAAATGGTGGACAAACTTACATTGAGCACAAGCCCACACCCGCAGCCTTACTACATTCAGTGGCTTAATAGCAGCGGTAAGGTGAAGGTAACACAGCAAGCAAGAGTAACATTTGCCATTGGTTCTTATAATGATGCTATTGACTGTGATGTTGTACCTATGCAAGCTTGTGCTATGTTATTAGGTAGGCCATGGTAGTTTGTTAAAGATTCCCTACACTATGGCAAAACAAATCAATACTCCTTTTTGTGCATAATGGCAAGAAACTTATGTTGTATCCAATGTCTCCTGAATCTATCCTTAAAGATGAACTTGCTAGGGCTAGCAAACTTAAGAATCAGGACCATAGGAGTGAAAATCAGATTGTGGCAAATGAACTTGAGAAACATAGGAAGAAAGGTAGCCAACCTGTTCATAAAAACAAATCTGAGATTAAGCTGAAAGGTGCTTGTTTCATTGCTACTAAATCTGATTTGGATGAAATTGATCCTACAACTTCTATTTCCTATGCTTTGGTTTGCAAAGAAACATTGCTTTCATTTCAAGATGCACCTATTTCTATGCTTTCAGCGCCAAGTGCAAGTATTACTCGATAAAGGTTATGTGTGTGAGTCTCTGAGCCCATGTGCTATTCCTATGCTTCTAGTTCCTACGAAAGATGGGGGATGGCGCATGTGTGTCGATTGTAGAGCGATAAACAACATCACAATCAGATAATGTCATCTTATTCCTAGGTTAGATGATATGCTTGATGAATTGAGTGGCTCAATTGTGTTCTCTAAAATTGATTTGCATAGTGGTTACAACCAGATTCGCATGAAGCTAGGAGATTAATGGAAAACAACGTTTAAAACTAAGTTTGGCTTGTACGAATGGTTAATCATGCCTTTTGGGCTCACTTATTGTGGCAGAACCACCTGAATTAATCCGGCTCAAGTGCGCTAACCGTCACCGCGAGGGCAATCAGGGCTATCTCGCACTTCAAACGGAATAATCCATTGGTCTATCGGGTAACCTCCCGATACAACCATGGTTTGCCGATCGAAACCACACATACAAAAATTACTCACACGAAGGCGAGCCCAGAGAATACAACATTCCATAAATTTTACATCACAGGTTTCAACATAAATTTATTATTACAGACCAAGTTGAAATTCGTACAATGAGTACTTCCAAGTTTAAAAGTAAACGGCTTCTTCAGAATTCTTTGCAGCGGAAAAACAACGATAAACTACTCGACGATACATGATGTCTCGATGAAGCCCGTACGAGACATCACACGGCATTATCATCATTGGCCGGGGACACATCCCATTCCACCGACCAACCAGGAGGAGGACTACACAGCCAAGTCAAAATAGCAACCATATCCTCGAAAGTATCACCTGAAAATAAGCCACGAGCAAGGCTGAGTATACTAATACTCAGCAAGGCTTACCCGACTAGTGGAATATACTTAGCCGACTCCTAGACATGCAAGGCTTTTTGGCTTGAGGGGTTTGTTTTGCCGAAAAGCATGTACAAGTAGGTCCTTACTTTCAAATTTTAGCTCCAGATTCTAGTTTTCTTTAACCATTCTAGGTAAGCAACTATCCAATATCATACATGGTGAAAGAATTAATTTGCATCCAATAAGTTTAATCATCATCATTGTTCCATTTCTTACTCTATGTGGTAAAAGGGTCAAGCAGTCTCAATACCGCGAGAAATGGACAATTCGAATCGAATTTCTTAACCTTGCAAGGCAAACCTAAACACACGACACGTGGTTACTCCCGAAGTCACATGTGCAACTTTTCCCTTCAATTCCCGCTTCACGGAACAGGCCCACCGCCCTCGACTACACGTCCCCATGGACCACAGACACAGCCGGGCCATGGTGGCACATGCACCCGCCATTAGCTAGATGTGAACGAATTCAAGACGGTGGGGAGTATATTCCGGCCTCGTTTCAATCCAGTACGTAAGCTTACCGATTACCATATTCTTGGCATGTGGTTAGTACGTTCAAAGACTTAACCACCACTACCACACACTGCGGCCTTAGCATTTTTCTCTAAACAGACGGGGCCTCAATCTTCAACATGAACATCGCACCATAGCCCGTCTGTCGACCTTATAATTGCAGCATGTAGTAAACATTCAACTCCTATATTCTCGCGAGTGACATGAAATCACTTGACTTTTACCGGAGTCCTATTAGCATAGCATTCTATCGAACCTTATATTTAGTGTTCAGATCATAGGAACCTAAGATCATGCAACTAAGTTTTCATTCAACTCCTATAAACTTAATGCACAAGTAATTAGAGTAATAAGTTGCATAATTTTAGAAAAATAGGGTTCATGCTCTGGGGCTTGCCTTCTTGAGCTAAGCTAGCCTTGGGCTCTTCCGAACTCGGGTTCGGGTCTTCGAAAGCTTCAGTTAGATTCACTCGAGCTTCACACTACTCACTCTCGGACTCGGGCACCAAGAAGGATTCACTCGAGCTTCACACTGCTCACTCTCGGACTCGGGCACCAGCTCGTACGTTCCGTCGGCGAGAGTAGTCGATTCTATATGAATGCACAAGTATGAGTTGTAGTGATGGTATATGACATTTATTTTCTTCACGATAAAGTTGCATTCCACAAAACATAGATTTGGTTGTAAAGTTATTTAGTTAAGATTTCTTGGGCAATCGTTAATATAGTACATCTTAAACTACTTAACTTCATTAAACAAGAAGGGGTTGTGTTTTATTGGAAACTTAATTTTCTAAGCACAAACATGGATTAAACAGAATTACAGAACTAGGTAACTCCTGGTGATGAAATTTTTATTTAGACTACATTATGCAGAGACAACAGCACTGTAAAAATAGGAAAGGTGTGCCTCATCAAGAATTTGCTTACGGAGCTCATGATTCTTCGGAACGACTATGCGACTTTCGAACCATAGAACTCCCTTATGGTCCTGGTGGAAACATTTGTATTTCTCTTCTCCTAGAGAGAGTTTTTGTTTGATGATCTTAACTCCTTCATCATGTAGTTGTGCCATGATGATTTGGTCTTGGAGAGTGGCTCTACTGAGATGTGATGCAAGGTGCCTTGAGAAATCATTTCCAAACTAAGCTTCCTCATTTCTGAACATAATGTCTCATTATAGAATTCCACTGATAGGCAATGGCAATGGGCCTTACGGCTGAGTGCATCCGCGACTACATTGGCCTTGCTGGGGTGATAGTGCACCTCGAGATCTTAATCCTTGATTAATTCTAGCCATCTTCTTTGTCTTATATTCAGATCAGCTTGGGTGAAGATATATTTGAGACTCTTGTGATCGGTGTAGACGTTACAATGAGTACCCATTAGATAATGTTTCCATATTTTTAGAGCATGAATGACTGCCGCTAATTCGAGATCATGGGTCGGATAATTCTGCTCATGGGGCCGAAGGGCTCGTGAAGCATAGGCGATAGCTCAATTTTCTTGCATAAGCACACAACCAAGACCAGTGTCAGATGCGTCACAGTAAACATCGAACGGCTTGGTGTTATCGGGTTGAGCTAACACAGGGGCTGTAGTCAAATGTTCTCTAAGTGTGTGGAAAGCTTCTTCACATTTCTAATCCCATACAAACTTTACTCCCTTTTTTAATAGTTCAGTCATAGGCTTAGCAATCCTGGAGAAATCCGAAATGAAACGGCGATAGTACCCGGCTAAACCAAGAAAACTGTGAATCTGATGAACAAAGGTAGGAGGTTTCCAATGCATCACTTCTTGTACCTTGCTAGGGTCAACGGCTATGCCTTTGCTGGAAATTGTATGACCCAAGAATTTCACACTATCCAACCAGAATTCGCACTTAGAAAATTTAGCATAGAGCTGATGGTCTCTGAGATGCTGAAGAACAATGTGCAGGTGCTTAGCGTGCTCTTCCTAATTCTTGGAATAGATAGATGTCGTCAATGAAAACTATGACGAATTTGTCGAGCTCGGGCATGAATACCGAATTCATGAGATACATGAAATAGGCAGGGGCATTGGTGAGACCAAAGGACATGACCAAAAATTCATATAGTCCATATCATGTGGAAAAGGCGGTCTTAGGAATATCGCATGGACGAATCTTTATCTGATGATATCCAGATCGAAGATCAATCTTTGAGAAAACTCTAGCTCCAGATAATTGGTCAAAGAGAACGTTGATGCGGGGAAGTGGGTATTTATTATTAACGGTTACCGCATTGAGAGGTCGGTAGTCCACACATAATCTTAAACTGTCATCCTTTTTCTTTACAAAAAGGGCTGGACATCCCCAGGTGATGCGCTAGGACGAATGAAGCCTTTGTCCAGTAGTTCTTGGAGTTGTGTTTTCAGTTCGGCCAATTCCTTTGGCGGCATCCTATAGGGTCTTTTGGAGATAAGTGCGGTGCCTGGTTGCAGTTCAATAACGAACTCAATATCCCTATCTGGTGGCATTCCTGGCAAATCGTCCAGAAAAACATCGGCATACTCGCATACCACTGGAATATCCTCTAGGTTGATTCCTTCCATCACGAAAGCAAAAGAATTCGTGCACTCCCGGAACGGTAGGTAAAGGGTAGTGGTTCCGTGACTAGGTGAATTTATTTCAACAGCTTGGGAAGAAAGGTCCAGTATGACTCCATGCATGGTCATCCAATTCATTCCCAAAATAATATCCATGCCTTCAAGGGGTAAGAGAACATGGTCCGTGTTGATGATTTTACTACCCAATTTTATCGGTACCAGCCTTATTATTTAGTTGGAAGCAATTTTTCCACCCGGTGTTGATATCATATATGACCCTTTTGTGTGACAAACATCCAAGCCTACTTTTGCACCAAACTTTGCACTAATGAAACAATGTGATGCACCCGAATCAAACAATATAACTGCACGCTTGTCATGGATAGAGAATGTACCCGTCATTCCTGGTGCTCCTTCAGGAAGTTCTGCAAGAGTGTGAAATTGATCCGTCCTTGTTTGACTTGAATGGTCTGCCTCTTGCCTTTGTTCTTATTGTTCTGGTTAGAGCCTTGGCCCTGAATTGGCTGCCTAGGCCGAGGGCATTCTCGAGCAAAATGACTGGAACTTCCACAATTGAAACAACGATTGGCGATGCTTGGATGAAGGAATTGCTGAGTAGCGGGCCTTGGTCCAGTTTGCTGAGGCACAGGGGGTCGTACAACACCTTGTTGCTGCGGGGGCCTAACAATCCAACATCCTGGCTGAGGGGCCTTCTGTGGAGCTGTAGGCGCGACATTTTGCACTAAGCAATACCTCGGTGGCTGAGCTCCCGAGGGTCCAACTGGCGCCTTTCTCTTCTTCTCGGCACGGTGAGCCACAATACAATTCTCTTGGGTAATTGCCATGTTTACCAGCTCATTATATGTATCGGCCTTGACAAGGTTTAGTCGCTCCTTGAGTTTGGTACTCAATCCTCTGCGGAAACGATCCCGCTTCTTAGCATCCGTGTCTGCGTGATAGCCTGCGTACTGGCACAGGTTGTTGAAGGCCTGAGCATACTGGAGTACAGTGCGGGTACCCTGAGTTAGAGCCAAAAGCTCATTTAACTTTCTTTCCATAAGATCTTCTGGGGTATGGTGTGCTCGGAACGCAGTTTTGAATTTGTCCCAGGTGACTACATGATCAACCGGGAACACAGCAAAGTAATTTTCCCACCAAAGATGAGCTTACCGCGAAGCTGCTGCGCGGAAAAGCGAGCCTTGTTTGCATCCGAACATGGGACTACAAGTAGAGAAAATTTGGACTCGATTGTGCGAATCCAAGCGTCCGCATCCAAGGGTTCCTCCGTTTTGTGAAACAAGGGAGGCTGGGTCCCAAGGAAATCCGTGTAACCGGCACCTTGAGGTTGGTGAACATTGTGTCCACCCCGCTGTTGGTGCTGTCCTTGCACGAGCTGACCAAGCAACTCGTTTGAGCGACCATTACTTCCACCAAACTGGGTGGTGGTGGTGGCTGTTGTTGTGATCCACTAGCGCTAGCACCAAAACCTTCCGGGTTACCACGGGTTGCTCCAACCATCTGAAATGTGAATGTTTATCATTAGCAATGTGATCCATATTGCTTCCAAGATTCAAAAGGATTAGCGCGGAAAATTAGACTTCCGAAAGATCATGGATAGAATCGTGGACAGAATACTGTCTGCCGTAAGAAACTTATAACTCCTGGTAGGTTCATCCAAAACTGCTCATATTTTGGCAATGGGTAGGGAATTTAGAGATGTACAACTTTGGTATTCAGCTTAGACGCTAAATCGATGGCCAAGATGGTCGAAAGATTCACTCTTTGCTTCGCTGGTTTGGCTGTTTTTCAGCAGAATGAGTCATAGTATCTTGCCTATAACTCAAACTAGAAAGATCCAATAGTGCTGAAATTTTGTGGGAACCTAGATCACAAAATTTAGGACAAGTTTGGTATTCAACACTCAGCCCAGAAATGTAAGGAGACATGGGTAAAAATTCTGACAAATTTCTGTAATTGCATATTCAACTGCTTTCCAATATCACAATCAAACCACCAAGTTTTTAACCATGGCCTACATGATTAGAGTATCCAATGGTCAAGTTGTAACCATCACAAAAGAGGTACTCAACTATTAGATAGCCTATTACAACACTTGCCAAAAGTTAGGCTGCACTATCGAGGAGTATATGCAAAAGTCCTCCTAGGTCATCGTCTAGAAGTCGTCGAGGTTGTTGACGGACTACTCGCTGTGAGTAGGAGAGTGATCTCCCATTGGAGGTGGCTGCGGTGCCTCACCCTCAAAGTCCATACCTGAAACACCGTCAATCTCCTGTGGCTCCTCATCATCTTCCTCCATAGCCACCATGTCGGGAGGGGCATTCTGATCATGGTGCCGCTGAATGTGCTCATTAGCACCCTCCAACTCAAGGTTCAGATCATGGAGCTGCTCCTCCAAGTGTGCTATCATGTCATCTCTCTCACCCATGAGAGTGTCGTGCTCGTGAACTTGGCCCTCAAGTTGGCCAATCCGGGTGTCTCTGTCCTCAAATTCCTCACTGAGCTCCTTAATCTGCTCATCTCTGGTATCTGCCATCATGTGGTAGGCCTGTGCAAGATCAGCGAGCTGCACAAGCGCCTGACTCTGGAGAGTCTGAAGTCGGTACAGTGCATTCATGCACTGCACGGAGGTCTCGATGGTCTCCTGGGCGTGAAAGTCCACTAAATACTGTGAGTGTTGCACCCTATTGAGCCAAAAGGGGTCGTTGTCCTGGGCAGCAGGAAACAAACCAAAAGGAGTGAGCGTGACTGCCTTGGGCCACTGCGCACAGAAAGTGGTGAGCGCCCTCATGGCAGCAAGCTCCCAAGTATCGGCCAAACGGTGACAACAGCCTCAATCACCAAGGCGGGCCACTCCGGGTGTAGTGGGTGCGGAAAGATGGTCACGTTAACACGGCACTGGGTAACACGGCACTGGGTCACAGTAATATACAGCAAGAGCTACTAGTTATTTGAATTAGGGCATTTTTCCCACCACAAAATTATTTAAAGGGGTTACAAAAAAGGAAAAAGGCTCTAAACTTTTTCTGTGGTATTTAGGCATCACTATAACAGCTCCGGAAAAGTTTCACATCATGAATCACTATATAACAGCAGGTACAAATTAGTTCTATTATTTCATGGTATGAATAAAGTTTAACAAAAAGTTTAGCTAGAGATGGGTTCTGGTCCTAATATTTTTACACTGGCTTACAAATCAAGCAACCAATATACTGTCTAAAAATAAGGTTCAAAACTGGTATACAACAGTGGGTAAAATTAAAGTCTATTAAACATTCAATTTAATTTAGAGCAAGATTTAGCAAGCAAATGAAGAAAAACATGTAACAAAAGTTGTAGATTTTCTTCTAACGATTCCATAACAGTTGAGTTTGTATTTTTTTTATTTTTCTATGATTTTATATGAATTTTATAAGTTTGCTATTTTTGAATTCAAAGTTTAAACACAGATTTACAGTTATGCCCCTGGAAACTTGCGTGCGGACTCTTTTAAAGATTTCAATCGTTGCAATTGGGTCCCTGGGCGGCGTTGGCATGGCGGCCGGCAAAATTCCGGCGAGGGGGCTCGTCGGCGGCGAGGGGAAAAGGGTCGTCGAGATCCAGGGAGGTGAGAGCTACCTTGGGGTGGCCTTGGTTGGGGTTGGGGGTGGCCGGAGGTGGCTCGTCAGCGCCGAGCAGAGGGGCGGCGGCGGTGCGGAGCGTCGGCGACGGTGCTCCGGCGAGGAGGCGAGGTCGTGGGCTGGTCGATGAGCTTCGCGGCGTTGAGGGGAAACCGTTTCGAGGCTTGGCTTGGACGGAGGAGCTTCGGAGTGGGCTGTCCGCGGAGCAGCAGGGAAGTGGCGGCGACGCGGGCGGCGCTGGCGGTGCTCCGGCGGTCGAGATGGCCGGGGAAGAGGCCGGTGAGCTTCAGTGGGGGGAGGGCAAACACGTTGGGTGATGGGTTTGGGCAGTAGGAGGCTGGAGGATGGGACTCTACGGGCGGGTGGTGCACGGCAGCGGCAATGGCAGCGGCGGCGGCGTTCTGGGGGTTGAGGCGCGCGCGAGTGGCCTTGTGTCGCCTTTTATAGGCTGCAGGAGGGAGGGAGAGGACCGGGCAACGCTGGGGAGGGGCGGCACGACGGGGGCGCGTTACTGGTCGCGGTGGGCGGCGAACAGAGCCGGCGCGGTGTGCGGCGGGCGTGGGCAGGGGATTGGGCGCCGGGGATTTGGCGTGGGGGAGGGGGAGATCACGCGGCGCGCGGGTTGGGCGAGGAGCTGCAGCAGCTAGCTTGCCGGGCGGCGAACGCGGCGACTGGCGGGACGCGGCGGGGGCATGGGCATGGCGCGGCTTGTCCATTGGGCGCAGCGGGCGGCGAGCAGAGGCGCGCATCGCCGGCGTGCGTGTGGCGTGCGCGGACTGGGTTGGAGTGCGGCGTGGGGAGGAGCGCGTGCGAGCGAGGCGCGACCAGGCATTGGCTTGGGGCCCAGCGCCGGTCAGGCATCACCGGCCAGGTGGCCTGCGGCGACTGCGCTGCGGGCGGAGGGTCGGGCGAAGCGGAGGATCGGGCGAGCGTAGGGTCGGGCGAAGCGGCTGTGCGTCGGAGGGTTGGGCGGGGCGTAGAAAGAAGGGTCTGCAGTGAAAATAGAAGAAAAGGAAGGGGCTGGCTTGCAAAGTCAAGTACTACTCAAATTTTTGTGTTGCAACTCAAAAATCTCTGAACATGAAATTTGTTCAAAATGAAAAGTTACACAAGTTTTGTTTCAGGCCAAAGTTCATTTGAGTTCTAGTTTACAAGGTATTTTAAAAACTCAAAAAGCATGATTCGGAGGGCACGTCAATTCCTGGGCAAAAATTTATATTCTCTCCTAGGCTTCAACTAGACTTTTGATTATCATGTCAATAACGATGTGCCTATTCAATTTCGTAGTCATGTTAGCATCGATGTGAAAGTTATTTAATTTGTTTGATTAACGTACATGTACTTGTGCACATATACACATCTATTTTTAATTCAAAGCAAAACCAATTTATAATTCTTTTCTTTTAAACTTTCCTTAGTTATTCATGCATCGTGTTAAGCTAATGAGGCTTATTTTGTAATTTAAACACCCGAGGTGTTACATTTAGGGCAGCGTTCGGCTCGCATCACCGACAGGAAGGCCAAGCTCTCTCAGTTGGCTGAGGATTCTTATCTTCTTACCTTAGCGATGAGTGCGTCGTTACAGAATTTAAGGGTCGGCTGTGCATAAAAGTAAGTTTTTGACAGAAAGTAATGTGCTGGAAGTCAGTTGATAATATACATAAGTTAGATAGCCACCTAGTAACTTTTCCGTAATCCCCTAGGGCTTTACGAACTAGGTACCATCCTTAACGAACCAACGCATTTTGCAAACGCATTTTTGTGGCCACGTTTTATGAAAAAAAATTTTATGGCTTGCCGCATTCTCTGGTGTATGCATTTCGGCTCTGATACCAGCTGTGGCAGAACCACCTGAATTAATCCGGCTCAAGTGCGCTAATTGTTACCGCGAGTGCAATCAGGGCTATCTCGCAATTCAAACGGAATAATCCATTGGTCTGTCGGGTAACCTCCCGATACAACCACGGTTTGCCGATTGAAACCACACATACAAAAATTACTCACACGAAGGTGAGCCCATAGAATACAACATTCCACAAATTTTACATCACAGGTTTCAACATAAATTTATTATTATAGACCAAGTTGGAATTCGTACAACGAGTACTTCCAAGTTTAAAAGTAAACGGGTTCTTCAGAGTTCTTTAAAGCGGAAAAACAACAATAAATTACTCAACGATACTTGATGTCTCAATGAAGCCCGTACGAGACATCACTCGGTATTATCATCATTGGCTGGGGACGCATCCCATTCCACCGACCAACCAGGAGGAAGAGTACACGGCCAAGTCAAACTAGCAACCATATCCTCGAAAGTATCACCTAAAAACAAGCCACGAGCAACGCTGTGTATACTAATACTCAGCAAGGCTTACCCGACTAGTGGAATATACTTAGCCGACTCCTACACATGCAAGGCTTTTTGGCTTGAGGGGTTTGTTTTGCCGAAAAGCATATACAAGTACGTCCTTACTTTCAAATTTTAGCTCCAGATTCTATTTTTCTTTAACCATTCTAGTTAAGAAACAATCCAATATCATACATGGTTAAAGAATTAATTTGCATCCAATAAGTTTAATCATCATCAATGTTCTATTTCTTACTCTATGTGGTAAAAGGGTCAAGCGGTCTCAATACCGCGAGAAACAGATGATTCGAATTGAATTTCTTAACCTTGCAAGGCAAATGTAAACACACGTCACGTGGTTACTCCCGGAGTGACACGTGCAGCTTTTCTCTTCAATTCCTACTTCACGAAACAGGCCCACCGCCCTCGACTACACGTCCCCATGGTCCACGGACCCAGCCGGGCCATGGCGGCACATGCACCCGCCATAAGCTAGATGTGAACGAATTCAAGACGGTGGGGAGTATATTCCGGCCTCGGTTCAATCCAGTACGTAAGCTTACCGATTACCATAATCTCAGCATGTGGTTAGTACGTTCAAAGACTTAACCACCACTACCACACACTGCGGCCTTAGCATTTTTCTCTAAACAGACGGGGCCTCAATCATCAACATGAACATCGCACCATAGCCCCGTCCGTCGACCTTATGATTACAGCATGTAGTAAACTTTCAACTCATATATTCTCCCGAGTGAAATGAAATCACTCGACTTTTACCAGAGTCCTATTAGCATAGCATTCTATCAAACCTTATATCTAGTGTTCAGATCATAGGAACCTAAGATCATGCAACTAAGTTTTCATTCAACTCCTATAAACTTAATGCACAAGTAATTACAGTAATAAGTTGCATAATTTTAGAAAAACAGGGTTCATGCTCCGGGGCTTGCCTTCTTGAGCTAAGCTAGCCTTGGGCTCTTCCGAACTCGGATTCGGGTCTTCGAAAGGTTCAATTAGATTCACTCGAGCTTCGCATTGCTCACTCTCGGACTCGGGCACCAGCTCGTACGTTCCGTCGGCGAGAGTAGTCGATTCTATATGAATGCACAAGTATGAGTTGTAGTGATGGTATATGACATTTATTTTCTTCACGATAAAGTTGCATTCCACAAAACATAGATTTGGTTGTAAAGTTACTTAGTTAAGATTTCTTGGGCAATCGTTAATAGAGTACATCTTAAACTACTTAACTTCATTAAACAAGAAGTGGTTGTGTTTTATTGGAAACCTAATTTTCTAAGCACAAACATGGATTAAAAACAATTACTGAACTAGGTAACTCCTGATGATGAAATTTTTATTTAGAGTACATTATGCAGAGACAACAACATTGTAAAAATTTCAGAAATTTCTGTGTAGCAAATTAATTTTGAAAAATGTAATACACAGCCACTGTTAGAACCTAGTTATTTTCATACAGAACGATCCATGCAAGTATTGATGCTAAACATTTTACAGGGTGTTAATCTAGTCATATGTGTGTTCCTGTAAATTTTTCAGATTTTATTGTGCATGACACAGAGTATAATAATTAGGACAAGACACACCTATTTTAATAAAGATTCATTTCTACAAGATGTTTTACAAGGTTTCTGAGTATGAAACTTTTTATACAGCATGCTCTAACCTAAAGTATCCTATAGTAAAAATATAAACATTTTCCAAGCACAAAAACTAATTACTTTTATTTAATGCATTTTTCCACCATAAAAATTATATGAGTAGGTTACAGAAAGGTAAACAGTCCCTAAATTTTTCTTTGGCATCTAGGTATCACTTTAGCAGCATAGAAGGATTGCATGTAACAAAAGATGTATATTTTCTTTTAAGGATTCCAGAACAGTTGAGTTTGCATTTTTCCGATCTTTCTACGATTTTATATGAATTTTACAAGTTCACTATTTTTGAATCTAAAGTTAAAACACTGGTTTGCAGATATGCCCCTGGAAACTTGCGTGCAGACCCTTTTGAAGATTTCAATCGTTGCAATGTGGTCCCTGGGCGGCGCTGGCATGGCGGCCGGCCAAATTCCGGCGAGGGGGCTCATCGGCGGCGAGGGAAAAAGGGTCGCGGAGAACCAGGGAGGCAAGAGCTACCTTGAGGAGGCCTTGGTCGGGGTTGGGGATGGCCGGAGGTGGCTCGTCGGCGCGGAGCAGGGGGCGGCGGCGGTGCGGCACGTCGGCGATGATGCTCCGGCGAGCTAGAGCCTGCGGGGGCGGGTCGGTGGGCTTCGCAGCGTCGAGGGGAACCCGTTCCGAGGCTTGGCTCGGGTGGAGGAGGGCCGGAGCTGGGCTGCCCACGGCGAGGTGGGGTGCGGCAGCGGTGGAGGCAGCGGCGGGGAGCTTGGGTGCGTGAGCAGGGGCCTGGGGCGGCCTTTATAGGGGCATAGCAGGGGAGAGGAGAGAGTGGGAAGAGTCGGGCACGCGTGAGGGAGACTGGGCGGTGCGGAGGCTCGGCATTGGCCGCGGCCGGCGGTGGACAGCGTCGGCGCGGCGTACGGCAGTGACGCGGGCACGGGTTGGGCGCTAAGGATTTGGCGTGGGGAGCGGGAGGTCATGCGGCGCGCGGGTTGGGAAAGCAGCTGCAGCAGCGGGCTTGTCTGGCGGCGAGCGCGGGGACTGGCGGGGCGCGACGTGCGGTACTGGCCGCCCAGGGCGGCGAGCAAGGGCGCCTTGCCGCACGTGCGCGTGGCAACAGCGGGCTGGGCAGGCTTGCGGCGTGGGGAGGGAGGCGTGCGGCCGGGGCGCGGGTCAGCGGGCTTGGCCATGGTTGGCTTGTCGCGGCGCGGGCTGCAGGCATCGCCGGCAACGTGGCGGCCGGCTCTGCTGGCTGTCGGGGCAGAGCAGGGGAAGGGAGGAAGTGAAAAGCGAAAATTGGAAGAACTTCAGGGGTTTGATCTAAAAAATAAAATTATCTCCCTTTTCTGTGTTGCAACTCAAAAATCTATGAACATGAAAGTTGTTCAAAATAAAAAGTTGCACAAGTTTGGTTTCAGGCCAAAGTTCATTTGAGTTCTAGTTTGAAAGTTAATTTGAAAACTAAAAAGCTTGATTCGGAGGGCACGTCATTTCCTGGGCAAAAATTTGTATTCTCTCCTAGGCTTCAACTAGACTTTTGTTTATCATGTCACTGATAGTGTGCCTCGTAGCCATATTTGCTTTGATGTGAAATTTATTTAATTTATTTGATTAAAGTACATGTACTTATGCACATATACACATACTTTCAAATCCAAGCAAAACCAACTCATAATTTATTTCCTTTAAATTTTTCTTAGTTGGTTAAGCATATTGTTATGCTAATGAGACTTATTTAGTAATTTAAACACCTGAGGTGTCACAGTTATGCACCCAACACTTTCATGAGATTGATGAATGTTGTTTTACGCGCTTTTATTGGCAGATTTGTGGTAGTATATTTTGACAATATTTTGATCTATAGCAAATCACTAGAAGACCATCTTGATCATTTGCGTGCTGTTTTTGATGCTCTAAGTGATGCACGCTTGTTTGGTAACTTGAGCAGTGCACCTTTTGCACCGATCGAGTCTCTTTTCTTACCTATGTTGTGACACCATAGGGAATTGAAGTTGATCAAGCCAAGGTTGAAGCCATTCACAGCTGGCCTGTAGCGTATTTTAGCGAGAAATTGAGTGGGCCTAGTTTGAACTATTCAACCTATGATAAGGAATTACATGGCAGCATTATTTATGGCCCAAAGAATTTGTTATACATTCTGATCATGAGTCCTTAAAATATATTCGAAGTCAAGTAAAACTGAAACGTAGGCATGCTAAATGGGTCGAATTCATTGAGTCTTTCCCTTATGTCATAAAACACAAGAAGGGTAAAGAAAATGTCATTGCTGATGCTTTGTCTAGGCGCTACACCATGCTATCCCAACTTGATTGCAAAATATTTGGCTTGGAAACGATTAAAGCACAATATGCTCATGATGATGATTTCAAGGATGTGTTGCTGAAATGCGAGGGAAAAACTAGGAACAAATTTGTCCTAGCTGATGGGTTTGTTTTTAGAGCTAACAAGCTATGCATTCCAGCTAGCTTCGTGCATTTGTTATTGCTACAGGAAGCACATGGGGGAGGGCTAATGGGATATTTTGGACTGAAGAAGAATGAGGACATCCTTACTGGTCATTTCTTTTGGCCGAAGATGAGGAGAGACATGGAGAGGTTAGTTTCTCGCTGCACAACATGCCAAAAAGCTATGTCACGCCTTAATCCTCATGGTTTATACATGCCTCTTCCTGTTCCAAGTGCACCTTGGGAAGAGATAGTGTCTATGGACATTGTTTTAGGACCGCCTAGAACAAACAAGGGGAGAGATAGTGTCTTTGTTGCAGTGGACAGGTTTTCTAAGATGGCTCATTTCATATCATTTCATAAGAGTGATGATACTACACATGTTGCTGATTTGTTCTTTTGTGAGATTTTTCGCTTGCATGGTGTACCAAATACTATTGTTTTAGATCATGATGCAAAATTTCTTAGCCATTTTTGGAGAACATTGCGGGCTAAGTTGGGTACTAAGCTTTTATTTTTCACTACATGTCATCCACAAACTGATGGGCAAACTGAAGTTTTGAATAGAACATAAAATGTGGGAAGAGTGCTTGCCTCATATTGAGTTTGCATACAATCGTGCACAACATTCTACTACCAAGAAATGCCCTTTTGAGATTGTTTATGGATTTTTGTCTCGTGCACCTATTGATCTGTTACCTCTTCCACCCTCAGAGCAAGTGAATTTTAATGCCCAAAAACGTGCTGATCTTATCTTAAAATTGCATAAAACTACTAAAGAGAACATAGAGCGCATGAATACAAAGTACAAACTTGCTGGTAGCAAAGGAAAGAAATATGTTATTTTTGAACCTGGTGATCTAGTTTGATTACATTTGAGAAAGGATAGGTTCTCTGATTTGAGAAAATCTAAGTTGCTACCAAGAGCTGATGGTCCTTTCAAAGTGTTGGAAAGGATTAACGATAATGCATATAAACTTGAGCTACCTGCAGATTTTGGAGTTACTCCCACATTTAACATTGTAGATTTGAAGCCTTATTTGGGAGCTGATGGTGAGCTTGAGTCGAGGACGACTCAAATGCTAGAACAGGAGAATGATGAGGACATCCTTTCTACCGATACAGCCATGCCTATTTCACAGCAAAGACCAATGACTCGAGCTCGTGCACGGCAACTCAACTATCAAGTAAAATCGTTTCTCACTATCCAAACAAGTTATCCTCCGAATGGGGTGCTACTAAAGCCTCGTGATGATTTTAATATGATTAGGAACTTGGAACATGAACTAGATTGAATAATGGACTACAATGACAACAAACAAGTGGAAGGAGACCACTTGGCCGGCGATGCCTGACGGCGCTAGGCACCATGCCAATGCCTGGCCGCGCCCGCACGCCGCACTTCTCCCCGCGCCGCGCTTCTCCCCACGCCGCGCTCCTCCCCAGTCCGCGCACGCCACGCGCACGCCGGCGACGCGCGCCTCTGCTCGCCACCCGCAGCGCCCAATGGACAAGCTGTGCCGTGCCGTGTCCCCGCCGCGTCCCGCCAGTCGCAGCGCTCGCCGCCTGGCAAGACAGCTGCTGGAGCTCCTCGCCCAACCCGCGCGCCGCGTGATCTCCCGCTCCACACGCCAAATCTTCAGCGCCCAATCCCCTGCCCGCGCCCGCCGCACGCCGCGCCGGCTCTGATCGCCGCCCACCGCGGCCAGTCACGCGCTCCCGTCGTGCCGCCCGCGCCCGCGTCTCACAGTCCAGTCCCGCCCCTCCTCCCGCCTCTCTGCTTCATACAAAAGGCCGCACTGAGCCCCCCCTCGTGCGCCCAGACACCAGAACGCCGCCGCCGCCACCATTACCGCCACCGTGCACCACCCGCCCATGGAGCCCCACTCCCCAGCCTCCCACTGCCCAAACCCATCGCCCAGCGTGCTTGACCTCCCTCCACTGAAGCTCACCGGCCTCTTCCCCGGCCAGCTCAACCGCCGGAGCAGCGCCAGCGCCGCCCGCGCCGCCGCCACTCCCTTGCTGCTCCGTGGACTCCTCACTACGAAGCTCCTCCGTCCAAGCCAAGCTTCGAAACGGGTTCCCATCAATGCCGCGAAGCTCATCGACCAGCCCACACCCTCCCCTCCTCGCCGGAGCACCATCACCGAAGCTGCGCCCCGCCGCTGCCCCTCTGCCCCGCGCCGACGAGCCACCTCCGGCCACTCCCAACCTCGACAGGCCACCCCAAGGTAGCTCTCACCTCCCTGGATCTCCACGACCCTTTTTCCCTCGCCGCCGACGAGGCCCCTCGCCGGAATCTGGCCGGCCGCCATGCCAGCGCCGCCAGGGACCACATTGCTTTAATTGCAATCTTCCCAGGGGCCTGCACGCAAGTTTCCAGGGGCATATCTATAAACCTATGTTTAAACTTTGAATTCAAAAACAGCGAAGTTGTAAAATTCATATAAAAACGTAGAAAAATCAGAAAATACAAACTCAACTGATCTGGAATCTTTAGAAGATGATCTACAACTTTTGTTACATGAATTTCTTCAGTTGCTTGCTAAATCTTGCTCTAAATTAAATGGAAAGTTTAATGGACTTTAATTGTACCCACTGTTGTAGGCAAAGGCTAAATCTAAAAATTTAACAGTAGATTAGTTGCTTGATTTGTAGGCCAGTGTAAAAATATTAGGATCATAACCCATCTCTAGCTAATCTTTTTGTTAAACCTTGTTTATGCCATGAAATAATAAAACTAATTTATAACTACTGTTGTGTGGTGATTCATGTGGTGAAACATTTTCAGAGGTGTTGTATTGATGCCTATATACCATAGAAAAAGTTTAGAACTTTTTTCCTTTCTGTAACCTATTTATATAATTTTGTGGTAGGAGAAATGCACTAATTCAAATAATTAGTTTCTTTGCTTGGAAAATATTCAACTTTTTACTGTGGTACAATTTAGAGTAGGTCTTGCCGTATAGAAAGTTTCATACATAGAAACCATGTAAAACATCCTGTAGAAATTAATCTTTATTAAAGTGGGTGTATATTGTCCTATTTAATATGCTTTGTATCTTGCACAGTAAAATCTGAAAATTTTATAGTAATACATTTATGGATAGATTAAGTCCCTATAAAAGTTTTGGTGTCAATACTTGAATGGTTTGTTCTGTATAAAAATAACTAGGTTCTAGTAGTAGCTGTGTATTACATTTTTCATAATTATTCTGCTGCGTGAAATTATTTGAAATTTTTACAGTGCTTTTGTCTCTGCATAATGTGCTCTAAATAAAAATTTCATCATCAAAAGTTACTTAGTCCAGAAGTTGTGTTTAATCCATGTTGCGCTTAGAAAATTAAGTTTCCAATATAACACAACCCCCTTCTTGTTTAATGAAGTTAATAGTTTAAGTCATACTCTATTAACAATTGCCCAAAGAAATCTTAACTCAGTAACTTCGCAACCAAATCGATGTTTTGTGGACTACAACTTTATCGTGAAGGAAAATAATCGTCTTATACCATTGCTATAACTTACACTTGTGCATTCATATAGAATTGACTACTCTCGCCGACGGAACGTACGAGCTGGTGCCTGCGTCCGAAAGTGAGCAGCGTGAAGCCCAAGTGAATCTAACTGAAGCTTTCGAAGACCCGAACCTGAGTTCAGACGAGCCCCAAACTAACTTTACCCAAGAAGGCAAGCCCCGGAGCATGAACCCTATTTTTCTAAACTTATGCAACTTATTACTCCACTTTAGTTGTGCATTAAGTTTGTAAGAGTTGAATGGAAACTTAGTTGCATGATCCTAGGTACCCATGCGCTGAACCCTAGATGTAAGGATCGATAGAATGCTATGCTAATAGGACTCGGTAAAAGTCGAGTGATTTCCTGTCACTCGCGAGAATATAGGAGTTGAATGTTTACTACATGCTACAATCATAAGGTCGATGGACGGGGCTATGGTACGATGTATATGATGATGATTGAGGCCCCATCTGTTTAGTGAAAATGCTAAGGCCGCAGTGTGTGGTAGTGGTGGTTAAGTCTTTGAACGTACTAACCACATGCCGAGAATTTAGTAATCGGTAAGCTTAAGTACCTAATCGGACCGACAAGTGGACAGCATCCCACCATCTCAACTTTGGTTCCATGCGCGCACATGGTGGGTACAGAGCTAGGCTCTGTAGTCTCGGATGGTGGCCCTGATCCACAACCTAGGAAGAAAGGGGAAAAGTTGCACGTGTGACTCTTGGAGTAACCACGTGACGTGTGTTTAGGTTTCCCTTGCAAGGTTAAGAAATTCGATTCGAATCGTCCGTTTCTCGCGGTTATTGAGACTGCTTGACCCTTTTACCACATAGAGTAAAAGAGGAACAATGATGATGATTAACCCTATTGGATGAAAAATTAATTCCTCCACCATGTATGATATTGGATAGTTGCTTACCTAGAATGGTTAAAGAAAACTAGAACTTGGACTAAAATTTGAAAATAAGGACATACTTGTATATGCTTTTCGGCAAAACAAACCCCTCAAGCCAAAAGCCTTGCATGTCTAGGTGTCGGCTAAGTATATTCCACTAGTCGGGTAAGCCTTGCTGAGTATTAGTATACTCAGCCTTGCTTGTGCCTTGTTTTCAGGTGAGACTTTCGAGGACATGATTGCTAGTTTGACTTGGCCGTGTACCCTTCCTCCTAGTTGGTCGGTGGAATGGGATACGCTGATAATGCCGAGTGATGTCTCGTACAGGCTTCATCGAGACATCCTGTATCGTCGAGTAGTTTATCGTTATTTTTCCGCTGCATTGAACTCTGAAGGACTCAATTATTTTGAACTCTGAATTACCTTGTTTTACGAATTTGAACTCCGTTGTAATAATAGTTTATGATGAACCCTGTGGTGTAAAATTTGTGGAATATTGTATCCTCTGGGCTCACCTTCATGTGAGTACATGTATGTGTGGTTTCGATCGGCAAAAACCGTGGTTGTATCGGGAGGTTACCCGACAGACCAGTGGATTATTCCGTTTGAAGTGCGAGTTAGCCCTGATTGCCCTTATGGTGATGGTTAGCGCGCTTGAGCCGGATTAATTCAGGTGGTTCTGCCACAGCTGGTATCAGAGCCGAAATGCATACGCCAGAGAAAGCAACAAGCCTTAAAAACTTGTTTTCATAAAACTTGACCAGAAAAATGCATTTACAAAATGCGTTGGTTCATTAAGGATGGTACCTAGTTCGTAAAGCCCTAAGGGATTATAGGAAAGTTACTAGGTGGCTATCTAACTTATGAATACTATCAACTAACTTCCAACACATTACTTTCTGTCAAAACTTACTTTTATGCACAACCGACCCTTAAATTCTGTAACGACGCACTCATCGCTAAGGTAAGAAGGTAAGAATCCTCAGCCAACTGAGAGAGCTTGGCCTTCCTGTCGGTGATGCGAGCCGAACGCTACCCTCAAGCAGTGGCTTACTTGAGGTGCTGCCAATATACCAACTATTAGTTGATTATATTGGGAGTAGAAGGTTTGGCGCAGGGTATGGCGATCGCTGTTCATACCCCCGTCTCAAGACGGTACCCCCCGTGAATACGCTATCTCGATAGCGTATGTTAACATCGTTTGTACGGCGGGAATTGTACGGATGCCATTTCTATAGCGAACGGTAATGAATACGGACGCTTTCATGAGTGTTGGCATGAAAGGTTCAATGGATATATATATGCTCTATTAATCTTCTGCAGGTGCACTAACCGCGATTACGATAAGTTTAAGAACGGCTAGAGATTTTTTGACTAGCTATTATAGTGAGAGACGTATTGTGTATGCCACTGAAACTAACTTCGTAAGACCAAAGCTATTTGGCAATTATTTTATTTTGTGAGTACGAATAGGATATGCATGCATCATAACTATATAAATCTGAAATTGAAAATGCAATGCGTGAGAGTGGTAAGGTTCACGCGCCCACACATTTGATCTTGCATAAGGATTATCTAGCAAATCTGTCACATTCTGCCTTATCTGAAAAGATGGAGTTATTGAGCTTAGAAAATGACCCTTTCTGGGGAAGTTCATGTTGAAAGTTTTGCTCCAAAACTTATATTCTACCTCCTGTCTAAATATGGAAAATTCTGGACATATGGATAATGAGAAACAACAAAGACCTTGAGATGTCAGTTTTCTGTCCAAAATGAGCAGTTCTGCCACATAAATTTTTATGCCCTCTTGATACTGTTTTCTTCAAACGTGTTCAACACAAAACTTGTTGTAAATTTACTCAGCCAGCTACTGTTAAAATTTGATAATTTTTGGCTCAATAGATTTTCCCTGGTGCACGAAATCTTGACCCCCTGTTCACTGAAATTTCTAGGTAGACAGTAAAGTAAAACCTTAAGAGAAAGACCATCTTAGAGACTTATCTAGCTCTAGAGTTGACTAGGAAAGCTGTTCATAAATACCTTAGGAATGATCTGGTAAAAGTTGGGAATATTTGGACAAGAACTGTTGAAGCTATGGTTGTTGTAGTGCACTGTGCAGAACCTGTTCACTGTGTTGTTAACGGTTTTTCGCTATCTCACCCATTTGACCTTTTGTTCAGATGGCCGAGCCTGTTGCCGTGATGGTGGATGAGGATGGACGCGTTCACTTGCAGTGTCTCCACTGGGAGGGCTTTCCCTCTATCTTGTGGGATGTTCTGCGCACCGCGGGCTATCCAATTTCCCCACGTTACACCGGACTGGAGTTTGCAGAGAATGGAGTTACCCAGTGCCGTGTTGACGTGACCATCTTTCCGCACCCGCTACACCCGGAGTGGCCAGCCTTGGAGATTGAGGCTGTTGGTCGCCGTTTGGCCGATACTTGGGAGCTTGCTGCCATGAGGGCGCTCACCACTTTCTGTGCGCAGTGCCCCGAGGCTCTCACGCTCACTCCTATTGGTTTGTTTCCTGCTGCCCCGGACAACAACCCCTTTTGGCTCAACAGCATACAGCACTCACAGTATTTGGTAGACTTTCAGGCTCAGGAGACCATCGAGACCTCTGTGCGGTGCATGAATGCACTGTACCGACTTCAGACTCTCCAGAGTCCGGCGCTTGTGCAGCTTCCTGATCTTGCACAGGCCTACCACATGATGACAGATACCAGAGATGAGCAGATTAAGGAGCTCAGTGAGGAGCTCAGATACCCGGATTGGCCAACTTGAGGTCCAAATTCAGGAGCACGACACTCTCATGGGCGAGAGAGATGACATGATAGCACACTTGGAGGAGCAGCTCCATAATCTGAACCTTGAGTTGGAGGATGCTAATGAGCACATTCAGTGGCACCATGATCAGAATGCCCCTCCCGACATGGTGGCTATGGAGGAAGATGAGAAGGAGCCACAGGAGATTGATGGTGTTTCAGGAATGGACTTCGACGGTGAGGCACCGCAGCCACCTCCAATGGGAGCTCACTCTCCTACTCACAGCGAGTCGTCCGTCAACAACCTCGACGACTTCTAGCCGATGATTTAGGAGGACTTTTGCATATACTCCTCGATAGTGTAGCCTAACTTTTGGCAAGTGTTGTAATAGGATAAATAAGAGTTGAGTACCTCTTTTGTGATGAGTACAACTTGACCATTGGATACTCTAATCATGTAGGCCATGGCTAAAAACTTGGTTGTTTGATTGAGATATTAGAAAGCAGTTGAATGCAATTGCAGAAACTTGTCGGAATTTTTACCCATGTCTCTTTACATTTTTGGACTGAGTGTTGAATACCAAACTTGTCCTAAATTTTGTGATCTAGGTTCCCACAAAATTTCAGCACTATTGGAACTTTCTAGTTTGAGTTATAGGCCAGATACTATAACCCGTCCCGCTGAAAAACAGCCGAACCAGCGAAGCAAAGAGTGAATCTTTCGACCATCTTGGCCATCGATTTAGCGTCTAAACTGAATACCAAAGTTCTACATCTCTAAATTCCCTACCCACTTCCAAAATATGAGCAATTTTGGATGAACCTACCAGGAGTTATAAATTTCTTATGGCAGACAGTATTCTGTCCATGATTCTATCCATGATCTTTCGGAAGTCTACTGTTCCGCGTTAATCCTTTTGAATCATGGAAGCAATATGGATCACGTTGCTAATGATAAACATTCACATTTCAGATGGTTGGAGCAACCCATGGTAACCCGGATGGTTTTGGTGCTAGTGCTAGTGGATCCCAACCACCACCACTACCACCACCCAGTTTGGTGGAAGTAATGGCCGCTCAAACCGAGTTGCTTCGCCAGCTCGTGCAAAGACAGCACCTACAGCGGGGTGGACATAATGTTCACCAACCTCAAGCTGCCGGTTACACGGATTTCCTTGGGACCCAGCCTCCCTTGTTTCACAAGACGGAGGAACCCTTGGATGCGGACGCTTGGATTCGCACAATCGAGTCCAAGTTTTCTCTACTCGTGGCCCCATGTTCGGATGCAAACAAGGCTCGCTTTGCCACGCAGCAGCTTCGCGGTATAGCTCGTCTTTGGTGGGACCACTACTTTGCTATGCTCCCTGCAGATCACGTTTTCACCTGGGACGAATTCAAAACTGCGTTCCGGGCACACCATATCCCAGAAGGTCTTATAGAAAGAAAGCTAAATGAGTTTTTGGTACTCATCAGGGTACCCGCACTGTACTTCAGTATGCTCAGGCCTTCAACAATTTGTGCCAGTACGCGGGCTATCACGCAGACACGGATGCTAAGAAGCATGATCGTTTCCGCAGAGGTCTGAGTACCAAACTCAAGGAACGACTGAATCTTGTCAAGGCCGATACATATAATGAGCTAGTCAACATGGCCATTACCCAAGAGGATTGTATTATGGCTCACTGTGCCGAGAAAAAGAGAAAGGTACCAGTTGGACCCTCGGGAGCTCAGCAACCGAGGTATCGCCTAGTGCAAAATGCTGCGCGTACAGCTCCACAGAAGGCCCCTCAGCCAGGGCATTGGATTATCAGGCCCCCACAGCAGCAAGGTGTTGTACGACCCCCTGTGCCTCAACAAACTGGACCAAGGCCCGCTACGCAGCAGTTTCTTCGATCGAGCATCACCAATCGTTGTTTCAAGTGCGGGAGTTCCAGTCATTTTGCTCGCGAATGCCCTCAGCCCAGGCAGCCAAATCAGGGCCAGGACTCTAACCAGAACAATAAGAACAAAGGCAAGAGGCAGACCCTTCAGGTCAAACAAGGAGGGATCAATTTCACCACCCTTGCAGAACTTCCTGAAGGAGCACCAGTGATGACGGGTACATTCTCTATCCATAATAAGCCTGCAGTTATATTGTTTGATTCTAGTGCATCACATAGTTTCATTAGTGCAAAGTTTGGTGCAAAAGTAGGCTTGGATGTTTGTCACACGAAAGGGTCACATATGATATCAACACCGGGCGGTAAAATTGCTTCAAATCAAATGATAAGGCAAGTACCAATCAAGTTGGGTAAAACCATCAACACGGACCTTGTTCTTTTACCCCTTGACGGCATGGACGTTATTTTGGTTATGAATTGGATGGCTCTACACGGAGTCACACTGGACATTCTTCCCGTGCTGTTGAAATAAATTCGCCTAGTCATGGAGACACTACCCTTTACCTACCGTTCCAGGAGTGCACGAATTCTTGTGCTTTCATGATGGAAGGGATCAACCTAGAGGATATTCCAGTGGTATGCGAGTATGTCGATGTTTTTCCGGACGATTTGCCAGTAATGCCACCAGATAGGGACGTTGAGTTCGTTATTGAACTGCAACCAGGCACTGCACCTATCTCTAAAAGACCCTATAGGATGCCACCTAAGGAATTGGCCGAACTGAAAACACAACTCCAAGAACTACTGGACAAAGGTTTCATTCGTCCTAGCACATCACCTGTCACACCCGATTTAAGGACTAAACCGAATGCATAACTATATGTATGCCAGGATCAAGTTCCATACATATAGTGACATCATCAGTGAATAACAGCAACAGTATGACGTAAAGAAACATAAATAAGGACTTACAAGACTATCAGAGATATGCGCTTATCATGGAAACGAAGGCTCCAAACTTCACAGGCAAACGACTGGGGGTTGAGTACGCCTAGAACCCTTCATCATCTTCAGTAGACTTCATACCTTCTTCTTCTGAGCAGCAGTTAGCAAGGGTGAGTACACTTATGGTTGGTACTCAGCAAGGCCACAAGAAATAACCAGAATAACGATTTAAATCCATCTTTAAGTTTATTAATCATGTGAGGGTCCAGGCCGCTCTTGACCGTGAGCACGGCTGATATATCAGTTTTAGATACTCTGCAGAGGTTGTACACTTTCACCACAAGTCGCATAAAAGTTCAAAAGAACTTTGGACCCAACCATGTTGTGCTAGCTAGGCACAATACCACACTTTCGAGGTATGATTGCATAGGGACGCTACGAGACCTTTACAAAGATTCCCTAATAAGAAGTAGTCCGCTAGAGTTTCGGTAGCAGTGTGGTCCATAAACCTCCCTAATGGTTAGCACCTTAGCGAAGGCTGCTACCCCAAGAGGACCGGGCTATGACCCCTATCACCGCCCCCCTCCTTGCCCTTTCGGTAAGACCGCTTCAAACTAGAGTCTCTAATTAATTAGCCAAGACCAGAGCCATATAGTCCTCATGGTTATACTATTTTCCTGGGTGGTTCTCCACGTTCCAATTAATACATGGTATTCTTTTAAATAAGCACAGATAAGAGGATGGTTAGGGTCACTTGCCGTTTTCCAACGAAAAGCTACTCTTACTGCTCTTCAGCTCTTACTTACTTGAAAACCTTGATCTTCAAGCTTCAATAGCGATCATTCTACCGAAGCAAACATCGAGCACAAACATACAAAACAATAAATAAGTACAGCTAAGAACAATACACCAATCACAAAACAAAAGCTTTTAAAAGAGCGTGCTAAAGGATAAGGCTCGCTGCTACAGTTACAAGAGCACAAGAAACACGGAAAACGGAGCTAGGGTTGAAAAGACACAACTATCGGAAGATTGGTATTATAAAAGAAACAAAAGAACTATGAGCTTTATTTATTTTATTTGGAAAACAAATGTAAAATATATTCAAAATATCCTTGATTATAATTGACTTATGTTATATTTTTATTTATAAAAGCGGAGTAGAACTTAGTCATATTTTATTTATGATTGTCTATGTACAAATTACACTAATTAACAATTAATTAGAAAGAAAACTTGTGAGAGCATCTAAACGCATAACTTTATATTTGGTGTTCAACTAAACAAATTATATTTAGAACACATTTGAGTTGGTATTAATCATATTAACATTAGTTATGAAAAACCGGAGGTAAAGACCTAGGTGGATTTTAATTAGAAAAACTAGGTGAGAGAACTTTAATCAAATTAAATATATTTTTAATCAAAAGACAGAAACTAAGGCACAACAACACGACTAAATGGTAGCTTAGGGATAGCGCAACAAGAACGAGTCGAAACGGAGCTAAAACGACGAAGGTAGCGCTAACGCAAGGCTTCAGGGACTTATCTGCTAAGAAACTGAACTTCTAGGGGCTAAATTGAAGAAATAAGGGGCTAAAACATAATTAAACCTTAAACAGAGGGTCGGGGTGCAAGACTATAGGTCCTGGACGGCCGATACAAATTCTGGAAAGGTCAGGAGTCGGGACAGAAAAAGAAAGGGCTCAACTCTAATTATTTTTCTACTGGTCTGGACTGCGGGTTGATTCCTGGAAAGTCTAGGTGCTTTTCTGCAAAAGTTTCGGGGACGGCTAGGGTCGGGCGAATCTGGTCTGTTGGATCACAATCGTGCGGCGAGGTAAGGGTCGGGCGAATCGGACGCGGCTCGGATCTGTTCTGGCCGTTAGATTTAGATCGGACGGCGGGACGAGGGTCGGGCGAAGGCGGCGTTTCGTGCGCGGCTTAGATTCGTTTTGGCCATGAGATTTAGATCAAGTGGCAGGGGAAGCGTCGGCTCGACGGAGTAAAGAGGGTCGGGTGAATTAGAGCTACGCTGGGCGCCGGCGGCGAGCAAGAGCGACGGTGGACGGCCGGAGCTTCACTGAATCCGTTGTTCCGAGGCTTAGTTCAAGCTGGGTTTATGCCGGGGAGAGAGTGGGCGACACGACGAAGGTGTTGGTGGTCACGGAACGGCTGTGCGGCGACTGTGGACCGTCGGCCACGACGGCGGGCGGAAACAGGGGTCCGGCGAGGAATCGGGTTTGCGGCGGAGCAAGAGAGAGAGAGGAAACTAGTGCGGCTTGATGCTCACCAACTCACAGAACTGCGGCGAGAGTTGAAGACGGCGGAGAAGCAGCGGGACGGTGAATCGACGGATGGGCGGCGACATGTGGCGGCGGCGTTCCTCCGGTGTGCGACTTCCAGCGGCGTGTGACGGTGTGGAGTAGAGTAAGGGATTGAGGACAGCTCTGGGTGCAAAGCGGGGCTCCGTGGGTTTTATAGGGGCGGAGAGGAGACAGAGTGGCCGGGAAAAAAAAAGGGAAGGCGACGGGCGGCGAACAGCGAAGGAAAGGGCCGAGCGCGTACCGCGACGAGTATGGTAGGCAGCGTCGCGGGGAAGGAAAGAGGAGATGTGGGCGACGGCGCGGAGTCAATCTGGATTCGGGGTGAGGAAAAAGGAAAGGGGAGGGAGGTGCGGACGACGGCGCAGCGTGTCTGGCGTCGCGGCGGAGAAAGGAAAGAGGAGGAGTGGTGCGAGAGGAAGAAGAAAGGAAAGGAAGAGAGGGGGCGCCGACAGGTGGGACCCAGCTGGCGGTGAGAGAGGAGTGAGGGAGAGTAAGGCGGATTGGGCCGGCCGAGTTGGGCCGCGGGGAAGAAAAGAATAAGAGAAGGATTTGGCCGACTGGGTTGGGCCGCGGGGGGAAAAGAAAAGGAGAAGAGAAGGAAAAGAAAAGAAGAGGAGGAGAAGAAAAATAGAAGGAGAAGAGAGAGAGGTTTGGGCCGGCTGCGCTGTTTGGGCCGTGGGGAGAGAAAAAGAAAGGAGAAGAGAGAAAAAGATTTTAGGGTAGTTTTTAGGTATTTTTATTTTGCAAACTCAAACACGCAAACAAACAAAAACCAATGCAACGACATGAATGGAACATACATAAAACTATTTTATTTAATTCTGAAAGATAATTATTTATTTTTCCTATACTAGATTTTCTGTAAAGAAAATAAATGTTGAAATTTTTATATAATTATGAGGATTAAGATTGTGTGTGGACTACCGACCTCTCAATGCAGTGACCGTTAAGAATAAATACCCACTTCCCCGCATCGACGTTCTCTTTGATCAATTAACTGGAGTTAGAGTTTTCTCAAAGATTGATCTTCGATCTGGATATCATCAGATAAAGATTCGCCCATGCGATATTCCTAAGACCGCCTTATCAACACGATATGGACTATATGAATTCTTGGTCATGTCCTTGGGTCTCACCAATGCCCCTGCCTACTTCATGTATCTCATGAATTCAGTATTCATGCCCGAGCTCGACAAATTCGTCGTAGTTTTCATTGATGATATCCTTATCTATTCCAAGAATGAGGAAGAGCACGCTAAGCTCCTGCACATTGTTCTCCAGCGTCTCAGAGACCATCAGCTCTATGCTAAATTTTCTAAGTGCGAATTCTGGTTGGATAGTGTGAAATTCTGGGGTCACACTATTTCCAGCGAAGGCATAGCCGTTGACCCCAGCAAGGTACAAGAAGTGATGGATTGGAAACCTCCTACCTCTGTTCATCAGATTCGCAGTTTTCTTGGCTTAGCCGGTTACTATCGCCGTTTCATTCCAGATTTCTCCAGGATCGCTAAGCCTATGACCGAACTATTGAAAAAGGGAGTAAAGTTTGTGTGGGATGAGAAATGCGAAGAAGCTTTCCACACTCTCAGAGAACGTTTGACTGCAGCCCATGTGTTAGCTCAACCCGATAACACCAAGCCGTTCGATGTTTACTGTGACGCATCTGGCACTGGTCTTGGTTGTGTGCTTATGCAAGAAAATCGAGTTATCGCCTATGCTTCATGAGTCCTTCGGCCCCATGAGCAGAATTATCCGACCCATGACCTCGAGTTAGCAGCAGTCATTCATGCTCTAAAAATATGGAGACATTATCTCATGGGCACTCATTGTAATATCTACACCGATCACAAGAGTCTCAAATATATCTTCACCCAAGCCGATCTGAATATGAGACAAAGAAGATGGCTAGAATTAATTAAGAATTATGATCTCGAGGTGCACTATCACCCCGGCAAGGCTAATGTAGTCGCGGATGCACTCAGCCGTAAGGCCCATTGCCATTGCCTATCAGTGGAAATCTATAATGAGATATTATGTTCAGAAATGAGGAAGCTTAGTTTGGAAATGATTTCCCAAGGCACTCTGAATCACATCTCAGTCGAGCCCACTCTTCACGACCACATCATCATGGCACAACTACACGATGAAGGAGTTAAGATCATCAAACAAAAACTCTCTCTAGGAGAAGAGAAATACAAATGTTTCCGCCAGGACCATAAGGGAGTTCTATGGTTCGAAAGTCGCATAGTAGTTCCGAAGGATCATGAGCTCCGTAAGCAAATTCTTGATGAGGCACACCTTTCCTATTTTCCATTCAACCCGGCAGTAGCAAAATGTATCAAGATCTTAGGCAAAATTTCTGGTGGACTAGAATGAAAAGAGAAATCGCTAAATATATCTCAGAATGCAACACATGTCAAAGAGTGAAAGCCAGCCACTTGAAAGTAGCCGGTACGCTTCAACCTTTGCCTATACCCTCATGGAAATGGGAAGACATAAGTATGGATTTCATTGTCGGATTGCCAAGTACCGCATAGAGACATGATTCCATATGGGTTATCGTTGATAGGCTCACAAAGACGGCACATTTTCTTCTGGTACACACCACCTATATTGCCAAGAAATATGCCGAGATTTATCTCGATCGTATCGTTTGCCTACATGGAGTACCAAAGACTATTATTTCTAATCATGATACTCAGTTTGTAGCGCACTTTTGGGAACAATTGCAAGCTTCTCTAGATACTAAATTGATTCGAAGCTCAGCCTATCATCCTCAAACGGACGGACAAACTGAAAGAGTGAACCAAATTCTTGAAGACATGCTTAGAGCTTGCGTCATTCACTATGGCAAGAGTTGGGACAAATGCCTATCCCTAGCAGAGTTCTCATATAACAATAGCTACCAAGCGAATTTGAAAATGGCACCATTTGAGGCCTTATACGGATGAAGGTGTCGAACCCCTTTGAGTTGGTCACAAACCGGAGAACGCAAAATATTTGGACCAGACTTGGTAATCGAGGCAGAAGAAAAAGTGAGAGTAATACAAGAAAACCTTAGAGCCGCACAATCCAGGCAAAAGAGCTATTTCGATAGAAGGAGAAAGCCACTAAAATTTGAAGTTGGTGACCACATCTACCTTCGAGTTTCACCAACCAAGGGTGTACAACGATTCGGAGTCAAAGGAAAACTATCTCCCCATTATGTTGGTCCCTACGAAATCATCGAGAGTTGTGGACCCGTAGCCTATAGAATTCGACTGCTCCCTCAGCTTGCAGCCATCCATGATGTCTTTCACGTGTCTCAGCTCAAGAAGTGTGTTCGAGTCCCTACCGAGGTTATTAAACAACAAGAAGTAGTGGTAGAGCCCGACCTCTCATATGTTTAGTACCCTATCAAAATCATGGATCGAAAAGAAAGAAGCACTAGGAGAAAGTGATTAAAATGTACAAAATTCAATGGAATCATCACACTGAGGAAGAAGCCACATGGGAAACTGAAAGCTATCTAAACCAAAATTTCCCGGGTTTTCTCAACTCTACCGAAGGTACACACACTACCCACTCTATGCCTATTGTCCGAATCTCGGGACGAGATTCTTTTTAAGGGGGTAAGGCTGTAACACCTTAGGTATTTAAATTCAAAATAAGCCTCATTAGCGTAACAATATGCTTAACTAACTAAGAAAAATTTAAAGGAAACAAATTATAAATTGGTTTTGCCTTGAATTGAAAATAGTTGTGTATATGTGCATAAGTACATGTACTTTAATCAAGCCATTTAAATAACATTAACATTGAGGCAAACATGGCTACAAAATTGAATAGGCATGTCATTATTGACATGTTAAACAAAAGTCTAGTTGAAGCCTAGGAGTGAATGCTAAGTTTTGCCCAGGAAATTACGTGCCCTCCGAATTATCCTTTCACTCGCCCGACCCTTTCGTTCGCCCGACCCTCGCTCCGCCCGACCCTCCGCTGCCGCGCAGTTGCCACAAGCCACTTGGCCGGTGATACCTAACGGCGCTAAGCGCCAAGCCAATGCCTGGCCGCGCCTGCACGCCGCGCTTCTCCCCGCGCCGCGCTTCTCCCCACGCCGCGCTCCTCCCCAGTCCGCGCACGCCACGCGCACGCCGGCGACGCGCGCCTCTGCTCGCCGCCCGCCGTGCCGTGTCCCCGCCGCGTCCCGCCAGTCGCCGCGCTCACTGCCTGGCAAGACAGCTGCTGCAGCTCCTCGCCCAACCCGCGTGCCACGTGATCTCCCGCTCCACACGCCAAATCTTTAGCGCCCAATCACCTGCCCGCGCCCGCCGTACGCCGCGCCGGCTCTAAGCGCCGCCAACCGCGGCCAGTCACGCGCTCCCGTCGTGCCGCCCGCGCCCGCGTCTCAGAGTCCAGTCCCGCCCCTCCTCCCGCCTCTCTGCTGCCTACAAAAGGCAGCATTGAGCTTCACCCCCCCCCCCCCCCTGCGCGCCTAGACACCAGAACGCCGCCGCCGCCACCATTACCGCCGCCGTACACCACCCGCCCATGGAGCCCAACTCCCCAGCCTCCCACTGCCCAAACCCATCGCCCAGCGAGCTTGACCTCCCTCCACTGAAGCTCACCAGCCTCTTCCTCGGCCAGCTCAACCGTCGGAGCACCGCCAGCGCCGCCCGCGCCGCCGCCGCTCCCTTGCTGCTCCGTGGACAGCTCACTCCGAAGCTCCTCCGTCCAAGCCAAGCTTCAAAACGGGTTCCCCTCGATGCCGCGAAGCTCATCGACCAGCCCACACCCTCCCCTCCTCGCCGGAGCACCGTCGCCGACGCTGCGCCCCGCCGCCGCCCCTCTGCCCCACGCCGACGAGCCACCTCCGGCCACTCCCAACCCCGACCAAGGCCACCCCAAGGTAGCTCTCACCTCCCTGGATCTCCACGACCCTTTTTCCCTCGCCGCCAACGAGCCCCCTCGCCGGAATCTTGCCGGCCGCCATGCCAGCGCTGCCACGGACCAACATTGCTTTGATTGCAATCTTCCTAGGGGCCTGCACGCAAGTTTCCAGGGGCATATCTGTAAACCTGTGTTTAAACTTTGAATTCAAAAACAGCAAATTTGTAAAATTCATATAAAAATGTAGAAAACTCGAAAAAATACAAACTGAACTGATCTGGAATCTTTAGAAGAAGATCTACAACTTTTGTTACATGAATTTCTTCAGTTGCTTGCTAAATCTTGCTCTAAATTAAATGGAAAGTTTAATGGACTTTAATTGTACCCACTGTTGTAGGCACAGGCTAAATCTAAAAATTTAGCAGTAGATTAGTTGCTTGATTTTTAGGCCAGTGTAAAAATATTAGGACCAGAACCCATCTTTAGATAAACTTTTTGTTAAACATTGTTTATGCCATGTAATAATAAAACTAATTTATAACTGCTGTTGTATGGTGATTAATATGGTGAAACTTTTTCAGAGCTGTTGTATTGATGCCTATATACCACAGAAAAAGTTTAGACCTTTTTCCTTTCTGTAACCTATTTATATAATTTTGTGGTAGGAGAAATGCACTAATTCAAATAATTAGTTTCTTTGCTTGGAAAATATTCAACTTTTTACTGCTGTACACTTTAGAGTAGGTCTTGCCGTATAGAAAGTTTCATACATAGAAACCATGTAAAACATCCCGTAGAAATTAATCTTTATTAAAGTGGGTGTATATTGTCCTATTTAATATGCTTTGTATCTTGCACAGTAAAATCTGAAAATTTTACAGTAATACATTTATGGATAGATTAAGTCCCTGTAAAAGTTTTGGTGTCAATACTTGAATGGTTTGTTCTGTATAAAAATAACTATGTTCTAGTAGTAGCTGTGTATTACATTTTTCATAATTATTTTGCTGCGTGAAATTATCTGAAATTTTTACAGTGCTTTTGTCTCTGCATAATGTGCTCTAAATAAAAATTTCATCATCAGAAGTTACTTAGTCCAGAAGTTGTGTTTAATCCATGTTGCGCTTAGAAAATTAAGTTTCCAATATAACACAACCCCCTTCTTGTTTAATGAAGTTAATAGTTTAAGTCATACTCTATTAACAATTGCCCAAAGAAATCTTAACTCAGTAACTTCGCAACCAAATCGATGTTTTGTGGACTACAACTTTATCGTGAAGGAAAATAATCGTCTTATACCATTGCTATAACTTACACTTGTGCATTCATATAGAATTGACTACTCTCGCCGACGGAACGTACGAGCTGGTGCCTGCGTCCGAAAGTGAGCAGCGTGAAGCCCAAGTGAATCTAACTGAAGCTTTCGAAGACCCGAACCTGAGTTCGGACGAGCCCCAAACTAACTTTACCCAAGAAGGCAAGCCCCGGAGCATGAACCCTATTTTTCTAAACTTATGCAACTTATTACTCCACTTTAGTTGTGCATTAAGTTTGTAGGAGTTGAATGGAAACTTAGTTGCATGATCCTAGGTACCCATGCGCTGAACCCTAGATGTAAGGATCGATAGAATGCTATGCTAATAGGACTCGGTAAAAGTCGAGTGATTTCCTATCACTCGCGAGAATATAGGAGTTGAATGTTTACTACATGCTGCAATCATAAGGTCGACGGACGGGCTATGGTACGATGTATATGTTGATGATTGAGGCCCCGTCTGCTTAGTGAAAAATGCTAAGGCTGCAGTGTGTGGTAGTGGTGGTTAAGTCTTTGAACGTACTAACCACATGCCGAGAATATGGTAATCGGTAAGCTTAAGTACCTAATCGGACCGGCAAGTGGACAGCATCCCACCATCTCAACTTCGGTTCCATGCGCGCACATGGTGGGTCCAGAGCTAGGCTCTGTAGTCTCGGATGGTGGCCCTGATCCATAACCCAGGAAGAAAGGGGAAAAGTTACACATGTGACTCTTGGAGTAACCACGCGACGTGTGTTTAGGTTTCCCTTGCAAGGTTAAGAAATTTGATTCGAATCGTCCGTTTCTCGCGGTTATTGAGACTGCTTGACCCTTTTACCACATAGAGTAAAAGAGGAACAATGATGATGATTAATCCTATTGGATGAAAAATTAATTCCTCCACCATGTATGATATTGGATAGTTGCTTACCTAGAATGGTTAAAGAAAACTAGAACTTGGACTAAAATGGTTAAAGAAAACTAGAACTTGGAGCTAAAATTTGGAAGTAAGGACCTACTTGTCTATGTTTTTCGGCAAAACAAACCCCTCAAGCCAAAAGCCTTGCATGTCTAGGAGTCGGCTAAGTATATTCCACTAGTCGGGTAAGCCTTGCTTAGTATTAGTATACTCAGCCTTGCTTGTGCCTTGTTTTCAGGTGAGACTTTCGAGGACATGATTGCTAGTTTGACTTGGCCGTGTACCCTTCCTCCTGGTTGGTCGGTGGAATGGGATACGCCCCCGGCCAATGGTGATAATGCTGAGTGATGTCTCGTACGGGCTTCATCGAGACATCCTGTATCGTCGAGTAGTTTATCGTTATTTTTCCGCTGCATTGAACTCTGAAGGACTCAATTATTTTGAACTCTGAATTACCTTGTTTTACGAATTTGAACTCCGTTGTAATAATAGTTTATGATGAACCCTATGGTGTAAAATTTGTGGAATGTTGTATCCTCTGGGCTCACCTTCGTGTGAGTACATGTATGTGTGGTTTCGATCGACAAAAACCATGGTTGTATCAGGATGTTACCCGACAGACCAGTGGATTATTCCGTTTGAAGTGCGAGTTAGCCCTGATTGCCCTTGTGGTGATGGTTAGCGCGCTTGAGCCGGATTAATTCAGGTGGTTCTGCCACAATATCCCTTAGAATTCTAGAGGTAGGTCGTAGGTGGTGACAGACCTATTGGTACATTGTAATCCTCCACGTTCGGATATAGCGTAGAGCTGTTGGCCGGAGTCGCCTGGTAGACCTGGAGTAAGCCAGTGCCCGAAGCGAGTATTTTGCCCGAGGGATCGACCCTTAACTCTTCTATAGTGCTACCTTAGGAATCATTTCTACCCTCGCCACCTATCATGGTGCGTCCTTGGACCGACTAGAATATAAGTTAGTGCACACATGTTCCCTTGGATTCAAAAACCCTTGGAATACTCTAAGGTGAAAGCTACAACGGTATCCGTGAGCTTGCAAATTTATTCGCACATCGCTAAAATACCCAACAAGTTTTCTGTCACCGTTGCCGGGGAACGGTTGTTGTATCTTTCTTTGTACCTAGTCATCCTCGTATCTTTTGTTTTTCTTTCCTTCTACCCTTACCCCCGCTACCCATGGAGAAGCCATCCTTTCATAGCCTCTCTACCCGAAGGGGTGAGTTCTATGAGCCGCCATCATCTTCTACATCTGGCTATGAACTATGTCTTATCGCGTTGGTTCGGGAGCTTTCCTTCTCTGGGTTAAGTAGCGAAAACCCAGACTACCATCTGCATGAGTTCGAGCAGCTGTGTTCGCGCTTTGCCCTTGCAAGCATGACACAAGATGTCATCACGTGGAAATTGTTCCATTTGTCTCTTAAGGGGAAAGCTGAGCAACGGTACACGTGTGTTGCAGGTGTCGCGAATGGCAGCTGGGACAACCTTAGAAAGAGATTCTCTATCGTCTTCTTTCAGCAGCATGAGAAGGAAACTTTAGGCGTAACTTGGGCTAGATTTTCGCTCTTAGTGAAATCCGAACCTGTCCTATCGATACTCAATCCTTTGGTGCTTCACAAATTTTATAAGAGCCTCGATAAGGATTCCACCAATTATCTCGACTTCATTACTGGAAGGGTATCTCTCCATAAGATTCTGGCTGAAGGTAGTGAGATCTTAGATCGTATCTCCAAGAATACCTCCTTCGTGGTCAAATCTAAACCTCTCGTGAAAGAGTGTGAGTGGAGCCATGAGGATCTTCTAGCGACTGAATCTGATCCTTCACTGTCCACATCCTCACATTCAGCCATAAAACTCTCAACCAAACCAGAAACCTCGGAGGGAGAAAAAATTCAACCCCCAAAGTTCCCTTCTCAATTCGAGGATGATCCATCTAAACAATATAGGAACACCTCGAATGCCTTCGATGCCCAATTAGGGAAGAAACCTTCTTCTGTCCACACCAACCAATGTAGAAATCCCTTGGCAGAACCTTCCCTGAGGCGTACAGTACCTCCTTTACCCCCTGATCATCCCAATGAAGCAATTCTCAAGGAGGCCATATAGGAGGAATGGTCATATGGAGTGATATGATTTTCCGAAGCGATTTGGATTAGTTCGCCATCTACGATAATTCCTTGCTCTATAAGGGGAAATATCATAGAAGCCCATCTAAACCCCATCATGGAGGTCAATATCATGCCGAGGCACTTAGCATACACTCTTTTGGGCAATCTTCCGCTAAGATCATCCGACCAGCTCCTCAAAAGTTGTCCCTTTGGACACGTCCTTGAATGTCGGGGGGTCGCAAGTGCCGTGCCGCTCACAATATAAAAAATCAAGGTCAACCCCGACTTCCACATCTTTGATATCCTCGATTTTGATCTTCTCCTAGGCTACCCACTAGAAAAACTTCTTGATGCATCTCAAGGGAGCCTAAATGAAAAGCCTAGGGAAACCGCTTCTGCCACTGCTACGTCTTGTTTAGAAAATCCTATGGCGAAGTCTCTTCCCAAGCAAAACCAACTTGAGAAGATGATGCATGTATCTCCATCCATATCATCCGAACCCATTCTCATTGAGGTTGCAAAATCTGCCACTCTCTAAGAGTACAACTTGGAAGAGACCTTTCACCTTTGTGAAGACGAACGATCATCATCACCCTCAATCGAGTGTGAGCCTCTTCCCGCTAGCCCGAAGTACGTTGTTCTCAACCACGATCGAGATCCAACCATGATCTCTCACGATGAATCTCTCGAGATGGAGAATCCATGGGCCATGGAATTTTGTGAGGCACCGACTCTGGAGTCCGAAGGAAAGGATTCCATAGATGAGCATGGGAGCTTCATTCTTGAATTACTACAAGAAGCATGCTTGTTCAATGCCTCTCCGGAGTTAGGCATGCTTTGTTCCCCGAGCATGCATGAGGACTGCAGCCACCTTAAGGTCCTTTCTTGCAAAGTCTTTAGAAGATTGGTTGTAGATGCATTTGATTACCATGAACATTTCAAATTTCGTGGATGCATTGTGGCATTAACCATGCAGCTAAAGCTTCAATGACACATCAACAACTAGTGGTGAGAGGGGAACGACATCACCAATTATAGCTGCAAGAGCAGGTCCCCATGGTAGAGCTTGTGACCATAAACAAAGCACTGCCGGGAGATAGCCCGGATTATCATTTCCCTTCCGAATAATAGAAAGATCATGCTTTTCGGATAAACTCTCCTTCGGGTATTTTTGGTCACTAACCATTTCAGGTGGAGATTAAGAAGAACGACGGTCAAGTGACGCCTAAGAACATGAGAGCTACACCGACTACAACACCGTGGTAACTCTTGGCAAGGGAACAATTATGAAGGGAAGCTTGAATTCCACACACTTGAGTTTCGTTTCCTAACAATGCGAACTCCAAATGTGGGGGAGGTATGTGAGTACCCCAAGTAAGTTTCTTTCGTGCCAATTCTTATCTTGGTTAGGAGATGGTGTTGATTCTTGCATCTTGCCCCCCAAAAAAACCCCAAAAATATTTGAGTTCGAATAAAGTAAGGCTCCCTGGTTCTTGAACCACTAGAGTCGCTTTTTGTTTCCATCTTTTGTTTCCACCCTTTGCTCCACCTTAAGATGCGTGCAGCCTCGGTGCTCTTCTTATCGACGTCGGTGAGCAATTTGTGCTCCATGATGAAGTCGATAAAAGTCACCCGCCAGTCAACCTCGATCATCATGACCTCTCGGTCGGGTTCTATTGGACCCTGAACGATGGTGCTTTGATCTGTTATCTTGATGGATGGGTGATGCAGCTCGTGGACAAAAACTCTTGGTGGGACATTTGCTCGATCAGAGCCGAGCTTCGAGAGCACATCCGCCCCCACGTTGTTGTCGCAAATCACATGATGAATTTCCAGGCCCGAGAACTTTTTCTCGAGCTTGCGTATCGCTGCAACATACGCATCCATGGCGTCCTTGTTGATATCCCACTCTTTGTTGACTTGTTGGATCACCAGCAAGGAGTCACCGTAGACAAGTAGTCGCTTGATGCCCAGTGAGACTGCCAGGCGTAGCCCGTGCAGTAGAGCCTCGTACTCGGCTTTGTTGTTTGAGACCTTAAATAGTATCTGGAATACATATTTAAGTTGTTCTCCTGTTGGACTGATGAAGAGTACTCCGGCGCCACCGCCTCCAAGCTTGTGAGCCGTTAAAGTACATGACGCAATGCTCTGGCAGGTTGGCTGGAGCTTCCACTTGGTTTTCTCGCCATTCTGCCATAAAATCGACTAGTTCTTGCGACTTTATGGCGGTGCAAGACTTGATGTCGAGAGTAAGAGCTCCCAATTCCACTGTCCATTGGAGATACGACCAGGGGCATCCCGATTGTGGAGTATATCCGCCAATGGGAAATCAGTGACAACTGAGATCTTGTATTCGTCGAAGTAGTGGCGAAGCTTCCTGGAGGTGATGAGTATAGCGTAGAGTAGTTTCTGAATTGACGGGTAACAAACCTTGGATTGAGAAAGGACTTTGCTGACGAAGTAGACTGGCCGCTGTACACTGAAGGCATGGCCTTCCTCTTGGCGTTCCACCACGATTGTCGTGTTGATGTTGTGAGTAGTCGCGACAATGTAGAGTAGCAGGTTCTCGCCTGGTTGTGGAGCTGTGAGGATGGGGGGCGACTGCAGATGATGCTTGAGGTCTTCCAGGGCCTGCTCCGCCTCCTCGATCCACTGGAACTTGTCTTGTCATTTTTGCAACTTGAAAAAGGGTAATTCCCTTTCTCCAAGTCACGAGATGAATCTGTTCAGGGCCGCCATACAGCCTATGAGCTTCTAGATATCCTTGATCATCCATGGAGCCCCCATGTCTGTAATGGCGGTGATCTTCTCCGGGTTCGCTTCAATTCCTCGGTGACTGACGATGAAACCGAGTAATTTCCCTTGCGGTACGCCAAAGAAGCACTTAGTCGGGTTGAGCTTCCACTGGAACTTGCGCAGGCCGTTGAAGGTTTCTTCGAGGTTGGAGATGAACTCATCGTGGGTTCTGGTCTTGATGACCATGTCGTCCATGTAGGCTTCAACAATGCGATGTAGCTAGTCAGCGAGGCATAATTGGATAGCCCGCTGATAGGTGGCTCCTGTGTTCTTCAGCCCAAAGGACGTAGTTGTGTAGGCGTATGCACCGAACGGGGTGATGAACGCCGTCTTGATCTGTTCTTCTTCCTTGAGGGCAATCTGATGGTAGCCCGAGTAGCAATCAAGGAAAGAGAGTAGGACGCAACCAACCATGGAGTCAATGACTTGGTCGATGCGTGGGAGTGCGAAAGGGACCTTCAGGCAGTGTCTGTTGAGATCAGTGTAATCCACACACATCCTCCATTCATTATTATTCTTTTTCAAAACTAGTATAGGGTTAGCTAGCCACTCTGGGTGGTAGACTTCTTTAATAAAACCAGCAGCGAGTAGTCTTGCTAACCTTCTTGATGGCCTCCCTCTTGTCTGGAGCGAAGTGTTGTAGTCGTTGCTTCTTCGGAGTGGCTTTGGGGTCAACTTTTAGACAGTGCTCAATCATCTCCTTTGGCATGCCCGGCGTATCCGCTGGTTTCCACGCGAATATGTCACAGTTGGCCCTAAGAAAATTGATGTGTGCGCTTTCTTATTTGTCACTCAAGCCGCCTCCGATCAAAGTTGTCTTGGATGGGTCGCCTTCTCGCAGCTGGATGGTCTTGATGCCGATGTCGCTGGGGTTGGGTTTTACCCTGGACTGGCTGGGTCTCTAATTTGACACCTACATCTCTGTGTCTGCGAGCTTCTATGCGACCGCGAAGACTTCTGCCGAAGGTTCTGGCACGCGTGATGTCGCGGCGTACTCGATCGCCTCTTGGTCGCAGTCATACAACTTCTTCAAGTCGCCGCGGAATGTGAGTACCCTTGTCTTGCCTAGCATCTTGAGTAGCAAGTAGACGTAGTGAGGCACGGCCATTAATTTGGCCAAAGTCGGTCTGCCGAGGATGGTGTGGTACGACGACTCAAAGTCGGCCACCTCAAACTTGATGTACTCCGTGCGGTAGTTGTCTTTAGTCCCAAAGGTAACTGGCAGGACCACCGAACAAAGTAGTGTAGCCGCGTTCCCTAGGACGATACCGTAGAACGGAACCTTGCTGGGGGTGAGAATCTTGGTGATCTCTAGCCCCATCTTCTTCAGTGTACACACGAAGAGCAGGTTGAGGCCGCTCCCGCCATCGATGAGTACTCGGGTCAAGTATGAGCCAGCCATGACAGGGTCTAGGACGAGCGGGAATTTTCCCACCTCGAAGAAGCTGGTCCACTAGTCCTCCCTGGAGAAGGAGATTGGGACCTCACTGCATCTTAGAGGTTTCTATATGGTCGGCTCGACAGAGAGGATCTCGCGCAGAGTCAGCTTCTATGCACGCTTCGAGAATAAGCCGCCGTCTCCGCCGAAGATGATGTTGACGATGTTCTTTGGATCTTGGAAATCTTTGGCACCCGACTTGTCGCCCTCTTCGTCATCCTCCTGATCCTTCCGCTTGTCATCTTGATCAAGGAGTGGAGCGTTGAGTGACTTGCGGAGGCTGACGCACTCGAACAGCAAATGCTTGGACTTTGGGTGCATCGGTTATTGCTTGTGCAGGACTTTCTCAAACTGAGTTTGATTGTTCCCTGACTTCTTGCCCCGTGAATTGCGCTCAACAGCCGCAACTTCGTGGTCTGGCTTGCGTTGTTTGGGGTTTCCCGAGTTGTCCCGCTGGCCTATATCGGAGTGGTTGTTGTTGTTGCCCTGCTTATTGTTGTTGCGCTTGGGGAAGCGCTCGTTCTCCTCATCCTCCTGGTCAGCCCACCATGCTGTCATGTCACGGAGTTCTACGGCAGTAGTCGGGCGGTTGTGTCCGAAGTCGTGGTAAGTGTGCTTCGAGAAAAAACCATTCTGGAAGTAGCGGATGATGTCCTCGTCGGTGATGTTGGCGATGGTGGCTCGCATCTCAAGGAAGCGCCGGGTGTAGGACCTCAGGGTCTCGTTCATTTCCTGATTAACCTGGGACAAGTCATGATGAGTACCTGCTCGGATCATGGATCCCTGGAAGTTGTCGATGAAGGCCGTCTTGAGATCCTACCCGGAGTCGATGGAGTTTGGCTTGAGACTCTTGAGCCAAGTGAGAGGCACGGATTCCAAGGCTACCGGGAAGTAGAGCACCTTGGTGGAGTTGGATCCACCTGACACCTCGATGGCGATGGAGTAGCAGCAAATCCACTAGCATGGGTCTTGCTTGCCGTCGTACTTGGGGATGCCGACTGGTTTGAAATCCTAGGGGTAGGAACGATTGGTGATGTTAGAAGTGAACGCGAGGAAGCGGTCACTATTGTCGATGTCGTAGTATCTGTCAGGTCGGTCCCTACATCTTGCCTCAATGACGCGGCACGCATCCCAACCACCATTGATCTTCTGCCCCAGATCAGCCGTAGGAGCGTTCTGTAGGCTGGCCTCAGGCTGGGCTTCGCCCTAAGGCCTTACGTTGTGCTGGCTATGGGGTGGTCGCGGAGGTTGTTGCACCTCTTGGTCAACGTTGCCACGTGCGGACTGCTAGCCTTGGCGATTGTTGTGGCTGCCCTGATTGTCCTGGTTGTGCTGGCGGTTGTCGCCCCTCCAAGGTCTGGCTCCACCTCCGGGGGTGCGACTGACCTATGCAGAGTCATCATGATGCTCGGATCTCGAGAGGGTGTTGCGTGTCGAAGACATGGGGTTTTGCTCATTGAGTTGCATGAGCGCGCGCTGGGTCAGGTACTACAGCCTCTGCAATGACGGTAGTTGTTGAACTAGGAACTCTACCTCTATAGACCTAGGGGTTTTTGAAGTAGAAGCACTGCGTCTGCAATGGCGCCGATCGGGGTGCGGCACTCCTGATCTTCGGCCACTGCAAAGGCATTGTTGAGGTTCCTGTGGTACAGTGGATTGCGTGCACGGATTTCCATGTTCCACCTGCACTTGGCATTCTTCAACCGCCGGATCCTTCTGTGCTCTTCGTTCTCATTCTGGGGAGCGTGCGTCGTGCGCTCATCGGTGGATACGTCCATGAGTAGTTCGACATCGTACTCTGGACCCGGCTCGTCGTCCTCCGCGTTGTGGAGGGAAGCATGTAGACTTGGCGATCCGGCAAGGTCTCAGCCATATGGTTGTATTCGACTAGCTCTGTGCTGCCCTCTTCCTCTTCAGTGATGCGAGAAACGGGCTTGCCTTCCTGGAAAGGCAGTTCCTGCATCAAGGCCACAAGGCGGGAGTCGTATTCGAGTAGCTCCATGCCCTTCCAGTACATGAACCGGCCTTGTGGCATAGTAGTTATGGTCAGACCTAAGTGACTACCCAAAAAGGATTCGGGGTCATCGTCTGAATCTGAGTAGTTGTCGAAAATAGGGGGCCCCCGGCAAGCGATGGCTCCCTCGTCCCTGATCTTGAGCAGATGATCTAAGTCCTCCTCCAAGTCGGAGATGGATTCAAACCACATAGCCTCCTGGTAGACCGAGGCACCATTGCGTAACTTGAACAGGAATCAGGTATGGACCTCCTCAGATCGGGTTGAGTCCGATCCGGGAAGTCTTGGTGCAACACGAGTTGAAGTCGCGTCGAGAACGGACATCTTCTCAAAGTCCCCGGGGAGATCGGGGAGCAGTATCTCATCGAGATTGTTGATGAAATCGTCAAGATCGCTGCATCTGGTTGCTGCAGGGGCCTCCGGCTGGCTGGTCTCGGCTAGGTGGTTGTTGAAGCCATCTGAGCCGTTGGCGACGCAGATCTAGGAGCCAAAGATTAACGTTGTGCCCTCGTCGAGCACGGCGCTGGTGAATTTGAAAGATGCCAACGAGTTCTCCGGTGGATGCTCGATGAACACCCCTACCTGGTACGCCAGCTATTGGTGTTTAACCTTCAAGCCCACCGAGGGATATCCCTGAGATGGTAGATTGTAGGTGAGGTGTCACCAAGATCAGAAACTTGAAGGTTCAAGGAACACAAGATTTAAACAGGTTTTGGCCGCTGAGAGCGTAATACCCTACGTCCTGTGTGGTGATTGGTATTGCCTTAGGTGTTGATGTGTTTTGAGGGGGTCCCTGCCCGCCCTTATATAGTCTAGGAGGATAGGGTTACATGGAAATCCTAGCTAAATACAAGCTTAGGAGTCCTACCCGAGTACTACTCAGGTAGTTTCTTTCTGTTCCGACTAGTCCTACTACGGTACGAGTAGTTACAATTGTTGTAGGGCGTGGGCCATGTCCCATACCTATTCCTAGAATATGTACGCCATGTGCGCAGTACCGTGGCCCCGGGTATGACACTTGTTGTCACGAGTCATTTCACTCGCATGCACTCGGGGGCTGAGGATTGGGGTGGCGGAGCAACGCTATAGAGGAGGAGGAAAGTCTCGATGACTACTACTAACAGGAGAAGATCAACTGTGATTGGCCTGGATCTGAATCTGGAGGTGGCAACGGCTGCGAGACGGAGGATGACGAAGGGCTAGAGCAGTGAAAGCACAAGCGAAAGGGTAAGTAAACCCTAAGTCACCATGCGGTTAAATAACCAGCGGTGGCCCAGCAATTACTGTGCAAAATGCGAAGAGTTTTTCTCTGGAAAAGATTTGTTTTGAGCGGTAATTTCGGGTACTTTGGGAAAGTTATTAGCTTAACCATCTTTTCAGGGATACTATCCCGAAAAAAGGGGTTTTCGAATTTCTCAACCAATTTACTCATTTAAACCATCAAATCAAATTCTTAATTTTTTAAACAATCCATGCCATGATTTTTTGGATCCTTTTTTCCAAACCTTGGGATTTGGATTCAAGGCTCGGGGGCTGCGGGACACGTGTCATCAGCATAAGATTCAAGGCTAATTTGACCCTCAGCCTGATTCTTTGATTCAATGTAAGTCTTGGGGGCTACTCCATATGGAGTGCGATATACATCGCACCCCATATAAAAGTGATGAGGACATCCTCCACTATTACCCGCTGGCAAAGACGCAACAAAGGGCGCCGAGTGGCCCAGTTGTAGTCGGGCGGCGACCGTGTGAGCCTCTGAATAATCCCACCTTTCTTTGCTTGGGAGGAGGAAGCCACCTTAAAAGGGAGAGCCACCCTTCCCCTATTGGACTTGTCTTTTAGGGAGATTGGGCCTTTCCCCGAGCGGGTGTGCCTAAGAACTGTTGGGGTCCGGGCAACCTTAATTTATTGGGCCTCAGCCAACCCCACCTGGGCCGGATGCATCAAAAAGAAGACTTGAAAACTACTCGGGGCATGAGCACCTCACAGCCTCGATGCATCCAAGGAAGTACTCGGAAGACACCTTCAAGATGAAGTTCGGAAGAACTCGAAGACGCCTTCAGAAGTACTTGGAAGCCTGCAGTACCCGACTACGAAGAGCTCGGGGGCTTGTCAAACCCGGGGCCACGGGACTGCGCACATGGCATACATATTTTAGGTTAAGGGATGGGATATGGGCCACACCCTACACCAGTTGTAACTACTCGTACAGGAGTAGGATTAGTTGGAATAGAAGGAAACTACCCGAATAGTACTCGGGTAGGACTCCTAAGCTAGTATTTGGCTAGGATTTCCATATAAACCTGTTCCCCCAGACTATATAAGGGCGGACAAGGACTCCCTCCAAAATAATACACATCTAAGGCAATACAAACCATCACACAGGACGTAGGATATTACGCATACTGCGGCCCAAGCCTATCTAAAGGTGCATGTTCGTTGCACCTTCGAGTTCCTCATCTCGGCGACACCCTACCTACAATCTACCACCTCGGAGGTATCCCTCGGTGGGCTTGGAGGTTAAACACCGACAATCACAATCTTTTTCTGGGTGCAAGGATGAAAATCCTTGCACTCACCTACGAGAATTAGAGCTATCATCTCAATACCAGGCATGCACCACGAAACCGTGAAATGTAAGCTTTTTCCGTTCTCTTTGATTGGTGCTGCCAAAGAATGGTATTTCCAAACCGTAGGAAAGGTAGAGGGCGATTTGAATATTCTAAAAGAGATGGTTTGTCTCCACTTCTTCCCCTTACCTAGGGTTATTGCCCTTCGTATAGAAGTTGTATCTTTCAAGCAACGAGAGGAAGAACTTCTGGGAGCAGCTTGGGCTCGTTACACTGAGCTGATTTCTTCAGGTCCAGACTTGGGTATGCCCGAGGCTATGCTCCTATAGCACTTTGCCGGTGGCCTTAGAACGCATAGTGCAATATTTTTAGACACGGCCTCCGGGAGTCCTTCTTGCACAAAACTGTAAGCGAGGGGAAATCCATCCTTGATAGGATCCTTAAGAATACCGCGTATACCGGAATATATGATGACCCACCTAAAGAATCTGGAGAGCCTGCTGAAAGAGCATAAACTTTTGTCCAAACTCCAACACCCTGCCCACAAAGGATTGCTGAACCAGAACCTCCCGCCTCAGTTCCTATGCCCTTGAGCGAGTATCATCGCCCTTTCTTCATGCCCATGTTTGATGATGATGAATCAATAGTGGATGGTGATGTCTCATCATTACCAAGGGAAGAAAGTGATGCTTCTATAGAATCTGAGGTAGTGACTCCTGATCCCGAGGAAGAAGCCTTGTCCGACATTGATCAAGTAAAGGAGGATTCATCATTCCATAACTTGGAGTTTCATTTCTTGGAGGACGAGTTTGAATTTTCTGAGGAGGAGTTCAAAGCTCCTATCTCTCAAAGATCCTCGAAAGTCCAAGAATCATATCAATGCCTTAATCCATTTTGTGACTCCGAGGAAAAATCTTTTCTTCTTGACCCAGAGCAATCCAAGGACTTTGATGTTGAGGGCATAGATTATGATATGCCTCATGAATACTATAGGTTAGAGCATGATTTCGAAAATGTCTACTCTATGGATACTCTTGAGGCAGCAAGCTCCATGTCGGGTACGGACGTCAATGATGAGCATGAAAGTTTTATCTTGGAAGATCCACAAGATCCATGCTCCTTCGAGGAGACTCCATCTCCTCCTACCATTAGCACATACGTCGAGTCCAGCCATCTCATGCCCCTCTATTAGGAAAATTTCAAAAGGGTGGTTGTGGATGATTTTGTCTATCATAAATATTGCAAATCTCATCGTGGTTTGTTGTGGAAGTCTTGCAGCTAGATATCAAGTGCTTAATCCGAAGATTGGTGATGGAGGGAGCCACAACACAAAACTAGCTGCAACATTAAGAAGAGGCTCCCAAGGTCGAGCTTTTTACCATAAACAAGCACTGCCGGGACGTAGTCCGTATTTTGATTCCCTTAGCTCAATTTTTTCCCCACTTATATTTCAAAAAAAATGAAAAAAATCTTTACTTTTCAATAAAATAAAATCGAAAAGAACCTCAGGGGATAATTCTAGGACTTGCTCCCTTCGGGTATCCTTGCCACTAACCCTTCTGATCGAGACTCAAATGAGCGAAGAGTTGGAACAAATGGATAAAAGACCCACTCCCAAGCTTCAATGGGGAAATGTTAAAGGAGACTACAACCTCAGACACTCAATTTTCAGCACCAAGTGTCGCAAAATCTGAGCGTGAGGGAGGACATAGTCTAAAGAACATGACTCTAGGTACCAAGGGCAAAGCTCAAGCAAGTAGTCAACGCTGGTTTGCACTTCCCTCTCTCCCCAATTGAGGTTATTTCATAATGTTCATATCTTTTGCTGAAGCCTCTTTTGCATGCTAAAATTAACCATGTGCAACAAATTAACTTGATCACAACTCTGCATCTCACATGTTGACAAGCATAAGTTTTATTCCTTAACTAGTACTCAATGCTTGTGGGATCATCAATTTAGGAGGATGTTGCCTAAGTTGCTGAAAAGTGTGATATAATAAGATAGAAGTATGTCTTTTCTTCTTGATTGAGTATTGCTTGGAGAGTTCTATTTTGAAAAAAAAAATCAAAACCCTTAGCCTCAAAATTCCTCAGTGGTTCAAAATTCCTACTACAGCCAAATGTTCTACATGACCGAACCTATACATATGCCGCCTATATAGTTGTGTTGAGTTTTGTCAAAACTTGTGCCCTTATGGAATAATGACATTTCAATGCCAATCATTTCTTCCTTTGTGTTTGCCCTTGATTGCTAGCCTTTCCACATCTGCTTATGCTAAGTTCCACATTGGATTCTAGCATCCACCTTCACCAGACATTCCTCCATCAATCCAAACCCAAATCTTTTCATTCGTGTATCCTTGATTTCTATCCACAAATATGGCCTTTAAAAATAAATACTCCAGTCATGTCTCACACATCTCCCTCCAAATCCTTTAGAGAAAGGAGGCATGGAGCTATCGAGTAAAAAAAACTAGCCTGCCTGTAGGCAAAGAAAAACAAAGAGATAGAGAGCTCCATAGTCTCCAAAATTCTAAAGGGGGTCCATGAAAAATAAGGAGTACCACTCAAGGCCATATTCTCTCAAAAGCACAATATAAGGTTTGCTCACCACAATCCATTGCACTTGTGTTGTGTCTATTTTCTCCCCTATCCTTGATTATCCATTTCCCAATGATCGGAAGATGAAGTGTCACAACTTTCACTAGGACCAATTTTTTACTTAATAAAATACACAGCATAGGTAGGCCTATATTTCCCCTACCTGAGCTCCACATTAGCCTATAGATTGTAGGGAGAGGTTGGCCAATGGCCTTAGCAAGGAATAAAGCATGACATGAGCGATTCAAGAGTGCCATCGGACGAGTATGTGAGCTAAGGAATTTATTTTGAAAAAAAAATGATCAAAACTCCAAGTATGGTTGATTAATAGGGAAGTCATAACTTCATTCGAGTTGTTCCACTGTTTAACCGCTGAAGGCAGGCATCATAGCCACTTCAAAGCCCATAGGTACGAGAAATGTTTTGGAATAAAGTTTATGCTAGCCATTTACTTTGAGAAGTTGTGCATCAAAGTCTACCTTAGTTCTTGCTCGGCCCGGTATTCTTCATCCTACCCTTTGTTTGGGATGAGCAAAGATCTAAGCATGGGGGTGTGTTGACGACCATTATACACCATTTTTGCCGCCAACCATTTCAAATAATGATGGAATTTGAAGTGGTGTGGATATAAAGTTTTATTTAAACTAATGAGTTCCACTAGTTTTGGTGCATATGTGACTGTAGGAACTCATGGTACAAAATTGGGCTAGTTTGGGAAACATCCCAGGCCGGCCGGCCTCTCTCAGGCTGGCCAGCCTGGCATTGTGGTGAACACGCCTCAACTTTCACCTACATGCAAACAAATTTATCTAGAAGGGATCCTGACCAGCAACCCTCGAGGAAATGCATCCTACGGTCGAAAGGCATGTGCCTTGGATCCATGGGTCCACATGCAGCGACTCAACACAACTTCAGGCTCTGAACCGCCTCTCTGGGTGAATCCTACACGTTGATACATATGATGGTGGAACGGAGGGCAGAGGCGAGCCAAAACCAAGCCGACCGACAAGGTCAAGGCCGGCCAGCCATGCAACTGAAGAAATGGTTGGTGTGCAACCATAACCGCCATCAGGAAGGCATCTAGGACGTCCACGCTAAAGGCGATGCCAAGTGGCGAAAATCCCAGGCCGGCCGCCTGGGAGAGGCCAGCCGGCCTGCTACCTGCACGCTACATGCCCCCCTTCTGCTGGAAGTTATCTTACCCACCAAGCCTGCGTCCAAGCTAAGCAACTACCAAAGAACTGACCTTGGAGAGCTATAAATACCTGCCTCAACCTCCATTTCAAGACACGGAGAATTGAAGCAAGTCCAAGGTGAAGTGTAGCGCTGCCCACATATCTTTAGAAAATAGGGAGAGAGGCGAGGTGAGAGTTCAGAGAGGAGCCAGAGTGTTGGCCCCTCTCCATCTTTGTACCTCCAAGGAATGAAGCTTTGGTTCGAGTAATTTCCTCCTCATTTGTCGGTAACACTGCTTTCTCTCCTTTACTTTATTAGTACTTGAATACTTGATATCTCTAGTTGCAGGATCCCTTGACGGCGTAAGTAGCAAGTTCTTCTTATTTGCTTGTGCTCTTTACCTTGTCAGGATGTAGGAGTAAGTGGCTCGATAGTTTAGGCGTGGTGCTTAGACTTGGTTAGTTACCTTGGGTCATGTTCCACCCCACGAAATAGTGTGGTAGGCGGCAGGTGGTGATAGCCCTGTCCGTCCTTTGTAGTCCACCACGTTCGGGTGCTTTCATAGCAGTAGTAGCAGGTTGCCGTTGGGCTCCCCTCTCACCCCTTTTTGAAGTCCTTCCTTTTCCAGCCGCTGAAGCAGCTAGAGTAGTAAAGTCAAGTATTCTTGATAGGAGTAGTTAGTAAGACGACGTTAGAACTCCTCTACTTATCTTATCTGGACCTCTTCACTCCCGTCATATCCCCTGGATAAACAAGAATCATTACTAGTACACTTATCGTTCCTCGTGAATTCAATATCCCCAAGGTGAAAGCTACATCGGCATCCATATGCTTGCGGATTTATTCTGTTAGGCTGAGGACCGCCAACAGTGGTTTCGTGTTTGGTGGGTATCCCCACGGCCCCCTTATATATCTGAGCTGCTGTGGGTTACAAGGTAGGTCAAAATCTACTCGGGTTGTTTACAAGGAAATATATCGTCTAAGATATACGATATCAAGTTTATCCAATTCGACCTAGAGCTTGATCCCTGAGGACCCTTCCCACCGTCCAGCTAAGCGCCTGTCCGCCAGGTCGTTACGTAGAGTCGTTTCCTAAAGAACCAAACCCCACTCGGCAGGGAGGTACCGGGGTCTACCTCCGCCAGGTATACCTTAGTTACCTTTGCCATGAGACATGTGGGAGTGTAGTCTTCTTCATCATCGGTGAGCTCTCCAAAGAGTGATGACTTCAAGGTGTGAGCCTCCATGGCCATTGTAGCCACACCCTCATCGTTGGAGGATGATTCCTCACTTGAGTCCCACACTTGACTAATATGAGCTTCACCATTGAACATCTTCTTTCCTTTGCCAAATTCCTTCTTCTCACCCTTGTTCATGTTATTTGGATTAGGGCAATTGGCAATGAAGTTACCAATTTCCCCACAAACAAAGCATGCCTTGTTTGACTTTCTCTTGATCTTTCTTCTTCTCTTGTCTTTGTTGAAATATCCATCTTCCTCATGACTCTCTTGGATCTCTTGATGAAAAATTCCATATCTTCATCACTATCACTCTCTTCTCTTCTTGATGCAATGCTCTCAACTATGGCTTTTCCTTTTTCTTTCTTGCTTGCTTTGAGAGCCACACCATTGTTCTTTTCTAGTTGCTCATGAACCTTGGACATTTCTTGAGATATCATTGCTTCCTTTACTGTGACGAGATGCTCTTCTATTCTTCCAATCACATAGGCGGGGGTGAACCTCTTGAATCCGCTCTTCTCTCTAATCAAGGTTGGCAAGTTGACATCTCTAGCCATATAGGCTGATAGTATATTGTCAACTACATCTTTGTCACTCCACTTCTCCCCTCCAAGTGACCTAATCTTGTTCAATCTATTGTACACCTCTTGTGGTGCCTTATTCTCATGAATGATGAATCGATTGAGCTCTCCTTCCAAAGCACAAATTCTTCCTTCACGGACTTTTCTTGTGCCTTCATGGTTGATGCGAAGTGTGTCCCATATCTCCTTAGCCGAGTCCATTCCATACACCTTGTCATACTTGTCTGGACTCAATGAGCTAAGGATTATGGAGGTTGCTTGCATGTTGCGATGAATTTCATGCTCTTGATGTTGAGTGAGTGGAGCATATTCTTCCAGAATGTTGACACCTACACACACAATCTTCCAAAGGGCCAGGTTGAGCCCAATCAAATAGACACGCATCGAGTGCCGCCATGAGGAGAAGTCTATTCCATCAAAACGAGGAGGCCTTCCGAGGGGACCGATACGTATTGAGTGGAGCAACTCAAGCAATCATAATTGAAGGGAATTCTTGAGTAGGTTTTGCCACTTCCCTTTTTAGTTACCTTCACCGACTTGTTGTCCTCATAGTCGGAGTCTAATTTAGATGATTCAAGTTCATCTTCTTCCTTTCTAAAGCTTCCTTCTTCTCCTTTTGGTTCAATTTCAACTCCGATTTTTCGAGTTATGTCTTGTGGCAACAACATATCGATTCTCCAAGCAGTTAAGCTTTAATCTAGAGACCAAAGCTCTAATACCAATAGAAAGGATCTATATGTCAACTTGAGGGGGGTGAATAGTCAAAGTCTGAAAATTTCACAACTTAAAACAATTCTGTCAGTAATCCGGAGACTCCGGAAAAACAACTGGAATCACAACACGACTATCCAAACCTCAACCAAAAGTAGATCGAGTGAAGTTCTGGTATTTGTAGCCTTATTTCCACCCCTTTTCTCTAGACACCTGCACTCAAAACCTTTCTACCAAGTAGATCAAGAGCAAACCCTAGACAAGCCCACAACAAGCAAGAACATCAACAAATCACAAGAAATGAGCACCATGACACGAGGATTTGTTTACCGAAGTTCAGTTCCACACGTGGAACCTACGTCTCCATTGAATTACCCAAGAAGAACCTTCTCAAGCTTAAACCTCCCCTTAGCAACCCCAAGGTCTAGCTAAGGTCACTTACTAACTTGTCAAGATCGTATAAATATCCCGGGGCACACCACAAGCTTGGGACCTCGACGAGCGCGCCTAGCCGGCTAGGAGCTTGAAACTCCAAGAGTAACAAACACGAATTCAACCGGCTTGACAAAGAACGAGATGCTCAAGAGATGGGAAATCAGCTCACGAGCACTCTCACTTTTTATCCCTTCAATTTCACTTCAATCCCCCTCACCAAATCTCACTTGGAGCACTAGGGTCGAGTAAAGAGGGGCAATGATGCATCCGGCCCAGGTGGGATTGGCCGAGGCCCAATAAATTAAGGTTGCCCGGACCCCAACAGTTCTTAGGCACACCTACTCGGGGAAAGGCCCAGTCTCCCTAAAAGACTAGTCCAATAGGGGAAGGGTGGCTTTCCCTTTTAAGGTAGCTTCCTCCTCCCAAGCTAAGCAAGGTGGGATTATTCAGAGGCTCACACGGTCGCCGCCCGACTACAACTGGACCACTTGGCCCTCTTTGTTGCGTCTTTGCCAGCGGGTAATAGTGGAGAATGTCCTCATCATTCCCACCCCCTTAAACAAGGGCCCAGCTCTGATACCAAATGATGCATCCGGCCCAGGTGGGATTGGCCGAGGCCCAATAAATTAAGGTTGCCCGGACCCCAACAGTTCTTAGGCACACCTACTCGGGGAAAGGCCCAGTCTCCCTAAAAGACTAGTCCAATAGGGGAAGGGTGGCTTTCCCTTTTAAGGTAGCTTCCTCCTCCCAAGCTAAGCAAGGTGGGATTATTCAGAGGCTCACACGGTCGCCGCCCGACTACAACTGGACCACTTGGCCCTCTTTGTTGCGTCTTTGCCAGCGGGTAATAGTGGAGAATGTCCTCATCATTACTAATGTGAATCCGCTAGGGTTTGTTCCCGATCTTTCGATGAGAGGCGGGGGATAACTCGATTTGAGATGGAGGCGACGTTCACGGCCCGACTACAGCCTTCCAAGGACGCTGCGCCTTAGCAACCGATACACCACCTCCAATGGCTGCCGCGATCTTGTGGAGCGCGACACCCGGCCACTAGGGCACCTGTCCTGCAAGCAATCGAAGAACCAGCAAGAACAAGTAGAACAAGCAACTCAATTGCAAATATGGAGATAATAACCAATCTGGAATCAACAAGGTGGGGTTCCGAATCGAGTAGAACGGATGGTCTAGTCGACACACGCGTCTACAAGGAAGTAGCAATGGCTAAACTTTCAACAAAACAAAAACCCCCCAATCTGTTCATGGCGGCTCTAACCCTTATTAATACCTAGGCGGACGACCAAGAGGGTGTTTGAGTCGCACTCCAACCCTAGGACGTGTCCCTAATGGACCCGACTTGATACAAAGCCCATCGGGCCAAATTAAGATGTCGCAGCACCTTTAGACAGAAAACCAGTCGGTAGTATTTTGTCATTGCGGACGAATCAGGAGAGATATGGACTTGAGTCCGGATCCATATGAAACTAGACTTCATAAGCTTTCCACGAAGTACTTGAACGTCCCTATCCGAGTCCGTATGCGACCGTGGTGTCCGTCACAAGTTGGTGCTGTTCTGCAGTCCGAATCCAGCCTCCAAAACGTGTTGGACATGGACTCTTTCTTTCCTTGCACCAAAAGTGACGTGGTGGCCTGATGGAGAACATTGGGAAGACTTAGGCTTGGTCCCCAATCAACTTCTTTGGTCCTCCATACCTTCCATGTGTGTTTATTACATGTGGGTGTATCCATTCTGGTGATGTCCACATCATTCTCCCCTTCTTGGCTGCAAGTCGTCCTCGACTTGCTCCAACGGCATTCAAAGGTGCTTGCTTTGTTGTTGGAACATGGAGCGATGACTATGCTGCATGGGCACAACAAACAATGCTCCCGTTCTTCAGGCTGATCCTGTTGCATAAAAGAAAAACTAGAAAAACTTTGCAAGATATTATTAGTGTTAATGCAGCCCCCTATTTGCTCATGGTATTGTAGCCCAAAAGGATATTTCAGATTAGAACAGATATACACTTTATGCACCAAATATTCTCCTTTAATGTCATTTTTTCCAATTGCATGAAGCGAACAATGATTTAAACTTGGCAAATTAGAATCTAATTGAACCTTCTCTTTTAGACAATTTAGATTACACAGAATATTAAATTCAATATAACCCAAAGTATTTAAAGAAGACAACAATTTCAGTTCATCTTGTACACAAGTAATAGGATGAGAAGGATTATCTACAGCACATTCGTATGGTTCCAAACCAAAAATATCACACTTATTCATTAATTTTGGTATATGAGTAAAAGAAGTATTAGCACACAAGTCCTCTTTATCATAAGAAACAACAAGTAATTCATCTTGTGAAAAAGTTGAATCAGCAGCAGGTTCCACTATTCGTTGCTCTTTGTTAGCATGTAGAGTGGACAAAGTTGTGACACTATGAGTCACATCATTCTTGCAAGTATTCATAAATGAAAGAATTTCTTTTTCAGCATGGAGAGCAAGACAAAATAATTGACCGATATAGCAATAGGACTTGCCAATTAACAAGTTTCGAATTTCAGAATTGAGCCCTCTCATGAACCTATTCATAACATCTTCCATGCATTCATCCAATCCACCAAACATGATACAAATTTTAAAATCATGGTAGTATTGTTTCACAGTCCTACTACCCTGTTTTAATTTCTCTAGTTTGGTAAGCAAATGATCAACATAATATGCAGGAATATAGGCATCTCTAAAATGTATTTTGAATTCTTTCCAAGTTTGCGGAATAATGTTATGCCTACAAATATATTTCCATTCTAGCAAAGCATTTTCTGTTAAAATATTAGAGGCAATATAAATCATTTGTTTCTCCGACAGGTCATGCTCATCAAATTCATTATCTACTTTTAGCTCCCAATCAATGTAAGCTTTAGGATCAAACTCACCAGGATATAAAGGCAAGCATTGGATAATGTCCAGAATATTTTGTTGTTGTTTGCTCCGCTCAAAAATCACAGTATCACCTGCCATGATCAGTAGAAAACAAGAACACAAAAATAATATGTATCCTCCTGTCAACTACTAGAATGTGTCGGTTGTAATTCTCTCAAACTCAACTTGTTTAATACGAGCTCTTACCAGTTCTTACCAAGCAAAACAGGATGAGTCGGCAACCAACAAGTCAAGCACCTTGAAAGAAGTGTATCGGTGCCTTAGCAACAGAAAACTGTCAAGCTATAGTCGAGTATGTGGAGCTGTAGGTGGGCTGATCAAGGGAAAATACTAGCACCACGTTAGTCAGAAAAGCAAGCTGAATAATTGTTCAACGGTGGTACTGTGCTGGTCCTAGCATAGACCGTACTAGAGGCGCGAGCCTGGACACAAATGAAGTCACAAAGCACCAACCGAAACAGCAGGAACACAAAAGATGGATCAGCCCCTTTCTTCTTTTTTTGTTTCTTTTCTTTTCTTTTCTGTTTTTTTCACTTTGTTTTCTTTTTTTTCTTCTTCTTTTTTTTGTAGAGGACTAAAATCCTTTGTTTGACAAACAACGCAACAGGATTACTGCATATAGCTGCTACCAACTCAGATTGATGAAACTTGTTTCACGCAGCCAGACGCACAAATCTCCAAGTCGATTCTGGAGCACTTAGATGGAGTTTGTGACCCAGGTCAGATTCGTTGGAAAGATCACGAGTTACGCTTTCCAGATTGTACTAAAACTCGCAAATCGGAGATCGGACACAGAAACAATGAAAGTTTTCTTCCACTGATGAATTGAAACTCCGAGACAAAAAGAGGTGACAAGAACTCGAAACTCTAAAGGACTAAACTAAGACCAGCAACTCGACGCAACCGATGCAATCGAAAATTCAACAAGCCCTAACTAAGCAGTGCTAGCAAAGGCTCAAACGAGTTTATAGGATTGAAGGAAAACTAATCTACTATTTTTTTTGGCTTTTCTGGACTATAGGAAAAATAAAACAGCAAAGAATTAGAAGTCTCTCACCGATAAACCTTGCTCTGATTACCAACTAATGTGAATCCGCTAGGGTTTGTTCCCGATCTTTCGATGAGAGGCGGGGGATAACTCGATTTGAGATGGAGGCGACGTTCACGGCCCGACTACAGCCTTCCAAGGACGCTGCGCCTTAGCAACCGATACACCACCTCCAATGGCTGCCGCGATCTTGTGGAGCGCGACACCCGGCCACTAGGGCACCTGTCCTGCAAGCAATCGAAGAACCAGCAAGAACAAGTAGAACAAGCAACTCAATTGCAAATATGGAGATAATAACCAATCTGGAATCAACAAGGTGGGGTTCCGAATCGAGTAGAACGGATGGTCTAGTCGACACACGCGTCTACAAGGAAGTAGCAATGGCTAAACTTTCAACAAAACAAAAACCCCCCAATCTGTTCATGGCGGCTCTAACCCTTATTAATACCTAGGCGGACGACCAAGAGGGTGTTTGAGTCGCACTCCAACCCTAGGACGTGTCCCTAATGGACCCGACTTGATACAAAGCCCATCGGGCCAAATTAAGATGTCGCAGCACCTTTAGACAGAAAACCAGTCGGTAGTATTTTGTCATTGCGGACGAATCAGGAGAGATATGGACTTGAGTCCGGATCCATATGAAACTAGACTTCATAAGCTTTCCACGAAGTACTTGAACGTCCCTATCCGAGTCCGTATGCGACCGTGGTGTCCGTCACAAGTTGGTGCTGTTCTGCAGTCCGAATCCAGCCTCCAAAACGTGTTGGACATGGACTCTTTCTTTCCTTGCACCAAAAGTGACGTGGTGGCCTGATGGAGAACATTGGGAAGACTTAGGCTTGGTCCCCAATCAACTTCTTTGGTCCTCCATACCTTCCATGTGTGTTTATTACATGTGGGTGTATCCATTCTGGTGATGTCCACATCACTTTGAATGCTCAGGTAGAAGCTCAGGTCGAGTTAGGTCGGAGAGAGTTACTGTGGAGACGGTGAGGGGGTATTTACTTATGCCCCTTCATCGAAAACTAGCTATTGTTTTGTTAAGTTCTGGAGACTCTAGACCAGATTTCCGGAGACTCCGGACAAACCACCGTCGGAGACTCCAGACAATTGGAGTCCGGACCTCACTCTGCACAATGCCCAAGGGTATGAAGACTCCGAAGAATTCTTTGGAGACTCCGGACAAAATGCAAAAAGCACTAAAAGATATCCCAAGTGTTGTGCAGGTGCAATGGTCTCTCTCATAGGTTTGTTAGATCATCTTGAGCACCTTATTCTACCGCAAAGTAAGTAAATGTCATGTCCCTTTTGATAGTGCGGCATTCATATACTCAATTTCAAAAGTAAAATATTTAAACTCTCACAAATGATCGCTTTCTCTTTTCATTTCCCGTTTTAGTGGTCATCTCCTTGACTTTGTCTATCCATACCTGTGATGCATGCTCATCATTATTAGTAAAAATGTTAGTACCACATGTATATGTCATTAATCAACCAAAACCCACTAATCGGGCCAAGACGGAAGATCAGGGGGTGGACTGCGCGGACACGAAGACGATCCTCACCAAGGCCCAACCAAAAATAAATAGCATCCAAGACATTCAGTCTTCTAGATTGTTTTCAATGCAGGGAATGGATCTTATCTTCGGCAAGAGCAGGGATCCAAAATGGATTTAGCACATCAACAGCTCATCAGACCTCAAAATATTTCTTCTATCTGGTCTAATTTGCAGGCTGATTTAAACCTTTCAGACCAGCAACGTGCAGCTATCTGCTTTGTTGATGCAGGACTATGTGGAGATTCAAGCCGAGGTAATGGCTTGTTCGGTTCTCATGGCAGAGCTAGCAGCAGACCCTGGCAGCAAAGATTTTAAAGGAACTACAAATCATGTTTGCAGTCTTGGTCACTGATAGTAGTGAAGCTGTTCGTCAACTACACAAGAATAAGGATGACACTTTCTGGAGGCTGAGACCAATTATTTCAGATTTCAAGAATCTCCAAATCGGTGCACATCTTCAGGTGGTGAAAATTGATAGAAAGGATAATGTGGTGGCTCACGGCCTGGCTTCACAGGCCGAATCTAGGAACTCCCAGACTTCAGTAGTTTTTTTCTTGTGCCAATAGGATACATCAACCTATGTGTAATCTATCGGTTTCTCTTAGGAGCGTAACTTGGGGTCCTTTTGATCCCATCTCTGTTTGTTGTACTTGATATATAAATATATAATGGAAGTTTTTCTAAAAAAAAAAACCTTGGTGTCCAACTGTCCAACGCCTGAAAATAAGAGGGATGTAAACTCAAATATCAAGAACATATTTCACGATCTGCAATGTGAACACGTTGATAAACAAAGTAGAGACATACAGTACAATTTTTGGTTCTCCACAATCTAAGAAACGTTTGCTACGCTACAAGAGTACAGGAACAGTAGAGGTTGGCGATCCCTAGCTAGTTAATAACACATTTGAATATATGAATGTTCTGAATTCTGGTTCCTATGAAACTTCTGGACAAGAACCCGTCTTATGCTGCAAAATGCAGCGATTGCTGCTTCTGTACCATGGCCTGGTGCTTCTGCCCAGCTATGTGAAATTCGTAGACTTTTTGGCTGTTTACAACAACATTACAAACAGTGCAGATTTTTACTTCTCCTTGAGCTGCTCCGGCCTCAAGAACTCGCCTCTTCTTCACCTCCAGATCTGCTGGCGTTGCTGCTGAGGAGACCTTCTTCTTCTTTGGCTGCACAGCTGGAACCACACAGTTATCAGCAGCGGAAGGCACCATAGTTGGTCCCATGGCATTACTTGGGGGCTTTAGTATTGGTTTTGGGGTAATGGAGTCTTGTAACTTCTCCAAGTTTTTCTTGTGCTTCTTCCCCTGCTTATGGATCATGAGAACCTCTAGGGTATCGCACTGAATCTTGCAGACCTCACATGGTGCTGGTTGCACAATCTTCGGCTTTTTCCTCATTTGTTTTCTCAAGACATTCTTTAGCACAGGATGCCCAAAATGGGCATTCCACTGGGCATGGTGGATGCTTGGGGCTGCAGCTGGTTCTGTCATTCCATTGGATGCTCTAGCGGCTGCTGCCTACAGAGTGCTCAAAAAGCAAGGAATGAGAAATAATGTATATCAACTGGTAAGCAGATACCATTAAGGATGGCAAGTCTGAAAAACACATCATGGCATTGTACCCAATTAAAGAATATAATGCAAACTGACCAACCAAAAAGATATACAGAAAAACAGGGTACTAGTGAAGTTGTAAAATGATTGATGCCACGCCACGAGTGAAAAAGAAACAGATGCATATTGGCAAAAATCAATACCAAATATGGGGAAATAACATTGACAGACACCATCTGTCATCCATGAAATATCAAAAGATAATATAGAAGCCAAATGGGCTAAACACGATCTATTGAACAATTAGTCATTGGCAAAGAAATCAGTAAGGCTTATACAATGAGACAACCAGCATGCTGGGAACATAGGGAATAAATGGCTTACTGTTCCTTTGTCCAGTCACATACTGAATAATTTCGCTAAACAGGGTTGCTTATTTGAACCTTGGCAACATGCCAATAAGGCTTTCAATATTTCAACTTTCAAAGATTTCACATAAATTATAAAGTTCAATTAAATTACTTCACTAACATTTTTCCATTGACAACATGCCAATTTTCATAAACTTACATTTTCTGCTAATTTTCCTACCCCAAATAGCCTGGGACTGAAAGAGCTTTTTGTTGTTACATTTCGTTCTATTTCCTAGTTTCACAAATATGGTGTCTGTGCTCAGGTCCCCCTTTCTCAAAAGCTTAATACTGCTTCAGTATCATGCATCACGCAGGCAAATTTGGGTTAACAAATGATGGCCATTTCCATAACTTCTCTTTACTGAAAAGAGGGGGCAGTGGCTGTCCCCCTGAGGCTTTATCTCAAGCTATGCTTGGGTCTCTTTTCTGCTACTTTGTACCAAAACAATGACTGCAAAAATTTAGTTTAAGACCACTCTAAGAGTTTAGATCATCAGGAACCAACCTGTGCTGAATATCATCTCAATTGTATGTTACAGGAACACTAGGTGGGTACAAACAATACAAAATCTAGCACTTCAATCTACAATATGGCCTTTCAATTAATTCCTCAGTTTGGTAACAGTAACACTATGGCTTCAACACTGTAACCTAAGGGGCATTTGTGTTCTTGCCCCTACTTTACAGTGCAATTGTGATTTTACCCTTACCATTCACAAATCAACGTGATTTTGCCCCTAGTCAACGCGATTTTACCCCTAGTCAACGGTCAAAATAGGGGCAAAATCGCATTGACTTGTGAATAGTAAGAGTAAAATCACAAAGTTAAGGAAAACGAGGGTATAATCACAATTGCACTGCAAACGATATGATATCAATGTTAACTACTCTAGTGGTGGATTGAATGTAATCCGGAAACAAAGAGATGACATTGCACTCCCATCAGACTGTCATAGACATTATCAGTTTTCTCATACGTATGGATGTCATGTGGGGTAAAAGATACACCCGTAGGCCAAGAAATCAGGGCCAACAAACCAGGAAAGTGGCTAGAATAAGGCCTGTAGAGGAGTTTTCTTGCCGCACAATTAGCTGGTGCTTTCTTTAGAAGGTTAGCTGAGATTCTTAGGGAATCTTTGAGAGTAATTTGAGGAGGATTAGTTGGCCGGATGGCTATGTAAGCCGCAGGGGACCCAGAGAATAATCAAGAAATGCAATTATCTCCTTCCTATCTCTATCTTCTCTAACAAAATAGGGAGCCGAGCGGCAAAACCTCGCTCCTCCTCTACCGGCGGCTACGCTCTGCGTAGCCAGGGTTCACCGCTTCCACTTCCACCACTGCCGAACCACCGACGCCATAACACTCGGTTAGAGACTTGACGAGAACCGTGAGTTCAGCGGCGGTGGTTTCCGCCATGGCAGCAGGAACTGGAGCAGCGGGCGTCGGGTTGAGCGGTGGTGTGGACGATGAGCATCGGCTGGAACGTGATACCAAGGTGGGGGATTGGGTATGGCTGCGTGTGCGCCATCGCACCCCGCTCTTCCTGCCTACCACGACGTCGGGCAAGCTCCGGCCCCGCTACTACGGGCCATATCAAGTCGCAGAGGTCGTCGTCCGCCTACAGCTACCGTCGGGCGCCCGCGTGCATGACGTCTTCCACGTCGGCCTCCTCAAGCGCTTCCACGGTCAGCCCCCGGAGTCTCCACAGTCAACGCCACCGATGCATAATGGCGCAGCAGTCCCGGTTCCGGCAGCAGCAGTAAAGGCCTGCTTGGCGCGAGGCATCCGCCAGGTGCTCATTCAGTGGCAGGGTGAACCTCCTTCATCAGCCACCTGGGAAGATGTTGAGTCCTTCGTCCAGCGCTACCCACAATTCCAGCTCGCGGACGCGCTGCTCGTCGAGGGGGGGAGAGATGTCATGTAGGGTAAAAGATACACCTGTAGGGCCAAGAAATCAGGACCAACAAACTAGGAAAGTTGCTAGAAAAGGGTAGAGGAGTTTTCTTGCTGCACAATTAGCTGGTGCTTTCTTTAGAAGGTTATCTGAGATTCTTAAGGAATATTAGTTGGTCGGATGGCTATGTAAGCCGCAGGGCACCCAAAGAATAATCAAGCAATGCAATTATCTCCTTCCTATCTCTATCTTCTCTAACAAAATAGGGAGCCGAGGGGAAAAACCTTGCTCCTCCTCTACCGGTGGCTACGCTTTGCGTAACCAGGGTTCACCGCCTAAATTGCCAAACCACCGACAGCATAGCAATGGATCACAATAATCTATATCTATACTATAATAAAAGTTGAAACAATTGAAAATAATTTCTACCAAGATTAGACCCATTGTACCCCTCACAGAGGGCCCACTTGCCAATCCTTGAGGTTTGATGAAAGGTGTGTAGACCCATATTTTTGAAATAAGAAAAATATTTCCATCCAAAGTTAAAACTTTTTTCACCTAACCCGCCCAGTGTACCCGGCCTCTCCTTTCCTTAAGCGCCCGCCAATCAAGTTTTCACTTTCTTTGGGTTGACGCTAATCAAATATCCTCGATTGCCAATCAAGCATCCTCGGACAGCAAATAATCTACCTCTTTCCTTTTGCAGACGCCAATCAATCATCGATTTTATTTCTTGAGAATATCAATCATGTGTTGATATATTTCAATATACGTCGTGCCTTGTTTCCTGAGGATGTCAATTATATACATCGCGGCAACAAGGGAAATAATGACAATCAGTAATCATCTTGGTCAGTCCTTATAATCTTTTTCCCCCTTCGGTGGGTCCAATTTCTCATACATTCCTACTTTCCATTTGTTTTATTTATGTATCAATCATGGTACATATTCCATTTACAATGGTACACTTTCCATTACCAATTATCAATCACATTTGCCAATCGGCGTTGATTAATACCTGCCTGAATTACTTTCCTTATTTCATAGACATATGCCACATGCACCAAGGATTTCCAAAATCAGTTGACTGAAATCAAGGATTGGATTAGTGATTGGTGCAATCAAGGATTTCTACTTACCCAGATTATTTTCCTTGTTTTATAGATGTATGCTATATGCGCTAAAGGGTTTCAAAATTAGTAGGCTGAAATCAAGGATTAAATTAGTGATTTATACAATCAAGGATTGATACTTGTCCGGATTACTTTCTTTCTACGATTAGTTGCCTTTAATACTATTGACTCCTCTCTCCCCGCGCCTATATAAGTGAGGTCGCAGCTCTACCTCAGACACACGACACACACACAGAGAACATATCTCCTTCTCCGTTGTACTTGTTCCAGCATCTCCATGTCGACGAATTGCATACACAGGTGTTAGGAGAGCACGCCTCCAAACCAACCTAGATACAGGTACATGTTGTGTATGCATGTATCTGTAAAATCTTTCAGTTGAATTGCTTTACATGTGTTTTCAGAGATCATTTACGCTAATTTAATTTTTCCATGTTTATTTTGTTAAACAAAGTTGAGTGCTACCAAGAACCTACTAATGAAAAATTGAGCATACAAGCAGCTGGTCTATTGACTAATTAACAGATGTATTCTGCAATATTTTTTCGGTTACATAGTCTTTACTATTCGTGCATTTACAACGATCAATGGTGCTGAATTTTTTATTGATGACAAAATTGATCATGTAAGCGACCGGGTATCAACTGGTTAGTTGATTTGCACAATATCGTTTCAATTGTATTTTTTTCATTTGTTGTTACATTTACGATGACATATATTTAACTGTTGTTTGTGATTTTTTCTCAAATTAGTGTGCATCATATCATCAAATGATTTCTAAAAATAAATTTCTTAATTATAAATTTGAGAATTATTGATTCGCTCACAGTTATTAAGGTCCAGAAACAATTGATTTAAATGTTGTTTGATCCAAGTGAATACAAAACTCCTGCTTAATTGGTGAAATATTTGAAGAGTAGCAAGTTTACTTGATATTAACTTAATACATTCAATGTTTGTCAATTTTCTGTAAATAAAAAATTTTATTTATTATATTTTTGAAAACACGTGCTTGTCGCAAAGAAATATAATTGAAATTAGGGAGCTTCAAAGCAGTTATAGTGTTACACAATGTAACCATACAAGATGAGTCCACAGCTAGGAAACTAGAAGGTAGCAAGTCTGGGTTAACATATAGATGCATTGCATCTCCTGACATGATCCATTGTGAAAGTACCACATGCAGGTATCATCCCGATAACCAATGAAATTGTGTAGATGTCAGTGTGAGACAGAAGCATGGGCAAGATCCATTTGAGGTTACCAGGCGGTTAACATGCCAATGAAATTAATAGAATAAAGCAGTAAAGAGTTGACACCACATATGCAGAGGCAGCAAGCACAATGTTGAACAAAAGAAAAAAGCCTATAGTCTATTAGAATCAACTAATAAGCTAGACAAATTATTCCAATCAGAAGTTAGGGTTGAGGTCATAACTTTGAAGACATTAGAGACAGCAATACTTGTCACCCCATTTCCGAGCCAAAAGAAAGAAAGAAAGACCAAAAAATTCAAATCAGAAGATTGTTTTACTTAATAATGCGGCACACAGGATTATGCACATGCTTGTAACAATCAGAACACGATAGGAAACCAAAAATGGCAAAAAAAAAAGTAGTTTGACCTGTAGACATCTTTCATTGGCTAAATATTATTTCACATCCTCCAAGAAATCTTGGAGTCCACTTTTCGGAATTCACTTAAATAAGCAAAAAAATGGTCTCAGAATTTCAAAGGAGTTTTGCATGGGTAAGGCTGTCTAGGAAGTCCCTTCCCCAGACCCCCACCTTGTGTGGAAGCTTTCGCACTGGGTACACCCCTTTTAAAATAAGTTATACAAAGGGCAGGATGAGTTGACCTAACAAATGAAACTAAGAAATGGACATCAGTAGTCAGTAGACAAGATAAGTGGAAGTCAAATTATGGGTAGGTGCATAAACCATGTGTTTAAGTGCCACTTTAAATGAACCTGGGGTTTTCTGCAGCTTTGGCAACAAAACATATGATTTTCTGAATTTACTCAGAAGAATCATGCAAAAATCGATGGTAAATGGGCAGATTTGAGATATGATGGAGAAAAGGCAAAGGTTACCATGCCAAATGTTTTCCGCTACCTTTCTTGGGTTCTAATGTTAACTGGCAAGACAACTATCTTCATTCGTATAAAGAAGATTGGGTAGGTATGGCACCCTTGGCCAGCCACCAGGCTGCCAATCAAGGCTCTGAGGTCTGGTTGAAGAAGAAAGGGTGAACACTTCATCCTTAGCAACTTAGGCCTAATGTTGCCTTCCCATTTACATGGATAGGGCTAAAAATCTTTAATCAAGCGACAAAATGCTACATATCCAGTCTCATTCATAAGAAACTACTTTGATGTTGCACATATTCGTGCATTTTTCTATAAACTTGGTCAAAGCAAGCAAAGTTTGACTAAGGACAAAGCTAAAAATGACTTAGAATTTGGAATGGAGGGAGCAAGCAGTACAACTAATTTGAAATTTGAGAATTATCCTAATAACCTAAATGGATAGCGTCATACTAAGTCTGCAATAATGTTACCAGGCATACTACAGTGCCTTGGCAGGCCTCGACTCTGAACAGTTTGGCCATGCTCCTAAGTCCTTCTGGACGTCACTTACCTCACCATCTCCAATTTGTTGCATCCAAGAGAAAATAAGCTTCTAAAAAAGCAATTCTCTAATTCGGTGGCCTGGTTTGTTAACTTATCACATTGATATATGCTAGGGTAACCTATCGCTTAAGTCGTAATTAACAGCTCTACTCGAATACTTAGCCTCGCCAGATAAAATCCACAAACAGGGCTGGTAAAAACTGTCATGTGATTTGGTCCTTATTCATCAAAATAAAAGGTCAGATTAACCAAGTGATGCCCTTCTAGCACCAAATGCGATAATAGAATGTATCAATTCCATACCACAAAATTTGCAGGCTACCCAAAAAGAGATGTAATTTTGCGGCAACAATTCCTAAAGCGAAGAAGTACTGATGCTCCAGAATGTTTATGATGGAATGTGAAGCAGGCAAACGGTATTACACCGTTGCATGACTAAAATATAACTAGTGAGCCATCAAAATTATCAAGGGTTACCGTGCACAATAGTGTTCAACTATCCCCATCTGATTGATACAAAAAAAACGAAGCACAACTCATCCAACGTGCTATGTAATCAACAAGACTACAATTCCTAGAAAGGCCTTCGATTCGTTGAAAAGCCCTCTCAACATGAAAGAAAAAAACCTCACAAATCAACCTAAATTCCCCAAATGTGAACAGAACTTAATGAAATCGGATATAAAAAAAACGAAGCAGGAGGCGCCCAGACCTGCGCGTAGCGCTGGGGATCGAACCCGAAGTGCTTCCCCGCCTCCTTCCCGGTCGCTGCCTGAGCAACCTGCGTTGCCGACGCGGCTGCGGCCGCCTGCTGCGACGACTCGCCGGCGGTGAAGTAATATCCCGAGAGACCCGCATCGCTAGCGCCACCCGACGGGGGACCGCAGTATTGGTACGCCGCGTAAGGGTTGTACTGCGCAACGACGGACGGCATGGCGCCAGGAATGGGGTAGTAGTAAGATGACGAGCCGGCGGCCGCGGCGGACGGGTCCGTGGCTGTGGCCGGGGCGGGTTGGTGGTAGGCGCCGTAGGGGTACGGGTAGCCGGCGTAAGGGTGGGGGTAGTGTGCGTGTTCGGAATCGGAAGCCGGCGCCGGCGCCGCCGCCGCGGCCGCGGCCGGGTTAGCAGCTCCGGCGTAGTCCATCGTTTGTGATGCCAAGGGGTGCGGTACTGCGGTTGCGACCCGAGATCGCGGCTCCTGGAGGGTGCACGAGGACAGCAACATCGGATCGTTTGTTTTTCTGCCTCTTTTCTTTTTTTCATCTTAAACAATTATATTTATTTATTATCAACTAGTAAAATGCTAAATATGATTTTATAGAGTTATATAATGTACTCAATTCATTCTAAAATATATTTCGTTTTGGTTTTCTAGGTTCATAGATTTTGATATGTTATTAGAAATAAATTATATCTAGATGCAAAACAAATTCTATAAATCTAGGAAATCTAAAATGAGCTATATAACTACTTTGGATTGGAGGGAGTATGTATATTAGGCCATTCTTAGTGAAAGGTCTAATGGGTTGATTTTCTAAGATTACCATATGACCTAAATTGATTTTATTGATTAATAAAACCATACCTCCAAAGCACGTTTTCACGGCAAAGGTTTCATAAGCAAACCACATGCTTTGATTGTGATGCATCAGATTCTTATCTAGACTTAATCTAGGTTGGTTATCACTTGCTCATATTTGTTACATGTCTCACTATAAAAAACGATTTGTAGTAGCGCTCTACCTTTTTTTATGGCCGGATCAAAATGTACCCCGCTCCCACAAAGAGAGCGGGGTACTGTAGCAACCGACTCATCCATGGAAAAGCATTTGTATCACCCGCCCCTGAAAATGGCCGATAAAAATCTGGGTGCCCCTTCTTCCTCCTCCCAACAGCCGATTGCTTGCTCGGGGGAGGTGCTGCCTGAAAGTGGAAAAAGAAAGGAAAAATGGGAGGGAAGATTTTAAACTTGATTTCCTTCGAGTTGGAGGCCCTAGAAGGTATGTTGGTGCTAATCTCATATCTTTTCTAAGCTTTTTGTTAGTTTTAAGGCTTAAATGGTGCTCTTTTTGCCTCTTAGCTAGATCTAGATCTCCATGGTGTAGATTTATTATTTGGGGATCCATTTGACTCAAGTTTTTGGATGAAGTTATATTATATTAGTAGGAGAACAAGATTATGTATTCATTTTGGCTCAATCTCTATATTTTAGCCTCATTTTTCAAGTAAACAAGTTCCTAGATCCATGGAGGAGAGAGAAGAAGATTTATTTTTTCTATATTTACACACATGCGCGATAGTTATTTTCAACAAAAATTAGTTGTTCAATAATAGGTTGGGTTTTGATTTTTTTAGTTTTTACATGTTAAATTGATTTTTTTCAATATATACGCATATGTAAAAGTATATATTTATGGCTATTTGGGGATCTATTTGCCTCAAACTTTTGGATGAAATTATGTTATTTTAGTAGGAGAACTATATTATGAATCTTTATGTTTTAGCCTCATTTCTAAATAACCAATTTTCTAGATCCATGGAGGAGATAAAAGAAGATTTGAGTCTTTTTTATATTTGCACACATGCATATGTAGGCGTATATAAAGGTATATATTTTCTAAATTATTGAAGAGCTTTTTTTAATCCATTTAAATTATTTGATGATGTTTAGAGATGGATAGGACATGGATGTACAAAGCACGAAGAACGGATTCCTATTTCCGTGGAAAACTTAATAAATTCATTCTAAGTTGTGTAAAACCATGCAAGAAATAAGAAGACACAGAGGATACCTTGCCCGTGCAAAATATATAAGAATATGAGAGTATTCACCGACACAACTACAATCAGATCGCATGTGTTGGTTGGTGATTTTGTTGAGGATTACATGATCTCCACGTATCATGGCAAGAAAGCAGTACCCCCTCCGACGGATAATACACTCAATAAAATGATAGAATACATGGAGAAAGCAACCTGCAAATTCTGGATATTGCGGGTATTACATGTGCGAGTATATGCGGGTGCAAGAGAGATACCAACTGATCTTGAACGTGTAAGGGACTACTCTTTATTAGGGATAGATGTATATGTGTAAGGGACTCTATCTAACATTGCTTAATATTTTCGTGGATTCATTAATTGCAGATTCATCCAAGAAGAAACATGGGCCCAATCCATGAGAAGTAAATCCTAAAAGTAGTAGGTGATTTATGCTGTTTTAGTATGCATGAAGTGATCCACCCAATGGACACATATTTTTATAAAGATCACGAATTAGCAATGGAGCATAAATACATTAGTCTTCGTGAGTGGGCGAACCCGCAGAACATTACCGCCTCAAGTAGAGTTGGAAACTAAGAAAAAAAATATATACTCAAGCAGCACTTTTAATGATATACTGTAATGATATATGTATATATATACTTTGTTTCTATATGATTTAATTTTGTATGTGCAATTATTTATATTCATGAAACATATTCCATGTTGATCACTATGACATTTGATCGCGCACTAGCTTGATAGGTCAAAATTGGCGAGAAATTTTAAAGGTAGCGGGAAATAAATTTTGAAAATTTAAATTCAAATCAGTGAAATTTTAGGCAGGAAGGATATTTCTAGGGGCGGATGACCGCCTAACCGCCCCTGGAAATTGATTTTTAGGAGCGGGTCATCCCAAACCCGCCCCTGCAAATCGATTTCCAGGGGCGAGTTAGGGGTGACCCGCTCTTGGAAATAGGTTTTCAGGGACGGGTAACCCATCCCTGTAAACAACTATTTTTAGCTGCGAGAAAAAGGGACAAGTACCGCACCCGTCCCTACAAATATAATTTTACCCGCCTCTAAAAATATTTTCTGTCGCAGTGAACGTGTACTCCAGCTTCCCGAACCAACCATTTACATTTCCCCGGCCGTTCTCCTCCCGCGCGCGCCGAGGCGAGGGCTGCAACATCTTCAGCGGGGACTGGGTGCCGGACCCGGACGCGCCCTACTACACCAACGACACCTGCTCGGTGATCCACGAGCATTACGACTGCATGAAATATGGCAAGCCGGACCTCGGCTTCGTCAACGGGCGGTGGCAGCCCGACCGCTGCGACCTGCCCCGCTTCGACCCGTGGCGCTTCCTCGACATGATGAGGGGCAAGTCCATAGCCTTCGTGGGGGACTCCCTCGCCAGGAACCACAAGGACTCGCTTATCTGCCTCCTCACCAGGGTAAAACATGCATATACTCTTGTTCCATCTACTTGTAGGAGCTAATAACCTTTTTGTGCAAATATAATGTACATCATGGAGGCTTGACGGACACATGTGCAGGCTGCGGAGCCTAAACCGAGCTGGCCGAGCAGCAAGCAAACGGTGTACTACTACGGCGAGTACAACTTCACTGTGACCAACTTCTGGGCGCCGTACCTGGTTCAGCACGAGCAGATCGACGAGGACAGGCCGGCGCACACGGGGCTCTGGAACCTCTACCTTGACGAGCCGGACGACGTGTGGGCGGCACATGTCGCGGAGTTCGACTACGCCGTCGTATCGGCGTCCAGCTGGTTCTACCGCCCGTCCATGCTCTACGAGGCCGGCAAGATCGTCGCATGCCACTACTGCCTCCTCGCCAACGTCACGGACCTCACGCTGCGGTACGAGATGCGCATGGCCACGCGTGCCCCGCTGCGGGTGCTGTCCGGCGCAGACGGCCGATTCCGCGGCACGGCCATGCTGCGCACCGTGGACCCGTCGCAGTACGAGGGCGGGGAGTGGAACAAGGACAGGAACTGCGTCCGGACGAGGGCCAACCGGAGCGGGAAGAAGAGGCTCGAGGACTTCGAGTTCGATTTCCGCAAGCTGCAGGTTCTCACTGCTTTGATTCTTTATTTCTTTCGGTTTGCCTAATAATAACCTACTAAGCTACTATATATAGCAAAAGGCTAACGACAGCGTGCGCATAGATGGAGAAATTTGCAGCAGCGGAGAAGGCGGCGGCGGACGCGGGCGGCAAGGTGAGGATGATGCTGATGGACACGACGGCGGCGATGATACTTCGCGCGGACGCGCACCCGAGCAAGTACCGGGGCTGGACGCCGGAGAAGCACTTCACCCTGCACAACGACTGCGTGCACTGGTGCCTGCCCGGGGCCATCGATACCTGGAACGACATGCTCCTTCACATGTTAATGTCTGCATAAAAACTGATCGACAACAATGTTAGGCGAGTGCAGCTAGCTGTGTGTACTGCAATCACAATCAGTCAGTAATGGAAATTGACGCTGCTATATATACGCGTACAGTGCATTTGTACAAACACGTTACAAACAAAGGGATCAATATCGAAGGGTTTAAACCATTTGGGTGGTACGTAGTTCACTTATCACTGATTCTTCATCAATATCGAAAGTACAGAAACATTGAACTGGACAATCGAAAGAAGAAAAAGCGCGCGCTTCCTTCATTTGGTTTTATAACACGCTTGCTTCAGAATTGCGTGTCGCAGTGCCACGTCTGAAATGCATAGCATACCAGTAAGGTTCTTGTTCTGTTCCGAATCGAAGACAACAGGGGCAGGCACTTTCTTCTGTTTGTGTTGGCAAGTACAGCTGCCTTTCCATGTATCTCCGATAAAAAAAAAACTCGCCCCGCGCTAGTGAATGAAGAAGGTCTCTCACACAGACCCAGAAAATCGCCAAACTCCTACCCCACCATTACACAGGGAACTGTAATAACCTGTGTGAGTCCGACCGGCTCTTGACCATGTGCTTTGGCGTGGGACATGGCGGCAGCGCTGGCGGATGCCCACCGCGCCCCCGGCATTGCGCTGGCGACCTGGTCCTTGCGGCTTGACACCGGTCCTGGCCGCAGCTCGTCGGCTGCCGTGTCGGTATTTTACCGCCACGCCCACCGAGTGATACCTCCGAGGTGATGAGTTTGTAAGTAGGGTGTCGCCGAGATCAGGAACTCTAAGGTGCAAGGAACGCAAAGTTTAGACAGGTTCGGACCGCCGAGAGCGTAATACCCTACGTCCTGTGTGGCTTGTATTGCCTTAGATGGTGATCAAGTGATCTGATGTTTGGAGAGCGTCCCTCTCCGCACTTATATAGTCTGGGGGGATAGGATTACATGAAAGTCCTAGTCGGATACAAGCTTAGGAGTCCTACCCGAGTACTTTTCGGGTAGTTTTCTACTGTCTCCTACGAGTTTTACTACTATACGAGTAGTCTTACTACGCTACGAGTACTTACAACTGGTGTAGGGCGTGGGCTATGTCCCACCCTTTATCGTGTAAGATGTAGGCCATGTGCGTAGTCCCGTGGGCCCGGGTCTGACAAGCCCCCGAGCTCTTCGTAGTCGAGTACTACAGACTTCCGAGTGCTTCTGATGGCGTCTTCGAGTTCTCCTAAACTCCATCTTGAAGGTGTCTTCCGAGTACTTCCTTGGCTGCATCGAGACTTTCAGGTACTCATGTCCTGAGTAGTTTGTCAAGTCTTCTTTTATATGGGGTGCAATTGAACTCACACTCCATATGAGTAGCCCCCGAGCCTTAGGTTGACTCGTAGAATTAGGCTGAGGGTCAATACTATTTAGTATTGAGTCTTCTATCCTTATCTTCCAAAAGATTTGAAAAATAAGGCGTTAATGATACGTGTCCCTGCAGCCCCCGAGCCTTAAATCCAAATCCTCAAGGTTTTGAATAAAGGATCCAAAGAATCGTGGCATGCAATATATGACGGTAAAGATTTGATGGTAAAGATGGGCAAGTTGGTACAGAAATTCGAAAAAATGCTTTTTTTGGGATAAATTCTCTAAAAAAATGGTTAAACAAATAACTTCACCAAAAAGCGCCATAAATTACCGCTCAAATCAAACCTTCATCGCTGAGAGCCATGTCGTATCCAGCCCCTGAGCCTAGGAGCTAGATGAGTCGCACAAAATACACCTAGTAGTCGGTGGCGCCAGCCGCCGAGCCTAGGCATTGGCCAAGTTGCCATTGGATTTTGAACTGTCGATGAGGTCGACTCGTCGGAGTAGTCGAAGTAGTTGAACATGCATAAAACTAGCCGGGAACTAGTAAACGCAGTGTCATGGGAGCTTGGCCCCTTCAGTAACATAGAGTACCAGTCGAGAACTAGTAATATGGCCGTTACAGGAAGTGTGGGAGCGAGGCCCATGCAGTAAACTCCACGTAGTACCAGTCGTGAACTAGTAGATGGAGTAGCACTGGCAGTATGGGAGCGATGCCATTGCAGTAAATTGCACGTAGTACCAGTCGTGAACTAGTAAACGGAGTAGTACTGAAGGTATATGAGCGAGGCCCATGAAGTAAACTCCACGTAGTACCAGCCGTGAACCAGTAGACGGAGTATTACTGGTAGTATGGGAGCGATGCCCTTGCAGTAAACTTCACGTAGTACCAGTCGTGAACCAGTAAACGGAGTAGTACTGGAGCTATGGGAGCGAGGCCCATGCAGTAAACTCCATGTAGTACCGGTTGTTAACTAGTAAATGGAGTAGTACTGGCAGTATGGGAGCGATGCCCATGCAGTAAACTCTATGCAGTACCAGTCGAGAACCAGTAGATGGAGTAGTACTGGAAGTATGGGAGCAAGGCCCATGCAGTAAACTCTACGTAGTACCAGTCGTGAACCAGTCGATGGAGTAGTACTGGCAGTATGAGAACGATGCCCCTTCAGTAAATTGCATGTAGTACCAGTCGTGAACCAGTAAACGGAGTAGTACTGGAGGTATGAGAGCGAGGCCCATGCAGTAAACTCCATGTAGTACCAGTCGTTAACCAGTAACGGAGTAGTACTGGCAGTATGGGAGCGATGCCCATGCAGTAAACTCTACGTAGTACCAGTCGTGAACAAGTAAACAGAGTAGTACTAGAAGTGTGAGAGCGATGCCCCTCCAGTAGACCATGCTACGCCGAAGCTAACAACTTGGGATACAAGTTAGCTAAGGGTGAAAACGTCGTAGGTGCTTGATATTCCAGGAGTTTGGGACCTCCTGGCCATCAGGGTACTGTAAGCGATACGACCCTGGTCCTGTAACCTTGTGCACGAGGAAGGGTCCCTCCCATTGTGAATTATGCTTGTGCAGCCCGGTTTCGTCTTGGATCCGATGAAGGACCATATCTCCAACGTTGAAAGAACGTAGTTGAAGTTCCGGTTGTGGTAACGATGGACTCCTTGTAAGTAGGGGGCCGACTGGAGCAAGACATTGCATCTGATTTCCTCTACCGAGTCAAGTTCGAGATGTCTTGCATGATCAGCCTCGCCTTCTTCATACATCTTTAGTCGAGGAGATTTCCATTTGACATCAACCGGTAATATAGCTTCGGACCCACAGAGGAGAAAGAAAGGTAACTGTCCTGTAGCTTTGCTTGGTTGTGTGTGAAGCCCCCAGATTACTTACAAGATCTCATTGATCCACTTGCTGCCCTTTTTGCCATCAAGAATCAAGCCGTTGGCGCGCTCAACCTGGCCGTTGGCCCGCAGGTGAGCCACTGAAGCGTACTTGACCTCAATGGCACTGCGTTCATAGAAATCCTTGAACTAATGTGAGTGGAAATTGGATCCTAGGTCCGTGATGATGGCGTTGGGAAAGCCGAATCGGTGCAAGATGTCGCAGATGAAGCTAACCTCTCAATCTGCAGAGAGCGTTGTGATGGGCCTGTACTCGATCCACTTCGTAAACTTGTCGATGGCCACCAACACGTGAGTAAAACCACCTGGAGAAGTTGTCAAAGGTCCAGGCCCTAGCTTGCAAACGACCGTGAGGGTGGTATGGTGATAAGGTTGTGAGCCGGGATATGGGGCTATTTGCTAAAGAACTAGCAGTTTGTGCACCGGCGAACGAGTGCTTGGGCATCTACCAAAGTAGTCGGCCAGTAGAAATCGGATCTAAAAGCCTTGCCGACTAGTGTGCGAGAAGCAGCTTGGTTCCCGCACATGCCTTCGTGAATCTCCTGGAGTATTTCTCTACCTTCCTCCGTACGGACACACTTATGGGTATGCCTGATGCTAATCCACGCTTGTACAAGTTGTACCCGACTAGAACGTACCCTTTGCTGCGCCTTAGAATGCGTGTGGCCTCAGCGCTTTTTGGGTCGACGCTGGGGGGAAGTTTGTGCTCCTGGATGTAGTCGATGAACGTCACCCGCCAGTCGACCTCGATCATCAAGACCTCTCGGTCGGGTTCCTTTGGATCCTGAGCGATGGTACTTGGATCTAGTGTCTTGATGGATGGGTGATGCAACTCGTGAACGAAAACTCCCGGTGGGACATTAGCTCGATCAGAATCCAGTTTTGAGAGCACATCCGCTCCCACATTGTTGTCGCGAATCACATGATGGATTTCCAGCCCCAAGAACTTGTTCTCGAGCTTGCGTATTTCCGGGACGTACGCGTCCATGGTCTCCTTATTGACGTCCCACTCTTTGTTGACTTGTTGGACCACCAGCAAGGAGTCGCCATAGACAAGTAGTCGCTTGATGCCTAGAGAGACTGCCAGGCGTAGGCCGTGCAATAGTGCCTCATACTCGGCTTCGTTGTTGGAGACCACAAATAGTATTTGGAACACAAACTTGAGGTTTTCTCTTTTTGGACTGATGAAGAGTACTCCCACGCCACCGCCTCCGAGCTTGAGTGAGTCGTCGAAGTACATGACCCAATGCTCTGGCTGGTTGGCCTGGGCTTCCACTTGGTTTTCTCGCCAATCTGCCATGAAATCGACTAGTGCTTGCGACTTGATGGCCGTCCGGGGCTTGAAGTCGAGGGTGAGAGCCCCAGTTCCACTGCCCACTTGGAGCTGCGCCCGGTGCCATCCCAATTGTGGAGGATATCCGCCAATGGGAAATCAGTGACCACCGAGATGTTGTATGCGTTGAAATAGTGGCGAAGCTTCCTGGAGGTGATGAGTATACCGGAGAGTAGTTTCTGAATTGTCGGGTAACGAACCTTGTATTCAGAAAGGACTTCACTGATGAAGTAGACTGGCCGCTGCACACTGAAGGCATGGCCTTCCTCTTGGCGTTCCACCACGATTGTCGTGCTGATGACGTGAGTAGTCGCGGAGATTTAGAATAGCAGTTTCTCGCCTGGTTGTGGAGCCGTTAGGATGGGGGGCGACTGCAAATGATGCTTGAGATCTTGCAGCGCCTGCTTCGCCTCCTCTGTCCACTGGAACTTGTCGTGGTTCTTGAGCAATTTGAAGAAGGGTAGCCCCCGTTCCCCAAGTCGCGAGATAAATCTGTTTAGGGCCGCCATATAGCCTGTGAGCTTCTGGACATCCTTGATCGTCCGTGGAGCGTCCTTGGCTGTGATGGTGGTGATCTTCTCCGGGTTTTCTTCAATTCCTCGGTGACTAGCGATGAAACCGAGTAGTTTTCCTTGTGGCATGCCGAAGACGCACTTGGTTAGGTTAAGATTCCATCAAAACTTGCGTAAGCTGTTGAAGGTTTCCTCGAGATTAGGGACAAACTCATCGTGGGATCTGGTCTTGATGACCACGTCATCCACGTAGGCTTCAACGTTGCGATGTAGCTGATCAGCAAGGCATAATTGGATGGCCCACTGATAGGTGGCTCCTGCATTCTTTAACCCGAAGGACATGGTTGTGTAGGCATATGCTCCAAAGGGGGTGATGAACACTATCTTGATCCGATCTTCTTCCTTGAGAGCGATTTGGTGATAACCCGAGTAGCAGTCAAGGAAAGAGAGTACGACGCAGCCAGCCGTCGAGTTGATGACTTGGTCGATGCGTGGGAGCGCGAAGGGATCCTTCGGGCAGTGTTTATTGAGATCAGTGTAATCCACACACATCCTCCATTCATTATTATTCTTTTTCAAGACTAGTACAGGGTTGGCTAACCACTCGGGGTGGTATACTTCTTTAATAAAACTAGCCACGAGTAGTTTTGCTAACTCCTTCTTAATGCCTCCCTCTTGTCGGGAGCGAAGCGTCGTAGTTGTTGCTTCTTCGCAGTGGCTTTGGGGGGGACTTTTAGGAAATGCTCGATCAACTCCTTGGGCACCCCTAGCATATCCACTGGTTTCCACGCGAATATGTCTCAGTTAGCCCTAAGGAAGCTGACGAGCACGCTTTCCTATTTATCACTCAAGCCGCCTCTGATCAAAGCAATCTTGGACGAGTCACCTTCTTGCAGCTGGATGGCCTTGACGCCGACGTCGCTGGGGTTGGGTTTAACCCTCGACTGGCTAGGCCTCTAGCTGGAGATATCCATCTCTTAGTCGGTGTGCTTTTACGCAACCGCGAAGACTTCCGCAGAAAGCTCTGGCACGCGTGATGTCACGGCATACTCGATCGCCTCTTGGTCATAGTCAAATGACCTCTTCAAGTTGCCCCAGAACATGAGGACGCCTATCTTGCCTGGCATCTTGAGTAGTAGGTAGATGTAGTGAGGAACAACCATGAATTTGGCCAATGCTGGTCTGCCGAGGATGGCGTGGTATGACGACTCGAAGTCAGCCACCTCGAACTTGATGTACTCCGTGCGGTAGTTGTCCTTCATCCCAAAGGTGACTGCCACGACCACTGAACAGAGTGGTGTAGCCGCGTTTCCTTGGACGATGCCGTAGAATGGAGCCCTACTAGGGGTGAGAATCTTGGAAATGTCCAACGCCATCTTCTTCAGAGTACTCGTGAAGAGTAGGTTGAGGCCGCTCCCACCGTCGGTGAGTACTCGACTCAGCTGTGAGCCTGGCACGACAGGATCTAGGATGAGCGGGAATTTTCCCGGCTCGGAGAAGGTGGTCCACCGATCATCCCTAAAAAAGGAGATTGGGACCTCGCTGTATCTGAGAGGCTTTTGTATGGTGGGCTCGATAGAGAGGATTTCGCGCAGGGTCAGCTTCTACGCGCACTTGGAGGGCAAGCCGCCGTCTCCACCAAAGATGACGTTGACGTCAATCTTCGGATCTTGGAAATCTTGAGCCCCCCGACTTGTCACCCTCCTCGTCGTCCTCCTAATCCTTCCGCTTTCCATATTGAAGGGGGAGTGGAGCGTTGAGTGACTTGTGGAGGCTGACGCACTCGAAGAGCATGTGCTGGGCCTTCGGGTGCATCGGGCATCGTTTGTGCAGGACTTTTTCAAACTGAGCTTTATTGCTCACCAGCTTCTTGCCCCGCGGATTGCGCTAAACAGTCGCGACTTCTTGGTCTGGCTTGTGCTTTCGGGGGTTGCCTGAGTGGTTCCGCTGGCCCTTGTCGAAGTGGTTGTTGCCGTTGCCCTGCTTGTCGTTGTCGCGCTTGGGGAAGCGATAGTTCTCCTCGTCCTCCTTATCAGCCCACCATGCCATCATGTCGCGCAGTTCCACGGCAGTAGTCGGGCGGTTGCGTTCGAAGTTATGGTACGTGTGCTTCGAGAAGAGGCCGTTCTGGAAGCAGCAGATGACGTCCTCGTCGGTGATTTTGGTGATGGTGGCTTGCATCTTGAAGAAACATCGGGTGTAGGATCTCAGGGTCTCATTCATCTCCTGCTTGACCTAGGACAGGTCGTGGCGAGTGCCTGCTCTGATCATGGATCCCTAGAAGTTGTCGATGAAGGCCCGCTTGAGGTCCTCCTAGGAGTCGATGGAGTTTGGTTTGAGGCTTTCAAGCCAAGTGAGGGCGCAGATTCCAAGGTTACTGGGAAGTAGAGTGCCTTGGTGGAGTTGGATCCCCTTGAGACCTCGATGGCAACAGAGTAGCATCGAATCCATTGGTGCGGGTCTTGCTTGTCGTCGTACTTGGGGATCCCGACTGGTTTAAAATCCTTGGGGTTGGATTTTCCAGTGATGTTGGAGGTGAAGGCGGGGAAGCGGTCCTTATCATCGTCGTCGTGGTACCTATTAGGACGGTCCCTTCTCCTTGCCTTGATGATGCACCGCGCTTCATGGACATCATTGATCTTTTGCCTAAGATCAATTGTGGGAGCGTCATGAAGGCTGGACTTAGGTGGAGCTTTGCCTTGAGGCCTTGCGTCGTGTCGGTTGCAAGGTGGGCGAGTCGATTGTTGTCCCTCTTGTTCGACGTTGCTACGCGCGGACTGCTAGCCCTGGTTGCGCTGGCGATTGTCGTTCCTCCGGTACCCGGGGCCTCCTCCAGGGGTGCGACTAATCTACGCAGTGTCACCATGGCACTCAAATCTCGAGGGTTTGTTCTGAGTGGAGGACACTGGATGTTGCCCATCGAGTTGCACGAGCGCGCGCTGGGTTAGATACTGCAGCTTTTGTATCTGGGGGTTGGGTGGTAATTGTTGAGCTAGGAGCGCTGATTTTGCAATGGCGCCAATCGGTGTACGATACTCCCGATCCACAGCTGCTACAAAAGCGTTGTTGAGGTTCCTTTGGTGCATTGGGTTGCGAGCGCAGTTTTCCACATTCCGCCCGCGCTGGACGCGCTTGGCATTCTTCAACTGCTGGATCCTTCTATGCTTCTTGTTCTCATCCTGGGGGGCGTCCGCTGTACGCTCATCGGCAGACACATCCGCAAGTAGTTCATCGTCGTATTTGGGACCCGGCTCGACGTCATCCGCATTGCGAAGGGAAGGCATGTAGACTTGACGATCCGGCGAGTTCTCAGCTGTATGGCTGTACTTGAATAGCTCTGTGCTGCCCTCTCCCCCTTCGGAGATGGAAGAGAGGAGTTTGCCCTCCTGGAAGGGCAGTTCCTGCGTGAAGGCCACAACGCGGGAGTCGTATTCGAGTAGTTCAGAGGGCTCTAAGCCCTTCCAGTACACGAAACGGCCTTGCGGCGTAGATGTTATGGTCAAACCCAGGTGACTACTCTTAAAGGATTCAGAGTGGTCATCGGGTTGCGAGTGGTTTTCAAGAATGAGGGCCTCCTGACAAGCGGTGGCTCCCTCGTCTTCGAGTCCTCCTCAGCTCTTGCTTGAAGGTGTAGTACTAACTGACGAGTACTCTTTGTTGGAGTCCGAGTAGTTGTCGAAAATGGGGCCTCCCCGACAGGCGGGGACTCCCGCGTCCTCGAGTTTGAGGAAACGATCTAAGTCCTCCTCCAAGTCGAAGAGGGACTTGGACTGTGTAGCCCCCTCAGATCGGTTTGAGTCCGATCTGACTAGTCCTGGTGCAGTACAAGGTGAAATCGCGTCAAAAATGGACATCCTTTCTATCTACTTGGCTAGATCGGGGAACAACAACTCGTCAAGGTTGTTGATGAACTCGTCGAGGTCGCTGCGTCGAGTTGGTGTAGAGGCCTCCAGCTTCATGGAGTCGACTAGGTGGCTGTTGAAGCCACCCAAGTCGTCCGTGGCGCAGATCCAGGAGCCGAAGATGAAAGTTGTGCACTCGTCGAGCACGGTGCTGGTGAAGCTGAGAGATGCCATTGAGTTCTCTAGTGGATGCTCGATGAACACCCCTACCTGGCGCGCCAGTTATCGGTGTTTTACCGCCACGCCCACCGAGGTATACCCTCGAGGTGGTGAGTTTGTAGGTAGGGTGTCGCCAAGATCAGGAACTCGAAGGTGCAAGAAACACAAAGTTTAGATAGGTTCAGGCCACCGAGAGCGTAATACCCTACGTCCTGTGTGGTTTGTATTGCCTTAGGTGGTGATCGGGTGATCTGATGTTTGGAGGGGGTCCCTGTCCGCCCATATAGTCTAGGGGGACAGGGTTACATGGAAGTACTAGTCGGATACAAGCCCAGGAGTCCTACCTGAGTACATTTCGGGTAGTTTCCTACTATCTCCGACTAGTTTTACTACTGTACGAGTAGTCTTACTACGCTATGAGTAGTTACAACCGGTGTAGAGCGTGGGCCATGTCCCACCCCTTATCCTATAAGATGTAGGCCATGTGCGCAGTCCCGTGGGCCCGGGTCTGACATGCTGGTCAGCTCCCTCTGCTGCAGGAGGGGTCACAGGCACCCCAAGCAAGCGGCTTTTCCTCCGTTGCGTCTTGCGGCGTGAGGGTGCTCCAGGCGTGGCTCTGACGGCCACCGGCTATGAGGTGCAGGTGGCCTGCAATGTATTTGCGGAGGTGCTTCGGCGGCGTTGTTGTGGTGTGGCCAGCAGCAGCTTGCTCGGGTGCATGTCAATGACACTGTGGTGGTGTGGCTGACTGTGGCCAAGTGGAGGTGTGTTAGCTGTGCCACTCGGTTTGTGTGATTGTGGTGGCGGATGCTAGAGGTGGGTGGTCGTCAGGTTGTGCAGGTTCTCGGCCGAAAGTCTTGCTCAGTCTTTGACCGTTGCCAGTAATGACGATGCCATGGTGCATCATTCTCCCTCTTAAGGGCGTTGTTGTGAGGACCTCAACCTCCAAGGATTGCTCCAGGTGAAAATCGAAGAACTGATTGTTGGTTTGGGCGACGACAACATCTTGATGTGTTGCTATCCTGCTGGGGCATCGCTATGGAGTCCTTGGGAGGGCGATCATGGTCAGTATGGAGGGATGAAGATGTGAGAGGAATGGAGTTCGTGGTAGATATCGACTTAGTATGGTGTCTACACGACAAGATATATTCATGAAGTGTTTGGCAGTCAAACAGGAAGAACAATCTTCACATCATAAGTTTCTAAGAAGACAATTGATGCGAAGAGTTTTTGTTGCTAACAAGGTTGAAGCAAGGACTCATGGGAAGTGTGAAGCTTAGTCTTTCTAGATTTGTTTCTTAGTCTCTTTCTCTCTTGTATTAATTCTCAGTTTTGAAGTTTAGAGTCTAAGAACTCTTGTAACGATTGGTTGTAGATATTCACTTGTGAAGGTTCAAGGCCGGGATTTTCCTTTATCCAAAAAAAATGGGAAGTCGAACCTAGGACCAGAGTAGGTGCTACTAGAGCTCTCTAAGCAACTCATCTAGAGGCCCGTTCGCAATGAAGCTAAGCACATGTGGCTAAGCACATGCATGCAATGAAGCTATGAACCTTAGCTTGCTCTTGAAGTGAACTACTCCCTCCGTCTCGCCTTATTAGTTATTTTAGTTTTTCTAGAAGCATAATTTTTGTTATGCATCTAGATATATATTATATCTGGGTGCATAGCAAAACTTATGTATTTACAAAAGCCAAAACGATTAATAATTTGAGACAGAGGGGGTAGTAGGAAGGTCTCATCGCTTTAAAGTTCAGATTGGTTATTACCAACCAATACCTAGAGAAGAAGTACTTGTGCTGCTAATATCCCCTGATGCAGGATATTCTAGTTTCTTTTTGATGAAACAAGACGAAGATGGTAATAGCATTTGATTCAGTTTTATTTTTAAAGCATGCATGAATTACAAACGAAGAAGCGCATACTGGTGAAAGTAGCAACGGCTAACGACGACCCTAGTCTCTGCTGTCTCATGTATGGTTTAGTAATCCCCTGATATCTCTCTTGTATCAAAGACGAATGTCATGATGAACAGATAAGCAAGTCCCTGCTTTCCTCTGAAAACATTACCAGCAACCTAGCTAGATCCACATCAACCCCCCGTTCAAAGATGCATATGCGCCTGCACGCGCACATCACCCTGCACTCAAATTTTGTCACTTAAACTGGTGTGCGAGACGACTAGATGGTTATTACCTAGAGCTCCTTGCGTGCCCGTGTCATCGATTCTTATGAGTAGATAATGCTGATAAAGCTTGTGAGTAATGGGTTCCAACAAAGCACGTGTGTCACGCAAAATGCATATACATTGCATCTCCTTGGGTATACCGGCTACTCCGCTACTGTGCTAGCAGTGTCAGCTTCCTTCGAATAAAGCTATTTTCACGGCCAAATGTGACATCTCTGCAACTTTGCATTTCACAAATGGCTAGTGGATGAAGTGCAACTTGGTACAACAAAGTGAAGAACCGGTCGTGACTGATGACATTAGATGGATATGAAAACAAATCAACACCGTCGAATTGTTGTTGGTGCTTGAGCGTGCTCGTGCCACTCACGGAAGCATGTGAAGCTACTTGCTAATCCGATTTGGTGGACAGCTAACATAAGCATGTAAAAAAAAAGATGTTTCACAAAGCAATTTGGTGGGATAAGAACAAAAAATTGCCACCAGTTATCAGATACTACAAAGTGTTTTTTTTTTCTCGAACACGCAGGAGAGCTACATATCATTGTATTAATAGAAGAGAAGGAGTCTTACATAGACCCAAACACACACACACCCACTAAACCCGCAAGAACTTAATCACCTATGCTTGTCAAGAAAGACCCGACCACAACACCCACTAGGCTACAACAGCACTGGTTGTGTGCAAGGACAGACCCTTATCACCAACTAAACTTCAAAAATGGGCTTCCTCCTTGGCTCGGGCTATAGCCGTAGGCATGCTATGGGCAGCACCATTGAACACACAATCATTTCAAAGTTTCTAGATGCTCCAAGCATCAAGGGTAATGAGGGAGTTCAGACCCTTTCTCGTATCGCCGCTGTCAGACCTGGGCACACGGGACTGTGAACGTGGCGTACTTTTCCTAGGATAAGGGATGGGACATGGCCCACACCCTACATCTGTTGTAACTACTCGTAGAATAGTAGGACTACTCATACAGTAGTCAAACTAGTCGAACACGGTAGGAAACTTTCCAAAAAGTACTCGGGTAGGAATCCTGGGCTTGTACTCGACTAGGACTTCCATGTAAACCTGTCCCCCCGGACTACAGCATCAGGGCCATCTAGGAGAAATGCACTGCCACGTGGCCACAATCCTAGGCCAGCCGGCCTGGATGAGGCCGGTCAGCTTAGGACTGACATAGCCGCCGTAACTGCTTCACCGACTTCATCCACCGACCTCCTACACTATAAATAGATGGGTATCTCAGCTTGTAAAACACACACCAAGGAGTTCTCTTCTCTCTTTCACTTTCTAGAGTTAGGTTCAGTAGTCTGGGAGTTAGAGTCGAGTCGAGCTTGTCTCGGGATTCTGGAGTAGTCATTGGATGTCTGGTATAGCTCTTGTCCCTTTGACAAGTTATCAATATAAGTTATCTTCTTTATGTTTTCGAGTCAGCTTTACTTTCCATATTTATTTATCTTTCCGAGTTATCCAACTTGTGTGCAGAAGCTCTTTCCTCTAGCTCAGTCTTTGTCTTCTCTCTTATTTATCGGGATCTTACCTTGCGGGTTTTCTCGCTTGGATTACGGGGCTGAAGTTAGTTCCCAAGGTTGAAAAGGATTTCTCTTGAAGGCCTCAAGAGAAATCCTAACACCGAGTGATGACGTGGTGTCTAGCTTAGTGTTATCTAGGAAGTGTGTTCCACCCCACAGAACAGTGTGGTAGTCGGCAGGTGGTGACAAGCCTGTCCGTCCCTCGTAGTCCACCATGTTTGGGTGTTTTCATAGCAGTAGTTGTTGTTTGTCGTTGGACTGCCCTCTCACCCCTTTTGCAGTCCTTCCTCTCTCTAGCCACCATAGTAAGCTCTAGGTTCCCAATATCAAGTTAGAAACAAGGTTTAGTCTAGTGAAGCTAGCTCGTTAGTTTAGAAGTGTTTTAGGAGTCTTTCTTGATCATTGTCCTCCAAGCTGCTTACCGCTCTAAGGTTTAGAGTCTCCTGTGTCATACGATCATCTCTTTGCCATTTATCCTATCTTATCATATCTGCCTTACCCCCACTATATTAGTCGGTTGATATTCGCGGTAAAGTTTATCATTCGCTTCTTCGATATTCTCTAGACCATAGTGCTTCCCCGTGAAAATTTACGATACCCTGGAATACTCCAAGGTGAAGTGCTATGATTAATAGTTGCTCTGTTCATGCTTTGCAAGTGCCTTGCATACAACTCTTTACTCTCCGAGTACTTGAACTTGTTTGCACATGAAAGTTGTTATCATTAAAAATCTTGTTTCGTGGGCGCATGAGCTTGATTTCCAAGACTAGGTTGTTGTGAGATTTGAGATAGTTGGAACTGGAATAAAACTGCATGCTCTAGTAGGGAACCTCTTGGAATTTCTTTAAAAATGAATCATGGTAAAGATATCCCCTTTGGTTTACATGTCCTATCCAGAGCCATAATGTTTTATCATCTGAACCGATATAAGCTATCTTGAGTTGCTTTGAGCTGTGCCGAATGGTTAGTCTATTCAAGGAAGGTACTTGTCATCTACCGATCTTTATCCTTTGCGTACCTATTGTTTTGCTAGCCTCAAAATGTCTGGCATGTCAATTACCTACCCCAGGTAGTGACATCCATGTTTGCCAGACAATCCCACTCACAACAAAACCCAAAATCTCCATAGTGATCCTATCCATCCAAGAATGGTCTATCCAATAAATGCTCCATTCTAATATCTATTAGCATGGAGTATGTGTCATCTTCTTCTTCTTCAAAAAGGAAAAAGGAAAAAAAGAAAAAAAGAGATATGACAAAAGAGGAAGAAGGAGATAAAGACCAATACCTCCCTTCAAAAAAAAATGAAAAAATAAGAAGTTCAAAGACCAAAAATGTTCCAAATGTGAGTCCATTTCCTCCCTCTCCCTCGAACATTTTACCTTCCATAAGATCGGGATTTGACCGGGTACCAACCTCTTGCGAACCACTCTTCGGCTCGGCAACATAGGTAACAAAGGTATGCTACACTCTTCCTACCCATAGCCCCACATATCAGCCTTAGAGTAGGAAGAAGATGGTCAAAATTTCCAACCGTGGTAAGGACTATACACCTTGAGTGATTTGAGAGTACCAATGGGGGGATCCTTAAACCTCTTTCGAAAAAAAAAATTCCGGGAAGGAACTTGAAGAAGAAGCAGGAAATATTTTAGTGAAGACTGTTCAGTCTCTCAACCGCCCAATACAAGGGATGAAATGCGGGTAAGCCCCACTCTCCGGATAGAATAATACGTTGTGCACAAGGTACCTGCAGGGTGCACAAGGTACCTGCAGGGTGTGAACATCGATGCAACTCCTGATCTACCGAGCCCGAAGTTTTAGCTTTGCTCGAGGATGAGCAAAAGTCTAAACTTGGTGGTGTGTTGAAGGCCATTAAAACACATTGTGACCGTCAACATCTTGGGAATAAACAGAGCTTTGCATTATGTTCCATACATAAATTACTTATTTCGAACAAGTTCCACAAGTTTTGGATGAGTTGTGAATGCAGGAACAGATGAACCAAAAATGAGGCAAATTGGGGAAAATACCAGGCCAACCATCCTCCCCTAGACGGCCAGCCTGGCACTGAACCAAAATGCCACGTCACTGATCCAGGGGCAAGGAAACACACCCACAATGCCCCTGAGCCGTGCACTTCAAGGCGGTTTGATCCAATGACCCGAAAGGCCTCACCCATGGATTGAAGGCCCCACTTGCATGGAAGACTCGGGCAAACACCAGAGAACTGCCTCCCTAGACAACATGCAAGAGTTGTTCATCAAGTTGGTGCAACGAAGGGACGAGATATGCCAGACTCAGTCCGACCGGCCTTGACCAGGCCGGCCGGCCTCTAATTGCGTTGCTTTGGAAAGACGTCACCTCCACCGACACCAGGAGAGCATCAGGAGCGCCCAGGAGAAAGACGGTGCCAAGTGCCCACAATCCCAGGCTGGCCGGCCTGGATGAGGCCGGCCGGCCTAGGACTGACGCAACTGCTGCAACCGTTTCAACGACTTCATCCTCAGCCCTCCTACACTATAAATAGAGGGGCATCACAGCTTGTAACACACACAAAAGCAGTTCACTTCTCTCTTTTCACTTTCTAGAGTTCGGTTTAGTAGTTCTGGAGTTAGAGTCGAGTCGAGCATGTCTCGGGATTCCAGAGTCATCATCCGAAGTCTGGTATAGCTCTTGTATCTTTCCCTTTGACAGTTATCAATATAATTTATCTTCTTTACTTTTCAAGTCAGCTTTACTTTCCGTATTTATTTATCATTTCCAAGTTATCCAACTTGTGTGCGGAAGTACCTTTCCTCTAGCTTAGGCTTTGTTACCTTTCTTATTTATCGGGATCTTACCTTGCGGGTTTTCTTGCCCGGACTAGGGAGCTCAAGTCAGTCCCCTAGGTTGAGGGGGATTTCTCTTGAACGTGTCAACAGAAATCCTAACACCGAGTGCAGACGTGGTGTTTGAGCTTAGTGTTAGCTCGGAAGTGTGTTCCACCGCACGGTACCGTTGTGGTAGGCGGCAGGTGGTGATAGCCCTGTCCGTCCCTTGTAGTCCACCATGTTCGGGTGCTTTCATAGCAGTAGTAGCAAGTTGCCGTTGGACTCCCCTTTCACCCCTTTCTGCAGTCCTTCCTCTTCCAGCCACCGATGTAAGCTCTAGGTTCCCGATAACTAGTTAGGGGCAAGGTTTAGTCTAGTGAGGCTAGCTCATTAGTTTAGAAGAGTTTTAGGAGTCTTTCTTACTTGTTGTCCTCCCAGCTGCTTACCGCTCTAAGGTTCAGAGTCTCCTATGTCAGACGGTCATCACTTGGCCATTATCGTATCTTATCTTATCTAGCTTACCCCTGCTAGTTAGTCAGTTGATATCTCTAGTAAAGTTTGTCATTCGATTCTTCGGTACTCTTTAACCATAGTGCTTCGCCGATGAAATTCACGATACCCTGGAATACTCCAAGGTGAAATGCTACAGCAGTAATTCTGCGCGCTTGTAGAATATCAATTCTATTGGAGCATAAGAAACACCAACATGGGCCTTGGATACGACACCATCCATGTGTGCTGTAATAACTGTGTGTTGTTCAGGAAGGATTATGCCAAATTGGATGTCTGCCCAAAATGCAAGGACTCTAGATGGGAAGATAAGCATGGCTGCAAGCGTGTTCCTCGTAAGGTTTTGAGGCATCTCCCACTAATCCCAAGGTTGAAGAATATGCTCGCTTCAAGCCGAAAAACTAAGGACATCCAGTGGCACAAGACGAGGCGGGCACCGGTTGATGGCGAAATGAGCCATCCAGCAGATGGGATGGCATGGAGTATAATAATAATTCATGTTGAACTCTATGATGTAAAATTGTGGATTGTTATAATCTCTGGGCTCACCTTCGTGTGGGTTGTATGTATGCATTGTTTCGATCGAAATTCCAGTGGTTGCATCGGGATGTTACCCGACAGACTGTCGTTTTACTCCGTTTTAAGTGTGTGTTAGCCTGGATTGCCTCTATGGTGATGGTTAGTGCACTTAAGCCGAATTAATTCGGGCGGTTCTGCCACAGCTGGTATCAGAGCCGAAATGCATACACTAGAGAGAATAACGAGCCTTTAAAACTTGTTTTCTTAAAACTTGACAACAAAATTGCGTTTGTAAAAATGCGTTGGTTCGTTAAGGATGACGCCTAGTTTGTAAAGCCCTAGGGGATTATGGGAAGTAACTAGGTGGCTATCTTAACTGTATTAAATATAACTGACTTCCAGCACATTACATTCAGTCAAAACTTACTTTTGTGCACAACCGACCTTTAATTTTTGTAACGACGCACTCATCGCTAAGGTAAGAAGGTAAGGATCCTCAGTCAACTGAGAGAGCTTGACCCTCACGTCGGTGACGTGAACCGAATGAGCAGTGGCTTACTTGAGGTGCTGCCAATATACCAACCACTCATTGATTATATTGGGAGTAAAATATGCTGCACGTACGGTGGCTTTGACGTACAAACATCCCGTAAGGCGATTTATACGGGAAGTTAATATGTTATCACAGTAACGTATGAAGCGTTATCCATAAAGTGTCGAACGCATGGATGCCGCTACTATAGTGAGCGGTAATGTATAGGGATGCTTTCGTGAGTGCTAGCATGAAAGGTTCAACTTATATTCGGTCAATTTTCTGCAGGTACGCTAACCGCGATTACGTAAGCTAAGAACGGTTAGAGAAATTCGGCTAGTTAATATAAGGAGAGACGTATTATGTATGCCACCAAAATTAACCACGTAAGACCAAAGCTATTTGGCAATTGTTTTGCTTTGTGAGGATGAATAGGACGTGCATAGATCATGATCATACATGAAAATTGAATGAAACCTTGTCCTGGGTTGTTTATAAGGGAGTAAGTTGCACTAGAGCACATTTGAGCACTCATGTTACAAATAAATTCTTAGACCTTCGTAGTGAAGTTTTCTGCAGAAGTATTCAATACGAAACTTGTTGCAAATTCACTAAATCAGCTGCTGTTCAAATTGGGAATTTTTTGGCCGAGTAGATTTTCCCTGGTGGTCCAAATACTAGCTCTCTGTCCACTGAAAATCGGGTAAAGAACAACTGAAAAACTTAAGGATATGACTACTTAGAGCCTGTTCTAGCCAAAGGGTTGACTAGAAAAGTTGTGCACAAATATCTTGGGAAGGTTCTGGTAAAATTTGGGAGTTTTTGGAGATCAACTTCTTAGCTTATGACTGCTTATTCCCCTAAGAACAGAATCTGTTCATTCATCTTGTGCACAATTATTCCTATATCTCACCCATTTGATCTTTTGTTCAGATGGCCAACCCTGTTGTCATGGTTGTGGATGAGGACGGATGCGTGCACTCGGAATGCCTCCACTGGGAGGGTTCTCCCTCATTTTTGTGGGACATTGTGAGCGCCGCGGGCTACCCCATTCCTCCCCGCTACATGGGACGAGAGTTCACAGAGATGGGAGTTACTCGGTGCCAAGTGCACATGACTCTCTTTCCACCCCCAACACACCCGGAGTGTCCCGTCTTGGAGATCGAGGCTATGGGTCGCCACCTTGCTGACACTTGGGAGATTGCCGCCATGAAGGCGCTCACCACCTTTTGTGAGCAGCGCCCCGTGGAGGTCACCTTAGCTCCCATTGGCTTGTTCTCTGCTGTCCAGGACGATGATCCCATGTGGCTTGACAGGGTGCAGCACATGGACTACCTGGCAGACTTTCACGCTCAGGAGACCACCCAACATGGCTGAAGTTATGGCCGCCTAGACCGAGTTGCTCCGCCAGCTTGTTCAAGGGCAGCAAGCATTTCAACAATTCCAGCAGCAGCGGGGTGGGCACAATGTCCACCAACCTCAGGTTGCTTGCTACCTGGACTTTTTGGGCACTCAACCCCCTCTGTTTCACAAGACGGAGGAACCCTTGGATGCGGACGCTTGGATTCGCACAATCGAGTCCAAGTTTTCTCTACTTGTGGTGCCATGTTCTGATGCAAATAAGGCCCGTTCTGCCTCGCAACAACTTCGCGGTACCGCGCGCCTTTGGTGGGACAACTATTTCGCCATGCTCCCAGCCGACCATGTTGTCTCTTGGGAGGAATTCAAGAATGCGTTCAGAGCCCACCATATTCTAGAAGGGCTTATGGAGAGGAAGTTGAAGGAATTTCTGGTTCTTACTCAGGGTACCCGCACCGTACTCCAGTATGCCCAGGCTTTCAATAAACTTTGTCAGTACGTGGGCTATCACGCTGACTCCGATGCTAAGAAGAGTGATCGCTCAGGAAGACTGTATTTTGGCTCACCATGCTGAGAAGAAGAGGAAGGCACCAGCTGGATCCTCCAGTCCTCCGCCTCAGAGGTATCGTTTGGTGCAGAATGCTACTTCCGAAGCTCCTCAGAAGGCCCCTCAACAAGGGCGTTGGGTTTTCAGGCCCCCACAACAGCAGGGCATTTCACGACCCCCTATGCCTCAGTGGACTGGCCCAAAGCCAATTTCTCAGCAGACAGCTAGTCCGAGCAATGCAAATTTTTGCTTTAATTGTGGGAGTTCTAGCCACTTTGCACGAGAATGCCCCCAGCCTAGGCAGCCAAATCAAGGGCAAGATTCTAATCAGAACAATAAAAACAAGGGCAAAAGATAGACTGTTCGTGTTCAGCAGGGAAGGATCAATTTCACTACACTTGCTGATCTTCCAGAAGGTGCACCAGTGATGACGGGTACATTCTCTATCCACAACAAGCCTGCAATTATATTATTTGATTTTGGTGCATCCCATAGTTTTATTAGTGCAAAATTTGTTGCAAAGGTGGACTTGGATTTTTGTCACATAAAAGGGCCATATATGATATCAACATCGGGTGGTAAAATTGCTTCCAACCAAATCATAAAGCACGTACCGATCATGTTGGGTAGTAAAACTATCCAAACCGGCCTTATCCTTTTGGCACTTGAAGGCATGGACATTATTTTGGGGATGAATTGGATGGCTCTGCATGGGGTTACATTAGATATTTCTTCCCGAGCCGTGGAAATAAACTCACCCAGTCACAGGGCCACTACTCTTTACCTACCTTCCCGGGAATGCATAAATTCCTGTGCTTTCACGATGGATGGAGTCAAATCAGAAGATATTCCAGTGGTGTGTGAGTATGCCGATGTTTTTCCGGATGACTTGCCAGGAATGCCACCAGATAGGGACATTGAGTTCATTATCGAACTGCAGCCAGGCACTGCACCTATCTCAAAAAGACCCTATAGAATGCCACCCAAGGAGTTGGCCGAATTGAAACTACAACTACAGGAACTTTTAGATAAAGGTTTTATTCGTCCTAGTGCATCACCTTGGGGTTGTCCAACCCTACTTGTGAAGAAGAAGGATGATAGTTTGCGGCTGTGTGTGGACTACCAACCTCTCAATGCGGTGACAATCAAAAATAAATATCCACTTCCCCGCATTGATGTTCTCTTCGATCAATTAGTCGGAGCTAGAGTCTTCTCAAAAATTGATCTTCCCTCTGGCTATCATCAGATCAAGGTTCGTCCCTATGATATCCCTAAGACTGCCTTTTCCACATGATCCGGGATATATGAGTATCTGGTCATGACTTTCGGGTTCATAAATGCTCCTGCCTGCTTCATGTATCTCATGAATTCGGTACTCATGCCCGAACTTGACAAGTTCATTGTGGTTTTTATTGATGACATCCTTATTTATTCCAAGAATGAGGAAGATCATGCTAAGCACCTGCACATTGTTCTCCAGCATCTTAGAGACCATTAGCTCTATGCTAAGTTTTCCAAGTGTGAATTCTGGCTGGATAGTGTAAAATTTTTTGGCCACACTATTTCCAGCGAAGACATAGCCGTTGATCCTAGCAAAGTACAAGAGGTGATGGATTGGAAACCTCCCACCTCCGTCCATCAGATTCGCAGTTTTCTTGGTTTAGCTAGTTATTATCGCTGCTTTATTCCGGACTTCTCCAGAATTGCTAAGCCTATGACTGAACTATTGAAGAAAGGAGTAAAGTTTGTATGGAGCAAGAAATGTGAAGAAGCTTTCCACACACTTCGGGAACACCTGACTACAGCCCCAGTCTTAGCTCAACTTGATAACACCAAGCCAATCGATGTTTATTGTGACGCATCTGGTACTGATCTTGGTTGTGTGCTTATGCAAGACAATCGAGTCATTGCCTATGCTTCACGAGCTCTTCGACCTCATGAGAAAAATTATCCAACACATGATCTCGAGCTAGCAGCTGTCATTCATGCTCTAAATATATGGAGAACTATCTTATGGGCACTCATTGCAATATCTACACCGACCATAAAAGTCTCAAATATATCTTCACCCAAGCCGATCTAAATATGAGACAAAGAAGATGGTTGGAATTGATCAAACATGCACTAAGCCACAAGGCTCATTGCAATTGCTTGTCAGCAGAATTCTATAATGGAATGTTATGTCATGAGATGAGGAAACTCAATTTGGACATGATTCCCCAAGGCACTTTAAATCATATTTCTGTCGAACCAACCCTTCATGATCAAATCATCATGGCACAATTTACATGATGAAGGTGTTAAAATCATCAAGCAAAAACTCTCTCAAGAACAGAGGAGACATATAAATGTTTCCACCAAGACAAGAATAGAGTTCTATGGTTTGAATCTCGCAGAGTGGTTCCAAAGAATCATAAGCTCCAAAAAAATTTCTTGACAAGGCACATCTTTCCAAGTTCTCTATTCAACCAGGTAGTAGGAAAATGTATCAAGATCTTAGGCAAAACTTTTGGTGGACTAGAATGAAAAGGGAAATAGCCAAGTATGTCTCAGAATGTGACACATGTCAGAGGGTTAAAGCTAGCCACTTGAAAGTAGCCGGTACACTTCAACCCTTGCCTATACCATCATGGAAATGGGAAGACATAAGTATGGATTTCATTGTTGGATTGCCCAACACCTCCCAAAAGCACGATTCAATATGGGTTATCGTGGATAGACTCACGAAAACGGCACATTCTATTCCGGTACACACTACCTTCACTGCCAAGAAATATGCCAAGATTTACCTCGATCGCATCGTTTGCTTACATGGAGTACCCAAGACAATTATTTCAGATCGTGGTGCTCAATTCGTAGCACGTTTTTGGGAACACTTACAAGCTTCTCTTGCAACCAAACTGATTCGAAGCTCAGCTTACCATCCTCAAACGGATGGGCAAACCGAGAGAGTAAATCAAATACTCGAAGACATGCTTAGAGCTTGTGTCATCCATTATGACAAAAGTTGGGACAGATGCTTACCTCTAGCAGAGTTCTCATACAATAATAGCTATCAGGAAAGTTTGAAAATGGCACCGTTTGAGGCCTTGTATGGTCGAAGGTGTCGAACTCCTTTGAGTTGGTCCCAAACCGGAGAACGTAAAATATTTGGACCCGACTTGGTAATCGAGGCAGAGGAAAAAGTAAGAGTAATACAGGAGAATCTAAGAGTTGCACAGTCTAGGGAAAAGAGCTTTTTTGATAAAAGGAGAAAGCCTTTGCAATTTGATGTTGGTGATCATGTGTACCTTTGGGTTTCACCAACCAAGGGTGTGCAAAGGTTTGGAGTGAGAGGGAAGTTAGCTGCCCGATTTGTTGGTCCTTATGAAATCACCAAAATTTGCGGACCCGTGGCCTATAGAGTGCGGCTACCCCCACAGCTTGCAGCCACCCATGATATCTTTCATGTCTCTCAACTCAAGAAGTGTATTCGAGTTCCAACAGAAATTGTTGAACAAAAGGAAATAGTGGTAGAACCGGACCTCTCTTATGTTGAATATCCTATCAAATTTCTTGATCAAAAGGAAAGGGTCACCAGAACAAAAGTGGTTAAAATGTATAAAATCCAATGGATCCATTACATCGAAGAGAAAGCCACATGGGAAACTGAAAGCTATCTAAATCAAAATTTCCGCGGTTTTCTAAACTCACCCAAAGGTACACACACTTTCCACACTAGGCATACTTATCCAATCTCGGGACAAGATTCTTTTAGGGGGGAAGGCTGTAACACCCTAGGTGTTTAAAATCCTAAACAAGAAAATCTAAACATAGCATCATGCATAATAACCTAGAATTATTAAAACAATGCATTTAATTATGTGTGCGCTCATGCATGTGTATGTATGCGTGTATGTGAGTTCTGTTCTTTTGTGTTTATAACCTTTTCATGCTCCACATTTCATGACAAATGTAGTATATAAACACACTCATATTTTAGTAACTTGCAACATGTACTGCAAACCCTATTTGCAAATTCAAAATTTCACACAAGAAATGACTAGTAATTCCCATCCTAGTAGTCTTGAATTTAAAATAACTATTAAACTGTAGCTCAAATGAACTTTGGGCTAAAACAAAAGTTGTAGAATTTCAAATTCCCTACAACTTTTGTGTTTAGAGTTTTTCAAGTTCCTGTTCAAAATTTTGAGAAAATTTAACTTGAGTCCCAGCCCTTCTCTCTCTCCTTGTCTCTTCTCGGCCCTCCCCTGTTCTGTCACGTCAAGGGGCAGCGGCCGCCGGCCACTGGCCGACAATGCCTGGCCCGGGAAGCCGTGCTAAGGCGCGACCCCCAACAGGCCTCGACCAGCCGCCGACCGGGCCTGCTGCCGGCGATTTGCCCCTCCCCGTATCCCGCCCCTGCCAGCTCGCGCGTGCCGGCCGTCGATCCCGACGGCCGGGACACGACACGCTGGCGATGTCACGCCCTTGCCGTGACCATGTCCAATCTGCGCCTCCCTCCATTGTGTCACGCCCATCTCTTCCTCCTCCCCCTGTGCACCTATAAAAGGGTTGCACTGAGGCCCTACTCACACATGCCCGAGAACCACCACCACCCCGCCATTAACACCGCCACTCGACCTCGCGATCGAGCCCCACTTTCCACTCCTCCTTCGCCCAAACCGAAGCTCTAAACGGGTTGCCCTCGACATGCTGGTTCTCCCTGACTTCCCCACGTCGCCCGTTGCCCACACCTCGGGGGAGCTTCTGCTCACTGCCGGCAGCCCAACTCCGGCCACCCAGTCCCATCCGAGCACACCTACAAGTTCCCCTCGACCACCTCATGCTCCCCCACCCCTTTCCCCTCGCCGCTGACTAGTTTCCTTGTCGGGATTTGACCGTCAACCATGGCAGCCCCGCCCAGGGACTACATTGCACTCGTGAAGTTCTTTTTATGGTCCTTTTTGTTAGATCCAGGGACCTATCTGCGAGAACCCAAGTACTTTTTGTTTTCAAGAGGCTGTCACATGTAAAATCAATTTAAAATCATAGAAAAACCAGAAAAATGGAAATTAAATTTGTTGTGACCCTCTTGATGAATCCGACTACTTTTGCACAGATGAATGACTAGTTACAAACTATAACCTGGGCTAAGATGAATCTTGTTTTAAATGGCCCATAAATGTATCTCTTGATCTAGGACAGTACTGTGAATGATTTTTTTTTAGACTGTAAGCTAGTCTCTACTTGTTAAGACTTGTGTAAAAATTTCAAGGCCTGAACATGTCGATACGAGTACTTTTTGTTGGATTTTGTTTAATGTGCTATTTTGCTAGTGTTATTTGTTCACGCGGTTCTACAAATATTTTAGGGTTGAAACTTTTATAGTAGAGTAACTTTGATGCGTAAAAGCTATGGACAAAGTTTGGAACCTTTTACTTCTATCTAACTTGCAAATATATTTTTAGTTTAGAAAAGCTACATTAAATCAAAGTAACTAGTTCTGGTGCTTAGACAAATAAAAAATTTTAACTAGAGACTACCTTAGAGTAGATTATCATGTTGGAAAAGTTTGAGGCACAGAAACCTTATGGAACTACCTGTAGAAACAAAGCTTGATTAATATAGATGTATCTTGATTTATTTTCTATACTCTTTATCTTGCACAATAAAACCTGAAAAATTTACAGTAGACTCATCATAAGTCTAGGAGTACTCAGTAAAATGTTGAGCACCAGTTCGTGCATGGTTTGTTCTGTATAAATAGATCTTGATCCTAGCAGTAGCTATTAAATGTATTTTTCATGATTAATCTGCTGAATGAAAATGGCTAAAAATTTTACGGTGGGTTTGTACTAAAGTTATGTGCTCTTCATAAAAATCTCAGCACCAGAAACTAAATCTACGAGTTGTTTTACGGTGGGTTTGTACTTAATCCATGCTTACTTTTGAAAAATGGCCGTTTATGGAAGGACAAAACCACTCACTCCTTAATGAAGTTAGTTAATTTAGATAAGTACTCAATAAATGACTGCCCAAGGAAAAGAAAATGAAGTACTTGACAACTTAACTTGAGTTTTGTTGAATGACTACTTTATAGTGAAATAGTTATTTATCTTGTACCATTAAAACTACTCATACATGTGCATTCATATAGAATTGATGACTCTTGTTGATAGAAACTATGAGCTGGTGGCCGAGTCCGAGAGTGAGCAGCGTGAAGTTCAAGTTAATCTAACTGAAGTTGCTGAAGACCCGAACCAAAGTTCGGAAGAACCCGACTAGTTTAGCTCAAGAAGGCAAGTCCCGGAGCATAACCCCTACTTTTAAACTTATGCAACTTTTATTTATATATAGTATTTTGCATTAAGTTTTTAGGAGTTGATTGAAACCCTAGTTGCATGATCCTAGTACCTATGATATGAATACTAGTATGTGTCGGTCGCTAAATTGCCATGCTAATAGGACTCCGGTAAAAGTCGAGTGATTTCCTGTCACTCGCGAGATATAGGAGTTGCTTGTTTTACTTATGTTGGAATCATAAGGTTGACGGACGGGGCTATGTTACGATATTCCTGTTGATGATTGAGGCCCCGTATGTTTAGCGAAAATGCTAAGGTCGTGGTGTGTGGTAGTGGTGGTTAAGTTTTTGAACATACTAACCACATGCCGAGAATATGGTAGTCGGTAAGTTTAAGTACCTGATCGGACCGACGAGTGGATAATATCCTCAACCTCTTGACGTCGTTCCCATGGGCACAAGGTGAGTGCAAGAGAAGACACGGCCCGGTACCGTACCGTGGTTCGTGGACCACTGTACTCGAGGGGTGTGGCCCTGATCCACAACCCGGGAAGAAAGGGGAAAAGATGCACGTGTGACTCTGTGAGTAACCACGTGATGTGTGTTTAGGTTTCCCCTTGCAAGGTTAAGAAATTCGATTCAAATCTTTCGTTTTTCGCGGCCATTGAGACTGCTTAACCTTTTACCACATAGAGTAAGAAGAGGAACAATGATGATGATTAATCTGGTTGGATGCTCAGTTAATTATTTCTCCACCATGTGTGATTTGGATAGTTGCTTACCTAGAATGGTTAACCAACTAGAACTTGATGCTAAAATTTGAAAGCAAGGACTCACTCTTAGATGCTTTTTGGCAAAAACTACCCTCAGCCAAAAGTCTTGCATGTCTAGGAGTCGGGTAAGTATATACCACTAGTCGGGTAAGCCTTGCTGAGTATTAGTATACTCAGCCTTGCTTGTGGCTTTGTTTTCAGGTGAGACCTTTGAGGATATGGTTGCTAGTTTGACTTGGCCGTGCACGCTTCCTCCTGGTTGGTCGGTGGAATGGGATCCATCCCCGGCCAACGATGTTAACGCTGAATAATGTCATGTACGGGCTTCATCATGATATCTTGTGTCGTCGTTAGAACCATCGTTTATTTTCCGCTGCACTATTAAACTCTGAAAGTACTTGTTTATGCATGAATTCGAACCTGGTTTGTAATAATAATTCATGTTGAACTCTATGGTGTAAAATTGTGGATTGTTGTAATCTCTGGGCTCACCTTCGTGTGGGTTGTATGTATGCATTGTTTCGATAGAAATTCCAGTGGTTGCATTGGGATGTTACCCGACAGAGTGTCATTTTACTCCGTTTCAAGTGCGTGTTAGCCTGGATTGCCACTATGGTGATGGTTAGTGCACTTATGCCGGATTAATTCGGGCGGTTCTGCCACATGGAGTCACTTCGACGTCAAGTATCCACAGTTTGCAGATGATACAAGGAACCTGAGACTTGCTGTCGCTACTGATGGTTTCAATCCGTTTTGCAACTTTAGCATGACATATATCATATGGCCAGTGCTTGTTATGCCGTTAAATCTTCCACCATGGCAATCTGCCAATCCTTCAAACTGCTTCATGTCTTTACTGATCCCAAATCCGAAATCTCTAGGAAAGGATTTTGATTTATTCTTGGAGCTTCCTAAAGAAGTACTTCTTCAGCTCTGGAGTGGTGTCAGTACATACGAGCAGCTGTGCTTTGGAGCATAAATTTCTATCCGGCATTAAGCACCCTGTCAGGTCGAACTACAAGAGGTTATTTTGCATGTATTCATTGTGATAAAAACCCATTGTCACGGCCAATAAGGAATAAGTTATGCTACATTGGTCACTGTCGTTACCTTACAATGACACATTGTTGGCGTAGAAGCACAGCTTTCGATGGAACGCGAGAGAACCAGGTGGCACCAGGAAAGTTCACTGTAGAAGAGGTCGATGACCTACTAGAAAGGATCAACAATGTCAGCCCAGATTTACATAATAATGCACAAAACAAGAGAAAGAGTGGAGACGATGGAGAGCGAGTAATTTATAACCGCAAAGCTGGTTGGTGGAAGCTGCCATATTGGAAATTCCTGCTGCTACCCCACAATCTTGATGTGATGCACATAGAGAAAAATATATATGACAACCTCCTTGGCACATTGCTGAAACTGGAGGGGAAGACAAAAGACACAATGAATGCTAGGCTAGATTTGGCTGATATGGGCATAAGAACTCATTTGCACTGTTACCAGAATGGTAACGTGGTAAAAACTCCACAAGCTTTCTATATGTTGAAACCTGCACAACGAAGTGCATTTTGTAAGTTCCTCAAAGGTGTCAAGTTTCCAAAAGGATATGCAGCTAACCTAGTAAGATACATTGCTCCTGATGGTTCAAAGCTCCAAGGCCGGATGAAAACTCATTCTTGCCATGTCCTTCTACAAACAATCATACCTGCTGGCTTAAGAGGCCTTGTGCATCATGATGTATATGAAGTAGTTGCAGAGCTTGGGAACTTCTTTCGGGGGCTGTGTAGTAGAAATCTGAGGACAGTAGTCGTGCAACTTCTGAAAAAGAGATCCCACTGATCCTATGCAAGGAGAAGATCTTCCCTCCTGCCTTCTTTGATGTGATGGTGCACTTGGCAGTCCATCTACCTGATGAGGCACTGCTTAGAGGCCCTGTACAGTATGGCTGGATGTATACAATTGAACAATGGCTTGGCACATTGAAGAAGCTTGTAAGGAACAAGGCTAGGCCTGAAGGATCAATTGCTGAAGCCTACATAGAAAGTGAAGTCTTGGCATTTTGTTCTATGTACACTGACGATTTGACACATGTCCTGAATTTGATGGGCCATTAGATGGTAACACCTCTATTTTCATACATGGTGTTCAACTTATTGGCAAGGATCGGGTGCAATACATCCCTAAAAAATCATGGACAAACTAGTTTGGTATGTACTAAATAACTGTGAAGAAGTTGAGCCATATGTGAAGTACGTATATGTTCTACTTTGTCCTTATGTATAATATATATATGTTGACCACTGTTGATTCCTAATAATGTTTAAACTTTTCCATACAGCATGCACAAAGAATTGTTGGTGCAAGAAGCGATACATGATGTTTAGAAAAGGCACATGTTTCGAGGAACATGTAAGTTAATTAATGACATGCTATCATTTTGGAAGTCACTGACATTACACTAGACTCAACTACTTTATACGCTTGGTTGTAGATTAAGAAGCTGCGTAAAGAGGATCTTAATCAGGTCACTGATGGATTGTATGCACTCTCTTGTCGTCCTGATCTTCGAGTTAAGACATGTGCAGCTTGCACTGTCAATGGAGTACGCTATAGCACTGTTGACCGTGAGAAAAGCCTCAAGACACAAAATAGTGGTGTCATGACCGAGGGAACACATAGAGGTGAAGAAATTGAATTTTATGGTGTCCTTAAAGAGGTAATTGAGTTGCAATACAACTTTAATCTAGAATTATGTCGATCAGTGGTTCTATGTCGATGCAATTAGTACAATCAAGGGGGCAAGACTGTAGGCATTAGAGATGATAGACATTTCAAGTCTATTAACATCAAGTAATTTTGGTACAAGTCTGATCCTTTAATTTTCACGACACAAGCCACCAAGATATTTTATTTGTAGGATAATGCTTTAAGCAAAGGATGCTGACGTACATCAAGATGATTACTATTTCGATACAGAGCGTGCAATGCGTGAAGTGATGCTGAGGCTGAGGATGGGAACCAAGAAGAGCGGGATGGAGAGGACACAATCATTGAAGCTAATTTACCAAACCTTGGAAGAGACAAGAAGCAAGGTCATGCAGAAGAAGATGAGGATGAAGATGACAATATCTAGGAGCATTGTAGTGACAATGACGACAATGTGAATGGTGTAAATGATGTAGCCGAAGACGATGATGATGGTCTATAGGAGTTTGCATTGCTTCCGGCCGTGTGTGTTGTGTTGTTGCCCGCTATTGGACATACTAGTAGTTAAATATGGTTATGCTATTGTACTAGAATTCATGTAACAATGTTGAACTTTTTATGATGATTACTGTTTTGTTATTATGCCTGATGTGTTGAAGTTTGTACTTTAATTTGAGGGTAACATAAGATCTTCATTAATCATATATATATTTACATTGGAACAAGGACCTCATGAAGCAAAAGCAACATAGCAATACCTATTACACTAACTCAATCTAGAGCTAAACGAACACAAAAGCTACCAAAATCAACAGAAAAGCAGCAAGTCCTAGCAACCTAGAAGTCAAATCTCCTGCGGAGAATGTCAACTTCACCTTGAAACCTACAGTCCTCGCTGCAATACTTGGTCAATCCTTCAGGCTGCCATGGATTGACAGGACAGTCGCACATGCCGCCTGCGCACAGAAATCACTGCACGACACCGGCGGTGCTACTGCCCTGCCGGTTCGAAGATCCGACGCCTATGCGTTCGCTCGATGCGCTCATTGGCCTCCCCGCGGCACAACAAACACTCGTCCTTGCGAAACTTAGGTCCGCCACCGCCGCCGCCCGCCGCCACCACCACCGCTTCTTCCTCGCTCTCGACCTGTCTCATGTACTGCCTCGCAACGTCATCGTTCATGGCGCCGTCATTGGCCATTTAAACTAACATTGTGCCCGTGCTCGGCAGTGCGTTCGAGCTTGACAGTGCATGCCCGGGCTGAGGGCGTGCATTTACGGAAGGCGACTTCCATCTCGGTGAGGAAGCACGCCTCTGGGTTGCCGATATCGGTCAGGTGAGCAAAGAGGGTGTCGTAGCCATCGGGGTTTTGCCATGCCATGTCGTCGGCGAACCGCTCTAGTGCGATGCATCGGCCGACTTTGGTTAGCTGCATACGCGGCGCATGAGGCGGCAGCTCACCCGTAGGCTGCAGAGGTCATCCATTGGCCGCTCCAAGATGGCAGTGAGGTGGCCCGCGATTTGAACAACCACATCGGTAGGTGTTGACGCCAGATTTTGACACGTGTTGAATCGGCGTCAGGAGAAGAGATTGGCCGATGCAGCAGATCTAAAGGCTACAGTAAAGAATCGGCCGATTGAGGCTACAGTTGGGAATCGGCCGATTGGCAATGCAACTTGCGCCAAACAGATTGGAACCACAACAGAGGATCCCGGTTAAAAGTGGCCTGATATTGGTCAACGGAGCAATGCTGATTCGGTCAAGAAGCAATAGAAGAAGTCCTGATTGGATTAGGAGACGGCGGCGGAAGATTCTGCGGGAGTCCATTTCCTTTTTAAAGATATTATAGATATAGTAGTATTCCTGTTTTAAATAAGGTTGTAACAAGTCGTAATCTACCAGGAGTCCTTGTTTTAGGGTATAAATAGGAGTCGCCAGGGCTTTGCATAAAAAAGACATCAATCAACAAAACACTTCTACTTTTTTCCTAGTACTTTACTTTCAAGTCGGCGACTTCGCTAATACTTTTTCTTCTTTCATGAGTTCGTACGGATTGGTAGGGCTGCATCAACTTGATCTCCGGCCAATTAGTAGGTTCCGCTTACCAAGTAACATCCGAGCTTTAACTACGAGCGCATCATTGTGGTTTCGTTTGGATTTATTCACCAGTTATCGATATTTACTAGAATTATAGGTTTTACCTGTTGTTCTAGTATTATCACCAGTTATCCAGCTTGAGATTGGAGTTATCGGCTTTATCATCGTTTTTTCTCGATTCATCGTCATTATAGCCGATTAGATCTATTTCAAGTGTTGCATCTGTAATAATTGTTTAAGTCGCTCCAGCAGTCTTCTTTGCAATTATTACGTGATTATCGGATGATCCATAGCCGATCATCTTCATAGCAAATCGGCCGATTCGCCGACGCGCTCTCAGGGACAGATCGGAACCCCAGCCGACCGGGACGCCCCGAATTTAATACTTTTATTTCCTTGTAAATCAACAGGTCAGATTGACTGGCACGCCGCACGAACCGCACCAGGGCAAATAACCCGAACAGGAGCTAAGCAGATTCTCCCGGGTCGTGTGTCCGACGCTGAAGACCATCGGCCGATTCCTGGCCGATTTTAGCGCCAACAGTAGGGAGATCCGCCAGCGACAACGGGCGCCGCTTTGCCGCCATGAGTGGCGGCGTTGACGACATCGCGGAACAAGGAGCACGAGATGAGGCCACCCGAGGGATCGCGCGCCAGGTAGATGGAGCTGTGTTGCGTGCACGTCTGTGAGCCGGAGTGCTGGATAGGCGAAGCGGCGTGACGTCCGGTGGTGATCAGAGAGGAGGTGGTGGATCGGAGGGGGCCGAGCGGGGCCACAGTTGGATTTCTTGGAAAAACCCCTCTTTTGATGGGGAGGGGCGAGGACGACGGTAGCAGGAGGAGATCCTAACGACCGCCATCCAGTGCTTGACCTTATCAACCAAAATCAACACAAAAGAAATACCTAGTCGATAGACTCCATGTCGTTGGCGCCAGGAAGTTCAGGTGGCGCCATGTCTTGGGGGATGGCAACTGTCTCAGGAAGGTGCACGGGAACACACCAGGCCCTCTTCGTGCTGGGCGCCCACAGGTGGGACCCACATGTTAATCTCACAGAAGAAACCGCAAGCGAGGAAATGGTGCCTCCTAGTCAGCGCGTCGCGTCACTTGCTTGTGGGCCCTTGCTTGTGGGACCCAAATGTCAGTGGCTATTGGGTGGAAACAACTGCCGTGCCCCACTTTCTTCCTTGAGAAGCCGAACCACCGCCGCGCCTTTGCCATCTTCCCCCAAACCGTCCTATCAAACAAGGGGTTTTTCTTCATTCCCTCTCCCATCGCCGCCCGCATCCTTCTCGCCCACCTGCATTGCGATGATGGTCAGCCGCAAGCAGGAGCGTGATGCATAAAATGCCTTCTCGCGAAGTCCCACGACCTCAAGGCCGTCGATGATGCAGCACGGCCCATCGTCCACCATGGGGAGCAGCCCGCCAGTGGTCGAGACGCCGCCCGCCATGGTGTTTGAAGTGGACAACAAGCTCGAAGTAGAAGACATGCCACCAGGCTTTGAACCAATCACCGCCGCCCGAGGGAACCAAGGGGATGGAGCGGGAGCAAGGCCCGCCGCCTCATCAGCATCGCCGGTCATTGATGCGTCGCCCGTCATGGTCTTCGATGCGGACGTCAAGCTCGAAGTCGAAGACATGCGACCCGGCTTTGAAGCAGTCGACGTTGCCCCAGGAACCAAGGGGATGGAGTGGGAGCAAGGGCCGCCGCCTCATCAGCATCGTGCAACAATGACTTGGTGAGCCAGAACCTTGCAGTACATAAAGATTCACATTTGATAGATTCACCTTTGCTAGATTGACATTTAATTTTCTGTTGCAATCAGATTCCAACTAAATATACAAGGTTCAGTCCATATTTTGGTACATTAATGATAGAATCTTATAATCATATTTTGGGATTATGATCTTTTAATTTCATACCACATACTTAATCTTGATTCTGTGACATGTACTTTAAACTTTAATTTGTGATCTCATGATAGGTGCGAGCAATCGGCTGCCCATCGCGCCGGCGTCGGAGCCGCGACATCTTCACCGAGGCTATGTCCACCGACTCTGGGCCAGACGTGTAGTACGACTAGCCAGACGTGCCAGCAAGCTATGAAGCATTCGCCGACCCTAAAGGGAAGAAGGTGAGTTCCTGAATATGCTACACAACATTGGGGTTTGGTACGAGGTTCACAATTTGAGATAAGTAATGATAGATGAAGTTATTATCTGCACAAGACTGTGTAATGAAATGGAGTATAATGTGCTATAAATATGTAACTGTCATGGATGTTCTATATATTGTGACCCTGTTTTGCCTATAATGAAGGCTGCAGGAGAGAAGTATGACATCGTTTTCTCAAGGATGGCATGTGCGATGATCATCAGTCTTTACAGTGATGACGATGTTCCTACCCTGTCTGGTAAACAGGTGATGTTCCTACCCTTTAAGTACTGCAATTGGCATCAATGCAGTTTATCTTTTCCACACGCCAACTGAACCCCTTCTAAAATGTCAGATCCCAAAGAAGGCGGAGGAGCTTCGCGTTGCTATCCAGTGGAAGCTCATCTAGCACGAGTGGTACACTCTGGACACCGACAGCGACAACGACGACTCTGTTGGCTGGTGTTAAGAAGAAGAAATATTTGTCCACCAGTCTTTTAGCTTTTATCTTTTGCTTTTGTGTAATGGACAAGCAAATGTTTAGTAATGGGAAGTTGGCAGTACTGTGGTACTAGCTTAAGAACAAGTAGATGTGTATATATGCTACCTTATTATGCTATCTTATATATGCTCATGTCACTTTTGATCATCGATTTATGGTGTCATCATTTTGGTACCTTATGGCAGACCACATAGTTGTGAAAAATTGAGTAAGTTTGTACTTTTTTTTGAGGGTAAGATGTTCATTAATCACATATATATATATATATATATATATTTACATTGCCATAAGGTGCCTGGACCTAATGAAGCAAAAGCAACAGAAAAGCAATACATATACTACACTACTTCACTACAAATTCACTCTAAAATTCATCAAGCAAAAGCAACAAAAAAGCAAAAGTTACACTACTAATTCAGTCTAAAATTGTCTCCATGAAAAGCATGCTTTTGCCACGAATCCGGCAGTCCTCGCTGCAAAACAGTAAGAATGTCCCCTGTTGTAGACGAATGTAGGCGCCGCAATTCTTGCCTCCGCATGGAAGATCGGCGCGCGTCAGTGCCTGGTAGACATCCTGGACCAGTCACTGGGACCAACAGTTACATGTGTTCGCCACGTCGGCCAGCTGGCCTCGCACACGTACACATGCACGGCCAGGTCCCACCTCTCCAGTGGACCCCCATTGACATATTTGACCCACAAACCTGACACGTGAACCTTCGGGTCCCAGTCAGCACACATGGCTGCCAGGTATACCTGTTGGACCTGTCAACCGGGACCTACAATTACACATGTTAGCCACGTCGGCCTGCTGGGCCCGCAGTCTTACTTGTGGACGCGCATAACCCTGACACGTGGACCTTTGGGTCCCGGTCAGCACACGTGGTTGCCAGGTAGACATCCTGGACCAGTCAATCAGGACCTACAGTTACACTTGTTAGCCACATCGGCCAGCTGGCCCCGCACAAATACATGTGGACGGCCAGGTCCCACCTCTCCAGTGGACCCCGTGTTGTCATATTTGACCCACAACCCTGACACATGGACCTTCGGGTCCCAGTCAGCATATGTGGCTGCTATGTAGATATGTTTGACCAGTCAACCGGACCTACAGTTACACGTGTTAGCCACGTCGGCCTGCTGGGCTCGCACTCGTACACGTGGATGCGCGGGTCACACCTCTCCAGTGGACCCGTGTTGACATAGTTGACCCACAAGCCTGGCACGTGGATGCGCGGGTCTGTCAGTGTTGAACCTCCAAGACCACCAAGGGATACCGCCGAGGTGGTAGATTGTAGGTGCGGTGTCGCCGAGATCAGGAACTCGAAGGTGCAAGAAATACGAAAATTTAGACAGGTTCAGGCCGCCGAGAGCGTAATACCCTACATCCCGTGTGGTGGTTTGTATTGCCTTAGATGATATAATCTTTTGGGGGGGGTCCCTGCCTGCCCTTATATAGTCTGGGGGATAGGGTTACATGGAAGTCCTAGCCAAATACGAGCTTAGGAGTCCTACCGAGTACTACTCGGGTAGTTTCCTTCTATTCTGACTAGTTCTACTCCTGTACGAGTACTTACAACTGGACTAGGGTGTGGGCCATGTCCCACCCCTTATTCTAGAATATGTACGCCATGTGCGCAGTCACGTGACCCCAAGGCTGACAAGCCCCCAAGCTCTTCGTAGTCGAGTACTGCGAGCTTGCAAGTACTTCTGAAGGTGTCTTCGAGTTCTTCCGAACTTTGTCCTGAAGGTGCCTTCCGAGTACTTCCTTGGCTGCATCAAGGTTGTGAGGTGCTCAAGCCCCGAGTAGTTTGCAAGTCTTCTTTTATATGGGGTGGGATTAAACTCGCACTCCATATGGAGTAGCCCCCGAGCCTTAGGTTGAATCGAAGAATCAGGCTGAGGGTCAAATTATTCTTGAATCGTCTTTCCTTATCTTCCAAAAAAATTCAAAAAATAAGTCATCGATGACACGTGTCCCAAAGCTCGAGCCTTGAATCCAAATCCCAAGGTTTGGAAAAAAGGATCCAAAGAGTCGTGGCATAGATTGTGGAAAAAATAAGAATTTGATTTGATGGTTAAAATGAGTAAATTGGTTTAGACATTCGAAATCACTGACTTGAAGAATCTTGTATACCTTCATTCAGATGGTGCAGAGAAGCTGATCAAAGTGCTTCGAGATGCAGATATGCAACTCGCTGAGAAGGAGCTAAAAGATAGAGAACTTGAAGAGCTTAAGGGTGCGGCGCAAGTAGTCGGAGACATGGTGGATCCTCCAAAAGAGGGTGTAATGAACGAGAGGATGCTGCTCGAGCAACTTCCTGAAGCCCCACAAAATATTTTTGTATACATCTTGGAGACCACAAAAACTTATGTAGTGCACATCCTTGGGCTCGTAAAGTCCTACTGGCCCAAGGCAAGTCTAAACCCACTGGTTGACGGTATGTCTGCTGATTGCTCCAAGGAGAAATTCTTAGATTATAGAGAAGTAAAACCAGTGGCTCAAAAGTTGATTGATAGCTTAGAGCAGGAGTGAACATGATATGTAATTACTAAACAACCTGTCTATGTATATAAACATGTATATTTGTTTTATTTGTCATTGCTTGTTGATATGTTCGGTGTGCTTACTCGTAGAGTAATACCAAAACTCATAGGTCTTAGATAATGAATGTGGGACGCCCAATGTAGCTCTACTCAGAAGGCCACGCTTCTAGAGGTAGTTGATGACTTGGTGTCTAGCATAAGGTCCCATACAGGGAGAATAAGCGAATCAGGATTTACACGCACCGTGCGATACGCTGGATTGCTTTTGTAGGTGTGGGAGCCTCTTCGACTTTCTCGCAGTGACTCATGCCATTGGTTGCTACAAACCGTTAGGCTAGTACTCGAAGTACTCGGAGACGGTTGCAATTAGTCTTTGCGCTTCGGCCCGTAGGGAAGTGTAAAAGTAGTCATTCAGAAAGGACTCATGGTGACTGCCCCCGAGTACTTCTAATGACTTTGCAAAGTTAACGCGTTGTGTAGTACTCGTGGCCGAAGCCCCCGAGTTATGTAGTCTAGCGTAGATACAAAAAGTAGTCGTTTGAAGATCAAACCAACACTTTATTGATAAACATGCTGCACTGCAGCTGACAACTTCGTGTACAAGTTATCTAGGGATAGAAACGCCGTAGGAGCTCGATATTTCAGGAGTTTGGGACCTTCTGGCCATTAGGGTATAGTAGTTGATACGACCCTGGTCTTGTAACTTTGGCGACGATGAAGGGCCCTTTGAATCGCGAGTTGAGCTTATGAAGCCCTGTCTCGTCCTGGATCTGACGGAGGACTAAATCACCGATGCTGAATGACCTCTCCTGTACATTGCGGTCGTGGTAGCGTCGGATGCCTTGTAGATAGCAAGCTGACTGTAACAGGGCGTTGCATCTGACTTCTTTTGCCAAATCAAGCTTCAGATATCATGCCTGATCAGCTTACATCTCCAGTCTCAGAGACTTCCACATGAGTCTACAGGGAGGATAGCTTCTGATCCATAGACCAGAAAAAACGATGATTGACCTATTGCTTTGGTTGGTTGACTGCGAAGCCCCCAGACAACCGAAGAGAGCTCACGAATCCACTTGCCCCCTTTTTTGTTGTTCTTGTCGTAGTCTTTTCTTCAGCCCATCAAGGATTAAGCCGTTGGCGCACTCAACCTAGCCATTGGCCCACGGGTGAGCAACCGACATGTACTTTACCTCAATGGTGCTATTCTCGCAGAATTCCCAAAACCCATGCGAGTGGAAATTAGATCCCAGATCTGTGATGATAGTATTGGGGAAGCCAAAGTGATGCAGGATGTCCCAGATGAAGCTGACTTCTCGATCCGCGGAGATCTTTGTAATCGGCTTGTACTCGATCCACTTGGTAAACTTGTCGATGGCCACCGACACATGGGTAAAACCTCATGGCGCTGTAGTCAAAGGTCCAATCATGTCCAGGCCCCAACAAGCAAAAGGCCAGGATGGTGGTATGGTGATGAGGTTATGTGCCGGGACATGAGCATGTCTGCCGAAGAACTAGCAATTGGTACAACGACGAATGAGGTCTTCGGCGTCAGCCAAAGCTGTTGGCCAGTAATACCCATACCTGAATGCTTTCCCGACTAGCATCCTTGACACTGCATGATTGCCACAGACTCCTTCATGAATTTCTTGTAGTATTTTTTTTGCCTTCCTCGACTAGAACACACTTCATAAGGATGCCTGTTGCTGAACCACGCTTGTACAACTTGTCGCCGGCAAGAACATAACCCTTCCTTCGCCTGATAATGCATGCTGCCTCAGCGCTTTTTTCATCAACACCAGGGGGTAGCTTCTGATCTTTGATGAAATCGATGAATGGTGTTCGCCAGTCGACCTCGATCATGATGACCTCTCAGTCGGGCTCAGAAGGGCCCGGAGCGATGGTGCTTTGATCTGGTGCCTTGATGGACGGGTGATGTAACTCGTGTACAAATACTCCTCGCGGGACTTTTGCTCGATCGGAGGCTAGCTTCGAGAGCACATCTGCCCCCACGTTGTTGTCTCGAACCACATGATGGATCTCGAGTCCCGAGAACTTGTTCTCGAGCTTGCGTATTTCTGCAACATACGTGTCGATGGTGTCTTTGTTGATATCCCACTCCTTGTTGGCTTGTTGAACCACTAGCAAGGAGTCACCTTAGACAAGTAATCGCTTGATGCCAAGGGAGACAGCCAGGCGTAGCCCGTGCAGTAACACCTCATACTCGGCTTCATTGTTGGAGACCTCAAATAGTATCTAGAACACATATTGTGAGCTGTTCACCCTTAGGTGAGATGAAAAGAACTCCTGCGCCACTGCCTCCGAGCTTAAAAAACCGTGGAAGTACATAACCCAATGCTCTGGAATGTTGGCTGGAGCTGCAACTTGATTTTCTCGCCACTCTGCCATGAAATCGACTAGTGCTTGTGACTTGATGGCGGTGAGAGGCTTGAAATCGATGCGGAGACCACCCAGTTCTACTACCCACTTGGAGATGGGTCCAGTGGCATCGCGATTATGGAGTATATACACCAATAGGAAATCAACGACAACTAAGATCTTGTATTTGTCGAAGTAGTGGCGAAGCTTCCTAGAAGTGATGAGTATAGCGTAGAGAAGTTCTGAATTGATGCAGGCCACTGCACACCAAATGCATGGCCTTCCTCCAGGCGCTCCACCATGATGGCTGTGCTAATGACGTGAGTAGTCGCGGCAATGTAGAGCAGCAGGTTCTCGCCTGGCAATGGAGCGGTGAGGATAGGAGGCGATTGGAGATGATACTTAAGATCTTCCAGCGCCTGCGCCGCCTCCTCTGTCCACTGGAATGTGTCTTGCCGCTTCAGAAGCTTGGAGAAAGGTAATCTTCTTTCCCCAAGTTGTTAGATGAATCTGTTAAGGGTCGCCATGCACCCTGTGAGCTTCTGGACGTCCTTGATCGTCTGTGGGGCCCCCATGTTGATGATGGCAGTGATCTTCTCCAGGTTGGCTTCAATTCCCCGGTGGCTGACGATGAACCCGAGTAGCTTCCCTTGTGGTACGCCGAAGATGCACTTGGTTGGGTTGAGCTTCCACTGGAACTTGTGCAAGCTGTTGAAGGTTTCCTCGAGGTCGGAGATGAACTTGTCGTGGTTTCTGGTCTTGACGACCATGTCATCCATGTAAGCTTCAACATTGTAGTGTAGCTGATCAGTGAGGAAAAGCTGGATGGCTCGCTGATATGTAGCCCCTACATTCTTCAGCCCGAAGGACATAGTTTTTTAGTTTTATGCTCTAAATGGGGTGATGAACGTTGTCTTGATCTGCTCTTCTTCCTTGAGGGCAATCTGATGGTAGCCCAAGTAGCAGTCAAAGAAAGAGAGCAGGATGCAGCCAGCCGTCGAGTCGATGACTTGGTCAATGTGTTGGAGCGCGAAAGGATCTTTCGGATAGTGTCCGTTGAGATAAGTATAATCCACACACATCCTCCATTCATTATTATTCTTTTTCAAGACAAGTATAGGGTTAGCTAGCCACTCTGGGTGGTAGACTTCTTTAATGAAACCTACCTCATACTCTACAGCCGCGACTTCATGGTCTGGCTTGCACTTTCGGGAGGCTTCCGAGTAGTTCCGCTGGCTTTCGTCGGAGCGGTTGCTGTTGTTGCGCTTGTCGTTGTTGTGCTTGGGGAAGCACTCATTCTCCTTGTCCTCCTGGTTGGCCCATCGCTGCATCATGTCGCAGAGCTCGACGGTCTTGGGGCGGTTGCGGCTGAAGTCGCGGTAGATGTTCTTCGAGCCGAGGTCATTTTGCAAGCAATGGATGATGTCCTCGTCAGTGATGTTGGCGATGGTGGCGCGTGTCTTGAAGAAGTGCATGGTGAGGGTCTTGTTCTCCTCCTTCTTGACCTTTGACAAGTCATGGCGAGTACCTGCATGGAGCATGGAGCCTTGGAAGTTGTCGATGAAGGTTTTCATTAGGTCCTCCCAGGGGTCGATGGAGTCTGGCTTGAGGCTTTTCGAGCTAGGTGAGCGGTGCGGATTCCCACGCCATCAGGAAGTAGATAACCTTGGTTGTGTTGGAGCCGCCCGACACTTCAATGGCGATGGAGTAGCAGTGAGTCCACTACCGTGGGTCTTTTTTGCCATTGTACTTGGTGATGCCGACTGGCTTGAACTCCCTTGGGCAGTCACGGGAAGTGATGTTGCGGGTGAAAGCTAGGCGTGCTGGTGTCCGTGGCCACCCCGATTGTCTTGGTTGTGGTGGCGGTTGTTGTTCCCTCAAGGGTTGGTTCCTCCTCTTGGGTACGACTAACCTAGGGGACGGAACTCGCATGACGCTCCGGTCTTGAGCGGCTGCGCTGTAGCGACGGCATGGGGTCCCGCTTGTCCAGTTCAACGATGGTGCGCTGCGTCAGATGCAACAACCTCTTGGTCTCCGGGTTTTGGGGTAACCGCTAAATTAACAAAGCTGCTTCAGCGATGTCGAGTCCGGAAATGGCTGGCAGCTAAACCAACTCGAAGTGTGTATCACGCGTTGTGATCGGAGATGGCCTAGCAGACAATGACTCAAGATTTATACTGGTTCAGGCAATCGTCCCCTACGTCCAGTTGGGGCTCAGTCAGTTGTATTGCTTGAGCCTAGGTGCTCGTGAGAGTTTGGGGAGTTACAAGCTTGCGAGTGGATAATGTGGTATTGTGGCAGAGCCGCCTAAAACCCTAAAGTGCGCTAACCATCACAACGGAGGCAATCTGGGCTAACACGCACTTAAAATGGAGTAAAAGCACAGTTTGTCGGGTAACATCCAGATGCAAGCACGGGAATTTCGATCGAAACAATGCATACATACAACTCACACGAAGGTGAGACCAGAGATTACAACAATCCACAAATTTTACATCATAGAGTTCAACAGGAATTATTATTACAAACCAAGTTCAAAAATATTCATAAACAAGTACTTTCAGAGTTTAATAGTGCAGCGGAAAATAAGCGAACGTTCTAACTATAACACACTAGGTGTTTAAAATGCTAAGCAAGAAAATCTAAACATAGCATCATGCATAATAACCTAGAATCATTGAAACAATGCATCTAATTATGTGTGTGCATATGCATGTGTATGAATGTGTATGTGAGATTTGTTCCTTTTGTGTTTATAACATTTCATGCTCCACATTTCATGACAAATGTAGTATAAAAACACACTCATATTTTAGTGCATTACTAAATGTACATCAAACACCATTTGCAAATTAAAAAATTGAACACAAGAAATGACTAGTAATTCAAATTCTAGTAGTCTTGAATTTAATATAACTTTTAAACCGTGGCTCAAATGAACTTTTGGCTAAAACAAAAATTGTAGATTTTCAATTTCCCTACAACCTTCGTGTTTAGAGTTTTTCAAGTTTCTATTCGAATTTTTGAGAAAATTTAATTTGAATCCTGGCCCTTCTCTCCCTCTCTCACTCTTCTCTCCCCTCCCCTGTTCTGTCCCATCGACGGGCAGCGGCCGCTGGCCACCTGGCCGATGATTCCTGCCCCGGCAAGCCGCGCCAAGGCGTGCCCCCAACGGGCCTCGACCAGCCACTGACCGGGCCTGCTGCCGGCGATTTGCCCTGCCCCGTATCCCGCCACTGCCAGGTCGCGTGCGCCACGCGGCCGTCGATTCCCGACGGCCAAGCCACGACAAGCCGCCGACGCCGCGCCCTTGCCGCGACCTTGTCCCGGTTGTGCCTCCCTCCGTTGTGTTGCGCCCAGCACGAGCTCCCCTTCCCTGTGCGCCTATAAAAGGGCTGCACCGAGCCCCTGCTCACGCGCACCCGAGTACCACCACCTCCCCGCCATTAGCGCCGCCACTCGACCTCGCCGTCAAGCCCCACTTTCCGCTCCTCCTCTGCCCAAACCGAGGTTCTAAACGGGTCGCCCTCTACCTGCTGATACTCCCCAACTTCCCCATGCTGCGCTTCCTCGCCGGACCACCGTTGCCCAACGCACGGATCACGCTGGAGCTCCTGCTCACCGACGGCAGCCCAAATCCGGCCACCCTAGCTCCAACCGAGCACACCAACAGGTTTCCCTCGACCTCCTCGTGCTCCCCCATCTCTTTCCCCTCGCCACCGACTAGTTTCCTCACCCGGATTTGACTGCCAACCATGGCAGCCCCGCCCAGGGACTACATTGCAATCGCCAAGTTCTTTTTCGGGTCTTTTCTGCTAGTTCCAGTGACCTATCTGCGAGAACTCGAGTACTTTTGCTTTCAAGAGGCTGTCACTTGTAAAATCAATCTAAAATCATAGAAAAATTAGAAAAATGCAAACTAAAATTTTTTGTGACCCTCTTGATGAACCTGACTACTTTTGCATAGATGGATGACTAGTTACAAACTAAAACTTGATCTAAAATTAGTCTTATTTGAAATAGACCATAAATGTATCTCTTGATCTAGGACAATACTGTGAATGATTATTTTTTAGATTGTAAGCTAGTCTCTACTTGTTAAGACTAGTGTAAAAATTTCAAGGCCAAAACATGTCGGTACGAGTAGTTTTTGCTCGATCTTGTTTAATGTGCTATTTTGCTAGTGTTATTTGTTCATGCCGTTCTACTGTTATTTTAAGATTGAAACTTTTATAGTAGAGTAACCTTGATGCATAAATGCTATGGAGAAAGTTTGGAACTTTTTACTTCTATCTAAATTGCTCATATGTTATTTAGTTAAGGAAAACTACATTAAATCAAAGTAACTAGTTCTATTGCTTAGAAAAATAAGAAATTTTCACCAGAGACTATCTTTGAGTAGTTTATCATGTTGGAAAAGTTTAAGACACAGAAACTTTGTGGAACTACCTATAGAAACAAATCATGATTAATGTAGATGTATGTTGACTTATTTTCTATGCTCTGAATCTTGCACGCTAAAACCTGAAAAATTTACAGTAGACTCACCATAAGTTTAGGAGTACTCCCAAAAATATTGAGCACCAGTTCTTGCATGGTTTGGTCTATATTGATAGATCTTTAACCTAGCAGTAGTTGTTTAATGTATTTTTCATGATTAATCTGCTGGATGAAAATGGCTGAAAATTTTATAGTGAGTTTGTACTTAACTAATGTGCTCTGCATAAAAATCTCAACACCAGAAACTATTTCTACGAGTAGTTTTATTTTAATCCATGCTTACTTTTGAAAAAAGGCCGTTTATGAAATGACAAAACCACTCACTTACTTAATGAAGTTAGTTAATCCAGACTCTACTAGATAAATGACTGCCCAAGGAAAAGAAAATGAAGTGCTTTAAACTTAACTTGAGTTTTGTTGAATTACAACTTTACAGTGAAATGGTTATTTATCTTGCACCATTAAAACCACTCATACATATGCATTCATATAGGATCGACGACTCTCGTCGACGGGACCTACGACAACTTTTATTTATATATGGTATTATGCATTAAGTCTGTAGGAGTTGATTGAAACCCTAGTTGCATGATCCTAGTACCTATGATATAAACACTAGTCTATGTCGATCGCTAGATTGCCATGCTAATAGGACTCCGGTAAAAGTCGAGTGATTTCCTGTCACTCGCGAGATATAGGAGTTGCTTGTTTTACCTATGTTGGAATCATAAGGTCGACGGACGGGGCTATGTTACCATATTTCTATTGATGATTAAGGCCCCATCTGTTTAGCGAAAATAGTAAGGTCGTGGTGTGTGGTAGTGGTGGTTAAGTTTTTGAACGTACTAATCACATATCGAGAATATGGTAATCGGTAAGCTTAAGTACCTGATTGAACCGGTGCGTGGACATACCTCCCATCGTCTTGATGTTGTTCCCATGGGCACATGGTGAGTGCAAGAGTAGCAACGGTCCGGCACCGTACCGTGGTTCGTGGACCTCTGTACTCGAGGACAGTGGCCCTGATCCATGAAACGAGAATAAAGGGGAAAAGTTGCATGTGTGACTCTTTGAGTAACCACGTGACGTGTGTTTAGGTTTCCCTTGCAAGGTTAAGAAATTCGATTCGAATCGTCCGTTTCTCGCAGCCATTGAGACTGCTTAACCCCTTTACCACATAGAGTAAGAAGAGGAACATTGATGATGATTAATCTGGTTGGATGCTTAATTATTTTTCTACCATGTGTGATATGGATAGTTGCTTACCTAGAATGGTTAATCAACTAGAACTTGATGCTAAAACTTGAAAGCAAGGACTCACTCTTAGATGCTTTTTGGCAAAAACAACCCTCAGCGAAAAGCCTTGAATGTGTAGAAGTCGGCTAAGTATATTTCACTAGTCGGGTGAGCCTTGCTGAGTATTAGTATACTCAGCCTTGCTTGTGGCTTTGTTTTCGGGTGACTAAGTATACTAATACTCAGTAAGGCTTCCTGACTAGTGGTATATACTTAGCCGACTCCTAGACATGCAAGGCTTTTAGCTGTGTTTTTGCCAAACAAACATCTAAGAGTGAGTCCTTGCTTTCAAGTTTTAGCATCAAGTTCTAATTGAGTAACCATTCTAGGTAAGCAACTATCCAAATCACGCATAGTGGAAATAATTAATTGAGCATCCAACAACATTAATGATCATCATTGTTCCTCCTCTTACTCTATGTGGTAAAAGGGTCAAGCAGTCTCAATGGCCGCGAGAAATGGACGATTCGAATCGAATTTCTTAACCTTGCAAGACAAACCTACACACACATCACGTGGTTACTCATAGAGTCCCACGTGCGACTTTTCCCCTTTATTCCCGTTTCGCGGAACAGGGCCACCACCCTCGAGTACAGAGTCACACTTTGCACTCACCATGTGGCCGCATGGGAATGAAGTCAAGACGGTGGGGTGGTATGTTCCTCACCCCGGTTCAATCAGGTACTTAAGCTTACTAATTACGTAAAAAAAACTTAACCACCACTACCACACACCGCAACCTTAGCATTTTCGCTAAACAGACGGGGCTTCAATCATCAACAGGAATATCGTAACATAGCCCCGTCCGTCGACCTTAACATAAGTAAACAAACAAAACCTACATCTCGCGAGTGACACGAAATCACTCGACTTTTACTTGAGTCCTATTAGTATGGCAATCCAGTGACCGACACAGCCTAGTGTTCATATCATAGGTACCTAGGATCATGCATCTAGGGTTTCAATCCACTCCTACAAACTTAATGAAAAATACCATATATAAGTAAAAGTTGCATAAGTTTAAAAATAGGGGTTATGCTCCGAGGCTTGCCTTCCTAAGTAGCGCTAGCCTTTGGCTCTTCCGAACTTTGGTTCGGGTCTTCGATGACTTAAGTTAGATTGATCTAAGCTTCACGCTGCTCACTCTCGGGCTCCGGCACCAGCTCGTAGGTTCCATCGGCGAGAGTCGTCAATTCTATATGAATGCATAGGTTCGCATTATTTTGATGGTAAGATTTATTGATTATTTCACTATAATCCAACAAAACTCAAGTTAAGTTGTAAAATATTTCATTTACATTTCCTTAGGCAGTTATTTACCAAGTACTATTTAGATTAACTAACTCCTTAAGTACGTGGGGGGTTTTCTAATTTCGTTTACATGCAGAAATTTTCTGTTTTCATATTTAGACACAAGACATCATGTGAGATTCATATTTGAAGTTAGATAAAGTTTCTGATGTTGAAATTTTTATACAGAGTACATTTGCTAGTGACAAACCCACTGTAAAAGTTTTATCTCTTTCTATGCAGTAGAGCAAACAGGAAAAATAAAGTAAGAACCTACTGCTGCAATCTAGATCTATTTACAGATCACATAAACTCTATTATGGTGCCCAAAATTTTATAGAGTGCTCCTAGACCTATTATGATCCTACTGCGAATTTTTCAGATTTTGTTAAGCAACTAGCAGATCATAGAAAAATACAACAATTTATATCTACATGCATCAAGATTCATTTTTATTGGCTGATCTACTAAGCATCTGAACATCCAACTTTTCTAGCTTGATTATCTACTCACATATAGCCTCTGGTAACAGTTTCATATTTTCCCAAGCACAGGAACTATTTATAGTGATTTAATGTGTTTATTCATTGCAAAAATTACTTGAGCAAGATCCAGTGGAGCATAAAGCTCTAAACATTTCCTACAGTATCTGGGCATCACTATAACACTACTCTAAAATTTGAACTTCATGAATCACAAGATAACACCTAGAACAAATAGATTTATTTACACATGGCATAGAACAAGATCTAATAAAATATATAGCTAGAGTTGTGATCTGGCCCTGAAAGTTTTATACAAAGCACATCTCCTAGATACTAAACTACTATCCAAAAATCTCCACCAGTGCATGTCCATAAATTGAGATCCAATTAAGTGCTAATAAAACTAGTTCTTAATCTAGAGCTAAAAATATACAGAAACTGCACTTGGTCATGTAAGCAAAGTGGTAGGCCTTGTTGCAAGGATTCGAAAACATTTTAGTTTGCATTTTTAGGATTTTTCTATGATGTTTAAACAAATTTACAAGTTTACTGTTTTTGAAAACAAAACGAAAATAGGGTCTCGCAGATAGGTCCCTGACTTTATTAGAAAGGACCCTAAAAAGAACTCAATCATCGCAGTGTCATCCCTAGGCGTGGCTGCCATGGTTGGGGGTGAAATTCCGGCGAGGGAGCTTGCCAGCGGCAAGGGGAAACGGGTAGGGAAGCACTAGGGCGGCGATGGCTACCTGTAGGTGGGCTCGATTGGGGCTCGAGATGGCCGGAGGAGGATTGCCCGCAAGAGCAGTGGGGCGGTGGCGTGGAGGTGGCTCGCCGGTGGCCGTCCAGTGAGGGAGAGGCAACATGGACGGGTCGGTGAGCACCAGCAGGTCGAGGACGACCCATTTAGAGCCTCGATTTGGGCAGATGAAGAACGGAGCAGCGAACCGGCGGTGAGCTTTTAGAGACGGCGCTAAGGGCGTGCGATGGTGAGGCTTTCGGGCGCGCGGGTAGCAAGGAGACGGGCTGCCTTTTATAAGCATCGAGGGAGGGCGGGACTGGGCATGGCAAACCGAGGGGAGGGGCATGGACAGGCGGGCGCGCGACTAGGGCAGGCCGGCAGCCATACCCTTGTCGCTGCATGCCCGCAGGCATCCCAGGGCGCGACGACGGGCTGGCGTGCGAGGCAGGGCGAGCACGGCTTTACCAGGGCTTGCCGGGTGGTAAGCTCGGTGAATGGTTTGGCGGGACGTGAAGCGCAGGTATCACCGGCGACGTGGAGGCCAGGGTCTGCCATGGTCGGCAGAAAAGGGGAGGGGAGGAAGGAGAGAGAGGAGAGAGAAAGAGAGGATATCTGGGATTTGAAGGAGTTTTTCTCAACATTTTACGTGGAAGCATGAAAAATTTTAAATACGAAATTTGTAGAGAATTTCAAAATCTACCACTTTTGTTTCAGGCAAAAGTTTGTTTGAGCAATGGTTTAATAGTTATTTTAAATTTACTACTACTAGGATTTGAATTCCTATTCCTGAATTCTAACAAATTTGCAATTGGCCTTTTAAGTGAACTTGCTAGGCACTAAAAATATGAGTGTGATTTTATGCTACATTGATTATGACCAGTTGGGCATGTATGGTTATGAACATATTTATGAAAAACAATATATGCACACATACATACACATGCACATGCACACCTACACCTACACCTACATACACACATGTATTCATGACTAAAATGCTTTGTTTGAATTTTACCTGTTCATTATGCATGATGTTGTATGCATGATATTGTTTTAGCATTTTAAACAACTAGGGTGTTACAGGTATGATCGAGATCTGTCGAGCAGCCTTTCCTAGGCGTAGGACCCTCCCTTTTATAGTCCAAAGGGGGGTCTCCGTTACAGGGGAATCAAAGGTAGAAAGAGTGAGGTAAAAGGAGAGCGTTCCTTGCTTCGCCGGTCGGAGTCTCCAGCTCTGTTAGTTAGGACCGCAAACTCTGTCAGTCGGGTCCTTCCGATGACCACCGTCCAAGTCCTAGGTCATACGGTGGCCGTCTTATCTTGTCCCAATGCGTCACGCGCTGTCGGTCGGGGGGTGAGCGTGCGACGATAAGTATGGTACGGTAGTAACGCTCCATCTCTGGCGCTATGCCCCATCACACCATTGTGATGGAGGCGTATCCGCCGCGTCGTGATGACATTGCGTCTCATCCCTTCACCAGGATAGTAACCCCTATGGAGGGAGTGGTTGGCATGTACGACAAGTTGACTCCAGCGCGTCCGTCCTTATCATCAACACCCATCCCCAGGGATGGTCAGTGTACGAGGCCTGAGTACTTTGGATGAACCGCCTAAATTAATCCGGATTAAGTATGTTAACCATCACCATAGAGGCAATCCGGGCCAACACGCACTTAGACGGAGTAAAACGACAGTCTGTCGGATAACATCCCGATGCAACCACTTGAAATTCGATCGAAACAATGCATACATACAACCCACACGAAGGTGAGCCCAGAGATTACAACAATCCATAAATTTTACATCACAGAATTCAACAGAAATTATTATTACAAATCAAGTTCAAAAATATGCAATAACAAGTACTTTCAGAGTTTAATAGTGCAGCAGAAAATAAATGATAGTTCTAACAACGATACAAGATATCATGATAAAGCCCGTACATGACATCATTCAGCGTTATCATCGTTGGCCAGGGACGCATCCCATTCCATTGACCAACCACGAGGAAGAGTACATGGCCAAGTCAAACTAGCAACCATGTCCTCAAAGGTCTCACCTGAAAACAAAGCCACAAGCAAGGCTGAGTATACTAATAATCAGCAAGGCTTACCCGACTAGTGGTATATATACTTAGCTGACTCCAAGACATGCAAAGCTTTTGGCTGAGGGTTGTTTTTGCCAAAAAGCATCTAAGAGTGAGTCCTTGCTTTCATGTTTTAGCATCAAGTTCTAGTTGATTAACCATTCTAGGTAAGCAACTATCCAAATCATGCATGGTGGAAATAATTAATTGAACACCCAACAAGATTAATCATCATAATTGTTCCTTTTCTTACTCTATGTGGTAAAAGGGTCAAGCAGTCTTAATGGCTCCGAGAAACGGACGATTCAAATCGAATTTCTTAACCTTGCAACGGGAAACCTAAACACACGTCACATGGTTACTCATAGAATCACACATGCAACATTTCCACTTTCTTTCCGGATTGTAGAACAGGGCTACCCCTCTCGAGTACAGAGGTCCACGAACTACGGAATGAAGCTGGGTCGTGGCTGCTCTTGCACTCACTATGTTCCCATGGGAACAACGTCAAGAGGGAGGGTAAAGTCTACTCAACGGTCCAATCAGGTACTTAGGCTTACCGATTACCATATTCTCGTCATATGGTTAGTACGTTCAAAAACTTAACCACCACTACAACACATCGCGACCATAGCATTTTTGCTAAACAGACGGGCCTTAATCATCAACAAGAATATCATAACATAGTCCTGTCCGTCGACCTTATGATTCCAATATAAATAAAACAAGCAACTCCTACAAATTCCTACAAACTTAATCACTCGACTTTTATCAAAGTCCTATTACATTGCAATCTGGCGACCAACACAGACTAGTGTTCATATCATAGGTACCTAGGATCATGCATCTAGGGTTTGAATCCACTCCTACAAACTTAATGCACAATACCATATATAAGTAAAAGTAGCATAAGTTTAAAAATAGGGGTTATGCTCCGGGGCTTGCCTTCCTGAGCAAAACTAGCCTTGGGCTCTTCCAATCTTTGGTTCGGGTCTGTGATGACTTCAGTTAGATTGATCCGAGCTTCGCGCTGCTCACTCTCGGGCTCCGGCACCACCTCGTAGGTTCCGTCTGCGAGAGTCGTCGATTTTATATGAATGCATATGTATGTGTTATTTTAATGGTACAAGATAAATAACTATTTCACTATAAAGTTGTAATTCAACAAAACTCAAGTTAAGTTGTAAAGCACTTTATTTTCTTTTCCTTGGGCAGTCATTTATCGAGTAGTATCTAGATTAACTAACTTCATTAAGTAAGTGAGGGGTTTTGTCATTTCATAAACGGCCATTTTTCAAGAGTAAGCATGGATTAAAAACAAAACAAATAATAGAGATAGTTTCTGGTGTTGAGATTTTTATGCAAACTCACTGTAAAATTCCCAGCTATTTTCATTGAGCAGATTAATCATGAAAAATACATTAAACAGCTACCGCTAGGATCAAGATCCATTTATACAGAACCGGTGCTCAACATTTTGCTGAGTACTCCTAAACTTATGGTGAGTCAACTGTAAATTTTTCAAGTGTTAGTGTGCAAGATACAGAGCATAGAAAATAAGTCAAGATACATCTACATTAATCAAGATTTATTTCTACAGGCAGTTCTATGAAGTTTATGTGTCTCAAACTTTTCCAACATGATAATCTACTCAAAGTTAGTCTCTGGTTAAAATTTCTTATTTTTCTAAGCACCAGAACTAGTTACTTTGATTTAATGTATTTTTTCTTATCGAAAAATATATGAGCAAGTTAGACAGAAGTAAAAAGTTCCAAACTTTATCCATAGCATTTATGCATCAAGGTTACTCCATTGTGAAAGTTTCAACCCTAACATATTAGCAGAACAACATCAACAAATAACTCTAGCAAAATAGCACATCAAACAAGAACCAACGAAAAGTACTCGTAGAGACTTGTTCTGGCTTTGAGATTTTTACAGAAGTCTTAACAAGCAGAGGCTAGCTTACAGTCTAAAAATCATCCACAGTACTGTCCAAGATCAAGAGATACATTTATGGGCTATTTAAAATAAGATTAATTTTAGATCAAGTTATAATTTGCAACTAGTCATCCTTCTATGCAAAAGTTGTAGGATTTATCAAGGGGGTCACAATAAATTTTAGTTTGCATTTTTTTGATTTTTCTATGATTTTAGATTGATTTTACAATTGACAACCTCTTTAAAACCAAAGTTAACTCGAGTTCTCGCAGATAGGTCCCTGGATCTAATAGAAAGGACCCTAAAAGGAATTTGGCGGTTGCAATGTAGTCTCTGGGTGGGGCTGGGTGTTTCCCGGCCGAATTCCAGCGAGGAGGCTCGCTTGCGGTGAGGGGAAAGGGGTGGGGCAGCACGAGGACGACGAGGGCTACCTGTAGGTGGGCTTGGTTGGGCTGGAGATGGCCGGAGTTGGTGTGGAGGTGTGGAGGTGGCTCGCCGGCGGCCGTCCGGTGAGGCAGGGGTGGCGTGGGGGAAGTCGGGGAGCTTCAGGGGGCCATGGGAAACAAATTTAGGGGCTTGACTCAGGTGTAAGTGTATCAGAAGGTGGGACTCGACGGTGAGGTCGAGCAATGGCGCTAATGGCGTGATTGTGGTGGTACTCGGACACGCGTGTGCGGGGACTTGGTGCAGCCCTTTTATTGGCGCACAGGGAAGGGGAGGAGGGGATGGGCATGGCGAAACTGAGGGAGGTGCGGCCGGGACAAGGATGCGGCAAGGGTGCGGTGTCGCCGGCGCGTCGTGGCTTGGCCATTGGGAATCGACGACCGCGTGGCGCGCGCGCTTCGGGCATGGGTGGATTCATAGCAGAGGAGTGCGATTCGGCCACGGGCCTGTCTGGGCGCTGCCCTTTGGCGAGGCTTCCCGGCAGGCATCGTTGGCCAGGTGGCCGGCGGCTGCTGCCCCTCGATGGGACAGAATAGGGGAGGGAGAGAGAGAAGGAGAGAGAAGGAAGAGAAAGAAAGAGTGAGGGCCCGGATTCAAACGAATTTTTCTCAAAAGTTTGCAAGGAAACTTTGAATCTGCCAACATGAAAAATGTAGGAAATTTGAAACTCTACGACTTTCATTTTGGATCAAAGTTCATTTGAGCTTTAGTTTAGAAGTTATTTTAAATTTAAGACTACTAGGATTTGAATTCCTATTCATCTCATATGTTTAAAATTTGAATTTGCAAATGGTGTTTGAAGTACACTTTGTAAGGTACTAAAATATGAGTTTGTTTTTATGCTACATTTTTTTATGACAAGTTGAGCATCTATGGTTATGAACATATTTATGAAAAACCTTATATGCACACATACATGCACATGTACATATACATTCATACACATGCATATGCACACCCATAATTAAATGCATTGTTTCAATGATTCTGGGTTATTATGAATGATGTTATGTTTAGGTTTTCTTGCTTAGGATTTTCTTGCTATGTTTCAGTGACACGTGCGTGGCGGAGTTCGGTTGTTGTCTTAGGTCGGGACCATAGTATGGACCTAGGCGTTGGTTGTCCCCTCGGTCGGGGACGCGGGCCGAGGCTCCAACCGACCGGCCAGCCGGTCGGGACTGTGGGCCTGGACAGCCTGGAGAAAGTCACGGCCTACAGGGCACCTGTTTTATCAACACGTGGTCTTAGGCCATCCAGAGTTCCAGCAGGAAGTGGGCCCGCTGGGGAGCCCGGGTCCCTGGACCCATCAGAGGCCCCCGAGCGGCTTTGCGATTTGTTTAATCGCGAAGGCGCTATTCTCACCGCGCCGTGCTTTTGCTCAGAGTGAGAGGTCGCATCACTCTACCTCAGCCGCAGACAGACACAGTGTAAGAGAGGCTCCCACTTGAGACCGCGAGTCAATTGGAGTTGCTTTGATCTGACCGTGCAATAAGTGTGCCACAGCGTTACCAGCTGCTTGCTTTTTGGTGCAGAATATCGAGGCCTGCCCGATCCGTCGCGTCGGCCTGCCGCAGAGGGGCTCCTCCCTGTTTCCCCTATGAGGATTTCCATTCTTTTAAGGCGGAGCAGCGCTCCACACGATGAAGCTGGCTTTCGGGATAGGGGGTTCCTGAGCGGCTATAAATGGAGGCCCCCGGGAACCCTTTTTGAACCCATCCGGAACCTGACTCGTGGGCGAGCCGTGTCTTGTATAATGGAGTTGCTTTCATCCTGTGTGCGTCCGCCCGATGGAGTCAGTGGTTCGTTCAGCATCTGGTGCTAGAAGAACGCTTGCGAGCGGCAGGGGATAGCGCGTGGGCGATGCCATGCGCCCGGGCCTCTCCCAAGGTCAATCCTCCGAGTGCTCCGCTCGGATGATCGAGGGGAGTGGGTGCGTAGGCAGGGCACCGTCTCCGTCGGGCAGTCGGCGCGGCTTCCCTAGGCACCATGGGCGACCATGGGGGAGGTGCCAGCTCCAGGCGGAGGATGTGTCAGCGTTTCCACCGGTCGGGCCTTGAAACGGGGAGGAACTCCTCATTCTTGGTTGCTACCGAGCGCGCCCGCGAGGGTCGCCTAGGTCCTGAACGTGTTCGGCTTCCTCGTGTTCCTCACCCCGAGTTCACTTTATGAGGAGGCTTGTCCTCTCTAGGTGACTGGAGATGGGGAAGAGCTCCTCGCTGTTGCTCGAGACAGCAAGGGAGTTCGGTTGGCGGCGGCGGCAGATGGACTACTCGCCATCATCCGCTGCCAAGTTGCCCTTGAGGAAGGGGGTGCAAGAAGAAGGCTTGCGAGGAAGATGCTCCTCCTATTCTTCCCGCACTTGTAGCAGCCCTCCTCAAGGCTTCCAACGTTACCACCCTTGTGGTGGTAACAAATTTTGTACTTTGCAGCGACCATGGACCAACTGTACTTTGTAACACTTACTTGCTAGGAATAAAGCGCGTTTATTCTGGAGTGCTTTGTGTCTGCTGCGCCCGACCGTGAGTCCGGTCATGGGCTAGAAGTTTGTCGTTCTTTCTGAGTAGGAACACGGCACTCCAACTCACTGCGGCCTTTGCCATAAAGGAAGGCAGTCGGGTGGGGGCATCATATGCGTGCACGCATAGAGGTGACACTTTCTGCAGCCTATGCGACCGGAGGGGCTGAGCTGGCGTCACTTGCCTTGATGGCTCGAGTGACGGGCTCGGTGAGCTCCTAATGGGTGTGCCCGGGTAAAATTTCGAGCGTCCGAGTGGAATACGGGTCCGTCGTTCGTGACGGGGTCGGCATAGCCCGGAAGTGGCATTCCACTGTTCCGTGACCCTCCTCCCGGCAGATGCTCGAGTCGTCCGACCGACTCAGGTGGCCCGATGGCCTCTCCTCAATGGAGATTCTGTGGACACGGCTCGAGGTCCGGATCAGACGAGAAGGTCGAGATCACCCGAGTTGCTGCCCGAGCAGGTCAGGCGAGGGCCGGTAGGGCTCATCTATGTTTTCTTCCCTAGCTTTGTTTAACGCGAGGTAGCCTCGAGTCCTCTGTGGATCGGCATTCAACATCGGTCGATCGGGTTCCCAAGTCTGGACCCATCGGCGTGCTTTCTGCTCCATTTTGGTTTTAGGGAAATTTGAAAATCGAGCAATTAAATGCGAGTACCGAATGAGGACATGGCCTATTGAAGCTTACCGTGGAAGTTGGAGCGCCGGTGCAGTTTTTTGGGGATGCGGGCCGTAGGCGACCCCGCCACATCACATGAGGCGATGAGGCGCTTCGTCCGCCATGATTTTTGAGATCGGCAGGAGTAACCGCGCGTGCTGCCTTTCCCTATTTTGATTTAATTCGAATTGGTGGGGGAGAATTCATACCTTTTTCTCTCCTCGCGGACGTCAAGGGGTCATGCGCTGCATGGTGCCAGGGACTCACTATAAGGCTCCACCATCCCGGCCAGACACTCTCACCAGCGAAAGTTAGCGTTTCTGTTCGGAAGAGAGGGAGAGGTTCCCCTATTTTCCTTGCCCTTTTTGCGAGATGGGGGAGAGAACTGCCCGACAAATGAGGGCTCCAGTGCCCCACCTCGGGGTCCGTCATGCCTCTGGGAGATCCTGCACCGTCAGGGGTAAGCGTTGTTCACCCTGTCACTACGCTCTTGGCCGTGATTAGTGATGTTTGGCTTCGCGTTTGTGCAGAGCTATCTCCATGGGTCCTCTGGACTTCATCATTGCGCACGGAGCAGATGGAGAACCCTCCGCGGCCATGCCGTCAGTGTTGCCGGGGTCATCCTCCTCCTCCGAGTCCGACTCGGGTCGGCGTAGGGTGATGCAGGACCTTGTCCACGAGGCGTCCGAGGCCAGGGGCCGGTACTCAGATGCGACGCGAGAGATGGGCAGGCTGGAGTCCGATCTCACCATCGTCCAGGCCGCTCTTTGCGCTACGGAGGAGAAGATGGCTTCGGCCTTGGTCGAGGCCGCAGATAACCGCGCCCGGGGAGTAGGTGCGTCCCGTATGCCGAGGGCTTCCATTTTTTTTATTTCCTAAGTGGTTATAGCGTCCTTAACCCTCTGTGTTTTAGGTTTGGAGGAGGTGGCCGCTTCTCGTCTTGAGGCGGATGATCTGCGCTGCCGCCTGAATGAACTGGAAGGCCAACCACGAGGCCCTTGCCCGCGCGGCGCTTGACGCGGTGAGGGAGGTGAGACCGGAGGGGTGCCTATTACCCGACCGCCTCCGGTCCCTGCCGCGCTAGGTCAGGGGTGCGTTGGTGTTAGGCGTTCGCTAGGGGGGGGGGCAGCCAGCGCGTTGGCCTCGGTGCGGATTTGGTCCAGCTGGGATTTGGGCCGGCTAGAGCCCGCGTTCCCAGCGGAGACCAGCTCCCAAGAGTGGAGGGCGCTCATCTCGTGTTTGCCGGAGCCGCTACCGTCATCGCCGCGGAGGTCAACGTCAATAACATCCTCACAAGGGGCACCGACCTAGGCCAATATGGTGTCTAGGGGGCTCTTGCGGTTGATGTAGCGGCGGTCATGTCGACCTTGGAGAGGTTTTGCAGATATATTTTGAACAATGTATGCAGGGGACTTGAAGGGCCCCCGAGTGAACAATTCTAGGCGTTTGTAATCGTTCTAGCTTTAATGATGTTTGGGAGGCTCATACCACCCACTATTAGACTTACATGGGAAGCTAGAGCATCGCCTCACTTCTCACGTCCATGCCACGGTCGTGATGGGCCCCCACGCCGCGTGTCATGTCCTGTCGGTTGGGCTTTCATGTGGCACCCCTTTAAAAGGGAAAGGGCTGGAGGTCGCCATCTTCCTCATCTCGCCCTTGCCCCTTTCCTTCATTCTGCTAGCACCGTCGCCCCCTGACCCTTCTCCGCTCTCATGTAGAGATAGAGAGAGAGAGAGAGAGAGAGAGATAGAGATTGTTCTGCTTCCTCCTCCCATATCCATGATGTCGCTCTGGAGGCCGTCGACCATGGAGGAATCGCAGCTCGAGGATTTCGCGATGAAGGCGGTGGCGCACTAGAGGGCTCCCCCGCGGAGCACGAGGAGCTGCATCCTGAAGACTATGAGATTGTGAGCTTCCTTGAATTTCACGAGCGCGGCCTCGGGTACCCGACGCACCCATTTCTACTCGGTCTGCTAAACGAGTGGGAGGTGTAGCTGCAACACCTCAACCCCAATGAGGTGTTGCACATCGCGGGCTTCATCATGCTCTGTGAGGGCTTCCTCGGAATAGATCCACAAGTGAATCTATTCCGAGCCTTCTTCCATGCTCGAGGCCTGTCAGTGAGGGAGACCAGGAGCTCGCGCCGGTCAGGGGCTTCGGCCTGCAGAAGAAGCCTCGCTAGACGGGGGACTACCTGCTGTACACCCTCGTGGATTCAAACTGGAGGTGGCATGAAGAATGGTTCTATATAAAGAACCCGGCGGAGAGGCCATTCCCGGCATTCATGGGGGCGCGCCCCGTGAGGAAGGAGAGCTGGACATGGGTCCCCCTACTCTGGAGAAAGGGCGCGTGGGGGTCCTCAAGAAGGCACTGCGGGAGCGTGTCGTGAAGGAGGGCCTCGACGGGGTGTGTCTTTTCAGCACCGTGCGTTACCACCACGTCATCCCGTTGGCCCACAAGCAAGGCTGAGTATACTAATACTCAGCAAGGCTTACACGACTAGTGGTATATACTTAGCAGACTCCTAGACATGCAAGACTTTTGGCTGAGGGTTGTTTTTGTCTAAAAAGCATCTAAGAGTGACTCCTTGCTTTCAAGTTTTAGCATCAAGTTCTAGTTGATTAACCATTCTAGGTAAGCAACTATCCAAACCACGCATGGTGGAAATAATTAATTGAGCATCCAACCAGATTAATCATCATCATTGTTCATCTTCTTACTCTATGTGGTAAAAGGGTCAAGCAGTCTCAATAGCCACGAGAAACGGACGATTCGAATTGAATTTCTTAACCTTGCAAGGCAAACCTAAACACATGTCACGTGGTTACTCCCAAAGTCACACATGCGACTTTTCCCCTTTATTCCCATTTCTCATAATAGGGCCACCACCCTCGAGTACAGAGCCGAGCTCTGCACTCACCATGTGGCCGCATGGGAACGAAGTCAAGACGGTGGGGTGGTATGCTCCATGCCCTGGTTCAATCAGGTACTTAATCTTATCGATTACCATATTGTCGGCATGTGGTTAGTACGTTTAGAAACATAACCACCACTACCACACACCACGACCTTAGCATTTTCGCTAAATAGATGGGGTCTCAATCATCAATAGGAATATCGTAACATAGCCCCATCCATCGACCTTATGATTCAAACATAAGTAAAACAAGCAACTCCTATATCTCGCGAGTGACAAGAAATCACTTGACTTTTACCAGAGTCCTATTAGCATGGCAATCTAGCGACCAACACAGACTAGTGTTCATATCATAGGTACCTAGGATCATGCATCTAGGGTTTCAATCCACTCCTACAAACTTAATGCACAATACCATAATATAAGTAAAAGTTGTATAAGTTGAAAAATAGGGTTCATTCTCTGGGGCTTGCCTTCCTGAGCAAAGCTAGCCTTGGGCGCTTCCGAACTTTGGTTCGGGTCTTCAGCAACTTCAGTTAGATTAACTTGAGCTTCGTTGCTCACTCTCGGACTCGGGCACCAGCTTGTATGTTCCGTCGGCGAGAGCGGTAGTGTCTACATGAAATGCATATGCACGAGTTATTTTGATGGTAAAGATTAAATAAATATTTCATTATAACGTTGTAAAGCATTTTATTTACATTTCCTTGGTCAGCCATTTATAGAGTATTAATTAACTTTACTTGCTTCATTAGGTGGGAGGGGTGTTTTCATAAGTTATTAACATGCAGCCATTTTTCTTTTCTCTACCCAACACAAGGCAACATGTGGCACAATTTAAGTAAAGCTAGACATAGGTTCTATTCTTGAACATTTTATGCAGAGCACATTTCTTAGTGGAAAAATTATTATAAAATTTTCAGCTCTTTTTATGCAGTATATTAAACCCTAAAATAAAATAGACAACTACTGCTCGAACCTATACTCTTTTATGCAGGTCCCAATATGCAAGTACTGGTGCTCAAACTTTTACAGAGTGTTTATTATCCTATATTTAATCTTCTATAAATTTATCAAATTTTTATGAGGAACATACAGAGCATAGAAAATATAGTAATATAAATCTAAAACAATCAAGATTTATTTTTACTGACAGATCTACTAAGCTTCTGAACTCCAAACTTTTCTAGCATGGTTACCTACTCAAAGGTAGTCTTTGGTTAAAATTTCTTATTTTTCTAAGCACCGGAACTAGTTACATTGATTTAATGTATTTTTTCTTATCTAAAAACATTTGAGAAAGTTAGACAGAAGTAAAAAGTTCCAAATTTTGTCCATAGCATTTATGCATCAACATTACTGTAAAAGTTTCAACCCTAACATATTAGTAGATCAGCATGAACAAATAACTTTAGCAAAATAGCACATCAAACAAGATCCAAAAAGAACTACTGCTAGAGATTTGTTCTGGTCTTGAGAGTTTTACACAAGTCTTAAAAAGAAGAGACTAGCTTACAGTCCAAAAATCATCTACAGTACTATCCTAGATCAACAGATACATTTATGGGCTATTTAAAACAAGATTAATTTAGATCAAGTTATAGTTTATAACTGATCATCCTTTTATGCAAAAGTTTTAGATTCATCAAGAGGGTCACAAAAAATTTTAGTTTGCATTTTTCTGATTTTTGTATGATTTTAGATTGATTTTACAATTGACAGCTTCTTGAAAATAAAAGTTAACTCGAGTTCTCGCAGATAGGTCCCTGGATCTAGCAGAAAGGACCCTAAAAGAACTTGGTGATTGCAATGTAGTCCCTGGGCAGGGCTGCCATGGTTGAGGTGAAATTCCCGGCGAGGGAGCACGAGGACAGCGAGGGCTACTTTTAGGTGGGCTCGGTTGGGGCTGGAGATGGCCGGAGGAGGGTTGACCGCGGGAGCTGTGGGGCGGCGGCGTGGAGGGGGCTCGCCTGCAGCCGTCCGGCGAGGCATGGGCGGCGTGGGGAGGTCGGGGAGGTTCTGGGGGCCATGGGAAACCGATTCAGGGGCTTGACTCAGGTGGAAGTGGAGCGGAAGGTTGGGCTCGACGGTGAGGTTGAGCGGCGGCGCTAATGGCGTGGTGGTGGTGGTGCTTGGACGCGCGTGAGCAGAGGCTTGGTGCAGCCCTTTTATAGGAGCACAGGGAAAGGGAGGAGGGGTTGCGCGCGGCCAAGCCGAGGGAGGTGTGACCGGGACAAGGCTGCGGCAAGGGGCCGGCGACGGCGCGGCGTCGGGCTTCTCTAGCCATGTGGCGCGTGCGAGCTTTGCAGGGGCGGGACATGAGGCATGGCAAATCGCCGGCAGCAGGCCCAATCAATGATGGGTCACGGCCCGTTGGGGGTCGCGCCTTGGCGCGGCTCACCGGTGCAGGGATGCCCTGCCGCGTGGCGGTGCTTCTTTGCTGGCCGGAGCAGAGCTGGGGAGGAGAGAGAAGAGAGAGGGAGGGAGAGAGAAAAGGGCCAGGATTCAAATCATATTTTCTCAAATTTTTGAGTAGAAACTTGAAAAACTTTGAACACAAAAGTTGTAGGGAGTTTTAAAATCTACGACTTTCATTTTGGATCAAAGTTCATTTGAGCTTTAGTTTAGAAGTTATTTTAAATTTTAGACTACTAGGATTTGAATTCCTATTCATCTCATGTGTTTAAAATTTGAATTTGCAAATGGTGTTTGCAGTACACTTTGTAAGGTACTAAAATATGAGTGTGTTTTTATGCTATATTTTTTTATGTCAAGTTGAGCACGTATGGTTATGAACATATTTATGAAAACCTTATATGCACACATACATACTTTTTTAGCATTTTAAATACCTAGGGTGTCACAAAGAATTTTGCGAGGATCTCCGTGGAACATTTGTCTCATGTGTTGATGGCTTCATTGTCCTTGTAAAACCACTGTTTCGCCTTCCCCAAGTGGGGGAAGGGAAACAGACGGAGTCGAATGACATCAGTTGTGACTCCCCGTGTGACTACAGTCTCACATAGCTCAAGGAAGCTCTAGAGATGAGCATTGGCATCCTTGTTAGGCTTGCCACAGAATGGGTTAGCCTGCACCATGTTGATGAGACTCGACTTGAGTTCGAAGTTCACGTCCCCGACGGTGATATTTGGCCTAGTGGCCACGTTGGCAGCAGAGGGGACGGAGAAGTCACGAAGAGTCTTTTCGGCCATAGGCTCAATACACAGATGGTGCTTCAATGACTGGTTCGCCTACTGAGAGAACGTCTTGAGGAGGGACGATGCGAGGTCGGACCCTTCTCACAAGCTTCTCTGGATTTCCAATGAAGTTTGTCGGCAAGGAGAAACTAGTCATACACTATCCCATTTTCATCCATCAGGAAAAACAAAAGCAACATTATCCTGTATAAGCAATAGCTATTTCTTAAACATTTAGTCATGACTATGTGCTATTAAATCTTTTAACCAGTACCATCCCCGGCAGTAGCGCCAGAAATGCTTGTTGGCATTTCTTAGCATCATCACTAGGATTGTTAGTCCTTGGCAAAGACACCAAGAAATGCGTGTTGGTATGTCTTAACATTTATAGAATAAATCCGCAAGCGCATGGATATACCGTTGTAGCATTTCAACTGGAAGTATTCAGGGTATCGTAGTTTATATTTTCCCAAGGGATGGCATGGTGTAAAAGGGTTTACTGAGTCCGTAATTAAGACAAGGGATAAGTTATGATTAATGAAGTATAGGGTAATGTGACACACACACAAGCCAATCTCATGAATAAAGAATAACAAATAAACCAAAGATTAGCAGGAGCATAGGCATAAAAGAGGGTCCTAGTGATATCTACTCAAGTTAGCAAGGGTTATACAACACATGGTTAGGATTAGCATTTAGCCACCAACATTAGGGGAGACTATCAAGTATTGGTCTGCCAGCAACCTGGAGTAGCACTTTAGACTCCTACACCACATCCAAACATGGGGGACTACGAGGGCATTTAGCCACCAACATTAGGGGAGACTACCAAGTACTGGTCTGCCACCAACCTAGAGTAGCACTTTATACTACTACACCACATCCAAACATGGGGGACTACGAAGGACGGACAGGGCTGTCACTGTGACACCTCAGGTGTTTAAATTACTAAACAAGTCTCATTAGCATAGCAATATGTTTAACTAACTAAGAAAAATTTAAAGGAAATAAATTATGAGTTGGTTTTGCTTGGATTTGAAAGTATGTGTATATGTGCATAAGTACATGTACTTTAATCAAAAAATTAAATAACTTTCACATCAAAGCAAATATGGCTATGAAATTGAATAAGCACACCATCAGTGACATGATAAACAAAAGTCTAGTTGAAGCCTAGGAGAGAATACAAATTTTTGCCAAGGAAATAACTTGCCCTCCGAATCAAACTTTTTGAGTTTTCAAATTAACTTTCAAACTAGAACTCAAATGAACTTTGGCCTGAAACCAAACTTGTGCAACTTTTCATTTTGAACAACTTTCATGTTCATAGATTTTTGAGTTGCAACACAGAAAAGGGAGATAATTTTGTTTTTACGACCAGACCCCTAAACTTCTGCAAATTCTTGCAGTCCAGTCCCTCCTCCCTCTCCTGTTTCACCCGACCGCCGCGCAGAGGCCCCGGCCACCTGGCAGGGCATCCCTGTCGCTCGCGCCATGCCAAGCCAATGGCTGCCGCACCCGGCCGCACGCCTCCCTCCCTATGCCGCAAGCCTGCCCAACCCGCTGTTGCCACGCGCACGGTGGCAAGGCGCCCCTGCTCGCCGCCCAGGGCGGCCAGTACCGCGCGCCGCGGCCCGCTAGTCGCCGCGCTTGCCGCCTGACAAGCCCGCTGCTGCATCTGCTCTCCCAACCCACTGGCCGCTGCTGCGTGATGTCCCCCTCCCCCACGCCGGATCCCGCTCTCCCAACCCACTGGCCGCGCCCGCCGCACGCCACGCCAGCACTTTGCTTGCCGCCCACCGCGGCCAATGTCGTGCCACTCGCGCCCGAGCCTCGCAGTCTAGCCCCGGCCTTCTCCCTCCCTCCTATCCCTATAAAGGTCGCCCCGAGCCCTGCTCACGCGACCAGCTCCCCAGAACGCCGCCGCCCACAGCCATTTCACCGCCATGCCAAGCTTGCCGTGGAGCTCACCTCCCCGGCCACCCATTGCTAGAGCTGAGCATCCAAACAACACCACACCGCCCCACTGAAGCTCACTGCCCCGCCCATCGCCCCCACCTCAGCTAGAGCGCCGCTGGCGCTGCCTCCACCGCCGCCGCACCCTACCTCGCCGTGGACAGCCCAACTCCGACCCTCCTCTGCCCTAGCCAAGCCTCAGAACGGGTTCCCCTCGACGCCGCGAAGCTCACCGACCCGCCCCCGCAGGCTCTAGCACGCAGGAGCATCGTCGCCGACGCGCTGCACCGCCGCTGCCCCCTGCTCCGCGCCGACGAGCCACCTCCGGCCCTCCCCAAACCCCGACCAAGGCCCCCACAAGGTAGCTCTTGCCTCCCTGGTTCTCCCCGACCCTTTTTCCCTCGCCGCCGACGAGCCCCCTCGCTAGAATTTGGCCGGCCACCATGCCAGCGCCGCCCAGGGACCACATTGCAACGATTCAAATCTTTAAAAGGGTCTGCATGCAAGTTTCCAGGGGCATATGTGCAAACAAGTATTTTAACTTTAGATTCAAAAATAGTGAACTTGTAAAATTTATATAAAATCATAGAAATATCAGAAAAAATGCAAACTCAACTGTTCTGGAATCCTTAAAAGAAAATCTACAACTTTTGTTACATGCTTTCCTTCAGTAGCTTGCTATATTTTATTCTATATTAAATGGAATGTTAAATAGTATTTAAATGAACCCACTGTTGTAGATCAGTGCTGCATCTGATTTTTGGATAGTGGCTTAGTTTCTTGATGTGTAGGCCAGTGTAAAATGTTCAGGACCAGAACCCATCTCTAGCTAAACTTTTTGTTAGACTTTGTTTTATGCCTTGAAGGGATAGAACTAATTTTTCCTACTGTTCTATAGTAATTCATGTTATGAAACTTTTTCTATGCTGCTATAGTGATACCTAGATGCCACAGAAAAATTTAGGGACTGTTTACCTTTATGTAACCTACTCATATAATTTTTGTGGTGGAAAAATGCAATAAATCAAAGTAATTAGTTTTTATGCTTGGAAAATGTTTATATTTTTAATATAGGATACATTGGGTTAGAACATGCTGTATAAAAAGTTTCATACTCAAACCCTGTAAAATATCTTGTAGAAATTAATCTTTATTAAAATAGGTGTGTCTTGTCCTAATTATTATACTCTGTGTCATGCACAATAAACTCTGAAAACTTTACAGGAACACACTTATGGCTATATTAACACCCTGTCAAATTTTGAGCATCAATACTTGCATGGTTTGTCCTGTATAAAAATAACTATGTTCTAGCAGTGGCTGTTGTCTTTGCATAATGTACTCTAAATAAAAATTGCATCACCAGGAGTTACATAGTCCAGAAGTTATGTTTAATCCATGTTGTGCTTAGAAAATTTAGTTTCCAAAGGAACACAACCCCCCCCCTTCTTGTTTAATGGAGTTAATTAGTTTAAGTTATACTCTATTAACGATTGCCCAAGAAATCTTAACTAAGTAACTTTACAACCAAATCTATGTTTTGTGGACTGCAACTTTATCGTGAAGAAAATAAATGTCATATACCATCACTACAACTCATACTTGTGCATTCGTGTAGAATCGACTGCTCTCGCTGATGTAACGTACGAGCTGGTGCCCGAGTCCGAGAGTGAGCAGTGTGAAGCTCGAGTGAATCTAACTGAAGCTTTCGAAGATCCGAACCCGAGTTCAGAAGAGCCCAAGGCTAGCTTAGCTCAAGAAGGCAAGCCCCGGAGCATGAACCCTATTTTTCTAAATTATGCAACTTATTACTCTATTTTACTTGTGCATTAAGTTTATAGGAGTTGAATGAAAACTTAGTTGCATGATCTTAGGTTCCTATGCTCTGAACACTAGAAATAAGGTTCGATAGAATGCTATGCTAATAGGACTCCAATAAAAGTCGAGTGATTTCCAGTCACTCGCGAGAATATAGGAGTTGAATGTTTACTACATGCTGCAATCATAAGGTCAATGGACGGGGCTATGGTGCGATGTTCATGTTGATGATTGAGGCCCAGTCTGTTTAGGGAAAAATGCTAAGGCCGCTGTGTGTGGTAGTGGTGGTTAAGTCTTTGAACGTACTAACCACATGCCGAGAATATGGTAATCGGTAAGCTTACGTACTGGATTGAACTGAGGCCGGAATATACTCCCCACCGTCTTGAATTCGTTCACATGTAGCTAATGGCGGGTGCATGTGCCACCATGGCCCGGCTGGGTCCGCGGTCCATGGGGACGTGCAATCGAGGGCAATGGGCCTGTTCCGTGAAGCGGGAATTGAACGGAAAAGTGGCACGTGTGACTCCGAGAGTAACCACGTAACGTGTGTTTAGGTCTGCCTTGCAAGGTTAAGAAATTCGATTCGAATCGTCCGTTTCTCGAGGTTATTGAGACTGCTAAACCCTTTTACCACATAGAGTAAGAAATGGAACAATGATGATGATTAATCTTGATGGATGCAAATTAATTCTTTCACCATGTATGATATTGGATAGTTGCTTACCTAGAATGGTTAAAGAAAACTAGAATCTGGAGCTAAAATTTTAAAGTAAGGACCTACTTGTATATGCTTTTCGGCAAAACAAACCCCTCAAGCCAAAAAGCCTTGCATGTCTAGGAGTCGGCTAAGTATATTCCACTAGTCAGGTAAGCCTTGCTGAGTATTAGTATACTCAGCCTTGCTTGTGGCTTGTTTTCAGGTGATACTTTTGAGGACATGGTTGCTAGTTTGACTTGCCCGTGTACTCTTCCTTCTGGTTGGTCGGTGGAATGGGATGCGTCCCCGGCCAATGATGATAATGCCGAGTGATGTCTCGTACGGGCTTCATCGAGACATCATGTATCGTCGAGTAGTTTATCGTTGTTTTTCCGCTGCAATGAACTCTAAAGAACTCGTTTACTTTAAACTCTGAAGTACTCGATTACGAATTTCAACTTGGTCTGTAATAATAAATTTATGTTGAAACCTGTGATGTAAAATTTGTGGAATGTTCTATTCTCTGGGCTCACCTTCGTGTGAGTACTTTGTATGTGTTGTTTCGATCGGCAAACCCGTGGTTGTATCGAGAGGTTACCCGATAGACCTATGGATTACTCTGTTTGAAGTGCGAGTTAGCCCTGATTGCCCTCGTGGTGATGGTTAGCGCACTTGAGCCGGATTAATTTAGGTGGTTCTGCCACAGTCACCACCTGCCGCCTGCCCCGACAGACTGTGGGATGCAGTCATATTTGATGGATCCTTCGTGCCCTAGGCACCACGCCCGTGCACAATGTCACTACTCTAGCCCCTCCGGAACCTCCACAATGATGATGGTTAAGCATAGAACTAGAGCAAGCCCGAAAGCACACCCAACCGATGTTGATACTTAAAGTAAGGTAAACATGGTTATATAACTTTAAGGAGCATAAGACATGGCATACCAAACTATAAAGATAGCAAGATAACCATGAATCAACTCTATATTATGAGTAGAATATCGACGAGTCAAATACAAACCATACCAAGGCTGAAGGTTGCTCACCAACCAGAGGACGACTTGGATTCGCTAACAGAGATAACTAGCCTAGCTCCACTAGCCTAAGGATTACAAGTCACAACTAGAGAGTAGGAGAGAGGCTTCAAGTGTGCTGTGTGTATATGAGGAGGGGTAAGGAGTCCCCCTATATGTGCTGCAAGGGCAGTTCCCGCCATCTCTTCGTAAGGAAACCTTAGCCACTGGGATCAAGAAAAGTAGGCGCCACTCCTCGTCAAATGGCACCTGGACGAGAACCTGGGGTTCGGCCGGCCCCAGGTGGTGCTCCCCCAGGCACACCTTCCTCTGGCTGGCTGGCAGGTGGGCCCAGGCTCTCATCCTCAATGATTCATGCTTTGGCGCGCCCATTTGGTCTGTCAGGTGGGTCCTCCTTGTAAGTGTGATGCAGTGGACGATCTTCTGTGCATTGTTTGCTGCATATTCTTCGTATTTTCTTCTTATTTCAGACTTGCATCCCTGAAATGGCTAGATAGGCAAAATAACTTTGGAACTAGGTTAGTGATAAGCGATATTGTTTTCCTTTATTTGTGAGTATAGTTGACGGTCGGATTTCGCACTTAAGAACCATCAACAGATGTCTGCAGATTGCACTGAAGACAAGTTCAAGAAACTTGTTGAAGAGGTGAAGCCGGTAGCCCAGAAGCTAGTCGATAGCTTAGAGCAGGAGTAGGTTCAGATGTGCAAACATTGAATACTCGGTCGTAGCTATGTATAACTGTAAATATATATACTAGATGCTTGCCTATTGATGTGTTCGGTGTGTTGACTCGTGGAGTAGGACCAAAAATCGTCACTTAGAAATAGTAGAGACGCCAATATAGAGCTACCCAGAAGGCAACGCGTCTGGAGGTAGTCAATGGTTGTGCGTTCAAAAGTTGAACCCAAACAGGGATGTACACAAACTAGGGTGAAATCGCATTGTGCGATGTCCTAGATTGTTTTGTAGGCGTAGAAACCTCTCCAATTGTATCGTAGTAACTAGAGCCATTAGTTCTGGTGAACTGTGTAGGGTAGTACTCGAAGTAGTCGGTAGTGTTCGCAAGTACTCGGTGCTTAGCGACCCGTAGGGCCGTTGCGAAGTAGTCGTGTCAAAAAGTACTCATGGCGTAGCCCCCGAGTATAACTGAAGACTTATTGTAGTTAGCATATTGTTAGTACTCGCTGTTGTAGCCCCCGAATTCTTACAATGTAGCTAAAGAAAAAGTAGTTGTTTTGAGACTGAATCAATTCTTTATTGATGACAAGATGCTGCGCTGCAGCTGACAACTTTGGGTACAAGTTATCTAAGGGTAGAAACGGTGTAGGTGCTCGATATTCCAGGAGTTTAGAACCTCCTGGCCATTAGGGTATTGTAAGCTACAACCCTGGTCTTGTAACCTTGAGCACAATGAAGGGCCCTTCCCATCGCGAGTTGAGCTTGTGCAACTCAGTTTCGTCCTGGATGCGGCGAAGGACCAAATCTCCAACGTTGAGGGATCTTTCTTGAATGTTCCGGTCGTGGTAATAACGAACGCCTTGTAAGTAGCTGTAACACCCAAAAATATAGGAATCAAAATTCTAAAAGTATTTTTATAAAAATCATAAAATAAAATTGTGCATGCATCTTTATCTCTTTTCTTCTTCTATTCTTTCTTTCAGCCCAGCCCAATTCTTCTCTTCTCCTTCTTCTCTTTTTCCCGCGGTCCAACTCAGACAGCCCAATCTGCCTTACTTCCCCTCACCTCTCTTTCACCGACAGCTGGGTCCCATCTGTCGGCGTCTTCTTTCTTCTTTCCTTTCTTCTTCCTCTGCTCCGTATCGCTCCCGCTCTTCTGTTACCTTTCTCCGCCGCGACAGTAGGTGCGCCGCGCCGTCGTTCGCACCCCTTCTCCTTCCTTCTTCCTTCCTTAACCCGAGTCCGGATCGACTCCGTGCTGTCGCCCGCGTCTCTCTTTCCTTCCCGCGATGCAGACTTGCCTTACTAGCCGCAGTTCCGCCCTTTCCTTCACAAGAGCCGCCGCCTTCCTTACTCCCGGCCAACCCGCCCCTATAAAACCCCGTCGGCGCCCCGCTTTGCAACCAGAGCCATCCTCAAACCCTTTCCTCTACTCAACACCGTCGCACGTCGCTCGAATTCGCACACCGGAGGAACGCCGCCCGCCCGTGTCGTCGCCTCTCCGTCGACTCGCCGTTCCGCAGCTTCTCTGCCGTCTTCAACTCTCGCCAGAGCTCCGCGAGTTGGTGAGCATCAAGCCGCACCAGATTCCCCTCTCTCCCCTTGCCCCGCCGCAAACCCGATTTCTCGCCGGACCCCTGTTTCCGCCCGCTGCCGTGGCCGCCAGTTTACAACCGCCGCACAGCCATCCCGTGATCACCCTCACCTTCGCCGTACCGCCCACTCTCTCCCCGGCATGAACCCAGCCCGAACTGAGCCCCGGAACACCGGATTCGATGAAGCTCCGGCCGTCCGCCGCCGCACTCGCTCGCCGCCGACGCCCAGCAAAGCTCTGATTCGCCCGACCCTCTCTTCACACCGCCGATTCGCCCGACCATTACTCCGCCGATTAGCCCGACCCGCCGCTCGATGCTGATCTAACGGATCAGATTCACCCGACCCTAGCCGTCCCTGAAACTCTTGCAGAAAGATCCCTAGGTTTTCCAGGAATCAACCCGCAGTCCAGATCAGTAGAAAATAATTAGAGTTGAGCCCTTTCTATTTCTGTCCCGACCCCTGACTTTTCTAGAATTAGTACCCACCGTCCGGAACCTCTAGTTTTGCACCCCGACCCTCTGTATAAGGTTTCATTATGTTTTAGCCCCAATTTCTTTAGATTTAGCCCCTGGAAGTTCAAAACTCTCGCAGTTAGGCCCCTAGACCACTGTTTTGGCCATATCTTCATCGTTTCAACTCAGATTTCAGCGATTCTTGCGCCCACCTGATCCTTGCATTATGAACTACAACTTTAGTATCTTTTTAAATTCTATTTGTATTGTTTGTTGATTTGTTCCTTATTTGTTTGTGTATGCTTGTTTGTGTGATCGCGTAGACAACGTGACGTTCGAGCAAAACCAAGAGCAAGCTTACGAGGAAGAGAATCAGCAGCTGTTTGAGGAAGGCAAGTGGATTTCCTCCCCTGCATATTCTATTTGATCCCAACAACAGCATGATAATTCACTTTACTTTATTGTTGCTTGCATAAACTTGATGGGTTACCTATGCTAAGGACATACCTAGTCTTTTACCCCAAACTTTGAAACACCTGGGTTTACTATTCATGTTGGGTAGTCACGCTTAGTTGCAAACTTTGGGATTGGTATTGGTTTACTCTATGTTAATGTTGATCACGTTTCATATTGTTGTTATACCGCATTAATTCAAGATCAACTTGGTTTAATGGGAACATGGAGAACCACCCAAGAAAACAGTGCAACCACAAAGTCACATGGCTCTGACCTTAGCCAATTAATTAGATGTGTAGTTTGCTGGTGGCCTTACTGAAAGGGCAAGGAGGGGGTCGGTGATAGGGGTCATAGCCCGGTCCTCTTGGGGTAGCTGCCTTGGCTAAGGAGCTGACCATTAGGGAGGTTTATGGACCACACCGCTACTGAAACTCTAGCGGGCTGCCTAGCTCTCGATATGTTTTTGTAAAGGCTTCATAGTGTACCCTCGCCACTCAACTCGGAAGTGTTTAAGGGCCTTGCAAACCCGGGCGACTCAGGGAAACACGATTTGTGGGTAAAGTGTACAACCTCTGCAGAGTGTAAAACTGTTATAACAGCCGTACTCACGGTTAAGAGTGGCTTGGACCCTCATATGATAATGAAACTTGAAGATTAATTAACATGTGGTTCGAGGGTTATGGTATTGTCGATGGAATCCTTACAATTTTACTAAAGTGGGTTGGTATAAACTTAAACCTAGTTAATAGGTGCTTGTTAATAAATATTTGACCAACTAAAAGTGACCGCTGCTGCAAACCTTAGCCTATCCTTGATGGCCTTGCATTTTCACCCCACTTGTTGAGTACCAACCATAAGAGTACTCACCCTTGCCCCTGCTGTTCAGAAGAGAACTTTGAAGAGGAGAACTTCGACGACTTTGAGGAGTTCTAGGCTCCGCGTTCACCAGTCATCGCCTGTGGAAGACGGAGTTGTTGGAGACTTCGTATAGGGTATAACGGTTAATCGTTAAAAGACATTTGTGTCTCTTTTATACGGAGTGTAATATTGTTAAATACTTTATTTAGTTACTTTTGAGCATTGTCTTTGATATATTACACGTTCCGTCTACCATATGTGTGTGAACATGATCCAGGCGCACATATGAGATGCATCTGGTTCTTTCAAGAATCGGGTGTGACAGTAGCGGACCAACTGGAGCAGGACATTGCATCTGACTTCTTCTACTGAGTCAAGTTCGAGATGTCTTGCATCATCGGCCTCGCCTTCTTTTTACATCTCCAGTCATGGGGATTGCCACATGACATCAGCCGGTAGTATGGCTTCGGACCCATAGACGAGGAAGAAAGGTGACTGTCATGTGGCTTTGCTTGGTTGTGTGCGAAGCTCCCAGACTACTAATGAGACCTCATGGATCCACTGGCCACCCTTTTTGCTGTTCTCGTCGTAGAGTCCTTTCTTCAGTCCATCAAAGATCATACCGTTGGCGCGCTTAACTTGGCCGTTGGCCAGCGGGTGAGCCAGTGAGACATATTTGACCTCAATGGCGCTGCATTCGCTGAATTCTCAAAATTCATGCGAGTGGAAATTAGATCCCAGATCCGTGATGATAGTGTTGGGAAAGCTGAATCGTTGCAAGATGTCGCAGATGAAGCTGACCACTCGATCCGCGGAGAGCTTTATAATTGGCTTGTACTCAATCCACTTTGTAAACTTGTTGATGACCACCAACACATGAGTAAAACCTCCTAGCGCAGTTGTCAAGGGCCCTTTCATGTCCAGACCTCAGCATGCGAACAACCCTGAAGGTGGTATGGTGATGAGATTGTGAGCCAGGACATGGGGCTGCCTGCTAAAAAACTGGCAGTTGGTACACCGGCGGATGAGTTCTTTGGCGTTTGCCAAAGCCGTCGGCCAGTTGAATCCAAATCTGAAAGCCTCCCCGACCAGCATGCGAGAAGCAGCATGGTTCCCACATGCTCCTTCATGGATCTCCCTGGAGTATTTCTCTGCCTTCCTCCATGTGGACACACTTCATGAGTACGCCTGATGCTGATCCACGCTTGTATAAGTTTTCACCGACTAGAATATACCCTTTGCTCCACCTTAAGATGCGTGCAGCTTCGGCGCTCTTCTCATCGATGCCGGGGGTAAGTTTGTGCTCCTTGATGAAGTCGATGAAAGTCACCCGCCAGTCAACCTTGATTATCATGACCCCTCGGTCGGGTTCTATTAGACCCTGAGCGGTGGTGCTTTGATCTAGTATTTTGATGGATGGGTGATGCAGCTCGTGGACAAAAACTTCTATTGGGACGTTTGATCGATCAGAGCCCAACCACGAGAGCATGTCTGCCCCCTCGTTGTTGTCGTGAATCACATGATGAATTTCCAGGCCCGAGAACTTGTTCTCGAGCTTGTGTATCTCTGCGACGTACGCGTCCATGGTGTCCTTGTTGATATCCCACTCCTTGTTGACTTGTTGGACCACCAGTAAGGAGTCACCGTAGACAAGTAGTCGCTTGATGCCCAGAGAGACTGGCAGGCGTAGTCCGTGCAGTAGTGCCTCGTACACGGCTTCGTTGTTTGAGACCTGAAATAGTATCTAGAATACATATTTGAGTTGTTCTCCTGTTGGACAGATGAAGAGTACTCTAGTGCCACCACCTCCGAGCTTGAGTGAGCCATCGAAGTACATCACCCAATGCTTTGGCATGTTGGCAAGAGCTTCCACTTGGTTTTCTCGCCATTCTGCCATGAAATCGACTAGTGCTTGTGACTTGATGGCGGTACGAGGCTTGAAGTCGAGTGTAAGAGCCCCAGTTCCACTGCCCACTTGAACATACGTCTAGTGACATCCCGATTGTGGAGTATATCCGCCAATGGGAAATCAGTGACAACTGAGATCTTTTATGCGTCGAAGTAGTGGCCAAGCTTCCTGGAGGTAATGAGTATAGCGTAGAGTAGTTTCTGAATTGACAGGTAATGAACCTTGGATTTAGAAAGGACTTCGCTAACGAAGTAGACTGGCCGCTGCACTCAAGGGGGTAATAACTACAAGTCCAATTTCAATTCAAACCAACCCTCCATGAAAAATCTTGTTCTTGGCCAAGCTAAAAATAAACGAATCTTTGAACAAAAAGCTTGCTGCCAATGATAAAACTTTGGAAAGTATAAACATAAAAATTGAAACTTTATCTTCAGCTTTTAAAACTCAACTAAGTTTAAATAAAATGATAGAAACTCAACTTGCCCAAGTTGCTGCTGTCGTTCCCATGTTAGAGAAAGTAAATGCGGTGACCACGAGGGGTGGTAAGTCCACTTGTGATCCACCATATCCTAACCAAGCAGGAAAGGCAATAGAACCACAAGAGGCCGAAGGGCTGTCATGCCTGGAAGACACTAGGGAGCCCGAGAAAGAAACAACTCCACAAGACTTCATTGACACAAGCTTGTTGCCGTTTCCTACTCGCAACCGGAAGATGACGATGGACGAGCAGTTCGCTCATTTTGTTCAGATGATCCAGAAGAGACATGTTAATGTCCCTCTGTTGGACGTGATGCATGTACCAACGTACGCACCGTACATCAAGGATATCATCAACAACAAGCGCCCGCTGCCCACCATGGAGGTTGTCAAGCTCACAGAAGAGTGTAGCGCAGCTATACTCAACCAACCTCCGGAAAAGAAAAAGGATCCAGGGTGCCCAACGATCACTTGTTCAATCGGCACACAGCACTTCGGCCATGCCTTGTGTGACCTTGGGACCAGCATCAGCGTGATGCCCAAGGTCATCCTCGACAAACTAAACTTCACTCATCTCACAACAACACCGATGCATCTTCAGCTGGCCGACTCCTCGGTCCGGTATCTAGACGGGATTGCAAAGGATGTCCCAGTGAGAGTCTGGAACTACTTCATCCCTGTCGACTTCATGGTGCTCAACATGGAAATATCAAAGGAAATGTTGCTTATCCTTGGGTGGCCATTCTTGAGCACTGCCGGGGCACAAATCGACGTTGGAGCAGGAGAGATTCTGTCACACCCGGTTTAAGGATAAAACCGAATGCATGACTATATGTATGCCAGGATCAAGTTCCATACATATAGTGACATCCTTAGTGAATAACAGCAACAGTATCACGTATAGAAATATAAATAAAGACTTACAAGACTATCAGAGATATGCGCTTATAATGGAAACGAAGGCTCCAAACTTCACAGGCAGACGACTGGGGGTTGCGTACGCCTAGAACTCTTCATCATCTTCAGTAGACTTCACACCTTTTTCTTCTGAGCAGCAGTTGGCAAGGGTGAGTACACTTATGGTTGGTACTCAGCAAGGCCACAAGAAATAACCAGAGTAACGATTTATATCCATCTTTAAGTTTATTAATCATGTGAGGGTCCAAGCCACTCATAACCGTGAGTACGGCTGTTATAACTGTTTTAGACTCTGCAGAGGTTGTACACTTTCACCACAAGTCGCGTAAAAGTTCAAAGAACTTTGGACCCAACCATGCTGTGCTAGCTAGGCACAATACCACACTTCCGAGGTGTGATTGCATAGGGACGCTACGAGGCCTTTACAAAGGTTCCCTAATAAGAAGTAGTCCGCTAGAGTTTCGGTAGCGGCGTGGTCCATAAACCTCCCTAATGGTCAGCACCTTAGCGAAGGCTGCTACCCTAAGAGGACCGGGCTATGACCCCTATCACCGACCCCCTCCTTGCCCTTTCGGTAAGACCGCTTCAAACTAGAGTCTCTAATTAATTAGCCAAGACCAGAGCCATATGGTCCTCGTGGTTGTACTGTTTTCCTGGGTGGTTCTCCATGTTCCAATTAACACATGGTATTCTTGTAAATAAGCACAGATAGGAGGATGGTTAGGGTCACTTGCCTTTTTCCCACGAAAAGCTACTCTTACTGCTCTTCAGCTCTTGCTTACTTGGAAACCTTGATCTTCAAGCTTCGTCAGCGATCATTCTACTCAAAGCAAACAACGAGCACAAACATACAAAATAGCAAACAAGTACAGCTAAGAACAATACACCAATCACAAAACAAAAGCTTTTAAAAGAGCATGCTAAAGGATAGGGCTCGCTGCTACGGTTATGGGAGTGCAAGAAACGCGGGAATCGGAGCTAGGGTTGAAAAGACACAGTTATCGGAGATTGGTACTATAAAAGAAACAAAAGAACTATAAGTTTTATTTAGAAAAAAAATGTAAAAGATATTCAAAACAAAATATCCTTGATTATAATTAACTAATATTATATTTTTATTTATAAAAGCGGAGTAGAACTTAGTCATATTTTATTTGTGATTGTCTACGTACAAATTACACTAATTAACAATTAATTAGAAAGAAAACTTGTGAGAGCATCTAAACGCATAACTTTATATTTGGTGTTCAACTAAACAAATTATATTTAGAACACATTTGAGTTGGTATTAATTGAATTGACATTAGTTATGAAAAACCGGAGGTAAAGACCTAGGTGGATTTTAATTAGAAAACTAAGTGAGAGAACTTTAATCAAGTTAAATCTATTTTTAATTTAAAAACAGGAACTAAGGCACAACGACACGGCTAAACAGTAGCTTAGGCTTTAGAAGACTTAACGCAACGAGAACGAGTCGGAACGGAGCTAAAACGACAAAGGTAGGGCTAAAACAAGGCTCCAGGGACTTATCTGCGAAGAAACTGAACTTCTAGGGGTTAAATTGAAGAAATCAGAGCCTAAAACATAATTAAACCTTAAATAGAGGGTCGGGGTGCGAAACTATAGGTTCTGGACGGCGGGTACTAATTCTAGTAAAGGTCAGGGGTCGGGACCGAAAAAGAAAGGGTTCTACTCTAAATATTTTCTACTGATCTGGACGGCGGTATGAAGGGTGGGTCAGGTGAATCGGCTGAGTAAGGGGAAGGTTGGGTAAATCGGCCGGGTAAAGTGAAGATCGATTCTGGCCGTTAGATCTAGATCGAGCGGCAGAGAAAGAGTCGGCTCGATGGGACGAAAAGGGTCGGGCGAATCGGAGCTGCGCTGGGCGTCGGCGGCGAGCGGGTGCGGCGGCGGACGGCCGGAGCTTCACCGAATCCAGTGTTCCGGGGCTTGATTCACACTAGGTTTATGCCGGGGAATGAGTGGGCGGTATGGTGAAGGTGACGGTGGTCACGGGATGGCTGTGTGTGGCAGAACCACCTGAATTAATCCGGCTCAAGTGTATTAACCATCACCCTTAGGGCAATCTCGGTTAACTTTACACTTCAAACGGAGTAATCCATTGGTCTGTCGGGTAACCTCCCGATACAACCACGGTAAAGCGGATCGAAGCCACACATACCAAAGCTCATGCGAAGATGAGCCCAGAGAATACCACATTCCAGCAGATATTACAAAAATTATCATAAGTGAATATTACAAACCATATTTGAGTTTAGTAACCAAGTACTTCAGTGATCATAACCATTAAGTTCTTCAGAGTTCAAGTTGCAGCGGAAATAAAATGACGAAAGCTACTCGACGATACAGGATGTCTCGGTGAAGCCCGTACGAGACATCACTCGGCATTTTCTCCATTGGCCGGGGGCGTATCCTATTCCACCGACCATCCCGGGGGAAGAGTGCAGGGCCAAGTCAAGCTAGCAATCATGTCTTCGAAAGACTCACCTGAAAACGAGCCACAAGCAAGGCTGAGTATACTAATACTCAGCAAGACTTACCCGTGTAGTGGAATCTACTCCACCGACTCTAGACATGCAAGGCTTTTTGGCTCAGGGGTTTGTTTTTGCCGAAAAGCATATATGAGTGGGTCCTTACTTTCAACTTTTAGCTCAAGATTCTAGTTTCATTAACCATTCTAGATAAGCAGCTATCCAATATCATTCATGGTGAAGCATTAAATTTCATCCAACAAGTTTATTCATCATCATTGTTCCTCTTCTTACTCTGTGTGGTAAAAGGGATTAAGCAGTCTCAATAGCCGTGAGAAACGGACGATTCGAATCGAATTTCTTAACCTTGCAAGGGAAACCTAAACACACGTCACGTGGTTACTCCCAGAGTCACACGTGCAACTTTTCCCCTTTCTTTCCGCGTTGTGGATCGGAGCTACCTTCCGAGAGTACACGAGTCCCACGCCACGGTTCGGCGCCGGGTCGTGACCACTCGTGCACTCGCCATGTGCACATGGATCGGAGCTATCCTCCGAGAGTACAAGAGCCCCACGCCACGGTTCGGCGCCGGGTCGTGACCACTCGTGCACTCACCATATGCACATGGGACCGAAGTTCAAAGGGTAGGTTGTCGTCCACTTGCCGGGCCAATCAGGTACTTAAGCTTACCGATTACCATATTCTCGGCATGTGGTTAGTACGTTCAAAGACTTAACTACCACTACCACACACTGCGGCCTTAGCATTTTTCACTAAACAGACGGGCCTCAATCGTAAACATCGTACCATAGCCCGTCCGTTGTCCTTATGATTGCAGCGTGTAGTAAACATTCAACTCCTATTTTCTCGCGAGTGACAGGAAATCACTCGGCTTTTACCGGAGTCCTATTAGCACAGCATTCTATCGAACCTTACATCTAGTTTTCAAGCATGGGTTCCTAACATCATGCAACTAAGTTTTCATTCAACTCCTATAAACTTAATGCACAAGCAAGAGAGTAATGGGTTGCATAATTTAGGAAAGGAATAGGGTTATGCTCCGGTGCTTGCCTTCTAGTGCAAAGTTAGTCCGGGGATCGTCTGAACGTTGACCCGGGTCTTCAACTGCTTCAGTTAAATTTGCCTGGGCTTCTCGCTGCTCACTCTCGGACTCGGGCACCAGCTCGTAAGTTCCGTCGGCGAGAGTAGTCGTTTCTACATGAATGCACAAGTGTAAGTAGTGGTGATGGTAAACGACATGATTTCCTTCACGATAAAGTTGCAGTCTATAAAACATGAGTTTTGTTGTGAAGTGAGTTACTTCAGCATTCATGGGCAATCGTTATTAGAGTAGAACAGTACAATAAGTAACTTCGTTAAGCAAGGGGGGGTGGGTGTTCATGGGAACTTATGTTCCTCATGGAAACATGATTTAAGTGTAACTACTACAGCGAGTAGTTTCTGGTCATGAAACCTTGGATCTAGGCACATCAGGGAAAGATAAGCTTACTGCAAAATTTTCAGATATTTTCGTGCAGCAGATTAATTATGAAAAATATAATACTTGGTTGCTGCTAGATTCTTGTTCTTTTTGTTCAGAACAAATGGTGCAAAAACTGAGACTAAGATTTTTACAGGGCTTTCATTTAATCATGTAGGAGGTACTGTAATTTTTATAGGATTTATTATGCAGTTTTCAGAGCATAGTAAATATGACATTACACACCTAGGTTATTCAAGGATTTATTTTTACAGGATCCTACACAGGGTTTTTGTCCATGAAACATTTTACACAGCATCCTCTACCACCGCGTATCTTCTAGAAAAACTATGAGAATTTTCCAAGATAAGATACTATTTTCTTGATTTAATGTATGTTATTAGCACATAAATCAAGTAAATAGGTTCCTGTGAGATAAAAAGTCTCTAAATTGTTCTATGGCATCTAGGTACTATCATACATGTACAGCAAAATTTCTAGTAGGTGATTCATAACCTAACTGCAGGGACAATTAATTCTATCCAAACATGGTATGAAACTAAGTTTAATAAACAGTGTAGACAGAGATGGAATTTGGGCCTGATCTTTTTACATTGGCTTACATAACAAGTAAATCTCCTACTGTAAAATTTTTAGGACCAGTACTTGTCTACAACAATGGTTGTGAATAATGGTCATTAAACAGCCTATTTAATTTAGAGCATAAATTAGCTAGAATCTGAGGAGATGCTTGTAACAAAAGTTGTGGAGTTTATCCTAAAGGTTCCAGAACAGTTGAGTTTGCATTTTTCTGAATTTTCTACGATTTTATACGAATTTTACAAGTTCACTGATTTTGAATCTAGGTTTGAATCTTTCTCTTACATCTGGGTCCTTGAAATCTTACGGGCAGACCCTTCTAAAGAATTCAATCGATGCAATTGGGTCCTCGGGCGGCTCGGGTACGGTAGCCGGCCAAAATTCCGGCGAGGGGCTCGCCGGCGGCGAGGGGTGAGGGCCGGGGAAGGATCAGGGGTGTGAGGGCTACCTCGTGGGGGTCTTGGTCGGGTGGGGGACGGCCGGGAGTAGCTCGTCGGCGTTGGAGCAGGGGCGGCGGCGGCGGTACGCGTCGACGGCGGTGGTCCGGCGGGCTTGGGGCGGTCTGGTCTGGACGGGGAGCTTCAGTGGCGTGTGGGGAAGCTGCTCTGGTACTTGGCTTGGGCGGAGGAGGTCGGAGTCGAGCTGTCCGTGGTGACTAGGGGCGGCGGCGACGGCGGTGACAGCGCGGGCGGCGGTGCTCCGGCGGTCCTGGGCGGCGTTGATCGGGTCGGTGAGCTCCGGTGGGATGATGTGGTGGTGGCTGGCACTTCAATTTGGGCAGGAGGCGGCTGTGGAAGGCTGTCCACGAGCGGGTGGAGCTCGGCGGCGACAATGGCAGTGGCGGTGTGCTCTGGTTGCTGGATGCTCGCGCGGGCGGCCTGGAGCGCCTTTTATAGGGGCAGGAGGGAGGGAGGGGTGCCAGGCGACGCGCGGGGGTGATGGCACGGCAATGGCGCGGGGTTGGCCGCGGTGGGCGGCTCGGTTCACCGGCGCGGCGTGCGGAGGGCGGAGGTGCGTGACTGGGCGCCGGGGATTTGCGTGGGGGAGCGAGGAGATAGCACGGCACAGGATTGGAGGACAGCTGCAGCAGCGGCTCGGGCGGGAGGCGAGCTCAGCGACGGGCGGGTCGCGGCGGCGGTGCTGCACGGCGCGGCGCGGCCGTTGGGCGCGGCGGGCGGCGAGTAGAGGCGCGGCTGGCGTGGCGCGCGTGGCGAGCTGGGGCTGGGCAGCGCGGCGGTGGGGGGGGGGGGGGCAAAGCCAGGCTTGGGGGCGAGGGCCGGCGGCCACTGGCCTGGCGGCTTGCGCCGGTCAGGCATCGCCGGCCACCTTGCCGGGATGTCGGGCGGGGAGGGGAGAGAGAGGAGGGAAGAAGGGCCTATTTGCGAGAATTTGAAAAGTTCCAAGGGGCTTGTTGCAAACAGGATGTTTTCTCCACTTTCTAATTTGAATTTCAAAAACTTTTGAACATGAAAGTTGTTCAGAATAAAAAGTTCTACAAGTTTGGTTTCAGGCAACACCTCATTTGGCTTGTGGTTTGAAAGTTAATTTAAAAATTCAAAGGTATTCATATGTGCCCAATTTTCAATTTGAATTTCAACTTAACTTGTTCTAATTCTTTTCACCCTTTTATTAGTTGGTTAAGCATAGGGTTGGGCTAATGAGATTGCTTTAGAAATGTAATTTATCAGGGTTGTTACAGCCTTCCCCCCTTAACAAGAATCTCGCCCCGAGATTCGGTAAATCTTAGTGTGGATAGGGGTGCACATACCAGTGGTTGAGATAAGGAAACCAGGAAATTTTGGTTTAGGTAGCTCTCGGTTTCCCAGGTGGCTTCTTCTTCAGTGTGATGATTCCATTGAACCTTATACATTTTAATCACTTTCCTCCTGGTCCCTCTTTCTTTTCGATCCAAAATTTTAACCGGGTGTTCGACATACGAGAGGTCGGGTTCTACCAATATTTCTTGTTGTTCCACAATCTCGGTAGGGACTCAAATACACTTCTTGAGTTGAGATACGTGGAAGACATCATGGGTGGCCGTGAGCTGAGGGGGACGTCGTAATTTGTAGGCTACGGGTTCGCAGCTCTCAATGATTTCGTAAGGGCCAACATAACGGGGAGCTAGTTTGCCTTTGATTCCGAATCTTTGCACTCCCTTGGTTGGTGAAACTCGAAGATAGACATGATCGCCAACTTCGAATTTTAGGGGCTTTCTCCTTTTGTCGGAGTAGCTCCTTTGCCGGGCTTGTGCGGCTTTAAGATTTGCTTGTATTACTTTTACTTTCTCCTCTGCCTCGATTACCAGGTCGGGTCCAATTATTTTACGTTCTCCGGTTTGTGACCAGCTCAAAGGAGTTCGACACCTTCGTCCGTACAGGGCCTCAAATGGTGCCATTTTCAAACTCGTTTGATAGCTATTGTCATACGAGAACTCTGCTAGGGGTAGACATTTGTCCCAATTCTTGTCATAGTGAATGACGCAAGCTCTCAGCATGTCTTCAAGAATTTGGTTTACTCTTTCCGTTTGTCCGTCAGTCTGAGGATGGTATGCTGAGCTGCGAATCAGTTTAGTACCAAGAGACGTTTGCAGTTGTTCCCAAAAGCGTGCTACAAACTGAGTACCACAATCAGAAATAATTGTCTTAGGTATTCCATGTAGGCAAACAATACGATCGAGGTAAATCTCGGCATATTTCTTGGTAGAATAGGTGGTGTGTACCGGAAGGAAATGTGCCGTCTTTGTGAGTCTATCAACGATAACCCATATGGAATCATGTTTCTGGAAAGTGTTTGGTAGTCCAACGATGAAGTCCATACTTATGTCTTCCCACTTCTAGGATGGTATAGGTAACGATTGAAGTGTACCGGCTACTTTCAAGTGGCTAGCTTTTACTCTCTGGCACGTGTCACATTCCGAGACATACGTAGCAATTTCTCTTTTCATTCTAGTCCACCAGAAGTTTTGCCTTAGGTCTTGATACATTTTGCTTCTGCCGGGGTGGATAGAGACCCTCTCCATGAGACCCTCGGGGATATGGTGTGCCCGGAATGCGGCCTTGAATTCGTCCCAGTCGACCACATGATCAGCCGGGAGCATCGCAAAATAGTGGTCCTACCACAGACGAGCGGTACCGCGAAGCTGTTGCGCGGCAAAACGAACTTTGTTGGCCTCTGAGCATGGGGCCACAAGTAGTGTGAACTTGGATTCGATGGTGCGAATCCATGCGTCTGCGTCCAGGGGTTCCTCTGTCTTATGGAACAAGGGCGGCTGGGTCGCCAGAAAATCCGTATATCCTGCAGCTTGGGGGTGGGGGACATTTTGCCCACCCCGCTGGTGGTGTTGCTGTCCTTGCACCAGCTGACGCAGCAGCTCGGTTTGAGCGGCCATCACTTCCACCAAACTGGGCGGGGGTGGTGGCGATTGTCGCGGTCTGCTGCCACCGGCACCAAAACCCTCGGGGTTGCCTCATGTTGATCCAACCATCTGAAACGCGAAAGGTTACCATCAGCAACGTGATCCATATCACTTCCTCGATTCATAAAGGATTAGTGTAGTCATAGACTTCCGAAATCACAGATAGAAGTATGGACATAATTTCTGTTTGCTATGAGAAAAATCATAGCTTGCTGTGGGTCCATCCAAAACATCTCATACTTTGGCAGTAGTTAGAGAACTTAGGGATGCACCACTTTGGTATTTAACTTAGGTGCTAGAACTATAGCTAAGATGGTCGAAAGGCTCGTCCTTTGCCTTACTGTCTCAGCTGTTTTTCAGCAGATCGATAGGTGATGTTTTGCCTATAACTCAAACTAGCGAGGTCCAAGGATGCTGAATTTCTGTGGGAACCACGATCACAAAATTCCTGACAGGTTTGGTATTCAACTCACAGCTCAGAAATGTAAGGAGACATGGATAAAATTTCCGACAAGTTTCAGCGATTGTGGATTTCATCGTTTACCAACTTACAACGAAATCACCCAAGTTTATCGCCGTTCCTTACATGCTGAGGGTATCCACATGGTTCAGGTGTACCCATCACAAAAGAGTTACTCAACTCCTAGTTAGCCTATTACAACACTTGCCAAAAGTTAGGCTACCCTATCGAGGAGTATGTGCAAAAGTCCTTCTAGGTCATCATCTAGAAGTCATCCAGGTCGTTGACGGACGACTCGCTGTGAGTAGGAGAGTGAGCTCCCATCGGAGGTGCCTGTGGTACCTCACCCTCGAAATCCATACCGGAGGCACTGTCAACCTCCTGTGGCTCCTCTTCATCTTCCTCCATAGCCACCACGCCAGGAGGGGCATTCTGATCATGGTGCCACTGAATGTGCTCATTAGCATCCTCCAACTCAAGGTTCAGATCATGGAGCTGCTCCTCCAAGTGTACTATCATGTCATCTCTCTCACCCATGAGAGTGTCGTGCTCCTGAATTTGGCCCTCAAGTTGGCCAATCCGGGTGTCTCTATCCTCGAGTTCCTCACTGAGTTCCTTAATCTGCTCATCCCTGGTATCTGCCATCATGTGGTAGGCCTGTGCAAGATCAGTGAGCTGCACAAGCGCCTGACTCTGGAGAGTCAGAAGTCGGTAGAGTGCATTCATGCACCGCACGGAGGTATCGATGGCCTCCTGGGCATGAAAGTCCACCAAGTACTGTAAGTGCTGCACCCTGTTGAGCCAAAAGGGGTCGTTGTCCTGGGCAGCAGGAAACAACCCAATAGGAGTGAGCGTGACAGCCTCGGGGCACTGCGCACAGAAAGTGGTGAGCGCCCTCATGGCAGCAAGCTCCCAAGTATCGGCCAAACGGCGACCAACAGCCTCAATCTCCAAGGCGGGCCACTCCGGGTGTAGCGGGTGCGGAAAAATGGTCACGTTGACACGGCACTGGGTAACTCCATTCTCTGCAAACTCCAGTCCGGCGTAGCGTGGGGGAATTGGATAGCCCACGGTGCGCAGAACATCCCACAAAATAGAGGGAAAGCCCTCCCAGTGGAGACACTGCGAGTGAACGCGTCCATCCTCATCCACCATCATGGCAATAGGCTCGGCCATCTGGACAAAAGATCAAATGGCGTGAGACCAAGAAAAAGTGTGAAAAGCACAGGGACAGATTCTGTACAGAGTGCAAAAATAACCATAACTTCCACAGTTCTCATCCAAAAATTCTCAAATTTCACCAGATCACTCCTAAGGTATTTGTGAACAACTTTGCTAGTCAACTCCAGAGCTAGATAGGTCTCTAACATGGTCTTTCTTTTCAGGTTTCACCTTACTGTCTACCCAGAAATTTCAGTGAACAGTGGGCCAATATTTCGTGCACCAGGGAAAATCTACCCAGCCAAAATTTACCAAATTTTAACAGCAGCTACCTGGGTAAATTTGGAACAATTTTTGTGTTGTACTCTTTTGCAGAAAACTGTAGGAAGGGGGCCTAAAAAGTTAAGGGGCAGAAGTGCTTATTCTGGACGGAATTCTGACATTCCATGGTTTCTGTTATTTCTTACTATCCATAAGTTCAGAATTTTTCATTTTTGAACAGGAGATAGAACACAAAATTTGGAACAATTCTTTTAACATGAACTTTACCAGAAAAGGACATTTTCTCTGATCAATAAATCTCTCTTTTCGGTCATGGCAGATTTGTGACAGATTCGCTAGATAGTCCTTATGCAAAATCACGCTTAGATACGCAAAAACCTTACCACTCTCATTCAACGCATTTTCAATTTCAGATATATGGTCATGATGCATGCACGTCCTATTCGTCCTCACAAAATAAAATAATTGCCAAATAACTTTTGGTCTTACGAAGATAGTTTCGGTGGCATACATGATACGCCTCTCACTATAATAGCTAGTCGAGATTTTCTAACCGTTCTTTAACTTATCATAATCGCGGTTAGTGTACCTGCAGAAGATTGATAGAGCACATATATTTCATGAACCTTTCATGCCAGCACTCATGAAAGCGTCCGTATTCATTACCGTTTACTTATAGAAACGATACCTGTACAATTTCCGCCGTACAGACGACGTTAACATACGCTATCGAGATAGCGTATTCACGGGGGTACCGTCATGAGATGGGGGTATGAACAGCGATCGCCATACCCTGCGCCAAACCTTCTACTCCCAATATATTCAACTAACAGTTGGCATATTGGCAGCACCTCAAGTAAGCCACTGCTTGAGGGCAGCGTTCGGTTCGCATCACCGACAGGAAGGCCAAACTCTCTCAGTTGGCTGAGGACTCTTACCTTCTTACCTTAGCGATGAGTGCGTCGTTACAGAATTTAAGGTCGGTTGTGCATGAAAGTAAGTTTTGACAGAAAGTAATGTGCTGGAAGTCAGTTGATAATATATAGAAGTTAGATAGCCACCTAGTAACCTTCCCATAATCCCTTAGGGCTTTACGAACTAGGTACCATCCTTAGCGCACCAACGTCTTTCGCAACACATCCTTCTAGTCAAGTTTTAGGAAAAACGAGTTTTTAAGACTTGTCGCATTCTCTGGCATATGCATTTCAGCTCTGGTGCCAGCTGTTACCAGCTGTGGCACCAGCTACGGTTCTGATACCAGCTGTGGCAGAACCACCTGAATTAATCCGGCTCAAGTGTATTAACCATCACCCTTAGGGCAATCTCGGTTAACTTTACACTTCAAACGGAGTAATCCATTGGTCTGTCGGGTAACCTCACGATACAACCACGGTAAAGCGGATCGAAGCCACACATACCAAAGCTCATGCGAAGATGAGCCCAGAGAATACCACATTCCAGCAGATATTACAAAAATTATCATAAGTGAATATTACAAACCATGTTTGAGTTTAGTAACCAAGTACTTCAGTGATCATAACCATTAAGTTCTTCAGAGTTCAAGTTGCAGCGGAAATAAAATGACGAAAGCTACTCAACGATACAGGATGTCTCGGTGAAGCCCGTACGAGAAATCACTCGGCATTATCTCCATTGGCCGGGGGCGTATCCCATTCCACCGACCATCCCGGGGGATGAGTGCAGGGCCAAGTCAAGCTAGCAATCATGTCTTCGAAAGACTCACCTGAAAACGAGCCACAAGCAAGGCTGAGTATACTAATACTCAGCAAGACTTACCCGTGTAGTGGAATCTACTCCACCGACTCTAGACATGCAAGGCTTTTTGGCTCAGGGGTTTGTTTTTGCCGAAAAGCATATACGAGTGGGTCCTTACTTTCAACTTTTAGCTCAAGATTCTAGTTTCATTAACCATTCTAGATAAGCAGCTATCCAATATCATTCATGGTGAAGCATTAAATTTCATCCAACAAGTTTATTCATCATCATTGTTCCTCTTCTTACTCTTTGTGGTAAAAGGGATTAAGCAGACTCAATAGCCGTGAGAAACGGACGATTCGAATCGAATTTCTTAACCTTGCAAGGGAAACCTAAACACACGTCACATGGTTACTCCCAGAGTCACACGTGCAACTTTTCCCCTTTCTTTCCGGGTTGTGGATCGGAGCTACCCACCGAGAGTACACGAGTCCCATGCCACGGTTCGGCGCCGGGTCGTGACCACTCGTGCACTCGCCATGTGCACATGGATCGGAGCTATCCTCCGAGAGTACAAGAGCCCCACGCCACGGTTCGGCGCCGGGTCGTGACCACTCGTGCACTCACCATATGCACATGGGACCGAAGTTCAAAGGGTAGGTTGTCGTCCACTTGCCGGGCCAATCAGGTACTTAAGCTTACCGATTACCATATTCTCGGCATGTGGTTAGTACGTTCAAAGACTTAACCACCACTACCACACACTGCGGCCTTAGCATTGTTCACTAAACAGACGTGCCTCAATCGTAAACATCGTACCATAGCCCGTCCGTTGTCCTTATGATTGCAGCGTGTTGTGGCAGAACCACCTGAATTAATCCGGCTCAAGTGTATTAACCATCACCATTAGGGCAATCTCTGTTAACCTTACACTTCAAACGGAGTAATCTACTGGTCTGTCGGGTATAACCTCCCGATACAACCACGGTAAAGCGGATCGAGTGCCATACATACAAATGCTCACGCGACGATGAGCCCAGAGAATACCACATTCCAGCAAATATTACAACATTATCATAAGTGAATTATTACAAACCAAGTTTGAGTTTAGAAACCAAGTACTTCAGTGATCATAACTAAGAAGTTCTTCAGAGTTTAAGTTGCAGCGGAAAATAAAACAACGGAAGCTACTCGACGATACAGGATGTCTCGATGAAGCCCGTACGGGACATCACTCGGCATTATCTCCGTTGGACGGGGGCGTATCCCATTCCACCGACCAACCAGGGGGAAGAGTACAAGGCCAAGTCAAGCTAGCAATCATATCTTCGAAGGTCTCACCTGAAAACGAGCCACAAGCAAGGCTGAGTATACTAATACTCAGCAAGACTTACCCGAGTAGTGGAATCTAATCCACCGACTCTAGACATGCAAGGCTTTTTGGCTCAGGGGTTTGTTTTGCCGGAAAGCATCTACAAGTGGGTCCTTACTTTCAACTTTTAGCTCAAGATTCTAGTTTCATTAACCATTCTAGATAAGCAGCTATCCAATAGCATTCATGGTGAAGCATTAAATCTCATCCAACAAGTTTATTCATCATCATTGTTCCTCTTCTTACTCTGTGGGTAAAGGGGGTTAAGCAGTCTCAATAGCCGTGAGAAACGGACGATTCGAATCGAATTTCTTAACCTTGCAAGGGAAACCTAAACACACGTCACGTGGTTACTCCCAGAGTCACACGTGCAACTTTTCCCCTTTCTTTCCGGGTTGTGGATCGAGGCCACGGTTCGGCGCCGGGTCGTGACCACTCTCTGCACTCCCCATATGCACATGGGACCGAAGTTCAAAGGGTAGGTTGCTGTCCACTTGCCGGGCCAATCAGGTACTTAAGCTTACCGATTACCATATTCTCGGCATGTGGTTAGTACGTTCAAAGACTTAACCACCACTACCACACTCTGCGGCCTTAGCATTTATCACTAGACAGACGGGCCTCAATTGTAACCATCGTTCCATAGCCCGTCCGTGTCCTTATGATTGCAGCGTGTAGTAAACATTCAACTCCTATTTTCTCGCGAGTGACAGGAAATCACTCGGCTTTTACCGGAGTCCTATTAGCACAACATTCTATCGAACCTTACACCTAGTTTTCAAGCATGGGTTCCTAACATCATGCAACTAAGTTTTCATTCAACTCCTATAAACTTAATGCACAAGCACAGAGTAATGAGTTGCATAATTTAGGAAAGAAATAGGTTATGCTCCGGGGCTTGCCTTCTTGTGAACAGTTAGCTTGGGGCTCTTCCGAACTTGGGCTCGGGTCTTCAAGAGCTTCAGTTAGATTTACTTGAGCTTCACGCTGCTCACTCTCGGACGCGGGTACCAGCTCGTAAGTTCCGTCGGCGAGAGTCGTCGATTCTACATGAATGCACAAGTTTAAATAGTGGTGATAGTAAACGACATTATTTCCTTCACGATAAAGTTGCGGTTCATAGGGCATAAGTTTTGTTGTCAAGTTATTTACTTTAACATTTCCTGGGCAATCGTTAATAGAGTTTATCTTAATCTATTTAACTTCATTAATGAAGAAGGGGTTGTGTTATATTGAAAACTTAGTTTCTTTTTAAACACAAACATGAGTTGAACACAATTACTAATCTAGTTAGCTTCTGGTAATAAAATTTTTATTCAAAGTACATTATGCAGAGATAAGGTCACTGTAAAAATTTCAGATATTTTTGTGTAGCATGTTAAATATGAAAAATGTAATACACAGCCACTGCTAGAATATAGTTATTTTTATACAGAACAAACCATGCAAGTATTGATGCTAAAAATTTTATAGGGTGTTGATATAACCATATTTGTGCTACTGTAAATTTTCAGATTTTATTGTACATGATTTAGAGCATAATAAAAGGTTACAAGCTACACTCATGTTATTAAAGATTATTTTCTACAGGATGTTATACAGGGTTTCTATGTATGAAACTTTTTGTACAGCTTGAGCTACTCTAATGTGTTTCACAGCAAAAAGATGAACATTTTCTAAGCGCTTTACTAATTATTTTGAATTAGTGAAGTTTTCCTACCACAAATTCATATGAACAGGTTACATATAGTAAAAATGTTTCTAAATTTTTCTATGGCCTCTAGGTATTACTACAACAACACAGAAAAAGTTTCATGTCATTAAACATCACAGAACAGCAGGAAAAATTAGTTCTAACACTTTATGGCATAAAATAAGGTTGGAAAAAAGGTGTATCTAGAGATGGCTTTTGGTCCTGATCTTTTTACACAATCCTAAACATCAAGCAAATAAATCACTGTCCAAATTGTAGGGTCAGCATTGATCTACAACAGTGGGTACAAAAGAAGTCCATTAAAACTTCCATTTAATGTAGAGCAAAATATATTGAGAATCTGAGAAACTTTTCGTAACAAAAGTTGTAGAGTTTCTTCTAAGGATTCCAGAACAGTTGAGTTTGCATTTTTATGAATTTTCTACGATTTTATACGAATTTTACAAGTTCACTGATTTGGTTAAAACTTTCTTTACAGAGGGGTCCCTGAAAACTAGCAGAAAACCCCCTAGGAAGATTTGGGCGTTTGCAATGTAGTCCCTGGTCGCCATTTGCGGCGGGGATCATCCTGTCCGGCCGAATTCCGGCGAGCTCGGTCGCCGGCGGCGAGGGCAAGGTGGGGGAGGGGCAAGAGGAGGTTGGGGGCTACCTTTGGGTGGTCACGGTTGGGGCGGAGGCGGTCTGAGCAGGGCTGCCCACGGCTACCAGGGGGGCGGCGGCGGGTGGAGCTCTGCTCCGGCGAGCTCCGGCGAGCTGGGCGGCGGGGCTTGGGCTGGGAAGCTTCGCGCGGAGGTAGGAGAGCGATTTTTGGGCCTAGCTCGGGTCGAGGAGGGGAGGAGGAGGGAGTTCCACGGCGGCGGCGTGGGGCGGAGCTCGGCTCTGCTCTGCTCTGTTCTGCGGGGAAGAAAGGGGAACAGGGAGAGGAGGGAGGGGCGTTGCGCCGGGCTTTATAGCCGGTGGAGCTCGTGGGGGCGGGCTTGGCACGGCCGGGGCGCTGGGTGGACGGGGCGGCGAGGCTGGGCGCCATTGGTGCGGGGCGGCGGTGACCAGAGGCGCGCCATGCGTGGCGTGCGTGCGCTGGGCGCGCACCGGGGCGCGACGTCACGTGCGGGCGACGCGGCGTGCTACTGGCGAGCTGGGGCGGCACGACGTGGGCACTGGGTGGAGGGGGCGGCGGCCAGCGACTGGGCGGCGGTGCGGTGCTGCAGGGCGCCAGGTTGGGCAGGGGCATGCCGTGCGGGAGGGAGAAGAAAGGCGCGGCCGCGGTTGGGCGAGCGGGGGCGGGTAGCAGGCAGGGCGCCGGGGGTTGGCTCGGCGCCTGGTGCCGCGCAGGCGTCGAGGGCCAGGTGGCCGGCGGCGGTCGGGCGAGCTGGGCGGTGCAGCAGAGGAGGGAGAGGTGAGGGAGGGACCTAAGTGCGAAATTTCGAAAATTTCCAGGGGGCTTGTTGCAAACAGGACGTTTTCTCCACTTTCTAATTTGAATTTCAAAATTTTTTGAACATGAAAGTTGTTCAGAATAAAAAGTTCTACAAGTTTCGTTTCAGGCCAAAGTTCATTTGAGCTTTAGTTCCAAAGTTATTTTAAAAACTTAAAGAAAACTCTATTCGGAGGGCGCGTCATTTTATTTTAAAATTTCATTTTCTTCCCTAGGCTTCAACTAAACTTTTATTGGTCATGCTAATACTGGTGTGCTCATTTAATTTCATAGCCATATTTGCTTTGATGTGAAAGTTATCCAATTTGTTTCACTAAAGTACATGCATTTATGCCCATACAAACTTTTAAAGGTAAAAGCAAAACCAAACTTAATCCATTCCTTTTATTTTCTTGGTTAGCGATGCATTTTATTACGCCAGTAAGACTTGTTTAACAATTAAAACACCTGAGGTGTTACAGCCTTCCCCCCTTAAAAAGAATCTCGCCCCGAGATTCGGACAATAAGCTTAGTGTGGGCAGTGTGTGTACATACCCGTGGTTGAGATAAGAAAACCAGGGAAATTTTGGTTTAGGTAGCTCTCGGTTTCCCAGGTGGCTTCTTCTTCAGTGTGATGATTCCATTGAACTTTATACATTTTAATCACTTTCCTCCTGGTCTCTCTTTCTTTTCGATCCAAAATTTTAACCGGGTGTTCGACATACGAGAGGTCGGGTTCTAACAATATTTCTTGTTGTTCCACAATCTCGGTAGGGACTCGAATACACTTCTTGAGTTGAGATACGTGGAAGACGTCATGGGTGGCCGTGAGCTGAGGGGGCAGTTGTAATTTGTAGGCTACGGGTCCGCAGCTCTCAATGATTTCGTAAGGACCAACATAACGGGGAGCTAGTTTGCCTTTGATTCCAAATCTTCGCACTCCCTTGGTTGGTGAAACTCGAAGATAGACATGATCGCCAACTTCGAATTTTAGGGGCTTTCTCCTTTTGTCAGAATAGCTCTTTTGTCGGGCTTGTGCGGCTTTAAGATTTGCTTGTATTACTTTTACTTTCTCCTCTGCCTCGATTACCAGGTCGGGTCCAATTATCTGACGTTCTCCGGTTTGTGACCAGCTCAAAGGAGTTCGACACCTTCGTCCGTACAGGGCCTCAAATGGTGCCATTTTCAAACTCGTTTGATAGCTATTGTTGTACGAGAACTCTGCTAGGGCTAGGCATTTGTCCCAATTCTTGTCATAGTGAATGACGCAAGCTCTCAGCATGTCTTCAAGAATTTGGTTTACTCTTTCCGTTTGTCCGTCAGTTTGAGGATGGTATGCTGAGCTGCGAATCAGTTTGGTACCAAGAGACGTTTGCAGTTGTTCCCAAAAGCGTGCTACAAACTGAGGACCACGATCAGAAATAATTGTCTTAGGTATTCCATGTAAGCAAACAATACGATCGAGGTAAATCTCGGCATATTTCTTGGTAGAATAGGTGGTGTGTACCGGAAGAAAATGTGCCGTCTTCGTGAGTCTATCCACGATGACCCATATGGAATCATGTTTTTGGCAAGTGTTTGGTAGTCCAACGATGAAGTCCATACTTATGTCTTCCCATTTCCATGATGGTATAGGTAACGGTTGAAGTGTACCGGCTACTTTCAAGTGGCTAGCTTTTACTCTCTGGCACGTGTCACATTCTGAGACATACGTAGCAATTTCTCTTTTTATTCTAGTCCACCAGAAGTTTTGCCTTAGGTCTTGATACATTTTGGTACTGCCGGGGTGGATAGAGAATTTGGAAAGATGTGCCTCATCGAGAATTTGCTTGCGGAGTTCATGATTCTTCGGAACGACTATGCGACTTTCGAACCATAGAACTCCCTTATTGTCCTGGCGGAAACATTTATACTTCTCCTCACCTAGAGAGATTTTTTGTTTGATGATCTTAATTCCTTTATCATGTAGTTGTGCCATGACGATTTGGTCGTGAAGAGTGGGCTCAACTGAGATGTGATTTAGAGTGCCTTGGGAAACCATTTCCATGTTAAGCTTCCTCATTTCTGCACACAATGTCTCATTGTAGGATTCCATGGATAAGCAATGGCAATGGGACTTGCGGCTTAGTGCATCCGCGACTACATTAGCCTTGCCGGGGTGATAGTGCACTTCAAGGTCATAATCCTTGATTAATTCTAGCCATCTCCGTTGTCTCATATTCAGATCGGCTTGTGTGAAGATGTACTTGAGACTCTTATGATCCGTGTAGATATTGCACTGTGTACCCATGAGATAGTGCCTCCATATTTTCAGAGCGTGAATGACCGCTGCAAGCTCGAGATCATGAGTGGGATAATTCTGCTCGTGGGGCCGAAGGACTCGTGAGGCATATGCAATCACTCGATTCTCTTGCATAAGCACACATCCTAGACCAGTACCCGATGCATCACAATACACATCGAATGATTTGGTATTATCGGGTTGAGCTAACATAGGTGCAGTAGTCAGATGCTCTCTGAGAGTGCGGAAAGCTTCTTCACATTTCTCATTCCATTCAAACTTTACTTCCTTCTTTAACAATTCAGTCATGGGCTTAGCGATTCGGGAGAAATCCGGGATGAAGTGACGGTAGTAACCGGCTAAGCCGAGAAAACTGCGAATCTGATGAACAGAGGTAGGGGGTTTCCAATCCATCACCTCTTGTACCTTGCTGGGGTCAACAGCTATGCCTTCACTGGAGATCGTGTGACCCAAGAACTTTACAGTATCCAACCAAAATTCACACTTAGAAAACTTAGCATAGAGCTGATGGTCTCTGAGTCGCTGAAGAACAATGCGAAGGTGCTTGGCATGCTCTTCCTCATCCTTGGAATAGATAAGGATGTCGTCGATGAACACTACGACGAATTTGTCAAGTTCGGGCATGAATACCGAATTCATGAGATACATGAAGTAGGCGGGGGCATTGGTGAGTCCAAAGGACATGACCAAGAATTCATATAGCCCATATCGTGTGGAGAAGGCAGTCTTAGGGATATCGCACGGGCGAATCTTGATCTGATGATATCCCGAACGAAGATCAATCTTTGAGAAGACTCTGGCTCCAGCTAATTGATCGAAGAGTACATCGATACGGGGGAGTGGGTATTTATTTTTAACAGTTACCGCATTGAGAGGTCGGTAGTCCACACATAACCTCAAACTGTCATCCTTCTTCTATACGAATAGGGCTGGACATCCCCAAGGTGACGCGCTAGGGCGAATGAAACCTTTGTCCAGCAGTTCTTGGAGTTGAATTTTCAGCTCTGCCAACTCTTTAGGGGGCATCCTATATGGTCTTTTGGATATAGGTGCAGTGCCCGGTTGTAATTCAATGATGAACTCAATATCCCTGTCTGGTGGCATTCCGGGTAAGTCGTCCGAAAAGACATCGGCATACTCATTTACCACAGGAATATCCTCTAGCTTAAGTCCTTCCATCATGTAAGCACAGGAATTCGTGCAATCCAGGGATGGTAGGTAAAGGGTAGTGGCTCCGTGGCTAGGTGAATTTATCTCCACAACTCGGGACGAGGGGTCTAGTGTGACCTTGTGCAAAACCATCCAATTCATGCCCAAAATAAGATCCATGCCGTCAAGGGGTAAAAGAATCAAGTTTGTGTTGATAGTTTTACTACCCAACTAGACTGGTACTTGTCTGATCATTTGATTCGAGGCAATTTTACCACCCGGTGTGGATATCATATATGACCCTTTTGTGTGACAAACATCCAAGCCTACTTTTGCACCGAATTTTGCACTTATGAAACTATGCGATGCACCAGAATCAAATAATATAACTGCAGGCTTGTTATGGATAGAGAATGTACTTGACATCACTGGGGCTCCTTCAGGAAGCTCTGCAAGCGTGGTGAAGTTAATCCGTCCTTGCTTGACTTGTAGGGTCTGTCTCTTGCCCCTGTTCTTGTTGTTCGGGTTGGATCCCTGACCTTGGTTGGGCGGCCCAGACTGAGGGCATGCTCGTGCAAAGTGGTTGGAACTCCCGCATTTGAAACAACGATTCGCGGGGCTAGGTTGAAGAGACTGTTGAATAGTGGGCCTCGGACCATTTTGTGGAGGCATCGGGGGTTGTACCATGCCTGGCTGCTGTGGGGGTCTGGCAATCCATCTTCCTGGCTGAGGGGCCCTTGGTGGAGCTGTGGGTGCGGCATTTTGCACGATGCGATACCTTGGTGGCTGAGCGCCCGAGGGTCCAGCTAGCGCCTTTCTCTTCTTTTCAGCACGATGAGCCTCAATACAGTCCTCTTGAGTGATGGCCATGTTGACTAGCTCATTATATGTATCGGCTTTGACAAGATTCAGTCGTTCCTTGAGTTTAGTACTCAGACCTCGGCGGAAACGATCACGCTTCTTGGCATCTGTGTCTGCGTGATAGCCCGCGTATTCGCACAGGTTGTTGAAGGCCTGAGCATACTGAAGTATCGTGCGGTTACCCTGAGTGAGAGCTAAAAACTCATTTAGCTTTCTTTCTATGAGACCTTCGGGAATATGGTGCGCCCGGAACGCAGTCTTGAATTCATCCCAGGTGACAATGTGATCAGCAGTGAGCATGGAAAAATAGTGGTCCCACCATAGGCGAGCCGTACCACGAAGCTGCTGCGCGGCAAAGCGGACCTTGTTTTCATCCGAACATGGGGCCACAAGTAGAGAAAACTTGGACTCGATTGTGCGAATCCAAGCGTCCGCATCCAAGGGTTCCTCCGTCTCGTGAAACAAGGGAGGCTGGGTCCCTAGGAAATCCGTGTATCCTGCAGCTTGGGGGTGGGGGACATTTTGCCCACCCCGCTGGTGGTGTTGCTGTCCTTGCACCAGTTGACGAAGCAACTCGGTTTGAGCGGCCATTACTTCAACCAAGCTGGGTGGTGGCGGCGGCTGTGGTTGTGATCCACTTGCGCTAGCACCAAAACCATCCGGGTTACCACGAGTTGCTCCAACCATCTGAAAAGGTGAATGTTTCTTTATTAGCAACGTGATCCATATTGCTTCCATGACTCAAAAAGATCTAACGCAGAATAGTAGACTTCCAAAAGGTCCTGGATGGAATCGCGGGCATAAAAACTGTCTGCCATAAGAATCTTATAACTCCTGGTAGGTTCATCCAAGGTTCCTCATATTTTGGCAGTGGATAGGGAATTTAGGGATGTACAACTTTGATATTCAGCCAAGATGCTAAATCGATGGATAAGATGGTCAAACGATTCACTCTTTGCTTCGCTGGTTGGCTGTTTTTCAGCAGAACGAGTTATAGTATCTGGCCTATAACTCAAACTAGCAAGATCCAATAGGGTTGGAATTTTGTGAGAACCTAGATCACAGAATTTAGGACAAGTTTGGTATTCAACACTTTGGCTGGATTAGGCTCTAAGATGGCTGTTCCCTTAAGGTATCACTTCTCTGTCTACCCAGAATTTTCAGTGAACAGTGGGCCAATATTTCGTGCACCAGGGAAAATCTACCCAGCCAAAATTTACCAAATTTTAACAGAAGCTTCCTGGGTAAATTTGGAACAAGTTTTGTGTTGTACTCTTTTGCAGAAAACTGTAGGAAGGGGGCCTAAAAATTTAAGTGGCAGAAGTGCTTATTCTGGACAGAAATCCGACATTCCAAGGTTTTTGTTGTTTCCTATTACCCATATGTCCAGAATTTTTCATATTTAGACAGGAGATAGAACAGAAAATTTGGAACAATTATTTCAACATGAACTTTACTAGAAAAGGTCATTTTCTCTGATCAATAAATCTCTCTTTTCGGTCATGGCAGATTTGTGACAGATTCGCTAGATAGTCCTTATGCAAACCACGCTTAGATACGCAAGAATCTTACCACTCTCATACAACGCATTTTCAATTTCAGCTACATATGGTCATGATGCATGCACGTCCTATTCGTCCTCACAAATAAAATAATTGCCAAATAACTTTGGTCTTACGAGGTTATTTTTCGGTGGCATACACAATACGGCTCTCCTTATAATAGCTAGTCGAGATTTCCTAACCGTTCTTTAACTTATCGTAATCGCGGTTAGTATACCTGCAGAAGATGGAGCATATATATATTTCATGAACCTTTCATGCCAGCACTCATGAAAGCGTCCGTATTCATTACCGTTTACTTATAGAAACGATATCTGTACAATTTCCGCCGTACAGACGACGTTATCATACGCTATCGAGATAGCGTATTCACGGGGGTACCGTCATAAGATGGGGGTATGAACAGCGATCGCCATACCCTGCGTCAAATCTTCTACTCCCAATATGTTCAACTAGCAGTTGGCATATTGGCAGCACCTCAAGTAAGCCACTGCTTGAGGGCAGCGTTCGGTTCGCATCACCGACAGGAAGGCCAAGCTCTCTCAGTTGGCTGAGGATTCTTACCTTCTTACCTTAGCGATGAGTGCGTCATTACAAAATTTAAGGTCGGTTGTGCACAAAAGTAAGTTTTGACAGAAAATAATGTGCTGGAAGTCAGTTGATAATATTCATAAGTTAGATAGCCACCTAGTAACTTTCCCAATAATCCCTTAGGGCTTTACGAACTAGGCACCATCCTTAACGTACCAACGTATTTCGCAACACACCTTCTAGTCAAGTTTTATGAAAATGAGTTGTTAAGGCTTGTCGCATTCTCTGGCGTATGCATTTCGGCTCTGGAGCCAGCTGTTGCCAGCTGTGGCACCAGCTACGGCTCTGATACCAGCTGTGGCAGAACCACCTGAATTAATCCGGCTCAAGTGTATTAACCATCACCATTAAGGCAATTCTCGGTTAACCTTACACTTCAAACGGAGTAATCCACTGGTCTGTCGGGTATAACCTCCCGATACAACCACGGTAGAGCGGATCGAAAGCCATACATACAAATGCTCATGCGACGATGAGCCCAGAGAATACCACATTCCAGCAAATATTACAAAATTATCATAGGTGAATATTACAGACCAAGTTTTGAGTTTAGAAACCAAGTACTTCAATGATCATAACTAATAAGTTCTTCAGAGTTTAAGTTGCAGCGGAAAATAAAACAACGAAAGCTACTCCGACGATAAGGATGTCTCGATGAAGCCCGTATGAGACATCACTCGGCATTATCTTCGTTGGACGGGGGCGTATCCCATTCCACCGACCAACCAGGGGGAAGAGTACACGGCCAAGTCAAGCTAGCAATCATATCTTCGAAGGACTCACCTGAAAACATGCCACAAGCAAGGCTGAGTATACTAATACTCAGCAAGGCTTACCCGACTAGTGGGGTATACTTAGCCGACTCCTAGACATGCGAGGCTTTTGGCTTGAGGGGTTTGTTTTGCCAAAAAGCATATATAGTAGGTCCTTACTTTCAGATTTTAGCTCCAAGTTCTAGCTTTCTTTAACCATTCTAGGTAAGCAACTATCCAATATCATACATGGTGAAGCATTAAATTTCATCCAACCAGTTTATTCATCCTCCTTGTTCCTCTTCTTACTCTGTGGGTACAAGTGGTTAAGCAGTCTCAATAGCCGTGAGAAACGGACGATTCGAATCGAATTTCTTAACCTTGCAAGGGAAACATAAACACACGTCACGTGGTTACTCACAGAGTCACACGTGGAACTTTTCCCCTTTCTTTCCGGGTTGTGGATCGAGGCTACCCTCCGAGAGTACACGAGTCCCACGCCACGGTTCACCGCCGGGTCATGACCACTCGTGCACTCGCCATATAGTGGGACCGAAGTTCAAAGGGTAGGTTGCTGTCCACTTGCCGGGCCAATCAGGTACTTAATCTTACCGATTACCATATTCTCGGCATGTGGTTAGTACGTTCAAAGACTTAACCACCACTACCACACTCTGCGGCCTTAGCATTTTTCACTAGACAGACGGGCCTCAATTGTAACCATCGTTCCATAGCCCGTCCGTGTCCTTATGATTGCAGCGTGTAGTAAACATTCAACTCCTATTTTCTCGCGAGTGACAGGAAATCACTCGGCTTTTACCGGAGTCCTATTAGCACAGCATTCTATCGAACCTTACACCTAGTTTTCAAGCATGGGTTCCTAACATCATGCAACTAAGTTTTCATTCAACTCCTATAAACTTAATGCACAAGCACAGAGTAATGAGTTGCATAATTTAGGAAAGAAATAGGTTATGCTTCGGGGCTTGCCTTCTTGTGAACAGTTAGCTTGGGGCTCTTCCGAACTTGGGCTCGGGTCTTCAAGAGCTTCAGTTAGATTTACTTGAGCTTCACGCTGCTCACTCTCGGACGCGGGTACCAGCTCGTAAGTTCCGTCGGCGAGAGTCGTCGATTCTACATGAATGCACAAGTTTAAATAGTGGTGATAGTAAACGATATTATTTCCTTCACGATAAAGTTGCGGTTCATAGGGCATAAGTTTTGTTGTGAAGTTATTTACTTTAACATTTCCTGGGCAATCGTTAATAGAGTTTATCTTAATCTATTTAACTTCATTAAAGAAGAAGGGGTTGTGTTATATTGAAAACTTAGTTTCTTTTTAAACACAAACATGAGTTGAACACGATTACTAATCTAGTTAGCTTCTGGTAATAAAATTTTTATTCAAAGTACATTATGCAGAGATAAGGTCACTGTAAAAATTTCAGACATTTTTGTGTAGCATGTTAAATATGAAAAATGTAATACACAGCCACTGCTATAATATAGTTATTTTTATACAGAACAAACCATGCAAGTATTGATGCTAAAACTTTTACAGAGTGTTGATATAACCATATTTGTGCTACTGTAAATTTTTCAGATTTTATTGTACATGATTTAGAGCATAATAAATGGGACAAGCTACACTCATGTTATTAAAGATTATTTTTTACAGGATGTTATACAGGGTTTCTATGTTGTACAGCTTGAGCTACTCTAATGTGTTCCACAGCAAAAAGATGAACATTTTCTAAGCGCTTTACTGATTATTTTGAATTAGTGAAGTTTTCCTACCACAAATTCATATGAACAGGTTACATATAGTAAAAATGTTTCTAAATTTTTCTATGGCCTCTAGGTATTACTACAACAACACAGAAAAAGTTTCATGTCATTAAACATCACAGAACAGCAGGAAAAATTAGTTCTAACACTTTATGGCATAAAACAAGGTTGGACAAAAGGTGTATCTAGAGATGGCTTTTGGTCCTGATCTTTTTACACAGTCCTAAACATCAAGCAACTAAATCACTGTCCAAATTGTAGGGTCAGCATTGATCTACAACAGTGGGTACAAAATATAATGTAGAGCAAAATATATTGAGGATATGAGAAACTGGGCGGCGGTGCGGTGCTGCAGGGCGCCGGGTTGGGCAGGGGCATGCCGTGCGGGAGGGAGAAGAAAGGCGCGGCCGCGGTTGGGCGAGCGGGGCCGGGCAGCAGGCAGGGCGCCGGGGGTTGGCTCGGCGCCTGGTGCCGCGCAGGCGTCGAGGGCCAGGTGGCCGGCGGCGGTCGGGCGAGCTGGGCGGTGCAGCAGAGGAGGGAGAGGTGAGGGAGGGACCTAAGTGCGAAATTTCGAAAATTTCCAGGGGGCTTGTTGCAAACAGGACGTTTTCTCCACTTTCTAATTTGAATTTCAAAATCTTTTGAACATGAAAGTTGTTCAGAATAAAAAGTTCTACAAGTTTCGATTCAGGCCAAAGTTCATTTGAGCTTTAGTTCCAAAGTTATTTTAAAAACTTAAAGAAAACTCTATTCGGAGGGCGCGTCATTTTATTTTAAAATTTCATTTTCTTCCCTAGGCTTCAACTAAACTTTTATTGGTCATGCTAATACTGGTGTGCTCATTTAATTTCATAGCCATATTTGCTTTGATGTGAAAGTTATCCAATTTGTTTCACTAAAGTACATGCATTTATGCCCATACAAACTTTTAAAGGTAAAAGCAAAACCAAACTTAATCCATTCCTTTTATTTTCTTGGTTAGCGATGCATTTTATTACGCCAGTAAGACTTGTTTAACAATTAAAACACCTGAGGAACATCCTGCTCCTGAATTTGGCCCTCAAGTTGGCCAATCTGAGCATCTCTGTCCTCAAGATCCTTACTGAGCTCCTTAATCTGCTCATCCCTGGTATCTGCCATCATGTGGTAGGCCTGAGCAAGATCAGTGAGCTGCTCAAGCGCCTGACTCTGGAGAGTCTGAAGTCGGTAGAGCGCACTCGTGCACCGCACGGAGGTATGGATAGTTTCCTAAGCGTGAAAGTCTGCCAAGTACTGTGCGTCCAGCACCCTGTTGAGCCAAAAGGGGTCGTTGTCCTGGGCAGCAGGAAACAAACCAATGGGAGCGAGTGTAACAACCTCGGGACGCTGCGAACAAAAAGTGGTGAGCGCCCTCATGGCTGCAAGCTCCCAAGTATCGGCCAAACGGCGACCAACAGCCTCAATCTCCAAGGCAGGCCACTCCGGGTGTAGCGGGTGCGGAAAGATAGTCACGTTGACACGGCACTGGGTAACTCCATTCTCTGCAAACTCCAGTCCGACGTAACGTGGGGGAATTAGATAGCCCGCGGTGCGCAGAACATCCCACAAAATAGAGGGAAAGCCCTCCCAGTGGAGACACTGCGAGTGTACACGTCCATCCTCATCCACCATCATAGCAACAGGCTCGGCCATCTGAACAAAAGATCAAATAGAATGAGATAGTGAAAAACTGTGAACAGCACAGGGACAGATTATGTATAGTGTGCAAAAATAACCATAACTTCCACAGTTCTCATCCAAAAATTCTCAAATTTCACCAGATCACTCCTAAGGTATTGGTGAACCACTTTGCTAGTCAACTCCAGAGCTAGATAGGTCTCTAAGATGGCCTTTCTTTTCAGGTTTTACCTCTCTGTCTACCCAGAATTTTCAGTGAACCGAGAGCTAGAGTTTCGTGCACCAGGGAAAATCTACCCAGCCAAAATTTACCTAATTTTAACAGAAGTTACCTGGGTAAATTTGGAACAAGTTTTGTGTTGTACTCTTTTGCAGAAAACTGTAGGAAGGGGGCCTAAAAATTTAAGTGGCAGAAGTGCTTATTCTGGACAGAAATCCGACATTCCAAGGTTTTTGTTGTTTCCTATTACCCATATGTCCAGAATTTTTCATATTTAGACAGGAGATAGAACACAAAATTTGGAACAATTATTTCAACATGAACTTTACTAGAAAAGGTCATTTTCTCTGATCAATAAATCTCTCTTTTCGGTCATGGCAGATTTGTGACAGATTCGCTAGATAGTCCTTATGCAAACCACGCTTAGATACGCAAGAATCTTACCACTCTCATACAACGCATTTTCAATTTCAGCTACCAAGTTTGAGTTTAGAAACCAAGTACTTCAGTGATCATAACTAAGAAGTTCTTCAGAGTTTAAGTTGCAGCGGAAAATAAAACAACGGAAGCTACTCGACGATACAGGATGTCTCGATGAAGCCCGTACGGGACATCACTCGGCATTATCTCCGTTGGACGGGGGCGTATCCCATTCCACCGACCAACCAGGGGGAAGAGTACAAGGCCAAGTCAAGCTAGCAATCATATCTTCGAAGGTCTCACCTGAAATCGAGCCACAAGCAAGGCTGAGTATACTAATACTCAGCAAGACTTACCCGAGTAGTGGAATCTAATCCACCGACTCTAGACATGCAAGGCTTTTTGGCTCAGGGGTTTGTTTTGTCGGAAAGCATCTACAAGTGGGTCCTTACTTTCAACTTTTAGCTCAAGATTCTAGTTTCATTAACCATTCTAGATAAGCAGCAATCCAATAGCATTCATGGTGAAGCATTAAATCTCATCCAACAAGTTTATTCATCATCATTGTTCCTCTTCTTACTCTGTGGGTAAAGGGGGTTAAGCAGTCTCAATAGCCGTGAGAAACGGACGATTTGAATCGAATTTCTTAACCTTGCAAGGGAAACCTAAACACACGTCACGTGGTTACTCCCAGAGTCACACGTGCAACTTTTCCCCTTTCTTTCCGGGTTGTGGATCGAGGCTACCCTCCGAGTGTACAAGAGCCCCACGCCACGGTTCGGCGCCGGGTCGTGACCACTCTCTGCACTCGCCATATGCACATGGGACCGAAGTTCAAAGGGTAGGTTGTTGTCCACTTGCCGGGCCAATCAGGTACTTAAGCTTACCGATTCCCATAATCTCGGCATGTGTTTAGTACGTTCAAAGACTTAACCATCACTACCACACACTGCGGCCTTAGCATTTTTCACTAGACAGACGGGCCTCGATCGTAAACATCGTACCATAGCCCGTCCGTTGTCCTTATGATTGCAGCGTGTAGTAAACATTCAACTCCTATTTTCTTGCGAGTGACAGGAAATCACTCGGCTTTTACCGGAGTCCTATTAGCACAGCATTCTATCGAACCTTACATCTAGTTTTCAAGCATGGGTTCCTAACATCATGCAACTAAGTTTTCATTCAACTCCTATAAACTTAATGCACAAGCAAAAGAGTAGTGAGTTGCATAATTTAGGAAAAGAAATGGTTTATGCTCCGGGGCTTGCCTTCTTGCGAAAAGTTAGTCCGGGGATCGTCTGAATGTTGACCCGGGTCTTCAACTGCTTTAGTTAAATTCGCCTGGGCTTCTCGCTGCTCACTCTCGGACTCGGGCACCAGCTCGTAAGTTCCGTCGGCGAGAGTAGTCGTTTCTACATGAATGCACAAGTTTAAGTAGGGGTGATGGTAAACGACATGATTTAAGTGTAACTACTACAGTGGGTAGTTTCTAGTCATGAAACTTTGGATTTAGGCACATCAGGGAAAGATGTGCTTACTGAAAAATTTTCAGACGATTTCATGCAGCAGATTAATATTGAAAAATATATTACATAGTTGCTGTTAGATCCTTGTTCTTTTTGTACAGAACAAATGGTGCAACAACTGAGTCTAAGATTTTTACAAGGCTTTCATTTAATCATGCAGGAGCTACTGTAATTTTTATAGGATTTATTATGCAGTTTTCAGAGCATAGAAAATAGGACATCGCACACCTAGGTTATTTAAGGATTTATTTTTACAGGATCCTACACAGGGTTTTTGTCCATGAAACTTTTTACACAGCAACCTCTACCACTGAGTATCTTCTAGTAAAAAATTGGAGAATTTTCCAAGCTAAGATACTATTTTCTTGAATTAATGTATGTTATTAGCACATAAATCAAATAAATAGGTTCCTGTGAGGTAAAAAGTCTCCCAATTTTTCTCTGGCATCTAGGTACCATTACACCAGTATAGAAAAAGTTTCATTAGGTGATTCATAACCTAACTGCAGGGATAAAAATATTTAGCCACTTATGGTAGGAAACTAAGTTTAATAAACAGTGTAGATAGAGATGGAGTTTGGGCCTGATCTTTTTATACAGTCCTAAACATCAAGCAACTAACTCACTGCCCAAAATTTAGGGTCAGCATTGATCTACAACAGTGGGTACAAAAGAAGTCCATTAAAACTTCCATTTAATGTAGAGCAAGATATAATGAGAATCTGAGAAACTTTTTGTAAGGATTCCAGAAAAGTTTAGTTTGCATTTTTCTGAATTTTCTACGATTTTATACGAATTTTACAAATTCGCTGAATTTGAATCTAGATTTGAAACTTTCTTTTACAACTGGGTCCTTGAATCTTACGTGCAGACCCTTCTAAAGATTTAAATTCTTGCAATTGGGTCCTCGGGCGGCTCGGGTACGGTGGCCGGCCGAAATTCCCTCGCCGGCGGCGAGGGGTGAGGGTCGGGGAAGGTTCAGGGGTGCGAGGGCTACCTCGTGGGGGTCTTGTTCGGGTGGGGGACGGCCGGGAATAGCTCGCCGGCGTTGGAGCAGAGGCGGCGGCGGCGGCGGCACGTGTCGACGGCGGTGCTCCGGCGGGCTTGGGGCGGCCTGGTCTGGACTGAAAGCTTCAGTGGCGCGTGGGGAAGCTGCTCAGGGGCTTGGCTTGGGCGGAGGAGGTCGGAGTCGAGCTGTCCGCGGTGAGCATGGGCGGCGGCGGCGGTGACAGCGCGGGCAGCGGCGCTCCGGTTGTCCTGGGCGGCGTTGGGCGGGTCGGCGAGCTTCAGTGGGATGATGTAGTGGTGGCTGGCGCTTCAATTTGGGCAGGGGGCGGCTGTGGGGGGGCTGTCCACGAGCGGCGGAGCTCGGCGGCGGTAATGGCGGCGGCGAGGTGCTCTGACTGCTGTGGCTCGCGCGGGCGGCCGGGGGCGCGGCTTTTGTAGGGGCAGGAGGGGGTGGGGGTGCCTGGGCGACGCGCGGGGGCGGAGACACGGCGAGGGCGTGCCACTGGCCACGGCGGGCGGCAGCAGGACGCCAGCGCGGCGTGCGGCGGGCGGGAGCGAGCGACTGGCGGCCGGGGATTTGGCGTGGGCGCGAGGAGATAGCGCGGCGCGTGGATTGGGGAAGCAGCTGCTGCAGCGGCTCGGGCGGAGGACAGGCGCAGTGACGTGCAGGGCGCGGGGGTCGGGACGGCACGGCGCGACGCGGCGGTTGGGCGCGGCGGGCGGCGAGCCGGGGCACGGCACGGCGTGCGCACGCGCGGGCGCATACTGGGCAGCGCGGCGGTGGGGGGGGGGGGGGGGCAAAGCCGTGCGTGGGGGCGAGGCGCGGCGGCCACTGGCCTGGCGGCTCGCGCCGGTCAGGCGTCGCCGGCCACCTGGCGGCGCTGTCGGGCGGGGAGGGGAGAGAGAGAGAGGAGCGAGGGGCCTAAACGCGAGAATTTGAAAAGTTTCAGGGGGCTGGGTGCAAATAGGGCGTTTTCTCCTCTTTCTCAATTTTAATTTCAAAAACTTTTGAACATGAAAGTTGTTCAGAATAAAAAGTTCTACAAGTTTGGTTTCAGGCAACAACTCATTTGGCTTATGGTTTGAAAGTTAATTTAAAATTTCAAAAGTATCCAAATGTGCCCAAATTAAATTTAAATTTCAACTTAACTTGTTCTAATTCTTTTCACCCTTTTATTAGTTGGTTAAGCATAGGGTTAGGCTAATGACATTGATTTAGAAATGTAAATTATCAGGGTTGTCACACGTGTAGTAAACATTCGACTCCTATTTTCTCGCGAGTGACAGAAAATCACTCGGCTTTTACCGGAGTCCTATTAGCACAGCATTCTATCGAACCTTACATCTAGTTTTCAAGCATGGGTTCCTAACATCATGCAACTAAGTTTTCATTCAACTCTTATAAACTTAATGCACAAGCAAGAGAGTAATGGGTTGCATAATTTAGGAAAGGAATAGGGTTATGCTCCGGGGCTTGCCTTCTTGTGCAAAGTTAGTCCGGGGATCGTCCGAACGTTGACCCGGGTCTTCAACTGCTTCAGTTAAATTTGCCTGGGCTTCTCGCTGCTCACTCTCGGACTCGGGCACCAGCTCATAAGTTCCGTCGGCGAGAGTAGTCGTTTCTACATCAATGCACAAGTGTAAGTAGTGGTGATGGTAAATGACATGATTTCCTTCACGATAAAGGTGCAGTCTGTAAAACATGATTTTTGTTGTGAAGTGAGTTACTTCATCATTCGTGGGCAATCGTTATTAGAGTAGAACAGTACAATAAGTAACTTCGTTAAGCAAGGGGGGGTAACTACTACAGCGAGTAGTTTCTGGTCATGAAACCTTGGATCTAGGCACATCAGGGAAAGATAAGCTTACTGCAAAATTTTCAGATATTTTCGTGCAGCAGATTAATTATGAAAAATATAATACATCGTTGCTGCTAGATTCTTGTTCTTTTTGTTCAGAACAAATGGTGCAAAACCTGAGACTAAGATTTTTACAGGGCTTTCATTTAATCATGTAGGAGCTACTGTAATTTTTATAGGATTTATTATGCAGTTTTCAGAGCATAGTAAATATGACATTACACACCTAGGTTATTCAAGGATTTATTTTTACAGGATCCTACATAGGGTTTTTGTCCATGAAACTTGTTACACAGCATCCTCTACCGCCGAGTATCTTCTAGTAAAAACATGAGAATTTTCCAAGCTAAGATACTATTTTCTTGATTTAATGTATGTTAGTAGCACATAAATCAAGTAAATAGGTTCCTCTGAGATAAAAAGTCTCTAAATTTTTCTATGGCATCTGGGTACTATGATACAAGTACAGCAAAAGTTCCAGTAGGTGATTCATAACCTAACTGCAGGGACAATTAATTCTATCCAAACATGGTATGAAACTAAGTTTAATAAACAGTGTAGACAGAGATGGAATTTGGGCCTGATCTTTTTACATTGGCTTACATAACAAGTAAATCTCCTACTGTAAAATTTTCAGGACCAGTACTTGTCTACAACAATGGTTGTGAATAATGGTCATTAAACAGCCTATTTAATTTAGAGCATAAATTAGCTAGAATCTGAGGAGATGCTTGTAACAAAAGTTGTGGAGTTTATCCTAAAGGTTCCAGAACAGTTGAGTTTGCATTTTTCTGAATTTTCTACGATTTTATACGAATTTTACAAGTTCACTGATTTTGAATCTAGGTTTGAATCTTTCTCTTACATCTGGGTCCTTGAAATCTTACGGGCAGAACCTTCTAAAGAATTCAATCGATGCAATTGGGTCCTCGGGCGGCTCGGGTACGGTGGCCGGCCAAAATTCCGGCGAGGGGCTCGCCGGCGGCGAGGGGTGAGGGCCGGGGAAGGATCAGGGGTGTGAGGGCTACCTCGTGGGGGTCTTGGTCGGGTGGGGGACGGCCGGGAGTAGCTCGTCGGCGTTGGAGCAGGGGCGGCGGCGGCGGTACGCGTCGACGGCGGTGCTCCGGCGGGCTTGGGGCGGTCTGGTCTGGACGGGGAGCTTCAATGGCGCGTGGGGAAGCTGCTCTGGTACTTGGCTTGGGCGGAGGAGGTCGGAGTCGAGCTGTCCGCGGTGACCAGGGGCGGCGGCGACGGCGGTGACAGCGCGGGCGGCGGTGCTCCGGCGGTCCTGGGCGGCGTTGATCGGGTCGGTGAGCTCCGGTGGGATGATGTGGTGGTGGCTGGCACTTCAATTTGGGCAGGAGGCGGCTGTGGAAGGCTGTCCACGAGCGGGAGGAGCTCGGCGGCGACAATGGCGGCGGCGGTGTGCTCTGGTTGCTGGATGCTTGCGCGGGCGGCCTGGAGCGCCTTTTATAGGGGCAGGAGGGAGGGAGGGGTGCTAGGCGACGCGCGGGGGTGATGGCACGGCAATGGCGCGGGGTTGGCCGCGGTGGGCGGCTCGGTTCACCGGCGCGGCGTGCGGAGGGCGGAGGCGCGTGACTGGGCACCGGGGATTTGCGTGGGGGAGCGAGGAGATAGCGCGGCACGGGATTGGAGGATAGCTGCAGCAGCGGCTCGGGCGGGAGGCGAGCTCAGCGACGGGCGGGTCGCGGTGGGCGGTGCGGCACGGCGCGGCGCGGCCATTGGGCGCGGCGGGCGGCGAGCAGAGGCGCGGCTGGCGTGGCGCGCGTGGCGAGCTGGGGCTGGGCAGCGCGGCGGTGGGGGGGGGGGGGCAAAGCCGGGCTTGGGGGCGAGGGCCGGCGGCCACTGGCCTGGTGGCTTGCGCCGGTTAGGCATCGCCGGCCACCTGGCCGGGATGTCGGGCGGGGAGGGGAGAGAGAGGAGGGAAGAAGGGCCTATTTGCGAGAATTTGAAAAGTTCCAAGGGGCTGGTTGCAAACAGGATGTTTTCTCCACTTTCTAATTTGAATTTCAAAAACTTTTGAACATGAATGTTGTTCAGAATAAAAAGTTCTACAAGTTTGGTTTCAGGCAACACCTCATTTGGCTTGTGGTTTGAAAGTTAATTTAAAAATTCAAAGGTATTCATATGTGCCCAATTTTCAATTTCAATTTCAACTTAACTTGTTCTAATTCTTTTCACCCTTTTATTAGTTGGTTAAGCATAGGGTTGGGCTAATGACATTGCTTTAGAAATGTAATTTATCAGGGTTGTTACACTGTGCGGCGGCTGTGAACTGGCGGCCACGGCGGCGGGCGGAAACAGGGGTCCGGCGAGAAATCTGGTTTGCGGCGGAGCAAGAGAGAGAGGGGAATCTAGTACGGCTCGATACTCACCAACTCGTGGAGCTCTGGCGGGAGTTGATGGCGGTGGAGAAACTGCAGATCGGCGAATCAACGAAAAATCGGCGACACAGGACGGCGGCGTTCCTCCGATGTGCAACTTCTAGCGGCGTGCGACAATGTTGTGTAGAGGAAAAGATTTGAGCTTGGTTCTGGTTGCAAAGCGGGGCTTTGGCAGGATTTTATAGGGGCAGATCGGCCGGGATTAGGAAGGCGGTGCTGTGGAGTCGATCAGGACTCGGGGTAAGAAAAAAAGAAAGAAAGAAAACGAGGCACGAACGACAGCACGGAGTCGTTCCGGACTCTGGGTAAGGAAAGAAGAAAGAAGAAGAAGGCGCCGAAAGGTGGGTCCCAGCTATCGGTGGAAGAAAGGGTCGGGTGAGGGAATCGGCCGCTGAGTTGGCCGCGGGAAAAGAAAGGAAGGAGGAAAGAAGAATTGGGCTGACTGAAGGAGAGAATAGGAGAAGAAAGGAAATAAAAATGCATGCACAATTTTAATTTATGATTTTTATGAAAATACTTTTAAAAGTTTCAGCTCCTATATTTTTGGGTGTTACAGATTCGCTTCAACATCAACGACAAGGAGGAAAAGTTCCCATTTCAGCCCAGAAAATATCAATGCTCCATGATCAAGATTAAGTACGGGCCGAATACACAAGGCATCAGAGAAGTTGAAGTAACACCTTCCAAGACGGACAACCTTTTCACCTTCATGAAGGAATTCAAGAGAGAAAGAGAAAAGATGGATCAGAGAAGGGAAGAATCAAAAAGCTAAACCTAAGCCACAAACCCCAAAGTCCGCACAGCAACCACCGGGCACACCAACAAAAACCAAGGAACCTAAAAAGGTGTGGAAGGTGAAAGACGCGCCGACATCCGACTCCGCTTCTCTCAGGCTGGATGCTCCATCAATAAAATAAAACATGCCGGAAAAAAGGGTCTTGCCCGTCAGACTTAAAATGACGAGCCTTTGCCAAAAGTAAATTGGTATTTATATCATATTTGATTTACAAAATTTGCTTGTTTTACTCCATTTGAATTTTCTCACTGCATATTTGAATTTTCCAAAACCTCTCTTGCATGCTAGAATTTTTCTAGCGTTTTCCTATTTATACAAAAATCCTAAAAATATTTCTGAGCATTAAAATCCTTTGAAATTTTTATTTGAGCATCTTCTCGGAGCATCTTTGACCAAAGTACCCAAAGCATGACTTCTAGTAGCCGTTGGGGGGCTGTGGGCCAAACCTATCAACAGGTGGGGCCAGCAGGGGGTCGGCCGAACCATGGGTTCGGCTGAACCCATTTGAATGTTGCTAGGCCCTAGCCTGGGCTAACGGTCACTAGCCGTTGTGGCCTGCCCTTTCCCGATCGTTTCATGTTCGCGCTCTTTAAATAGAGCCCGAGGGGGAGGGGTGTTTCACTTACACTTCAACTCTCTCACTCACTCCCTCTCACGCTCTTTGCTCTCGGGATTTCATTGGATATTTCCTCAAGTTTGGATTCAAGAAACCTCTCTCTCTCATTTCTTTGCAGCAAGAATACTCCCATATTTTGAGGAACAACTTTCGGGTAAGCATTTCCATTCAGTTTCACTAATGTAACCCGTTTCGAGTTGTTCTTGTTCGTTCTTGTTCTTCAAGCATGAAAGGCATGGGTCTGAAAATTTCCAGTGCATTGAAGAAGATGACAGGAACAAGCTCGTCCCATTCTCGGGGTGGCTCAAGCTCTCACCACACCCTCGAACGGACGCCAAGCCCAAGCATGATGGACTATGAAGAAGAACAAGAAAAACAAGTCGAAGTGCAAGCCGAACCGCAAGCCGAGGACATGAAGATAGACGACGACAACACACCCTACCTCGACTTGCGAGACAACCGTGAGAGGCAAGCCTACGCCATTCTCAAGCGTCGGGACTTTGGTCACACCAAAGCCTTCGATCCAGACCCCCTCGAGAAGATAGGTATGGACCTAGACTTTGCTCGCGTTTGGCATGCGGTTGGATGGGATGGTTTGGTGCCCGTTGAGGAGAATGGTTCTCATCTCCTCACCATCCAGTCTCTTTGCACTCTATGGGAGGTGGATGGCGGAATTTCTTTTTGACTCTTTGGAAATGAGTTCTATCTTACTTGGAAAAATTTGAGTCACCACCTTGGTTGGCTCGCGCTTGCCGATTTCTCTTAAACAAGCTTGTCGCGGTTTTATTCGCATTGAGTTTTTGGGTTTGATTTCGGGTCAAGTTGTCCATGGCAAGTTTGCACCTCGGTGTAATAATATTCAAAACCCGACTCTACGTTTGATGCACAAGTGGTTGGCCCTCACTCTCTTTCCAAGAGATAATGTTAGGCCCATGCGCAATGATGAGTTGATGATCCTATACGCCATGGTCAAGAAGATCAAAATCTCCCCCGTGAAGGCTGTGATCAAACAATGGCTTAGGAATTTCAAGATGACGGGTCCTATTGAGTGCACTTCTTTGATTACTCGCATCGCTTCATGCATGAGGATCTTAGACGGGAATGGCATTCCCTTCATTGAGGACCCCCGTGTTCTTATTGACGAATCTTATTTGATTTATGGTCACACACTCAAGAAAGGCCTGAATGACTCTCTGATTTTCTTCTCCCTAGGCTATGCAAATGAGATCACGTTACCAAATGCGGGGTACCAATTGTATAACTGCAAGTCACTAACCGTTCCTCTTGTCACATGATGGTAGCAAAGGGATAGCTTGGGGGAGTCGTTGATGGTCCTTAAATGCCAAATCCGACTGTCAACTATACTCATGAATAAAGGAAAACTATACACCTTACTCGCATATTTTATTTATAATAACCTAGTTCCACATGTACTTGCAAGTATTTGATTTCAAGAACACAAGTCCATAACAGGAAGGAAACATACACAAAACGCATGCAAAATGCACATAAGATCCTATCCTGCGATTACCCAAAGATAGGAGGGCCCACCTAGCAGACCAAACAGGCGCATCAAGGCACAAATCACCGAGGATCACCACTAGGGCCCACATACCAGCCAGCCAGAGGAAGGTGGAGCCGAGGAGGCTCCACCTGGGGTCGGTTGAACCCCAGGTTCGGCCGAACCTGGACACCTTCCCGGCACCTAGATCTTTCGCGGGAGGATCGTCCTTATCCTCAAAAAGGCGGTGGCTGATGTTTCCATACTTAGAGATGGCGGGAACCGACCTCCCAAGCTATAAAAGGAGGCCTCCCCCCCTCATTCCTCTCTCCCTCTCTCACTTTGTGACATGTAATCCTTAGGCTAATGGAGCTAGGCTAGAACTTCTCTTAGCGAGTGCTAGTCGTCCTCGAGGTTGTTGAGCAATCCTCGGCCTCTGGTATGGCTTTGTATTTGATTTGTTAGTAGCTTATTCATATTTAAGAGTTCAATCATGGTTGTTATGCTATCTTGATAGTTTATCATACCATGCCTTGCTTTATCACAAGTTATCCAATGTATGCGGTTAGGCCAGATGATCTAGGTAAAAGTATCAAATCGTTGTGCCTTTGGACTTGCCTTAGCGCTTTACTTATCCATCAGAAGGGTGGGAGACCTGGGGGTGCTAGGGTAGTGACCTCATACACGGGCGTGGTGCCCGGGTATGCGGGATCCTTCGGATATGACAATGCTCCATGGTGTTGTAGGCGTAGACCGCAAGTGGTGACAACCCTGTCCGTCCGCTACGGCAGAATTGCCATGGTTAATGCACTCCCCCACGTTTGGGTATGGTGTAGGAGTTCTAAAAGATGTGACAGGACTAGTTGTACACCAGTGCGGGACATTCTCCCTGATATCTGGAGTCTTAGCTCTGAGCCCTAACCTTGTGCCTTATGTAACCCTTTCTTGTATGAATAGATGCTTTAGGACTCTGTTTGTATGCCTATGCTCCCCCTAACCTTTTGTTTATTCATTATTCTTTATTCTTAAGATTGGCTTGAGTGTGTGTGTCACATTATCCATGTCTATCATTTATCATGACTTACCCCTATATGAAATATAGTCTATAGCTTAACCATTTGTCCTAATTATGTACCTAGTAAACTATTCTACACCATGCCACCCTATGGGAAAATATAAATAATGATACGCGAATACTCTCTGGATGAAATGCTACAACGGTATATCCGTGCGCTTGCGGATTCATTCTGTAATCATTAAGATGTACCACCATGGTATTTCTGCCGCCGTTTCCTGGGTCTGACAATCCTCGTGTTGACGTTAAGAAATACCAACTAGGGCCAAAGGGTATAAATAGCAAACTTCCCAAAACTATCTGTGGTTCTATTAGAGGCTGACCGGCTAGACCGGTTTTCAAACTCAACTAGCCGTTAGTGCTCAGACCTGTCAAACCGGTCCCTCACACTGGTCAGACCGGTGTGAGCCAAAGCAGAAACACAACAAAGACAGAGAGCTTCACCTTTGGACCAACCCAAAACATGGTCAACCAGGTTGCTCACAGTTAGTAACCAGGGGTTTCTCTCAAGGATTCTCACTTGGGTGAACCTGTGAGCACTTTTGGGTGTTGTCAATCAACCAATGTTGCATCCCTCTTGATAGTACGGTATACCTATACTCAAGATTAAATAGAGATAGCGAAACAACCACTTGAGCTTGTCTGTCTTACTTTTGCCGTACTTTCTCTTTCTCATACTTTGGACTTTCAAAATTACTTATCATCTTGAGCACTTCCAACTTGAGCTAGTGACTTAGAAACTTCAATGGTTAATATTTCTTATCTTGATCTCTAAGCCACTTGACCATATGATTCAATAAAGACTTGATGCTTCACATTGCTTTACTCTCCAAGGCTTAACTTGATGCTTCAAGATCCTTCAAGTACTAGCTACTTCACCCTAGCAAAGGTATCATGATCCAAGCTGTCACTTGACCATACTTTGCTTAGTTCCTCGTTGAATAGTCACTTGCTTGATCCTTTCATCCTATCTTGCCTTCTTTGAGCTTAGCTTAGTTTATGCCATCAATAATGAATAGCCAACTTTTGAAACCATGTCCTCAAATGTTTGTCTTGCTTTATGTTGATGGTCCTTAAGTGCTAAATATGACCGTCAACTGCTGCAGAATGTAGTGGCATAATAAACACCAAACTAGAGATAATAGTTTAATATTAATCATTTCCACAAGTTTTTGTGAGTCAATGTTTACAGGGACCTCGCCTACATACATAGGAAAACAGTGCACAAACAAAGGGAAAAGTACATTTCAGAGCATTCAATGCGGGCACGAGAATTGGAGGGCCCACATCCTGAAGTACTTTGGCCCAAGAGGCTATGAAACACACCTCCGACCAATCACAGGCTGACACACGGATTCAAGGGCCCACAACCAAGAGGAAACCGCCTAAACTTACCGCCAACCACCGTGTACCAACTTGGGGACCGACATGGCAGCGCGAGAGGCGGCAGCCAGGGGTCGGCTGAACCCCAGGTTCAGCCGAACCTGGATGGCCTCCCGTCTCGCTCAGTTTTGGCGGGAAGATCCCCCGCACTCTCCCCAAGGTGGTTCACAAGGTTTCCATGTATAACCCCACCAGAAACCGACCATGGATGACTATATAAGGAGGAGAAGAGCCCCCCATTCAACACACCACAAGAGAAGAAGAAGAGCTCCACTCCAAGGCGAAGCCTTACCTCTGTAGTACTTAGAAAATAGGGAGAGAGTGAGGGGTAGTTCGGGGGAAGTGCCGGCATGTCGGCACTCTCCTTGCCTTGTACCTCGATGGATGCTTCCTTTCTAAGTGTCCGTGATCTCCTATGGTGGTGAGTCTCTGGGTTAAGTAAGTTTTACTCTTTACTTTCTTGCGAGATCATTGTCTGCTCTTGAGCGGTTGTTTCTAGCTTAAGGACTTGAGTCTTAAGACGGAGTCTGGCCGGAGCTAGAAGCAGGAATCGGTAGCGTAGACGTGGTGTCTAGGCTTGAAGTTACCTTTGTTTGCTACCCTTCCCCATAGTCTGTCGGGGTAGGCGGCAGGTGGTGATAGCCCTGTCCGTCCCTTGTAGTCCCGCACGTTCAGGTTGCGCATAGAGCTAATAGCCGGATACGCTTGGCAGACCAGGCGTAAGTCGATGCTCAAAGTAAGCAAGTAGAGGTTGAACCTATCTTTACCAGAACCCTTAAGCCATAGGAATCCTCTCTATCCTTGCCTACTTTACTCTTGTTTATCCTTGGACGAACAAGTTAGAAGGCTAGTACCTTCGTTCCTCCTGGAAATATGATACCCTTATATACTCACGGGTGAAGTGCTACAGCGGTATCTCCGTGCGCTTGAAGATTATTCTTTGAACGTTAAGAAATACCAACAAGTATTTCTAGCGTCGTTGCCAGGGAACGCTGCTGTATTACCTTCAAACCTAGTTCGTCCTCATTTCTTTTTCTTTTTCTTTTCAAAAAAATTATACCCTTTGTTTTTCCTTACCTCTACCTTCACCCCTGCTACGCATTTGATCCTCATATCTTTTGTTTTTCCTTACCTCTACCTTCATCCCCGCTACCCATGAAAGGTTGTCCTTGTCCATACCTTTCAACCATTCAGGGTGAGTTCATAGAGCCGCAACCCTCTTCTAAGCCCACCACAGCTTCTGGCTTTGAACTTCACCCTGGTTATATTGCCTCGGTTCAGGAACGACCCTTCTCCGGAGCTATCAATGAAGATCCCCACGATCATTTGCAAGTGTTCGAGGAAATGTATTCGTGCTTAGTAATCCCAGGCGTGACACAGGAAACCTTGAGGTGCAAGTTGTTTCCTTTCTGTCTCACAAAGAGGGTGGAGCAATGGTACACCCACAACATGGGAAATGTGAAAGGTGAGTGGGGAAAGCTCCGAGATGACTTTTGTCACTCGTTCACTCCCTTATCCCTCACACCTTCTCCCAATAGTGACATTCTTGCATTTGAGCAATTAGAGAAGGAGTCTCTAGAAGCAGCATGGGCTAGATTTTCACGCCTTTTAGCATCAAGCCTAGGCTTGTCTATACCTAATGATGTATCATTAGACATCTTTTGCATGGGTTTAGACATGATCTCTATCCTACATCTCGACATTGCCGCTGGAGGCTCGTTCGCGCACAAAAATCCGATGCAAGGAAAGGAAATTCTTGAGCACGTCCTAAGAAACTCTTCCTTCCTCGCCAATCCTAGCGAACCCTACCAGAAATCCGAGTCGAGCCATGAGAGACACTCAGCAACCGAATCCAACCCTTTACATTCCACATCCCAAAGTTCATCTGTTGAATCCTCTCCCAAACCACGAACATCGAAGGAAGAAGAATTCAAGCTTCGGAGTTCTCTTTTGAGGATGATCCTTATAAAAACATTAGAAACACCTCGATTTATCGTTGTGAGAGGAGACCTACGGCACCCCCTTTTTCTCCCAACAAAGCTTTTCTCAAGCTAGCCATGAAGGAGGAATGGTAAGAGGAAGTGAGACGCTCTTCCAAAGCAATTCAAATCAACTCATCTTCCACGACCACCTATTGTTCTATGAGAGGAAATGTCGTAGATGCCCTTCACGACCCTACTGCTGAGGCTTGTATCATGTTTGAATTCCTCACGAACACCATATTAGAGAACATGCCTCTAGTCCCGACCAACAGACTCTTCAAGAGTCCCTCGGCACTCATCTTTGAATATCGGGGGATCGCAAGGGCAGTGCTAATCGAGATAGACAAACTCAAGGTTCAGCTAGACTTCCACATCTATCATGTCCTCGATTTTGATCTTCTCATAGGCTACCCACTGGAAAAAAACTCCTCCAAGAAGGAGCATCTCAAGGGAGCCTCAAAGACGAGCCTGGGAAAAGTGCTTTCGCCACCTCTACCTTTAGCCCAGAAACACCAATGGCAAAGCCTCATCCCAAGTCCAACCCACTCGAGGAGGTGATGCTTGAGTTGCCATTCGTTTCATCCAAACCTATTTCTCATCTCTATGAAACCGAACGACCTTCATCACCCTTGATTGAGTTTAAGCCTTCTCCCTCTGGCCCGATCTTTTACGATCAACCTCTTGAGAAAGAGGACCCTTGTGCCATGGACATTTTTGAGGCAATAACTCTGGAGTCCGAAAGAAAGAATTCCACAAATGAGCATGAAAGCTTCTCTTTCAAAGAATCATGCTCGCATAAGGAGTCCTTGGAGTCTACCTTGCTTAGTACCACGTGCTCCTATGGGGACCACAACCATCAATCGATCCTTGTTTGCAAAATGTTTAGAAGTTTGGTTATGGATGCTTTTGTTTATCGTAAGCATTGTAAATTTTGTGGATGCACTGTGGCACTAACCTTGCAGCTAAAGCTTCAATAGCACTTCTTCAATTGGTGGTAATAGGGGAACGTTATCACCAATGATAACTGCAAGAAGAAGTTCCCCATGGTCGAGCTTGTGACCATAAACAAAGCACTGCTAGGAGATATCCCGGATTATCTTAAAAATATTAATAAATAAATTTATAAAAACTATAAAAGCAAGAACATGTTTTTTAGGATATTGTGTACCTTCAGGTATTTTTGGTCGCTAACCATTTCAGGTTGAGATTGAAAAGAACAAGGGTCACGCAATGCCCAAGAACATGGGAGCTACTTCAAATTTACACTTGGTGCTCTTTGGTGATGGAACATACTCTAAAGGAAACACCGACATCTTGGGTATCTTGACTAGAGGCATCGGTTAAACCAGTCGCCCACTCTTTGCATTTTCACTACAACTTGGGTATCTTGACTGCGATTTGGTCCATCTTGTATATGGATTGGACTCCATCCATGGGACCTAGAAATCCTACAAACTTGGGCTCACAAACTCGTTAGTCCCATTGACTATGTTGTCACACAATCACCAAAATCACAATTAAGGCCTAATGGGGCCATGTTTCTTACAATTATATAAAGGCATCATACCATTTGAGGAGAAGGTCTACCTTAGTCCTCAAACCTTTACTCGAGGACGAGCAAAGGGATAAGTGTGGGGGTGTTGTTGATGGTCCTTAAGTGCTAAATCAGACAGTCAACTGCTGCAGAACGCAATGGCATAATAAACACCAAACTAGAGATAGGAGTTTAATTCTAATCATTTCCACAAGTTTTGGTGAGTCACTATTTACAAGGACCACACCTACATATAAAGGAAAACCGTTCTCAAACAAAAGGAAAAATATATTTCAGAGCATTCTATGCAAGCACAAGAATTGGAGGGCCCACATCCCGAAGTAATTCGACCCAAAAGGCCAAGGAACACACCTCCGACCAATCAGAGGCTGATACATGGATTCAAGGGCCCACAAACAAGTGGAAACCGCCTAAACATATCGCCAACCACCCTGTACCCACTTGGGGACCCACCTGGCAGTGTCCTGGGTGAAAGGCAGCGCGAGAGGCGGCGGCTAGGGTCAGCCGAACCCTAGGTTCGGCCGAACCTGGATGGCCTCCCGTCTCGCTCAGTTTTGGCAGGAAGATCCCCCGTGCTCTCCCCAAGGCGGTTCACAAGGTTTCCATGTATAACCCCACCAGAAACCGACATTGGAGGACTATATAAGGAGGAGGAGAGCCCCTCATTCAACACACCACAAGAGAAGAAGAAGAGCTCCACTCCAAGGCAAAGCCCTACCTCTGTAGTGCATAAAAAATAGGGAGAGAGTGAGGGGTAGTTCGGAGGAAGTGCCAGCATGTCGGCACTCTTCCCCGGCCTTGTACCTCGACGGATACTTACTTTCTAAGTAAGTGTTCGTGATCTCCTATGGTGGTGAGTCTCTTAGTTAAGTAAGTTTTACTCTTTACTTGCTTACTGGATCATTATCCGCTCTTGAGCGGTTGTTTCTAGCTTAAGGACTTGAGTCTTAAGACGGAGTCAGGCCTGGGCTAGAAGCAGTAATCGATAGCGTAGACGTGATGTCTAGGCTTGAAGTTACCTCTGTTTCTTACCCTTCCCCACAGTCTGTCGGGGTAGGCGGCAGGTGGTGACAGCCTGTCACACCCGGTTTTGAAAAGGAACCGAATGCATCTCATATGTGCGCCAGGATCAAGTTCCACACATATGATAGATAATACAAGTGTATACCCGAAACAATATCATAACGAAAGAGAGTATTATAGTAATTTATTACATGACCCAAAATCTTAATCTTAAGTGAAAAAATAAACATTTATAACTAGCAGCGGACTTCAACTTCACAGGCAGATGACTGGGAGACATACGCCTAGAACTCCTCAAAATCTTCGGGGAACTCCGGACAATTATCTTGTTCTGAGCAGCATTGGTTTTAATAAAGCAAGTGTGAGTACACTTATAGTTGGTACTCACAAAGTAGAGTAAAGTATATGACATGCAAGGCCAAAATCAAGGAAAAGCTGACATGGTTTGTCTGCAATAAGCATTTTTAGTTGACCAAGTTTTATTTAGCAAGCATTACCTAAGTGTAAGTATATACCAACCCTTCAATAAATAAAAGAGATAAATAGCAACAACATAAATAAAGAACATCGATTTAGGTCATCTTTAAGTTCAATTATCATGTGAGGGTCCAAGCCGCTCTTAACCGTGAGCACGGCTGATATATCAGTTTTCACTCTGCAAAGGTTGTACACTTTACCCACAACTCGTGTTTCCCTTGATGCCCGGGTTTGCAAGGCTCTTAAACACTTCTGAGGTGAGTGGCAGGGATTCACTACGAGGCCTTTACAAAGATTCCCTAACTTGCAACGGTCTGCTAAGGTTTCAGGCCGCAGTGGTCATAACCCTCCCTAATGAGGAAGACGCCTTAACCAGGATCATATCTACGCCTCAAGAGGACTGAACTATACCTCATCAACGCACTCCCCTCTTGCCCTTTCAGTAAGACCACTACAAGCTAAAGTTTCTAATTAATTAGCCAAGACCAGAGCCATGTAGTATTGTGGTTGCACTGTTTTCCTGGGTGGTTCTCCATGTTCCAATTGATGCAATGATCTATAAGTTATTACGGTAAAATATTCCAGAACATGAAGAAAGACAAGCGTAGCATTGTTTCCAAGTTAACCAACCATAGTCTAAGTAAAAGCAACTAGCGTAACTACAACATAAATATAACAACCCAGGTTTAATCAAGGAAATTCAACAAAAACTAGGCATATCCTTAGTTTGGGATCCATCATATTATAGACACATGCATGCATATAAAGTAAATGTGTACATTAGAAGTTATTAGGACCGGAGTATGATCAAGGACCACGTGACTTCTTCAAAGAACTGCTGCTGCTCAGGGGCGTCTTCAAAGCCTTGCTCTTGCGGACCCTCGAACTGCGCACCGTCTAACTCAACACACAAGTACATACAAACAAACAAGTACAATAAATAAGAAACAGTACACCAAACAATTTAAACAGAGCAAAACAACATTGTCAAGCTACTGTATACGTCGCAAGGATCGCGTGAGCGCGAGAATCGATGAAAACGGAGTTAAAACGGAGAAGTTATGGCTAAAACATGATTCCAGGGCTTATTTGTAGAAGATTTGAAACTAGAAGGGTTCAGGTTAAAGAAACCGAGGGCTAAAACATAACTAAACCTTAGATCTATGATGTAGATTAAAAAACGGAGGGGCTAGGGACAGAGGGTTCTATTTTGGAAAAAGACAGGGCCTTAAATAGAAGAAAAAGGATCTATTCGTGAATACTTTTGAACTGCCGTGGACTACGGGTTGATTTTGATAAAACTCAGGGTTTCTTTTGGGGTGGCACGGGCGGCGGCGCTGGCGATGGCGGCGACTGTAACACCCAAAAATATAGGAAATAAAATTTTAAAAATATTTTTATAAAAGTCACAAAATGAAATTATGCATGCATCTCTTTTTCTTTTTCTTCTCCCACTCTTTTCTTTCAGCCCGGCCCAAACCTCTCTCTCTTCTCCTTCTATTTTTCTTCTTCTCGCAGCCCAACTTAGTCGGACCAAATCCTTCTCTTTTCCTTTTTCTTTTTTCTCTCCTCGCGGCCCAAACCAGCCAGCCCAACCCAGCCGGCCCAAAACGCTTCACTCTCCCTCACCTCTCTCTCACTGCCAGCTGGGTCCCACCTATCGGCGCCCTCTCTTCCACCTTCCTTTCTTCTTCCTCTCGCTCCCCTCCTTCCTTTTTCCGCCACGACGCCAGACGCGCCGCGCCGTCGTCCGCGCCTCCCTCCCCTTTCGTTTTTCTTCCTCACCCCGAATCCAGATCGACTCCGCGCCATCACCCGCGTCCCCTCCTTCCTTCCCCGCGACGCTGGCTTGCCTTACTGGACGCGGTACGCGCTCCGGCCCTTTCCTTCGCAGGCCGCCGCGTGAGCCGCCGCCTTCCCTTTTCCCGGCGGCTACGCCTCCTCCCCTCCCCTATAAAACCCACGCCGGACCCTTACCCTGCCACACGATTCTGATCCAACGGACCAGATTCGCCCGACCCTAGCCATCCCCAGAACCTTTGCAGAAAAGCCCCTAGGTTTTCCAGGAATGAACCCGCAGTCCAGATTAGTAGAAAAATAATTAGAGTTGAGCCCTTTTTTTCTGTTCCGACCCCTGACCTTTCCAGAATTAGTACCCGCCATACAGGACCTCTAGTTTTGCACCCCGACCCTTTGTTTAAGGTTTAAATTATGTTTTAGCCCCTGATTTCTTCAGATCTAGCCCCTGGAAGTTCAAAACTCTCGCAGTTAGGTCCCTGAATCACTGTTTTAGCCATATCTTTATCGTTTCAACTCCGATTTCAGCGATTCTTGCACTCACGCGATCCTTGCATCATGAACTACAATATTATCATCTTTTTACTCTCTGTTTGTACTGTTTGTTGTATTGTTTCTTATTTGTTTGTGTATGCTTGTTTGTGTGATCGTGTAGACAACGTGACGTTCGAACAAGACCAAGAGCAAGCTTACGAGGAAGAGAACCAGCAGCTGTTTGAGGAAGGCAAGTGGGTTTCCCTCCCCTGCATATTCTATTTTATCCCAACAATAGCATGATAATTCACTTTACTTTAATGTTGCTTGCATAAACTTGATGGGTTACCTATACAAAGGACATACCTAGTCTTTTACCCAAAGCCTTGAAACACCTGGGTTTACTATTCATGTTGGGTAGTCATGCTTAGTTGCAAACTTTGGGATTGGTGTTGGTTTACTCTTATGACAATGTTGTTCACATTTCATATTATTGTTATACCGCGTTAATTCAAGATCAACTTTGATTAATGGGAACATGGAGAACCACCCAAGTGAACAGTGCAACCACAAAGTCATATGGCTCTGACCTTAGCCAATTAATTAGATGTGTAGTTAGTTGGTGGCCTTACCGAAAGGGCAAGGAGGGGGTCGGTGATAGGGGTCATAGCCCGGTCCTCTTGGGGTAGCTGCCTTTGCTAAGGAGCTGACTATTAGGGAGGTTTATGGACCACACTGCTACTGAAACTCTAGTGGGCTGCCTAGCTCTCGACATGTCTTTGTAAAGGCTTCGTAGTGTACCCTCGCCACTCACCTCGGAAGTGTTTAAGGGCCTTGCAAACCCGGGCGACTCAGGGGAACACGATTTGTGGGTAAAGTGTACAACCTCTGCAGAGTGTAAAACTGTTATAACAGTCGTACTCACGATTAAGAGTGGCTTGGACCCTCACATGATAATGAAAATTGAAGATTAATTAAATTATGGTTCATGGTTTATGTTTATGTTGCTGGTACCTTTATGTTTTTGCTAAAGTAGGATGGTATAAACTTAAACCTAGTTAATAGGTGCTTGCTAATAAATACTTGACCAACTAAAAGTGCTCGCTGCTGCAAACCCTAGCCTATCCTTGATGGCCTTGCATATTCACCCCACTTGCTGAGTACCAACCATAAGAGTACTCACCCTTGCCCATTGCTGTTCAGAAGAGAACTTTGAAGAGAACTTCAATGACTTCGAGGAGTTCTAGGCTTTGCGTTCACCAGTCATCGCCTGTGGAAGACGGAGTTGTTGCAGACTTCGTATAGGGTATATCGGTATATCGTTTAAAGACCTTTGTATCTCTTTTATTCGGAGCGTAATATTGTTAAATACTTTATTTAGTTACTTTTTGAGCATTGTCTTTGATATATTACACTTTTCCGTCTATCATGTGTGTGTGAACATAATCCTGGCGCACACATGAGATGCATCTGATTCTTTCTAGAATCGGGTGTGACAGCGACGGCACATGTCCGGCCTCTTTTTCGAGCGCGGTTTTCAAGAGAAGGATGCGGGTGGTACGGGGATCACATCTAGAAGCTCGGGTTGGCAAGACAGGGGCCGGAGAGGGCGCACGGCGGTGGCACGCGGCGGCGGAGCTTCGGCGACGAAACGCGCGTGCGGGAAGTGGGGAAGAGGGGGAAAACAGGCCGGCGAGGATCCTCACCCCACGACAGAACTCCGGCGGTGACTCACGACAACGGAGGAGCGGCGAGGCGGTGACGGCGTCGGGCGGCCGAGGTGCGTGGAGAGCGAGATTTTGTGGGCCAGCTGGAGATCTTCTGGTTGCTGGCAGGACCACATGACCGGCGGGCTCGGTTGCGCCGGTTTGCGCTGGTTTACGCCGGCCAGCTAGCCTGCCGGCGATGGGACAGGGCAGGGGAGGAGAGAGGAGGGAGAAGATGGGACTGTTGTGTGAAAAACAAAATAGCAGGGGTCTGGGTGGAAAAATAAGTTAAAACACATCCTTCCCAAGGTCAAAACAAAAACTTTTGAATACAAATTTTGTTCAACTTTTCAAGACAAACATTTTCTCTTTTATGACCATCTTCATGTGAGCAGTACATAAAAAGTTATTTTGAATTTCCGAAAACAAATATTTAAATGACACGTCATTTCATGTGGATTTTTGCAATGTTAGCTTTTGAGTTCAACTAGACTTTTGTTGCTCCTGATATGATAGTGGTGCCACTAAAATTTCAGAGTCATTTGTTATCAGCTTTGAAAGTTACAAGGGTTTGCTTTTACGAGTTCATTTGTTTTATGCATATATACATATACGCATATTCATTTGGCCGCAAGGTATAATTGATAGGTGGTTTAATACTTTTCTTGCTCTTTTGTGACTGGTTTCAAGGTTTGGATCTTTGCTTAATCTTTTAGATACCTAGGGTGTCACAGCCAACCCCCCTTATAAAGAATCTCGTCCCGAGATTCGGTTAAAAACTAAGCGCGGAAGGTGTGTGCCTTTGATGGAACTAAGAAAACAGGAAACTTTTGTTTGAGATAACTTTCAGTCTCCCAAGTGGCTTATTCTTCAGTGTAATGGTTCCACTGGATTTTATACATTTTAATCATCGCTCTTCGGATACTTCTTTCCTTCTGGTCAAGGATTTTGATTGGTTGCTCCAGATAAGAGAGATCTGGTTCTACCATGATTTCTTGTTGTTCCACAATTTCGGTAGAAACTCTGACACATTTCTTCAATTGAGAAATATGAAAAACGTCAAGAATGGCTGCAAGCTGCGAGGGAAGTCGCAACCTACAGGCCACGGGTCCACATTCTTCAATAATCTCATATGGACCAACATAACGAGGGGCTAATTTTCCTTTTACTCCAAATCGTTGCACACCCCTGGTTGGTGAAACCCGAAGGTAGACATGATCACCAACGTCAAATTTCAAGGGTTTTCTCCTCTTGTCAAAGTAACTCTTTTGTCTAGATTGGGCTGCTTTAAGGTTTCCTTGGATAACTTTTACTTTCTCTTCTGCCTCTACTACCAAGTCTGGTCCAAAGATTTTGCGCTCTCCGGTTTGTGACCAACTCAAAGGAGTTCGACACCTTCGTCCATACAATGCTTCGAATGGTGCTATTTTTGGCTTGCTTGATAGCTGTTATTATAGAAGAACTCTGCTAAAGGTAAACATTTGTCCCAATTCTTGTCATACTGAATGACACAAGCTCTAAGCATGTGTTCGAGAATTTGATTTACCCTTTCGGTTTGGCCATCGGTCTAAGGATGATAAGCTGAGCTTCGGATTAATTTGGTACCAAGGGATTCTTGCAATTGCTCCCAAAAGCGTGCTACGAACTGAGCGCCATGATCAGATACGATTGTCTTAGGTACACCGTGTAGACAAACAATTCGGTCCAGATATATCTCAGTGTATCTTTTGGCATTATATGTGGTGTGCACGGGAATAAAATGAGCAGTCTTCGTGAGTCTATCTATAATAACTCATATAGAGTCGTGTTTCTGAGATGTATTGGGCAAACCAACAATGAAGTCCATACTGATATCTTCCCATTTCGAGGATGGTATTGCAAGAGGTCGAAGTGTACCAGCTACTTTTAAGTGGCTAGCTTTCAGTCGCTGACAAGTGTCGCACTCTACAACATATTGGGCAATTTCCCTCTTCATCCTGGTCCACCAAAAATTTTGCTTGAGATCTTGATACATTTTGCTACTGCCTAGATGAATAGAGAATTTGGAAAGATGTGCTTCATCAAGAATCTGCTTTCGGAATTCGAGATCTTTTGGAACGACAATGCGATTTCCAAACCATAAAGTTCCTTTGTGATCCTGATGAAAACATTTGTACTTCTCCCCTCCTTGAGATAGTTTCTTGTTGGCGCTAAAATCGGCCAGACAGGAATCGGCCGATGGTCTTCAGTGTCGGACACACAACCTGGGAGAATCTGCTTAGCTCCTGTTCGGGTTATCGCCCTGGTACGGTTCGCGTGGCGTGCCAGTCAATCTGACCTGTTGATTGACAAGGAAATAAGAGTATTAAATTCCAGGCGCTCCGATCGGCTGGAGTTCCAATCTGTCCTGAAGAGCGCGTCGGCGAATCGGCCGATTTGCTGTAAAGATGATCGGCTATGGATCAGCCGATAATCGCGTAATAATTGTAAAGAAGACTGCTGGAGCGATCTAAACAATTATTACGGATGCAACACTTGAAATAGATCTAATCGGCTGTAAGATGATAAATCGAAGAAGAACGATAACGAAACCGATTACTCTGATCTCAAGCTGGATAACTGGTGATAATACTAGAACAACAGGTAAAACTTGCAATTCTAGTAAATATCGATAGCTGGTGAATAAATCCAAACGAAACCACAACGATGCGCCCGTAGTTAAAGCTCGGATATTACTCGATAAGCGGAACCTACCAATTGGCTGGAGATCAAGTTGATGCGGTCCTGCCAATCCGTATGAACTCGTGAAAGAAGAAAAGTAAATTGCTGGAAAAAGTAGAAGTGTTGTTGTTGATTGATGTGTTGATTCCTTTACAAAGCCCTGACGACTCCTATTTATACCCTAAGACTAGGACTCCTAGTCGATTACGACTTGTTACAACCTTATTTAAAAATAGGAAAACTACTATATCTATAATATCTTTTAAAGGAAACGGACTCCCGCAGAATCTTCCGCCGCCGTTTCCTAATCCAATCAGGACTTTTTTCAATTGCTTCCTGACCGACTTAGCGTTGCTCTGTTGACCAACTTTTGACCGGGACCCTCCGAAGTGGTCCCATCCTGTTGGCGCAAGCTACATCACCAATCGGCCGATTACCAACTGTTACCTCAATCGGCCGATTCCTTACTGTAGCCTTTAGATTTGCCGCATCGGCCAATCTTCTCTTCCTGACGCCGATCCAACACGTGTCAAAATCTGGCGTCAACACATGCCCCCCAGTTTCGGAGTAAAACATAACTTTTTCTTCGAAACTCTTTCTTTAATCCTTTCCTCCGAAACGGGCGCAGTAAAAATCTCCTTCCATTCCGCGGTCTTCCGCACAATGATTGCAATTTCCTCGGACCGAGCGCGCGAAACGACCTCTCCCCTGGAATTCGTGTAGACGGCGCGGCAAGAATACCGTCTTTACCCTTGTCCTCCCGGTTTTCCTTAAGTATTGGCATTCTCCGCCTACTCTTCCCACAAATCTAGGATTTCCTTCCAGCGAACCACTGTTCATCTTCCTCCGAGCCCTCTCAATCTCCAAACGCCCCCTCCGGCAATCCCATTTGCGACCTTCTCCTACCTCCCAATGGCATCACCATCGGCGACCGCTCCAACCACGGAGGCTCTATCGGCGATCCCTTCAGCGGCGGCGGCCCAATCGGCGGCTCCTCTGGCAGCCCCATCGGCGACGATGATCTTCATCACAGAGGTAAATACTTGAAAATTTTTCCCTTTTTGCTTTTTCACTGCTCCAGTACTTTCCGGATCTTTTCTCAGTTTCTTCCCCTTTTCTCCCTTTTTTAGGCACTTAGGCACCGGATCACCATCCCCCTCTCAGAATCCCCTGACCTTATCTGCTTAGGCCCTATGGGGAACCCCGATCCAACTGACCTGATCAGTCTAGAGACTCACAGAGTCCCGTTCAAGCAATCACCCATGGACCTAGATCAGTGGGTAGGTACCTTTAGATCCTGGCCAAATGAGACCTTCAGTGGGATGAACAAAAAATCGGCCAATGCATAGACCTCTCTCTGTACCAGATGGAGAAAAATGAACCTCTGGTTATAACAGCTTCTTATTTTTGGACCGACGCACTCAATGCGTTTCTTTTTGGACATGGACCCATGACCCCAACTTTGGCCGATGTCCTACTGTTGACCGGCCTCAACATCTCCTTCGCCGATATCCCTTTTAACTATCTGATTAAGCCATCACATCGGCTAGAGACCAAAGGAATTGGCGGGTGGAAGGGGTATATTAGCAAAAATATGAAGACCAGGACAGTTTCAGAGAGGGAGCATACTGCTTTTCTGATGATGTGGCTAGAAAAGCACTTTTTCTGTGGCAGAGCAGTTGGACCTTCTTCTAACACTCAGGCTTTAGCGGAAGCTCTGTCACAAGGATCGGCCATCCCCCTTGGAAAACATCTGCTGGGATCGGCCTATCACCTGATGCACCAAATCGGCATTAAGCTGTCAAAGGGGGAGCCGATTGGGAACCCTGGCGGTCCCTGGTGGTTCATCACCCTCTGGCTCAATTTATATATGAGCAAGGTCTCTCAGCAACAGATAGAGACCAAAACTTTCCCTAACATCGAGTCAGAGGAGAATCCATCCGTCCGACGACGCTGCAAATCCTTTGGAGAGGCGGCATCGGCCTTCCCCGGCTGCCAGTTTACTGCTACCCGTACAGCTGAGTACTTCAGATGCCTTTACAATGGCCTTAGTGAAGAGACTGTCAGCTGGCATCCGTATCAAGCAGTGGAGCCGATTTTCGAATCACCCATCAGCTACGACTTCTCCACTCATACTTTTGACAGGGAGCTTATGGACATCTTGATTAAGCCAGGAATTCTGCCAGCCAATTTCTTCTCAGGAAAGGACTCTCCCACATATGAGTTCTACAATCCATCGGCTGCAGCAAGGCAACTGGGTTTTGGCCAATAGCCGATTCGGGTCTACTTCGCCGGTCAAGCGAAATTCAGAGATGGACTGACTTCAAGTCTTGACTACAATCGGCTGTGCGATCTAGTGCCAGATTCTAGCACTATTGACCTGAATAATTGGTCAGTGGCCTCTTTTGCCACCCAGCAATTTAAATTATGGTGGGCAGAATGGAAGCAATACCTTTTCTGCAAATCTCCATCAACTTATTGCAACATTCTGGATCCAGAAAATACCGACCCAAATGCAGCAGTATATCCTTTCTCCCAGCCGATTCCAATACCATTTCTTTCCACACTTTCATTTTATCATTATCTCGCATTTATCTTCTTAGTCTGAAAGCCAGGTCCCTCCGATGCGGAGCCGAAGCGGCAGGCCGATAGATAATCATCATCCATATACACCATATCCACTCATCGGCTTTCATGCTCCAACCATCAAGGACATCTCCACTGGCCGATCGAAACGAGCACCGAAAAGGCCAACCTCGAAGATAACAAGCCGTCGAGTGCGAGCCCGCATCGGATCGGCCGACCAGACGGCGGTAGCATCGGCCGAGACTCCCTGTATCGGATCGGCCGACCAGACGGCGGTGGCATCGACCGAGATTCCGATCCCTTTATCCTTGCCAGCTACCGAGATAGCCGATCCTCAAGTCACCGCCGAAGTCGGGGCAGCTGCGGCATCACTACTAGTAGAAGCTGTTCAGGTGATCTTGCTTATCTCATATATTCTTCAAGTCTTCCACTAACATTAACTCTCTCCCTCTGCCAGGCTGCACAAGCTATTCCACCGCAGTCTCCGCAGCAATCGGCTACGTCCCAAGTGGAAGCCGAAACTCCAGCAGCTCCTCCCGTCGAGGTAAATGATCTCTTTCCTTAATCCCTTGATATTCAGAAGACTTAACCGATCCTGATGCAGGCCGATTTGGGTATGCTAGCTATAACCCCACAACAAACATCGGCCGGAAGATCAACAGTGGCATGGCAAATTTCTCACACCATCTTATTTCAATTTCCTATAGCATACTTACAGGATCTGTTTTCCATGTCTTTTCAGGAAGCTGGTCCAAGTGGAGCACTGGTAATTGTTGAATCTTCTTCCTCTGACGAGCCAATTGCACCAGCCCCTGAGACAAGGGAGACGCTTCCACCGGCGCAAGCAAGAGAAATTCGTTTTAAGGAGGTAACAAACTTACCATTAGAATCGGCCGATTCCCCTTTACTACTTGCCAACCCTTCTCTTTATTTCCCACAGGAGCAAGATACCCCGAACAACAGCATTTTCTCCTTTGCTGTCTCTTTGCCTGATGACGAAGAAATCGCTTCACACCCAATTTCGTCGAGCTCTGCCTCCGATGATGTCCGCGCCAAGCTTGAAAGCATGCGTATTCTCCTTCAAGACGACATCGGCCGATTGGTAGAAGACGCTTCGCCGATTCGACGACTTTTCAACGATGTCAAGGGTCGAATCCAAGAAGAAACAACAGAAAACTTGGCGCATGCTGCTTATATAGAGCATATGCAGATTCCGGTTTGTAGGGCGCTGCGCCACATGGCCGATCGCGCCCAGATGGCAAAAACCCGGGAAGAGGCCGATTCATACAAGCACCGGACTCAAGAGGTACACCAAAAGATCAACTTCCTCGAAAGCTGTCGCCCAGACATCGTCGGCACGATAGATCGGCTCAAACGGAGAAGAGCAGAGCTGGCCAAGGAGATGGAGTAGATAACCAAAGAGATAGCCGCTGAAGAAAAGATGCTTCAAGAACTCCCATCCATAATAGGTGAGCTGAAGCAAGAAAGACAGCACTTGGCCCGTGAAACGATAAGGCTTCGTCGCCAAATGTCAGAAGTTCCAGGATCGGCCAATGATGACCAGAGAGTACTAGACTCGGCCGATCAAATTAGGCGACAAGCTATTGCGGCCATAGATGCTTTTCTTGGGCTGTAAAGAATACTGTAAACATTTATTGCTCCTTTAATGCTACTGCGCCGATTTGCTCCTTCAATGTCACTGTGCCGACTTGATCTTGAACTGTTTCTTTAGCCAGCTTTGCATTTATGTATGCTTTTACTCTGATAGGACGTGTCTCACCATCTATCTACCTCTCTTTCCTTTATAAGTAGACCCTTCACCGTCTCCAGAGGCACATGCATTACTTATCTTCTCTTTCTCTCTTTACCGTCCCAAACCGAACAGCAAGATGTCTTCTTCGTCCTCTTCATCTTCTTCCTCTGTCATCCAGGTATGAACTCTCCTTTGCCTTTCCCCTAAGCACCTTAATCGCTCTGATGTTGGGTAATCTCTTTACCTCTGTTTAGCCAAAACGTCTCAGCCCTGGTCTAGAACGAGCGATTGAAATCATGCATTCAGATGAACCACTGTCACAAGCAGACAAAGATCTGATAAGAGCTCATGCTGAGGACCTCAGAGATCATGTTCCCGCTGTTGTTCAGGAATATTGGGACCTTATAGATGCTCACTGTTTGGTCCGTAAACGACCATCTTCTGAAAAGAGTCCTCCTCTCCCTTGTAAATTCAAGACTGAAACTGCCATGGAGAGTTTGGAGGAGAAGAAGACCCGCCTCTTGATAGAACTTTGCAATCAAGCTGAGACTGGAGCCACTATAGAGGATCCGAAGGAGAATAGGATCCGCCTTATGATAGAGCTGGGTCGCGTCGAGAGAGAAATCCAGAGTAGGCGCAATCAATAGATGCCTCAGTATTTTTATTCTAGGGGCGACTTGTACCATGTCGGCCATTTACTCTGTCATTTTCATCCAATAGTGAACTAGTCGAAATGAATCCCAATGTTTTTTCCTTCAGGCGATGTCATCTCTGCATCAGATATGCAGACGAAAACCAATGGAAAATCGGCCATATTGTCTTAATATATTTTACTGCAAGTTATGCATCTACCCAAATGCTTGGATAGTACCTCTTCAGATATCGTCCGTTTAAAGCTCTCGGGAATTCCTCCCCTTCAATTGTTTCCAGAATATATGCATTTCCAGGGGCACATCAGCCGATTCTGTACGGCCCTTCCCAAGTGGGTGACCATTTACCGAATTTGGGATCTTTGGATCCTATCGGCAGCACCAACTTCCACACCAAATCTCCCTGAGAGAATTGTTTAACTTTAACCTTTTTGTCATACCATCTGGCCACCCTTTTCTTGTTCTCTTCTATACTAATCAAGGCTCTCAACTGTAAACCTGCCGAATCATCAAGTTGGTCCTTCATGAGGAAGGAATAATCATCGGCCGTTAACTGATCTTGAAACGATATACGTCTTGACCATGTCCTTAACTCCCAAGGTAAGACTGCCTCATGACCATAAACCAGCTGATAAGGAGATATCTTAGTGGTTCCATGACAAGCCATCCTATAAGCCCATAAAGATTCAGCCAAAGACATATGCCACTTTTTGGGTTGCTCTTCTATCTTCCTCTTGATTAGCTTGATTATCCCTTTATTGGACGATTCTGCTTGGCCATTGCCTTGAGCATAATATGGAGAAGAATTTAATAATTTAATCCCCATATCGGCGGCAAACTCTCCGAATTCTCCAAAAGTCCTTGGTCAGTTGTGATGGTTTGAGGAATACCAAATCGATAGATAATATGGCTTTTAACTAATTCAATCATATCGGCCGATGTCACGTTCCTTAAAGGAACTGCCTCCACCCACTTAGTAAAATAATCTGTAGCTACCAATATAAACTTATGCCCTTTGCTCGATGGAGGATGAATATGTCTAATGAGATCTATTCCCCAACCTCTGAACGGCCACGGCTTAATTATTGGATTCATATCCGATGCTGGCGCGCGCTGTACGTTGCCAAACCTCTGACAGTCTTGGCATCCTTTGTAATATTTGAAACAATCCTCAAGAATGGTTGGCCAATAATACCCATTGTTCCGGATCATCCATTTCATTTTGTGAGCCGATTGATGGGCTCCACACACGCCTTCATGGATTTCTCCCATCAGAACCTTTGCTTCTTCTGTTCCCAGGCACTTGAGAAGAACTCCATCAATCGTCCGGTAAAATAAATCATCCTCAAGCAACACATATTTTGTAGCTTGAAAACGTATTCGCCGATCCACTTTTCGGGATGGATCTTTCAAGTAATCGCGATTTCCTTTCGCCAGTCATCGGCCGCGAGCTCTAGTATCATCGCTCCCTGAATCGGCCGATACCCGGAGGCATGTTGGGCCAGCCTGTTGGCCTCTTCATTATAATTTCTGGGGATATGCTCAATTATTGCAGACTTGAACTCTTTTAAAAGCTGAAGGCAATCTTCATAATAAACCCTCAAGATATCATCCTTGCACTCAGATCGCCCCGTTAATTGATCCACCATGAGCATGGAATCTCCAAAAATTTTGACTGCATCAGCTTTGACTTCCCTTAATAATTGGATGCCCTTCAGGACGGCTCGATATATCCGCCTGATTATTAGTTGCGGAAGCTTCTATCGGCAGAGAGAAATCATAACTTGCCCCCCGAGGCGATATAAGAATGATGCCGATTCCTGATCCGGCCCCACATGAAGAACCATCAAAATACAGAGTCCATGGAACCGGTTCAACGACGGCAATCTCTGGTCCACAATGCTGAGCTACGAAATCGGCCATTACTTGACCTTTGACAGCTTTGGCTGATTCGTACCTTAAGTCGAATTCTGACAGAGCCAGGATCCATTTCCCAATCCGTCCTTTCAAAATCGGCAATGATAGCATATACTTCACCACATCATCCTTGCATATAACTATGCATTCTGCCGATAACAAATGATGTCTGAGCTTGGTACACGAGAAGTATAAACATAAGCACAGTCGCTCCACCGGGGAATATCTTGTTTCAGCGTCTAGGAGTCTTCTGCTGACGTAATATACCACTCGTTCTTTCCCTTCGAACTCCTGTACCAACGCCGATCCAATAGCCTGTTCATCAGCCGATAAATATAATTTGAACGGCTTACCAGGCTGTGGCGGGACCAACACCGGAGGTGAAACTAGATATCGCTTAATATCTTCCAATGCTTTGCGTTGTTCTTCTCCCCATATAAATTCTTGATCAGGCTTTAATTTCAACAGAGGAGTAAAAGCTCGAATTCTCCCTGACAGGTTGGATATGAACCTTCTGATAAAATTGACCTTGCCGATGAGGGACTGTAGCTCAGTTTTATTTTGTGGGGCTACAACTTTGTTGATGGCGTCTATGGTCTTCCGGTTGACTTCTATCCCGCGCTCATGAGCAATGAATCCTAAGAATTGCCCGGCCGATACACCAAATGCACACTTGTTCGGGTTCATCTTCAACCCATGCTTCCTTGTGCACTCCAGTACTTCTTGTAAATAGGTCAGATGTTCTTGGTGACTTTTTGATTTGACCACGACGTCATCTATATAAATCTCCACTGATGTACCAATAAGCTTGTGGAAGATATAGTTCATGGCCCACTGATATGTGGCACCGGCGTTCTTTAACCCAAAGGTCATGACAACCCATTCAAATAAACCAAGATGACCTGGACACCTGAAAGCCGTCTTCGAGATATCTTCTTTGGCCATTAATATCTGATTGTACCCGGCATTTCCATCCATGAAACTGATGACCTTGTGTCCCGCAGCATCATCTATCAAGATATCGGCTGTTGGCATCGGATATCCATCCATTGGTGTGGCCTGATTTAAGTTCCTGAAATCGATGCACACACGCAATTTTCCATTCTTTTTATACATGGGCACAATATTAGAAATCCATTCTGCGTAGCGGCACTGCCGAATAAATCCTGCTTCAATTAACTTTGTGATCTCGGCCTTTATATCAGGTAGAATCTTGGGGTTGCACCGTCGTGCGGGTTGCTGATATGGCCGATACCCTGATTTAATAGGTAACCGGTGTTCAACAATGGGCCGGTCTAGACCTGGCATCTCATGATATTCCCAAGCAAAGCAACTTGAATTCTTTTAATAAACTTATGAGTTTACACTTATACTCAGGATCCAAATTAGCACTAATATACGTCGGCCTTGATTTGCTGCTATCCCCCAAATCTACTATCTCCAATAAATCGGCCGACGTAAATCCATGCCCAAGCTTCCCGTCTTCTCGGACGAGCTGATCCATCTATTCTGAATCTTCCGAGCCGACTGCTTGGATCGGCTGTAGACCGAAATCGGACACCTTCAGGAAGTCAGTGTCCCAAGTCGTGCCAGATATACACTTGACGTGCTCGCAGCTCCACTGTTGCGTATCGGCCGCTGCGACGCTATAAGCGAAATCGGCGGTGACTATCTCTGTGCTGTCGCCGACCCATTGTACGAGGCATTGATGCATTGTAGATGGGACACAGCAGTTTGCATGTATCCAGTCACGATCGAGCAACATGTTGTAGGATCCCTTACCATTAATAATGAAAATGGCGGTAGGAAGGGTCTTACTGCCGATAGTGAGGTCGACGCAGAGTGCTCCACGGGCGGGAGACACGTTGCCTTCGAAGTCCTTTAGCGTCATGTCCGTCTTGGTGAGATCTTCCTCGCTCTTGCCTAGCTTGCGGAACATGGCATACGGCATGATGTTGACTGGGGCACCTCCATCTACTAGTAATCTGGTGACGGGTCGTCTGTTAACATAGCCTTTGAGAAACAGCGCTTTAAGATGTTGCCGTTTTTCTTCTTCTGGTTTCTCAAAAGTAGCCGTCATCGGCTCTAACACCAGTTGTGTCATTTGTTCCTCCATTCTTGTTGCTTCGTCTCGATCGTCAGGCGCCATGAATTCTATTGGCAATATGAACACCATGTTGATGTCAGCCGCCGATTCTTGATTGTCTGCTTCTTGACCGTTTTTCTTTGGGCGCCACACCCGAGACTTAACATTTCTTTTCTCTGGCACCTGCCTCTGTTCTTCCTCTTGTTGCTCCCACTGGCGCAGGCGTTGGATCCTCCGTTTCTGGGATCTGGATAGGCCATCGGGACACCACCTAGGGTTCACTGGTTTGGCCGATGATCTGGCGTGTTCCCAATCCGGTTGCCTTCCTAGGGGGTCCTCGTCTGACACCCTGTCATCGGCCATCTCTTCCAGCCGATCGTGCACGCTGATCCTGCCCCCCAGTCCATCCTGTTGGTTGATCCTGCCTTTTGACCGGTGGTACTGGTCAACTCTGCCCCCCAGCCGATCATGCACTGAAATGCGCTGTCCCTCTTGTTCACTCCGATTTCTGGTGATCGGCTCTGATCCTCTGTCCCTAGAGCGTGACCTAGGGCGATCATTGCAACTCAATCCATTACACTCAGGACAGTTATCAGCTGACGGCAATCTGATGTCGTTCTCCCAGCAATGGATGAAGAACGGACATTGCCAGTGATCCTCATGCTGGCGTATCATCTCGATGTGGTAACTTGATTGTTCCTGCTGTTGCCGATATTTGCTGAGCAAGAACTAGGAGGTGACGGGTTTGCGTGGTCGTTCTGGCCCCCGCCTGTTCCTTTTGATCTCGTCCGCTGTAATCTGCCTCCTAGGATCGACGGCGCTGCCCCTTCTTGCCGATTCTGACGTCAGCACCTTGGGTTGACGTGAATTTTCTCCCGTGTCAACCATGTTAGCCGGGAAGGGATGCTGATCTATCTTCATCGGCTTTGCCGATTTAGCCGAGATTTCAAATTTGAGTCTCCCCTGCTCGATGGTCGATTGTATCTGCTGATGAAAGACTTTGCATTCATTCGTATCATGAGACGTGGTGTTGTGCCACTTGCAGTACTTCATCTTCTTGAGCTGATCGGCCGTAGGGATGGTATGATATTGAGATAGCTTAATCTGCCCTTCCTGGAGTAATAAGTTGAAAATTTTATCGGCTTTTGACGTGTCAAAGCCGAATGTCTCTAGCTCTTTCTTTCCGAAAGGGCATGATATTGGTAATAGACGCACCCTCAGAGCATCTTGCGTGGCGGCTTCTCCGCACTGGATGATGAATCTGTTGACGTGCTCAACGGTGGATGTGTCGTCCAGCCCCGAAAACTTGGTGAAATCGGGTACCTTGTAGCGCTGTGGGAATGGCAGCAAGTCATAGGCTGATGGGTATGGCGTCTTGTATGTGTAAGTCTGTACTTTTGGCTTCAACCCAAATTGGTCCTGAATCACCTCTGCTATTCTTGCCGTCCAATCCACCTGCTGCTGATGAACGACCATTCGCGGTGCCGACATATGGTGAAGGGCTGGTGGTTGTACAGTTGGATGATGGATCGAAGCATGCGGCGAATTTTGCTAAGCAACTGAAAGTTGATGGCGAAGTGAATCCGCCACCCCTTCGTACGTCATCATCGGCGCCGTGCTTCTGAGTGCCTCTGCAGCGCCTGCCCCCCGGCCGATCTCTGATGAGACTGGATGATACTGAGTGACCGTCGGCCGGACGGCCGATTGGAACGACGCTTGGATTGGATAGCTTCCGTGCCCGGTTGATGGATCTGGGAAAGCCGTCGTTACCGATGCCCCCCAGGGTACTAAGCTTGTGGGTAGGGACTGCACAGAAGCAATCTGGACGGGTTGAAGCGGTGCCTGTGATGGGAAACATGGTGCACCGCTGTATCTTGGAGACGCCGGAGGCAACGGAGTGTTGTATCCCTCGCGTTGCGTCAATATCGGCTGAGGAGCCGATTGGGACGTGCCTGGTAAGCTTCTGGCTGGAAGTGCAGTCGGCGGGGCATACGCCGGTCCCTGATAGCCTTGAACTGCTCCGCTGGCCAGAGAGCTGATGACAGCGTTGTACACCGTGTTGGTCATCACCGAGGATTGGTCGATGAACGCCTGGTAGACGGACTGTTGGATCATATCGGACATCTTGCCCAAATCCTCAGCAATGGTGATATGGCGGGGAACTGGAATAGGAGCTTTCTTGACAGCCTCCCCGCTTCTTGTATGACTGAACGACTGCAGATACATCTTCTTGTAATCTTCTAGATGTTTAGCTAATTCTTCCCTCTGGTCATCCTTGAGATCCGCTTCTGTGACCTCAATGATGTTGTTGTCGGAGATTTCTGTGTTCTTCGACATATCAATGATGTTGTTGTCCCACTGGGCGTGCCAAAAGTGTGTTGGCGCTAAAATCGGCCAGACAGGAATCGGCCGATGGTCTTCAGCGTCGGACACACGACTCGGGAGAATCTGCTTAGCTCCTGTTCGGGTTATCGCCCTGGTGCGGTTTGCGCGGCGTGCCAGTCAATCTGACCTGTTGATTGACAAGGAAATAAGAGTATTAAATTCAGGGCGCTCCGATCGGCTGGGGTTTCAATCTATCCCTAAGACCGCGTTGGCGAATCGGCCGATTTGCTGTGAAGATAATCGGCTCTGGATCAGCCGATGATCATGTAATAATTGCGAAGAAACTTCTGGAGCAACTTAAACAATTATTACAGATGCAACACTTGAAAATAGATCTAATCGGCTATATGATGATGAACGAAGCAGGGCGACGATAAAGCCGATAACTCTAATTTCAAGCTGGATAACTGGTGATAATACTAGAACAACAGGTAAAACTTGCAATTCTAGTAAATATCGATAACTGGTGAATAAACCCAAACGAAACCACAGCGATGCGCCCGTGGTTAAAGCTCGAATATTACTCGGTAAGCGGAACCTACCAATTGGCCGGAGATCAAGTTGATGCAGCCCTGCCAAACCGTACGAACTCGTGAAAAAAGAAAAAGTATAGGCGAAGTCGCCGACTTGAAAGTAAAGTGCTAGTAAAAAGTGGAAGTATTTTTGTTGATTGATGAGTTCTCTTTTTTGCAAAGCCCTGACGACTCCTATTTATACCCTAAAACTAGGACTCCTGGTCGATTACGACTTGTTACAACCTTATTTAAAACAGGAAAACTACTATATATATAATATCTTTAAAAAGGAAACGGACTCCCGCAGAATCTTCTGCCGCCGTCTCCTAATCCAATCAGGACTTTTGCAATTGTTTCTTGACCAAATTAGCGTCGCTCTGTTGACCAACTTTTGACCGGGATCCTCTGATGTAGCCCCAACCTGTTAGCGCAAGCTGTATCACCAATCGGCCGATTCCCAACTGTTACCTCAATCGGCCGATTCCTTATTGTAGCCTTCAGATCTGCCGCATCGGCCAATCTTCTTCTCCTGACGCCGATTCAACACGTGTCAAAATCTGGCGTCAACACATGCCCCCCAGTTTTGGAGTAAAACATAACTTTTTCTTCGAAACTCTTTCTTTAATCCTTTTCTCCGAAACGGGCGCAGTAAAAATCTCCTTCCGTCCCGCGGTCTTCCGCATAATGATTGCAATTTCCTCGGACCGAGCGTGCGAAACGACCGCTCCCCTGGAACTCGTGTAGACGGCGCGGCAAAAATACCGCCTTTACCCTTGCTCTCCCGGATTATCCTTAAATATTGGCATTCTCCGCCTACTTTCCCCCACAAACCTAGCATCTTCTTCCAGCGAACCACTGTTCATCTTCCTCCGAGCCCTCTCGATCTCCAACCGCTCCCTCCGGCAATCTCACTTGCGATCTGCTTCAACTTCCCAATGGCGTCACCATCAGCGACCTCTCCAACCATGGAGGCTCTGTCGGCGATCCCCTCAGCGGCGGCGGCCCAATCGGCGGCTCCACTGGCAGCCCCATCGGCAACGATGATCTTCATCCCGGAGGTAATCACTTGAGATTTTTCCCCTTTTGCTTTTCTACTGCTCCAGTATTTTCCGGATCCTTTCTCAGTATTTTCCCCCTTTTCTTCCTCTTTTAGGCATTTAGACACCAGATCACCATCCCTCTTTCGGAATCCCCTGATCTTATCTGCTTAGGCCCCATGGGGAACCCCGATCCAACTGACCTGATCAATCTAGAGACGCACAGAGTCCCGTTCAAGCAATCACCCAATAACCTAGATCAGTGGGTATGCGCGTTTAGGTCCTGGCCGAATGAGACCAAAGAATAGCCAGGTCCAGGAGAGTTCAGTGGGATGAACAAAAAATCGGCCAATGCATAGACCTCTCACTGTCCGAGATGGAGAAAAATGAACCTTTGGTCATAGGAGCTTCTCACTTCTGGTCCGACGCACTCAATGCGTTTCTTTTTGGACATGGACCCATGACCCCAACTTTGGCCGATGTCTTGTTGTTGACCGGCCTTGACATTTCCTCCACCGATGTCCCCTTTAACTATCTGATTAAGCCATCACATCGGCTAGAAACCAAAGGAATCGGCAGATGGAAGGGGTACATCAGCAAAAATATGAAGATTGGGACAGTTTCAGAGAGAGAGCATACTGCATTCCTGATGATGTGGCTGCAGAAGCACTTTTTCTGTGGCAGAGCAGTTGGACCTTCTTCTAACACGCAAGCCTTAGCAGAAGCTCTGTCACTAGGATCGGCCATCTGTAACACCCAAAAATATAGGAGTTGAAACTTTTAAAAGTATTTTCATAAAAATCATAAATTAAATTGTGCAGGCATCTTTATTTCTTTTCCTCTCCTATTCTTTCTTCTAGCCAGCCCAATTCTTTTCCTCTACTTCTTTTTCTTTTCCCGTGGCCAACTCCGTGGCCGATTCGTTCACCCGACCCTTGCTTTCATCGACAGCTGGGACCCAGCTGTCTGCGCCTTCTTCTTCTTTCTTCTTTCCTACCCAGAGTCCGGATCGCTCCCGCGCCGTCGTTCACGCCCCTTCTTTCTTTCTTCTTAGCCAGAGTCCTGATCGACTCCGCAGCACCACCTTCCTACTCTCGGCCGATCCGCCCATATAAAATCCCACTGAAGCCCCGCTTTGCAACCAGAACCAAGCTCCAATCTTTTCCTCTACACAACATTGTCGCCCCCGCTGGAAGTTGCACATTGGAGGAACGCCGCCGTCCTGTGTCGTTGATTTCCCCGTGGATTCGCCGATCTGCAGTTTCCCCGCCGTCTTCAACTCTCGCCAGAGCTCCACGAGTTGGTGAGTATCAAGCCAACCAGATTCCCCTCTCTCTTTTGCTCCGCCGCCAACCCGATTCCTCGCCGGACCCCTGTTTCCACCCACCGCCGTGGCTGCCAGTTTACAGCCGCCGCACAGCCAACCCGTGATCATCCTCACCTTCCCCGTACCGCCCACTCACCTCCCGGCATGAACCCAGCTTGAATTGAGCCCCGGAATACCGGATTTGGTGAAGCTCCGGCCGTCCGCCGCCGCACTCGCTCACCGCCGATGCCCAGTTAAACTCCGCTTCGCCCGACCCTTTTCGTTCCATCGAGCCGACCCTTCCTCTGCCGCTCGATCTAGATCTAACGGCCAGAATCGATCTTCACTTTACACGGCCGAATTACCCGACCTTTTCCTTACTCAGCCGATTTACCGACCCACTCTTCATACCGCCGATTCGCCCGACCCTTACCCGCCGATTCGTTCGATCCGCCGCCGATTCTGATCCAACGGATTGGACTCACCCGACCCTAGCCGTTCCCGAAGCTTTTGCAGGAAGATCCCTAAGTTTTCCAGGAATCAACCCGCAGTCCAAATCAGTAGAAAATAATTAGAGTTGAGCCCTTTCTTCTTCTGTTCCGACCCCTGACTTTTCTAGAATTAGAACCCGCCGTCCAGAACCTATAGTTTTGCACCCCGACCCTCTGTATAAAGTTTAATTATGCTTTAGCCCCTGAATTCTTCAGATTTAGCCTCGAGAGACTCAAAACTCTAGCAGTTAGGTCCCTAGCTCACTGTTTTAACCATATCTTCATCGTTTCAACTCCGATTTCAGCTATTCTTGAGCCCACGCGATCTTTGTATCATGAGCTACAACTTTAGCATCTTTTCACCTTCTGTTGGTACTGTTTGTTGTGTTGTTTCTTATTTGTTTGTGTATGCTTGTTTGTGTGATCGCGTAGACAACGTGACGTTCGAGCCAAATCAAAAGCAAGCTTACGAGGAAGAGAATCAGCAGTTGCTTGAAGAAGGCAAGTGGATTTCCCCCTTGCATATTCTATTTGAACCCAACAACCGCATGATAATTCACTTTACTTTACTGTTGCTTGCATAAATTTGATGGGTTACCTATGCTAAGGACATACCTAGTCTTTTACCCCAAACCTTGAAACACCTGGGTTTACTATTTATGTTGGATAGTTACGCTTAGTTGCAAACTTTGGGATTGGTGTTGGTTTACTCTTTTAATGTTGATCACATTTCATATTTGTAACAACCCTGATAAATTACATTTCTAAAGCAATGTCATTAGCCCAACCCTATGCTTAACCAACTAACAAAAAGGTGAAAAGAATTAGAACAAGTTAAGTTGAAATTCAAATTTAAGTTGGGCACATATGAATACCTTTGAATTTTTAAATTAACTTGCAAACCACAAGCCAAATGAGGTGTTGCCTGAAACCAAACTTGTAGAACTTTTTATTCTGAACAACTTTCATGTTCAAAAGTTTTTGAAATTCAAATTAGAAAGTGGAGAAAACATCCTGTTTGCAACCAGCCCCTGGAACTTTTAAAATTCTCGCAAAAAGGCCCTTTGTCCCTCCTCTCTCTCCCCTCCCCGCCCGACACACTGGCCAGGTGGCCGGCGATGCCTGACCGGCGCAAATCGCCAGGCCAGTGGCCGCCGGTCCTCGCCCCCAAGCACGGCTTTGCCCCCCCCCACCGCCGCGCTGCCCAGCCCGCGCTCGCCACGCGCGCCGCGCTGCCCCACCTCTGCTCGCCGCCCGCCGCGCCCAACGGCCGCACCGCGCCGTGCCGCCCCGCTCGCCGCGACCCGCCCGTCGCTGCGCTTGCCTCCCGCCCGAGCCGCTGCTGCAGCTGTTCCCCAACCCCCGTGCCGCGCTATCTCCACTCCGCCACGCAAAAATCTTTGGCCGCCAGTCGCACGCTCCCGCCCTCCGCACGCCGCGCCGGTGAACCGAGCCGCCCACCGTTGCCAGTGGCACGCCATTGCCGTGCCATCACCCCCGCGCATCGCCCGGCACCCCTCCCTCCCTCCTGCCCCTATAAAAGTCGCCCCAGGCCGCCCGCGCGAGCCACCAGCAGCCAGAACGCCCGCCGCCGCCATTGTCGCCGCCGAGCTCCACCCGCTCGTGGACAGCCTTCCACAGCCGCCTCCTGCCCAAATTGAAGTGCCAGCCACCACTACATCATCCCACCGGAGCTCACCGACCCGCTCAACGCCGCCCAGGACCACCGGAGCACCGCCGCCCGCGCTGTCACCGCCGCCGCCGCCCCTGGTCACCGCGGACAGCTCGACCCCGACCCCCCTCCGCCCAAGCCAAGTACCGGAGCAGCTTCCCCACGCGCCACTGAAGCTCCCCGTCCAGACCAGACCGCCCCAAGCCCGCCGGAGCACCGCCGTCGACGCGTACCGCCGCCGCCGCCGCCCCTGCTCCAACGACGACGAGGTACTCCCGGCCGTCCCCCGCCCGACCAAGACCCCCACGAGGTAGCCCTCGCACCCCTGATCCTTCCTCGACCCTCACCCCTCGCCGCCGGCGAGCCCCTCGCCGGAATTTTGGCCGGCCACCGTACCCGAGCCGCCCGAGGACCCAATTGCATCGATTGAATTCTATAGAAGGGTCTGCTCGTAAGATTTCAAGGACCCAGATGTAAGAGAAAGATTTACATCGATTGAATTTTACAGTAGGAGATTTACTTGTTGTATAAGCCATTGTAAAAATATCAGGCCCAAATTCCATCTCTATCTACACTTTTATTAAACTTAGTTTCATACCATGTTTGGATAGAATTAATTGGCCCTGCAGTTAGGTTATGAATCACCTAATGAAACTATTTCTATACTGGTTTAATGGTACCTAGATGCCAAAGAAAAATTTTGAGACTTTTTATCTCACAGGAACCTATTTATTTGATTTATGTGCTAATAACATACATTAAATCAAGAAAATAGTATCTTAGCTTGGAAAATTCTCATATTTTTACTAGAAGATACTCAGTGGTAGAGGTTGCTGTGTAAAAAGTTTCATGGACAAAAACCCTGTGTAGGGTCCTGTAAAAATAAATCCTTGAATAACCTAGGTGTGTAATATCATATTTACTATGCTCTGAAAACTGCATAATAAATCCTATAAAATTACAGTACCTCCTGCTTGATGAAATGAAAGCCCTGTAAAAATCTTAGTTTCAGTTTTTGCACCTTTTGCCCTGTACAAAAAGAACAAGAATCTAGCAGCAACCATGTATTATATTTTTCATAATTAATCTGCTGCATAAAAATATCTGAAAATTTTACAGTAAGCTTATCTTTCCCTGGTGTGCCTAGATCCAAGGTTTCATGACCAGAAACTACTCGCTGTGGTAGTTACACTTAAATCATGTTTCCATGAGGAACATAAGTTCCCATGAACACCCACCCCACCTTGCTTAACGAAGTTACTTATTGTACTTTTCTACTCTATTAACAATTGCCCACAGAAATCTCAACTAAGTAACATCACAACCCAATCGCTATTTTGTGAACTACAACTTTGACGTGAGTGAACATGATCGTCATATACCCTCACTATAACTTATATTGGTGCATTCATATAGAATCGACGACTCTCGCCGACGGAACTTACGAGCTGGTGCCCGAGTCCGAGAGTGAGCAGCGAGAAGTCCAGGTAAAATTAACTGAAGCAGTTGAAGACCCGGGTCAACGTTCAGACGATCTTCGGACTAACTTTGCACAAGAAGGCAAGCCCCGGAGCATGAACCCTATATTCTAAACTTATGCAACTTATTACTCTACTTTACTTGTGCATTAAGTTTATAGGAGTTGATTGAAAACTTAGTTGCATGATCCTAGGTACCCATGCTCTGAACACTAGATGCAAGGTTCGATAGAATGCTATGCTAATAGGGCTCGGTAAAAGTCGAGTGATTTCCTGTCACTCGCGAGAAATCAGGAGTTGATTGTTTACTACATGCTGCAATCATAAGGTCGACGGATATGGTACGATGTTTATGTTGATGATTGAGGCCCCGCCTGTTTAGTGAAAAATGCTAAGGCCGCAGTGTGTGGTAGTGGTGGTTAAGTCTTTGAACGTACTAACCACATGCCGAGAATATGGTAATCGGTAAGCTTAAGTACTGGATTGAACCGAGGCCGGAATATACTCCCCACTGTCTTGAATTCGTTCACATCTAGCTAATGGCGGGTGCATCGGCCGCCACGGCCCGATGTACCGAGGTCTGTGGGGAGGTGTAGTCGAGGGCGGTGGGCCTGTTCCGTGAAGCGGGAATTGAAGGGAAAAGTTGCACGTGTGACTCTGTGAGTAACAACGTGACGTGTGTTTAGGTTTCCCTTGCAAGGTTAAGAAATTCGATTCGAATCGTCCGTTTCTCACGGCTATTGAGACTGCTTAATCCCTTTTACCACACAGAGTAAGAAGAGGAACAATGATGATGAATAAACTTGTTGGATGAAATTTAATGCTTCACCATGAATGATATTGGATAGTTGCTTACCTAGAATGGTTAAAGAAACCTAGAACCTGGAGCTAAAATCTGAAAGTAAGGACCTACTATATATGCTTTTCGGCAAAACAAACCCCTCAAGCCAAAAGCCTCGCATGTCTAGGAGTCGGCTAAGTGTACCCCACTAGTCGGGTAAGCCTTGTTGAGTATTAGTATACTCAGCCTTGCTTGTGGCTCATTTTCAGGTGAGACCTTCGAAGATATGATTGCTAGCTTGACTTGGCCCTGCACTCTTCCCCCTGGTTGGTTGGTGGAATGGGATACGCCCCCGGCCAATGGAGATAATGCCGAGTGATGTCTCGTACGGGCTTCATCGAGACATCCTGTATCGTCGAGTAGCTTTCGTTATGTTATTTCCGCTGCAGCTTAAACTCTGAAGAACTTATTGGTTATGATCACTGAAGTACTTGGTTACTAAACTCAAACATGGTTTGTAATATTCACTTATGATAATTTTTGTAATATCTGCTGGAATGTGGTATTCTCTGGGCTCATCTTCGCATGAGCATTTGTATGTATGGCTTCGATCCGCTTTACCGTGGTTGTATCGGGAGGTTACCCGACAGACCAATGGATTACTCCGTTTGAAGTGTAAGGTTAACCGAGATTGCCCTAATGGTGATGGTTAATACACTTGAGCCAGATTAATTCAGGTGGTTCTGCCACAATATTGTTGTTTTATCGCGTAAGTTCAAGATCAACTTTGTTTAATGGGAACATGGAGAACCACCCAAGTGAACAGTGCAACCACAAAGTCATATGGCTCTGACCTGAGCCAATTAATTAGATGTGTAGTTTGCTGGTGGCCTTACCGAAAGGTCAAGGAGGGGGTCGGTGATAGGGGTTATAGCCCGGTCCTCTTGGGGTAGCTGCCTTTGCTAAGGAGCTGACCATTAGGGAGGTTTATGGACCACGCCGCTACTGAAACTCTAGCGGGCTGCCTAGCTCTCGACATGTCTTTGTAAAGGCTTCGTAGTGTACCCTCGCCACTCACCTCGGAAGTGTTTAAGGGCCTTGCAAACCCGGGCGACTCAGGGAAATATGATTTGTGGGTAAAGTGTACAACCTCTGCAGAGTGTAAAACTGTTATAACAGCCGTACTCACGGTTAAGAGTGGCTTGGACCCTCACATGATAATGAAACTTGAAGATTAAATAAATTGTGGTTCGTGGTTTATGTTATTGTTGATGGTATCTTTATGTTTCTACTAAGGTGGGTTGGTATAAACTTAAACCTAGTTAATAGGTGCTTGTTAATAAATACTTGACCAACTAAAAGCAACCGCTGCTGCAAACCCTAGCCTATCCTTGATGGCCTTGCATTTTCACCCCACTTGCTGAGTACCAACCATAAGAGTACTCACCCTTGCCCCCTGCTGTTCAGAAGAGAACTTTGAAGAGGAGATCTTCGACGTCTTCGAGGAGTTCTAGGTCCTGCGTTCACCAGTCATCGCCTGTGCAAGACGGAGTTGTTGGAGACTTCGTATAGGGTATAACGGTTATTCGTTTAAAGACATTTGTGTCTCTTTTATACGGAGTGTAATATTGTTAAATATTTATTTAGTTACTTTGAGCATTGTCTTTGATATATTACACTTTCCGTCTACCATATGTGTGTGAACGAGATCCTGGCGCAGATATGAGATGCATCTGGTTCTTTCTAGAATCGGGTGTGACAGAAGTGGTATCAGAGCTATGTTGACTGTAGGACGCTAGACTAGATAGAAATGGTTGAAATTAAGGATCTATCTTCTAGAAGGCCATATCAGCATAAAAAATTCCTGTTATATTTCCCCATAAAAACCTATGTTTACATAAAACCTCTATTATTTTCTTTCTTAAAGAAAAACATCCTGAATTTTACTCCCGCTCTGCCAGATGGTCAGAATTTACCAAACTGCTCGCAAGCGCACCGGAGGTCGCCAAGTTCGCATTGCCCTAGCTGAACCAACTTCTCCTACCCCAATTCCAGCCCGTGTTGGAGAAACTACGGAGGAAGAACCCGAGGAAGTCTATTATTTCGTGGATGGTGAAGATGGTCGCATCATGGCAATTGATGAAGAAGGAAACCAGTTCACACCACCGGCATCACCAGTCATTGAGAGATCGCCACCACCCCCAGTTGTCCCTGTTCTAGCCCCCTCCCCAGCAACGGACATCACTGAAGGAAGCCCGAGTAACTTCGAAGATATTAGAAGAGACGATGACGAGGACAACAACAACGATGAAGACAACAACTATCAGAGTGATGAAACTACAGGGATGAGGCAACTTTGCTGTGTTCGCACTTCGGAAAGAGAACCCGGCCACTTGTCTTTGGTGCTACAAGGTGTTCTTCAAGAGTTGGGCAACCACGTGAGGCCTCACTACCACACGCATCACTACACCGACCCTGCGCTCGGCGACTACTACCTCTCTCGCGTCCACATCAGGATGGAAAGTGCCAGAGGCCTGAGGACTCTCACTGCACATGACTCCGCACACCCCACGCTACATACAACGCAGCCGTCAGCAGTGCCGCCAGGAGAGCTCTATGGTCCATCTGCCATACCTACCGCCAGGAGAACACGGAGTATCGCCACCTTCCTCGCCGCCTCAGTGGAACTGAAGAGACTATGATTACTCTAGGGGAAGATGATGAAGACCGCCTCAACACTCTTGCTCGAGTCACCGCCGCCCTCAACACTGAGCTGGAAAGCGTCATCACTGAGCTGGATGATACTCAGGACAAGCTACTGGAAGCCCATGAAAAGATCCGCATGCTGGAAGCTCGACTAGAGGGAAGAGCGCCGCCACCCCCACAGATGGATGAACCCCGCCTCCCCGCTTTGTCACCACCCCGCAAGAAGCTTCGTCGTGGCGAACCCGGCTCCATAACTCGCCCCGAGGAATAGGCACTTAGGCTCTTAGGCTAGAATCTCTTAAAGTTCTCATTAAAATCATTTTCACTTGGGAGGACGACGATGTAATGATTGCTTGAGAACAAATGTTTGCTTTGAGTGCTATAAGAATTGCTTGATATAATATATACAATAATATCAGTTGGAGTCTTATAAATCCATATTTTGATAAGATACTATTTTCTATCTACCTATATCTAGTACACCTGTCTTATCCTGGGTTTATTCCCTAACGGTCAGATGGTGAACACCAGGACAGGTGGAGGACAGAATAACCCTAGCTCTAGGCGTGCTCGCATAGTCAACCGACAGAGTCAGTTGCCACCACCACCCAATCCAACAATGGAGCAATTCTTGGCCGCACAGATGCAGGTGTTGCAGAACCTCACTGCCACCATCCAGAACATACAAGCTCAGCAGAATCAGCAAGCACCGCAGCAAAACCCGCCACCAAGAGACAAACACAGAGAATTCATGAGCCACCACCCTCCTACCTTTTCTCACTCTGTGGACCCCTTGGACGCTGATGATTGGTTGAAAGTCATCACTAAGAAGCTGGACATCACGCAGTGCAGTGACCGTGAAAGGGTCCTGTATGCTGCAGGACGTCTGGAAGGTGCAGCCGCTGATTGGTGGGATGCTTTCACTGCTGCCCACGCTAATGCCAACACTATCAACTGGGAGGAGTTCAGAACCAACTTCCGCAGCCACCATATCCCAGCAGGACTAATGAAGCTCAAGCAGAAGGAGTTCCTGAACCTGAAGCAAGGTAGTATGACTGTTAGTGAGTACCGGGATAAATTCACTCAGTTGTCTCGTTACGCGCCCCATGAGGTGCATAGTGACGCAAAGAGGCAGGAGCGCTTCTTGGAAGGACTGATAGGGCCACTCAACTATCAGCTGCATAGTCACACTTTCCCAAACTTCCAGACTCTGCTAGACAAAGCCATTGGTCTGGAGAGCAAGCGCAAGGAGCTTGGGGAACACAAGCGAAAACTTCAGTCCCAGGGACAATCCAGCAGCAACACCCGTCCCCGCTACAACACACCCCAGGGATTTCAGTCACGCTTTGGAGGACAAGGTGGAGGATATTCGCAGAACCAACAGAATCAACGAACTCCACAGCAGCCTCAAAGTTACAACCAGCAGACTCAGCGCAACTCCAACCCGCAACCGTACCGTCCAGGCTATGCCACAGGTGCGCCAGTGCGGTCCAACAATCCAGTCACCCCGGTCCAACCTAACGGATGTTTCAAATGTGGAAAACTGGGTCATTACGCTAACAACTGCCCGAAGCGTAATGTGCAAACTCCTCAGAATCAGAGGAACAGTGGACAAAGGCAGACTCCTCAGCAGCAGCAGCCGCGCAACAGTAACCTGACACCACTGGGCAACAAAGGACAACAGAACTGCGTGCGCGGAAAGGTGAATCATGTGGCTGCAGAAACAGCTGAAGAGGCTCCCGATGTTGTGCTCGGTACGTTTCTTGTTAATTCTGAACCTGCATCAGTTTTATTTGATTCTGGAGCATCACATTCATTCATTACTGAGCAATTTGCTGCAAAACATAATTTACCAATGAGCCCTATGAAACAAATATTACTAGTAAGCTCCCCGGGCAAGGAATTGAAAGCCAGCCACTTATGCCCAAGGGTCAGCATGAATATTATGAGTATAGAATTCCTAGCCAATCTAATAGTCCTGAAGACTAACGACATCGATGTGATCCTCGGAATGGATTGGTTATCAGGATGTGATGGTGTTATTCAGTGTCGCAAGAGATCAGTGCTCTTGACCAGTCCTCAAGGAGATAAAATAGAGTTTGTGGCATCAGCTTTGCCCAGTACAGTTGGGACAGTAAACCAAATGAAGGGAGTGCCTCCGGAAGATATCAGAGTTATCAGTGAATACCCCGACGTTTTCCTGGAAGATTTACCAGGTGTGCCACCTGTTCGTGACATTGAGTTCAGCATTGATCTTTTACCTGGTACTGCACCTATCTCTAAAAGACCCTATAGAATGGATGTTAAGGATCTAAGTGAACTAAAGAAACAAATAGAAGAAATGTTAGTTAAGGGATTTATCCGTCCTAGCTCATCCCCGTGGGGAGCACCCGTGATCTTTGTCGATAAGAAAGATGGCAGTAGAAGGATGTGTGTAGACTACAGGTCGCTGAACGATGTGACAATCAAGAATAAGTATCCACTGCCTCGGATTGAAGATTTGTTTGATCAGATGAGAGGTGCCAAGGTTTTTTCCAAGATTGATCTGAGATCAGGATATCATCAGCTAAGGATCCGACCGGAGGATATACCCAAGACAGCCTTCACTACCAGATATGATCTGTACGAGTTTACTGTGATGTCGTTTGGATTGACCAACGCACCAGCATACTTCATGTACCTGATGAACAAGGTTTTCATGGAATACCTTGACAAGTTTGTGGTTGTGTTCATTGATGACATCTTGGTGTATTCACAGAACAAGGAAGAACATGAAGAGCACTTGAGGATAGTGTTACAGAAACTCCGAGAGAATCAGTTATATGCCAAGCTGAGTAAATGTGATTTTTGGTTGAGAGAAGTTTCTTTCCTTGGACATGTTATCACAGATGGAGGAATTGCAGTAGACCCAAGTAAAGTTCAAGATGTTCTGAATTGGAATCCACCGAAGACTGTGCCCGAAATCAGAAGTTTTCTCGGACTTGCAGGCTACTACCGCAGATTTATTAAAGGATTCTCAAAGATAGTGAAACCTATGACTTCTCTGTTGGAAAAAGGGAAAGAATTTAAGTGGGATGCTACATGCCAGAAGTGCTTTGAAGAGCTAAAGACAAGATTGACCACTGCCCCTGTGTTGATAATGCCAGATAACCACAAAGGGTTTGACGTGTATTGAGATGCTTCACGGATGGGTCTTGGATGTGTGTTAATGCAAGAAGGCAAGGTTGTGGCCTATGCTTCAAGATAGTTGAGAAAGCATGAGCAGAACTATCCTACCCATGACTTGGAATTGGCTGCCATCGTGCACGCATTGAAGATTTGGAGGCATTACATGATCGGAAACAAGTGTCAGATCTTCACGGACCATAAGAGTCTGAAGTACATCTTCACGCAACAGGATCTTAACTTAAGACAGCGACGATGGCTAGAATTAATCAAGGACTATGATTTGGATATTCAGTATCATCCGGGCAAGGCTAATGTTGTGGCAGACGCCCTAAGCCGGAAAGGACAAGCTAACATGATGATTGCTCGATTGATGCCTCAAGAATTATGTTGGGAGATGGCACGTTTGAACTTGGGAATTGTCACACAAGCGGAAGCCATAACCATGGAAATGGAACCGACACTAGAACAAGAGATCAGAAAAGGATAGTTGACAGATGCTAAGATCAAAGAGATCAAGATTCAAATTGGTTTAGGCAAGACTAAGGATTTCACCGAAGATGAACAAGGAACCGTTTGGTTCAGAAAAAAGGATCTGTGTGCCTGAAGTTGACCGCCTTCGTGAGCTTATTTTGAAGGAAGCACATGATTCCGCTTATTCCATTCATCCTGGAAGTACCAAAATGTATCAAGACTTGAAAGACAGGTACTGGTGGTATGGTTTGAAAAGAGACGTAGCAACTCACGTAGCTTTGTGTGATGTGTGCCAGAGAGTGAAAGCAGAACACCAGAGACCAACATATTTACTCCAGCCATTGAAAGTACCTGAATGGAAATGGGAAGAGATTGGTATGGATTTCATTGTAGGGTTACGTGGTACTCGTGATGGTTACGACTCAATATGGGTTATTGTGGACAGATTGACAAAAGTCACACATTTCATTCCAGTCAAAACAACCTACACCGGAGCCAAGTTAGCAGAACTGTACATGTCACGAATTGTGTGTCTGCACGGTATTCCAAAGAAGATAGTGTCTGATCGAGGAACTCAGTTCACGTCGCGTTTCTGGCAGAAATTACATGAATCTATGGATACAAAGCTCAATTTCAGTTCTGCATACCATCCGCAAACAGATGGTCAGACTGAGCGAACGAATCAGGTATTAGACGATATGTTGAGAGCATGTGCCCTCAAGCATGGAGGTAGTTGGGATAAAAGTTTGCCATATGCAGAAACATGTGCCCTCAAGCATGTGCCCTCAAGCATGTGCCCTCAAGCATGGAGCATGTGCCCTCAAGCATGGAGCATGTGCCCTCAAGCATGGAGGTAGTTGGGATAAAAGTTCTGCCCAGTCACGACAGAAAAGTTATGCTGATACACGAAGAAGGGAATTGACATCTGAAGTTGGAGACTTTGTGTATTTGAAGGTATCACCCATCAGAGGTTTACGTAGATTCAAAGTGAAAGGAAAGTTGTCACCACGTTATATTGGTCCTTTTCAGATCCTGGAAAGGAAAGGTGAAGTGGCATATCGATTGGAGTTACCGGCAAGATTGTCAGATGTCCATGATGTGTTTCACGTATCACAGTTAAAGAAATGTTTGAGAGTGCCAGAGGAGCAATTACCGTTGGAGGAACTTGATGTGCAAGAAGATTTAACCTATACAGAGCACCCGATTAGAATTTTGGAAACATCTCAGAGGGTTACCCGGAACAAGGTGATCAAAATGTGCAGAGTACAGTGGAGTCACCACTCAGAGGATGAGGCAACTTGGGAAAGAGAAGATGAACTGATTGCAGAATTCCCTCAGCTGTTCCCTAGTCCTTCCCAATCTCGAGGACGAGATTCTCTTTAAGGGGGGTAGGTTTTGTAACACCCAAAAATATAGGAGTTGAAACTTTTAAAAGTATTTTCATAAAAATCATAAATTAAAATTGTGCATGCATCTTTATTTATTTTCCTCTCCTATTCTTTCTTCCAGCCAGCCCAATTCTTTTCCTCTACTTCTTTTTCTTTTCCCGCAGCCAACTCCGTGGCCGATTCGTTCACCCGACCCTTGCTTTCACCGACAGCTGGGACCCACCTGTCGGCGCCTTCTTCTTCTTTCTTCTTTCCTACCCAGAGTCCGGATCGCTCCCGCGCCGTCGTTCGCGCCCCTTCTTTCTTTCTTCTTAGCCAGAGTCCTGATCGACTCCGCAGCACCGCCTTCCTACTCTCGGCCGATCCGCCCCTACAAAATCCCGCTGAAGCCCCGCTTTGCAACCAAAACCAAGCTCCAATCTTTTTCTCTACAAAGCATTGTCGCCCCCGCTGGAAGTTGCACATCGGAGGAACGCCGCCATCCTGTGTCGTCGATTTCCCCGTGGACTCGCCGATCTGCAGCTTCCCCGTCGTCTTCAACTCTCGCCAGAGCTCCACGAGTTGGTGAGTATCAAGCCAACCAGATTCCCCTCTCTCTTTTGCTCCGCCGCCAACCCGATTCCTTGCCGGACCCCTGTTTCTGCCCACCGCTGTGGCTGCCAGTTTACAGCCGCCGCACAGCCAACCCATGATCACCCTCACCTTCCCCGTACCGCCCACTCACGTCCCGGCATGAACCCAGCTTGAATTGAGCCCCGGAACACTGGATTTGGTGAAGCTCCGGCCGTCCGCCGCCGCACTCGCTCACCGCCGATGCCCAGTTAAACTCCGCTTCGCCCGACCCTTTTCGTTCCATCGAGCCGACCCTTCCTCTGCCGCTCGATCTAGATCTAACGGCCAGAATCGATCTTCACTTTACACGGCCGATTTACCCGACCTTTTCCTTACTCAGCCGATTTACCGACCCACTCTTCATACCGCCGATTCGCCCGACCCTTACCCGCCGATTCGTTCGATCCGCCGCCGATTCTAATCCAACGGATTAGACTCACCCGACCCTAGCCGTTCTCGAAGCTTTTGCAGGAAGATCCCTAAGTTTTCCAGGAATCAACCCGCAGTCCAAATCAGTAGAAAATAATTAGAGTTGAGCCCTTTCTTCTTCTGTTCCGACCCCTGACTTTTCTAGAATTAGAACCCACCGTCCAGAACCTATAGTTTTGCACCCCGACCCTCTGTATAAGGTTTAGTTATGCTTTAGCCCCTGAATTCTTCAGTTAGCCTCGAGAGACTCAAAACTCTAGCAGTTAGGTCCCTAGCTCACTGTTTTAACCATATCTTCATCGTTTCAACTCCGATTTGAGCTATTCTTGAGCCCACGCGATCTTTGTATCATGAGCTACAACTGTAGCATCTTTTCACCTTCTGTTGGTACTATTTGTTGTGTTGTTTCTTATTTGTTTGTGTACGCTTGTTTGTGTGATCGCGTAGACAACGTGACGTTCGAGCCAAATCAAGAGCAAGCTTACGAGGAAGAGAATCAGCAGTTGCTTGAAGAAGGCAAGTGGATTTCCCCCCTGCATATTCAATTTGAACCCAACAACCGCATGATAATTCACTTTACTTTACTGTTGCTTGCATAAATTTGATGGGTTACCTATGCTAAGGACATACCTAGTCTTTTACCCCAAACCTTGAAACACCTGGGTTTACTATTTATGTTGGATAGTTACGCTTAGTTGCAAACTTTGGGATTGGTGTTGGTTTACTCTTTTAATGTTGATCACATTTCATATTGTTGTTTTATCGCGTAAGTTCAAGATCAACTTTGTTTAATGGGAACATGGAGAACCACCCAAGTGAACAGTGCAACCACAAAGTCATATGGCTCTGACCTTAGCCAATTAATTAGATGTGTAGTTTGCTGGTGGCCTTACCGAAAGGGCAAGGAGGGGGTCGGTGATAGGGGTCATAGCCCGGTCCTCTTGGGGTAGCTGCCTTTGCTAAGGAGCTGACCATTAGGGAGGTTTATTGACCACGCCGCTACTGAAACTCTAGCGGGCTGCCTAGATCTCGACATGTCTTTGTAAAGGCTTCGTAGTGTACCCTCGCCACTCACCTCGGAAGTGCTTAAGGGCCTTGCAAACCCGGGCGACTCAGGGAAACACGATTTGTGGGTAAAGTGTACAACCTCTGCAGAGTGTAAAACTGTTATAACAGCTGTACTCACGGTTAAGAGTGGCTTGGACCCTCACATGATAATGAAACATGAAGATTAAATAAATTGTGGTTCGTGATTTATGTTATTGTTGATGGTATCTTTATGTTTCTACTAAGGTGGGTTGGTATAAACTTAAACCTAGTTAATAGGTGCTTGTTAATAAATACTTGACCAACTAAAAGCAACCGCTGCTGCAAACCCTAGCCTATCCTTGATGGCCTTGCATTTTCACCCCACTTGTTGAGTACCAACCATAAGAGTACTCACCCTTGCCCCCTGTTGTTCAGAAGAGAACTTTGAAGAGGAAATCTTCGACGACTTCGAGGAGTTCTAGGTCCTGCGTTCACCAGTCATCGCCTGTGGAAGACGGAGTTGTTGGAGACTTCGTATAGGGTATAACGATTATTCGTTTAAAGACATTTGTGTCTCTTTTATACGGAGTGTAATATTGTTAAATATTTATTTAGTTACTTTGAGCATTGTCTTTGATATATTACACTTTCCGTCTACCATATGTGTGTGAACGAGATCCTGGCGCACATATGAGATGCATCTGGTTCTTTCTAGAATCGGGTGTGACACCATTCCCCTTGGAAAACATCTGCTGGGATCGGCCGATCACCTGATGCCCCAAATCGGCACTAAGCTGTCAAAGGGGGAGCCGATCGAGAACCCTGGCGGTCTCTGGTGGTTCATCACTCTCTGGCTCAATTTATATATGAGCAAGGTCTCTCACCAACGAATAGAGACCAAAACTTTCCCCAATATTGAGTCAGAGGAGAATCCAACCGTCCGACGACGCTGCAGATCTTTTGGAGAGGCGGCATCAGCCTTCCCTGACTGTCAGTTCACTGCTTCCCACACAGCTGGATATTTCAAATGCTTCTATAATGGTTTCAGTGAAGAGACTGTCAGCTGGCATCCATATCAGGCAGTAGAGCCGATTTTCGAACTTCCCATCAGCTACGATTTCTCCACTCATACTTTTGACAGGGAACTTATGGATATCCTGATTAAGCCAGGAATTTTGCCAGCCAACTTCTTCTCTGGAAAGGACTCTCCTACATATGAGTTCTATAACCCATCGGCTGCAGCAAGGCAACTTGGTTTCGGTCAACTGCCGATTCGGGTCTACTTCGCCGGTCAAGCGAAATTCAGAGATGGACTGACTACAAGTCTTGACTACAATCGGCTGTGCGATCTAGTGCCAGATTCTAGCACTATTGACCTGAACAACTGGTCAGTGGCCCCTTTTGCCACTCAGCAATTTAAATTATGGTGGGCAGATGTAACAGCTCAGGTGTTTTAATTGTTAAACAAGTCTTATTAGCATAATAAAATGCATCACTAACTAAGAAAATAAAAGGAATGGATTAAGTTTGGTTTTGCTTTTACCTTTAAAAGTTTGTATGTGCATAAATGCATGTACTTTAATGAAAAAAATTGGATAACTTTCACATCAAAGCAAATATGGCTATGAAATTAAATGAGCACACCAGTATTAGCATGACAAATAAAAGTTCAGTTGAAGCCTAGGGAAGAAAATGAAATTTTGAAATAAAATGACGCGCCCTCCGAATAGAGTTTTTTTTAAGTTTTTAAAATAACTTTGGAACTAAAGCTCAAATGAACTTTGGCCTGAAACGAAACTTGTAGAACTTTTTATTCTGAACAACTTTCATGTTCAAAAGTTTTTGAAATTCAAATTAGAAAAAGGATAAAACATCCTGTTCGCACCCAGCCCCCTGGAAGTTTTCAAATTCTTGCACATAGGTCCCTCCCTCACCTTCCCCTCCTCTGCTGCACCGCCCCCTTGCTCGACAGCCGCCGGCCACCTGGCCATCGGTGCCTGCGCGGCAACAGGCGCCAAGCCAACCCCCGGCGTCCTGCAGCACCGCCCAGCTCGCCCAACCCGCGGCCGTGTCTTCCTTCTTCCTCACGCGGCATCCCGCACGGCCAGTAGAACGCCACCGCCCCGACGCCCAATGGCGTGCCGCACGCCGCACGACTCTGGTCACCGCCGGCCGTGCCCAATGGCGCACCCCTGCCATGCCCGGCCCACCCCAACCCCCTCCTCTCCCTTGGCTCGCCATAAAAGGGGAAGCACGCGCCTGCTCGCACACAGAACAGCGCCACCATTGCTGCCATACCTCTGCTCCACCGCCGGCCACCACCGCCCCACGCGGAACCGCCGTCCCGGCCCCCCCTCCACCCAAACCAAACTCTAAAACGGATTCCCCTCGATGCACTGAAGCTCCCCAGCCCAAGCCCTGCCGCCCAGCTCGCCGGAGTTCGCCGGAATCCCGGCCGCACCTCGACGGAGCCGCTACTCCACGCCGCGGCACCCCTTCCCGGCCGCCCCAACTCGCACAAAACCCACCCAAAGGTAGCCCCCAACCTCCTCCGCCGGCGACCAAGCCCGCCGGATTTTGGCCGGATTTGATGTTCCCCGCCGTGAATCGCGACCAGGGACCACATTGCAATCGCCCAAATCTTCCTAGGGGGTTTTCTGCTAGTTTTCAGGGACCCCTCTGTAAAGAAAGTTTTAACCAAATCAGTGAGCTTGTAAAATTTGTATAAAATCATAGAAAAACCAAAAAAATGCAAACTAAACTTTTCTGGAATCCTTAGAAGAAACTCTACAACTTTTGTTACGTAAAGTTTCTCAGATTCTCAATATATTTTGCTCTACATTAAATGGAAGTTTTAATGGACCTCTTTTGTACCCACTGTTGTAGATCAATGCTGATCCTAAATTTTGGGCAGTGAGTTAGTTACTTGATGTTTAGGACTGTCTAAAAAGATCAGGACCAAAAGCCATCTCTAGATACACCTTTTGTCCAAGCTTGTTTTATGCCATAAAGTGACAGAACTAATTTTTTGCTGCTGTTCTGTGATGTTTGATGTCATGAAACTTTTTCTGTGTTGTTGTAGTAATACCTAGAGGCCATAGAAAAATTTAGAAACATTTTTACTATATGTAACCTGTTCATATGAATTTGTGGTAGGAAAACTTCACTAATTCAAAATAATTAGTAAAGCGCTTATAAAATGTTCATCTTTTTACTATGAAGCACATTAGAGTAGCGCAAGCTGTACAAAAAGTTTCATACATAGAAACCCTGTATAACCTCCTGTAGAAACTAATCTTTAATAACATGAGTGTAGCTTGTCCCATTTATTATGCTCTATATCATGTACAATAAAAATCTGAAAAATTTACAGTAACACAAATATGGTTATAGCAACACCCTGTAAAATTTTTAGCATCAATACTTGCATGGTTTGTTCTGTACAAAAGAAACAAAAATCTAGCAGCAACCATATATTATATTTTTCATAATTAATCTGCTGCATGAAAATATCTGAAAATTTTACAGTAAGCTTATGTTTCCCTGATATGCCTAGATCCAAGGTTTCATGACTAGAAACTACTCGCTGTAATAGTTACACTTAAATCATGTTTCCATGAGGAACATAAGTTCCCATGAACACCCACCCCACCTTGCTTAACGAAGTCACTTATTGTACTTTTCTACTCTATTAACAATTGCCCACAGAAATCTCAACTAAGTAACATCACAACCCAATCGCTATTTTTGTGAACTACAACTTTAACGTGAGTGAACATGATCGTCATATACCCTCACTATAACTTATATTGGTGCATTCATATAGAAATCACAACCGACGGAACGTACGAGCTGGTACCCACGTCTGAGAGTGAGCAGCGAGAAGCTCAAGTGAATCTAACTGAAGTTGCCGAAGACCCGAACCCAAGTTCGGAAGAGCCCAAGGCTAGCTTAGCTCAGGAAGGCAAGCCCCGGAGCATGAACCCTATTTTCTAAACTTATGCAACTTATTACTCTACTTTTACTTGTTCATTAAGTTGATAGGAGTTGAATGAAAACTTAGTTGCACGATCCTAGATACCCATGCTCTGAACACTAGATGCAAGGTTCGATAGAATGCTATGCTAATAGGACTCGGTAAAAGTCGAGTGATTTCCTGTCACTCGCGAGAAATTAGGAGTTGATTGTTTACTACATGCTGCAACCATAAGGTCGACGGACGGGGCTGTGGTACGATGTTTATGTTGATGATTGAGGCCCCGTCTATTTAGTGAAAAATGCTAAGGCCGCAGTGTGTGGTAGTGGTGGTTAAGTCTTTGAACGTACTAACCACATGTCGAGAATATGGTAATCGGTAAGCTTAAGTACTGGATTGAACCGAGGCCGGAATATACTCCCCATTGTCTTGAATTCGTTCACATCTAGCTAATGACGGGTGCATCGGCCGCCACGGCCCGACGTACCGAGGTCCATGGGGAGGTGTAGTCGAGGGCGGTGGGCCTGTTCCGTGAAGCGGGAATTGAAGGGAAAAGTTGCACGTGTGACTCTGTGAGTAACCACGTGACGTGTGTTTAGGTTTCCCTTGCAAGGTGAAGAAATTCGATTCGAATCGTCCGTTTCTCACGGCTATTGAGACTGCTTAACCCCCTTTACCCACAGAGTAAGAAGAGGAACAATGATGATGAATAAACTTGTTGGATGAAAATTAATGCTTCACCATGAATGTTATTGGATAGCTGCTTATCTAGAATGGTTAATGAAACTAGAATCTTGAGCTAAAAGTTGAAAGTAAGGACCCACTTGTAGATGCTTTTCGGCAAAACAAACCCCTGAGCCAAAAAGCCTTGCATGTCTAGAGTCGGTGGACTAGATTCCACTACACGGGTAAGTCTTGCTGAGTATTAGTATACTCAGCCTTGCTTGTGGCTCGTTTTCAGGTAAGACCTTCGAAGATATGATTGCTAGCTTGACTTGGCCCTGCACTCTTCCCCCTGGTTGGTCGGTGGAATGGGATACGCCCCCGTCCAATGGAGATAATGCCGAGTGATGTCTCGTACGGGCTTCACCGAGACATCCTGTATCGTCGAGTAGCTTTCGTTGTTTTATTTTCCGCTGCAACATAAACTCTAAAGAACTTCTTAGTTAAGATCACTGAAGTACTTGGTTTCTAAACTCAAACTTGGTCTGTAATATTCACCTATGATAATTTTTGTAATATCTGCTGGAATGTGGTATTCTCTGGGCTCATCATCGCATGAGCATTCGTATGTATGGCATTCAATCCGCTCTACCGTGGTTGTATCGGGAGGTTATACCCGACAGACCAGTGGATTACTCCGTTTGAAGTGTAAGGTTAACCGAGATCGCCCTAATGGTGATGGTTAATACACTTGAGCCGGATTAATTCAGGTGGTTCTGCCACAGCTGGTATCAGAGCCGTAGCTCGTGCCACAGCTGGTAACAGCGGGCACCGGAGCCAAAATGCATACGCCAGAGAATGCGACAAGCCTTAAAAACTCGTTTTACTAAAACTTGACTGAAAGGATGTGTTGCGAAATACATTGGTGCGCTAAGGATGGTGCCTAGTTCATAAAGCCCTAAGGGATTATTGGGAAAGTTACTAGGTGGCTATCTAACTTATGAAATATTATCAACTGACTTCCAGCACATTACTTTCTGTCAAAACTTACTTTCATGCACAACCGACCTTAAATTCTATAACGACGCACTCATCGCTAAGGTAAGAAGGTAAGAATCCTCAGCCAACTGAGAGAGCTTGGCCTTCCTGTCGGTGATGCGAACCGAACGCTGCCCTCAAGCAGTGGCTTACTTGAGGTGCTGCGAATATGCCAACTGCTAGTTGAATATATTGGGAGTAGAAGGTTTGGCGCAGGGTATGGCGATCACTGTTCATACCCCCGTCTCATGACGGTACCCCCGTGAATACGCTATCTCGATAGCGTATGTTAACGTCGTCTGTACGGCAGAAATTGTACAGATATCGTTTCTATAAGTAAACGATAATGAATACGGACGCTTTCATGAGTGCTGGCATGAAAGGTTCATGAAATATATATGCTATATCAATCTTCTGCAGGTACACTAACCGCGATTACGATAAGTTAAAGAACGGTTAGAAAATCTCGACTAGCTATTATAGTGAGAGGCGTATCATGTATGCCACCGAAACTAACCTCGTAAGACCAAAGCTATTTGGCAATTGTTTATTTTGTGAGGACGAATAGGACGTGCATGCATCATGGCTATATAAATCTGAAATTGAAAATGCGTTGTATGAGAGTGGTAAGGTTCTTGTGTATCTAAGCGTGATTTTGCATAAGGACTATCTAGCGAATCTGTCCCAAATCTGCCATGACCGAGAAGAGAGAATTATTGATCAGAGAAAATGACCTTTTCTGGTAAAGCTCATGTTGAAAGAATTGTTCCAAATTTTGTGTTCTATCTCCTGTTCAAAAATGAAAAATTCTGAACTTATGGATAATAAGAAATAACAGAAACCATGGAATGTCAGATTTCTGTCCAGAATAAGCACTTCTGCCCCTTAAATTTTTAGGCCCCCTTCCTACAATTTTCTGCAAAAGAGTACAACACAAAACATGTTCCAAATTTACCCAGGTAGCTGCTGTTAAAATTTGGTAAATTTTGGCGAGGTAGATTTTCCCTGGTGCACGAAACTCTAGCCCTCTGTTCACTGAAAATTCTGGGTAGACAGAGAAGTAAGACCTTAAGGGAACAACCATCTTAGAGCCAAATCCAGCCAAAGTGTTGAATAGAAAAGTGGTGCAAAAATACCTTAGGAGTGTTCTGGTGAAATTTGAGAATTTTTGGATATGAACTGTGGAAGTTATGGTTATTTTTGCACTCTACACAGAATCTGTCCCTGTGCTTTTCACACTTTTTCTTGGCCTCACCCATTTGATCTTTTGTTCAGATGGCCGAGACAGCTGCCATGATGGTGGATGAGGATGAACGCGTTCACTCATAGTGTCTCCGCTGGGAGGGCTTTCCCTCTATTTTGTGGGACGTGTTGAGCACCCCGGGCTATCTAATTCCCCCACGTTACGCCGGACTGGAGTTTGCAGAGAATGGAGTTACCCAGTGCCGTGTCAACGTGACCATTTTTCTGCACCCGCTACACCCGGAGTGGCCCGCCTTGGAGATTGAGGCTGTTGGTCGCCGTTTGGCCGATACTTGGGAGCTCACTCTCCTGCTCACAGCGAGTCGTCCGTCAACGACTTGGATGACTTCTAGATGATGACCTAGAAGGACTTTTGCACATACTCCTCGATAGGGTAGCCTAACTTTTGGCAAGTGTTGTAATAGGCTAACTAGGAGTTGAGTAACTCTTTTGTGATGGGTACACCTGAACCATGTGGATACCCTCAGCATGTAAGGAACGGCGATAAACTTGGATGATTTCGTTGTAAGTTGGTAAACAATGAAATCCACAATCGCTGAAACTTGTCGGAAATTTTATCCATGTCTCCTTACATTTCTGAGCTGTGAGTTGAATACCAAACCTGTCAGGAATTTTGTGATCGTGGTTCTCACAGAAATTCAGCATCATTGGACCTCGCTAGTTTGAGTTATAGGCAAAACATCACCTATCGATCTGCTGAAAAATAGCTGAGACAGTAAGGGAAAGGACGAGCCTTTCGACCATCTTAGCTATAGTTCTAGCACCTGAGTTAAATACCAAAGTGGTGCATCGCATAGTTTCATAAGTGCAAAATTTGGTGCAAAAGTAGGTTTGGATGTTTGTCACACAAAAGGGTCGTATATGATATCAACACCGGGTGGTAAAATTTCTTCAAACCAAATGGTCAGACAAGTACCAGTCAAGTTGGGTAGTAAAAATATCGACACAGACCTTGTTCTTTTACCCCTTGACGGCATGGATATTATTTTGGGAATGAACTGGATGACTATGCATGGAGTCACGCTGGACCTTTCTTCCCGAGCTGTTGAGATAAATTCACCTAGTCACGGAGCCACTACCCTTTACCTACCTTTACGGGAATGCACAAATTCTTGTGCTTTCGTAATGGAAGGGATCAACCTAGAGAATATTCGTGTGGTAAACGAGTATGCCGACGTTTTTCCGGATGACTTACCAGGAATGCCACCGGATAGGGATATTGAGTTCATCATCGAACTGCAACCGGGCACTGCACCTATATCCAAAAGACCATATAGGATGCCCCCTAAAGAATTGGCAGAGCTGAAAATTCAACTCCAAGAACTACTGGACAAAGGTTTCATTCGCCCTAGCGCGTCACCTTGGGGATGTCCAGCCCTATTTGTAAAGAAGAAGGATGACAGCTTGAGGTTATGCGTTGACTACCGGCCTCTCAACACAGTAACCATTAAGAATAAATACCCACTTCCTCGTATCGATGTACTCTTCGATCAATTAGCTGGAGCTAGAGTCTTCTCAAAGATTGATCTTCGTTCGGGATATCATCAGATCAAGATTCGCCCGTGCGATATTCCTAAGACTGCCTTCTCCACACGATATAGACTATATGAATTCTTGGTCATGTCCTTTGGACTCACCAATGCCCCTGCCTACTTCATGTATCTCATGAATTCGGTATTCATGCCCGAACTTGACAAATTCGTCGTAGTGTTCATCGACGACATCCTTATCTATTCCAAGGATGAGGAAGAGCACGCTAAGCACCTGCACATTGTTCTTCAGCGTCTAAGAGACCATCAGCTCTATGCTAAGTTTTCTAAGTGTGAATTCTGGTTGGATACTGTAAAGTTCTTGGGTCACACGATCTCCAGCGAAGGCATAGCTGTTGACCCCAGCAAGGTACAAGAGGTGATGGATTGGAAACCCCCTACCTCTGTTCATCAGATTCGCAGTTTTCTCGGCTTAGCCGGTTACTACCGTCGTTTCATCCCGGATTTCTCCCGAATTGCTAAGCCCATGACTGAACTGTTAAAGAAGGAAGTAAAGTTTGTATGGAATGAGAAATGTGAAGAAGCTTTCCACACTCTCAGAGAGCATCTGACTACTGCACCTGTGTTAGCTCAACCTGATAATACCAAGTCGTTCGATGTGTATTGTGACGCATCGAGTACTGGTCTAGGATGTGTGCTTATGCAAGAGAATCGAGTGATTGCATATGCCTCACGAGCCCTTCGGCCCCACGAGCAGAATTATCCCACTCATGATCTTGAGCTTGCAGCTGTCATTCACGCTCTGAAAATATGGAGGCACTATCTCATGGGTACACAGTGCAATATCTACATTGATCATAAGAGTCTCAAGTATATCTTCACACAAGCCGATCTGAATATGAGACAACGAAGATGGTTAGAATTAATCAAGGATTATGACCTTGAAGTGCACTATCACCCCGGCAAGGCTAATGTAGTCGCGGATGCACTAAGCCGCAAGTCCCATTGCCATTGCCTATCCATGGAATCCTACAATGAGACATTCTGTGCAGAAATGAGGAAGCTTAACATGGAAATGGTTTCCCAAGGCACTATAAATCACATCTCAGCTGAGCCCACTCTTCACGACCAAATCGTCATGGCACAACTACATGATGAAGGAATTAAGATCATCAAACAAAAACTCTCTCTAGGAGAAGAGAAATAAAAATGTTTCCGCCAGGACCATAAGGGAGTTTTATGGTTCGAAAGTCGCATAGTCGTTCCAAAGAATCATGAACTCCGCAAGCAAATTCTCGATGAGGCACATCTTTCCAAATTCTCTATCCACCCCGGCAGTAGCAAAATGTATCAAGACCTAAGGCAAAACTTCTGGTGGACTAGAATGAAAAGAGAAATTGCTACGTATGTCTCAGAATGTGACACGTGCCAGAGAGTAAAAGCTAGCCACTTGAAGGTAGCCGGTACACTTCAACCGTTACCTATACCATCCTGGAAATGGGAAGACATAAGTATGGACTTCATCGTTGGACTACCAAACACTTCCCAGAAACATGATTCCATATGGGTTATCGTTGATAGACTCACAAAGACGGCACATTTCCTTCCGGTACACACCACCTATTCTACCAAGAAATATGCCGAGATTTACCTCGATCGTATTGTTTGCCTACATGGAATACCTAAGACAATTATTTCTGATCGTGGTACTCAGTTTGTAGCACGCTTTTGGGAACAACTGCAAATGTCTCTTGGTACTAAACTGATTCGCAGCTCAGCATACCATCCTCAGACTGACGGACAAACGGAAAGAATAAACCAAATTCTTGAAGACATGCTGAGAGCTTGCGTCATTCACTATGACAAGAATTGGGACAAATGTCTACCCCTAGCAGAGTTCTCGTACAACAACAGCTATCAAACGAGTTTGAAAATGGCACCATTTGAGGCCCTGTACGGATGAAGGTGTCGAACTCCTTTGAGCTGGTCACAAACCGGAGAACGTAAAATAATTGGACCCGACCTGGTAATCGAGGCAGAGGAGAAAGTAAAAGTAATACAAGCAAATCTTAAAGCCGCACAAGCCCGACAAAAGAGCTATTCTGACAAAAGGAGAAAGCCCCTAAAATTTGAAGTTGGCGATCATGTCTATCTTCGAGTTTCACCAACCAAGGGAGTACAAAGATTCGGAATCAAAGGCAAACTAGCTCCCCGTTATGTTGGTCCTTACGAAATCGTTGAGAGTTGAGGACCCGTAGCCTACAAATTACGACTGCCCCCTCAGCTCACGGCCACCCATGATGTCTTCCACGTATCTCAACTCAAGAAGTGTATTCGAGTCCCTACCGAGATTGTGGAACAACAAGAAATATTGTTAGAACCCGACCTCTCGTATGTCGAACACCCGGTTAAAATTTTGGATCGAAAAGAAAGAGGGACCAGGAGGAAAGTGATTAAAATGTATAAAGTTCAATGGAATCATCACACTGAAGAAGAAGCCACCTGGGAAACCGAGAGTTACCTAAACCAAAATTTCCCTGGTTTTCTTACCTCAACCACTGGTATGAGCACCCCTGTCCACACTAAGATTTACCGAATCTCGGGGCGAGATTCTTGTTAAGGGGGGAAGGCTGTAACACTTCAGGTGTTTTAATTGTTAAACAAGTCTTATTAGCATAATAAAATGCATCACTAACTAAGAAAATAAAAGGAATGGATTAAGTTTGGTTTTGCTTTTACCTTTAAAAGTTTGTATGTGCATAAATGCATGTACTTTAATGAAACAAATTGGATAACTTTCACATCAAAGCAAATATGGCTATGAAATTAAATGAGCACACCAGTATTACCATGACAAATAAAAGTTTAGTTGAAGCCTAGGGAAGAAAATGAAATTTTGAAATAAAATGACGCGCCCTCCGAATAGAGTTTTTTTTAAGTTTTTAAAATAACTTTGGAACTAAAGCTCAAATGAACTTTGGCCTGAAACGAAACTTGTAGAACTTTTTATTCTGAACAACTTTCATGTTCAAAAGTTTTTGAAATTCAAATTAGAAAAAGGAGAAAACATCCTGTTTGCACCCAGCCCCCTGGAAGTTTTCAAATTCTTGCACATAGGTCCCTCCCTCACCTTCCCCTCCTCTGGTGCACCGCCCCCTTGCCCGAGAGCCGCCGGCCACCTGGCCATCGGTGCCTGTGCGGCAACAGGCGCCAAGCCAACCCCCGGCGTCCTGCAGCACCGCCCAGCTCGCCCAACCCGCGGCCGTGTCCTCCTTCTTCCTCACGCGGCATCCCGCACTGTGACAACCCTGGTAATTAAAATTCCAAAATCAATGTCATTAGCCTAACTCTATGTTAAACCAACTAATGAGAGGGTGGAAAGAATTAAAACGGGTTCAGTTGGAATTCAAATTTAATTTGGGCACATTTGGACACATTTGAAACTTTTAAATTAACTTTGAAACCATAAGCCAAATGAAATTTTGCCTGAAATCAAAGTTGTAGAACTTTTTATTTGGAGCAACTTTCGTGTTCAAAAGTTTTTGAAATTCAAATCAGAAAGAGGAGAAAACGCCCTGTTTGCACCCAGCCCCCTGAACTTTTTCGAATTTTTGCATTTCAGTCCCTCGCGTCTCCCTCCCTCCCCTGCCGCGCCGCGCGCGCTCGCCCGCCCGCCGCGCGCCAGGTGGCCGGCGTCGCCTGACCGGCGCGAAGCGCCAGGCCAGTGGCCGCCGCACCACCCCGCCACGGCCGGCTTTGCCCCGCCCCGACGCCGCGCCGCCCAGTACCCGCCCGCGCGTGCTGCCGCGCCCAGGCCACCGCCCGCTCGCCCAGTGGCCGCGCTCCGCCATGCCGCCCCGGCCCCCGCGCCCCACCAGTCGTCGCGCCCGCCCTCCGCCCGAGCCGCTGCCGCTGCTGCCTCCCCACTCCGCGCCCGGCACTATCTCACCGCGCTCACGCCGTATCTCGGCCGCCCAGTCGCCGCGCCCGCGTGCCGCACGACGCGCCGGCGTTCTGCCGCCGCCCGCCGCGGCCAGTGCACGCCGTTCCGTGCCTCCGCCCCGCACGCTAACCAGGCCCCCTCCTGTCCCTATAAAAGCGCCACCCCGGCCACGCGCGCGAGCCCCCGGCCACCAGAACGCCTCGCCGTCGCCATTGCCGCCGCTGAGCGCCACCCGCCCGTGGACAGCCCACTGCCGCCGCCCACTGCCCAAGCTGAGCACCCAGCCACCACTACATCACCTCACCGCAGCTCGCCGACCCACCCAGCACCACCCAGAGCCACCGGAGCGCCGCCGCCCGCGCTGCCGTCGCCGCCGCCCGCGCTGCCGTCGCCGCCGCCGCCCCTACTCGTCGTGGACAGCACGACCCCGACCCCCTCCGTCCAAGCCAAGCCCCGGAGTAGCTTCCCCACGCGTCACTGAAGCTCACCAACCGGACCACGCCGCCCCAAGCCCGCCGGAGCACCGCCGTCGACGCGAGCCGCGCCGCCGCCGCCTCTGCCCCAACGCCGGCGAGCACTTCCCGGCCGTCCCCTACCTGAACAACACCCCCACAAGGTAGCCCTCGCACCCCTGAACCTTCCCCGACCCTCGCCCCTCGCCGCCGGCGAGCCCCCTCGCCGGAATTTCGGCCGGCCGCCGTACCCGAGCCGCCGAGGACCCAATTGCAAGGATTTAAATCTTTGGAAGGGTCTGAGCGCAAGATTCAAGGACCTAGTTGTAAAAGAAAATTTCAAACCTAGATTCAAATTCAGTGAACTTGTAAAATTCGTATAAAATCGCAGAAAATTCAGAAAAATGCAAACTCAACTGTTCTGGAATCCTCAGAACAAACTCTACCACTTTTGTTACAAAAATTTTCTCAGAAGCTCAAAATAGTTTGCTCTACATTAAATAAAAGCTTTAATGGACATATTTTATACCCACTGTTCTAGAGCAATGCTGACCCTGAATTTTGGGCAGTGAATTAGTTGCTGGATGATTAGGACTGTGTAAAAAGATCAGGCCCGAATTCCATCTCTAGATTTACTGTTTGTTAAACTTAGTTTTATATCATGTGTAAGAAGAATGTTTTATCCCTACAGTTAGATGGTGAGTCAACCATTGAAATTTTTCCTATGCTAATGTATTGGTAACTAGAAGCCAGAGAAAAATTAGGAGACTTTTTATCTCACAGTAACCTATTTATTTGATTTATGTGCTAATAACATACATTAAATCAAGAAAATAGTTTCTTAGCTTGGAAAATCCCCAAATTATTACTGGGTGTTACACTGTGGTAGAGGTTGCTGTGCAAAAAGTTTCATGGACAAAAACCCTGCGTAGGGTCCTGTAAAAAATGAATCTTTAAAAAGCCTAGGTGTAGAATGTCATATTTTCTATGCTCTAAATACTGCACGATAAATCCTACAAAACTTACAGTAGCTTCTGCATGCTCAAGTGAGAGCTCTGTAAAAATCTTGGCCACCATTGTTGCACCAATTGATCTGTACAAAAAGAACAAGTATCTAACAGCAACAATGAAATATATTTTTCAGAATTAATCTGTTACATAAAATTTGCTGAAAATTTTACAGTAAGCACACCTTTCCTTGATGTGCCTAAATCCAAAATTTCATGACCAGAAACTATCCCTTGTAGTAATGACTCTCAAATCGTAATCAAGTGCTAGTTCCACGACTTAAACTTGTGCACTCATGTAGAATCGACGACTCTCGCCGACGGAACCTACGAGCTGGTGCCCGCGTCCGAGAGTGAGCAGCGTGAAGCTCAAGCAAATCTAACTGAAGCTTTTGAAGACCCGAGCCCAAGTTCGGAAGATCCCCAGGCGAACTGCGAAGGCAAGCCCCGGAGCATAACCCATTCTTTCCGAAATTATGCAACTCATTACTCTTGCTTGTGCATTAAGTTTATAGGAGTTGGGTGGAAACTTAGTTGCATGATGTCAGGAACCCTTGCGTGAAATCTAGATGTAAGGTTCGATAGACTGCTGTGCTAATAGGACACCGGTAAAAGTCGAGTGATTTCCTGTCACTCGCGAGAAAATAGGAGTTGAATGGCTACTACACGCTGCAATCATAAGGACACGGACGGGTCATGTAACGATGGTTACGATTGAGGCCCGTCTGTCTAGTGAAAAATGCTAAGGCCGCAGGGTGTGGTAGTGATGGTTAAGTCTTTGAACGTACTAAACACATGCCGAGATTATGGGAATCGGTAAGCTTAAGTACCTGATTGGCCCGGCAAGGGGACGGCATCCTACCCTTTGAACTTCGGTCCCATGTGCATATGGCGAGTGCAGAGAGTGGTCACGACCCGGCGCCGAACCGTGGCGTGGAGCTCTTGTACTCTCGGAGGGTAGCCCCGATCCACGACCCGGAAAGAAAGGGGAAAAGTTGCACGTGTGACTCTAGGGAGTAACCACGTGACGTGTGTTTGGGTTTCCCTTGCAAGGTTAAGAAATTCGATTCGAATCGTCCGTTTCTCACGGCTATTGAGACTGCTTAACCATTTTTACCCACAGAGTAAGAAGAGGAACAATGATGATGAATGAACTGGTTGGATGGAAAATTTAATGCTTCACCATGTATGCTTTAGATAGCTGCTTACCTAGACTGGCTAACGAAACTAGAATCTTGAGCTAAAAATTGAAAGTAAGGACCCACTTGTAGATGCTTTTCGGCAAAACAAACCCCTGAGCCAAAAAGCCTGGCATGTCTAGAGTCGGTGGAGTAGATTCCACTACTCGGGTAAGTCTTGCTGAGTATTAGTATACTCAGTCTTGCTTGTGACTCGATTTCAGGTGAGCCCTTCGAAGACATGATTGCTAGCCTGACTTGGCCCTGCTCTCTTCCCCCTGGTTGGTCGGTGGAATGGGATGCGCCCCCGTCCAACGGAGATAAGGCCGAGTGATGTCTCGTACGGGCTTCATCGAGACATCCTGTATCGTCGAGTAGTTTCCGTTGTTTATTTCCGCTGCAATTTAACTCTGAAGAACTTATTTATGTTAATTGAAGTACTTGTTTTCTAAACTCAGAACTAGGTCTGTAATATTGACTTATGCAAATGATGTAATACTTGCTGGAATGTGGTATTCTCTGGGCTCATCGTCGCATGAGCATTTGTATGTACGGCGCTCGATCCGTTCACCGTGGTTGTATCGGGAGGTTATACCCGACAGACCAGTGGATTACTCCGGTTGAAGTGTAAGGTTAACCGAGGATGCCTTAATGGTGATGGTTAATACACTTGAGCCGGATTAATTCTGGTGGTTCTGCCACAGCTGGTATCAGAGCCGTAGCTGGTGCCACAGCTGGCAACAGCGGACACCAGAGCCGAAATACATACGCCAGAGAATGCTACAAGCCTTAAAAACTCATTTTACTAAAACTTGACTAGAAGGTTGTGTTGCGAAATGCGTTGGTACGTTAAGGATGGTGCCTAGTTCGTAAAGCCCTAAGGGTTTATGGGAAAGTTACTAGGTGGCTATCTAACTTCTATATATAGTATCAACTGACTTCCAGCACATTATTTTCTGTCAAAACTTACTTTCATGCACAACCAACCTTAAATTCTGTAACGACGCACTCATCGCTAAGGTAAGAAGGTAAGGATCCTCAGCCAACTGAGAGAGCTTGGCCTTCCTGTCGGTGATGCGAACCGAACGCTGCCCTCAAGCAGTGGCTTACTTGAGGTGCTGCCAATATGCCAACTGTTAGTTGAACATATTGGGAGTAGAAGGTTCGGCGTAGGGTATGGCGATCGCTGTTCATACCCCCGTCTCATGACGGTACCCCCGTGAATACGCTATCTCGATAGCGTATGTTAACGTCGTCTGTACGGCGGAAATTGTACAGATATCGTTTCTATAAGTAAACGGTAATGATTACGGACGCTTTCATGAGTGCTGGCATGAAAGGTTCATGATATATATATGCTTGTCGATTTTCTGCAGGTACACTAACCGCGATTACGATAAGTTAAGGAACGATTAGAAAGACTCGACTAGCTATTATAGCGAGAGCCGTATTGTGTATGCCACCGAGACTATCATCGTAAGACCAAAGCTATTTGGCAATTGTTTTATTTGTGAGGACGAATAGGACGTGCATACATCATAAACATGGGTATCTGAAATCAAAAATGCGTTGTGTGAGAGTGGAAAGGTTCTTGCGTATCTAAGCGTGGTTTGCATAAGGACTATCTAGCGAAACTGTCCGAAATCTGCCGTCACCAAAAGGAACGATTTATTGACCCAAGAAAATGACCTTTTCTGGAGAAGTTCATGTTGAAAGAATTGTTCCAAATTTTGTGTTCTATCTCCTGTTCAAAAATGAAAAATTCTGAACTTATGGATAATAAGAAACAACAGAAACCTTGAAATGTCAGAATTCTGTCCGGAATAAGCACTTCTGCCCCCTTAAATTTTTAGGCCCCTTCCTGCGGTTTTCTGCAAAAGAGCACAACACGAAACCTGTTCCAAATTTACCCAGGAAGCTGCTGTTAAAATTTGGTAAATTTTGGCTGGGTAGATTTTCCCTGGTGTACGAAACTCTAGCCCTTTGTTCACTAAAAATTCTGGGTAGACAGTAAGGTAAAACCTGAAAAGAAAGACCATCTTAGAGACCCAATTAGCTCTGGAGTTGACTAGAAAAGTTGTTCAAAAATACCTTAGGAGTGATCTGGTGAAATTTGAGAATTTTTGGATGAGAGATGTGGGAGTTATGATTATTTTTGCACACTATACAGAATCTGTCCTTGTGCTGTTCACGGTTTTTCGCCATCTCACTCCAATTGATCTTTTGTTCAGATGGCCGAGCCTGTTGAGATGATGGTGGATGAGGATGGACGCGTGCACTCGCAGTGTCTCCACTGGGAGGGCTTTCCCTCTATTTTGTGGGATGTTCTGCGTACCGCGGGCTATCTAATTCCCCCACGTTACGCCGGACTGGAGTTTGCAGAAAATGGAGTTACCCAGTGCCGTGTCAACGTGACTATCTTTCCGCACCCGCTACACCCGGAGTGGCCCGCCTTGGAGCTTGAGGCTGTTGGTCGCCGTTTGGCCGATACTTGGGAGCTTGCAGCCATGAGGGCGCTCACCACATTTTGTGCGCAGCGTCCCGAGGTTGTCACACTCACTCCCATTGGATTGTTTCCTGCTGCCCAGGACAACGACCCTTTTTGGCTCAACAGGGTGCAGCACGCACAGTATTTGGTAGACTTCCATGCCCAGGAGACTATCCATACCTCCGTGCGGTGCATGAGTGCACTCTACCGGCTTCAGACTCTCCAGAGTCAGGCACTCGAGCAGCTCACTGATCTTGCTCAGGCCTACCACATGATGGCAGATACCAGGGATGAGCAGATAAAGGAGCTCAGTCAGGATCTTGAGGACAGAGATGCTCAGATTGGCCAACTTGAGGGCCAAATCCAGGAGCAGGACACTCTCATGGGTGAGAGAGATACCACGATAGCACAGTTGGAGGAGCAGCTCCATGATCTGAACCTTGAGTTGGAGGATGCTAATGAGCACATTCAGTGGCATCATGATCAGAATGACCATCCCCATGAGGACGACATGGAGGAGGATGAGGAGGAGCCACAGGAGATTGATGGTATCTCAGGTATGGATTTCGAGGGTGAGGTACCACAGGCACCTCAGATGGGAGCTCACTCTCCTGCTCACAGCGAGTCGTCCGTCAACGACTTGGATGATTTCTAGAGGACGACCTAGGAGGACTTTTGCACATACTCCTCGATAGGGTAGCCTAACTTTTGGCAAGTGTTGTAATAGGCTAACTAGGAGTTGAGTAACTCTTTTGTGTTGGGTACACCTGAACCATGTGGATACCCTCAGCATGTAAGGAACGGCGATGAACTTGGGTGAATTCGTTGTAACTGGGTAAACAATGAAATCCACAATCGCTGAGTCTTGTCGGAATTTTTATCCATGTCTCCTTGCATTTATTGGCTGAAGTGTTGAATACCAGACTTGTGCTAAGTTTGGTGATCTAGGTTCTCACAAAAATTCAGCATCATTGGACCTCGCTAGTTTGAGATATAGGCGAAACCGTACCGATCAATCTGCTGAAAAACAGCTAAGACAGTAAGGCAAAGGACGAGCTTTTCGACCACCTTAGCTATAGTTCTAGCACCGAAGTTGAAATACCAAGGTGGTGCATTCCTAAATTCTCTGACTACTGCAAATGATTGAGATGTTTTGGATGGACCCACAGCAGGCTATGATTTTTCTCGTAGCAAACAGAGATTCTGTCCATACTTCTAGCTCAGATTTCGGAAGTCTATGACTACACCAATTATTTATGAATCAAGGAAGTAATATGGATCGCGTGGCTAATGGTAACCTTTCACGTTTCAGATGGTTGGATCAACACGTGGCAACCCCGAGGGTTTTGGTGCCGGTGGCAGCCGCTCGCGACAATCGCCACCACCCCCGCCCAGTTTGGTGGAAGTGATGGCCGCTCAAACCGAGCTACTGCGTCAGATTGTGCAAGGACAACACCAGCAGAGGGGTGGGCACAATGCTCACCAACCACAAGCCGCAGGATACACGGATTTCCTAGGGACCCAGCCTCCCTTGTTCCATAAGACCGAGGAACCCCTGGACGCAGATGCATGGATTCGCACCATAGAATCCAAGTTCACACTACTTGTGGCCCCATGCTCAGAAGCCAACAAAGCTCGTTTTGCCGCGCAACAGCTTCGCGGTACCGCTCGACTGTGGTGGGACCACTATTTTGCAATGCTCCCGGCTGATCATGTGGTCGACTGGGATGAGTTCAAGACCGCGTTCCGGGCACATCATATCCCCGAGGGTCTCATGGAAAGGAAGTTGAATGAGTTCCTGGCACTCACCCAAGGCACCCGCACCGTGTTGCAGTACGCCCAGGCGTTCAACAACCTATGCCAGTATGCGGGCTATCACGCTGATACGGATGCCAAGAAGCGTGATCGTTTCCGCCGAGGTCTGAATACCAAGCTCAAGGAACGTCTGAACCTAGCCAGGGCTGACACCTACAACGAGTTGGTCAACATGGCCATTACCCAGGAAGACTGTATCATGGCACACCGGGCAGAGAAGAAAAGAAAGGCACCCGCAGGACCATCAAGTGCCCAATCACCAAGGTATCGCATCGTGCAAAATACCGCACCTACAGCTCCACCAAAGGCCCCGCAGCCAGGAAGATGGATTGCCAGACCCCCACAGCAGCCAGGCATGGTACGACCCCCGATGCCTCCACAGAATGGTTCGAGGCCCATTCTCCAGCAGTCTCTTCGACCTAGCCCCACGAATCGCTGTTTCAAGTGCGGGAGTTCCAGCCACTTCGCACGAGAATGCCCTCAGCCTGGACAGCCCAACCAAGGTCAAGGATCCAACCCGAACGCCAAGAACAGGGGCAAGAGACAGACCCTGCAAGTCAAGCAAGGACGGATTAACTTCACCACGCTTGCAGAGCTTCCAGAAGGAGCCCCAGTGATGTCGGGTACATTCTCTATCCATAACAAGCCTGCCGTTATATTATTTGATTCTGGTGCCTCGCATAGTTTTATAAGTGCAAAATTCGGTGCAAAAGTAGGCTTGGATGTTTGTCACACAAAAGGGTCATATATGATATCAACACCGGGTGGTAAAATTGCTTCAAACCAAATGGTCAGACAAGTACCAGTCAAATTGGGTAGTAAAACCATCGACACGGACCTTGTCCTTTTACCCCTTGACGGCATGGACATTATTTTGGGAATGAACTGGATGGCTATGCATGGAGTCACACTGGACCTTTCTTCCCGAGCCGTTGAGATAAATTCACCTAGTCACGGAGCCACTACCCTTTACCTACCATTCATAGATTGCACGAATTCCTGTGCTTATAAGATGGAAGGACTTAAGCCAGATAATATTCCTGTGGTAAACGAGTATGCCGATGTTTTCCCGGATGACTTACCAGGAATGCCACCAGATAGGGATATTGAGTTCGTTATTGAACTACAACCAGGCACTGCACCTATATCCAAAAGACCATATAGGATGCCCCCTAAAGAATTGGCTGAGCTGAAAATTCAACTCCAAGAACTACTGGACAAAGGTTTTATTCGCCCTAGCGCGTCACCTTGGGGATGTCCAGCCCTATTCGTAAAGAAAAAGGATGACAGTTTAAGATTATGTGTGGACTACCGACCTCTCAATGCGGTAACTGTTAAAAACAAATACCCCCTTCCCCGTATCGATGTACTCTTCGATCAATTAGCTGGAGCCAGAGTCTTCTCGAAGATTGATCTTCGTTCGGGATATCATCAGATCAAGATTCGCCCGTGCGATATTCCTAAGACTGCCTTCTCCACACGATATGGACTATATGAATTCTTGGTCATGTCCTTTGGACTCACCAATGCCCCTGCCTACTTCATGTATCTCATGAATTCGGTATTCATGCCCGAACTTGACAAATTCGTCGTAGTGTTCATCGACGACATTCTTATCTATTCAAAGGATGAGGAAGAGCATGCCAAGCACCTTCGCATTGTTCTTCAGCGACTCAGAGACCATCAGCTCTATGCTAAGTTTTCTAAGTGTGAATTCTGGTTGGATACTGTAAAGTTCTTAGGTCACACAATCTCCAGCGAAGGCATAGCTGTTGACCCCAGCAAGGTACAAGAGGTGATGGATTGGAAACCCCCTACCTCTGTTCATCAGATTCGCAGTTTTCTCGGCTTAGCCGGTTACTACCGCCGCTTCATCCCGGATTTCTCTCGAATTGCTAAGCCCATGACCGAACTGTTAAAGAAGGAAGTAAAGTTCGTATGGAATGAGAAATGTGAAGAAGCCTTCCACACTCTCAGAGAGCATCTGACTACTGCACCTGTGTTAGCTCAACCCGATAATACCAAGCCATTCGATGTGTATTGTGACGCATCAGGTACTGGTCTAGGATGTGTGCTTATGCAAGAGAATCGAGTGATTGCATATGCCTCACGAGCCCTTCGGCCCCACGAACAGAATTATCCCACGCATGACCTTGAACTCTCGGCCGTCATTCATGCTCTGAAGATATGGAGGCACTATCTCATGGGTACACAGTGCAATATCTACACGGATCATAAGAGTCTCAAGTATATCTTCACACAAGCCGATCTGAATATGAGACAACGGAGATGGCTAGAGCTAATCAAGGATTATGACCTTGAAGTGCACTATCACCCCGGCAAGACTAATGTAGTCGCGGATGCACTAAGCCGCAAGTCCCATTGCCATTGCTTATCCATGGAGTTCTACCATGAGACATTGTGTGCAGACATGAGGAAGCTTAACTTGGAAATGGTTTCCCAAGGCACTCTAAATCACATCTCAGTTGAGCCCACTCTTCACGACCAAATCGTCATGGCACAACTACATGATGAAGGAATCAAGATCATCAAACAAAAACTCTCTGTAGGTGAGGAAAAGTATAAGTGTTTCCGCCAGGACCATAAGGGAGTTCTATGGTTCGAAAGTCGTATAGTCGTTCCGAAGGATCGTGAACTCCGCAAGCAAATTCTTGATGAGGCACACCTCTCCAAATTCTCTATCCACCCCGGCAGTAGCAAAATGTATCAGGATCTAAGGCAGAACTTCTGGTGGACTAGAATGAAAAGGGAGATTGCTACGTATGTCTCGGAATGTGACACGTGCCAGAGAGTAAAAGCTAGCCACTTAAAGGTAGCCGGTACACTTCAACCGTTACCTATACCATCATGGAAATGGGAAGACATAAGTATGGACTTCATCGTGGGACTACCAAACACTTCCCGGAAACATGATTCCATATGGGTTATCGTTGATAGACTCACGAAGACGGCACATTTTCTTCCGGTGCACACCACCTATTCTACCAAGAAATATGCCGAGATTTACCTCGATCGTATTGTTTGCCTGCATGGAATACCTGAGACAATTATTTCCGATCGTGGTCCTCAGTTTGTAGCACGCTTTTGGGAACAACTGCAAACGTCTCTTGGCACCAAGCTGATTCGCAGCTCAGCATACCATCCCCAGACCGATGGACAAACGGAAAGAGTAAACCAAATTCTTGAGGACATGCTGAGAGCTTGTGTCATTCATTATGACAAGAATTGGGACAAATGCTTACCCCTGGCAGAGTTCTCGTACAACAACAGCTACCAAACGAGTTTGAAAATGGCACCATTTGAGGCCCTGTACGGACGAAGGTGTCGAACCCCTTTGAGCTGGTCACAAACCAGAGAACGTAAAATAATTGGACCCGACCTGGTAATCGAGGCAGAGGAGAAAGTAAAAGTAATACAAGCAAATCTTAAAGCCGCACAAGCCCGACAAAAGAGCTATTCTGACAAAATGAGAAAGCCTCTAAAGTTCGAAGTTGGCGATCATGTCTATCTTCGAGTTTTACCAACCAAAGGAGTGCGAAGATTTGGGATCAAAGGCAAACTAGCTCCCCGTTATATTGGTCCTTACGAAATCATGGAGAGCTGCGGACCCGTAGCCTACAAATTACGACTGCCCCCTCAGCTCACGGCCACCCATGATGTCTTCCACGTATCTCAACTCAAGAAGTGTATTCGAGTCCCTACCGAGATTGTGGAACAACAAGAAATATCGTTGGAACCCGATCTCTCGTATGTCGAACACCCAATTAAGATTCTGGATCAAAAAGAAAGAGAGACCAGGAGGAAAGTGATTAGAATGTATAAAATACAATGGAATCGCCACACGGAAGAAGAAGCCACCTGGGAAACGGAAAGCTACCTGAACCAACATTTCCCTGGGTTTCTTGCCTCAACCACTGGTATGTGCACCCACGCCCACACTAAGAATTACCGAATCTCGGGGCGAGATTCTTGTTAAGGGGGGAAGGCTGTGACAACCCTGGTAATTAAAATTCCAAAATCAATGTCATTAGCCTAACCCTATGTTAAACCAACTAATGAGAGGGTGGAAAGAATTAAAACGGGTTCAGTTGGAATTCAAATTTAATTTGGGCACATTTGGACACATTTGAAACTTTTAAATTAACTTTGAAACCATAAGCCAAATGAAATTTTGCCTGAAATCAAAGTTGTAGAACTTTTTATTTGGAGCAACTTTCGTGTTCAAAAGTTTTTGAAATTCAAATCAGAAAGAGGAGAAAACGCCCTGTTTGCACCCAGCCCCCTGAACTTTTTCGAATTTTTGCATTTCAGTCCCTCGCGTCTCCCTCCCTCCCCTGCCGCGCTGCGCGCGCTCGCCCGCCCGCCGCGCGCCAGGTGGCCGGCGTCGCCTGACCGGCGCGAAGCGCCAGGCCAGTGGCCGCCGCACCACCCCGCCACGGCCGGCTTTGCCCCGCCCCGACGCCGCGCCGCCCAGTCCCCGCCCGCGCGTGCTGCCGCGCCCAGGCCACCGCCCGCTCGCCCAGTGGCCGCGCTCCGCCATGCCGCCCCGGCCCCCGCGCCCCACCAGTCGTCGCGCCCGCCCTCCGCCCGAGCCGCTGCCGCTGCTGCCTCCCCACTCCGCGCCCGGCACTATCTCACCGCGCTCACGCCGTATCTCGGCCGCCCAGTCGCCGCGCCCGCGTGCCGCACGACGCGCCGGCGTTCTGCCGCCGCCCGCCGCGGCCAGTGCACGCCGTGCCGTGCCTCCGCCCCGCACGCTAACCAGGCCCCCTCCTGTCCCTATAAAAGCGCCACCCCCGGCCACGCGCGCGAGCCCCCGGCCACCAGAACGCCTCGCCGTCGCCATTGCCGCCGCTGAGCGCCACCCGCCCGTGGACAGCCCACTGCCGCCGCCCACTGCCCAAGCTGAGCACCCAGCCACCACTACATCACCTCACCGCAGCTCGCCGACCCACCCAGCACCACCCAGAGCCACCGGAGCGCCGCCGCCCGCGCTGCCGTCGCCGCCGCCGCCCCTACTCGTCGTGGACAGCACGACCCCGACCCCCTCCGTCCAAGCCAAGCCCCGGAGTAGCTTCCCCACGCGTCACTGAAGCTCACCAACCGGACCACGCCGCCCCAAGCCCGCCGGAGCACCGCCGTCGACGCGAGCCGCGCCGCCGCCGCCTCTGCCCCAACGCCGGCGAGCACTTCCCGGCCGTCCCCCACCTGAACAACACCCCCACAAGGTAGCCCTCGCACCCCTGAACCTTCCCCGACCCTCGCCCCTCGCCGCCGGCGAGCCCCCTCGCCGGAATTTCGGCCGGCCGCCGTACCCGAGCCGCCGAGGACCCAATTGCAAGGATTTAAATCTTTGGAAGGGTCTGAGCGCAAGATTCAAGGACCTAGTTGTAAAAGAAAATTTCAAACCTAGATTCAAATTCAGTGAACTTGTAAAATTCGTATAAAATCGCAGAAAATTCAGAAAAATGCAAACTCAACTGTTCTGGAATCCTCAGAACAAACTCTACCACTTTTGTTACAAAAATTTTCTCAGAAGCTCAAAATAGTTTGCTCTACATTAAATAAAAGCTTTAATGGACATATTTTATACCCACTGTTCTAGAGCAATGCTGACCCTGAATTTTGGGCAGTGAATTAGTTGCTGGATGATTAGGACTGTGTAAAAAGATCAGGCCCGAATTCCATCTCTAGATTTACTGTTTGTTAAACTTAGTTTTATATCATGTGTAAGAAGAATGTTTTATCCCTGCAGTTAGATGGTGAGTCAACCATTGAAATTTTTCCTATGCTAATGTATTGGTAACTAGAAGCCAGAGAAAAATTAGGAGACTTTTTATCTCACAGTAACCTATTTATTTGATTTATGTGCTAATAACATACATTAAATCAAGAAAATAGTTTCTTAGCTTGGAAAATCCCCAAATTATTACTGGGTGTTACACTGTGGTAGAGGTTGCTGTGCAAAAAGTTTCATGGACAAAAACCCTGCGTAGGGTCCTGTAAAAAATGAATCTTTAAAAAGCCTAGGTGTAGAATGTCATATTTTCTATGCTCTAAATACTGCACGATAAATCCTACAAAACTTACAGTAGCTTCTGCATGCTCAAGTGAGAGCTCTGTAAAAATCTTGGCCACCATTGTTGCACCAATTGATCTGTACAAAAAGAACAAGTATCTAACAGCAACAATGAAATATATTTTTCAGAATTAATCTGTTACATAAAATTTGCTGAAAATTTTACAGTAAGCACACCTTTCCTTGATGTGCCTAAATCCAAAATTTCATGACCAGAAACTATCCCTTGTAGTAATGACTCTCAAATCGTAATCAAGTGCTAGTTCCACGACTTAAACTTGTGCACTCATGTAGAATCGACGACTCTCGCCGACGGAACCTACGAGCTGGTGCCCGCGTCCGAGAGTGAGCAGCGTGAAGCTCAAGCAAATCTAACTGAAGCTTTTGAAGACCCGAGCCCAAGTTCGGAAGATCCCCAGGCGAACTGCGAAGGCAAGCCCCGGAGCATAACCCATTCTTTCCGAAATTATGCAACTCATTACTCTTGCTTGTGCATTAAGTTTATAGGAGTTGGGTGGAAACTTAGTTGCATGATGTCAGGAACCCTTGCGTGAAATCTAGATGTAAGGTTCGATAGACTGCTGTGCTAATAGGACACCGGTAAAAGTCGAGTGATTTCCTGTCACTCGCGAGAAAATAGGAGTTGAATGGCTACTACACGCTGCAATCATAAGGACACGGACGGGTCATGTAACGATGGTTACGATTGAGGCCCGTCTGTCTAGTGAAAAATGCTAAGGCCGCAGGGTGTGGTAGTGATGGTTAAGTCTTTGAACGTACTAAACACATGCCGAGATTATGGGAATCGGTAAGCTTAAGTACCTGATTGGCCCGGCAAGGGGACGGCATCCTACCCTTTGAACTTCGGTCCCATGTGCATATGGCGAGTGCAGAGAGTGGTCACGACCCGGCGCCGAACCGTGGCGTGGAGCTCTTGTACTCTCGGAGGGTAGCCCCGATCCACGACCCGGAAAGAAAGGGGAAAAGTTGCACGTGTGACTCTAGGGAGTAACCACGTGACGTGTGTTTGGGTTTCCCTTGCAAGGTTAAGAAATTCGATTCGAATCGTCCGTTTCTCACGGCTATTGAGACTGCTTAACCATTTTTACCCACAGAGTAAGAAGAGGAACAATGATGATGAATGAACTGGTTGGATGGAAAATTTAATGCTTCACCATGTATGCTTTAGATAGCTGCTTACCTAGACTGGCTAACGAAACTAGAATCTTGAGCTAAAAATTGAAAGTAAGGACCCACTTGTAGATGCTTTTCGGCAAAACAAACCCCTGAGCCAAAAAGCCTGGCATGTCTAGAGTCGGTGGAGTAGATTCCACTACTCGGGTAAGTCTTGCTGAGTATTAGTATACTCAGTCTTGCTTGTGACTCGATTTCAGGTGAGCCCTTCGAAGACATGATTGCTAGCCTGACTTGGCCCTGCTCTCTTCCCCCTGGTTGGTCGGTGGAATGGGATGCGCCCCCGTCCAACGGAGATAAGGCCGAGTGATGTCTCGTACGGGCTTCATCGAGACATCCTGTATCGTCGAGTAGTTTCCGTTGTTTATTTCCGCTGCAATTTAACTCTGAAGAACTTATTTATGTTAATTGAAGTACTTGTTTTCTAAACTCAGAACTAGGTCTGTAATATTGACTTATGCAAATGATGTAATACTTGCTGGAATGTGGTATTCTCTGGGCTCATCGTCGCATGAGCATTTGTATGTACGGCGCTCGATCCGTTCACCGTGGTTGTATCGGGAGGTTATACCCGACAGACCAGTGGATTACTCCGGTTGAAGTGTAAGGTTAACCGAGGATGCTTTAATGGTGATGGTTAATACACTTGAGCCGGATTAATTCAGGTGGTTCTGCCACACGCACGGCCAGTAGAACGCCACCGCCCCGACGCTCAATGGCGTGCCGCACGCCGCACGACTCTGGTCACCGCCGGCCGTGCCCAATGGCGCACCCCTGCCATGCCCGGCCCGCCCCAACCCCCTCCTCTCCCTTGGCTCGCCATAAAAGGGGAAGCACGCGCCTGCTCGCACACAGAACAGCGCCACCATTGCTGCCATACCTCTGCTCCACCGCCGGCCACCACCACCCCACGCGGAATCGCCGTCCCGGCCCCCCCTCCACCCAAACCAAACTCTGAAATGGATTCCCCTCGACGCACTGAAGCTCCCCAGCCCGAGCCCCGCCGCCCAGCTCGCCGGAGTTCGCCGGAATCCCGGCCGCACCTCGACGGAGCCGCTACTCCACGCCGCGGCACCCCTTCCCGGCCGCCCCAACTCGCACAAAACCCACCCAAAGGTAGCCCCCAACCTCCTCTTGCTCCTCCCCCACCTTGCCCTCGCCGCCAGCGACCAAGCCCGCCGGATTTCGGCCGGATTTGATGTTCCCCGCCGTGAATCGCGACCAGGGACCACATTGCAATCGCCCAAATCTTCCTAGGGGGTTTTCTGCTAGTTTTCAGGGACCCCTCTGTAAAGAAAGTTTTAACCAAATCAGTGAGCTTGTAAAATTTGTATAAAATCATAGAAAAATCACAAAAATGCAAACTAAACTGTTCCGGAATCCTTAGAAGAAACTCTACAACTTTTGTTACGTAAAGTTTCTCAGATTCTCAATATATTTTGCTCTACATTAAATGGAAGTTTTAATGGACCTCTTTTGTACCCACTGTTGTAGATCAATGCTGACCCTAAATTTTGGGTAGTGAGTTAGTTGCTTGATGTTTAGGACTGTGTAAAAAGATCAGGACCAAAAGCAATCTCTAGATACACTTTTTGTCCAACCTTGTTTTATGCCATAAAGTGATAGAACTAATTTTTTCCTGCTGTTCTATGATTTTTAATGTCATGAAACTTTTTCTGTGTTGTTGTAGTAATACCTAGAGGCCACAGAAAAATTTAGAAACATTTTTACTATATGTAACCTATTCATATGAATTTGTGGTAGGAAAACTTCACTAATTCAAAATAATTAGTAAAGCACTTAGAAAATGTTCATCTTTTTACTATGAAACACATTAGAGTAGCTCAAGCTGTACAAAAAGTTTCATACATAGAAACCCTGTATAACCTCCTGTAGAAACTAATCTTTAATAACATGAGTGTAGCTTGTCCCATTTATTATGCTCTATATCATGTACAATAAAAATCTGAAAAATTTACAGTAATACAAATATGGTTATAGCAACACCCTGTAAAATTTTTAGCATCAATACTTGCATGGTTTGTTCTGTACAAAAAGAACAAGAATCTAGCAGCAACCATATATTATATTTTTCATAATTAATCTGCTGCATGAAAATATCTGAAAATTTTACAATAAGCTTATCTTTCCCTGATGTGCCTAGATCCAAGGTTTCATGACCAGAAACTACTCGCTGTAATAGTTACACTTAAATCATGTTTCCATGAGGAACATAAGTTCCCATGAACACCCACCCCACCTTGCTTAACGAAGTCACTTATTGTACTTTTCTACTCTATTAACAATTGCCCACAGAAATCTCAACTAAGTAACATCACAACCCAATCGCTATTTTTGTGAACTACAACTTTGAGGTGACTGAACATGATCGTCATATACCCTCACTATAACTTATATTGGTGCATTCATATAGAATCGACGACTCTCGCCGACGGAACGTACGAGCTGGTACCCGCGTCCGAGAGTGAGCAGCGAGAAGCTCAAGTGAATCTAACTGAAGTTGCCGAAGACCCGAACCCAAGTTCGGAAGAGCCCAAGGCTAGCTTAGCTTAGGAAGACAAGCCCCGGAGCATGAACCCTATTTTCTAAACTTATGCAACTTATTACTCTACTTTTACTTGTGCATTAAGTTGATAGGAGTTGAATGAAAACTTAGTTGCATGATCTTAGATACCCATGCTCTGAACACTAGATGCAAGGTTCGATAGAATGCTATGCTAATAGGACTCGGTAAAAGTCGAGTGATTTCCTGTCACTCGCGAGAAATTAGGAGTTGATTGTTTACTACATGCTGCAACCATAAGGTCGACGGACGGGGCTGTGGTACGATGTTTATGTTGATGATTGAGGCCCCATCTGTTTAGTGAAAAATGCTAAGGCCGCAGTGTGTGGTAGTGGTGGTTAAGTCTTTGACCGTACTAACCACATGCCGAGAATATGGTAATCGGTAAGCTTAAGTACTGGATTGAACCGAGGCCGAAATATACTCCCCACTGTCTTGAATTCGTTCACATCTAGCTAATGGCGGGTGCATCGGCCGCCACGGCCCGACGTACCGAGGTCCGTGGGGAGGTGTAGTCGAGGGCGGTGGGCCTGTTCCGTGAAGCGGGAATTGAAAGGAAAAGTTGCACGTGTGACTCTGTGAGTAACCACGTGACGTGTGTTTAGGTTTCCCTTGCAAGGTTAAGAAATTCGATTCGAATCGTCCGTTTCTCACGGCTATTGAGACTGCTTAACCCCTTTTACCCACAGAGTAAGAAGAGGAACAATGATGATGAATAAACTTGTTGGATGAAAATTAATGCTTCACCATGAATGTTATTGGATAGCTGCTTATCTAGAATGGTTAATGAAACTAGAATCTTGAGCTAAAAGTTGAAAGTAAGGACCCACTTGTAGATGCTTTTCGGCAAAACAAACCCCTGAGCCAAAAAGCCTTGCATGTCTAGAGTCGGTGGAGTAGATTCCACTACACGGGTAAGTCTTGCTGAGTATTAGTATACTCAGCCTTGCTTGTGGCTCGTTTTCAGGTGAGACCTTCGAAGATATGATTGCTAGCTTGACTTGGCCCTGCACTCTTCCCCCTGGTTGGTCGGTGGAATGGGATACGACCCCGTCCAATGGAGATAATGCCGAGTGATGTCTCGTACGGGCTTCACCGAGACATCCTGTATCGTCGAGTAGCTTTCATTGTTTTATTTTCCGCTGCAACTTAAACTCTAAAGAACTTCTTAGTTAAGATCACTGAAGTACTTGGTTTCTAAACTCAAAATTGGTCTGTAATATTCACCTATGATAATTTTTGTAATATCTGCTGGAATGTGGTATTCTCTGGGCTCATCGTCGCATGAGCATTCGTATGTATGGCATTCGATCCGCTCTACCGTGGTTGTATCGGGAGGTTATACCCGACAGACCAGTGGATTACTCCGTTTGAAGTGTAAGGTTAACCGAGATCGCCCTAATGGTGATGGTTAATACACTTGAGCCGGATTAATTCAGGTGGTTCTGCCACAACAGAATGGAAGCAACACCTCTTCTGCAAATCTCCATCAATATATTGCAACATTCTGGACCTAGAGAACATTGACCCAAATGCAGCGGTATGTCCTTTCTCCCAGCCGATTTCAATGCTATCTCTTTCCATACTTTCATCTTATCATTAACTCACATTTATCTTCTTAGTCTGAAAGCCAAGTCCCTCTGATGCGGAGCCGAAGCGGCAGGCCGATAGAGAACAACCATCCATACACACCATATCCACTCATCGGTTTTCACGCTCCAACTATCAAGGATATTGCCACTGGCCGATCGAAACGAGCATCGAAGAGGCCAACCTCGAAGACAACAAGCCGTCGAGTGCGAGCCCGCATCGGATCGGCTGACCGAACGGCGGTAGCATCGGCAGAGACTCCGATTCCTTTATCCTTGCCAGCTACCGAGATAGCCGATCCTCAAGTCACCGCCGAAGTCGGAGCAGCTGCGGCATCACTACTAGTAGAAGTTGTTCAGGTAATCTTGCTTATTTCATATATCTTTTAAGTGCTCCACTAACACTAACTTCTCCTTTCTACCAGGCTGCACAAGCCGTTCCAGCGCAGTCCCCACAGCAATCGGGTACATCCCAAGTGGAAGCCGAAGCTCCAGCGGCTCCTCCCGTCGAGGTAGATAATCTCTTACCTCAATTTCTTGATATTCAGAGGACTTAACTGATCCTGATGCAGGCCGATTTGGGTATGCTGACTGTAACCCCACAACAAACATCGGCCGGAAGATCAACAGAGGCATGGCAAATATTTCATACCATCTTATTTCAAGCACCCATAGTATACTCACACGATCTGTTTTCCATGCCTTTTCAGGAAGCTAGTCCGAGCAGAGCATTAATAGTTGTTGAATCCTCTTCGTCTGACGAGCCGATTGTACCAGCCCCTGAGATGAGGGAGTCGCTTCCACCGGCACAAGCAAGAGAAATTCATTTTAAGGAGGTAACAAACTTACCATTGGAATCGGCCGATTCCCCTTTACTACTTGCTAACCCTTCTCTTTATTCCCCCACAGGAGCAAGACACCCCGAACAACAGCATTTTCTCCTTTGCCGTCTCCTTGCTTGATGATGAGGAAATCGCTTCACGCCCAATTCCATCAAGCTCTGCTTCCGATGATGTCCGCGCCAAGCTCGAGAGCATGCGGATTCTCCTCCAAGACGATATCGGCCGATTAGTAGAAGATGCTTCGCCGATTCGACGACTTTTCAATGACATCAAGGGTCGAATCCCGGAAGAAACGACAGAAAGCTTGGAGCGTGCTGCATATATAGAACACATGCAAACCCCGGTTTCCAGGGCCCTGCGCCATATGGCCGATCGCGCCCAGCTGGGAAAAACCCGGGAAGAGGCCGACTCGTACAAGCACCGGGCTCAAGAGGTACATCAACGGATCAATTTCCTCGAGATCTGTCGCCCGGATGTCGTCGGTACGATAGATCGGCTCAAACGGAGGAGAGCAGAGCTGGCCAAGGAGATGGAGAAGATAACCAAAGACATAGCCGCTGAAGAAAAGAAGCTTCAAGAGCTCCCGTCCGTCATCATTGGGCTGAAGCAAGAAAGGCAGAACTTGGCCCGTGAAGCGATCAGACTTCGTCGCCATATGTCAGAAGTTCCCGCATCGGCCGATGATGACCAGAGAGTACTAGATTCAGCCAATCAGATTAGGCAACGGGCTATCGCGGCCATAGATGCTTTCCTCGGACTGTAAAGAATACTGTAAACATTTAATGCTCCGTTAATGTTACTGCGCCGACTTGATTTTGGACCACTTCTTTTGGCAGATTTGCATTTATGAATGCTTTTACTCCGATAGGACATGTCTCATCATCTATCCACCTTCCCTTTTTTTTATATAAGTAGATCCTTCACCGTCCCCAGAGGCATATGCATTACCCATCTTCTCTCTCTCCAACACTAGATCTTTATCCTCCCAAACCGAATAGGAAGATATCTTCTTCGTCGTCTTCATCTTCTTCCTCCGTTAACCAGGTATGAACTTTCCTCTGCCTTCCCCCTAGGCATCTCAATCGCTCTGATGTTGGGTAGCCTCTTCATCTCTGTTTAGCCAAAACGTCTCAACCCCGGTCTGGAACGAGCGATCGAAATCATGCATTCAGACGAGCCACTGTCGCAGGCAGACAAAGATCTGATAAGAGCTTACGCTGAAGAACTCAGAGATCATGTTCCCGCTGTGGTCCAGGAGTATTGGGACGTCATAGATGCTCACTGCTTGGTCCGCAAACAACCATCCTCTGAGAAAAGCCCTCCGCTCCCTCGTCAAGTCAAGACTGAAGCTGCCATGGAAAATCTGGAGGAGAAGAAGACCCGCCTCCTGATAGAACTTTGCAATCAAGCTGAGACTGGAGCCACCGTAGAGAATCCGAAGGAGAATAGGACCCGCCTTCTGATAGAACTGGGTCGCGTTGAGAGAGAAACCCAGAACAGGCGTAATCAATAGATATATCGGTATTTTTATTCTAAGGGCGACTTGTACCATGTCGGCCATGTACTCTACCGTTTTTATCCAATAATGAACTGGTCAAAACAAATCATAATGTTTCTTTCTTCAGGCGATGTCATTTTTGCATCGGCTATGCAGACGAAAACCGATGGAAATCGGCCATGTTGTCTTGATATATCTTTCTGCAAGTTATGCATCTACCCAAATGCTTGGATAGTACCTCTTCAGATATCGTCCATTTAAAACTCTTGGGAATTCCTCCCCTTCAATAGTTTCTAGAATATATGCATTTCCAGGGGCACATCGGCTGATTCTGTACGGCCCTTCCCAAGTGGGTGACCATTTACCGAATTTGGGATCTTTAGACCCTATCGGCAGCACCAACTTCCATACCAAATCTCCCTGAGAGAATTGTTTAACTTTGACCTTTTTGTCATACCATCTGGCCACCCTTTTCTTGTTTTCTTCTATACTAATCAGGGCCCTCAACCGCAGACCTGCCGAATCATCAAGTTCGTCCTTCATGAGGAAAGAATAATCATCGGCCGTCAACTAATCTTGAAGCGATATACGCCTTGACCCTGTCCTTAATTCCCAAGGTAGGACTGCTTCATGCCCATAAACCAGTTGATAAGGAGATATCTTAGTGGCTCCGTGACAAGCCATCCTATAAGCCCATAGAGATTCAGCCAAAGATGTGTGCCACTTTTTGGGTTGCTCCTCTATCTTCCTCTTGATCAGCTTGATTATCCCCTTGTTGGACGATTCTGCCTGGCCATTGGCTTGAGCATAATATGGAGAAGAATTTAATAATTTAATCCCCATATCGGCGGCAAACTCTCCGAATTCTCCAGAAGTAAACATTGTTCCTTGGTCAGTTGTGATGGTTTGAGGAATACCAAATCGATAGATAATATGGTTCTTAACGAACTCAATCATATCGGCCGATGTCACATTCCTTAAAGGAACTGCCTCTACCCACTTAGTAAAATAATCTGTGGCTACCAAAATGAACTTATGCCCTTTGCTCGATGGAGGGTGAATCTTTCCGATGAGATCTATTCCCCAACCTCTGAACGGCCATGGCTTGATCACTGGATTCATAGCCGATGCTGGCGCGCGCTGTATATTGCCAAACCTCTGACAGTCTTGGCATCCTTTACAATATTTGAAACAATCCTCAAGAATCGTTGGCCAGTAATACCCATTGTTTCTGATCATCTATTTCATTTTGTGAGCCGATTGATGGGCTCCACATACGCCTTCATGGATTTCTCCCATCAGAACCTTCGCTTCTTCTGTTCCCAGGCACTTGAGAAGAACTCCATCAACCGTCCGGTAAAATAAATTATCTTCAAGTAACACATATTTTGTAGCTTGAAAACGTACTCGCCGATCCACTTTTCGGGAGGGATCCTTCAAGTAATCGGCGACTTCCTTTTGCCAGTCATCGGCTGCGAGCTCTAAAATCATAGCTCACTGAATCGGCCGATATCCGGACGCATGTTGGGCCAGCCTGTTGGCCTCTTCATTATAATTTCTGGGGATATGCTCAATTATTGCAGACTTGAATTCTCTTAAAAGCTGAAGGCAATCTTCATAATAAATCCTCAAGATATCATCTTTGCACTCAGATCGCCCCGTTAACTGACCCACAATGAGCATGGAATCTCCAAAAATTTTGACTGCATCAGCTTTGACTTCCCTTAATAATTGGATACCTTTTAGAACGGCTCGATATTCTGCCTGATTATTGGTTGCGGACGCTTCTATCGGCAGAGAGAAATCATAACTTGCCCCCCGAGGCGATACAAGAACGATGACGATTCCTGATCCGGCCCCACACGAAGAACCATCGAAGTATAGAGTCCATGGAACCGGCTCGACGACAGTAATTTCTGGTCCACAATGCTGAGCTACGAAATCGGCCATGACTTGACCCTTGACAGCTTTGGCCGATTCGTACGTTAAGTCGAATTCTGACAGAGCCAGGATCCATTTCCCAATCTGTCCTTTCAAAATCGGCAATGATAGCATATACTTCACCACATCATCCTTCCATATAACCATGCATTCTGCCGATAACAAATGATGTCTGAGCTTGGTACACGAGAAGTATAAACACAAGCACAGCCGCTCCACCGGGGAATATCTTGTTTCGGCGTCCAGGAGTCTTCTGCTGACATAATATACCACCCGTTCTTTCCCTTCGAACTCCTGTACCAACGCCGATCCAATGGCCTGTTCATCAGCCGATAAATATAATTCGAACGGCTTACCAGGTTGTGGTGGGACTAACACCGGAGGTGAAATCAGATATTGCTTGATGTCTTCCAACGCTCTGCGCTGTTCTTCTCCCCATACAAATTTCTGATCGGGCTTCAATTTCAATAAGGGAGTAAAAGCTCGAATACGCCCTGACAGGTTGGATATGAACCTTCTGATAAAATTGACCTTGCCGAAGAGGGACCGTAGCTCAGTTTTATTTTGTGGGGCCACAACTTTGTTGATGGCGTCTATGGTCTTCTGGTTGACTTCTATCCCGCGCTCATGAACCATGAATCCTAAGAATTGCCCAGCCGATACACCAAATGCACACTTGTTCAGGTTCATCTTCAACCCATGCTTCCTTGTGCACTCCAGTACTTCTTGTAAATCGGCTAGATGTTCTTGTTGACCTTTTGACTAGACCACGACGTCATCTATATAAATTTCCACCGATGTACCAATAAGCTTGTGGAAGATATAGTTCATGGCCCGCTGATATGTAGCACCGGCGTTCTTTAACCCAAAGGTCATTACAACCCATTCAAATTAACCAAGATGACCTGGGCACCTGAAAGCCGTCTTCGAGATGTCTTCTTCGGCCATTAATATCTGATTGTACCCGGCATTACCATCCATGAAACTGATGACGTTGTGTCCTGCAGCAGCATCTATCAAGATATCGGCCGTTGGCATCGGATATCCATCCATTGGTGTGGCCTGATTTAAGTTCCTGAAATCGATGCACACGCGCAATTTTCCATTCTTTTTATACACGGGCACGATATTAGAAATCCACTCGGTGTAGCGGCACTGCCGAATAAATTCTGCTTCAATTAACTTTGTGATCTCGGCCTTTATATCAGGTAGAATCTTGGGGTTGCACCATCGTGCAGGTTGCTGATATGGCCGATATCCTGATTTTATAGGTAACCGGTGTTCAACGATGGACCGGTCTAGACCTGGCATCTCATGATATTCCCAAGCAAAGCAATCCTTGAATTCCTTTAATAAACTTATCAATTTACACTTATACTCAGGATCCAAATTAGCACTAATATACGTCGGCCTTGATTTGCTACTATCTCCCAAATCCACCATCTCCAATGAATCGGCCGACGTAAACCCATGCCCGAGCTTCCCGTCTTCTCGAACGAGCTGATCCATCTATTCTGAATCTTCCAAGCCGACTGCTTGGATCGGCTGTAGACCGAAATTGGACACCTTCAGGAAGTCAGTGTCCCAAGTCCTGTCAGATATACACCTGACGTGTTCACAGCCCCATTGTTGCGTATCGGCCGCTGCGACGCTGTAGGCAGAATCGGCGGTGACTATCTCCGTATTGTCGCCGACCCATTGCACGAGGCATTGATGCATTGTACATGGGACACAACAGTTTGCATGTATCCAGTCGCGACCGAGCAGCATGTTGTAGGATCCCTTACCATTAATAACGAAAAAGGTAGTAGGAAGGGTCTTACTGCCAATGGTGAGGTCGACGCAGAGCGCTCCACGGGCGGGAGACACGTTGCCTTCGAAATCCTTTAGCATCATGTCCGTCTTGGTGAGATCTTCATCGCTCTTGCCTAGCTTGCGGAACATGGCATACGGCATGATGTTGACTGCGGCACCTCCATCTACTAGTAGTCTGGTGACAGGTCGCCCGTCAATGTAGCCTTTGAGAAACAACGCCTTAAGATGTTGCCGTTTTTCTTCTTCTGGTTTCTCAAAAGTAGCCGTCATCCGCTCTAACACCAGTTGCACCATTTGCTTTTCCATTCTTGTCGCTTTGTCTCGATCGTCAGGCGCCATGAATTCCATCGGCAATATGAACACCATGCTGATGTCGGCTGCCAATTCTTGATTGTCTGCTCCTTGGCTGTTGTTTTTCTTGGGGCGCCAAACCCGAGACTTAACGTTTCTTTTCTCCGGCGCCTGCTTCTGTTCTTCTTCTTGTTGCTCCCACAGACGCAGGCATTGGATCCTCCGTTTCTAGGATCTGGATAGACCATCGGGACACCACCTAGGGTTTACTGGTTTGGCCGATAATCTGGCGTGTTCCCAATCTGGTTCCCTTCCTAGGGGGTTTTCGTCTGATATCCTGTCATCAGCCATCTCTTCTAGCCGATCGTGTATGCTGACTCTGCCCCCCAGTCCATCCTGTTGGTTTATTCTGCTTTTTGACCGGTAATGCTGGTCAACTCTGCCCCCCAGCCGATCATGTACTGAAATGCGCTGTCCCTCTTGTTCGCGCCGATTTTTGCTGATCGGCTCTGATCCTCTATCCCTAGAGCGTGATCTTTTAAACGGGCGATCGTTGCAACTTAATCCGTTGCACTCAGGACAGTTATCGGCTGACGGCAATCGGATGTCGTTTTCCCAGCAATGGATGAAGAACGGACATTGCCAGTGATCCTCATGCCGGCGTATCATCTCGTCATGGTAGCTTGATTGTTCCTGCAGCCGCCGATATTTGTTGAGCAAGAACTGGGAGGTGCGCGGTCGTTCTGGCCCTCGCCTTTTCTTTTTGATTTCAGCCGCCGTGACTTGCTTCCTAGGGTCTACAGCGCCGCTCCTTCTTGCCGATTCTGACGTCAGCACCTTGGTGTGAAGTGAATTTCTCCCCGTGTCAACCATGTTAGCCGGGAAAGGGTGCTGGTCTATCTTCATCGGCTTTGCTGATTTAGCCGGGGTTTCAAACTTGAGCCTCCCCTGCTCGATGGCCGATTGTATCTGCTGACGAAAGATCTTGCATTCATTTGTGTCATGAGACGTGGCGTTGTGCCACTTGCTGTACTTCATCTTCTTGAGCTGATCGACGGAAGGGATGGTATGATACTGAGATAGCTTAATCTGCCCTTCCTGGAGTAATAAATCGAAGATCTTATTGGCTTTTGATGTGTCAAAGCCGAATGTCTCTGGCTCTTTCTTTCCAAAAGGGCATGATATTGATTTTTTGCCTTTCACCCACTCTTCCAGGCCGATTTCCTCCTCCCCATCAGATTCAGACCCGCTGCCACCTTCTTCTGGAAATTCCTCCGCTGCTCAAATGGGCGGAGTTCCTGTCCTGCCAATCGGTGAACGATCTGGCTTAGGCTTTCAAACTCTTGCGAAGCATACCTTTCCTTGATTTGTGGCAGGAGACCTTGGAAAGCAATATCGGCCAACTGTGCATCGGTCAGAGCCAGACTGTAGCATTTATTTCTGACTTCTGTGAACCTCTGTATATATCCCGTTACTGGTTCATCGCTCCTTTGTCTGAGGCTGGTCAAATCTGAGAGTTTCATCTCATGTACCCCTGCATAGAAGTATTTGTGGAACTGCTTCTCCAAATCGGCCCAAGTAACAATAGAATTTGGTGGCAAAGTGGTGAACCACTAGAAGGCCGATCCAGACAAAGATGATGAAAATAGACGCACCCTCAGAGCATCTTGCGTGGCGGCTTCTCCGCACTGAATGATGAATCTGTTGACGTGCTCAACGGTGGATGTGTCGTCCAGCCCAAAAAACTTGGTGAAATCGGGTACCTTGTAGCGGTGTGGGAATGGCAGCAAGTCATAGGCTGATGGGTATGGTGTCTTGTATGTGTAAGTCTATACTTTTGTCTTCAACCCAAATTGGTCCTGAATCACCTCTGCTATTCTTGCCGTCCAATCCACCTGCTGCTGAATCACCTCAGCAAGTCATAGGTTGAAGCGGTGCCTGTGATGGGAAACATGGTGCACCGCTGTATCTTGGAGACGCCGGAGGCAACGGAGTGTTGTATCCCTCGCGTTGCGTCAATATCGGTTGAGGAGCCGATTGGGACGTGCCTGGTAAGCTTCTGGCTGGAAGTGCAGTCGGCGGGGCATACGCCGGTCCCTGATAGCCTTGAACTGCTCCGCTGGCCAGAGAGCTGATGACGGCGTTGTACACCGTGTTGGTCATCACCGAGGATTGGTCGATGAACGCCTGGTAGACGGACTGTTGGATCATATCGGACATCTTGCCCGAATCCTCAGCAATGGTGATATGGCGGGGAACTGGAGTAGGAGCTTTCTTGACAGCCTCCCCGCTTCTTGTACGACTGAACGACTGCAGATACATCTTCTTGTAATCTTCTAGATGTTTAGCTAATTCTTCCCTCTGGTCGTCCTTGAGATCCGCTTCTGTGACCTCAATGATGTTGTTGTCGAAGATTTCTGTGTTCTTCGACATATCAGATCTTGAAGTTCTGTCCCACTGGGCGTGCCAAAAGTGTGTTGGCACTAAAATCGGCCAGACAGGAATCGGCCGATGGTCTTCAGCGTCGGACACACGACCCGGGAGAATCTGCTTAGCTCCTGTTCGGGTTATCGCCCTGGTGCGGTTCGCGCGGCGTGCCAGTCAATCTGACCTATTGATTGACAAGGAAATAAGAGTATTAAATTCAGGGCGCTCCGATCGGCTGGGGTTCCGATCTGTCCCTTAGAGCGCGTCGGCGAATCGGCCGATTTGCTGTGAAGATAATCGGCTATGGATCAGCCGATGATCCCGTAACAATTGCAAAGAAACTGCTGGAGCAACTTAAACAATTATTACAGATGCAACACTTGAAAATAGATCTAATCGGCTATATGATGATGAACGAAGAAGGGCGACGATAAAGCCGATAACTCTAATTTCAAGCTGGATAACTGGTAATAATACTAGAACAACAGGTAAAACTTGCAATTCTAGTAAATATCGATAACTGGTGAATAAACCCAAACGAAACCACAGTGATGCGCCCGTGGTTAAAGCTCGGATATTACTCGGTAAGCGGAACCTACCAATTGGCCGGAGATCAAGTTGATGCAGCCCTGCCAATCCGTACGAACTCGTGAAAGAAGAAAAAGTATTGGCGAAGTCGCCGACTTGAAAGTAAAGTGCTAGTAAAAAGTAGAAGTATTTTTGTTGATTGATGTGTTCTCTTTTTTGCAAAGCCTTGACGACTCCTATTTATACCCTAAAACTAGGACTCCTGGTCGATTACTACTTGTTACAACCTTATTTAAAACAGGAAAACTACTATATCTATAATATCTTTAAAAAGGAAACGGACTCCCGCAGAATCTTCCGCCGCCGTCTCCTAATCCAATCAGGACTTTTCCAATTGTTTCTTGACCAAATTAGCGTTGCTCTGTTGACCAACTTTTGACCGGGATCCTCTGATGTAGCCCCAACCTGTTGGCGCAAGCTGTATCACCAATCGGCCGATTTCCAACTGTTACCTAAATCGGCCGATTCCTTACTGTAGCCTTCAGATCTGCCGCATCGGCCAATCTTCTTCTCCTGACGCCGATTCAACACGTGTCAAAATCTGGCGTCAACACAGAGGTTCAGAGAAATCAGGAACAAATGCTATAGTCTGGCTTTGACCGATGCCCAGTTGGCCGATATCGCTTTCCAAGGCCTCTTGCCACAAATCAAGGAAAGGTATGCCTCACAAGAATTTGAAAGCCTAAGCCAGATCGTTCACCGATTGGCAGGTCAGGAAGTCCGTCCGTTTGAGCAGCGGAGGAATTTCCAGAAAAAGGTGGCATATCTGGAAGGGTCTGAATCGGAGGGAGAGGAAGAAATCGGCCTAGCAGAATGGGTAAAAGGCAAGAAGCCAATATCGTGCCCTTTTGGAAAGAAAGAACCAGAAGCACAGGGGGGCAGGCGCTGTAGAAGCACTCCGAAGCACGGCGCCGATGACGATGTACGACGGGGCGGCGGATTCGCTTCACCATCAACTGTCAACTGCTCAGACGGCCATGACGCAACAGAATTTGCCGCATGCTTCGATCCATCACCCGGCCGTACCACCGCCAATCCTCCAACATATGCCGGCATCTCGAACAGCTGTTCATCAGCAGCAAGTGGATTGGACGGCAAGAATAGCGGAGGTAATTCAGGACCAATTCGGGTTGAAGCCAAAAGTGCAAACTTATACATACAAGACGCCATACCCATCGGCCTACGACCTGCTGCTGTTTCCCCACCGATACAAGGTTCCTGATTTTACCAAGTTTTCGGGGCTGCACGACACATCTAGCGTGGAGCACATTAACAGGTCCATCATCCAGTGCGGGGAAGCCGCCATGCAAGATGCTCTTAGGGTGCGTCTGTTCTCGCTGTCTCTGTCTGGATCGGCCTTTCAGTGGTTCACCACTTTACCACCCAATTCCATTGTTACTTGGGCCGATCTAGAAAAGCAATTCCATAAGTACTTCTACGCAGGAGTGCATGAGATGAAGCTCTCAGATTTGACCAGCCTCAGGCAGAGAAGCGACGAACCAGTAACTGGATACATACAAAGGTTCGGAGAAATCAGGAACAAATGCTATAGTCTGGCTCTGACCGATGCCCAGTTGGCCGATATCGCTTTCCAAGGCCTCTTGCCACATATCAAGGAAAGGTTATGCCTCACAAGAATTCGAAAGCCTAAGCCAGATCGTTCACCGATTGGCAGGTTAGGAAGTCCGTCCGTTTGAGCAGCGGAAGAATTTCCAGAAAAAAGTGGCATATCTGGAAGGGTCTGAATCGGAGGGAGAGGAAGAAATCGGCCTTGCAGAATGGGTAAAAGGCAAGAAGCCAATATTGTGCCCTTTTGGAAAGAAAGAACCGGAAGCATTCGGCTTTGATACAACAAAGGCCGATAAGATTTTCGACTTACTACTTCAGGAAGGGCAAATCAAGCTATCACCATACCATACCATTCCTTCGGCCGATCAGCTCAAAAAGATGAAATACTGCAAGTGGCACAACGCCACGTCTCATGACACGAATGAATGCAAGATCTTCCGTCAGCAGATACAGTTGGCCATCAAGCAGGGAAGACTCAAGTTTGAAATCCCGGCAAAGCCGGCGAAGCCGATGAAGATTGACCAGCATCCTTTCCCAGCCAACATGGTTGACACGGGAAGAAACTCACTTCAAACCAAGGTGCTGACGTCGGAATCGGCAAGAAGAAGCGGCGCCGTAGATCCCAGGAAGCAGGTCATGGTGGATGAAGTCAAAGGGAAAAGGCGGGCTGAAGACAAGGGCGAAGGATTGGGACGATCACATAGACCCATCACTTCCCAATTCTTGCTCAGCAAATATCGGCGGCAGCAGGAATGGTCAAGATGCCACGAGGAGATGATACGCCGACACGAGGATCATTGGCAATGTCCGTTCTTCATCCATTGCTGGGAAAACGACCTCCGATTGCAACGGATTAAGCTGCAACGATCGCCCGTTCAAAAGATCACGCTCCAGAGACAGAGAATCAAAGCCGATCAGCAGAAATCGGCGCGAATGAGAAGGACGGCGCCTTTCAGTGCATGATCGGCTGGGGGCCAGAGTTGACCGGTATCACGGGTCGAAAGGCAGGATCAACCAGCAGGAGCGACTGGGAGGCAGCTCCAGCCTACACGATCGGCTGGAAAAGATGGCTGATGACAGGGTGTCGGATGAAAACCCCCTAGGAAGGGAACCAGATTGGGAGCACGCCAAATTGTCAGCCAGACCAGTGAACCCCAGATGGTGCCCTGAAGGATTGTCTAAATCTCAGAAGCGGAGAATTCAACGCCTGCGCCAATGGGAGCAACAAGAAGAAGAGCAGAGGCAGGTGATGGAAAAGAGAAACGTCAAGTCTCGGGTCTGGCGCCCCAAGAAAAACAACAGCAAGGAAGCGGACAGTCAAGAATCGGCAGCTGATGTCAACATGGTGTTCATATTCGCGATGGAATTCATGGCGCCTGCGGATCGAGACAAGGCGACAAGGATGGAAGAGCAGATGGCGCAGTTGGTATTAGAGCCGATGATAGCCACCTTTGAGAAACCAGAAGATGGAAAACGGCAACATCTCAAGGCATTATTTCTCAAAGGGCACATTAACGGACGACCCGTTACCAGGCTACTAGTGGATGGAGGCGCCGCAATCAACATCATGCCATATGCCATGTTCCGGAAGTTAGGCAAAAGTGATGAAGACCTGACCAAGATGGACATGATGCTCAAGGACTTCGAAGGCAACGTGTCTCCCGCCCGTGGAGCACTCTGCGTCGACCTCACCATCGGCAGTAAGACCCTTCCTACTACCTTTTTCATTATTAATGGTAAGGGGTCCTACAACATGTTGCTCGGTCGCGACTGGATACATGCGAATTGCTGTGTCCCATCTATAATGCACCAATGCCTCGTGCAATGGGTCGATGACAATACAGAGATAGTCACCGCCAATTCCGCCTATAGCGTCGTAGCGGCCGACACGCAACAATGGAGCTGTGAACACGTCAGGTGTATATCCGGCAGGACTTGGGACACTGATTTCCTGAAGGTGTCCGATTTCGGTCTACAGCCGATCCAAGCAGTCGGCTCTGAAAATTCATAATAGATGGATCAGTTCGTCCGAGAAGACGGAAAGCTTGGGCATGGATTTACGTCAGCCGATTCATTACAGATGGTGGATTTGGGAGATGGTAGCAAACCAAGGACGACGTATATTAGTGCTAGCTTGGATCCTGGATATACGTGTAAATTGATAAGTTTATTAAAAGAATTCAAGGATTGCTTTGCTTGGGAATACCATGAGATGCCTGGTCTAGACCGGTCCATTGTTGAACACCGGTTACCTATAAAATCAGGATATCGGCCATATCAGTAGCCTGCGCGACGGTGCAATCCCAAAATTCTACCTGATATAAAGACCGAGATCACAAGGTTGATTGAAGCAGGATTTATTCGGCAGTGCCGTTACGCCGAATGGATTTCTAATATTGTGCCCGTGTATAAGAAGAACGGAAAATTGCGCGTATGCATCGACTTCAGGAACCTAAATCAGGCTACACCAATGGATGGATATCCAATGCCGACGGCCGATGTCTTGATAGATGCTGCCGCAGGACACAAAGTCATCAGTTTCATGGATGGGAATGCAGGGTACAATCAGATATTAATGGCCGAAGAAGATATCTCGAAAACGGCTTTCAGGTGCCCAGGTCATCTTGGTTTATTTGAATGGGTGGTTATGACGTTTGGGTTTAAGAACGCCGGCGCTACGTATCAACGGGCCATGAATTACATCTTCCACAAGCTCATTGGTGCATCAGTGGAAATTTACATCGATGATGTTGTGGTCAAGTCAAAAGGTCATCAGGAACATCTGGCTGATATACAAGAAATACTGGAGTGCACAAGGAAACATGGGTTGAAAATGAACCCGAACAAGTGTGCATTCGGTGTATCGGCCGGGCAATTCTTAGGATTCATGGTCCATGAGCGCGGGATAGAGGTTAGCCGGAAGACCATAGACGCCATCAACAAAGTTGTAACCCCACAGAATAAAACTGAGCTGCAATCCCTCATCGGCAAGGTCAATTTTATCAGAAGATTCATATCCAACCTGTCCGGGCGTATTCGAGCTTTCACCCCTTTGTTGAAATTGAAGCCCGACCAGGAATTCGTGTGGGGAGAAGAACAACACAGAGCGTTAGAAGATATCAAGCAATATCTGATTTCACCTCCGGTGTTAGTCCCGCCACAGCCTGGTAAGCCATTCAAATTATACTTATCGGCTGATGAACAAGCTATTGGATCGGCGTTGGTACAGGAGTTCGAAGGGAAAGAACAGGTGGTATATTATGTCAGCAGAAGACTCCTGGACGCCAAAATAAGATATTCCTCGGTGGAACGGTTGTGCCTGTGTTTATACTTCTCGTGTACCAAGCTCAGGCACTATTTGTTATCGGCAGAGTGCATAGTTGTATGCAAAGATGATGTGGTGAAGTATATGATATCACTGCCAATTTTGAAAGGACGGATTGGAAAATGGATCCTGGCTCTGTCAGAGTTTGACTTAAGGTACGAATCGGCCAAAGCTGTCAAAGGTCAAGTCATGGCTGATTTTGTAGCCCAACATTGTGGACCGGAAATTGCTATCGTTGAACCGGTTTCATGGACTCTGTATTTCGATGGTTCTTCGTGTGGGGCCGGATCGGGAATCGGCATCGTTCTTGTATCGCCTCGGGGGGCAAGTTATGATTTCTCTCTGCCGATAGAAGCGTCCGCAACTAATAACCAGGCGGTCTGATAGGAATCGACCGATGGTCTTCAGCGTCGGACACACGACCCGGGAGAATCTGCTTAGCTCCTGTTCGGGTTATCATCCTGGTACGGTTCGCGCGGCGTGCCAGTCAATCTGACCTGTTGATTGACAAGGAAATAGAGTATTAAATTCCAGGCGCTTCGATCGGCTGGAGTTCCGATCTGTCCTGAGGAGCGCGTCGGCGGTGAATCGGCTGATTCGCTGTAGAGATGATCGGCTATGGATCAGCCGATAATCGTGTAGTAATTGTAAATAAAACTGCGGGAGTGATCTAAACGATTACTACAGAGGCAACACTTGAAATAGATCTAATCGGCTGTAAGATGATGAATCAAAGAAGAACGATGACGAAGCCGATTACTCTGATCTCAAGCTGGATAACTAGTGATAATACTAGAATAATAGGTAAAACTTGCAATTCTAGTAAATATTGATAACTAGTGAATAAATCCAAACAAAACCACAGCGATGCGCCCGTAGTTAAAGCTCGGATATTACTCGATAAGCGGAACCTACCAATTGGCCGGAGATCAAGTTGATGTAGCCCTGCCAATCCGTACGAACTCATGAAAGAAGAAAAATATTGGCGAAGTCGCCGGCTTGAATGTAAATTGCTGGAAAAGTAGAAGTATTCTTGTTGATTGATGTGTTGTTTTTTTTGCAAAACCCTGACAACTCCTATTTATACCCTAAAACTAGGACTCCTAGTCGATCATGACTTGTTACAATCTTATTAAAAAAAATAGGAAAATTACCATATCTATAATAACTTTTAAAGGAAACGGACTCCCGCAGAATCTTCCGCCGCCGTCCCCTAATCCAATCCGGATTCTTTTCAATTGCTCCTTGACCGACTTAGCGTTCCCCTGTTGACCAAATTTTGACCAGGACCCTCCGAAATAATTCCATCCTGGTGGCGCAAGCTGTATCACCAATCGGCCGATTTTCAACCGTTACCTCGATCGGCCGATTCCTTACTGTAGCCTTCAGATCTGCCGCATCGGCCAATCTTCTCCTCCTGACGCCGATTCAACACGTGTCAAAATCCGGCGTCAACACATGCCCCCCAGTTTCGGAGTAAAACATAACTTTTTCTTCGAAACTCTTTCTTTAATCCCTTCCTTCGAAACGGGCGCAGTAATATCTCCTTCCGTTCCGCGGCACAATGATTGCAATTTCCTCGGACCGAGCGCGTGAAACGACTGCTCCTCTGGAATTCGTGTAAACGGCGCGGTAAAAATACCATCTTTGCCCTCGCTTCCCTGATTTTTCTTAAGTACTTGCCTTCTCCGCCTATCCTTCCCCACAAAACTAGCATTCTCTTCCAACGAACCACTGTTCGTCTTCCTCCAAGCTCTCTTGATCTTCAAGCGCTTCCCCCTTTCCGGCGACCTCATCCTCGGCCTGCTCCAACCCCCAATGGCGTCACCATCGGCGACCGCTCCATCCACGGAGGCCCCATCGGCAACTCCTTCGGCGGCGGCGGCCCAATCGGCGGCTTCCCCAGCAGTCCCATCGGCGACGATGATTTCTATCCCAGAGGTAAATGTTCAAAATTTTTCCCTTTTCGCTTTTCTACTGCTTCAGCACTTTCCGGATTCTTTCTCAATTTCTTCCCCTTTTCCCCTTTTTTAGGCACTTAGGCACCGAATTACCATTCCACTCTCAGAATCCTCTGACCTCATCTGTTTGGGTCCTATGGGGAACCCCGATCCAACGGATCTGATCAGCTTAGAAACCCATAGAATCCCTTTTAAGAAATCATCTATGGATTTAGATCACTGGGTAGGCACTTTCAGATCTTGGCCGAATGAAACACCCGGGTGGAGAGAATGGTACCAGAGGGTAGCCGGATCTTGGAAGGTTCAGTGGGAGGAACAGAAAATCGGCCAGTGCATAGACTTATCTTTGTCTCAGATGGAAAGGAACAAACCTCTGGTCATGGCAGCCTCTTATTTTTGGTCCGATGCACTTAATGCGTTCCTTTTCGGACATGGACCTATGACCCCGACCTTGGCCGATATTCTGCTGTTGACCGGCCTCGATGTCTCCTCCGCCGATACCCCTTTCAATTATCTGTTTAAGCCATCACATCGGCTGGAGACCAAAGGAATCGGCGGGTGGAAAGGATATATTAGCAAAAACATGAAGACCGGGACAGTCTCACAGAGGGAGCATACTGCCTTTTTGATGATGTGGCTGGAAAAGCATTTCTTCTGTGGCAGAGCAGTTGGCCCCTCTTCAAACACTCAAGCTTTGGCAGAGGCTTTATCACAAGGATCGGCCATCCCCCTTGGAAAACATTTGCTGGGATCGGCATATTACCTGATGCACCAAATCGGCACCAAGCTGTCGAAGGGGGAGCCGATCGGGAACCCTGGTGGTCCCTAGTGGTTCATCACCCTCTGACTCAATTTACACATGAGCAAGGTCTCTCAGCAACGGATAGAGACAAAAACCTTCCCCAATATCGAGTCAGAGGAGAATCCATCAGTCCGACGCCGCTGCAGATCTTTTGGAGAAGCGGTATCGGCCTTCCCCGGCTGCCAGTTTACTGCCACCCGCACAGCTGAGTATTTCAGATGCTTTTATAATGGCCTTAGTGAAGAAACCATCAGCTGGCACCCATATCAAGTAGTGGAGCCGATTTTTGAATTACCCATAAGCTACGATTTCTCCACCCACACTTTTGAAAGAGAGCTTATGGATATCTTGATCAAGCCGGGGATTCTGCCGACCAATTTCTTCTCAGAAAGGATTCACCCACCTACGAGTTCTACAATCCATCGGCTGCGGCAAGGCAACTGGGTTTTGGCCAACTGCCGATTCGGGTCTACTTCGCCGGTCAGGCGAAATTCAGAGATGGACTGACCTCAAGTCTTGATTACAGTCGGCTGTGCGATTTAGTACCCAATTCCAGTACTATTGACCTGAATAATTGGTCAGTTACCTCTTTTGCCACCCAGCAATTCAAATTATGGTGGGCAGAATGGAAGCAACATCTTTTCTGTAAATCTCCATCGTCTTACTGCATCCTCCTGGACCCAGAGAACATTGATCCAAACGCAGCGGTATGTCCTTCTTCTCCAGCCGATTCCAATGTTATTTCTTTCCACATTATCATCTCGTTATTAACTCATGTTTATTTCCTTAGTCTGAAAGCCATGTCCCTCCGATCCGGAGCCGAAGCGGCAGGCCGATAGATAGCCATCATCAATACACGCCATATCCACTTATCGGCTTCCATGCTCCAACTGTCAAAGATATCTCCACTGGCCGATCGAAGCGAGCACTGAAAAGGCCAACATCAAAGATAACCAGCCGTCGGGTGCGAGCTCGCATTGGATCGGCCGATCAGACGGCAATAGCATCGGCTGAAGTTCCCCGTATCGGATCGGCCAACCAGATGGCAGTGGTATCGGCCGAGACTTCCCGCATCGGATCGGCCGACCAAGTAGTGGTGACACCAGCCGAGACTCCTTTACCTTTGCCGGTTGTCGAGATGGCCGATCCCCAAGTCACTGCTGAAGTTGGGGTAGCTGCAGCATCGCTATTAGTAGAAGCTGTTCAGGTAATCTTACTTATCTCATATATTCTTCAAATCTTCCACTGACTTTAACTCTCTTCCTCTGCCAGGCTGCACAAGTTATCCCACCACAATCTCCGCAGCAATCGGCCACGTCCCAAGTGGGAGCCGAGACTCCAGCAGCTCCTATCATCGAGGTAAATGATCTCTTACCTTGATCTCTTAACTTTCAAAAAACTTAACCGATCTTGATGCAGGACGATTTGGGTATGCTAACTACAACCCCACAACAGGCATCGGCCGGGAGATCCACAGAGGCATGGCAAATTTCTGTCACCATCTTATTTCAATTTCCCATAGCATATTCACAGGATCTTCTTTTATGTGTTTTTTAGGAAGCTGGTCCAAGCGGAGCGCTAATAATCGTTGAATCTTCCTCTTCCGACAAGCCAAATGCACCAGTCCCTGAGACAAGGGAGACGCTTCCACCGGCGCAGGCAAGAGAAATTCGCTTTAAGGAGGTAACAAACTTACCATTAGAATCGGCTGATTTCCCTTTACTGCTTGCCTACCTTAATACTTTATTTTCTCATAGGAGCAGGACACCCCTAATAACAGCATCTTCTCCTTTGCCGTCTCCTTGCCCGATGACGAAGAAATTGCTTCACACTCAATCCCATCGAGCTCCACCTCCGAAAATGTCCGCGCCAAGCTCAAAAGCATGCGCACTCTCCTTCAAGACGACATCGGCCGATTGGTAGAAGATGCATCGCCGATTCGACGACTTTTCAACGAGATCAAAGGTCGAATCCTGGAAGAAGTATCAGAAAACTTAGCATATGATGCCTATATAGAGCACATGCAGATCCCAGTTTCCAGGGCGCTGCGCCATATGGCCGATTGTGCTCAAATGGCAAAAACTCAGGAGGAGGTCGATTCATACAAGCACCGGACTCAGGAAGTACACCACAGGATCAATTTCCTCGAAAACTGCCGTCCGGACATCGTCGGCGCAATAGATCGGCTGAAACGGAGGAGAGCAGAGCTTGCCAAGGAGATGGAACAGATAACCAAAGAGATAGCCGCTGAAGAAAAGAAGCTCCAAGAACTCCCATCCATCATCAGCGAACTGAAGCAAGAAAGACAGCATCTGGCCCGCGAAACGATAAAGCTTCGTCGCCGTGTGTCAGAAGTACCAGGATCGGCCGATGATGATCAGAGAGTACTAGACTCGGCCGATCAAATTAGACGACAAGCTATTGTAGCCATAGACTCTTTCCTTGGGTTGTGAAGAATATGTTAAACATTTATTGCTCCTTCAATGTCACTGCGCCGATTTGGTTCTAAACTGCTCCTTCAGTCTGCTTTGCATTTATGTATGTATTTACTCCGATAGGACGTGTCTCACCATCCATCTACCTCCTCTTCATTTATAAGTAGACCATTCACCATCTCCAGAGGCATACACATCACTTATCTTCTCTCCCTCTATTACTGTCCCAAACTGAACGACAAGATGTCTTCTTCGTCCTCTTCATCTTCTTCCTCTGTCAATCAGGTATGAACTTCTCCTCTGCCTTTCTCCTAAGCATCTCAATCGCTCTGATGTTGGGTAACCCCTTTTATCTCTGTTTAGCCGAAACGTTTCAGCCCTGATCTAGAACGAGCGATAGAAATCATGTATTCAGAAGAGCCACTATCACGGGCAGACAAAGATTTCATAAGAGCTCATGCTGAGGAACTCAGAGATCATGTCCCTGCTGCTGTCCAGGAATACTCGGACCTTATAGATGCTCACTTTTTGGTCCGCAAGCGACCATCTTCTGAAAAAAGTCCTCCACTTCCTTGTAAAGCTAAAACCGAAGTTGCCATGGAAGATCTGGAGGAGAAGAAGACCCGCCTGCTGAAAGAACTTTGCAACCAAGCTGAAACTGGAGCCACTGCAGAGGACCCGAAGGAGAAAAGGCTCACCCTTATGATAAAACTGGGTCGCATCGAGAGAGAAATCCAGCGTAGGCGTAATCAGTAGACAAATTGGTATTTTTATTCTAAGGGCGACTTGTACCATGTCGGCCATGTACTCTGTCATTTTCATCCAATAATGAATTCCAATGTTTCCTTCACCAGATGTGTGGACAAAAACCGATGAGAAATCGGCCATGTTATCTTGATATATTTTGTTGCATGTTATGCATCTATCCAAATGCTTGGATAGTACCTCTTCAGATATCGCCCGTTTAAAGCTCTTGGGAATTCCTCCCCTTCGACTGTCTCCAGAATATATGCATTCCCGGGGGCACATCGACCGATTCTATACGGCCCTTCCCAAGTGGGTGACCATTTACCGAATTTTGGGATCTTTGGATCCTATCGGCAGCACCAACTTCCATACCAAATCTCCCTGAGAGAACTGTTTAACTTTGACCTTTTTTTCATACCATCTGGCCACCCTTTTCTTATTTTCTTCTATACTAATCAGGGCTCTCAACCGTAAACCTGCCGAATCGTCAAGTTCATCTTTCATGAGAAAGGAATAGTCATCGGCCGTTAACTGATCTTGTAACGATATACGTCTTGACCCTGTCCTTATCTCCCATGGCAAGACCGCCTCATGACCATAAACCAACTAATAAGGGGATATTTTAGTGGCTCCATGACAAGCCATCCTATATGCCCATAAAGATTCAGCCATAGACATATGCCACTTCTTGGGTTGCTCTTCTATCTTTCTCTTGATTAGTTTGATTATCCCTTTATTAGACGATTCTGCGTGGCCATTGGCTTGAGCATAGTATGGCGAAGAGTTTAATAATTTAATCCTCATATCGGCGGTGAACTCTCCGAATTCTCCAGAAGTAAACATTGTCCCTTGATCAGTTGTGATGGTTTGAGGAATACGAAATCGATAAATAATATGGCTTTTAACAAATTCAATCATATCGGCCGATGTCACGTTCCTTAAAGGAACTGCCTCCACCCATTTAGTAAAATAATCTGTGGCCACCAATATGAACTTATGCCCTTTGCTTGATGGAGGATGAATCTGTCCGATGAGATCTATTCCCCAACCCCTGAACGGCCACGGCTTAATTATTGGATTCATAGCCGATGCTGGCGCGCGCTGTACATTGCCAAACTTCTGACAGTCTTGGCATCCTTTGTAGTACTTGAAACAATCCTCAAGGATGGTCGGCCAATAATACCCATTGTTCCGGATCATCCATTTCATTTTGTGAGCCGATTGATGGGCTCCGCATACGCCCTCGTGGATTTCTCCCATCAGAACCTTTGCCTCTTCCGTTCCCAAGCATTTGAGAAGAACTCCATCAATCGTCCGATAAAACAAATCATCCACATATTTTATAGCCTGAAAACGTGTTCGCCGATCCACTTTTTGGGATGGATTTCTCAAGTAATCGGCGATTTCCTTTCGCCAGTCATCGGCCGCGAGCTCTAGCGGCATCGCTCCCTGAATCGGCCGATACCCGGAAGCATGTTGGGCCAGTCTGTTGGCCTCTTCATTATAATTCCTGGGGATATGCTCAATTATTGCAGACTTGAACTCCTTTAAAAGCTAAAGGCAATCCTCATAATAAATCCTCAAGATGTCATCCTTGCACTCAGATCGCCCCGTCAACTGATCCACAATGAGCATGGAATCTCCATAAATCTCGACTGCATCAGCTCTGACTTCCCTTAATAATTGGATGCCTTTCAGAACGGCTCAATACTCCGCCTGGTTATTAGTTACGGAGGCTTCTATCGGCAGAGAGAAATTATAACTTGCCCCCCGAGGCGACACAAGAACAATGCCGATTCCTGATCCGACCCCACACGAAGAACCATCAAAATATAGAGTCCATGGAACTGGTTCAACAGTGGCGATTTCTTTCCACAATGCTGAACTACGAAATCGGCCATCACTTGACCTTTGACGGCTTTGGCCGATTCGTACCTTAAGTCAAATTCTGACAAAGCCGGGATCCATTTTCCAATCCGTCCTTCACCACATCATCCTTGCATACGACTATGCATTCTGCCGATAACAAATAGTGCCTGAGCTTGGTACATGAGAAGTATAAACACAAGCATAGTCGCTCCACCGAGGAATATCTTGTTTCGGCATCTAAGAGTCTTCTGCTGACGTAGTATACCACTCGTTCTTTCCCCTCAAACTCCTGTACCAACGCCGATCCAATAGCTTGTTCATCAGCCGATAAATATAACTTGAACGGCTTACCAGGCTGTGGTGGAACCAATACCGGAGGTGAAACCAGATACTGCTTGATATCTTCCAGCGCCTTGCGCTGTCCTTCTCCCCATATGAATTCCTGGTCGGGCTTTAATTTCAACAGAGTGGTAAAAGCCTGAATACGTCCTGACAGGTTGGATATGAATCTTCTGATAAAATTAACCTTGCCGATGAGGGACTGTAGCTCAGTTTTATTTTGTGGGGCCACCACTTTGTTGATGGCGTCTATGGTCTTGCGGTTGACTTCTATCCCGCGCTCATGGACCATGAATCCTAAGAATTGCCCAGCCGATACACCAAATGCACACTTGTTTGGGTTCATCTTCAACCCATGCTTCCTTGTGCACTCCAGTACTTCTTGTAAATCGGCCAGATGATCTTGGTGACCTTTTGACTTGACCACGACGTCATCTATATAAATTTCCACTGATGAACCAATGAGCTTGTGGAAGATGTAATTCATGGCCCGTTGATACGTAGCGCCGGCGTTCTTCAACCCAAAAGTCATAACCACCCATTCAAATAAACCAAGATGACCTGGGCACCTGAAAGCCGTTTTCGAGATATCTTCTTCGGCCATTAATATCTGATTGTACCCTGCATTCTCATCCATGAAACTTATGACTTTGTGTCCTGCGGCAGCATCTACCAAGATATCGGCCGTTGGCATCGGATATCCATCCATTGGCGTAGCCTGATTTAAGTTCCTAAAATCGATGCACACACGTAACTTTCCATTCTTTTTGTATACGGGCACAATATTAGAAATCCATTCGGCCTTTAAATCCTGCTTCAATCGACTTGATATTTTGCACTGCCGAATAAATCCTGCTTCAATCAACTTTGTAATTTCGGCCTTTATATCAGGTAGAATCTTGGGGTTACACCGTCGTGCAGGTTGCTGATATGGCCGATATCCTGATTTTATAGGTAACCGGTGTTCAACAATAGACCGGTCTAGTCCTGGCATCTCATGATATTTCCAAGCAAAGCAATCCTTGAACTCTTTTAATAAACTTATCAATTTACATTTGTACTCAGGATCCAAATTAGCACTAATGTACGTCGGCCTTGATTTGCTGCTATCTCCCAAATCTACCATCTCCAATAAATTGGCCGACGTAAACCCATGCCCAAGCTTCCCATCTTCTCGGACGTGATCCATTTATTCTGAATCTTCAGAGCCGATTGCTTGGATCGGCTGTAGACCAAAATCGGACACTTTCAGGAAATCAGTGTCCCAAGTCCTGCCAGATATACATTTGACGTGCTCGCAGCTCCACTGTTGCGTGTCGGCCACTGCAACGCTGTAGACGGAATCGGCGGTGACTACCTCTGTGCTGTCGCCGACCCATTGCACAAGGCATTGATGCATTGTAGATGGGACACAGCAGTTTGCATGTATCTAGTCGCGACCAAGCAGCATGTTGTAGGACCCCTTGCCATTAGTAACGAAAAAAGTGGTAGGGAGGGTCTTACTGCCGATGGTGAGGTCGACGCAGAGCGCTCCGCGGGCGGGAGACACGTTGCCTTCGAAATCCTTCAGCATCATGTCCGTCTTGGTGAGGTCTTCATCGCTCTTGCCTAGCCTGAGGAACATGGCATACGGCATGATGTTAACTGCAGCGCCTCCGTCTACTAGTAATCTGGTGACGGGTCTTCCGTCAACATAGCCTTTGAGAAACAGCGCTTTGAGATGCTGCCGTTTTTCTTCTTCTGGTTTCTCAAACGTAGCCGTCATCGGCTCTAACACCAGTTGTGCCATTTTTTCCTCCTCCGTTCTTGTCGCTTTATCTCGATCATTGGGCGCCATGAACTCCATCGGCAGTATGAACACCATATTGATTTTGGCTGCCGATTCTTGGTTATTTGCTTCTTGATCATTTTTCTTTGGGCGCCACACTCGAGACTTAACATTTCTTTTCTCTGGCACCTGCCTCTGTTCTTCTTCTTGATGCTCCCACTGGCGCAGGCGTTGGATCCTCCGCTTCTGGGATCTGGATAAGCCATCGGGACACCACCTGGGATTTGCTGGTTTGGCCGATGATCTGGCGTGTTCCCAATCTGGTTCTCTTCCTATGGGATTTTCATCCGACACCCTGTCATCGGCCATCTCTTCCAGCCGATCGTGCACGCTGATCCTGCCCCCCAGTCCATCCTGTTGGTCGATCTTGCTTTTTGACCGGTGGTACTGGTCAACTCTGCCCCCCAGCCGATCATGCACCGAAACGCGCTGTTCCTCTCGTCCGCGCCGATTTCTGCTGATCGGCTCTGATCCTCTGTCCCTAGAGTGTGGCTTCGGGCGATCGTTGCAGCTCACTCCGTTACACTCCGGACAGTTATCGGCAGATGGCAATCTGATGTCGTTCTCCCAGCAATGGATGAAGAACGGACATTGCCAGTGATCTTCATGCTGGCGTATCATCTCTTCCTGGTATCTTGCTTGTTCTTGCTGCTGCCGATACTTACTGAGTAAGAACTGGGAGGTAACGGGCTTGCGTGGTCGTTCTGGCCCCCGCTTATTCCTTTTGATTTCTTCCGTCATGATCTGCCTCCTGGGATCGACGGCGCCGCCTCTTCTCGCCGATTCTGACGTCAGCACCTTGGTTTGACTTGAATTTCCTCCAGCATTAACCATATTGGCCGGGAAGGGATGCTGATCTATCTTCATCGGTTTGCCGATTTAGCTGAAGTTTCAAATTTAAGCCACCCCTGCTCGATGGCCGATTGTATCTGCTGACAGAAGACTTTGCATTCATTTGTATCATGAGACGTGGCGTTGTGCCACTTGCAGTATTTCATCTTCTCAAGTTGATCGGCCGAAGGGATGGTGTGGTGCTGAGATAGCTTAATCTGTCCTTCCTGAAGCAATAAATCGAAAATTTTATCGGCCTTTGACGTGTCAAAGCCAAATGTTTCTGGCTCCTTCTTTCCAAAAGGGCATGATATTGGTTTTTTTCCCTTTGACCCACTCTGCCAAGCCGATTTCCTCTTCCCCATCGGGTTCAGATCCTTCCAAGTATGCCACCTTCTTTTGGAAATTCCTCCGCTGTTCAAACGGTCGGACCTCTTTTCCTGACAATCGGTGGACGATTTGGCTCAGGCTTTCAAACTCTTGGGCAGCATATCTTTCTTTGATTTGTAGCAAGAGGCCTTGGAAAGCGATATCGGCCAACTGTGCATCGGTTAGAGCTAGACTGTAGCATTTGTTCCTGACTTCTCTGAACCTCTGTATATATCCCATCACCGGTTCATCGCTCCTCTGCCTGAGGCTAGTCAAATCCGAGAGCTTCATCTCGTGTACTCCTGCGTAGAAGTACTTGTGGAACTGTTTCTCCAGATCGGCCCATGTAACAATAAAATTTGGCGGCAAGATGGTGAACCACTGGAAGGCCGATCCGGACAGAGACGACGAAAACAAACGCACCCTCAGAGCATCTTGCGTGGCAGCCTCCCCACACTGGATGATGAATCGGTTGATGTGCTCCATAGTGGATGTATCGTCCGTCCCTGAAAATTTGGTGAAATTTTCGGCATATGGCGATGAAGTCTTACCGCTTCACAGGCCAGGTTCTGTCTTTCTTGTTTCAGCCCGGCGATGACGGTTGGAAGCTCTTGAAATTTCTTTTCTTCAGCAGCTATGTCTTTCGTTACCTGCTCCATCTCTTTGGCTAGCTCTGCTCTCCTCCGTTTGAGGCGATCTATTGTGCCGACGATATCCGGGCGGGAGCTCTCGAGGAAGTTGATCCGTTGGTGTACTTCTTGGGCTCGGTGTTTGTAGGAATCGGCTTCCTCCCGGGTCTTTGCTAGCTAGGCACCATCGGCCACATGACGCAGGGCCCTGAATACCGGAATCTGCATCCACTCTATGAATGCAGAACCTGTCGCTTCCTCCGGAATTCGGCCTGTGATGTCATTGAGAAGCTGCCGAATCGGTGAGGCTTCTCTCACTAATCGGCCGATATCATCTTGGAGGAGATTAATAGGCTCGTGGAGAAAGGAAGGCGGAGAATGCCGGTACTTAAGGACAATCCGAGAGAGAAAGGGCAAAGGCGGGATTTTTGCCGCGCCGTCTACACGAATTCCAGGGGAACAGTTGTCTCGAGCGCCCGGTCCGAGAAAATTGCAATCATTATGTAGAAGACCGCGAAATGGAAGGAGATTTCTACTGCGCCCGTTTCGGAGAAAAAGATTAAAGAAAAGAGTTTCGAAGTAAAATTTATGTTTTACTCCAAAACTGGGGGGCATGTGTTGACGCCAGATTTTGACACGTGTTGAATCGGCGTCAGGAGAAGAGATTGGCCGATGCGGCAGATCTAAAGGCTACAATAAAGAATCGGCCGATTGAGGTTACAGTTGGGAATCAGCCGATTGGCGATGCTACTTGCGCCAACAGATTGGAACCACAACAGAGGATCCCGGTCAAAAGTGGCCTAATGTTGGTCAACGGAGCGATGCTGATTCGGTCGAGAAGCAATGAAAAGAGTCCTGATTGGAATAGGAGACGGCGACGGAAGATTCTGCGGGAGTCCGTTTCCTTTATAAAAATATTATAGATATAGCAGTTTTTCTGTTTAAAATAAGATTATAACAAGTCATAATCGATCAGGAGTCCTGGTTCTAGGGTATAAATAGGAGTCATCAGGGCTTTGTAAAGGAGACACACAATCAATCAACAATACAATCTACTTTTTCGTCATACCTTACTTTCAAGTAGGCGACTTCGCCAATACTTTTTCCTCTTTCACAAGTTCGTATGGATTGGCAGGGCAGCATCGACTTGATCTCCGGCCAATTGGTAGGTTCCGCTTATCGAATAACATCTGAGCTTTAACCTCGGGCGCATCGCTGTGGTTTCGTTTGGATTTATTCACCAGTTATCGATATTTACTAGAATCATAGGTTTTACCTGTTGTTCCAGTATTATCACCAGTTATCCAACTTGAGATTGGAACTATCGGCTTTATTATCGCTCTTCCTCGTTCATCGTCATATAGCCGATTAGATCTATTTCAAGTGTTGCATCCGTGATTGTTGGCTGATCCATAGCCGGTCATCTTCATAGCAAATCGGCCGATTCGCCGACACGCTCTTCGGGACAGATTGGAACCCCAGCCGATCGGAACGCCCGGAATTTGATACTCTTATTTCCTTGTCAATCAACAGGTCAGATTGACTAGCACGCCGCGCGAACCGCACCAGGGCAATAACCCGAACAAGAGCTAAGCAGATTCTCCCGGGTCGTGTGTCCGACGCTGAAGGTCATCGGCCGATTCCTGGCCGATTTTTAGCGCCAACACTTATAGTCCAAAAATAATTCACAGTACTGTCCTCGATCAAGAGATACATTTATGGGCTATTTAAAACAAGATTAATTTTAAATCAAGTTTTAGTTTGTAACTAGTCACCCATCTGTGCAAAAGTAGTCGAATGCATCAAGAGGGTCACGAAAAATTTTAGTTTGCATTTTTCTGATTTTTATGTGATTTTAGTTCGATTTTACAAGTGACAGCCTCTTGAAAGCAAAAGTACTCGAGATCTCGCAGATAGGTCCCTAGATCTAGCAGAAAGGACCCTAAAAAGAACTTGGCGACTGCAATGTAGTCCTTGGGCGGGGCTGGGTGTTTCCCGGCTCAAATCCGGCGAGGGAACTAGTCGGTGGCGAGGGGAAAGGGGTGGGGGAGCACAAGGAGGTCAACGGAAACCTGTTGGTGTGCTCGGTTGGGCCTGGGGTGGCCGGAGTTGGGCTGCAGGCGGCGAGCAGGAGCTCTGGCAAGGTGCGGGCGATGGGTGGCGGTGGTCTGGCGAGGGAGGGCGGCGTGGGGAAGTCGGGGAGAACCAATAGGTCGAGGGCGACCCGTTTAGAGCCTCAGTTTGGGTAGAGGAGCAGTGGAAAGTGGGGCTCGACGGTGAGGTCGAGTGGCGGCGCTAATGGCGGGGGTGGTAGTGGTACTCAAGCGCGTGTGAGCAGGGGCTCGTTGCAGCCCTTTTATAGGCGCAAAGGGAAGGGGAGGTGGAGCTGGGCATGACACAACAGAGGGAGGCGCAGCGGGGACAAGGTCGCGGCATTGCCAGCGCATCGTGGCTCGGGCGTCGGGAATCGACGGTCGCGTGGCGCATGCGAGTTGGTAGGGGCGGGATACGGGGCACGGCAAATCGCCGGCAGCAGGCCCGGTCGGTGGCTGGTCAGGGATCGTTGGGGGTCACGCCTTGGCGTGGCTTGCCGGGACAGGCATCGTCAGCCAAGTGGCCGGCGGCCGCTGCCCCTCGATGGCACAAAACAGGGGAGGGGAGAGAAGAGAGAGGGAGAGAGAGAAGGGCCGGGATGCAAATTAAATTTTCTCAAAATTTTGAACAGAAACATAAAAAACTTTGAACACAAAAGTTGCACGGAATTTAAAAATCTACAACTTTTGTTTTAGCCAAAAGTTTATTTGAGCCACAGTTTAAAAGTTATTTTAAATTCAAGACTACTAGGATTTGAATTACTAGTCATTTCTTGTGTTAAATTTTGAATTTGCAAATGGTGTTTGAAGTACACTTTGTAAGGTACTAAAATATGAATGTGTTTTTATGCTACATTTTTCATGAAATATGGAGCATGAAAGGTTATAAAGACAAAAGGAACAAAACTCACATACACACATACATACACACGCAAATACACATTCATACACATGCATATGCAGACACATAATTAGATCATTGTTTCAATGATGCTGGGTTATTATGCATGATGCTATGTTTAGGTTTTCTTGCTTTGGATTGTAAACACCTAGGGTGTTACAGCTTCATAGAAAAACTATTTTTCAGTGAAGTCTTTACGTATTCCAGCATAAGAATATCATTCCCAATCAGCAATATGTCATCTACATACAGGATCAGAAATGCAACAGAGCTCCCACTTTTCTTCTTGTAAACACAAGCTTCTTCTTCGTTCTGAATAAAACCAAACCCTTTGACTACTTCATCAAAACGAATATTCCAACTCCGAGATGCTTGCTTCAACCCATAAATGGATTTCTGAATTTTGCATATCTTTTTAGCATTGGTTGGATCGACAAAACCTTCGGGCTGTTTCATATACACATCCTCATCCAGGTTTCCGTTCAGGAAGGTTGTTTTGACATCCATCTGCCATATCTCATAATCAAAATACGCGGCTATTGCTAGAATGATCTGAATAGATTTAAGCATCGCTACGGGAGAGAATGTCTCGTCGTAGTCAACTCCTTGAACTTGTCTAAACCCTTTTGCGACAAGTCAAGCCTTATAGATGTGAACATTTCCATCCATATCTTTCTTCTTCTTATAGATCCATTTGCACTCTATGGCTTTAACACTATCAGGCGGGTCAACCAAGTTCCAAACTTGATTATCTCCCATGGAGTCTATCTCGAATCTCATGGCACTCTGCCATTTCTCAGAATTTGGGTCCATCATCGCTTTTGCATATGTCGCAGGCTCATCATTGTCCAGCAATAATATCTCGCGCGCCGCGCGGAGCCTTGCCGACCTTCGTGGCTGCGGTGGTGCTTCTCTTGCCATGGGTATCTCAACTTGTTCTGCTACATTAGCATCACTTGTTGAATCTTGCCCGATTGGCTCATCTTGAACTTCTTCAAGATACACCTTTTGTCCACTTTTCTCCTTCTTGAGAAACTCTTTCTCTAAGAAAACACCGTTCCGAGCAACAAACACTTTGACCTTTGATCGGTTGTAGAAGCAATACCCTAAAGTTTCCTTTGGATATCCCACGAATATGCACTTATCCAATTTGGGAGTTAGCTTGTCCGACTGAAGTCGCTTGACAAAAACTTCACATCCCCAATTTTTTAGAAAAGACAAGCTGGGAGTCTTCCCAGTCCATATCTCATATGGTGTCTTAACTACGGATTTAAGCGGTACCTTTTTTAGTGTGAAAGCTGTTGTTTCTAGAGCGTAACCCCAAAATGATAACGGTAGGTCTGACTGGCTCATCATCGACCGAACCATGTCCAACAAGGTTCGATTACGTCGCTCGGACACACCATTTCTCTTAGGTGTTCCAGGCGGCGTGAGTTGTGGAACAATTCCACAGCTCTTTAGATGATTGCTAAACTCATGACTCAAATACTCACCTCCTCGATCAGATCGCAAGGCCTTAATTTTCTTGCCATGTTGATTTTCAACCTCACTCTGAAATTCCTTGAACTTTTCAAAGGTTTCAGACTTATGCTTCATCAAATAGACATAGCCATATCTACTCAAATCATTAGTGAAAGTTATGAAGTATTGGAATTCTCCTCTAGCCGCCGTGCTCATTGGTCCGCACACATCAGTATGTATGAGTTCCAGCAAGTCCGATGCTCTCTTGGGAAAACCTATGAATGGTTTCTTGGTCATCTTGCCTAGCAAATAAGCTTCGCATGTCTCGTATGATTCAAAATCAAATGAAGTTAGAAGCCCATCCGATTGGAGCTTCTTCATACGCTTCTCACTTATATGACTCAAACGACAATGCCACATATAGGTAGGACTCAAATCATTAGGCCGAAGCCTTTTAGCACTTACATTACAGATAGGTGAATCATCAAGATTTAAAACAAACAATCCATTCTTAATAGGCGCAGAAGCCACAAACATATCATTCTAAGAGATCACACAACCATTGTTTTCACTCGCAAACAAATAACCATCCATCAGCAAACATGAAGGAGATATAATGTTATGACTCAAACAAGGAACAAAATAACAATTATTCAACTCCATAATAAATCCTGACGGGAGGTGGAGTTGCATCGTCTTGACGCTTAACGCAGCAACTCTTGCATTATTGCCCACACGGAAATCAACTTCTCCTCTTGCCACACTTCTACTTCTTGTCTGGCCCTGCATCGAATTGCAAATGTGAGAAACTGATCCGGTATCAAATACCCAAGAATTGACAAAAGAATCAACAATCAAAATATCCATAACATAAACATTAAGGGTACCTGATTTGGAAGTACTCTTACTTCCGCGGTTCTTCAAAGAAGCCAATTACACCTTGCAGTTTCTCTTCCAGTGACCCTTTTCATGACAGTGAAAGCACTCAGTGTCAGCAACTGGTCCAGTTTTAGCCTTAGGATCTAGGTTTGGCGTGGGGTTCTCAACCTCAGCCTTGCCCTTCTTCTTCCAAGAAGTACCCTTCTTCTTGAAGTTAGGCTTGTTCTGGACCGCCATCACATGGCCGCTGCCCGTGCTCTTCTTGATATCACTTTCTGCTATCTTGAGCATGCCGCATAGCTCATTCAAGCCCTTTTCATCCCCGTGCATGTGGTAGTTCGATATGAAGTTCCCATAGATCGGCGGTATAGATGCAAGAATGAAATTAGTGGCCAGCCCTTGGCCGAGTGGGAAGCCCAGCTTCTCCAACCTCTGCATGCAACCAACCATCTTGATCACATGTGGCCCTGCTGCTGCGCCCTCTACCAGCTTGCTCTCAACAAAGGTCTTGGACACATTGAACCTTTTAGTCCTAGCCTGTGTCTGGAACATGTCCTGAAGTGCCACGATCATATCGTGCACCTCATGGTTTGTCTCAAACTGCATCTGCAGCTCGGGTTCCATGCAAGAGCATAAGACAACTCACTTCAAGATTGTTGTCGCATGCTTTCTTGTAAGCATTCTTGACAGGAGCAGTTGCATCATCAGCAGGCTCTTCTGGTAATGGGGTATCCAGAACGTCTTCCTTTTTCTCAGCCCTGAGAATAATACTCAGATTATGGATCCAATCCGTATAGTTAGTCCCATTTAACTTATCCTTCTCAAGGATCGAACGCAAAGTAAAAGATGTGGTGGTGCTGGGTGCCATTGAACTACAACAAAATAATAATGCAAAATACTAAGACAAACGTATCCATGATAGAGTAAATCACACTAAACATATAACAGAATCTACTCCCTCTAAAATCAATGTCCCTTCATTGATACTTAGTGATTCAAGACCCAAAACTATCAAGTTGACTAGTGAGCTTTAGCATCACCGCTAGAAGACAGGTAGACCGGTAAGCAACTCTTTGCTAATCTTATCACATACGACTCTTGTTGTTGGGTGACATCTCTATGTCTCGGCTCACAACCTTTATGCCCCAAGGTCCTTAACCGTCAAGATAACCTTGTTTAAGCTTACCAACCCTTTATACATGTAAGTATCTGATACAAACTCATCAAGTCAAGGAAAACTAGTGGCACCCTAATTTCATAGACCCACCACTAATTGTACAAGAAAACACATTGCGAACTCATCAAGTCATGGAGGGCACTTAAACTTAAACATTGCAAGGGATCGATCGGTCTACTTCTACCGTATGCAGAAAACACATTATCGCAAGTAGAAGTAAATTGATAAGAACGGCAAACACATTGTTGTGAATCAGTATGGCCCATATTCACATGGTGATCTCCATCTCCATAGAATCTATGCACCATGATGATCTCCATCTCCATGTTCCATGTGCGCCATCCTCCAGGTGACGAGTCCTCCAAGAACTATAACTACCGAAATCTAGTTACATTATCGGATCGGATCATCACAGGTTGGCACGCAGGCCATTACACAAATTGGCAATACATTTGGCTCCTGCCTTATTGTATTACTCATGACACGCAGGTCATGAAAATTACATACATGCATCACATACACATAAGGGCCATACCGATCACACATGATCCTGCAAAAACATGTTAGGCGCAACAACGTCTAAACTTTGAACGCCCGCAACTCCATCTTCCACGCTGTTTTTGGGAAATCTAATTTAAGCTAAAACACCGCCGGCATTGAAATTCATGTGTAAAATTTTGTGTAGATGAATTTTCATATAAAATTCGCCTCAATCCGAGTTCGTATGCAAAAGTTATGGTTGTTTTACCGAACAACATGTTTCTGCAACTTCCTCAACCCGGTAGCAGATCCAATCTGCCACCCCATGCATCATATGCATCTGGTGGTTCATCCTAGGTTTCGATTCGACCAATCTCATTGATCTCCGCCTGCTTTGACTGGGTTTACGTGTATCACTTAACTCCGATGGCGGATACCCGACCGATAGAAGTATGTCGTTACACGACCATCGTACCGAGGACACGAAACAAGATTAGGGTTTCATCTACATCCACGCATATCTCCATATGCACACATCTGAACCTATAACGAAGCAGCTATGGCTCTGATACCACTGAAGGGATATGAGGTGGGCTACGCTAACGATAAAAAAAATTTCACCGCATAAAGCAGGAAAACTGCTATCATCGATCACGGAATTACCATTAGACGCGTGGGTGTGGAACTTCTGTAGCGCGTCGGGGTAGTGCAGTCGATCGCCGGCAGTGCAGTTGCAAGACCTCCTCACGTGCGGCTCGTCCTCATGCAGCAGATGCAGCACCTCCAAGGTATCGACACGTACGGGGAAGAAGCGTCACACTCCAGACTGCCAGGTCCGTGAGGGCAACCGTGGGCGCGGGCGTGGGAACAGGCGGCTGCCAGCAGGCGTGGAATTAGGGTTAGCTCCTCCATGAGCCCCCACCCCTTCTTTTATTGGCGCCCACTAATGGGCTTCCTAACCGAGTCCCATTAGTGCACCTAAGCCCAGTCTAATTTTGATCATATCCTCATTAGGCTTCCAACCCCTTAAGTGTGTGACCCTATGGGCTCACGCGCGAATAGGCATGGTCCGAGTACTCCTACTCGACCAATAGTTGACAGCAACCTCTAGCAAGACGTGTCAAGTCCTATGTGCACGCAAAGATCATATCATACAAGCCGTCGCAATCTCATATACATGCTATTCCCTTTACCTCACGATATTTGGTCTAGCTCCAAGCTGACCTCTCTTTCTTGATGTCCTGATCCGGAATGCTTGGTTAACACTTAACCCTAGCACGGCCATGCATTTCTTGATCCGATCACTCGAGGGGCCCAAAGATATCTCTCTCAAGCAGAGAGGGGCAAATCCCATCTTGACTGACCATGTCTTACAGCATGCTTCTTGACACACCCGAGAACCACCTTTATGACTACCCAATTACGGAGTAGCGTTTGATGGCTCCTAAGTAGGTCGGTTCATATCTTGAGTACATGCGATAATCTTAGGTCTAAGGACACAGCATACACATTGTGCAATGAGAAATATCTATTTCTCGAGTTGGGTCGGTCTTGCCTCATGTCATACATGCGCCCACATTATTAGTTTGACATCTCCATGTCTATGACTTTTGAAACACAATCATCAACTAATACATGTGCTAGTCTTATATTCATGTGTGCCCATACATGAACTCCGACTAGGAACAACTTTAGAATAACCATACAAGTTAAGAGTCTCACAAACAATTCACATAATTGTCAATCAATATAAGTTGCCTTTCATGGATATTCAATGAACACATAATATATCATGGCTACAATGAAATATGATCATCTCTTTGATTACCTCTAGGGCATATTTCTAACACATGGCCCACGCCCTACACCACCTGTATGTACTTGTAGCGTAGTAGAACTACTTATACAATAGTAAAACTAGTCGGAGACAGTAGGAAACTACCCGAAAAGTACACGGGTAGGACTCCTAAGCTCGTATCTGACTAGGACTCCCATGTAACCCTGTCCCCTCGGACTATATAAGGGCGGATAGGGAACCCCTCCAAACAGGAGATCACCCGATCACCACCTAAGGCAATACAAACCACACATGACGTAGGGTATTACGCTCTCGACGGTCCGAACCTGTCTAAACTTTGTGTTCCTTGCACCTTCGAGTTCCTGATCTCGGCAACACCCTACCTACAAACTCACTACCTTGGGGGTATCCCTCGATGGGCGTGGCGGTAAAACACCGACAACCACTTCTTTTTATATGATACCTGCATACAGATTCTTCCGAGCTTCATCTTATTCTTCCGAGCTTCATCTTTACGTATGTATCTTGATGTGTCTACCATAACGGTTTGGGTAGTTGAAGAGTGGAATGGTCTTGACTTCAGTCTCCTCCACTTCTCTGCTGTAGGACTGGGTGGTTGAATGATTTTTGAAAAGACCAACCATAGCTTTAATCCTCCATATGATCTCTCAAGTCACTCAGTGTGTATGTATCCTCACCAAGGCATTGCCTCTTTTCGTCCTACTTGTAAAGATAGCTTATGTGGAGCTCATGGTAGGAGATTTTGAAGCATGCACTTGTTTCACATATATTGCAAAATCAAAGATTGGATCCATGGGGATGGCACATCATATAATCTGATCAAGATTGTGCAAGTGTATGGAAAGAGGATGATGAAAATGAATGAGTCCTTTTATGAATCTCTCTCTCCTTTGTTGGGAGGACATGGGACGTGCCTATATTTTTCTTGGACCTTCATGTGTCCAAATGTTTTTTCACCATGGTTTTGAGCATGTATTTACCCATATATCTATATATTCTTTTTTCTCATATAGTCGATACCTCTTTTAATGAGTACTGGAGAGAGATATCATTACACATGGAGTTGTATTTTGTGGATGGATGGAATGAAATAGCTAACTTCCAGTGTAGAAGTTTAGCATGTGTGTGACACCCTATGTATCTAAAAGATTAAGCAAAGATCGAAACCTTGAAACCAGGCACAAAAGAGCAAGAAAAGTATTAAACCACCTATCAATTATACCTTGCAGCCAAATGAATATGCATAAAACAAATGAACCCAGTAAAAGAAAACCCTTGTAACTTTCAAAGCTGATAACAAATGACTCTGAAATTTTAATGGCACCTCTGTCATATCAGGAGAAACAAAAATCTAGTTGAACTCAAAAGCTAACAGTGCAAAAATCCACATGAAATGATGTGTCATTTAAATATTTATTTTCGGAAATTTAAAATAACTTATTATGCACTGCTCAAATGAAGATGATCATAAAAGGGAAAATGTTTGTCTTGAAAAGTTGAACAAAATTTGTATTCAAAAGTTTTTGTTTTGACCTTGGGAAGGATGAGTTTTAACTTCTTTTTCCACCCAGACCCCTGCTGTTTTGTTTTTCACACAGCAGTCCCATCTTCTCCCTCCTCTCTCCTCCCCTGCCCTGTCCCATCGCCGGCAGGCCAGCTGGCCGGCGTAAACCGGCGCAAACCGGCGCAACTGAGCCCGCCGGTCATGTTGTCCTGCCAGCAACCGGAAGATCTCCAGCTGGCCCAAAACATCTCGCTCTCCCCCTCAGGAACTCTCCATGCGGCGACATTCCTCTGCCGCGGGCGCTGCAGGCACCACGGCGAGCCTCCGCCGGCACTAGCTGGGCAATCCACCCCCGGTTTTGCCCCCTGTCTCATCTTCCCCCTGCGGCTCCAGCACAGGCCACCATTCCCCTTCCGCGCCTATAAAAGCCTACCCCGAGGCACCTCTGTTCGTCGCCCCCAACCTCCAACTCCGGCGAGGAGTCCCCCGTGCATGGACGCACCAATCCACCCCCATATTGCCCAAAACAACCCTTCCCCCACCTTCTCCACCTCACCCCGAAGCTGCACCACCGTTTCCCGCGCCGTCTCCCTCACCGGACCGTCGCCCCCACCATCCGCCCCGCCGGCGGCTCTATGCCACCGTCGGCAGGCCGCCTCGGTCCATTCCTTCCCCACCCAAGATCTCAAATAGGTGCGGATTGTATCCCTCTTGCCTCTCCCACTTTCACCCCTCACCATCAGCAACCCTAGTCACCGGATTTTGGCCTGCAGTAGCCGTTTTCCTGTGCAAAGGACCCCTCTGCGTCAATTTCGATCTTTATGAGAAGTTTTATGTAAATCTTAGGGACTCATCTGTAAACCTGGAATAAGAACTTGAAAACCAATCTACTAACTTTGAAGATGCATAGCAACTCACAAGAAAATCCTAAAAATATAAGCTATGATGTTTTGGAATCCTTATGTTTAGATCTACAACTTTGTAACAGGACTTTGGATCTGTTTCCACATATTTTTAGATGCGGATTTAAATCAAGTTTAAATGGCTTTTATTTGTTCCAAGAGATTCAAGGAGGAACTGCTCATGAAATGTTGATGGTAAGTTTCAGTGCTAAAAGTTTAATCTTTTATAAAAATTTCATGCTCTGAATCCAAGCACAACCAATGGTTTCGAGTGCTTTTGTAATGTGCTAGATCCAGTTAATCTAAAAAAGGTAACCTCTGTTTCTTGCACAAGAAAAATCTACAAAAATGTAAAGTAAACTACTCATGCGAGTAGGTTTGATCAATAAAAAGTTGAGCACCAGTTTCTTGCATGGTTGTTCTGTGCAAGTAGATCTTTCTCATAGCCAAATCTGTTTAATAAGCTTTTTCATGAGTAACTTGTTGAATAAAAATGGTTGAAGCTTATACAGTAATGTTATACGTAAATAACAAACGCTACATAAAAATCCCAACTCAGGAACTACCTTTACGAGTAGTTCTGCAACCCAGAAACTACCCCGGCGAGTAGTTTGGGTTAACCAATGCTCCCTGTTAAAAATGACCGTACAACATGCACAACCACCTGCTCACTTAATGAAGTCAGTTAATACAGATAAGTACTTGATAAATGACTGCCTAGGAAAAAGAAAATGAAGTACTCGACTACTTAACCTAAGTTTTGACTACTTTATAATGCAATCTTGTACCAGTAAAACCACTCATTCATGTGAATTCATATAGACTCCACTACACTCACCGACGGGATCTACAATCTGGTGCCTGAGTCTGAGAGTGAGCAGCAAGAAGCTCAGGGTAATCCAGCAGTAGTCGCTGAAGACCCGGACCAACGTTCGGAGGAAGCCCCGGCTAGTTTTACACAAGAAGGCAAGCCCCGGTGCATGATCCCAGTATTTAAATTATGCAACTGTTGTTCTTATTGCCTGTGCATTTAAAGTTCATAGGAGTTGATTGGAACCCTAGCTGCATGATCCTAGGTACCTTTGTAATGACTACTAGAATAGGAAGATCGAGTAGATGCTATGCTAAAAGGTACGGTAAAAGTCGAGTAGTTTCCTGCTACTCGCGAGAACTATAGGAGTTGATTAATTAACCGCATGGTGCAACTATATGGTCGACAGGCGGGGCTGTGGTAAAGTACTCGTGGTTGAAGCCCTGTCTGAATAGTGAAAAATGCTAAGGTTGCAGTGTGTGGTAGTGGTGATTAAGCTTTTGAAAGCACTAACCACATGCCGAGAATATGGTAATCGGTAAGCTTAAGTACTCGATTGAACCGGTGCGTGGACAGGTTCCTCCGTCTTGACACTGTCCCATGGGCCCAATGGTGAGTGCAAGAGGGGTCATGGCCTGACGTTGTTCGTGGTTCGTAGACTTCTTGTACTCGAGGTCGGTGGTCTTGATCCATAAAACGGGAATAAAGGGGAAAAGTTGCACGTGTGACTCTTGGAGTAACCACGTGGTGTGTGTTTAGGTTTCCCTTGCAAGGTTAAGAAATTTGATTCGAATCGTCTATTTCTAGCGGTAATTGAGACTGCTTAATACTTCTCCCACATAGAGTAACACGGGGAACTATGGATATGATAAAACTTGTTGGATGACTAGTTGTTTTTCCACCATGTTTGATTAGAGATAGGAGCTCACCTGGACTGGTTAAATGAACTAGAATATTGATAGATAAAATATGAAGTTAAGGACTTACTCTTTGTTGCTTTTTAGCAAAAACAAAACCCTAGAACCTTAGAGCCTTGCATGATTAGTAGTCGGTCTATGCATAGAACCAGTCGGGTAAGCCTTGCTGAGTATTAGTATACTCAGCCTTGCTTGTGGCAATGCTTTCAGGTATGTGTGTTGAAGATTCGGTAGCTGGTTTGGCTTGGCCGAGTGCTTTGCCGACTGGTTAGACAGTGGAATGGGAGCCTTCTCCGTCTAGCAATGACTCTGTCGATGCTAGTTGATTGTGTTTTTTCTTTCCGCTGCAGTAAAACTCTGAATAAAGTTGTATGTGTAACTTTAAAAGTAATCGAATGGTGATTTTTGACTTGTAATAATCGATTCTGACTGGTGAAGATAAAACCTGTGGAATGTTGTAATCTCTGGACTTGCCTTTGTGCGAGTTATGTGTATGCTTGGTTTCGATCGAGATATTGAGTGGTTGCATCGGGATCTACCCGACAGACTGTCGGATTAATCCGTTTGAAGTGCATGGTGGCCAGCTCATCTTCAAGGATGATGGTTAGTGCACTTGAGTCGGGTTAATTCAGGCGGTTCTGTCACAGCTGGTATCAGAGCGAAAAGCATACACCAGAGTCTGCAACAAACCTTAAAAATATATTTTCTAAAACTTGACCACAAAAACTCCTATTAAAAAAAAATGCGTTAGACTTGTTAAGGGTTATATCTAGTTCGTAAAGCCCTATGGAAAGGTGTCTAGGTGACAATATGTATTAGGATATCTATGTGAGTGGTCTGCAGGAACACTAACCGCGAGTACCACGAGTACAATAGGCTAAGAACAAAGAGAGCTCGACTAGTTTTTATAGGGAGAGACTTGCTAATTAAGCCACCGAATTAATTCCATAAGGTCAAGTTGATGGCCACTGTGAAGTTGTGAGGATGGAAAGGTCGTGCATGCTATATATCTTTAATTTCAAATAAAGAAATTGAGTTATTGATGAACTGTATAAAAATCCACCCAAAACAGCTAAGTCATTAACCAAAGTTCAACTAAGTTCCTGTGTTTCTAGTCCAATCTAAGGATATAATTATCTTAGAGTATGAACTGGCCTTGGGTTTGACCAGTAATGTGGTGCACGAGTACTTTAGGACTGCTCTGGTTACTTTTGCGACTGGTTATGCTCAGTTTTGTGCACTGTCCAGATTTGTTTATTTGTTTGAGCCTCAGTTTTCGTTATCTCACCTTTTAAGCTTGTAAAGCAGATGGCCGATCCAGTTCTTATGGTGGTTGATGAGGAGGGCCATGCACACTCAGCGTGCCTGCACTGGGAGGGCTTCCCCTCCATCTTGTGGGGTGTGTTGAGCACCGCCGGTTACCCAAACCCGCCTCTCTATGTGGGGCAAGAGTTCATGGAGACGGGTGTTCGTCGGTGCCGGGTGCGCATGACCATTCCCCACCACCCACTCAACCCTGCGTGGCTTGCTATTGAGACGGAAGTAATCGGGCACCGTCTCATCGACTCGTGGGAGGCAGCAGCCATGAAGGCGCTAACCACATTTTGTGAGCAGCACCCCTTGGAGGTGATTCTAGCTCCAGTGGGTCTCTTTTCGGCAGTCAACGAGCGTGATCTGCTATGACTGGACAGGTTTGCTCATCTGGGTCACTTGGCAGATCAAATTCCAATCGAGACTATCATCTTTTCAACCCGGTGCATGAATGCACTATACCGACTACAAGCACTTCAGAGTAAAGGGATGGAACAAGTGGTAGACCTTGCTCAGTCCTTCCAATTGGCAGTTAACCTAAGGGATGAGCAGATACAAGACTTAGTCGAGGAGATTGGTGATAGAGATGCTAGGATTGGCCAGATTGAAGGCAAAGTACAGACGTTAGAAACAATCGTGGGTGAGCACGAGGCAATGATCGAGTTCTTAGAGGAACAGATCCATGACCTCAACATTGATCTGGAAGATGCCAACGGACATATCGACATGCATCACGCACAGCAGGCAGCCCTTCACGTTCCACCGGACGTGATGGACATTGACAGTGAGGAAGAACCCGAGGAAGTGGAGGGTGTTTCTGATCTTGACTACGATGTAGTAGTCCCGCAGCCCGCACAGATGGGAGCTCACTCTCATGCGCGCAGCGAGTCATCTGTCAACAATCTTGACGACTACTAGGAGATGACTTTGGAGTACTTTTCTATACACTCCTCTTAGTATAGCCTAACTTTTGTGCAGGTAGTAATAGGCTAGCTTAGAGTTGAGTACCACCCGATACAAGGAGTGTAGCCTAGGAGCTAAGAGCACTCGAAGTAGGTAGGCTTTAGTGGAAGATTGTATGTATATATGGACAAGCAGTTGGAAGTTAGAGTTGAAGTAGTCGAAGTGGTCGAATCTGCAGACATAGTAGTCGTAAGTGTCACTTAAGCTGCCAGAAAAGTAGTCGACGTACTGAAAAAGTAGTCGTACTAGTCGGAGATACCGTAAAATCAGGCCATGAGTAGTCAAAGTAAATGGAAGTATAACTTAAGTAGTCAAAGCAGTCATGGATATAGTGTAAACAAAGTTACAGTCGTGCTAAGCAGAGGTGCGACTGAAGCAGCCGGAGGTGTAGTCGTTGAAGCCAGAGTTAAGGTGAAAACAGTCGGATATGCAGTCGAGGTAGTCGAAGGCCCCGTATAGTTGAACTGTAGCCATAGCCGATGATGGAACCTTTCAAGCAGTCGGAGATATAGTTAAAGTCCTGGCAGATGTTGTCAAAGCAGTCGGCAATGTACTTGAAGGAGCCGTATGGTAGTCGATGTAGTCGATGGGGGAGCCATAGCAGTCGGATTGGTAATCCTGGTAGTCAGAAAAGCAGTCGGAGATGGATTAATTGGAGGTGTTATGAATACCACAATTTCAGGCCGCTACGTTTCCTAATCTCTACCAACCTTGAAAGGTTTCAGATAAGCAGAATGTGAGGTAGGAAATGTCCCTTAACCAGCCGCAGATTGCACACCGTTTGTAACAAGCCTATCAAGATTTATATTTTGTTTTTCCGTACTATCTTTTTCTGAATCATGGGAGATTTATGAAGCCTTTGTTGATATTAAATGTAACACCCAAAAATGTAAAAAACTAAAATTCTAAAAATAATTTATGGAAATAACAAAATAAAAACATGCATACATCTCTCTCTCTCTCTTTCTCTTCTCCCATTCCCTTTCAGCTCAGCCCAGAACCCCCTCCTCTTTTTCTTTTCCAGCCCGGCCCAAACCTCTCTCCCCTCCCTTATTCTTTTCTCTCCCCGCGGCCCAAACAGCCCAGCCGGGCCCAACCCACTGCCCCCCCTCTCACCACTGCTCACCCTTCTCTCTCACCGACACGCCGGGCCCACCTGTCAGCGTCATCCTCTACCTCCCGCTCCCACCTTCCTTTCTTCCTCCTCCCGCTCCCCTCTTTCCTTTTCCAGCCGCGCCCGTCGCCGTCGCCCGTCGCCCGCGCCTTCGCCCCTTCCTTTCTGCGATACCCGCCTGCAATAATGGTCGCGGCACGCGCCCCCCCAGACGACCAGCCCTCATTTCCCCGCGGCAATCACGGCCGCCATCCCCGGCCGCCGCGTGAGCCGTTGCCTCCCTTCCCAAGTCGCTCCGCCCTGCTCCCTCGCGCACACCTCTATTTAAGCAGCGCCCCAAGCCCCTGTTGCCCCCTTCTCACTCCACTCTCGCTCACCGACACTGCAGCGCCGCCATTTCCTGAGCCCGAGCCCGTCGTCGCTGCCGCATCATCGACCTCCCGCCGCGTCGCATCTCCGTCGACCCCGCTCGTCGCCGGAGCTCCGCCAAGGACCAAGCACCGTCGCTGTCCACTCCTTCTCCTCCACGTCGTCGCTCCACGCTGGCATTCGCTCACTGGAGGAACGCCGCCGCCCCGAACCGCACCCCTCCGTCGACCCGCTGTTCCGCTGCTTCTCCGATGCCTACAACCCTCGCTGGAGTTCTGCGAGGTGGTGAGCATCGAGCCGCCCCCGTTTCCCCCTCGCTCTCGCTCTCTTGCCCCGACAATTTCTCGCCGGAGCTCTTGGTCCGCCCGCCGCCGTGGCCGCCAGTCTCCGGCCGCCGCATGGCCGTACCATGAGCCCCATCACCTTCACCATGACTCCCACTCCCTCCCCGGCCAGCTCCCGTCCTAAACTGAGCCCCGGAGCGCCATTTCGACCAACTCCGGTGAAGCGCCGCCGCCTCTGCTCACCGCCGGCGCCCAGCTCCACCTGCCAAGCCGACCCGAGCCTCCCCAACCATCACCCTGTCGTCCGATCCAGATCCAAGGGCCTAGATCGGATCTGAGCCGAGCCTTAGCCGCCAAGCCACACCCGAGCCGAGCCGCACAACCACCGCCATCGGATCGTGATCCAATGAATCAGATCCGCCCAACCGAGCCCAACCCTAGCCGCCACCAGTTCCATTTGCAGAAAACCCCTAGGTTTTCTAGAAATCAACCCGCGGTCCAGATCTGTTGAAAAGTAATTAGATTTAAGTCCTTTCTTTTCTATTTAGGCCCCTGACCTTTCTAGAATTAGTAACCGCCGACTAGAACCTCTAGTTTTGCATCCAGGGCCCTCTGTTTAGGGTTTAATTATGTTTTAGCCCCTGATTTCTTCTGATCTAACCCCTGGAAGTTCAAACCTCTCGCAGTTAGGTCCCTGGATCACTGTTTTAGCCATATCTTCATCGTTTCAACTCCGCTTTCCTCGTTTCTTGCGCTCTTGTAACCGTAGCAGCGAGCCTTATCCTTTAGCACGCTCTTTTAAAAGCTTTTGTTTTGTGATTGATGTATTGTTCTTAGCTGTACTTGTTTGTTGTTTTGTATGTTTGTGCTCGATGTTTGCTTCGAGTCGAATGATCGCTGTTGAAGCTTGAAGATCAAGTTTTCCAAGTGAGAAAGAACTGAAGAACAGTAAGAGTAACTTTCGTTGGAGAAAGGCAAGTGACCCTAACCATCCTTCTACCTATGCTTTATTACAAGAATACAATGAATTAATTGGAACATGGAGAACCACCCAAGAAAATAGTGCAACCACAATACTATATGGCTCTGGTCTTGGCTAAATAATTAGAAACTCTTGCTTGTGATGATCTTACCGAAAGGGCAAGAGGGGAGTACGTAAGATGGGGTATAGCTCGGTCCTCTTGGGGTAGTAGCCTTTGCTAAGGTACTAACCATTAGGGAGGGTTATGACCACTGCGGCCTGAAACCTTAGCGGATTGTCACAAGTTAGGGAATCTTTGTAAAGGCCTCGTAGCATCCCTATGCAACCACACCTCGGAAGTGTGGTATTGTGCCTACCTAGCACAGCATGGTTGGGTCCAAAGTTCTTCTGAAATTTTACGCGACTTGTGGGGAAAGTGTACAACCTCTGCAAAGTGTAAAACTGTTATAACAGCTGTTCTCACGGTTAAGAGCGGCTTGGACCCTCACATGATTAATAAAATTAATGATGGATTTAAATCGTTACTCTGGTTATTTCTTGTGGCCTTGCTGAGTACCAACCATAAGTGTACTCATCCTTGCTAACCGCTGCTCAGAAGAAGAAGGTGTGAAGGTTACTGAAGATGATGAAGAGTTCTAGGCGTACGCAACCCCCAGTCGTTTGCCTGTGAAGTTTGGAGCCTTCGTTTCCATGTTAAGAGTATATCTCTGATAGTCTTGTAAGTCCTTATTTATGTTTCTTTACGTGATACTATTGCTGTTATTAACTGATGATGTCACTATATGTATGAAACTTGATCCTGGCATACATATAGTTATGCATTCAATTTTGTCCTTAAACCGGGTGTGACATTAAACCTCCATGTTTCAGATGGTTGGGGCATCTCGTGGCAACCCTGATGGTTTCGGAGCGAGCGGCAGCAGGTCGCAGCAGACACCGCCCCCACCACCGCCACCCAGTCTAGTGGAGGTGATGGCCGCTCAAACCGAATTGCTCCAACAACTTGTTCAGGGGCAGCAACATCACCATCAGCAGCGGGGTGTGCACCATGCACCCCAACTTCAAGTTGTTTACTCGGATTTCTTTGGGACACAGCCCCCTCTGTTTAACAGAACGGAGGAACCTTTGGATGCGGATGCCTGGATTCGTACCATTGAATCCAAGTTTGCATTATTGACACTACCATGTTCTGAGGCCCACAAAGCTCGATTTGCCACGCAGCAGCTTCGCGATACTGCGTGTATATGGTGGGACAACTACTTTGTCATCCTTCCGGCAGATCATGTTGTCACTTGGGATGAATTCAAGAGTGCATTCCGAGCCCACCATATTCCTGAAGGTCTCATGGAAAGGAAGCTGAATGAGTTTCTGGCGCTTACACAAGGTACACGCACCATACTTCAGTACGCTCAGGCATTCAACAACCTTGCTCAGTACGCGGGTTATCATGGGAACACGGTTATAAAAAAGCGTGATCGTTTCCGCCGAGGTCTGAATACCAAGCTCAAGGAGCGACTTAATCCCATCAGAATCGACACATACAACAAGCTGGTTAATTTGGCAGTCACCCAGGAGGATTGCATTTTAGCCCATCGTGCAGAGAAGAAGAGGAAGGCTCTAGCCGGACCCTTGAGTACTCAGCCACCGAGGTATCGAATAGTGCAGAATGCAGCACCTAAAGCTCTTCACAATGCCCCTCAGCCTGGGCGTTGGATTATCAGAACCCCTCAGCAACAGAGTGTAGCAAGACCCCCTGCCCCACAGCAAATTGGTCCAAGGCTGAATACCCAGTAGCCACCCCGCCAGAACAACAACAACCGATGTTTCAACTGTGGGAGTTCCACTCACTTTGTTCGAGATTGCCCTCAGTCCAAACAACAAGTTCAAGGCCAAGACTCCAATACCAACAACAGAAACCAAGGCAAGAAGCAGATTGTTCACGTCAAGCGTGGGCGGATAAATTTCACCACTCTGGCAGAACTTCCGAATCGCGCACCAGTCACAAGAGCCCGCTGTTATATTATTTGACTTTGGTGCATCACATAGTTTTATTAGTGCAAAATTCAGTGCAAAAGTGGGTTTGGATTTCTATCACACGAGAAAGTCGTATATGATAGCCACACCGGGTGGTAAAATAGCTTCAAATCATTTCATAAGAAACGTGCCAATTAAATTGGGTAGCAAAGTCATTGACACAGATTTGATCCTCTTGGCACTTGAAGACATTGATGTTATTTTCGGAGTAGATTGGATGACTCGGCATGGAGTAACCTTAGATCTTGCCTCCTAAGCCGTTGAAATCAATTCCCCGACCCAAGGAGCTACCACACGATATTTGCCTTTCCGAGAATGCACAAATTCATGTGCTCTTACTAAGGTCCATTCAGAATTAGAAGAAATCCCGGTAGTACGCGAGTATGCCGATGTTTTCCTAGATGACTTACCCGTCATGCCACCTGATCGAGACATAGAGATTGTCATTGAACTGCAGCCAGACACTGCACCTATCTCTAAACAACCCTATCGAATGCCACCGAAGGAATTAGCAGAATTGTAAATACAGTTGCAAGAACTTCTAGACAAAGGCTATATTCGTCCCAGTGCCTCACCTTGGGGTTGCCCGGCTCTTTTTGTGAAGAAGAAAGATAATAGTTTGAGGTTATGTGTAGACTACCGACCTCTCAATGTGGTGACTATCAAAAACAAGTATCCATTTCCTCGCATTGATGTTCTTTTTGACCAATTGTCTGCAGCAAAAATCTTTTCCAAGATTGATCTTCGTTCATGATATCATCAAATCAAGATTCGACCTTGTGATATTTCAAAGACTGCTTTCTCCACTCGTTATGGATTATATGAGTACTTAGTCATGTCTTTTGGTCTCACAAATGCTCTTGCTTATTTCATGTATCTCATGAATTCGGTTTTTATGCCGGAGCTTGACAAGTTTGTAGTGGTCTTCATCGATGACATTCTTGTTTATTCCAAGGACGAGGAGGACCATGCTAAACATTTGCACATTGTTCTCCAACACCTTAGAGAACATCAGTTATATGCTAAGTTCTCCAAAAGTGAATTCTGGTTGGATAGTGTGAAATTTTTGGGCCATACTATCTTCGGTAATGGTATCTCAGTTGAGCCCAGTAAAGTTCAAGATGTGATGGATCGGAAAGCTCCCACGTCTATTCATCAGATTCGTAGTTTTCTTGGTTTAGCCGGTTATTATCACCGTTTCATTCCGGATTTCTCCAGAATGGTGAAGCCTATGACCGAACTATTGAAGAAGGAAGAAAAATTTTTGTGGGATGAAGATTGTGAAAAAGCTTTCCACACTCTTCGTGAACACCTGACTACAGCCCCAGGCTTAGCTCAACCTGACACTACCAAACCATTCGACGTTTACTGCGACGCTTCTCGTACTGGTTTGGGTTGTGTACTTATGCAAGACAACCAGGTTATTGCCTATGCTTCATGAGCACTTCGGCCCCATGAAAAGAATTACCCAACCCATGATCTTGAGTTAGCAGCCGTCATTCACGCTCTCAAGATTTGGAGGCACTACCTTATGGGCATCCATTGCGATATTTACACCGATCATAAGAGTCTCAAGTATATATTCACACAAGCCGACCTGAATATGAGACAAAGAAGATGGTTGGAATTAATCAAGGATTATGATCTTGAGGTGCACTATCATCCAGGCAAAGCTAATGTAGTAGCGGATGCACTCAGCCGCAAAGCCCATTGCAATTGCCAATCTGTCGCATCATTCAAAGAGACGTTATGCTCTGAAATGTGGAAGCTTAGTTTGGAAATAATTCCTCAAGGAGCTTTGAATCATATCACTATTGAACCCACTCTTCATGACCGTATCATCACGACACAATTACGCGATGAAGGTGTTAAGATCATCAAGCAGAAATGTTGACGCCAGATTTTGACACGTGTTGGATCGGCGTCAGGAAGAGAAGATTGGCCGATGCGGTAGATCTAAAGGCTACAGTAAGGAATCGGCCGATTGAGGTAACAGTTGGAAATCGGCCGATTGGTGATGTAGCTTGCGCCAACAGGATGGGACCACTTCGTAGGGTCCCGGTCAAAAGTTGGTCAACAGAGCAATGCTAAGTCGGTCAGGAAGCAATTGAAAAAAGTCCTGATTGGATTAGGAAACGGCAGTGGAAGATTCTGCGGGAGTCCGTTTCCTTTAAAAGATATTATAGATATAGTAGTTTTCCTATTTTTAAGTAAGGTTGTAACAAGTTGTAATCGACCAGGAGTCCTAATCTTAGGGTATAAATAGGAGTCGTCAGGGCTTTGTAAAGGAATCAACACATCAATCAACAACACTTCTACTTTTTCCAGCAATTTACTTTCAAGTGGGCGACTTCGCCAATACTTTTCTTCTTTCACGAGTTCGTACGGATTGGCAGGGCTGCATCAACTTGATCTCCAGCCAATTGGTAGGTTCCGCTTATCGAGTAATATCCGAGCTTTAACTACGGGCGCATTGCTGTGGTTTCGTTTGGATTTATTCACCAGCTATCGATATTTACTAGAATTGCAAGTTTTACCTGTTGTTCTAGTATTATCACAAGTTATCCAGCTTGAGATCAGAGTAATCGGTTTCGTTATCGTTCTTCTTCGATTTATCATCTTACAGCCGATTAGATCTATTTCAAGTGTTGCATCCGTAATAATTGTTTAGATCGCTCCAGCAGTCTTCTTTACAATTATTACGCGATTATCGGCTGATCCATAGCCGATCATCTTTACAGCAAATCGGCCAATTCGCCGACGCGCTCTTCAGGACAGATCGGAACTCCAGCCGATCGGAGCGCCTGGAATTTAATACTCTTATTTCCTTGTCAATCAATAGGTCAGATTGACAGGCACGTCGCGCGAACCGTACCAGAGCGATAACCCGAACAGGAGCTAAGCAGATTCTTCCGGATCGTGTGTTTGACGCTGAAGACCATCGGCCGATTCCTGTCTGGCCGATTTTAGCGCCAACACACTTTTGGCACATCCGGTGGGACACTTCAAGATCTGATATGTCGAAGGACGCAGAAATCTCCGATAACAACATCATTGAGGTCACAGAAGCGGATCTCAAGGACGACCAGAGAGAAGAATTAGCTAAACATTTCGAAGATTACAAGAAGATATACCTGCAGTCGTTCAGTCGTACCAGAAGCGGGGAGGCTATCAAGAAGGCTCCTATTCCAGTTCCCCGCCACATCACCATTGCTGAGGACTCGGGCAAGATGTCCGATATGATCCAACAGTCCGTCTACCAGGCATTCATTGGCCAATCCTCAGTGATGACCAACACGGTGTATAACGTCGTCATCAGCTCTCTGGCCAGCGGAGCAGTCCAAGGCTATCAGGGACCAGCGTATGCCCCGCCGATCACGCTGCCAGCTAGAAACTTACCATGCACATCCCAATCGGCTCCTTAGTCGATATTGACGCAACGCGAGGGATACAACACTCCGTTGCCTCCAGCGTCTCCAAGGTACAGCGGTGCACCATGTTTCCCATCACAGGCACCGCTTCAACCCGTCCAGATTGCTTCTGTGCAATCGCTATCCACAAGTTCAGTGCCCTGGGGGACATCAGCGACAATGGTTTTTCCCGAGCCAACAACCGGATACGGGAGCTATCCAATCCAGGCGCCATACCAATCGGCCGTCCGGCCGACGGTCCCTTAGTATCAGCCAATCTCATCAGAAATCGGCAGGGGGGCAAGTGCTGTAGAAGCACTCAGGAGCACGGCGCCAATGATGACGTACGACGGAGTGGCGGATTCACTTCGCCATCAACTATCAGCTGCTCAGCAAAATTCGCCGCATGCTTCGATTCATCACCCAGCCGTACCAGCCCTTCAACATATGCCGGCACCGCGAACAGTCGTTCATCAGCAGCAGGTGGATTGGACGGCAAGAATAGCAGAAGTGATTCAGGACCATCAGTTTCATGGATGGTAATGCCGGGTACAATCAGATATTAATAGCCGAAGAAGACATCTCGAAGACGGCTTTCAGGTGCCTAGGTCATCTTGGTTTATTTGAATGGGTTGTAATGACCTTTGGGTTAAAGAACGCCAGTGCTACATATCAGCGGGCCATGAACTATATCTTCCACAAGCTTATTGGTACATCGGTGGAAATTTATATAGATGACGTCGTGGTCAAGTCAAAAGGTCAACAAGAACATCTGGCCGATTTACAAGAAGTACTGGAGTGCACAAGGAAGCATGGGTTGAAGATGAACCCGAACAAGTGTGCATTTGGTGTATCGGCTGGGCAATTCTTAGGATTCATGGTTCATGTGCGCGGGATAGAAGTCAACCGGAAGACCATAGATGCCATCAACAAAGTTGTGGCCCAACAAAATAAAACTGAGCTACAGTCCCTCATCGGCAAGGTCAATTTTATCAGAAGGTTCATATCCAACCTGTCAGGGCGTATTCGAGCTTTTACTCCCTTGTTGAAATTGAAGCCCGATCAGAAATTTGTATGGGGAGAAGAACAGCGCAGGGCGTTGGAAGACATCAAGCAATATCTGATTTCACCTCCGATGTTAGTCCCACCACAACCTGGTAAGCCGTTCAAATTATATTTATCGGCTGATGAACAGGCCATTGGATCAGTGTTGGTACAGGAGTTCGAAGGGAAAGAACGGGTGGTATATTATGTCAGCAGAAGACTCCTGGACGGCCGAATGGAACGGCGCCTGGATTGGATAGCTCCCATGTCCGGTTGATTGATCGGGAAAAGCCATCATTGCCGATGCCCCCCAGGGTACTGAGTTTGTGGGCAACGATTGCACAGAAGCAGTCTGGACAGGCTGAAGCGGTGCTTGCGATGGAAAACATGGTGCACCGTTATACCTTGGAGACACTGGAGGCAACGGAGTGTTGTATCCCTCGTGTTGCGTCAACATCGGCTGAGGAGCCGTGCCTGGTGAGCTTCCGGCTGGAGGTGCAATAGGTGGGGCATACGCTGGCCCCTGATATCCTTGAGCTGCTTCATTGACCAGAGAGCTGATGACGGCGTTATACACCGTGTTGGTCATCACCGAGGATTGGTCGATGAAAGCCTGATAGACGGACTGTAGGATCATATCGGACATCTTGCTCGAATCCTCAGCGATGGTGATGTGGCGGGGAACAGGAAGAGGAGCTTTCTTGACTACCTCCCCGCTTCTGGTACGACTGAACGACTGCAGATACATCCTTTTGTAATCTTCCAGATGTTTAGCCAATTCTTCTTTCTGGTCGTCCTTGAGATCCGCTTCTGTGACCTCAATGATATTGTTCTCGAAAACTTCTGCGTTCTTTGACATATTGGATTTTGAAGTTGGGTCCCACCGGGCGTGCCAAAAGTGTGTTGGCGCTAAAAATCGGCCAGGAATCGGCCGATGACCTTCAGCGTCGGACACACGACCCGGGAGAATCTGCTTAGCTCCTGTTCGGGTTATTGCCCTGGTGCGGTTCGCGCGGCGTGCCAGTCAATCTGACCTGTTGATTGACAAGGAAATAAGAGTATCAAATTCTGGGCGTTCCGATCGGCTGGGGTTCCGATCTGTCCCGAAGAGCGTGTCGGCGAATCGGACGATTTGCTATGGAGATGACCGGCTATGGATCAGCCGACAATCACGGATGCAACACTTGAAATAGATCTAATCGGCTATATGACAATGAACGAGGAAGAGCGATAATAAAGCCGATAGTTCCAATCTCAAGCTGGATAACTGGTGATAATACTGGAACAACAGGTAAAACCTATGATTCTAGTAAATATCGATAACTGGTGAATAAATCCAAACGAAACCACAGCGATGCGCCCGAGGTTAAAGATCAGATGTTATTCGATAAGCGGAACCTACCAATTGGCTGGAGATCGAGTCGATGCAGCCCTGTCAATCTGTACGAACTCGTGAAAGAGGAAAAAGTATTGGCGAAGTCGCCTACTTGAAAGTAAGGTATGACGAAAAAGTAGATTGTATTGTTGATTAATTGTGTGTCTCCTTTACAAAGCCCTGACCATTCCTATTTATACCCTAGAACCAGGACTCCTGATCGATTACGACTTGTTATAATCTTATTTTAAACAGAAAAACTGCTATATCTATAATATTTTTATAAAGGAAACGGACTCCCGCAGAATCTTCCACCGCCGTCTCCTAATCCAATCAGGACTCTTTTCATTGCTTCTCGACCGAATCAGCATCGCTCCGTTGACCAACATTAGGCCACTTTTGACCGGGATCCTCTGTTGTGGTTCCAATCTGTTGGCGCAAGTTGCATCGCCAATCGGCCGATTCCCAACTGTAACCTCAATCGGCCGATTCTTTACTGTAGCCTTTAGATCTACCGCACTGGCCAATCTCTTCTCCTGACGCCGATTCAACACGTGTCAAAATCTGGCGTCAACAGTAAGCTAGTCTCTTCTTGTTAAGATGTGTAAAAATCTCAAGGCCAGAACATGTCTCTACGAGTACTTTTTGTGGGATCTTGTTTGATGTGCTATTTTGCTAGAGTTATTTGTTCATGCTATTCTACTGATATTTTAGGGTTGAAACTTTTACAGTAGAGTAACCTTGATGCATAAATGCTATGGACAAAGTTTGGAACTTTTTACTTCTATCTAATTTGCTCATATGTTTTTAGTTAAGAAAAAATACATTAAATCAAAGTCACTAGTTCTGGTGCTTAGAAAAATAAGAAATTTGAACCAGTAAATTATCATGTTGGAAAAGTTTGAGACTCAGAAACTTTGTGCAACTACCTGTAGAAATAAATCATGATTAATGTAGATGTATTTTGACTTAATTTCTGTGCCCTGTATCTTGCACACTAAAACCTGAAAAATTTACAATAGACTCACCATAAGTTTAGGAGTACTCAGTAAAATGTTGAGCACCAGATTTTGCATGGTTTGTTCTGTATAAATGGATCTTTATCCTAGCAGTAGCTGTTTAATGTATTTTTCATGATTAATCTGTTGAATGAAAAATGGCTTGAAATTTTACAGAGTTTGTACTTAAGTAATGTGCTCTACATAAAAATCTCAACACCAAAAACTATCTCTACGAGTTGTTTTACTTTAATCCATGCTTACTCTTGAAAAATGGCCGTTTATGAAATGACAAAACCACACACTTACTTAATGAAGTTAGTTAATCCAGATACTACTCGATAAATGACTGCCCAAGGAAAAGAAAATGAAGTGCTTTACAACTTAACTTGAGTTTTGTTGAATTACAACTTTATAAAGAAATAAGTTATTTATCTTGTACCATTAAAACCACTCACACATATGCATTCATATAGAATCGACGACTCTCGCCAACGGAACCTACGAGCTGGTACCAGAGTCCGAGAGTGAGCAGTGTGAAGCTCAAGTTAATCTAAATGAAGTTGTTGAAGACCCGAACCAAAGTTCGAAAGAGCCCACGGCTAGCTTTGCTCAGGAAGGCAAGCCCCGGAGCATAACCCCTATTTTTCTAAACTTATGCAACTTTTATTTATATATATGGTATTGTGCATTAAGTTTGGAGGAGTTGATTAAAACCCTAGATGCATGATCCTAGTAGCTATGCTATGAACACTAGTCCTTGTCGATTGCTAGATTGCCATGCTAATAGGACTCCGGTAAAAGTCGAGTGACTTCCTGTCACTCGTGAGATATAGGAGTTGCTTGTTTTACCTATGTTGGAATCATAAGGTCGACGGACGAGGCTATGTTACAATATTCCTGTTGATGATTGAGGCCCTGTCTGTTTAGCAAAAATGCTAAAGTCACGGTGTGTGGTAGTGGTGGTCAAGTTTTTGAACGTACTAACCACATGCCGAGAATATGGTAATCGATAAGCTTAAGTACCTGATCGGACCGGCAAGTGGACATTATCCTCACCCTCTTGACGTCGTTCCCATGGGCACATGGTGAGTGCAAGAGCAGCCACAACCCGACGCCGTACCATGGTCGTGGACCTCTGTACTCGAGGGGGGTGGCCCTGATCCACAATCCGGGAAGAAAGGGGAAAAGTTATACGTGTGACTCTGTGAGTAACCACGTGACGTGTGTTTAGGTTTCCCTTGAAAGGTTAAGAAATTCGATTTGAATCGTCTGTTTCTTGCGGCCATTGAGACTACTTAACCCTTTAACCACATAGAGTAAGAAGAGGAACAATGATGATGATTAATCTGGTTGGACGCTCGGTTAATTAATTCCCACCATGTGTGATTTGGATAGTTGCTTACCTAGAATGGTTAATCAACTAGAACTTGATCCTAAAACTTGAAAGCAAGGACTCACTCTTAGATGCTTTTTGGCAAAAACTACCCTCAGCCAAAAGCCTTGCATGTCTAGGAGTCGGCTAAGTATATACCACTAGTCGGGTAAGCCTTGCTAAGTATTAGTATACTCAGCCTCGCTGAGTATTAGTATACTCAGCCTTGCTTGTGGCTTTGTTTTCAGTTGAGACCTTTGAGGACATGGTTGCTAGTTTGACCTGGCCGTGTACTCTTCCTTGTGGTTGGTCGGTGGAATGGGATACTGTTGGCGCTAAAATCGGCCAGATAGGAATCGGCTGATGGGTCTTCAGCGTCGGACACACAACCAGGGAGAATCTGCTTAGCTCCTGTTCGGGTTATCGCCCTGGTGCGGTTCGCGCGGTGTGCCAGTCAATCTGACCTGTTGATTGACAAGGAAATAGAGTATTAAATTCCAGGCGCGTCGATCGGCTGGAATTCCGATCTGTCCTGAGGAGCGCGTCGGCAGTGAATCGGCCGATTTGCTATATAGATGATCGGCTATGGATCAGCTGATGATCGTGTAGTGATCGTAAAGAAAACTGCTGGAGCGATCTAGACGACTACTGCAAGAACAACACTTGAAATAGATCTAATCGGCCGTGAGATAATAAATCGAAGAAAAACGATGACGAAGCCGATTACTCTGATCTCAAGCTGGATAACTGGTGATAATACTAGAACAACAGGTAAAACTTGCAATTCTAGTAAATATCGATAACTGGTGAATAAATCCAAACGAAACCACAGCGATGCGCCCGTAGTTAAAGCTCGGATATTATTCGGTAAGCAGAACCTACCAATTGGCCGGAGATCAAGTTGATGCAGTCCTGCCAATCCGTACGAACTCGTGAAAGAAAAAAAGTATTGGCGAAGTCGCCGACTTGAAAGTAAATTGCTGGAAAAAGTAGAAGTACTGTTGTTGATTGATGCGTTGATGTTTTTCAAGACCCTGACGACTCCTATTTATACCCTAAAGCTAGGACTCCTGGTCGATCACGACTCGTTACAACCTTATTTAAATTACTATATCTATACGAACTTTAAAAAAGGAAACGGACTCCCGCAGAGTCTTCCGCCGCCGTTCCCTAATCCAGTCAGGATTTCCTTCAATTACTCTCCTCGACCGACTTAGCGTGCTCCCTTTGACCAGCTTTTGACCAGGATCCTCTGGAATAATCCTATCCTGTTAGCATAGGCTATGCCACCAATCGGCCGATTTCCAACTGTTACTTCAATCGGCCGATTCCTTTCTGTAGCCCTGCCGCATCGGCCAATCTTCTCCTCCTGACGCCGATTCAACACGTGTCAAAATCTGGCGTCAACACATGCCCCCAGTTTCGGAGTAAAATATAACTTTTCCTTCGAAACTCTTTTCTTTAATCCTCTCCTCCGAAACGGGCGCAGTAAAAATCTTCTTCCGTTCCGCGGCACAATGATTGCAATTCCCTCGAACCGGGCGCGTGAAACGACCGCTCCCCTGGAACTCGTGTAGACGGCGTGGTAAAAATACCATCTTTGCCCTTGCTCCCCTGATCTCTCTTAAGTACTGGCTTTCTCCACCTCTCCTTCTCCACGAATCTAGCATTCTCTTCGTCGCATCACTGTTCGTCTTCCTCCAAGCTCTTTCGATTTCCAAGTGCTTCCCCTTTTCCGGCTATCTCATCCGCGGCCTGCTCTGACCCCCAATGGCGTCTCCATCGGCGACCACCCCATCTACAGAGGCTCCATCGGCTACTCCTTTGGCGGCGGCGGCCCAATCGGCGGCTTCCCCAGCGGCGTCATCGGCAACGATGGCTTCCATCCCAGAGGTAAATGCTCGGAATTTTTCCCTTTTTTGCCTTTCTACTGCTTCAGTATTTTCCGGACCCTTTCTTAGTTTCTTCCCTTTACTCCTTTTTTAGGCACTTAGACACCGAATTACCATTCCTCTCTCAGAATCCCCTGACCTCATCTGTCTGGGCCCTATGGGGAGCCCTGATCCAACGGATCTGATCAGTTTAGAAACTCATAGGATCCCCTTCAAGCAGTCATCCATGGATTTAGATCATTGGGTAGGCACTTTCAGGTCCTGGCCGAATGAAACGCCCGGGTGGAGAGAATGGTACCAGAGGGTATCCGGGTCTTGGAAGGTTCAATGGGAAGAACTCAAAATTGGCCAATGCATAGACTTATCCCTGTCTCAGATGGAAAGGAACGAACCTTTGGTTATGGCAGCCTCTTACTTCTGGTCCGATGCACTTAACGCATTCCTTTTTGGACACGGACCTATGACCCCGACCTTGGCCGATGTCCTGCTGCTGACCGGCCTAGATGTTTCCTCCACCGATACCCCTTTCAATTATCTGTTCAAGCCATCTCATCGGCTGGAAACCAAAGGAATCGGCGGGTGGAAAGGATACATCAGTAAAAACATGAAGACAGGGACAGTCTCGCAGAGGGAGCATACTGCCTTCTTGATGATGTGGCTGGAGAAGCATTTCTTCTGTGGCAGAGCGGTCGGCCCTTCTTCCAACACTCAAGCTTTGGCAGAGGCTCTTTCACAAGGATCGGCCATCCCCCTCGGTAAACATTTGCTGGGATCGGCGTACCATCTGATGCACCAAATCGGCGTCAAGTTGTCGAAGGGGGAGCCGATAGGGAACCCAGGCGGTCCTTGGTGGTTCATCACCCTCTGGCTCAATTTACACATGAGTAAGGTCTCTCAGCAGCGGATAGAGACAAAGACCTTTCCCAACATCGAGTCAGAGGAGAATCCATCGGTTCGTCGCTGCTGCAGATCTTTTGGAGAAGCGGTATCGGCCTTTCCCGGCTGCCAATTCACTGCCACCCGCACAGCTGAATATTTCAGATGTTTCTACAATGGCCTTAGTGAAGAGATGATCATCTGGAATCCATATCAGACCGCAGAGCCGATTTTTGAATTGCCCGTATGCTTTGATTTCTCCACTCATACATTTGACAGAGAATTAATGGACGTCTTGATTAAGCCGGGAATTCTGCCGGCCAACTTCTTCTCAGGAAAGGACTCACCCACCTATGAGTTCTACTGTCCATCGGCTGCGGCAAGGCAACTGGGTTTTGGCCAACTGCCGATTCGAGTCTATTTCGCTGGCCAGGAAAAATTCAGAGATGGACTAACTTCAAGTCTTGATTACAGCCGGTTGTGCGATCTAGTACCCGACTCCAGCACCATTGACTTGAATGGCTGGTCAGTTGCCTCTTTTGCCACCCAGCAGTATAAATTATGGTGGGCAGAATGGAAGCAGCATCTTTTTTGTAAATCTCCATCATCTTACTGCAACATCCTGGACCCAGAGAGCATCGACCCAAATGCAGCGGTATGTCCTTTTTCCTTAGCCGATTCCAATGTTACATTATCATCTTGTTGTTAACTTATGTTTATCCCTTCAGTCTGAAAGCCATGTTCCCCCGACGCGGAGCCGAAGCGGCCGGCCGATTGATAGCCATCACCAATACACGCCGTATCCACTCATCGGCTTCCATGCTCCAACTGTCAGAGAATCTCCACCGGCCGATCAAGGCGAGCACGAAAGAGGCCAACATCAAAGATAACCAGCCGTCGGGTGCGAGCTCGCATTGGATCGGCCGATCAGACGGCAATAGCATCGGCTGAAATCTCCCGCATCGGATCGGCCAGTCAGATAGAAATGGTATCGGCCGAGACTCCCCGCTTTGGATCGGCCGATCAAGTAGAGGTGACACCCGCCGAGACCTCGGGTCCTTTTCCCTTACCGGTTGTCGAGATGGCCGATCCTCAAGTCACCACCGAAGTCGGGGCTGCTGCAGCATCGCTATTAGTAGAAGCTGTTCAGGTAACCTTATTTATCTCATATATTCTCCAAATCCTCTACTGACATCAATTCTACTCCTTTGCCAGGCTGCACAAGTTGTCCCACCACAGTCTCCGCAACTATCGGCCACATTTCAAGTGGGGACTGAGATTCCAGCAGCTCCTGTTGCTGAGGTACATGATCTCTTACCCTGAATCCTTAATATTCAGAAAACTTAACCAATTTTGATGCATGTCGATTTGGGTACGCCGATTATAACTCCACAACAGGCATCGGCCGGGAGACCCACAGAGGTATAGCAAATTTCTATCACCATCTTATTTCAATTCCCCTTAGTATTCTCACGGGAATTTATGTTTTTCTCAGGAAGCTGGTCCAAGCGGAGCATTAATAACGATCGAATCTTCTTCTTCCGGCGAACCAAGTGCACCAGTCCCTGAAACAAGGGAAACACTTCCACCGGCGCAGGCAAGAGAGATTCATTTCAAAGAGGTAACAATCTTACCATCAGAATCGGCCGATTTCCTTTCACCGCTTGCTTACCCTTTACTTTGTTTCCCTACAGGAGCAAGATACTCCCAACAACAGCATCTTTTCTTTTGCTGTCTCCTTGGCCGATGAAGAAGAAATCGCCTCACACGCAGTTCCATCGAGCTCTACCTCCGACGATGTCTGTTCTAAGCTCGAAAGCATTCGTACTCTCCTCCAAGATGACATCGGCCGGTTGGTGGAAGATGCATCGCCGATCCGACGACTTTTCAACGAGGTCAAAGATCACATCCCGGATGAAGTGTCGGAGAATTTGGGGTATGCTGCCTATATAGAGGGCATGCAGATTCCGGTTTCCAGGGCGCTGCAACGTATGGCCGATGGTGCTCAGATGGCCAAAACTCAGGAAGAGGTCGACTCGCACAAGCATCGGACTCAGGAAGTACACCACAGAATCAACTTCCTCGAGAACTGCCGTCCGGACATCGTCGGCGCAATAGATCGGCTGAAACGGAGGAGAGCAGAACTAGCCAAGGAGATGGAACAGGTGATCAAAGAGATAACCGCTGAAGAGAAGAAGCTCCAAGAACTCCCAACCATGATCAGCGAGCTGAAGCAAGAAAGACAACATCTGGCCCATGAAACAATAAGGCTCCGCCGCCGCGTATCAGAAGTACCAGGATCGGCCGATAACGATCAGAGAATAGTAGACTCGGCCGATCAAATTAGACGACGAGCGATTGTAGCCATAGATGCTTTCCTTGGGTTGTAAAAAAAATATGTTAAACATTATTGCTCCTTCAATGTCACTGCGCCGATTTCGTTTTGAACTGCTCCTTCAGTCTGCCTTGCATTTATGTATGCATTTACTCCGATAGGGCGTGTCTCACCATCCATCTACCTCCTCTTCATTTATACGCAGACCATTCACCATCTCTAGAGACACACGCATCACTTATCTTCTTTTACTGTCCCAACTGAACGGCAAGATGTCTTGTTCGTCCTCCTCATCCTCTTCCTCTGTCAACCAGGTATGAACTCCCCCTCTACCTTTTTCTCTTAGACATCTCAATTGCTCCGATACTAGGTAACTCCTTTTATTTCTGTTTAGCCAAACCGTCTCACCTCTGATCTAGAACGAGCGATAGAAATCATGCATTCAGAAGAGCCATTATCACAGGCAGACAGAAATCTGATAAGAACTCATGCTGAGGAACTCAGAGATCATGTCCCTGCCGCTGTCCAGGAATATTCGGATCTCATAAATGCTCATCTTTTGGTCCGCAAGCGACCATCTTCTGAAAAAAGTTCTTCACTTCCTTGCAAAGCCAAAACTGAAGTTGCCAAGGAAGATCTGGAAGAGGAAAAGACCCGCCTGCTGAAAGAACTCTGCAACCAAGCTGAAACTAGAGCCACTGTAGAGGACCCGAAAGAGAAAAGGCTCACCCTTATGATAAAACTGAGTCGCATCGAGAGAGAAATCCAGCGTAGGCGTAATCAGTAGACACACCAGTATTTTTATTCTAAGGGCGACTTATACCATGTCGGCCGTGTAATCTGTAATTTCCATTCAATAATGAATCCCAATGTTTCTTTCGCCAGACGTATAGCCAGAAAACCGATGAGAAATCGGCCATGTTATCTTGACATATTCTGCTGCAAGTTATGTATCTACCCAAATCTACCATCTCTAATAAATCGGCCGACGTAAACCCATGCCCAAGCTTCCCATCTTCTCGGACGAGCTGATCCATTTATTCTGAATCTTCCGAGCCGACTGCTTGGATCGGCTGTAGACCGAAATCGGACACTCTCAGGAAGTCAGTGTCCCAAGTTCTGCCAGATATACACTTGACGTGCTCGCAGCTCCACTGTTGCGCGTCGGCCGCTGCAACGCTGTAGACGGAATCGGCAGCGACTATCTCTGTACTGTCGCCGACCCATTGTACAAGGCATTGATGCATTGTAGATGGGACACAGCAGTTTGCGTGTATCCAGTCGCGACCAAGCAGCATATTATAGGACCCCTTGCCATTAATAACGAAGAAAGTGGTAGGGAGGGTCTTACTGCCGATGGTGAGGTTGACGCAGAGTGCTCCGCGGGCGGGTGACACGTTGCCTTCGAAATCCTTCAGCATCATGTCCGTCTTGGTGAGGTCATCATCGCCCTTGCCCAGCTTGCGGAACATGGCATACGGCATGATGTTAACTGCCGCGCCTCCATCTACCAGTAATCTGGTGACGGGTCTTCCGTTGACATAGCCTTTGAGAAATAGCGCTTTAAGATGCTGTCGTTTTTCCTCTTCTGGTTTCTCAAACGTAGCCGTCATCGGCTCTAATACCAGTTGTGCCATTTGTTCCTCCTCTGTTCTTGTTACTTTATCTCGATCGTTGGGCGCCATGAACTCCATCGGCAGTATGAATACCATATCAATTTCGGCTGCCGATTCTTGGTTGTTCGTTTCCTGATCGTTTTTCTTTGGGCGCCAAACTCGAGATTTAACATTCCTTCTCTCTGGCACATGTCTTTGTTCTTCTTCTTGATGCTCCCACTGGCGTAGGTGTTGGATCCTTCGCTTCTGGGATCTGGATAGGCCATCGGGACACCACCTGGGATTCACTGGTTTGGCCGATGATCTGGCGTGTTCCCAATCTGGTTTCCTCCCTAGGGGATCTTCGTCTGATACCGTGCCATTGGCCATCTCTTCCAGCCGATCGTGCGCGCTGATCCTGCCCCCCAGTCCATCTTGCTGGCCGATCTTGCTTTTTGACCTGTTGTACTGGTCAACTATACCCCCCAGCCGATCATGCACCGAAACGCGCCGTTCCTCGCGCCGATTTCTGCTGATCGGCTCTTACCTTCTATCTCTAGAGTGTGGCCTCGGGCGATCGCTGCGGCTTAATTCGTTACACTCCGGACAGTTATCGGCAGACGGCAACCTGATGTCGTTCTCCCAGCAGTGGATGAAGAACGGACATTGCCAGTGATCTTCATGCCGGCGTATCATCTCTTCCTGGTGTTGTGCTTGTTCTTGCTGCCGCCGATATTTACTGAGTAAGAATTGGGAGGTGACGAGCCTGCGTGGTCGTTCTGGCCCTCGCCTGTTCCTTCTGAATTCTTCCGTTGTGATCTGCCTCCTGGGGTCGACGGCGCCGCCTCTTCTTGCCGATTCTGACGTCAGCACCTTTGTTTGACTTGAGTCCCCTCCAGCGTTAACCGTGTTGGCCGGGAAGGGATGCTGATCTATCTTCATCGGCTTTGCCGATTTGGTTGGAGTTTCAAATTTGAGCCGCCCCTGCTAGATGGCCGATTGTATCTGCTGGCGGAAGACTTTGCATTCATTTGTATCATGAGAAGTAGCGTTATGCCACTTGCAGTATTTCATCTTCTTAAGCTAATCGGCCGTAGGGATGGTGTGATGTTGAGACAGCTTAATCTGCCCTTCCTGAAGCAGTAGATCAAAAATTTTATCGGCCTTTGACGTGTCGAAGCCGAATGTCTCTGGCTCCTTCTTGCCAAAGCGACAAGATATTGGTTTTTTCCCTTTGACCCACTCTGCCAGGCCGATTTCTTCTTCCGCATCGGATTCAGATCCCTCCAAGTATGCCACCTTCTTTTGGAAGTTCCTCCGCTGTTCAAACGGTCGGACCTCTTGCCCTGATAATCGGTGGACGATTTGGCTCAGGCTTTCAAACTCTTGGGTAGCATATCTCTCTTTGATCTGTGGCAAGAGGCCTTGGAAAGCGATATCGGCCAACTGTGCATCGGTCAGAGCCAAACTGTAGCATTTGTTCCTGACTTCTCTGAACCTCTGTATATACCCCGTTACTGGTTCATCGCTCCTCTGCCTGAGACTGGTCAAATCCGAGATCTTCATCTCGTGTACTCCTGCATAGAAGTACTTGTGGAATTGATTCTCCAGATCGGCCCAAGTAACGATAGAATTTGGCGGTAAGGTGGTGAACCATTGGAAGGCCGATCCGGACAGAGACGATGAAAATAAGCGCACCCTCAGAGCATCTTGCGTGGCAGCTTCTCCGCACTGGATGATGAATTGGTTGATATGCTCCATAGTGGATGTATCGTCCGTCCCTGAGAACTTGGTGAAATCAGGAACTTTGTAGCGGTGTGGGAACGACAGCGAGTCGTAGGCCGATGGATACGGCGTCTTGTAGTATAAATTTGAACTTTCGGCTTCAGTCCAAACTGATCCTGGATTACTTCTGCTATTCTTGCCGTCCAGTCCACCTGCTGCTGATGAACAGCTGTTCGCGGCGCGGGCATGTGCTGAAGGGCTGGTACAGCCGGGTGATGAATCGGCGAATTTTGCTGAGCGGCCGATAGCTGATGGCGAAACGAGTCCGCACCCCCTTCGTACGTCACTGCTGGCGCCGTGCCTCTGAATGCTTCTACAGTATGTGCCCCCCTGCCGATTTCTGATAAGATCGGCTGATATTGGGGAACCGTCGGCCGGACGGCCGATTGGCATGGCGCCAGGGTTGAATAACCTCCATACCCGTTCGCTGGCTCGGGGAAATACGCTATCGCTGATGTTCCCCAAGGTGCTGAGCTTGTAGGAAGTGACTGCACAGAAGCAATCTGAACGAGTTGAAGCGGTGTCTGTGATGGGAGACATGGTGCCCCGCTGTATCTTGGAGACGTCGGGGGCAATAGAGAATTGTACCCCTCGCGTTGCGTCAATATCGGCTGAGGAGCCGATTGGGACGCGTATGGTAGGCTTCTGGCTAGCAGAGTGGTTGGAGGGGCATATGCCGGTCCCTGATAGCCTTGGACTGCTCCGCTGGCCAGAGAGTTGACGACGGCGTTGTACACCGTGTTGGTCATCACCGAGGATTGGTCGATGAACGCCTGATACACGGACTGTTGAATCATCTCTGACATCTTGCCCGAGTCCTCAGCGATGGTGATGTGGCGAGGCGCTAGAATAGGAGTCTTCTTGACAGCCTCCCCGCTTCTGGTACGACTGAACGACTGGAGGTACATCTTCTTGTAATCTTCTAGATGCTTGGCCAATTCTTCCCTCTGATCGTCCTTGAGATCAGCTTCTGTGACCTCAATGATGTTGCTGTCAGAGATTTCTGCGTTTTTCGACATATCAGATCTTGGATCGTCCCACCGGGTGTGCCAAAAGTGTGTTGGCGCTAAAATCGGCCAGATAGGAATCGGCCGATGGGTCTTCAGCGTCGGACACACGACCCGGGAGAATCTGCTTAGCTCCTGTTCGGGTTATCGCCCTGGTGCGGTTCGCGCGGCGTGCCAGTCAATCTGACCTGTTGATTGACAAGGAAATAGAGTATTAAATTCCAGGCGCGTCGATCGGCTGGAATTCCGATCTGTCCTGAGGAGCGCGTCGGCAGCGAATCGGCCGATTTGCTATATAGATGATCGGCTATGGATCAGCCGATGATCGTGTAGTGATCGTAAAGAAAACTGCTGGAGCGATCTAGACGACTACTGCAAGAACAACACTTGAAATAGATCTAATCGGCCGTGAGATAATAAATCGAAGAAAAACGATGACGAAGCCGATTACTCTGATCTCAAGCTGGATAACTGGTGATAATACTAGAACAACAGGTAAAACTTGCAATTCTAGTAAATATCGATAACTGGTGAATAAATCCAAACGAAACCACAGCGATGCGCCCGTAGTTAAAGCTCGGATATTATTCGGTAAGCGGAACCTACCAATTGGCCGGAGATCAAGTTGATGCAGCCCTGCCAATCCGTACGAACTCGTGAAAGAAAAAAAGTATTGGCGAAGTCGCCGACTTGAAAGTAAATTGCTGGAAAAAGTAGAAGTACTGTTGTTGATTGATGTGTTGATGTTTTTCAAGACCCTGACGACTCCTATTTATACCCTAAAGCTAGGACTCCTGGTCGATCACGACTCGTTACAACCTTATTTAAATTACTATATCTATACGAACTTTAAAAAAGGAAACGGACTCCCGCAGAGTCTTCCGCCGTCGTTCCTTAATCCAGTCAAGATTTCCTTCAATTACTCTCCTCGACCGACTTAGCGTGCTCCCTTTGACCAGCTTTTGACCAGGATCCTCTGGAATAATCCTATCCTGTTAGCATAGGCTGTGCCACCAATCGGCCGATTTCCAACTGTTACTTCAATCGGCCGATTCCTTTCTGTAGCCTTTAGGTCTTCCGCATCGGCCAATCTTCTCCTCCTGACGCCGATTCAACACGTGTCAAAATCTGGCGTCAACAGATACGTCCCCGGCCAACGATGATAACGCTGAATGATGTCATGCACGGGCTTCATCATGATATCTTGTATCGTCGTTAGAACTATCGTTTATTTTTTGCTGCACTATTAAAACTCTGAAAGTACTTGTTTATGCATGAATTTGAACTTGGTTTGTAATAATTCATGTTGAACTCTATGATGTAAAATTTATGGATTGTTGTAATCTCTGGGCTCACCTTCGTGTGGGTTGTATGTATGCATTGTTTCGATCGAAATTCCAGTGGTTGTATCGGAATGTTACCCGACAGACTGTCGTTTTACTCTGTTTTAAGTGTGTGTTAGCATGGATTGCCTCTATGGTGATAGTTAGTGCACTTAAGCCGGATTAATTTGGGCGGTTCTGCCACAACTGGTAACAGAGCTGAAATGCATACACCAGAGAGTACAACAAGCCTTAAAAAAATGTTTTCATAAAACTTGATAACAAAATTGCGTTTACAAAAATGCGTTGGTTCGTTAAGGATGACGCCTAGTTCGTAAAGTCCTAGGGGATTATGGGAATGTAACTAGGTGGCTATGTTAACTATATTATATATAACTGACTTCCAGCACATTACTTTCTGTCAAAACTTACTTTTGTGTACAACCGACCTCTAATTTCTGTAACGACGCACTCATCGCTAATGTAAGAAGGTAAGGATCCTCAGTCAACTGAGAGAGCTTGACCCTCACGTCGGTGACGCGAACCGAATGCTGCCCTCAAGCAGTGGCTTACTTGAGGTGTTGCCAATATACCAACCACTCATTAATGATATTGGGAGTAAAGGTTTGGCGCAGGGTATGGCGATTGTTGTTCATAACCCCGTCTCATTAAGTGATGGTACCCCCATGAATACGCTATCTCGGTAGCGTATGCTAATGTTGTCCGTACGGCAGAAATTGTACGGATGCCGTTTCTATAGTGAACGATAATGTATGGGGATGTTTTCATGAGTGCTGGCACGAAAGGTTAAATTTATATTCTATCAATCTTCTGCAGGTACACTAACCGTGACTACGTTAAGCTAAGAACGGTTAGAAAAATTCGGCTAGTTAATGTAAGGAGAGACATATTATGTATGCCACCGAAATTAACCACGTAAGACCAAAGCTATTTGGCAATTATTTTGCTTTGTGAGGACGAGTAGGACGTGCATGCATCATGATCATACATGAAAATTGAATGAAACATTGTCCTAGGTTTATAAGGGAGTAAGTTGCACTAGAGCACGTTTGAGCACTCACTTAAGGGCTATCTAGAAATCTGTCTTTTTCTACCATTTCTAGATAGAGGAATTAATTAGGCGTAGGAAATGACCTTATCTGAAGAAAAGCTCAGCAGGGAAGTTGCTTTAGATTTTTCCCCCTTTTTGCTGCTAAATTTTGAGAAATTTTGGACTAGTACTCAGTGGGCAACCAAGAAACTTCCACACCTCAGTCTTTCTGACTGTTTTGAGCACTTCTATCATCTAAATTCTTAGACCTTCTTAGTGAAGTTTTCTGCAGATGTGTTCAACATCAAACTTATTGCAAACTTACTCAATCAGCTAATGTTCAAATTTGGAAATTTTTGGCTGAGTAGATTTTCCCTGGTGATCAAAATACTAGCACTCTGTCCACTGAAAAACCGCCAAAACAGAGAAGCACTCGGAGATGTAGTCGAAGTGGTAGAAGATGTAGTCGTGGTGTCGGAAATGTAGTCGAAGTACTTGTGGATGCAGTCTAAGTAGTTGAAGATGTAGTCGTAAAAGATGGAGGAGTAACTGAAGCAGTCGGAGATGCAGTCGTAGTAGTCAAAAATGCAGTGTAGTCGAAGATGTGGTCATAGTAGTCAGATGTGTAACTGAAGCAGTCGGAGCCGTAGTCGTAGTAATTCATGTTGTCACTTGGGAGGAATTCAAGAATGCATTCAGAGCCCACCATATTCCAGAAGGGCTTATGGAGAGGAAGTTGAACGAATTTCTGGCTCTTACTCAGGGTACCCGCACCGTACTCCAGTATGCCCAGGCTTCCAATAACCTTTGTCAGTACGCGGGCTATCACGCTGACTCCGATGCTAAGAAGCGTGATCGCTTCTGCAGAGGCCTTAGTACCAAGCTCAAGGATCGCGTAAACCCCATCAAGATAGACACTTATAATGAGATGGTCAATCTGGAAATCACTCAGAAAGACTGTATTTTGGCTCACCATGCTGAGAAGAAGAGCAAGGCACCAGCTAGACCCTCTAGTGCTCCGCCATAGAGGTATCGTTTGTTGCAGAATGCTGCTTCCAAAGCTCCTCAGAAGGCCCCTCAACAAGGGTGTTGGGTTTTCTGGCCCCCACAGCAGCAGGGCATTGCACGACCCCCTCTGCCTCAGCAGACTGTCCCAAGGCCGATTGCTCGGCAGCCAGCTCGTCCGAGCAACGCAAATCCTTGCTTTAATTTTGGGAGTTCGAGCCACTTTGCACGAGAATGCCCCCAGCCTAGGCAGCCAAATCAGGGGCAAGGTTCTAATCAGAACAATAAGAACAAGGGAAAAAGACGGACTGTTCAAGTTCAATAGTGAAGGATCAATTTCACTACACTTGCTGACCTTCCAGAAGGTGCACCAGTGATGTCGGGTACATTCTCTATCCACAACAAGCCTGCAATTATATTATTTGATTCTGATGCATCCCATAGTTTTGTTAGTGCAAAATTTGGTGCTAAAGTGGGTTTGGATTTTTGCCACACAAAAGGGTCATACATGATATCAACACCGGGTGGTAAAATTGCTTCCAACCAATTCATAAGTCACGTACCAATCAAGTTGGGTAGTAAAACTATCCAAACTGACCTTATCCTTTTGGCACTTGTAGGCATGGACATTATTTTGGGGATGAATTGGATGGCTCTGCACGGGGTTACATTAGATATTTCTTCCCGAGCCGTGGAAATAAACTCACCCAGTCACAGAGTCACTACTCTTTACCTACCTTCTCGGGAATGCATAAATTCCTGTGCTTTCACGATGGAAGGAGTCAAACCAGAAGATATTCGAGTGGTGTGCGAGTATGCCGATGTTTTTCTGGATGACTTGCCAGGAATGCCACAAGATAGGGACATTGAGTTCATTATCAAACTGCAGCCAGGCACTGCACCTATCTCAAAAAGACCCTATAGAATGCCGCCCAAGGAGTTGGCCGAATTGAAACTACAACTGCAAGAACTTTTGGATAAAGGTTTCATTCGTCCTAGTGCATAACCTTGGGGTTGCCCAGCCCTATTTGTGAAGAGGAAGGATGATAGTTTGCGGCTGTGTGTGGACTACCGACCTCTCAATGCGGTAACAATCAAAAATAAATATCCACTTCCCCGCACTGTGTTCTCTTCGATCAATTAGTGGGAGCTAGAGTCTTCTCAAAAATTGATCTTCGCTCTGGCTATCATCAAATCAAGATTCGCCCATGTGATATCCCTAAGACTGCCTTTTCCACACAATACGGGCTATATGAGTATCTGGTCATGTCTTTCGGGCTCACAAATGCTCCTGCCTACTTCATGTATCTCATTAATTCGGTATTCATGCCCGAACTTGACAAGTTCGTTGTGGTATTTATTGATGACATCCTTATTTATTCCAAGAATGAGGAAGATCATGCTAAGCACCGGCACATTGTTCTCCAGCGTCAGAGAGACCATCAGCTCTATGCTAAGTTTTCCAATTGTGAATTCTGGCTGGATAGTGTAAAATTTTTGGGCCACACTATTTCTAGCAAAGGCATAGGTGTTGATCCTAGCAAAGTACAAGAGGTGATGGATTGGAAACCTCCCACCTCCGTCCACCAGATTGGCAGTTTTCTTGGTTTAGCTGGTTATTATCGCCGCTTTATTCCGAACTTCTCCAGAATTGCTAAGCCTATGACTGAACTATTGAAGAAAGGAGTAAAGTTTGTGTGGAGCAAGAAATGTGAAAAAGCTTTCCACACTCTTCGGGAACACTTGACTACAGCTCCAGTCTTAGCTCAACCCGATAACACCAAGCCATTTGATGTTTATTGTGACACATCCGGCACTGGTCTTGGTTGTGTGCTTATGCAAGATAACCGAGTCATTGCCTATGCTTCACGAGCTCTTCGACCTCATGAGCAAAATTATCCAACACATGATCTCGAGCTAGCAGCTGTCATTCATGCTCTAAAGATATGGAGACACTATCTTAATGGGTACTCATTGCAATATCTACACCGATCATAAAAGTCTCAAATATATCTTCACTCAAGCCGATCTGAATATGAGACAAAGAAGATGGTTGGAATTGATCAAAGATTATGATCTTGAGGTGCACTATCACCCAGGAAAGGCTAAGCCGCAAGGCTCATTGCAATTACTTGTCAGCAGAATTCTATAATGGAACGTATGTCATGAGATGAGGAAACTCACTTTGGAAATGATTCCCCAAGGCACTCTAAACCACATTTCCATTGAATCATCGTGGCACAATTACATGATGGAGGTGTTAAAATCATCAAGCAAAAACTCTCTCAAGGAGAGGAGAAATATAAATATTTTCGTCAAGACAAGAATGGAGTTCTATGGTTCGAATCTCGCATAGTGGTTCTAAAGAATCATGAGCTCCGAAAACAAATTCTTGACGAGGCACATCTTTCCAAGTTCTCTATTCACTCGGGTAGCAGCAAAATGTATCAAGATCTTGGGCAAAACTTTTGGTGGACTAGAATGAAAAGGGAAATCGCCAAGTATGTCTCAGAATGTGACACATGTCAGAGGGTTAAAGCTAGCCACTTGAAGGTAGCCGGTACACTTCAATTGTTTGTGAGACTCTTTACTTGTATGGTTACTCTAAAGTTGTTTCTAGTCGAAGTTCATGTATGGACACGCATGAATATTAGACTAGCACATGTATTAGTTGATGACTGTATTTCACAAGTCATACACATGGAGATGTCAAACTAATAATGTGGGCGCATGTATGACATGAGGCTAGACCGACCCAACTCGAGAAATAGTGATTTCTCATTACACAATGTGTACGCTGTGTCCTTAGACCTGAGATTGTCGCATGTACTCAAGATGTGAACCAACCTACTTAGGAGCCATCAAATGCTACTCCGTAACTGGGTAGTCATAAAGGTGGTTCTCGGGTTTGTCAAGAAGCATGCTGTGAGACATGGTCAGTCAAGATGGGATTTGCCCCTCTCTACTTGAGAGAGATATCTCTGGGCCCCTCGAGTGATCGGATCAAGAAATGCATGGCCATGCTAGGGTTTAGTGTTAACCAAGGATTCCGGATCATAGAATCGAGAAAGAGAAGTGAGCTTGCAGCTAGACCAAATATCCTAAGGCAAAGGGAATAGCATGTATATGAGATTGTGATGGCTCATCTGATATTATCTTTGCGTGCGCATAGGAGTTGACACGTCTTGCTAGAGGCCGTTGTCAACTATTGGTCGAGTAGGAGTACTCTGGCCATGTCTGTTCGCACGTGAGCCCATACGGTCACACACTTATGGGGCTGGAAGCCTAATGACGATATGATCAAAATTAAACTGGGCTTAGGTGCACTAATGGGCCTCGGTTCGGAAGCCCATTAGTGGATGCCTATAAAAGAAGGGGTGGGGGCGCATGGAGGGGCTAACACTAATTCCACTCCTACTGGCAGCCGCTTGTTCCCATGCCCGCGCCCATGGTTGCCCTCACGGACCTGGTAGTCCGGAGTGTGACGCTTCTCCCCCGTACGTGTGGATACCTTGGAGGTGCTGCATCTGCTGCACGAGGACAAGCCGCACGTGAGAAGTTCTTGCAACTGCACTGCCGACGACCGACTGCACTACCCCGACGCGCTATAGAAGTTCCGCATCCGCGCATCTAGTGGTAATTCCATGATCTATGACAACAGTTTTCCTGGTTTATGCGTTGGAAATTTTTGTTTATCGCTAGTGTAGCCCACCTCATTTCCCTTCACCATGTCCCACCCCTTATCCTGTAAGATGTAGGCCATGTGCGTAGTCCTGTGGGCCCGGGTCTGACAAGCCTCCGAGCTCATCGTAGTCGAGTACTGCAGGCTTCCGAGTATTTCTGAAAGTGTCTTCGAGTTCTCCTGAACTCCATCTTGAAGGTGACTTCCGAGTACTTCCTTGGCTGCATTGAGGCTGTAAGGTGCTCATGCCCCGAGTAGTTGTCAAGTCTTCTTTTATATGGGGTGCAATTGAACTCGCACTCCATATGGAGTAGCCCCCGAGCCTTAGGTTGACTCATAGAATCAGGCTAAGGGTCAATTTAGTCTTGAGTCTTCTGTCCTTATCTTCCAAAAGATTTTATAAATAAGTCACTGATGACACGTGTCCCTGCAGCCCCCGAGCCTTGAATCCAAATCCTCAAGGTTTTGAATAAAGGATCAAAACAATCGGGACATGCAATATTTGACGGTAAAGATTTGTTTGTTAAGATGGGCAAGTTGGTTCAGAAATTCGAAAATCGCTCTTTTCGGGATGAACTCCCTAAAAAAATGGTTAAACAAATAACTTTACCAAAAAGTGTCATAAATTACCGCTCAAATCAAACCTTGTTCATTGAGTGCCATGTCGCATCCAGCCCCCGAGCCTGGGAGATAGATGAGTCGCATAGTATATGCCTAGTAGTCGGTGGCACCAGCCCCCGAGCCTAGGCATCGGCCATGTTGCTGCTGAATCTTGAACTGTCGATGAAGCCGACTAGTCGGAGTCGATTCCGACTAGTTCTGTAGGCGAGACGAGTAGTCCAAGTAGTCGCCAGCGTGTCACCAAGCATAGTTGTCTCCGACTAGTCTTGTAGGCGAAACGAGTAGTCGAAGTAGTTGCCAGCGTGTCGCCGTGCATTCTTCACAAAGTCATGTAGTCGCCGACGGTTGTTGATGAACCCAACTAGTCGAAGTCGAATCCGACGAGTAGTCGTTGTAGTCTGCGACGTGTAGTCGAGCGTTCTCGCGAAGTCGAAGTAGTCGTTGGCGATTGCTGATGAAGCCAACTAGTCGGAGTCGAATCCGACTCGCCCAACAGCATGATCTAGGTCAAGTGCCCTGCAAGGTAAACATAAAAGTATGTTGTAACTGATATACATGAGACTGTGTTGGAAGCAATGCCCTCACAGTAAACTCCATGTATAACTAGTCGAGAACTAATAAACAGAGCAGTACTGGAAGTATGGGAGCGAGGCCCCTTTAGTAACATAGACTACTAGTCGTAAACTAGTAATCTGACCGTTACTAGAAGCATGGGAGCGAAGCCCCTTCAGTAACATAGAGTACTAGTTGAAAACTATTAATCTGAACATTACTGAAACTATGGGAGCGAGTCTCCTTCTATAAACTTGCACAGATACCCATCGTGAACCAGTAAACGGAGTTGTACTGGAAATATGGGAGCGAGGCCCCTTCAGTAACATAGAATACTAGTCGTAAACTAGTAATATGAGCATTACTGGAAGTATGGGAGCGAGGTCCCTTCATTAAACTTGAACGGATACTAGTCGTGAACCTGTAAACGGAGGTGTACTGGAATTATGGGAGCGAGGCCCCATTAGTAACATAGAATACTAGTTGTAAACAAGTAATCTGAGCGTTACTAGAAGTATGGGAGCGAGGCCCCTTAAGTAAACTTGCATGGATACCAGTCGTGAACCAGTAAACGGAGTTGTACTAGAAATATGGGAGGGAGGCCCCTTCAGGAACATAGAGTGCTAGTTGTAAACTTGTAATCCGACCGTTACTGGAAGCATGGGACCGAAGCCCCTTCAGTAACATAGAGTACTAGTCAAAAACTAGTTATCTAAGTGTTATTGGAACTATGGGAGCGAGGCCCATTTAGTAAATTTGCACGGATACCAGTCGTGAACCAGTAAACGGAGTTGTACTGGAAATATGGGAGTGAGGCCCCTTCAGTAACATAGAATACTAGTCGTAAACTAGTAATCTGAGCATTACTGGAGGTATCAGAGCGAGGCCACTTCAGTAAACTTGCACGGATACTAGTCGTGAACCAGTAAACGGAGTTGTACTAGAAATATGGTAGCGAGGCCCCTTCAGTAAAATAGAATACTAGTCATAAACTAGTAATCTGAGTGTTACTGGAAGTATGGGAGCGAGGCTCCTTTAGTAAACTTGCACAGATACCAGTCGTGAACCAGTAAAGGGAGTTGTACTGGAAATATGGAAGCGAGGCCCCTTCAGTAACATAGAATACTAGTCGTAAATTAGTAATCTGAGCGTTACTGGAAGTATGGGAGCGAGGCCCCTTCAGTAAACTTGCACGGATACCGGTCGTGAACTAGTAAACGGAGCTATACTGGAAATATGGGAGCGAGGCCCCTTCAGTAACATATAGTACTAGTCATAAACTAGTAATCCGACTGTTACTAGAAGCATGGGAGTGCTACCCCTTCAGTAAACTTGCACGGATAACGGTCGTGAACCAGTAAACGGAGTTGTACTGGAAGTATGGGAGCGAGGCCCATGCAGTAAACTTGACGTAGAACCAGTCGTAAACCAGCAAACGGAGTAGTACTGGAAGTATGGGAGCAAGGCCCATGCAGTAAGCTCGACGTAGTACCAGTCGTGAACTAGTAGACGGAGTAGTACTCGAAGTATGTAAAGGTGACTGGAAGTCAATTAGCAAGGGAGAAATAAATCTTGCTGGTAGCTTCAGTCGATTCCTTGGGCGGACCATGAGAATTCACATGTCGACTTGGGAAAACGTCACGGTTGGCCCGAAGGAATTGATGACGAGGTCCTTCACATGGGGTGATCAGTTCCTGGGGCGAGCCAAGACAAGTCGAATGTTGCCATGCGACGATGTCTCGGTTGGCCCAAAGGAAGTGACGACGAGGTCCTTCACTTGATCTTGATCAGTTCCTTGGGCGGGCCAAGACAAGTCGTATGTTGCCATGCGAAGATGTCTCGGTTAGCCCAAAGGAAGTGAAAACACAATCCTTCACTTGCCTTGTTACGGAAGTGGTCGTTGTGCGAAGATGACTCGGCTAGCCTGAAAGAATTCCTTGGGCGGGCCAAAACAAGTCGTATGTTGTCATGCGAAGATGTCTCGGTTAGCCTGAAGTAATTCCTTGGGCGGGCCAAGACAGTTCGTACGGCGCTGAAATATGGATGAATGAACAAGCCTTGTTTTGGATAAACTCCTTGATTCCCTAACCGAGTGGTTGAACAAATCCTATGGGAAAACCCCTTGTTTCGAGATAAAACTCAAGACAATGGTTAAATAAGTTCCCTAAAGAATCTTCGTAAAACCTCCTTGAATCGGGTCTCAATCTTCACGTGGGCAGCCGCATTGTTGCCCTCAGCCCCCGAGAGTAGAAACCAAACGAGCGTGGATAGGTGTTGATCTTGATTCGTGGGTAATTGCCGACGAAGCCGTATCGTTCGTTGATGGAGCCGCGACGGTTTGTTGATGAAACCCGACTAGTCGGAATCAATTCCAACTAGTCACTGATGGAGTGAGTCCCACTTCCTACTAGTTGTGGTAGTCGAAGTAGTCGTCGGTGGATCACCGAGTGCCCTCGCGAGGGCGAAGTAGTCGTCGAGGAATCGAGGTTCCTGACTTCCTGGAACGATTCTAGACCCGACAGGTTGTCGGGGTTGATGGCGTAGAAAAGTGGGCTGAGGTCAAGTAGCTTGGAGGACTCCATGCCCTTCCGATGCCAGGGCCTGCCCGACCAAGTTGGAGGCGCCCTCAGGCTCTGGTGGCCATTTGATAAGGGTAGAGCATCGTTCATGAAGTCCGAGTAGTCAGCGGAGATGGGAGCCCTTCGATGGATGGTGGCTGGTCCTCCTCCGACTTGTAGTAGACGATCCAAATCCTCTTCCGACTTGTGGTAGACGATCCAAATTCTCCTCCGACTAATAGAAGAACTTATGGTACAGGACCTCAAACTGAGGTGGATTAGGTTCGAGGGGTTCCAGGTTGTGGATCAAGTCGTCGGTTGCACGGTTGACATCCATGCGGGTGGTACGGGTGCTTCAGGCTGCTTTTGCTTGGAAAGATTGATTTCCGGCGAGGCCGTTGGCGAGGTCGTACGGGAGCAAGGCCCCTTCAGTAAACTACGCGTAATACTTGTCGAAAACTAGTAAACGTAGTGTTACTGGAAGTTTGGAAGCAAGGCCCCTTCAGTAACATAGAAAACTAGTGGATAACTAGTAATCTGAGCATTACTAGAACTATTTGATAGATAATCACGTAGCTGCTTTATTTGGCTAATTAATGGGTTCCACTAGTCATTGCCAAACGAGGCGACCACTTTTGGCAATCGCATCGCTCGGCTATGACAGGGTTCCTTGAGTTTAGCCTTGAAGAAATTGAATCATTATCTTCTTTCCCGAGCCCATCCCCACTGGCCCTATCCTTAGCCCCCGAGCGTTGGTAAAAAGAGCTCGTGACATGAGGAATAAGTGACAAGACATCGGCTAGAGAAACATCTCAGAGCAGTATAGCAAGGAAATCATGATTAACCCGAATAATAAACATAAATTGCGACCCTGACTAAGTGGTAAAAAGGGGTGCTTTTAGGTGTACAGAACCCCTTGTTTTGAGATATAGTCCCCAAAATAATGGTTTAAACAAACAGGGCACCTAAAAGACCCTTAGAAAACCTTCTTGAATGGGTACTTAATTTATGAATAAATCATTATTCGGGTAGTCCAGTCGCCTTTATTCATAGTTTTGGCAGAGCTCTCAGGGCCCTCCGAAGGGTTTGACATTCAAACGCGGAATGCTTGCACTTCGGGTGCCACGGGCATTGCCCATGGATGGCTTCCTCGAATCGTTCCTTCGAACTGAGAGTCTTCTTTCAACGGGTAGATTGTTCCCCAGCTTTTGGCTTGCGCTTCCGAGTTGTCTCCAGGTAATCGAGAGGGAGTTGATAGTGGGTGGGGCTATAGGCAGCTTCTTCTTCGTGCTCCTGCTGCCTGGCAATGATGACGTTGCTGTGGCAGAACCACCTGAATTAATCCGGCTGAAGTGTATTAACCATCACTATTAGGGCGATCTCGGTTAACCTTACACTTCAAACGGAGTAATCCACTGGTCTGTCGGGTATAACCTCCCGATACAACCACGGTAGAGCGGATCGAATGCCATACATACAAATGCTCATGCGATGATGAGCCCAGAGAATACCACATTCCAGCAAATATTACAAATTATCATAAGTGAATATTACAGACCAAGTTTGAGTTTGGAAACCAAGTACTTCAGTGATCATAACTAAGAAGTTTTTCAGAGTTTTAAGTTGCAGCGGAAAATAAAACAACGATAGCTACTCGACGATACAGGATGTCTCGATGAAGCCCGTACGAGACATCATTCGGCGTTATCTCCGTTGGACGGGGGCGTATCCCATTCCACCGACCAACCAGGGGGAGAGTACAAGGCCAAGTCAACTAGCAATCATGTCTTCGGAGGTCTCACCTGAAAACGAGCCACAAGCAAGGCTGAGTATACTAATACTCAGCAAGGCTTACCCGAGTAGTGGAATCTACTCCACCGACTCTAGATATGCAAGGCTTTTGGCTCAGGGGTTTGTTTTGCCGAAAAGCTTCTACAAGTGGGTCCTTACTTTCAATTTTTAGCTCAAGATTCTAGTTTCGTTAACCATTCTAGATAAGCAGCTATCTAAATGCATACATGGTGAAGCATTAAATTTTCATCCAACCAGTTCATTCATCCTCATTGTTCCTCTTCTTACTCTGTGGGTAAAAATGGTTAAGCAGTCTCAATAGCCGTGAGAAACGGACGATTCGAATCGAATTTCTTAACCTTGCAAGGGAAACCTAAACACACGTCACGTGGTTACTCACAGAGTCACACGTGCAACTTTTCCCCTTTCTTTCCGGGTCGGGGATCGGGGCTACCCTCCGAGAGTACACGAGCCCCACGCCACGGTTCGGCGCCGGGTCGTGACCACTCGTGCACTCGCCATATAGTGGGACCGAAGTTCAAAGGGTAGGATGCCGTCCCCTTGCCGGGCCAATTAGGTACTTAAGCTTACCGATTCCCATAATCTCGGCATGTGTTTAGTACGTTCAAAGACTTAACCATCACTACCACACCCTGTGGCCTTAGCATTTTTCACTAGACAGACGGGCCTCAATCGTAACCATCGTTCCATAGCCCGTCGGTGTCCTTATGATTGCAGCGTGTAGTAGACATTCAACTCCTATTTTCTCGCGAGTGACAGGAAATCACTCGACTTTTACCGGAGTCCTATTAGCACAGCATTCTATCGAACCTTACATCTAGTTTTCAAGCATGGGTTCCTAACATCATGCAACTAAGTTTTCATTCAACTCCTATAAACTTAATGCACAAGCAAGGAGTAATGAGTTGCATAATTAGGAAAGAAATAGGTTATGCTCCGGGGCTTGCCTTCTTGTGAATAGTTAGTCCGGGGATCGTCTGAACGTTGACCCGGGTCTCAACTGTTTCAGTTAGATTTGCCTGGGCTTCTCGCTGCTCACTCTCGGACTCGGGCACCAACTCGTACGTCCCGTCGGAGAGAGTAGTCGTTTCTACATGAATGCACAAGTTTGAGCAGTGGTGATGGTAAACGACATGATTTCCTTCACGATAAAGTTGCGGTTCATAAAACATAAGTTTTGCTGTGAAGTTATTTACTTTAACATTTCCTGGGCAATCGTTAATAGAGTTTATCTTAATCTATTTAACTTCATTAAAGAAGAAGGGGTTGTGTTATATTGAAAACTTAGTTTTTCTTTTAAACACAAACATGAGTTGAACACAATTACTAATCTAGTTAGCTTCTGGTAATAAAATTTTTATTCAAGGTACATTATGCAGAGATAAGATCGCTGTAAAAATGTTAGACATTTTTGTGTAGCATGTTAAATATGAAAAATGTAATACTCAGCCACTGCTAGAATTTATTTATTTTTATACAGAACAAACTATGCAATTATTGGTGCTAAAAATTTTACAGGGTGTTGCTATAACCATATTTGTGCTACTGTAAATTTTTCAGATTTTATTGTACATGATTTAGAGCATAATAAATGGGACAAGCTACGCTCATGTTATTAAAGATTATTTTCTACAGGATGTTATACCGGGTTTCTATGTATGAAACTTTGTGTACAGGTTAAGCTACTCTATTGTGTTTCATAGTAAAAAGAGGAACATTTTCTAAGCGCTTTACTAATTATTTTGAATTAGTGAAGTTTTCCCACCACAAATTCATATGAACAGGTTACATATCGTAAAAATGTTTCTAAATTTTTCTATGGCCTCTAGGTATTACTACAACGACACAGAAAAAGTTTCATGACATTAAACATCACAGAACAGCAGGAAAAATTAGTTCTATCACTTTATGGCATAAAACAAGGTTGGACAAAAAGTGTATCTAGAGATGGCTTTTGGTCCTGATATTTTTACACAGCCCTAAACATTAAGCAAGTAACTCACTGCCCAAAAATTAGGGTCAGCAATGATCTACAACAGTGGGTACAAAAGAAGTCCATTAAACCTTCCATTTAATCTAGAGCAAAATATATTGAGAATCTGAGAAACTTTATGTAACAAAAGTTGTAGAGTTTCTTCTAAAGATTCCAGAACAGTTGAGTTTGCATTTTTCTAAATTTTCTATGATTTTATACGAATTTTACAAGTTCACTGATTTGGTTAAAACTTTCTTTACACAGGGGTCCCTGAAAACTAGCAGAAAACCCCCTAGAAAGATTTGGGCGCTTGCAATGTGGTCCCTGGTCGCAATTTCACGGCGGGGTCATCCTGTCCGGCCAAATTCCGGCGAGCTCGGTCGTCGGCGGCGAGGGCAAGGTGGGGGAGGAGCAAGAGGAGGTTGGGGGCTACCTTTGGGTGGTCACGGTTGGGGCGGAGGTGGTCTGAGCAGGGCTGCCCGCGGCGAGCAGGGGGCGGCGGCGGTGGGGCGGCGCGGACGGGGGCGGTGGGGCGGCTCGGGCTGGGAAGCTTCAGCGCACTGAGGAGGGTCCGTTTCAGCGCTTGTCTCGGGTCGAGGAGGGGCGGAGGAGGGAGTTCCATGGCGGCGGCGTGGGGCGGCGCTCGGCTCTGCTTTGCTCTTTTCTGCGGGGAAGAAGAAAGGAGGGGAGGGAGGGGCGTTGTGCCGGCTTTATAGCTGGTGGAGCTCGTGGGGATGGGCTCGGCACGGCCGGGGCGTGGGGTGGAGGGGGCGGCGAGGCTGGGCGCCATTGGTGCGGCCGGCGGTGACCAGCGGCCCGAGGCGCGTCGTGCGCGTGGCGTGCGTGCGCTGGGCGCGCACTGGGGCGCGACGTCGCGTGTAGGCGACGCGGGCGGGCGGTTGGGGAGCTCGGGCGGCACGACGGGGGCACTGGGTGGAGGGGGCGGCGGCCAGTGGCTGGGCGGCGGGGCGGTGCCGCAGGGAGCAGCGGGTTGGGCAGAGGCAAGGCGTGCGGGAGGGAGAAGAAAGGCGCGGCTGTGGTTGGGCGAGCGGGGGCAGGCAGCAGGCAAGGCGTCGGGGGTTGGCTCGGCTTCTGGTGCTGCGCAGGCGTCGAGGGCCAGGTGGCCGGCGGCGGTCGGGCGAGCTGGGCGGTGCAGCAGAGGAGGGAGAGGTGAGGGAGGGACCTAAGTGCAAAAATTTGAAAAACTTCAGGGGGCTGGGTGCAAACAGGACATTTTCTCCCCTTTCTAGTTCGAATTTCAAAATCTTTTGAATATGAAAGTTGTTCAGAATAAAAAGTTCTACAAGTTTCGTTTCAGGCCAAAGTTCATTCGAGCTTTAGTTCCAAAGTTATTTTAAAAACTTAAAGAAACTCTATTCGGTGGGCGCATCATTTTATTTCAAAATTTCATTTTCTTCCCTAGGCTTCAACTAAAGTTTTATCGGTCATGCTAATACTGGTGTGCTCATTTAATTTCATAGCCATATTTGCTTTGATGTGAAAGTGATCCAATTTGATTCATTAAAGTACATGCATTTATGCACATACAACTTTTAAAGGTAAAAGCAAAACCAACTTAATCCATTCCTTTTATTTTCTTAGTTAGTGATGCATTTTATTATGCCCGGAAGACTTGTTTAACAATAAAAACACCTAAGGTATTACAGCCTTCCCCCCTTAAAAAGAATCTCGCCCCGAGATTCGGACAATCAGCTTAGTGTGGGCAGGGGTGCACATACCAGTGGTTGAGGTAAGAAAACCAGGGAAATTTTGGTTTAGGTAACTCTCAGTTTCCCAGGTGGCTTCTTCTTCAATGTGATGATTCCATTGAACTTTATACATTTTAATCACTTTCCTCCTGGTCTCTCTTTCTTTTTGATCCAAAATTTTAACCGGGTGTTCGACATACGAGAGGTCGGGTTCTAACAATATTTCTTGTTGTTCCACAATCTCGGTAGGGACTCGAATACACTTCTTGAGTTGAGATACGTGGAAGACATCATGGGTGGCCGTGAGCTGAGGGGGCAGTTGTAATTTGTAGGCTACGGGTCCGCAACTCTTAATGATTTCGTAGGGACCAATATAACGGGGAGCTAGTTTGCCTTTGATTCTGAATCTTTGCACTCCCTTGGTGGGTGAAACTCGAAGATAGACATGATCGCCAACTTCGAATTTTAGGGGCTTTCTCCTTTTGTCAGAATAGCTCTTTTGTCGGGCTTGTGCGGCTTTAAGATTTGCTTGTATTACTTTTACTTTCTCCTCTGCCTCGATTACCAGGTCGGGTCCAATTATTTGACGTTCTCTGGTTTGTGACCAGCTCAAAGGAGTTCGACACCTTCGTCCTTACAGGGCCTCAAATGGTGCCATTTTCAAACTCGTTTGATAGCTGTTGTTGTACGAGAACTCTGCCAGGGTAGGCATTTGTCCCAATTCTTGTCATAATGAATGACGCAAGCTCTCAGCATGTCTTCAAGAATTTGGTTTACTCTTTCCGTTTGTCCGTCAATCTGAGGATGGTATGCTGAGCTGCGAATTAGTTTAGTGCCAAGAGACGTTTGCAGTTGTTCCCAAAAGCGTGCTACAAACTGAGGACCACGATCGGAGATAATTGTCTTAGGTATTCCATGCAGGCAAACAATACGATCGAGGTAAATCTCGGCATATTTCTTGGTAGAATAGGTGGTGTGTACCGGAAGAAAATGTGCCGTCTTCGTGAGTCTGTCCACGATAACCCATATGGAATCATGTTTCTGGGAAGTGTTTGGTAGTCCCACGATGAAGTCCATACTTATGTCTTCCCATTTCCATGATGGTATAGGTAACGGTTGAAGTGTACCGGCTACTTTCAAGTGGCTAGCTTTTACTCTCCGGCACGTGTCACATTCTGAGACATACGTAGCAATTTCTCTTTTCATTCTAGTCCACCAGAAGTTTTGCCTTAGGTCTTGATACATTTTGCTATTGCCGGGGTGGATAGAGAATTTGGAAAGGTGTGCCTCATCCAGAATTTGCTTGCGGAGTTCACGATTATTCGGGACGACTATACGACTTTCGAACCATAGAACTCCCTTATGGTCCTGGCGGAAACATTTGTACTTCTCCTCACCTAGAGAGAGTTTTTGTTTGATGATCTTTATTCCTTCATCATGTAGTTGTGCCATGACGATTTGGTCGTGAAGAGTGGGCTCAACTGAGATGTGATTTAGAGTGCCTTGGGAAACCATTTCCAAGTTAAGCTTCCTCATGTCTGCACACAATGTCTCATGGTAGAACTCCATGGATAAGCAATGGCAATGGGACTTGCGGCTTAGTGCATCAGCGACTACGTTAGCCTTGCCGGGGTGATAGTGCACTTCAAGGTCATAATCCTTGATTAATTCTAGCCATCTCCGTTGTCTCATATTCAGATCGGCTTGTGTGAAGATATACTTGAGACTCTTATGATCCGTGTAGATATTGCACTGTGTACCCATGAGATAGTGTCTCCATATCTTCAGAGCGTGAATGACGGCTGCAAGCTCAAGATCATGAGTGGGATAATTCTGTTCGTGGGGCCGAAGGGCTCGTGAGGCATATGCAATCACTCGATTCTCTTGCATAAGCACACATCCTAGACCAGTACCGATGCGTCACAATACACATCGAATGACTTGGTATTATCGGGTTGAGCTAACACAGGTGCAGTAGTCAGATGCTCTCTGAGAGTGTGGAAGGCTTCTTCACACTTCTCATTCCATACAAACTTTACTTCCTTCTTCAATAGTTCCGTCATGGGCTTAGCAATTCGAGAGAAATCCGGAATGAAGCGACGGTAGTAACCGGCTAAGCCGAGAAAACTGCGAATCTGATGAACAGAGGTAGGGGGTTTCCAATCCATCACCTCTTGTACCTTGCTGGGGTCAACAGCTATGCCTTCACTGGAGATCGTGTGACCTAAGAACTTTACAGTATCCAACCAAAACTCACACTTAGAAAACTTAGCATAGAGCTGATGGTCTCTGAGTCGCTGAAGGACAATGCGAAGGTGCTTGGCATGCTCTTCCTCATCCTTGGAATAGATAAGGATGTCGTCGATGAACACTATGACGAATTTGTCAAGTTCGGGCATGAATACCGAATTCATGAGATACATGAAGTAGGCAGGGGCATTGGTGAGTCCAAAGGACATAACCAAGAATTCATATAGTCCATAGCGTGTGGAGAAGGCAGTCTTAGGAATATCGCACGGGTGAATCTTGATTTGATGATATCCCGAACGAAGATCAATCTTTGAGAAGACTCTGGCTCCAGCTAATTGATCGAAGAGTACATCGATGCGAGGAAGGGGGTATTTATTTTTAACTGTCACCGCATTGAGAGGTCGGTAGTCCACACATAATCTCAAACTGTCATCCTTCTTCTTTACGAATAGGGCTGGACATCCCCAAGGTGACGCGCTAGGGCGAATGAAACCTTTGTCCAGTAGTTCTTGGAGTTGAATTTTCAGCTCGGCCAATTCTTTAGGGGGCATCCTATATGGCCTTTTGGATATAGGTGCAGTGCCTGGTTGTAGTTTTGTAGTTCAATGATGAACTCAATATCCCTATCTGGTGGCATTCCGGGTAAGTCGTCCGGAAAAACATCGGCATACTCGCATACCACAGGAATATTCTCTAGGTTGGTCCCTTCCATCACGAAAGCGCAAGAATTTGTGCACTCCCGTAACGGTAGGTAAAGGGTAGTGGCTCCGTGACTAGGTGAATTTATCTCAACGGCTCGGGAAGAAAGGTCCAGTGTGACTCCATGCCTAGTCATCCAGTTCATTCCCAAAATAGTATCCATACCGTCAAGGGGTAAAAGTACGAGATCTGTGTTGATGACTTTACTTCCCAATTTTATCGGTACCAGCCTTATTATTTGGTTGGAAGCAATTTTTCCACCCGGTGTGGATATCATATATGACCCTTTCGCGTGACAAACATCCAAGCCTACTTTTGCACCGAATTTTGCACTTATGAAACTATGCGATGCACCAGAATCAAATAATATAACTGCAGGCTTGCTATTAAAATAGAGGATGTGCGTGTTATTAAGGGTGCACCTTTAGGGAGCGCTTCAAGCTGATCAATCTGTCCTTTGCTCTTGTTCCTCTGTCTTTTACGCTTGTTCTGATGGGTTTGGCTAGAACCTTGGCCCTGCTTTGGCTTCCTAGGCTGAGGGCATTCTCGAGCAAAATGGTTAGCACTGCTACAATTGAAGCAACGGTTTTTGTCACTTGGACGACGGGGTTGTTTGTTATCTGAAGATATCGCTACTGGCATACCCAATGAACCTCCCTTGGGTGTGGTGCATTTGGCAGGGTCTATCTTTTCCGGAACAAGTGAGCGAGTTTGTGTTCGAAGGACTGTGCCGGCGTCAGTAGTTTTGCTAACTTGACGTCGGCCCCGTGGGATGAATTCTGTGCAGGTAATTTCCCATCCAGTCAAGTCTATGCTGCATGGGTCAGGCTTGAGAGTCCGACGCTTTACTTGGTGATCCTTAAGTTTCATCGGAAGTTGTGATGGGGGCAATAAGGAGTCTGAGTAAACGTCTCTTGTGTCCATCATCTTGTTATTGAGCTCTGGATAGCTAGCAACCTGAGGATGGTGGACATTGCACCCATCCCCTTGATGGTGTTGTTGCTGCAGGCATTGAAGAATCACTTCCTGCCCCTTGACAAGCTGACGAAGTATCTCGGTTTGAGTGGCCATTACTTCTACTAAACTAGGTGGTGCTGGCGGCTGTGGTTGTGATCCACTTGCGCTAGCACCAAAACCATCGAGGTTGCCACGTGTTGATCCAACCATCTGAAACGTGAAAGGTTACCATTAGCAACGCGATCCATATCACTTCCTTGATTCATAAATGATTGGTGTAGTCATAGACTTCCGAAATCACAGCCGGAAGTATGGACAGAATCTCTGTTTGCTACGAGAAAAATCATAGCTTGCTGTGGGTCCATCCAAAATATCTCATACTTTGGCAGTAGTCAGAGAATTTAGGAATGCACCACTTTGGTATTTAACTTCGGCGCTAGAACTATAGCTAAGGTGGTCGAAAGGCTCGTCCTTTGCCTTACTGTCTTAGCTGTTTTTCAGCAGATCGATCGGTAATGTTTCGCCTATAACTTAAACTAGCGAGGTCCAATGACGCTGAATCTTTGTGAGAACCACGACCACAAAAATTCCTGACAGGTTTGGTATTCAACTCACAGCTCAGAAATGTAAGGAAAAATGGATAAAATTTCCGACAAGTTTCAGCGATTGTGGATTTCATTGTTTACCAACTTACAACGAAATCACCCAAGTTTATCGTTGTTCCTTACGTGCTGAGGGTATCCACATGGTTCAGGTGTACCCATCACAAAAGGGTTACTCAGCTCCTAGTTAGCCTATTACAACACTTGCCAAAAGTCAGGCTACCCTATCGAGGAGTATGTGCAAAAGTCCTTCTAGGTCATCATCTAGAAGTCATCCAAGTCGTTGGCGGATGATCCGCTGTGAGCAGGAGAGTGAGCTCCTGAGTACCGGCCAAACGGCGACCAACAGCCTCGATCTCCAAGGCGGGCCACTCCGGGTGTAGCGGGTGCGGAAAAATGGTCACGTTGACACGGCACTGGGTAACTCCATTCTCTGCAAACTCCAGTCCGGCGTAACATTGGGGAATTAGATAGCCCATGGTGCTCAACACGTTCCACAAAATAGAGGGAAAGCCCTCCCAGTGGAGACACTGTGAGTGAACGCGTCCATCCTCATCCACCATCATGGCAGCTGTCTCGGCCATCTGAACGAAAGATCAAATGGATGAGGCCGAGAAAAAGTGGGAAAAGCACAGGGACAGATTCCGTATAGAGTGCAAAAATAACCATAACTTCCACAGTTCTCATCCAAAAATTCTCAAATTTCACCAGATCACTCCTAAGGTATTTGTGAACAACTTTGCTATTCAACTCCAGAGCTAGATGGGTCTCTAAGATGGTCTTTCCTTTCAGGTTTTACCTCTCTGTCAACCCAGAATTTTTAGTGAACAGAGGGCTAGAGTTTCGTGCACCAGGGAAAATCTACCCAGCCATAATTTACCAAATTTTAACAGCAGCTACCTGGGTAAATTTGGAACAAGTTTTGTGTTGTACTCTTTCGCAGAAAACCGCAGGAAGGGGGCCTAAAAATTTAAGAGGCAGAAGTGGTTATTCTGGACAGAATCCTGACATTCCAAGGTTTCTGTTATTTCTTACTATCCATAAGTTCAGAATTTTTCATTTTTGAACAGGAGATAGAATACAAAATTTGGAACAATTCTTTCAACATGAACTTTACCAGAAAAGGTCATTTTCTTTGGTCAATAAATCTCTCTTTTCGGTCATGGCAGATTTGTGACAGATTCGCTAGATAGTCCTTACGCAAACCACGCTTAGATACGCAAGAATCTTACCACTCTCATACAACGTATTTTTACTTTCCGATATATATGGTTATAATGCATGCACGTCCTATTCGTCCTCACAAAATAAAATAATTGCCAAATACTTTTGGTCTTACGAGGTTAGTTTCGGTGGCATACATGATACGGCTCTCACTATAATAGCTAGTCGAGTTTTTCTAACCGTTCTTTACTTATCGTAATCGCGGTTAGTGTACCTGCAGAAGATTGACAAGGCATATATATTTCCTGAACCTTTCATGCCAGCACTCATGAAAGCGTCCGTATTCATTACCGTTTACTTATAGAAACGATATCTGTACAATTTCCGCCGTACAGACGACGTTAACATACGCTATCGAGATAGCGTATTCACGGAGGTACCGTCATGAGACGGGGGTATGAAAAGCGATCGCCATACCCTGCGCCAAACCTTCTACTCCCAATATGTTCAACTAACAGTTGGCATATTGGCAGCACCTCAAGTAAGCCACTGCTTGAGGGCAGCGTTCGGTTCGCATCACCGACAGGAAGGCCAAGCTCTCTCAGTTGGCTGAGGATCCTTACCTTCTTACCTTAGCGATGAGTGCGTCGTTACAGAATTTAAGGTCGGTTGTACATGAAAGTAAGTTTTGACAGAAGGTAATGTGCTGGAAGTCAGTTGATAATATTTCATAAGTTAGATAGCCACCTAGTAACTTTCCCATAATCCCTTAGGGCTTTACGAACTAGGCACCATCCTTAACGTACCAACGTATTTCGCAACACACCTTCTAGTCAAGTTTTATGAAAATAGGTTTTTACGGCTTGTCGCATTCTCTGGCGTATGTATTTTGGCTCCGGCGCCAGCTGTTGCCAGCTATGGCACCAGCTACGGCTCTGATACCAGCTGTGGCAGAACCACCTGAATTAATCCGGCTCAAGTGTATTAACCATCACTATTAGGGCGATCTCGGTTAACCTTACACTTCAAACGGAGTAATCCACTGGTCTGTCGGGTATAACCTCCCGATACAACCACGGTAGAGCGGATCGAATGCCATACATACAAATGCTCATGCGATGATGAGCCCAGAGAATACCACATTCCAGCAAACATTACAAATTATCATAAGTGAATATTACAGACCAAGTTTGAGTTTGGAAACCAAGTACTTCAGTGATCATAACTAAGAAGTTTTTCAGAGTTTTAAGTTGCAGCGGAAAATAAAACAACGATAGCTACTCGACGATACAGGATGTCTCGATGAAGCCCGTACGAGACATCATTCGGCGTTATCTCCGTTGGACGGGGGCGTATCCCATTCCACCGACCAACCAGGGGGAGAGTACAAGGCCAAGTCAACTAGCAATCATGTCTTCGGAGGTCTCACCTGAAAACGAGCCACAAGCAAGGCTGAGTATACTAATACTCAGCAAGGCTTACCCGAGTAGTGGAATCTACTCCACCGACTCTAGATATGCAAGGCTTTTGGCTCAGGGGTTTGTTTTGCCGAAAAGCTTCTACAAGTGGGTCCTTACTTTCAATTTTTAGCTCAAGATTCTAGTTTCGTTAACCATTCTAGATAAGCAGCTATCTAAATGCATACATGGTGAAGCATTAAATTTTCATCCAACCAGTTCATTCATCCTCATTGTTCCTCTTCTTACTCTGTGGGTAAAAATGGTTAAGCAGTCTCAATAGCCGTGAGAAACGGACGATTCGAATCGAATTTCTTAACCTTGCAAGGGAAACCTAAACACACGTCACGTGGTTACTCACAGAGTCACACGTGCAACTTTTCCCCTTTCTTTCCGGGTCGGGGATCGGGGCTACCCTCCGAGAGTACACGAGCCCCACGCCACGGTTCGGCGCCGGGTCGTGACCACTCGTGCACTCGCCATATAGTGGGACCGAAGTTCAAAGGGTAGGATGCCGTCCCCTTGCCGGGCCAATTAGGTACTTAAGCTTACCGATTCCCATAATCTCGGCATGTGTTTAGTACGTTCAAAGACTTAACCATCACTACCACACCCTGTGGCCTTAGCATTTTTCACTAGACAGACGGGCCTCAATCGTAACCATCGTTCCATAGCCCGTCGGTGTCCTTATGATTGCAGCGTGTAGTAGACATTCAACTCCTATTTTCTCGCGAGTGACAGGAAATCACTCGACTTTTACCGGAGTCCTATTAGCACAGCATTCTATCGAACCTTACATCTAGTTTTCAAGCATGGGTTCCTAACATCATGCAACTAAGTTTTCATTCAACTCCTATAAACTTAATGCACAAGCAAGGAGTAATGAGTTGCATAATTAGGAAAGAAATAGGTTATGCTCCGGGGCTTGCCTTCTTGTGAATAGTTAGTCCGGGGATCGTCTGAACGTTGACCCGGGTCTCAACTGTTTCAGTTAGATTTGCCTGGGCTTCTCGCTGCTCACTCTCGGACTCGGGCACCAACTCGTACGTCCCGTCGGAGAGAGTAGTCGTTTCTACATGAATGCACAAGTTTGAGCAGTGGTGATGGTAAACGACATGATTTCCTTCACGATAAAGTTGCGGTTCATAAAACATAAGTTTTGCTGTGAAGTTATTTACTTTAACATTTCCTGGGCAATCATTAATAGAGTTTATCTTAATCTATTTAACTTCATTAAAGAAGAAGGGGTTGTGTTATATTGAAAACTTAGTTTTTCTTTTAAACACAAACATGAGTTGAATACAATTACTAATCTAGTTAGCTTCTGGTAATAAAATTTTTATTCAAGGTACATTATGCAGAGATAAGATCGCTGTAAAAATTTCAGACATTTTTGTGTAGCATGTTAAATATGAAAAATGTAATACTCAGCCACTGCTAGAATTTATTTATTTTTATACAGAACAAACTATGCAAGTATTGGTGCTAACAATTTTACAGGGTGTTGCTATAACCATATTTGTGCTACTGTAAATTTTTCAGATTTTATTGTACATGATTTAGAGCATAATAAATGGGACAAGCTACGCTCATGTTATTAAAGATTATTTTCTACAGGATGTTATACAGGGTTTCTATGTATGAAACTTTTTGTACAGGTTGAGCTACTCTATTGTGTTCCATAGTAAAAAGAGGAACATTTTCTAAGCGCTTTACTAATTATTTTGAATTAGTGAAGTTTTCCCACCACAAATTCATATGAACAGGTTACATATAGTAAAAATGTTTCTAAATTTTTCTATGGCCTCTAGGTATTACTACAACGGCACAGAAAAAGTTTCATGACATTAAACATCACAGAACAGCAGGAAAAATTAGTTCTATCACTTTATGGCATAAAACAAGGTTGGACAAAAAGTGTATCTAGAGATGGCTTTTGGTCCTGATATTTTTACACAGCCCTAAACATTAAGCAAGTAACTCACTGCCCAAAAATTAGGGTCAGCAATGATCTACAACAGTGGGTACAAAAGAAGTCCATTAAACCTTCCATTTAATCTAGAGCAAAATATATTGAGAATCTGAGAAACTTTATGTAACAAAAGTTGTAGAGTTTCTTCTAAAGATTCCAGAACAGATGAGTTTGCATTTTTCTAAATTTTCTATGATTTTATACGAATTTTACAAGTTCACTGATTTGGTTAAAACTTTCTTTACAGAGGGGTCCCTGAAAACTAGCAGAAAACCCCCTAGAAAGATTTGGGCGCTTGCAATGTGGTCCCTGGTCGCAATTTCACGGCGGGGTCATCCTGTCCGGCCAAATTCCGGCGAGCTCGGTCGGCGGCGGCGAGGGCAAGGTGGGGGAGGAGCAAGAGGAGGTTGGGGGCTACCTTTGGGTGGTCACGGTTGGGGCGGAGGTGGTCTGAGCAGGGCTGCCCGCGGCGAGCAGGGGGCGGCGGCGGTGGGGCGGCGCGGACGGCGGCGGTGGGGCGGCGCGGACGGCGGCGGTGGGGCGGCGCGGACGGCGGCGCTCCGGCGATGAGGGCGGCGGGGCTCGGGCTGGGAAGCTTCAGCGCACTGAGGAGGGTCCGTTTCAGCGCTTGTCTCGGGTCGAGGAGGGGCGGAGGAGGGAGTTCCACGGCGGCGGCGTGGGGCGGCGCTCGGCTCTGCTTTGCTCTTTTCTGCGGGGAAGAAGAAAGTAGGGGAGGGAGGGGCGCTGTGCCGGCTTTATAGCTGGTGGAGCTCGTGGGGACGGGCTCGGCACGGCCGGGGCGTGGGGTGGAGGGGGCGGCGAGGCTGGGCGCCATTGGTGCGGCCGGCGGGGACCAGCGGCCCGAGGCGCGTCGTGCGCGTGGCGTGCGTGCGCTGGGCGCGCACTGGGGCGCGACGTCGCGTGTAGGCGACGCGGGCGGGCGGTTGGGGAGCTCGGGCGGCACGACGGGGGCACTGGGTGGAGGGGGCGGCGGCCAGTGGCTGGGCGGCGGGGCGGTGCCGCAGGGAGCAGCGGGTTGGGCAGAGGCAAGGCGTGCGGGAGGGAGAAGAAAGGCGCGGCTGTGGTTGGGCGAGCGGGGGCAGGCAGCAGGCAGGGCGTCGGGGGTTGGCTCGGCTTCTGGTGCTGCGCAGGCGTCGAGGGCCAGGTGGCCGGCGGCGGTCGGGCGAGCTGGGCGGTGCAGCAGAGGAGGGAGAGGTGAGGGAGGGACCTAAGTGCAAAAATTTGAAAAACTTCAGGGGGCTGGGTGCAAACAGGACGTTTTCTCCCCTTTCTAGTTCGAATTTCAAAATCTTTTGAATATGAAAGTTGTTCAGAATAAAAAGTTCTACAAGTTTCGTTTCAGGCCAAAGTTCATTCGAGCTTTAGTTCCAAAGTTATTTTAAAAACTTAAAGAAACTCTATTCGGAGGGCGCGTCATTTTATTTCAAAATTTCATTTTCTTCCCTAGGCTTCAACTAAAGTTTTATCGGTCATGCTAATACTGGTGTGCTCATTTAATTTCATAGCCATATTTGCTTTGATGTGAAAGTGATCCAATTTGATTCATTAAAGTACATGCATTTATGCACATACAACTTTTAAAGGTAAAAGCAAAACCAACTTAATCCATTCCTTTTATTTTCTTAGTTAGTGATGCATTTTATTATGCCCGGAAGACTTGTTTAACAATTAAAACACCTGAGGTGTTACAGTTGCGGGCGTCCCGGCCAGCATTGATGATAGGGCGCAGGTCGCCCGTGGAGGAGTCGTAGAGGTTGCCGCTCCCCTACTGGTTCATTTCGACCGCGCGGTGCCGGTGTTGGGCGCGCTTCGCATTGATGAGCCTACGACATTCCTTCTGGGTGTCATCTGCGTCTTCTACCTTGATGTTGTTTGGGATTTTAATACTCTTTGTTGCGTCCATGTCTTCGTCGAGTGGATCAAGGAGGTTGTCATTGTGGTCGTCTAGCTGGACTCGCTCTAGGCCTTCACAGTCCTCGACAGCATGAATCATGAACACTTCTCGATTGGGAGCAAAGCGTTTGGCACTCCGAACCACCTGGCCCTCGTCTTCGTTGTCGGAAGGAGGGAGGGCTCTGCCTTCTTGAAAAGGGAGTTCGCGGGGTGTGGTAATGGATCGTGGTGTACTTGATTCAAGAAACCTGGAGGGTTTCATGCCCTTCCGAGGTCCAAACCTGCCCGACCAATCTGATCCCCTTACTAGACTCTAGGTCATATGAGTTGCTGAATCCGAGTAGTTGTCGGAAACAATAGCCCCCCAACGCGCGGTGGCTTCTCCTTCTCTGAGTGGTGGTAGATGATCCAAATTCTCTTCCAATGCGGAGACGGTCCTGGGTTGAACTGCCTCAAACCAATCTGGACATTGTTTGGGGGTTTCAATTTTGCCAATGGAGAGAGTGTGCATTGCGCAAAAAGTAGGCGGCCAACCATAGCTTTGATCCGTGGGCGATTTGTCGACGAAGCCGACTAGTAAGAGCCGATTCCGACTAGTTGTTGACTGTGTGGAGCTAGTTGCCGAGTAGTTTAAGACTTGTTCCCGACTAGTTTCTAGTCGAGACGAGTAGTTGAAGTCGTCATTGGTGCAGCCGATTTGTCGAAGGAGTCGTAACTGCGGCGCGAGTCGAGTAGTCGAGTAGTCGAGATCGTCGCTGCAGCGCATCGATGTCGTGACGTGAGGTGAACTTGAGCGGAGTACTCAAAATCTTCTGGTTCCCTGGGGTTGATACGCCGAAGGGTGGATTCTGCCACAAGGAGGGAGTCGTATTCGATTAATTCACAGGGACCCCCTCAGGGACAATCACCATCAAAGGCAATACAAACCACACAGGACGTAGCGTAGTAGGGTATTACGATCTCGGCGGCCCGAACCTGTCTAAACCTTGTGTTCCTTGCAGCCTCGAGTTCCTGATCTCAGTGACACCCTACCTACAAACTCACCACCTCGGGGGTATGCCTCAATGGGTGTGGCGGTAAAACACCGACAGCTGGCGCGCCATGTAGGAGTTCATCGGGCATCCACCGGAGAATTCGATGGCATCCTTGAACTTCACCAGCGCTGTGCTCGTCGAGGGCACAACTTTCTTCGGCTCCTTGATCTGCGTCACCAATGGTTTGGGTGGCTTCAACAGCCACCGAACCAACTCCAGGGATCCGGAGGCCTCTTCATCAACTCGAACTAGCGATCTCGACGAGCTCATCGACAACCTCGATGAGCTGTTGCTTCCCGATCTCACCCTGCACATGGAAAAGATGTCCGTTTTCGACATGACTTCCACTCGTGACGCATCATATCTAGTCGTATCGGACTCAAACCGATCTGCGGAGACCACAAAATCTAAGTCCTTCCCCGACTTGGAGGAGGATTTGGATCTGCTCCTCAAGCTCAAGGATGTAGGAGCCACCGCTTGCCGGGGGGCCCCCGTTTTTGACATCTACTCGGACTCCAACTAAGAGTACTCCTCGCTCGGTACTACACCTTCAAGCCAGTCCCGAGAAGGACTCGGAGACGTGGGAGCCACCACCCATCGGGCGGCCCCCGCCCTTGAAAACCACTCGCAACCCGATGGCCACACCGAATCATTTTCGGGCAGCCATCTGGGTTTAACCATAACATCAACATTGCAAGGCCGTTTCGTGTACTGGAAGGGCTTTGAGCCCTCCGATCTACTCGATTACAAGTCCCGCCTTGTGGCCTTCATGCAGGAGCTGCCCTTCCAGGAGGGCAAACCTCTTTCTCCCATTGTGGAAGAAGGAGAAAGTAGCAGAGAGCTACTCGAGTACAGCCTTATGGCTAACCACTCACCGGATCGTCAAGTCTGCATGGCCTCCCTTCACAACGCAGAGGACGACGAGCTGGACCCCTAGTACGACGACGAGCAACATGCAAACGTCTCAGCCGACGAGCCCACAGCTGATGCTCCCCAGGATGAAGACGAGGAGCACCAAAGGATTCAGCAGGTAAAGAACACCAAGCGCGCCCAACGCTGGCGCAATACTCAGAATCGTGCCCGCGAACCAAGGCATCTAAGCAATGCTTTTGCAGCAGTGGCGGATCGGGAGTACCCACCCAATCCTCAGATACAAAGGCTGCAGTATCTAACCCAGCGCGCGCTCATGCAACTCAATGGGCAACATCCAGTGTCTTCCACTCGGAATTCACCCTCGAGGTCTGAGCGCCATGGCGAAACCGTGCTGGTCAGTCGCACCCCTAGAGGAAGCCCTTGGAGCCGGAGGAACGACAACCGCCAGCGCAACGAGGGCCACCCGTCCGCGTGTGGCAACAATGAACAAGAAGTACAACAATCCACTCGCAACCAGCGTGGCGCAAGGCATCAAGGCCAAGATTCGCTCGAGCCCAGCCTTCACGACGCTCCCACGATCGACCTCAGGCAGAAGATCAACGAAGGCCGCGACGCTCGGCGTGTTATCGAATCAAGTTCGAGGTGGTAGATTTCAACTCATCTTACCATGCCACCCTTGGCAGACCGGCACTAGCCAAATTCATGGTCGTGCCCCACTACATCTACCTGCTACTTAAAATGCCAGGCAAGATAGGCTTACTCACACTCCATGGCAACCTGAAAAAGTCGTACGACTACGACTAGGAGGCGATTGAGTACGCCGCGACATCACGCGTGCCAGAGCCGTCTGCAGAAGTACTCGCGGCCGCACAGAAGCTGACCAACTCAGAGATGGAGATCTCCAACCAGCGGCCTAGCCAGTCAAGGGTTAAACCCAACCCCAGCAATGTCGGCATCAAGGCCATCCAGGTGCAAGAAGGCGACCCGTCCAAGACTGCTTTGATTGGGGGCGGCTTAGGCGACAAATAGGAAGGCACGCTCGTCAGCTTCCTTAGGGCCAACCATGACATATTCGCATGGAAACCAGCGGATATGCCAGGGGTGCCCAAGGAGTTGATCCAGCACTGCCTAAAAGTCGACCCTAAAGCCACTCCGAAGAAGCAACGACTACGACGCTTCACCCCCGACAAGAGGGAGGCCATCAAGAAAGAGTTAGCAAAACTACTCGCGTCTGGTTTTATTAAAGAAGTGTACCACCCCGAGTGGTTAGCTAACCCTGTACTAGTCATGAAAAAGAATAACAATGAATGGAGGATGTGTGCGGATTATACTGATCTCAATAAATATTGCCCGAAGGACCCCTTCGCGCTCCCACGCATCGACCAAGTCATCGACTCTACGGCTGGTTGCATCCTGCTCTCCTTCCTCGACTGCTACTCGGGCTACCATCAGATAGTTCTCAAGGAAGAAGATCAGATCAAAACTGCATTCATCACCACCTTTGGAGCATACGCATACACTACAATGTCATTCGGGTTGAAGAATGCAAGAGCCACCTATCAACAGGCCATCCAACTGTGCCTTGCGGACCAGCTACACCGCAACGTTGAAGCTTACGTGGATGACGTGGTCATCAAGACCAGATCCCACGACGAGTTCATCACCGATCTCGATGAAACGTTCAACAGCTTGCGGAAGTTTTGATGGAAGCTTAACCCGACAAAGTGCGTCTTTGGCGTGCCTCAAGGAAAACTACTCGGGTTCATTGTCAGCCACCGAGGAATTGAAGCCAACCCAGAGAAGATCAACGCCATCACAGCCATGGATGCTCCAAGGACGATCAAGGACATCCAGAAGCTCATAGGCTGCATGGCAGCTTTGAATCGATTCATCTCCCGACTTGGAGAAAGGGGACTACCCTTCTTCAAGTTACTCAAGCACAGCGACAAGTTCCAATAGACCGAGGAGGCAAACCAGGCGTTGCAAGATCTCAAGAACCATTTGCGGTCGCTGCCCATCCTGACGGCTCAACAACCAGGCGAGAATCTGCTACTCTACATCGCCGCAACTACTCATGTCGTCAGCATGGCAATTGTGGTGGAACGACAGGAAGAAGGCCACGCCTTCGGGGTGCAGCGACATGTCTACTTCATCAGCGAAGTCCTCCCTGAATCCAAGGTTCGTTACCCGATGATTCAGAAACTACTTTACGGTATACTCATCACTTCCAGGAAGCATCACCATTATTTCGACGCATACAATATCTTGGTGGTCTCGGACTTCCCATTGGCGGATATCCTCCACAATCGGGACGCTACCGAGCGTATCTCCAAGTGGGTCGTGGAGCTGGGAGCCCTCACATTCGACTTCAAACCCCGGACAGCCATCAAGTCGCAGGCACTAGTCGATTTCATGGCGGAGTGGCGAGAAAACCAAGTGGAAGCCCCAACCAATCAGCCAGAGCATTGGGTCATGTACTTTCACAGCTCACTCAAGCTCGGTGGTGGTGGTGCGGGAGTACTTTTCATCAGCCTGAGCGGAGAACACCTCAAGTACGTGTTCCAAATACTATTTGAGGTCTCTAATAACGAAGCCGAGTATGATGCATTATTGTACGGGCTACGCCTAGCAGTCTCCCTAGGCATCAAGCGACTACTCGTCTACAGCGACTCCTTACTGATGGTTCAACAAGTCAACAAGGAGCGGGACATCAACAAGGACACCATGGACGCGTATGTTACAAAAATACGCAAGCTCGAGAGCAAGTTTTTGGGGTTGGAAATTCACCACGTGATTCGCGACAACAATGTGGGCGCGGATGTGCTCTCCAAACTGGGTTCTGATCGAGCCAACGTCCCACCGGGAGTTTTCATTCACGAGTTGCATCACCCTTCCATCAAGAGACCAGACTCAAGTTCCATTGCTCAGGGTCGAAAGGAATCCGACCGAGAGGTCTTGATGATCGAGGTTGACTGGAGGGTGGCCTCCATCGACTAAATCCAGGAGCACAAACTACACCCCGGCGTCGACCCAAAGAGCACTGAAGCTACTTGCATCCTAAGGCACAACAAAGGTTATGTTCTAGTCGGGGGTAACCTGTAAAAGCGTGGATCAGCATCAGGCATACTCATGAAGTATGTCAGCACGGAGGAGGGCAAAGAGATACTCCAGGAGATTCACGATGGCATGTGCGGGAATCACGCGGCTTCTCGCACACTAGTCGGCAAGGCATTTCGATCTGGTTTCTACTGGCCAACTGCTTTGGCAGATGCCGAAGCACTCGTTCGCCGGTGCACCAACTGCCAATTCTTTGGCAAACAGCCCCATGTTCCGGCTCATAACCTCATTACAATACCACCCTCATGGTCGTTTGCATGCTGGGGTCTGGACATGATAGAGCCTTTATAAACTGCGCCAGGAGGTTTCACACATGTGTTGGTGGCCATCGACAAGTTTACCAAGTGGATCGAGTACAAGCCAATCACAACACTCTCTGCGGATCGAGTGGTTACTTTCATCTGCGATAACTTACATCATTTTGGCTTCCCCAACACTACCATTACAGATCCGGGATTCAATTTCCACATGCATCAGTTCTAGGATTTTTGTGAACGCAGTTCCATTAAAGTCAAATATGTTTCAGTGGCTCACCCGCGGGCCAACGGCCAGGTTGAGCGCGCCAACGGCTTGATTCTTGATGGATTGAAGAAAAGACTCTATGACGAGAACAGCAAAAAGGGGGGCAAGTGGATCGATGAGATCAAGCAAAGCCACAGGACAGACACCTTTCTTTCTCGTATATGGGTCTGAAGCTATATTACCAGCTGACATGATGTGGAAGTCTCCACGACTGGAGATGTTTGAAGAATGCGAGGCTGACACCACGATACATCTCGAGCTTGACTCGGCTGAAGAAATCAGATGCAATGTTTTGTTCCAGTCGGCCAGCTACTTACAAGGCGTTCGTCCTTACCATGATAGGAACGTTCAACGACGCTCTTTCAATGTTGGAGATATGGTTCTTCGACGAATCCAAGATGATACCGGGCTACACAAGCTCAACTCGCGATGGGAAGGGCCTTTCATTGTGCACAAGGTTACAGGCCCGGGATCTTATCGGTTACAGTACCCTGATGGCCAGGAGGTACCAAATTCTTGGAATATTGAGCATCTACGCCGTTTTTATCCATGATCAATTGGGACATCTTCTATTGGTGCCTAAAGATTAATACTTCCAGTACAATTCCATTTTACTGGTTTTCGACTGGTATTACGCACAAGTTTACTGAAGGAGTCTCGCTCCCATACTTCCAGTAACTAATGGCTAGTTTCCGACTAATATCTTGGGTTACTAAAGGGGCCTTGCGCTCATACTTCCATTACAATGTCGTTCTACTGGTTTACGACTGGTAATACATGCAAGTTTGCTGAAGGGGTCTCGCTCCCTTATTTCCAGTAACATATTAGTTGTTTTTGACTTGTACACTATGTTATTGAAGGGGCCTCACACCCACGACAAGAGGTTTACTAGTTTACGACTAGTTCTACACCTGTTCGACTCCTTCGACTACTCATCTTGACTACAATCCTAGTCGGGATTGACTCCGACTAGATGGCTTCATCGACTATTCAAGACTCAACGGCTACTTGCCCAATGCTTGCGCTCGGGGGCTAGCGCCACCGTTTGCTACGTCTACTGTATGCTTATCATCTAGTTCCTTGGCTCGGGGGCTTGATGGGACAAGGCACTCAGCGTGCCTCAAGGGACAGCTCTCATGCTTACATGTTGGACGCTGTAAAACTACTCGACAATACCCGACCCAAGAGGCTTTTTAAGATTTATCTTGGGTAGATGTTTGTTAACCATTATTTCAGGGATTTTATTCCGAAATAAGGGGTTTGTTCAGATTATTACCCAGAGGTCTTATTTACTTGACAAAGATTGATTTGAGAGGTAATTTTGGGTGTTTGTTGGGGATATTATTTGTTTAACCATTTTTTCAGCGAATTCATCCCAAAAAAAGAGGTTTTCAAATTTAATAAACCGATTTTCCCATGTTCACCATCAAATCTTTACCCTCGTATAGTGCACGCCATGATTCTTTGGATCCTTTATTCCAAAACTTGGGGATTTGGATTCAAGGCTCGGGGGCTGCAGGACACGTGTCATCAGCGACATATTTTTCAAATTTGCTGGAGGATAAGGATAGGAGACTCAAGATTTAATTGACCCTCAGCTTGATAATATGAGTCAACCTAAGGCTCGAGGGCTACTCCATATGGAGTGCGAGTTCAATCGCACCCCATATAAAAAAAGACTTGACAAACTACTCAGGGCATGAGCACCTCACAGCCTCGACGCAGCCAAGGAAGTACTCGGAGGACACCTTCAAGACGAAATTCTGGAAAACTCGAAGACGGCTTCAGAAGTACTCAGACGCCTGCAGTACTTGGCTACGAAGAGCTCCAGGGCTTGTCAGATCCGGGCACACGGGACTGTCCACGTGGTGTACTTCTTCTAGGATACGAGATGGGACATAGCCCACGCCCTACATCTGTTATAACTACTCATAGTGTAGTAGGACTACTCATACAGTAGCGAAACTAGTCGGACACGGTTGGAAACTACCCGAGAAGTACTCGGGTAAGACTCCTGGGCTTGTACCCGACTAGGGCTTCCATGTAAACCTGTTCCCCTAGACTATATAAGGGCGGACAGGAACCCCCTCGGGGACAATCACCATCAAAGGCAATACAAACCACATAGGACGTAGGGTATTACGCTCTCGATGGCCCGAACCTGTCCAAACCTTGTGTTCCTTGCACCCTCGAGTTCCTGATCTCAGCGACACCCTACCTACGAACTCACCACCTCGGGGGTATCCCTCGGTGGGCGTGGTGGTAAAACACCGACAACGGATGCTTATCAATTAAAGTAAGTGTTCATGACTTCTTCTGTGCTTAGTTTCTTAGTTAAGTAATAGTTCTAGTCCCTTAGTTGTTTGCCGGATCAATAGTTCACTAGTTTAGTGGGTGCTCTAGCCTAAAGCTAAGGCTAGAGTTAGTAACGATAGTGTAGACGTGGTGTCTAGACTAGACTTACCTTTTGGTTGTGGTATATCCTATTGTTAGATGAGGTAGGTAGCAGGTGATGACAGCCCTATCTATCCAGCGTAATCCTCCACGTTTGGGTATATCCCTGTGCCGTATTACCGGAGCTCACCAGGTTTTATCTTGTGAGAAGCCAGTTGCCCGACGCGAACAACTAGGACAGTTCTATCTTACCTTTGATGCTTAGCCTAGGAATCCTCTCTACCCATTGCCTCTAGCCCGTGTGGTGTCCTTGGATGAACCTGAACCTTAGAGAATATACACACGTTCCTCAGTGGATACGATACCCCAGAATACTCCTGGGTGAAAGCTACAACGGTATCTGTGCGCTTGAAGATTTATTTGTGATTGTAAAAATACCCAATACCTGTCCGTCCCTTGTAGTCCCCCACGTTCGGGTTGGGCGTAGAGCTAATAGCCGGATACGCTTGGCAGACCAGGTGTAAGACGGTGCCCAAAGTAAGCAAGTAGAGGTTGAACCTATCTTTACCAGAACCCTTAAGCCATAGGAATCCTCTCTATCCTTGCCTACTTTACTCTTTTTTGTCCTTGGATGAACCAGTTAGAAGGCTAGTACCTCTGTTCCTCGTGGAAATACGATACCCCTGAATACTCACGGGAGAAGTGCTACAGCGGTATCGCCATGCGCTTGTGGGTTATTCTGTGAACATTAAGAAATACCAACACTTTATAATCATATAATTTTAACAATTCACTTTCCATGATACCAAGCCTTAGATAGAAACCACTATGGATGTGCATGACCAATTGTTTCTATTTTCCATTGCATATTGCTTGTCATTCAACAAAATATTACTTTATTTGATTGCATATCACATGGGCCAATAGCATGAATTGATTCACAAATAAATTCCTGCTCAACAACTCATTAACAAACATGTTAGTCCTTTAATCGCATTGTCATTCAATTCACCAAAACCCATTAGGGGCCTAGATGTACATTTAAATAGAAGTGAGGGGGAGAAACTTTGAGAAAATTGAGCGCCACACCTGATAAATAGGACGGCCGGCCTGACCTCAAGCCCAAATTCAAACATTCAATAAATAGATCTTATCCGCGATCATTTTAAACCGAAAGGCCTCGGCTCTTTCTTCCTCCCAAGCATCTCGTTCCTCCTCACTTCCAAATTTTGTGCAACCTCGAGATCCTTGACCATGGCCGAACACTCCACTCCCAAAACTCCAAAATCGATTTCAATGGCCAACAACTCCCCTTCGACACCCTCAAAATCAAACCAAAGTCGCGCTTCATCGAGCAGTGTTAGGATCATTGAGCCCGTGGCGATGGCCGAGGCCATCTCCTCGCCGCCTGCTGGCCAGAGGAGAACAACTAAGGCCTACCGGCCTAGGTTAGGCCGGCCGGCCTCGCCTTCAGCCTGATCGTCCCCATCTCGCGGCAGGTCCACCATCCAGAGTCTAGGGAAGGGGGCCAATGCGCGTACTCACGCGCGCGCACCAACACGAACGACCACCAGGATTCTTTCCCCAAGGAAGGTGATCACCAAGTGTCTTGTGCCGTCCTCTTTGGGAGGGCATGTCGCCACGCTACAGATGGTACAACCGAAGTCGTCGGAGTACACTCCCGCCAGCGTGAGTCTGCCACGCTATCGTGTGTGTGGACGAAAGGTGGGCATCAGGAAGGTCCTTTCCCCGCCTCTGGATTGGGAAGAGATCATCCCAATGGAGTCCATTGACTCCAACCCAAACACGGTGCGGTGCACTCGCTTGCCACCACCGATCGTGGTCCTCTGGAGATCACGGCGTTCACCAACGATGACGATAGGATGACGTCATCGCCGCACTGAGGAAGCAGCTCGCCGCGCTCAAGCTCAAACTAAATAACATGGATGAGTGCATGGCCGAGTCCGAGATCAGGAGGATGGCTCAAGTCCATTTGTTCGAAGATAAAATGCCTCACGAAGGTGACCGGGAACGAGGGTCTTTTCAACCCCCCCCCCCCCCCCGGGACCCAAGGGATTAGAGAGGCTAGTTTAGATAGGAGTCAGCGCTAATTTATTTTCCCCAAATTTTATATTCAGAGTGCCTATTTGAAAGTTTATTTGGATTGAATAAAAGAAACATTTTGCTTTATGCTTTGTTTGTTGGTTGGTGCACATTTGTGTGCCAACCGACCCCTGTTCTAAATTTTCACCAAGTGCGCAGAGGAACAGCATGAGCATCACGAACTCAGAGCCAGGCGGCCTCCCTCAGGTAGGCCGGCCTACACCCATGCCAAACCATGACTTCACCAGATGCAACAGGATCCTGGAGCTGAGCCTGCATGCATGGAACCTGAACTCGATGTTCAGACCACAAAGGCAGGCCGGCACCTAGGTTAGGATGGCTGGCCCCACCTATTAGCCCCCTACTGCGCCGCAACTCGTCATGGAGGTTTGCGACCCCATCTTCCTTTCCTTCCCTGGTTTTCGTTCAAATACATACTTGATTAAATAAAATTAAAATTTGAATGAAATCCTTGGAAGAGATGAATTCATAGATGATTTTTCAAAGGTGCCTAAGTTTTATTTCTTATGCAAGTACTTGTTACCTTTGGAACTTACATAATAGGATCACTTGAACTTTTGTTTGTTAACCTTCATGATATAATGAAATGAGAGGCATGTTCTTTATAATTCAAAGTCTTGGGGATTTTATTTTAAAAAAGGCTAAAGTGAGGCAACTCTCATTCACTCTCAACTTTACAAAGTCCTATCCAGCGCTTTACATGACTAGATTTGAACCCACATAGCTATCTTTTAATATTTGAGCTTGATCAAACATCTTTGCCTTTCGAGAAATGAACCATGTTCACCATCAAGTTGTTCTGAGCATCAATATTCAAAGCTGAAGGTGTTAGCCACCGGGAATCAAAGGTATGACGAAAGCTTAGAAATAAATCTTATGCATACATTGATCTCATGACCTCGGACTTGCTTGATCCTCTGGATCTAAGCTTACCCCTTTGCTCAGGACGAGCAAAATCTAGGTGTTGGGGCGTGTTGGCGATTGATTTCCGATGATTTTGACCACCAACATTACTCCAGATTTCATGTTCACAAGGCCTCTATCAAGCAAAATTGATTTAAACTAATGAGTTCCACTAGTTTTGGTGAATTTGTGATTTCAGAGACTCATGGTACAAAATTGGGCCAGTTTGGGGGAAATCCCAGGCCGGTCAGCCTAGCACTATGACCAACGAGGCCTAACATCGACCTGCTGTTGGGTATTTTAGCGACGTGTGAATAAATCCGCAATCTCACGGATACCGTTGTAGCTTTCACCTCAGAGTATTCCAAGGGTTATTGAATCCGAGGGAACATGTGTGCACTAACTTCTAGATAGAGGAGAAGGGGTAGAGAGGATTCCTAAGTACCACTATAGGTAAGTTAAAGGTCAATCTCTCGATTAAGGATACTCGCTTCAGGCACCGTCTTACTCCTGGTCTGCTAGGCGACTTCGGCCAACAGCTCTACGCTATATCCGAACATGGAGGGTTACAAAGGACCAATAGGGCTGTCACCACCTATGGCCTACCTCTAGCAATCCGTGGGATATAAGGAAAATGAAGGATAACCCATAGCCTAGACCCCACGTCTACGCTATTGATTACTACTGCAGTCTAATTACATCTAAGCTCTCATAGCAAATTACAACACTCCGTATAAATACAAAGCGACGAACTACGTCTGGTATGAGGCTTTCGAGCCAGGTAAGTGGTGTGGATTCCAGCGCAATCGGGAAGTAGATAACCTTGGTCGTGTTGGAGCCGCCCGACACTTCAATAGCGGTGGAGTAGCAGCGAATCCACTAACGTGGGTGTTGTTTGCCATCGTACTTGGTGATGCCGACAGGCTTGAACTCCCTTGGGCAGTCGCGGGAGGTGATGTTGCGAGTGAAATCTGGGAAGCGATCACTATCGTAGATGTCGCATGGATCACCGCCGCGCTCGCGGCGCCTTGAGTCGATGATGTCCTGAGCGTCACGGCCTTCGTTGATCTTCCGCCTTAGGTCAACTGTAGGCAAGTCGCTGAGGTTTCCATGGTGACCGTGGCCTCCCGCAGAGTGGCCGCCGGCTTGGGGCCTTGCGACCTGATGGTTGCCCGACTGTCGTGAAGGTTGTTGGACTTCTTGGTCAGCGTGGCCGTGTGCAGATTGCTGGGCGTACTGGTGCTCGAGTCCACCCGATTGTCTTAGTTGTGGTGGTGGTTGTCGTTCCCTTGAGGGTTGGGTCCTCCTCCTGAGGTATGACTAACCTGGGGGACGGAGGTCTCATGACGCTCCGATCTTGACCGGGTGCGTTGCAGCGATGGCATGGGGTCCCGCTGGTCCAGTTGAATGATAGGCGCGCTACGTCAGATACAGCAGCCTCTCGATCTCTCGGTTTTGGGGTAACCGCTGAATTAACAAAGCTGCTTCAGTGATATTCCCGATTGGCGTGTTGTACTAGCAATCATCGGCCATGGCGAAGGCACCGTTGAGGTTTCTGCGGTGAGGTGGGTTCTGTGAGCGGGCTTCTGCGTTCGGCCTACGCTTGGCACGTTTGGCGCCCTTGATCCTCCGGATCCTTCTGTGTTCCTCGTCTTCATCTTGAGTAGCGTCCGCCACGCGCTCATCGACGGAGACGTCCGCGAGTAGTTCATCATCGTACTCTCTTCCTGGTTCGTCGTCGTCATCGTCGTCATCGTGCTCGTGGAGGGAGGCCATCTAGACGTGACATTACGGGGAAAACTCTCCGTTGGAGCTGTAGTTGACGAGTACTATCCTGCCCTCTTCCTCCTCGATGATGGGAGATAGGGGCTTGCCTTCCTGAAAAGACAGTTCTTGTGTGAAGGCCACAAGGCGGGAGTCGAATTCGAGTAGCTCAGAGGGCTCCATGCCGTTACAGTACACGAACCGGCCCTGTGGCGTCGAGGTTACAGTTAGGCCCAGATGACAACCCCAAAAGGTTTCGGAGTCATCATCCGAGCCCGGGTACTTATCGAAAACGGGGGCCTCCCGACAGGCGGTGGCTCCCGCGTCCCCGAGCTTGAGTAGATTGTCCAAGTCCTCTTCCAATATGGAGAGGAACTTGGATTGAGCGAGCTCCTTGTAGACAGAAGCCGCATTGTGCAACCCAAATAGGAGTCAGGTACGCTCTTCCTCAGATCGGATTGAAACCGACCCAAGAAGTCCTGGTGCAGCACGAGTCAAAGTCGCGTCGACAGCGAACTCCTTCTCATTCTCCCTAACTAGGTCAGGGAGCAGCGTCTCATCGAGGTTGTCGATGAACTCATCGAGACTGCTGCGTTGAGCTGCTACAGATGCCTCCGGCTTCATGCCGTCGACAACATACCGACGAAAGTTGCCCACGCCGTCAGCGACGCAGACCCATGAGCCGAAGACGAAAGTTGTGCCCTCGTAGAGCACGGTGCTGGTGAAGTTGAAAGATGCCATCGAGTTCACCGGTGGATGCTCGATGAACACCCCTACCTAGCGCGCCAGCTGTCGGTGTTTAACCTCCAAGCCCATCAAGGGATACCCCCGAGGTGGTAGATTATAGGTGGGGTGTCGCCGAGATCAGGAACTCGAAGGTGCAAGGAACACGAAACTTTAGATAGGTTCAGGCCATTGAGAGCATAATACCCTACGTCCTGTGTGGTGCTTTGTATTGCCTTAGATGATGTAATGTTTGGAGGGGGTCCCTGCCCACCCTTATATAGTCTGGGGGACAGGGTTTCATGGAAGTCCTAACCAAATACGAGCTTAGGAGTCCTACCCGAGTGCTACTCGGGTAGGTTCCTTCTGTTCCAACTAGTTCTACTCTTGTACGAGTACTTACAACTGGTGTAGGGTGTGGGTCATGTCCCATCCCTTATCCTAGAATATGTACACCATGTGCGCAGTCCCGTGGCCCCGGGTCTGACAAAATCTCTGCTTGCAAGGCATATATACGGGAGAGCGGAAAGAACACAAGACAAAACCGGTCTCAAAGACCATTCCAATCTCTGTTCGTGATCTTTATGACGCGTGTATACCAATGCTTCGCCTTCTCTATGAGAGAAAAAAGAAACAACTTCCACTTCAGAGTTTCGTGTATCATGCCTGAGATTTTCAGACTCGAGCACACTTGCTCAAATTCGTGCAGATGATTGTAGGGATTTTCATCATCCCATCCTGAAAAGGATTGTTCCCGAACCATGGCTATGTAGCTAGAGTTGAGTTCGTAGCCAGATGAAAGAAGTGGATCAGAAGATGATGGTGGCTCGCAGAGCTCACCCTTAGATGTGGAGAGCTATTGAATGGATGGCTGCTCCATGGATAGCGGGGGTAGAGATGGAATCCAAAAAAGAAAACAATACAAGGACGAACTAGGTCTGAAGAGAATATAGCTACCGTTCCTCGGCAACGGCGCCAGAAATCTTGTTGGTATTTTTAATGTCACATATAAATCTGCAAGCGTACAGATATCGTTGTAACTTTCACCCAAGAGTATTCCATGGTATTGTATCCATTGGGAAACGTGAGTATATTATCTAAGGTTCAGGTTCGTTCAAGGACACCTAGAGGAGAGGGGCCAAAGCTACCGGCTTCTCCCTGGATAAAACCAAGTCGCTCCATGAATACGGCTACTGTGCTATACCTGGACGGGGAGGATTACGGAGGGTGAACAGGGTTGTCACCACCTGTTACCTACCTCAACAAACCGTGGGGTATACCACAACCAAAGGTAAAGTCTAGTCTAGACACCACGTCTACACCGTCTTTTAGTAACTCTAGCCTTGGCTAAGAACATCCATCTCTATCAGGAGTCTTAGACTAGAGCATCCACTAAACTAGTGAACGACGGTCCCATAAATAACTAAGGGACTAGAACTATTACTTAACTTAAGAAACTAGAGCACAAAGGAAATAACGAACACTTACTTTATCGATAAGCATCTGTATAAGCTGGAGAAGAGTGTTGACAAACCCGGCACTTCCCCGACTTCCCCTCACTCTCTCCCTATTTTCTAGCACCACTGAGGCAGCGCTACACCACTAGAATGAGCCTAGAGCTCAGATTTGAGAGTGAGAGAGTGAAGAGAGCAATGTGAATGTGTGTCTTAAATGGAGCCCCTCCCCTCATATTTATAGGGGTGTGTAGGTCGGTTCCTGCCTAGCTTTGGCATGGGACTCATATAGAACCGACATCAGGGAGGCCTGTGGAGCTTACACGTGGAAGGCGGTGGCCAATGGGTCCACCCCTGGTTCGGCCCAACCAGGAGTTCGGCCGAACTCCTGGCACCGCCTTTGGCTGAGAGGCTGCCAGGTGGGTCCCACATGCAAGTACGCGTGCATGGCAAGTTTTCAAGTCAGTTTGGACTGGTTTGTGACTCCTTTGATCTGTGTGCTTGCTTGTGATTGGCCGGATTTGCTTTGCCTTGGATCACATGTTTAGACCAACACTTTCAGCCCAAATACACCTGCACACATGTTTAGACCAGCACCTGTGGAATTCCTTAGATAATCGCCCTATTCTAATGTTACTCCACCTTAATGTGCATGTTTTATGCAGGAATTGATGGTCTAAAATGTTCTGTAACGAGTGTCAACAAACGTCATCCTCTGAGAAAATAGACAAATGCATGAATTAGAAAAGATGCTATGAATGCTTATGCATATGATATGCAATGAGTCATGAGCCATGAGAGGTAAAGGCCAACATGATTCAAGGTCATAAAGTAAGCAATTAAAATAGGGGAATTAGGTACACAAGAATTACATATGGTGAAGATGCCAAAACAATTATTCACACAATTGAACACGCTCTACAAGGCAAGTTGTAACATGAGCATGCCATCAAAATTAGTTATCATATAAACAAACAATAAGTTAACTTACACAACATAAAGCATCAACTATGTGAGTTAGTTCATGATTGCTATATATCAACATAAAGTACTAGAGTGTGCTCATAGAAGTTAATACACTAGCATGCCAATCTTTAGATAATTCAAGAATTAACAGGTAGTTTCTAGCAACATCACATCTTAGTTAAGGTAATGACTTCATTCTACAAGTTAGAAACTAGCTAAATTTGTTATATTTAACTACGCATCATTATTGTAAGTCATAACATGAAAGTTTCCAATAATCAAAGCATAGCACATTTATTTTCAATTAACAAAGGGAAGTTGATAGATCATATGAGCACAATTTATTCACTAGGCATTTTGCAAGTAAGATAGTTCTAGAGCAAACATATCTAAATTGGTATCCTTCTACAACTATCTCATGAAAGTTAACATTTAACAATAATAGATCATGACCATAGGTAACTAACAAGATTCATTTCATGATTTTTGGAGAGCATCATAAAATAATTGACCATGCATTCAACTAGGTAGCAAGCTCTTAATCAACAAATTACAAAGTATATGGATGTATAACTATTTCAAGTATGTTATCAATATTAGACAGTAGATAAAGGTTCAAATAGGTAAGCAAAATTGGATCCATAGTTTTAGAGGCACATATGTATTTATTGTGCAATTTAATGGTGAACTAGGTTTAAACAAGCATAGATTAAACTATACCAATCTATAAACAATTCATATCGACCAACATCTCTATGCATATTAAATTCCATAAGAAAGCTAGCTAAATTGGTTTCATAATTTTTGGACTAACATAGTATTAATTATGCAATTAACATGATAGGCACATATTCAATAAACTTGAAAATAATATAATTATTTTGGGATGAAACATATTTTAAATAGGTAGAGAACATCAATACAAAACCAACAAAATTTGTTTCACATCAATTGGAGCTATATTCAATTTTATAAAAATTATGCAAGACGATACATGCTTATGCATGTGAACAAATAAAATAATCTTCTATTGTGCTGCTGCTACAGTACCACAGACCGTCCGGTCCAGACTAAAGATGGCAATGGGTACAAATTATCCGCGTACCCGCGGATAACAAACCCGACGGGCGCGGGTACGGGTTTAAATCTGTGCCCGCGGGTACGGGCGTGGGTACGACTTTAAACCCAACGGGTATCTACTCACGGGCATGAAAAAATACTATCCACACTCGTAAACCCACCAAACCCGCTTTAGGAGCTGACATGTGGGTCCAAAATACCCGAATATATAAACTTGACTTAGGGTTTAACCCTCACACCCACCTCTTCTCTCATATCCCCACTCCTGGTCGTAGCTGCCACCCGAGTACCCGACTGCCCCTAGCGCCCTCCAGTCTTTCTCCTTCCTGGCCTCCTGAGCGCCGCCGCCCACCCCCCTCCCAGGCGCTCATCCGCCGCCTCCTTCCCGTGCGAGCGGCGCGCCACCCCCTCGGCTCCTCGTCTACAGGCGCCGCTGCCCCCTCCTCCTTCTTGCTGGCGCCGCCACCCCCTCCTCCTCTCTACTGGCGCCATTGTCCCCTCCTCCTCCCTGCGGGCGCCGCCGCCCCCTCCTCCTCCCTGCCGGCGCTGCAGCACCCTCCTCCCAGCGCACACGCGCTGCCGTCCCTCCACCTGCGCACGGGACGCCGCCGCGCCCTCCTCCCTACGGGCGCCGCCGCCCACTCCTTCCTGCGCGCGCGCTGCCGTCCCCTCCTCTCTGCATGCATGACGCCACTGCCCCCTTCCTCCTCCCAGGCGTCGTGCTCATGCCGCGTGTCCCCGGTGCCCATCTGCAGGTACACGAGCGTGCCCGCGGGCACGAGCATGATTTTCTACCCATTGCGGGTGGCGGACGCGGATGCGGGCATGGATTTTGGCTCGCGGATATGGGTACATGAAGCAGGTATCCACGCGGATTTTACCCGTTGCCATCTCTAGTCCAGACAGGTAGACCGTCCGCCGTATAAGTTCGGGATGAGCTCTAGAAATGAATCGGTTCTATATGGAATTTGGAAGTGAATAGCGGACCGTCCAGTGGTGGGTGGTGGACAGTCCAATGGTGTGTTTGGACCACAACTCGCGAACTGTGCGGCCGTAGGTCACGGACCATCCGCTCGTCGGCCAAGGCTCACCAACGAGGTCGCCGACGACACATCTGGCATCGGTTTCGACTGCGGTTTGTTCCTATAGGTTCCTAAGGATATGGGAACTCATTTTGGGTACTAGATTTGATATTCATGGAGTCTCTAAAGCTCTAGGTCATCAATGGTGAAAGGCCATGATGAGCTAGAGAGCTTCATTGAGGGCAAAAGAAGGAAATGGAATAGTGAGGGGAGCTCACCAACGACAAGTAGAGCACGAGCAAGGAGCTGTTTGTTGGCGTAGCAAGACATCGTTGTAGATCGGTTCGAGTTCATCCTTGGGGTGCTTGGGGATAAGGAAGAGGAAGCTTGGGGTGGCCTTCTTCTTGGTCTCCGACGAGGAAGAAGTGGTCTAGGTGGTGGAGAAGCTCGTTGGTGTCGTCCTCCGCTGGTCCTCCGGCGAACTCCAATAGGTATGTGGTGGATTTGGTGAGGATAGGTGAATCTTCCTCCATAGCTTGGTTCGGAGAGAGCAAGGGAAGGGAAATGAATCTTCTATATGAGAGAGCAGAAGCAAGAAGGGGAGGAGGCGTGGGTGAGGTGGAGGTCGGGTGGGGCATGGTGGGGGGCACGTGGCACAACTGTTCTAGCGCGGATAACCCGAACACAGGACTTCTCACGGATAGTCCGCGAGGAAGAAGCGGACAATCTGGAGAGCAAAATCACACAACATGGATGGTTGTGTACATAAACTCCTTTCTTTGCTCCAATCTTCAAAACTGACCTTCCAAATCTTCGAAAATTCCACCATTTTTTGTGTCGATGCTAGAAATCAAGAGCAACCCATTTTGGTTGGATTTGGTAGAAAAGCTATTTTAGATTTCAAATGAAAATTCTTCTTGGAATGCTATTTTTAGGTTTTCTTCTAAGCTGTTTGGCTTTAAGATGGTTTCCTAAAATCCGAAAAAAATCACCTAAATTCAAGTTTTCCAAAGTAGTATTTTATCAAAATAACTCCCAACTTAAGTCATATAATGAAAATGCATGTTGCTTCTCAAAGCATGAGTTCCAAATGTATCAATAATTCAAAATTAAATTCAAATGCATTCAAATCAAGCACAAAAGTTTTACAAATGCTAACAAAAATGCTCATGATGCAATGCTTAACATGATAATTACATTTGAGTCGTTACAATCTCTCTTGGTCTGAGCGGAGATGGGAGATGATATTATGATGCCTCTTGTTGTCGATTGGGAGGAGAAGTCGTCCGCGAGGGGACTTGCTTGCATTGATGGGGAGACGAGGAGTCGCGGGAAGGGGAGGAGTCGCGACCTCGCGGGGATGGCATGCATCGATTGGGGCGAGATCACGAGGAGTCACAATCGGAGACTACGAGATGGTGGGGGAGGGAAGGGATCTGCGCGGGGATGAATCTGAATGGTTGATTTAGATAGTGTAGGTTAGATGGATGTAGAGATTTGTGTGGATGTAGAAGAAATCATCTCAGTGGGGGTGATGATTGTATGGATCTTGCAAAAAAATAACCGGTGTTTTTCCAAAGGTATAGATATAGATATAGAATAGCGGTATAGATATAAATATAGATAGATAGATAGATAAATAGATAGATATAGAGCAGAGAGAGGAGAACAGGTTCCACTTCACACGTTGCGCTCGAATTCAAGATTTGAAAATACGGCAGGAGCAGCAGCACAATGGTGAAGTGTAGCACGACCACAGTTGACAGTCCACAGAGGAAGACAGGCAGCGAGGTTTCCACGGCACGGGTCACCGCGTCAGACGAACATGCGCATCGGCATGACGCACCGTACTGCTTGGTGTCCGATGCCATGCTCCTCTGGACTCCAAGTGGGCGCCGCCGCGCCGCGCGAGAAGAGGAGGAATTCAAAATTCAAAACGCAGCAACACGCCGCCCTGCCCCTGCGCGGCTGCGCCCTGCCATGAATCTCTCTCTCCTTGGGCTTCGCGGGGTCCCGAGGCGGGCGAGAGCACCGCTGCACCGGCGCTGCGCACGCTCGAGAGCCTGCCCTCCAAAGTCCAAAAGCAACGCAACACAGCAAAACAGGCGCAGTGGCAAATTTTCGCATGTAGGCCCCTTATTTGAAAAGGTATTTGCATGATGCTGCGGCCAGTCTTGGTTTTCATCATTCCCATTCGCAAGGGAGGGCCGTTTCCTCGCTGCACTTCTTGCTTTTTTTACAAAAGATGGGTGGTATATCAATACCTGAATTCCATCAAGGAAAACAATCCTATTATAGAAAAGACACTTAGTAAAGAAAAATTATAACTGTAGTTAACAAGTCTTCAGTTTCCACTGCAATCATCACAACTATAGTCATTTTACGCAGTATCATCAATATCGGTAGAAAATAGAAAAAAGAGATAGCCATGTAAGACATGAACGACCTCAATCACCAATGCATTTTGAAGACCACCACAGTCGTCCGTAAAGAAAACATATATTTAATGATAATTGATCTTGTATCGGTCCCTCAATCATCTTACTTATGTGGTTTCTTCTATGAAATACAATTGGCCAAGGTTTCATGTTAATGGTATCGTTGTTTCTGTACGGTTTATGGTGATATCATTTACAACGACGGCTTATGATATTGCTCTATCTCCATCAAAGTGGTGTCCCACCTGTCACTAATGACTAGGGCTGGAAAATTTGCTCGTGGCTTATTAGCTCGCTCGACTCGTAGCCGGCTCGGTTCGGCTCGGCTCGGCTCGGTCTAATTCCTAACAAGTCGAGTACAACTTTGTGCTCATTAGTATAACGAGTGAGTTCGAGCCAGCTCGCGAACTGCTCGCGAGCCAAACGAGCTAAGCGTACAACATGCCTACGTTATAGGCCGTCTAGAAGCCAAGACTCAGTATTTTCTTTGCGCTTTTGTGCTTGTCCAATGTTTATTGAATGGATCTATCAATTTATGTATTTGAGAGACCAAGACTTAGCATTTTGTAACCTCTCTGCTTATGGGCATATATTATTGATGAAATATGTATGGTTGATGAATAATAGAAGTATCGCCAATAGAATTATATATGATCCTGAAAGTATGGAAATAGAACCATATATTATTTTAATATTTTTTTATTTGATATGTATAGATATATATCACCTGGGAGGGTATATCAGTGTTTGGCTCGCGAGCTTCCCCAACCAGCTCGCGAGCCGGACCGAGCCGAGCCGAGCAGGCTTTTGTGCTCGTTAGGATAACGAGTCGAGCCGAGCCAACTCGTTATCTTAGCGAGCCGGACCGAGCCGAGCCGAGCCGGCTCGTTATCCAGCCCACTGGTGACGGAATTCCACAAAAATATTAATAAAAAAAGCTTTAAATAAAAGATTCGACAAATCCAGAAAATGAAAAGAAATTTCTAGTTCATGCACACGTCAGACACAGCTACTTGTAGTTGTTTCAACTATAGTTAAAATTGTAAGTTTGTACGATAGACTACAAAACACACGTTTTTTTTTGCATATATACATATATATGTTAAAATACTTATAGGTTTTTAAAATACATCCGCACTTGACACTTCAATTAGCCGAGTATACGTGATGAGCATCATATGAATAATCAGCTCGATCATTGATCGTATTTGGTAGCATGGAGCAATGTCGCAGCAACACCTCAGAAAACAGCACACGGAAAGCTCCCGAAAGCGTGCAATTTTTCCTTGGACGCGCACGTAGGAGTACACCATGGTCACAGCTCCCAAACCGGTTTCCTCGACCTTGTCCCTCCCCACCCCCAAAAAGGCTGAGCTCCTGCGCACCCCTGCCAGTACTCCTGCTAGGTTCCTACCAGGCTACCGATACCAGCGCACGACGAAACAGGTCCTCCATACCATACACCATAGTAGTCCAGAGCAGCCGGCCTCAAAAGAATCCTATCGCCATTAATGACGCCCTCTGCCTTCTTTTTGCTTTGACCCAGGATAGAGGCATAGAGAGCCTCTCCCTCCGTCTTTGCGTGTGGCTGAGACCGTGCAGTCACCTCACCTCAAGCCAGGTCAGGCTCAGGCGCGCTCAGCGACTTCAAGGGCTCTGCTGCCACTGTTCTTGCCCACTACCGCGGTACTCAGCCAGCTACTAGTATCTCGCTGCAGCTGGCCGTAGGGTGGTGAGAGAGCGGAGAGTTGAGTGAGAGAGTGAGAGACCGAGGAAGAGGGGATGGAGTTCTTGCTGCTGTTCCTCGTCTCCGGCTCCCTTCTGCTCCCTTCCTTGGGTCTTGCTGGTAATGCCTCTCTCTCTCTCTCTCTCTGCCATCGATTTCTTTTGTAGTTTGCTGCTTCTGTTAGTTTAAATGTAGTAGTTTATCTTTCCCATCTTTCTTCTATCTTTGCATTTATGCCTTATTTACGCTTCTCTTGATAATATGTCGGTGAATGTGCTTTCTTTCTGGACCAATGATGTTCTTGCTATGGAGGTTTTTCAACAAGAACTGTTCTTTTTTTTAAGAAAGTAACCCCTTTTGTTCTTGACGGTTTTCTCACTATTAGTAGACCATACTTTTTACTGATTGTGCAGTATCAAGGATCCTGGTGGTTGTAGTTTATTTATTACTCCCACAGTATAGATGTATCTTGAATCAGCAGTACTGAATAGGGAGAGCCCATACTGGAGATTTGCTGTGTTAGGCAGAAATTTATTTCTGCAGCTAGCTCCCCTCCCATTTTCTTGCCTTTAATTTGTTCTCCTATTGATCCTTCTAGGTTAAATTAGTTACTCAAACATTTGCAGATCTGCTTGCTTCTTCCACACCTTTTAACTTCAAGTCGAATTCCTTATCATTTGTGTCTCTGTGTCAGTAAAATCTCATACTGTTTCTGCATTTCTTTGTCGATTTTTTATGTTTTATGCGCATTAATGAACTTTTCCTGCAATGTACCTTATACCACTGGACTAATCCGTCGCCATGGTTCTTCGGCAGTTTTAGGTCAAGAAGCCCGTCAGCTGGTTCACCTCAATGAGCCATCGCAGGCAGGTGTACATGTATCAGTCGCTCACAAGGACCTCCCCATGGTGGCCTCCTCGGTTCTTGGAGCAGATTCCTGGCTCAGAACCCATGTCCTGGCACACTACCCATCAGAGCACATCACAGCCATCCTCGTAGGCCGTGGTGTCACCTGCAACCATGGCCAAGAGCTCGTATGGCTTCGCCTCTCGCACGCTATCAAGAATCTGCACCATTCTCTCGTGCGCTGGGGCCTTGTTGATGATATCAAGGTCACCTCTGATTCCCCTCTGTGTGCGAGGGATATAGTGGTCCTGCAGAGGAGGCTGTATGGGAGGCACCACTTGCCACCACCGGCAGCAATGTTCCTGCCACTGCAGCCACCTGCAGCATTGACATATATGCCACCACCAGCAGGCGTGCCACTGTCCTTTGCACCAAATTACCCGCCTGAAGTTGTACCCGCTGTCCCACCCACAGAAGTTGTGCCACCGCACTCACCCATTTTTGCGCCAGCAAGCCCACCTCCGGTGGTGTCAGCTACTCCACCCCTCACCATGCCTTCTACCTCGCCCACCTCAACACCTGCTAGTCCACCTGAGGTCACTGGTGGCATGGCCCCATCAGCAATGTCACCTCCATGCTTGGCTCCACCCACAGCAACAATGTCCCCACCACCGTGGTCTGGAGGAGGGAATGGTGGTGGCTTGTGGTGTGTGGCCAAGCCGACTGTGCCGGAAGACAAGCTGCAGGAGGCAATGGACTATGCTTGCAGCCAGGATGGAGTTGATTGCCAGGAGATTGCAGCTGGCGGTAGCTGCTTCTATCCAGACAACATTGCATCACATGCGTCATATGCATTCAATAGCTATTGGCAGAAGATGAAGCAGATTGGTGGGAGCTGCAATTTCGGTGGTACTGCTTTGCTGATCAATTCTGATCCAAGTATAACCTCTAGCATATGCATTACTTCATTGTTCCTTTTTTCAGCAGTATAGTATGTATTAAGTTTTCAATTAAGGGTGAATTCTGATGTTTTTTGTTGTTTACTCATTATTCAGTTGCTACATTTTTCATGATTGTAAACTTGTATCGCAGAATGGTGGTCAAACAATAGTAGAGATAGAATGATAGATTGATTGTACAATGACATTTGTAGAATAGAGGGCCCATTTGTATAATTATATTATTTATAAGTTTTCAATTAAGGGTGAATTCTGATGCTTTTTGTTGTTTACTCACTATTCAGTTGCTACATTTTTCGTTATTGTAAACTTGTATTGCAGCATGGTGGTCAAACAATAGTAGAGATAGAATGATAGATTGATCGTACAATGACATCTGTAGAATAGAGGGCCCATTTGTATAATTATATTATTTTTCAACAAAAAAGCCAAGTAGTCCTATATGTTGAGTAGCACAGTGATTTTTTTTTAGATAATGGTGTGCAATGCTAGTGATAAACTCACGTCCGTAAGCATACTGAACTAGCCAGCCAGGGATTATGCATGACATTGAACAGAAGAGTTTACTGTTTTATGGTTTTTGATGAATTGAGAAGGATCTAATTGTATACCTACTTGAATCTTATTTATACAACATATTTATCTTCTGTCGTCACTATGAAATCCTTTGACTTATCTGAAGTTTTCTACCTGAAAACCCCTGCATCAACGTCTTCTTTTTTTGTTAGTTTAACTTAAATATGTTCGATTTAGCAGCATGATTGATCACCAGGATATCTTAGTCTACACTTGTATCAATGCATGTGGTGTTCAATATTCGACCATGGTTTTGGAGCTTTAATTTTGTACATTGATTCTGAAATCCATTAAGTTACCATGGTTCAGGAACATTGAGAATTTGTTGGATATGCTTGGTAGTAGTCCAAATAGCACAGAGATAAGAGTCTTGTTTGCTAGTTTTACCCTGGATGTAGCGTCCAAATAGCACAGAGATAGTCTTTTTTTTTGAGGCAAGCACAGAGATAGAGTCTTGTTTGCTAGTTTATCCCACTCTGCACACTGCTCTGCTTTTGCTGTTCACAGTTTGAAGCTAAAAATAATTAAAGACTTGTGCAAATTGGGACATATTTGGCTCCTGGGTACATTAGCAGACACAGTGTGGTGCCTCTAAATTTACGGTGGTTTATCTGTATTTTTACAATATGAATGTTTCTTTTGAAAACTATATCTAATCTTTTAAGGGTTGATTCTGTGATATGTGACCAAGATCTTGTCAGTTGGTAGCACATAACCTTTATTATAACTCTATAAATCTGTGGTTGCTGATCCATTTTTCCCGCGAGTCAAAGCAAAAATGAATTGATAATTTTTCATCCTCTGCTAGTAATAATGCTAGACAATAACTCCTTTCCAGATGTTTGAATTCCACCTCTGACATGGTCCCTTGTATTTGCAGGCTACCTACAATGCCGCTTCATGCTGAGTTGAAAGGGCTGTGCTAGGATCTTATTCTATGGTCAGTATTCTCAATTGAATAGTTCTGAAACATGCCTGCTATTCATTGTTATTCTACTCAGCATGAGCAAACTATTGTTTGTTAACTTTCTGTTGACCTTGTTCCTCATGGAAGTAGTCATAGAATCTGTTTGTACTAGCAACAAAAGTAGTCATAGAATCTGTTTGTAGCAACAAAAAACATAAAAGCAACTAAACATTTTGTAGAGTTCATGGAGTGCCATCTATACAGTTTGCCAATATATCATATTTCATCAACACTAAACTGTGCAAAGCTCCTCTGGATGGCTCATATGTGCATGACTAACTATTTCATCATAGCCGGAACAAGGTCATGAATCGTGATATGTCGCCATAATTCATTTTCACCAGCTGATGATTCTTAGTTGCTACCTTCATTTTTGGGCTCATACTGGCGATACCAATCTTTTATGCAGGTCTTTGGTGAGACTGGAGATGGGGATGTCACCAAACGCAAACCTATAGTAGAGTGGCTACTACCATGCAAACGTTTGAATTTGGCCCATCAATTTTTGTTGATCCGTGCCTCCGCAAGGAACTAAAATTCTTCTAGGATAGTACGTATCTGATTCCAGATGTTCCTGGATTATTTTGCTTTTGCGTGGATCTTGGGGTCTGGCCTTCAGCATCTTGCTGTCAGCCAGGATGGTTCTGCTTCTGCCCACATTGAACTCATGAACTCATGAACTTTTTTTTTCAGCAACAATCCATGAACTGGCCTTGTTTAGATCGGAAGTTGGGAACTTCGGTCCTGTGGATGTTGGTTCAGCACGTTGCTTAGTAATTCTTGAAGTTGATTTCAATTAAAAAAGTTAAGAAAATTATCAGAGCCAGGTTTCGATTAAAAAAAAGTTAAAGAAAATAAATCCTGGGACATGTGGGTGATTGGTTATGTAACTATTTGCCATCCTTACGCACCTCTTCAAAAGTCATCCTTATTTTGGCTCCTACAGATTTGCCACTCTTCGCGAGAGACTAACTATTTGCCAATTTTGATGATGTGGCATGCCAAGTTGCCAATTTTGATGATGTGGCATGCCAAGTTGCCAATTTTGATGATGTGGCATGCCAAGTCAGCTGGCCAGCGTGGAATGGGCACGCAAAAAGACTATTGTACTCCTGTGTTATCTTAGTGTGTGATGCTCTTTCTCCTTCCATTTCTACGACTGGTGGGACCCTAACCATCTTCTTCCACCTTCATCTTTCTTTCTCTGTCCAGACGCGACTGGACCATGGAGGCCGCGAGCGCGAGCCCTTGCCTTAAACTCCTCACACGGCGGACGGGGGATGGCGCCTTCATCTCTTCTTTCTCTGTCCAGACGCGCCTGGACCGCGGAGGCTGCGAGCGCGAGCCCTTGCCTTTAAGCTCCTCACACGGCGGACGGGGGACGACGCCTGGTCGGTGGACTTCATGAATCGAGCAATTAAATGCGATTATTGACTGGGGATGTGGCGTGTTGAGGCTTGCCCAGGAAGCCGGAGCATTTCCCCGTTTTTCGTGCCCACGTTGCGGTCATGGTGGGCCCCCGTCACCTGCGCCACGTCTCGTCAGTTGGGCTCCCCTAGGGCGCCACTTTTAAAGGGGATGGTTGGAGGCACTCGATCTCCTCCGCCTCGCCTTCGCCTTGCTCTAGTCGCCAGAGCCGCTTTTCTTCCTCTACCCCCCTGCCACCGCCGTTTCCTTCTCCGCCCTTGCTGTGCTTGAGGAGGGAGAAGGAGAGAGAGGATTGTCCGGCTCTTCCACTTCATAGTTGCAATGTTGAACTGGAGACCGTTGACCGTGACCGAGGAGCAGCTGCAGGATTTCGCGGAGAAGGGGTTGTTGTCGTCCAAGGAGGTGGCCCACTGGAGGCCTCCTCCGGCGGGGCACGAGGAGCCCCGACCCGAAGCCGATGAGATCGTGAGCTTTCTCGCGTTCTACGAACGCGGGCTTGGGCATCCCGCGCACCCATTCCTGCTCGGGCTGCTGAACGAGTGGGGGCTGCAGCTGCAGCACCTCAATCCGAATGGGGTGTTGCATATCCTAAGCTTTGTCAAGCTATGTGAAGGCTTCCTCAGGATAGATCCGCACGCGAATCTGTTCTGAGCCTTCTTCTATGGGTGAGGCCTGTCGGTGAAGGGGGATGCGGAGCTCGCGTCGGACGGGGGCTTTGGCCTGCAGAAGAGAGGAGGTCGGTTGGGAGAATACCCGGCGTACACCCCCACGGAGTCGAACCAGGGGTGGCATGAGGAATGGTTCTACATCAGGAACCCGTAGCAGATGCCGTTCCCGGCGTTCACGGGAGCGCGTCCAGTGAAGAAGGATAGCTGGACGTGGGGGTCCTCACTGTGGAGAAGGAGCGCGTGGGTTTTATCGAGGGGAAGCTGAAGGAGCGTGTCGCGAAGGGCCTTGATGGGGTGCGGCTTTTCGGCACCATTCTCTCCCGCCGGGTCATCCCTCTAGCCAAGAAGACGTCCAAGATGTGGGAATACTCCGGCCCCACGGATCCCGACCAAGAGGCGGTGTCCGATGATGAGGTGTGGTCGTGGCTCGAGATGGTCCTCAAGGTGGGGAACCAGCGGATTGTCGGCGGTCCGCCGGCCTTCAACAAGGGGCACCCTCCAAATTTGGTAAGTTTTTCTCCTTTTCTTCTTCCCGCCGGCCTTCTAGCTTCTAATCGTGTTTTGATATTGCCTCGCTTTTCAGGGGCTTGGTCGTCACCAGTCCCGCCCAGACCTCCCGAAGGAGGTAGAGGGCGCGGCCAAGCAAGCCACCCAAGTGGAAGCTTCCTGGGCTAGGAAAGAGAAGAAAGCAAGAAAGGCCAAGAGGAAGTTTAAAAAAGAGCAGGAGATTGCACATCAGGTCTGGATGGGGGAGGATCGCGATGTCGTGTAGGAAGAGCTTGAGTAGGAGTCCTCGACCGACTCCGGCGGCGGCGGCTCAGAGGATGAGGAGTCGAAGTACGAGGATCTATCCCCATTTGTGGCAGAACCTCATGACGCTGCGGTGATGGGGACCACGGAGGGCCTCGGGGTGTCCTCCAGCACCCCAGAGGCAAGGAAGCGCGCCACCGATGAGGACGCGGTGCGGGAGGAGGAGGCAAAGTGGGCCCTAGTGGAACAACACGCTCGGAGGTGCCGCAGGGGGCGAACCTTCAAGTGGCGGACACAGAGCGGCGTGAGGGTGGGCCGGAGGAGCGCGCTCGATCGGAGGTGCGTTCAGAGACGGCGAGCGCGGCCGACCCGCCCAGCGGTCAGGAGGAGGCCGTACGAAGCTCCCTAACCTAGGGCGTCGGCCGCGACATTCCGCAGGTTAGTCGGGGTTTAGCGGGGCCGGTTCTCGCCTCGGCTGATGTGCCAGGGCTTGGCTCGCGGCCCTCACTGAGCATCCAGAACTTTGGGAGCTTCGTACTTCCTCCAATCGGCCGGGCGTCGAGGTAAGGGAATTGTTTTGCAGCTTCAATTCCGTTTTCGGATGTTTTTGTTTATTCTATTTTTTCCTGCAGCATCGTGATGTCAACCGGCCTTCGGCTCGATGCTGGGCAAGTGCTGTGGAGGCCCAACTCAGCACTATTCGCTTCGATCCGAGGAAGGGGTCGGTGAATGGCCTCTGCGGGCGTGCCGCCGGTGATGACAGCAATCCACACACGACCCGGTGTGGGGGTGACTATGGCAGTGCTTCCTCCGTCGAGCGCGGGTGAAAGGATCTTGGTGTCATCAACACCAAAACTCACTTAGGGGGCCAAATGCACTTTCAATCTCCCCCTTTTTTGTGATTGATGACAACACAATTAAGGCTCACAAGTAATACCATAAACCATCTTGAATTCAATCATAGTTGAACTCCCCCTTAATATGTGCATTTTTCAAGATAGAATAAAAAATGGCCTCAAATGCCAGTTGCACATATTAAAAGAGCTCCCCCTATGTCATTGCATTCGTGGAGTGCATAGTGTGAGAAGTATAATCGTGATGCATATGACAAGATATATCACAACAACAAAGTGGAAATAAACATTACATCAAGTCAAGATCATCACAAAGGCAATAAGTTCTAAGATCACATTAGCATAGATAAACATAAATAAGTCTTACAAATTTAAAAGTCTCACTTGGCACACCACCACACATAACACAAATCCAAGTAGTTTCTCACATGTCCACAAGCACAAAAGATTCAAAGCTGCTAGATGCTATGAAGGATAGATAAAGCACGCATCCACCATATGGTCCTATGGTGAGCTCACTCCCCCTTTGGCATCAAGCGCCAACCTGCCATAGCCACTACTCATCGTCCTCATCATCTCCATCATCATCTTTTTCTTCTTCCGTGGGTGTGTCGCCCGCTGGCACTTCCTCTTCTTCTTCTTCTACTTCTTCTTCTACTTCCTCTTCTTCTTCCTCTTCTTCTTCGTCCTCTTCTTCGTCCTCTTCTTCTTCCTCTTCTTCTTCGTCCTCTTCTTCTTCGTCCTCTTCTTCTTCTTCGTCCTCTTCTTCGTCTTCCTCTTCTTCTTCGTCTTCTTCTTCTTCTTCTTCTTCTTCTTCTTCTTCTTCTTCTTCTTCTTCTTCTTCTTCTTCTTCTTCTTCTTCTTTTTCTTCTTCTTCTTCTTCTTCTTCCGGCTCCTCAAGCCTACCCAAGTCTTCTTCAATATCATCATCATCCACTTGGGGAGCACCAAATATCATGGAGGGGCCTCCCATTTTCTCGCAAGGATTATAGAAAACCGGTGGAGGAGAAAAATCCATAGGAGCACGAAGAGGAGAATGAGGTATGTCATTCTTGGCCATGATCTCCTTTTACCTAGCCTCAATTTTTAGGAGCTGCTCATCAACATATTTCTTGTGTGCATGCATCTCCTCGGCATTGTGGCGGCCCACGTTGAAGCAAGCAAATAGTCCTTGAGATATGAACTTAAGAATGCCTTTCTTCTTTGGGGCACAAGGAGGAGGACCACGAGAGCTTGAAGGACCATGACATGTAGATGGACCTTGGGACCTAGATGGAGTTTGAGATGGTCCTTGAGTGGAGCGGCGAGGTGCATAAGATCCAATTTTGAGGAGACGCTCAAGGTGACCCTTCTTTGGTTTGTAGACTTGATGGACCTTGTCAGTTAAGATCTCAACACAGGTCACTTCTTTGATCATAGCAAAGATGTAGGGTGCATAGTGACAGCCCTTCTTGGATGAAACTGAATAGATGATAATCTCCTCCCAAATGAAGTCAAACACGCTAAACTCATTTTTATTGGGAGCCATTCTTGAAAGCAAATTCTTGGACATGTTGGAGATGTTGTCCGAATCACCACTTTTGGGACACAAAGTGTAGCAAAAGAGTTGGTTGAGCAGCTTGTAGTAAGGTGTCAACCCATGTATTGTCCCAAACTTAATGTCACCATAGGCACTGTCATACATGAAGTGAAGTTGTCCATCATCTAGCACATTTTCCTCCTCATATATCTTCTCTCTCGTGAGATCAGCATTAGAGAACCAAAGAATGCTTGCAAATTGTGCATACTCAACTGAAAAGGGCTTGCCTTGTATGGTCCAATGGAAGGTCTTGGTTGAGCGGTTGACATAAAGAGTTGCATAGAACTGAGCAATGATCTCCTCATTCCAATCACAGTTGAAGGGCATGATTGAGGAGAGATTCATTCTTCTACAAGCATCTTCTACTTTCCTTACCACCGGCAAATCGATTTCAAACAAATAACCCCAGTTGATGGATTTCATCTCAGTGGTGGGATGAGATTTGCAAAGAATCACGAAGGCATACCAATCTACATGAAAGTTCAACAAAAAACGAACATCCCCTTGTTGCTCTTTGCCATACCCAGAGGGATCGTCATACCTCGAAGAATATAGATTATGCTTGCCCTTTGTGTAGTCTACTAGACGAGTCCCACTGTACCGCAGATCAGTTTGTCTGATTGGTGGTTGCGTTCGAATGATAATTCTCTCAAGATACTCCAAGGACTTTCCTGCATCTGCCATATGAGAACCCGGAGCTGAGGCACGCTTTATGCGAGGACGGGTGCCTTGACCTAAAGTTCCTTGTGGGTTTGGCCTCCCACGACCACGAGAGCGCTAAGGGACTTTAGCAATTACCTTTCTCTTTCATGTGCGCTCAGCAATGGGAGATGCTTATTCGGTTGCCTCTGAATCGGATGAGGGTGATGGTTCAATTTCTGGAGATGCTGCCCTCTGTTTTCTTCTCTTTTCACGAGGCATCTGATGAATAAATGAAAGGAATATGGATGGCATGGATGGATGGAATCAAATAAGCCAGAACTGGGCAACTCAGGCGCCTCTCAGAAGTTCTGACCTCTGGTCGGAAGTTCGGACAGAGCCCGAGCCGGCCCAAGGAATCATGAATCAAGAGATTTAGCCCACCAAATTTGACAAGATCTTAGTCATGAGTTCTAGGAAGTATATGGAAGCAATCCCCTAAAGGAAATCATCTAACTCCTTCTACATTGAGAAATCGGGCGACATGATTTTTGAATGATTTACCTTGAAGATTTTCCGCGCAAATCAGAAGAAAGATGAAGGGGATCAGATCTTCCAAGGAGTGGAGAATCCGAAGAACTCAACAGCAACGAAATCCCACGGTCAAATCTTGAGTTCCCGTCAAGGAATTGAGTGGAGAGTGGTGGGGGCATTGGTGGCTTTTGGAAGAAAGAGTTAGGGTTTGATGGGCTGTCAACCGGTATATATAGGTTCAAGTATATTGTCGGAAGTTCCGACGAGAATAAAATTTGAACCCGAGGACCCTCGGTCAGAAGAATGCGGATACTTCTGAGGGCCGTCGGAAGTTCCGACCTTGTGTCGGAAGTTCTGATGAAAATTAATCTGGCCTCCCAAGAACCCTTGATCGGAACTTTGGTGAAACTTCCGATGAGCGTCGGAAGTTACGACATGGTGTGGAAGTTCCGATGGTAGCTTGCTTTCTCCAAAGATATAGATTTTGAGATTGAATAAATTTGGAGATTTTGAGAGATATGGCTTGTAGACATATGAGTTAACTTGACACTTAGTGATCAGCCACAATCTACAATACATAACTATGATCACAAGAGTCAAGTTTGATCTAAAGATCAAAATCCAAATATTTTAAAATACCTCAACACAAGTAAAGTCATTTTTCCTATCTAGGCAACAATCAAGTATGTGCAACAGGTCAAGCCAAGTTACGAGAATTCAAGATATTTAGTTCATTCCTCAAAGCACAAAACCTTTGCTCATCTAGTGGCTTAGTGAAGATATCGGCAAGTTGTTGTTTAGTGCTCACTTGACATAAAGCAATATCTCCCTTAGCCTCATGATCCCGTAACAAGTGATGTCGTATATCTATGTGCTTTGTTCGGGAGTGTTGCACCGGATTGTTAGCTAGTTTGATAGCACTCTCATTATCACACAAGAGTGGAATCTTACTAAACTCACAACCGAAGTCACTCAATGTTTGCTTCATCCATAAAAGTTGGGCACAACAAGCACCCGCTGCAACATATTCCGCTTCCGCGATGGATAAAGCAACCGAATTCTGTTTCTTAGAGCTCCAAGACACTAGGGACTTTCCAAGGAATTGACAAGTTCCCGTTGTACTCTTTCTATCTACCTTGCAACCGGCATAATCCGAATCGGAATAGCCAAGTAGATCGAAAGTGGAGCCTTTGGGATATCACAAGCCAAGGTTAGGAGTATCTCAAAATTCTCTTAACAACCATTAGATGACATTCCTTTGGATTAGCTTAAAATTTTGCACACATGCACACACTAAGCATAATATCCGGCCTAGACAAAGCTAAAGAAGAGAGCCAATCATGGAGCGATATACCTTTTGATCGACTGATCTCCCTTCTTCATTGAGATCAAGATGACCATTTAATGCCATGGGTGTCTTGATGGGATGGCATCGATCATGTCAAACTTCTTGAGCTATCCTTCACATACTTGGTTTGACATATGAAAGTCCCTTCCATCATTTGCTTGACTTGGAATCCAAGGAAGAACTTCAATTCACCCATCATAGACATCTCAAACCTCTTGGTCATGATCCTACTAAATTCCTCACAAAACTTTTTATCAGTAGAACCAAATATAATATCATCGATATATATTTGGTAAAAAGAAATATCCTTATCAACTTTGTGAGTGAAGAGAATATAATCGGCTTTGGCCATTACAATGTCATTCTTGAGAAGGAAATCCTTAAGGCATTCATACCATGTTCTAGAAGCTTGCTTAAGCTCATAGAGCGCCATATGGAGCTTGTACACATGGTTTGGAAATTTTGGATCTTCAAAGCCCGGCAGTTGTTCTACATATACCAACTCGGATAGGGGGCCGTTCAAGAATGCACTCTTCACATCCATTTGATAAAGCTTGAAATCATGGTTAGTAGCATAGGCTAATAAAATCTGAATTGACTCAAGCCTAGCTACGGGTGCATAGGTTTCACCAAAATCCAAACCTTCAATTTGGGTGAAACCTTGTGCAATTAACGTTGCTTTGTTCCTTGTGACGACACCATGTTCATCTTGCTTGTTCCGAAAAACCCACTTGGTGCCAATCACATTTTGCCTTGGTCTTTCAACCAACTCCCATACCTCATTTCTTGTGAAGTTGTTTAGTTCTTCTTGCATGACAATCACCCAATCCGGATCATCAAGTGCTTCTTCTACCTTGAGAGATTCCAAAGAGGAAACAAACGAGTAATGTCCATAAAAAGTTGCTAAACGTGAATGAGAAGTTACCCCTCTTCGAATACTCCCAAAGATGTTGTCAACGGGATGATCCCATTGAATACTTTGATGAACTCTTGGATGAGGCACTTGTGATTGGGGTTGAATTGGTCCAACATCATCATCTTCAACTTGTGGTGCATCTATTTGAGCTTCTCCACCTTGTTCTCTCCCTTGATCAATGCCATGAACTTGATCGTCACCATGAACTTGACTTTGATCTTGAGGTTGTTGAGAGCTTGGTGGTTCAATTCTTGTGGATGATGATGGATCATTGTTTCTTTCTTCAACCGGAGTTTGAGCTTGAACTTCACGAGGCCTCACTTCACCCAAGCCCATCATCATGATTGATAGACTTGGGGTTCCTCCTCATCTACAAGGTTTTTATCTACTTGCTCTACCTGAGAGCTGTTGGATTCATCAAAAGTTACGTCTACGTGACCTCAACACAACTGGTGGTTTTGTTGAAGACACGATAGGCGTGTTCATTAGTACCATAACCAAGTAGAAAGCCTTCATCAACCTTTGGTGCAAACTTTGAGCTTTTAGTTTTCTTGTTAAGCATGAAACACTTACTTCCAAAAACACTAAAGTAGTGCACCTTGGGTTTGTTACCAGTGATTATCTCGTAAGGTGTCTTGCCCAATATTTGTGGAGGTAGAGACAGTTGTTTGCATGGCAAGCAGTATTGATTGCTTCGGCCCCAAAAAATATCCGGAGTCTTGTACTTATCAAGCATGGTTCTTGCGGCTTGAATCAATGTCCTATTCTTCCTCTCCACTATACCATTTTGTTGAGGAGTGTATGGAGCGGAGAATTCATGCTTGATCCCTTCTTCATCAAGAAATTCCTCAACATTGGTGTTTCAGAATTCTGAGCCATTGCCACTTCTTATGTTCTTTATTTTCAACTCATACTCATTTTGAGCTCTTCTAATGAATTTCTTGACTATTCCTTGAGCTTCACTTTTATCTTGCAAAAAGAATACCCAAGTGAATCAAGAAAAATCATCAACAATGACAAGACCATTGTTGACGACCATTAAATCACACTTTGTCCGTCAACTTCTCGGGAATAAATAGAGCTTTGCATCATGTGCCATACATATTTTGTTTATACTAATAAAGTTCCACATGTTTTGGATGAGTTGTGAATGCAGGGACTGGTGTATCAAAAATGAGGCAAAATAGGAAAAATCCCAGGGCAACCGGCCTCAAATAGGCCGGCCGGCATGGCACGGGACCCAATCGCCACGTCATCGATCCAGGGGCAAAGAAACACACTTACCTTGATCCTGAGCCGTGCACATGAAGTCGGTTTGATCAGATGACCCGAAAGGCTTCCTCCATGGATTGAAGGGCCCACCTGCATGCAAGACTTGGGCAAAATCCTGAGATTCGCCTCCCTGGACAAAGCACAAGCGTTGATCATCAAGTCAGTAAAATGGAGGGACGAAACGCGCTGAGGTCAGGTCGGCCAGCCTTGACTAGGCCGGCCGGCCCCTAACTGTCAAACCTTGGACCTACACAACTGCCACCGACACAAGGAGAGCATCACGGATGTCCAGGAGAAGCGCGGTGCCAAGTGGCAGAAATCACAAGCCGGCCGGCCTGGGAGAGGCTGGTTGGCCCCACTTTACAGCCTCTTGAGCTCAACTTCGCGTGGAAGTTAACTCAACCGATGAATTGGCGTCCAAGCTAAGCATCAACCTCAGCACCGACCTACAAGAGCTATAGATAAAGGGTCACCCAACACTTATAAAACACACCAAGGAGTTCTCTACTCATTTCACTTTCTAGAGTTAGGTTTAGTAGTCTGGGAGTTAGAGTCGAGTCGAGCTTGTCTCGGGATTGCGGAGTCGTCATCAGAAGTCTGGTATAAGCTCTTGTATCTTTCCCTTTGACATTTATCAATATAAGTTATCTTCTTTATCTTATCGAGTCAGCTTTACTTTCCGCATTTATTTATCTTTCCAAGTTATTCAGCTTGTGTGCGGAAGTTCTGTCCTCTAGCTTAGGCTTTGTTATCTTTCTTGTTTTATCAGGATCTTACCTTACGGGTTTTCTCGCCCGGACTAGGGAGCTCAAGTCAGGTCCCAAGGTTGAGAGGTATTTCTCTTGAAGGCCTCAAGAGAAATTCTAACACCGAGTGTAGACTTGGTGTCTGGCTTAGTGTTAGCTAGGAAGTGTGTTCCACCCCATGGAACAATGTGGTAGGCGGCAGGTGGTGACAGCCCTTTCCGTCCTTATAGTCCACCACATTCGGGTGTTTTCATAGCAGTAGTAGCAGGTTGCTGTTGGACTCTCCTCTCACCCCTTTCTGCAGTCCTTCCTCTTTCAGCCGCCGAAGTAAGCTCTAGGTTCCCGATAACTAGTTAGAAACAAGGTTTAATCTAGAGAGGCTAGCTCGTTAGTCTAGAAGTGTTTTAGGAGTCTTTCTCGCTCGTTATCCTCCCAGCTGCTTACCGCTCTAAGGTTTAGAGTCTCCTGCGTGAAACGGTCATTCCCTGACCATTTATCCTATCTTATTATATCTGGCTTACCCCCACTAAGTTAGTCGGTGGATATTTCCAGTAAAGTTTATCACTCGTTCATTCGATACTCTTTATAACCATAGTGCTTCCCCATGGAAATTTACGATACCCTGGAATACTCCAAGGTGAAATGCTACAGCGGTGGATTATGTGCGCTTGCGGAACACATTTTCTATTGGACATAAGAAACGCCAACAAGCATTTCTAGCGCCATTGCCGGGGAAGCAATTGGTGCTAAAGATATGGTTGAATAGTTTGATAAATTTACTGATTTATCGCTGCTAATTTTAGCGGGCTTACCATTGCTCTTTTCTCTTTATGATATATGCAGAGCAGTGTATGACCGGTTTCGATCTACCATACAACTTCAACTCGAATCCAGAAAGAAATCGGCGAATTGTCCAACGCAGAGTCGTCCCACCTCAGAAAAGGCTTTCATTAGGCCAAGGTTCGACAACACCAGCTTCATCACCCGTGGCTCAGAAGAAACTTCGTCAATTCTCAGCCCCATCCAGCAGCCATATCCCTGCTGGACTGAACATCAACCAAGGCAATGAAGGCTTTGAGCTGAAGACTGTGCTTGCCAACATGGTCCAAGCAAGTCCTTTATGTGGTAAGGCATCAGAGGATGCCAACGCTCATCTTCAGAACTTCCTGGAAGTGAGTAGCACAATCAACCCCAGAGGCACTACAATGGAAAACATTCAACTTCGTATGTTCCCATTCTCTCTGCTTGGGAAAGCAAAGATGTGGTTCTACACCAACAAGGATGCATTCACCACATGGGATGCCTGCTCTAATGCATTCCTGGCCAAGTACTTTCCGGTGGGCAAGACCAACGCCCTTCGGAACAGGATTTCCAGTTTTCAACAACTCCAGGATGAAACCATCCCGGAAGCTTGGGAACGTCTCCAGGAATACATCACAGCATGCCCACATCACGACATGGAAGAGTGGCTGATCATCCAGAACTTCTTCCATGGCCTGAGTCAGCGAGCACAAGACCACATAGATGCAGCAGCAGGAGGAGCATTTCTCTCCCTCGACGTTGCAAGAGCTAAGGTGCTCATCGACAAGATTGCATCCAACCAGAGTTGGAAGGGAGATAGGAAACTAGCCCTTGCTAAAGGAGTACACCAAATTGATGGTGTAGATATACTGGCAGCTAAGATGGATCTTCTCATGAAAAAGCTAGAATCTCCACACTAGGAGGTCAACTAGATCATGGAGTCTCGAATCACATGTGAGACATGTGGCGATATTGGGCACTCGGACAACAGTTGCCCGACGATTCAAGAGGATGTGAACTTCAATGGGAACAACAATCCCAATAACTCAGGCTACCGACCACAGCAAGGTTGGAACTCCAAGCCCAACCTCCCCTTTAGCCAACAACAAGGCAAATACTTTAATAACAATTTTCAGCCTTCATTAAAAGATCTAGTGTACGAACAAAAATAAATTAATGATAACATTAGCAAAAAATTTCAAACTAGTGATAAAATTTTGGAGTCTTTGGCCGCACAACTAGAGGGGTTTAACTCTGTTATCAAAAATCAGCTGAGCTTCAATAAAATGATAGAAACCCAAGTAGCTCATCTAGCCTCATCTTGCCCTAACCATAACTCAGGAAAGCTACCCGGGCAACCGGAAGTGAACCCCAAGGAAAGTGTGAACGCAGTGACTAAGCGGACTGGAAAGTCCGCGCAGGATCCACCCCATCCGCAGGATGCAGGTACACGGCGGAAGACCATAACCGCTAGGGATGCCGATGCTGAAGATGAAGTGCAGGACGAGGCTAACGAATCCAACACCACTGCTACCCAGGGAGAAACCGAGGATGTCCCAAGGGCTTCCCGAGAGTACCATGATACAACCGCCTTACCATTTCCGAAATGGAGGAGGCCAGTGGCCGACGAGCAATTCGGCAAGTTCATCGAGATAATTAAGAAGCTCTATGTCAATATACCGCTTCTTGATGCTATACAGGTTTCTACGTATGCCAAGTATATCAAGGATATCCTTGGAAACAAGAAGACAGTGCCAAACACTGAGGTTGTGCAACTTACGGAGGTGTGTAGCGCTGCTATACTCGATCCTCTCCCGGAGAAGAAGAAAGACCCAGGATGTCCCACCATCGCATGTTCAATCGGAGCCCAACACTTCAAACACGCTCTTTGTGATCTGGGAGCAAGCGTCAGCGTCATGCCAAAGGTAGTTTATGATAAACATAACCATCATGCGCTTGTTCCTACTGCCATGTGTTTGCAGCTAGCAGACCAATCGGTTCGTTATCCCATGGGGATTGCTGAAAATATTCAAGTAAAATCCGGAACTTTTTCGTCCCCGTTGATTTCGTTGTCCTTGACATGGAGGTCGACACCAAGACCCCCTCATTCTGGGAAGGCCGTTCTTGAGCACGGTGAAGGCACACATTGATGTGGGAGCTGGAGAAATCCAGCACAACATTAATGGGTAGAAGGAGAGATTCGCCTTCAGACCGAAGGTCGAACAATGCTCACAGGTCAAAACATTTAATCGGAAGAAGAAATCCGAGAAAGAGCCGGAGAAGCCATTAACCCCATCCATCAAAGCCCTCATCGAATTCATGGAATGTCTGTGGATTCCAGAGGAGATCAAGGTGCATAACCAGCAGAACGTGAAGCGAAGAATCCAGCATAAGAAATTAGTGGAACTCGAGAAGAAAGTGATCGAAACAAGCAAGCCCACAAAGAAAGCATGGCAAAGAAAAGTGTCATCACCGACGGCAACTCCATCCGGTGATGACAATCGAACCCAAGGTATGGAGAGTCCTGCTCTGAACTCAAAACCCAAGCTCTCACCATGAGGTAACATGGTAGTTATCCATTCTTTGCATTTGCATATAGGATAGTTTATTTCCGTGCATAATTTATTTCAACTTCATCATAGCATGTTTAAATTTCTGCAAAGTGCATTTTTATTTTTTTGAACTTTTGTTTCAAGCGCATTGCATAAAAAAGATAAAAAGTTTTCAGCCAGTTTGCAAGCCGGCCGGCCCACCTAGGTCGGCTGGCCCCACTTGTCAACCGTTGGCCAGTGTGCAGCTGCAAGGAAGAGCAAAAAGGACAGGGACTACAATCAGAGAGGCAAAAACCTGTGAACATGCATGTGCAGGCCATTTAACCCCATCATGGGTGATTAGGCTCCCTTTGCACCGTTCACGTCCCATCGTGCAACATTCTCGCTTGAGTGCTCATGCAAGAATGAGATATGATGAACGAGGAGCGTGTAGGACAAAGCAGAGTGCGAGGAGGTGCAGCACCAGGCCGACCGGCCCCATCATGGCCGGCCAGCCTCTCCCTCACTGCTGCTGTCTCATCGCCACCAACCAACGCACGATCACCCACAGGCCTACACGTAGCTTGTCGCGGTGGAGCTCCCGGCGCCGTTTCTAAGCCGACCGGCCTGGCCTAGGCCGGCCGGCCTGGCACCTTCTCTCGGCTATAAAAGCCGAGGCGCCCAGCGTCTCTCGTCGCACCACCAGCTCAGGTACACCAGCACCTCTCTGATTACGAGTCTCTCTTCTCCCTTCGTGAGTATCCTTGCTAAATTAAGCTCTTGGAGCTAATTAGGCAAAGGTGCTTAGTGCTATCTCACCCACCAAAAAGAGAATAAAGTAGTAGCTAATAATAAAAAAATACTGCTAACTTCTACTTAGCCAAGAAAAAATACCAAAAATATTTTTTCCCTCTTTGAACAAAGCTTTGTCACGCTGAACGAAGAATGTTTGTGGTGGTTAATTCCCCACAAGAACGACTAATGACTAATGAATTTTTGTTTAGTCCTTCGGGTATTTTGTGTGCGCACTAATCTTTTGTAGGCAGCATGTGGACTGCTACGAAGAACAAGCTCAAGAAGCTCAGCCCCTCCAGTTCCAGGCGTTCGCAGAGATCGGCATCCTTTCGAGACAACATGTCGGTGGACTCAGGTCACCGAGATAGTGTTTCCCAGGAGGACACGACTCCCGCGGTGCCTAGGAACCGTGTCCGCATTCGCATTCATGTCCTGACTATGATCAATTAGATCGTAGCTCGGAATGAATACGAGCGGGAAGCGCTGGAGCTCCTCAAGAAGCAGAGTTTCTACCACACAAAGATTTTCGAGCCCCTCTTCATCATCAAAACGGGTCTGAAACAAGACATGATCCATGCCTTCAGCTACGCCAGTTGGTACGACTTTGCCGACATCACAGAGACAGGTTCGCAACTCTTAACCATGGAATTCCTTATGTCTCTTGGCATTGAAGAAACAGCTAAAACAACTAAAATCTATTTCCTTTTCTTTGATGAGCAATATGAGTTGACAGCAAAAGAGCTTAGCGTTGCGCTTGGCTTTAGTAAAAGGTGCTTGCTAGATCCTAATGCTCTCGTAAAAGGCTATCCATATGATCGCACAACCTGGTGGAACAAAATTTCAGAAGAGCCTGTTAGTAGTAAAAATAGTATAGTGTCAATTCATAAGCCTACACTTAGACTTCTAGCAAAATTGCTCTGCATGGTTGTCCACCAGCGCTCCGTCCTGCGCCTCTGCAGTCTCCCCGAGCTGCAATATCTTTTTGCTATGGCTAAAAAGATAAAGTTCTCTCCCGCCATGAGCATGTTGGCTCATTGGCAAAAGATGATCAAGGGCAGAGGTCCCATCGACATAACCTCCTTGGTTACGCGCATTGCTGCGTAGGTCGGTGTGTTGGATAATGACCAGGTCACCTACCTGCCTTTGACGGAGGCCTTCCAATACCGAGTAGGCCTAGAGCATTTTGTGCAGGGACATATGATGCGCGAGGGGCCAGGTAATACTCTCTTCATGTGTTACCCCGGGTATGACAGAGAAATCGAGCTCCCATGCCCGAAACTTTCTCTCTACTCGGTCAAGCTACTACTCTTACAAATGGAAAAGAAGGAGCCAACATGTCGTAGTGTTGCCGATCGGCGACGCGAGGATGGGTTCGACTCCATACTCAGCAGGAGTAGGTAGGACCATCATACCAGGCAGGTACTTCCCAGATGAACTTCGAGGAGACCTACGAGCATTACACTTAGGGTGGCGCGAGCACTGCCGGAGGCAGCACTGAGTATGGTGAAGATCAGGGACCCTACTACCCCCAGGGATGCAGAATTCTTATGGTCCGCAGGTGGGTCCATTGAGCTCAGTGCGAAACGGTTATGAGAACCCGATCATGCGGGGAATCATGAACCTCATGACCCAGGTTAACACCCTAGGCCAGCAGCAGGACTAGATCAGCCAGAAACTCGCGCACAACACCAACCTCACCCAGCAAAGCTGGGGGATGAACACATCCACGCTCCACGACATCTCCGGTGTTTTCACCCCATCTGGGCCTTGCCCCAACCAGCACCAGCAGCCCCAATAGCACCAGCAGCAGCAGCCGCAACCGCAGCACTACCCGCAGTAGTACTACCCATATTTGCCGTCGCATTACCCGTACCAGCAGCAGCACCATGACCCCAACCAGCAGAACTGAGCTTCATCTAAGCTTGGGGGTATATCTAGGCAAGTCGTCTGACCCATCCTTTCATTCCAAGAATTGCCATATCTTAATGAAAATAAATAATAATAATAATAATAATAATAATAATAATAATAATAAAATTTGAAAAAAATTCATGCTTTGAATAAATGAAACTCCTAACTTATATGTGTGGAAATCCATGTGAGCTCTACTTTGGAAATGATGAATAGTTGCTCTGTTCATGCTCTGCAAGTGCCTCGTATATAACTTTTTACTCTCCTAGTACTTGATTCTTTTGGCACTTGGTAACGTTTTCATTAAAAATTCAAGGTTTGCGGGAGCGTGAGCTTGATTTCCAAATCTAAGTTGTTGGGAAATTTGAGATAGTGAAGCCGGAGTAAAACTGCATGCTCTAGTAAGAAACCTCTCGGAATTTCTTTAAAATAAAATCATGGTAAAGAGATCCCCTTTCGTTTACATGTCCTATCCAAAGCCATAATGTTTTACTACTTGAGCCATATTATGCTATCTTGAGTTGCTTTGAGCTTGGCTGAATGGTGAGTTCGTTAGAGGAAAGGTACTTGTCATCTACCAATCTTTCTCCTTTGCGTACCCATTATTCTGCTAGCCTCAAAAATATCTGGCTTGTCAATCACCTACTCCGGGTATTGATACCCACCTTCGCCAGATAATCTCCATTCATACCATAGCCTAAAATCTCCACAGTGAACCTATCCATCCAAGAAAGGTCTACTCAAACAAACACTCCCTCTCAATATTCGTTGGCTGTCATGAGAATATGGGTCATCTTCAAAAAAAATCTGAGAAAGGAACCTGATTAGGAAATAGAAAAACTCCGGTGGAAACTGTTCAGTCTCTCAACCGCTCAAGATGAGGGATTAAATGCGGGTAAGCCCCACATGCCGAACCAAGGTACGAGCCAACATTCTCAAGGTACATACGGGTTAGAGTAATTTGTTATGCACAAGGTACCTGCAGGGGGTGAACATTGACGCAACTCCTGATCCACCGAGCCTAAATTTCAGCCTTGCTCGAGGACGAGCAAGAGTTTAAGCCATGGGGTGTGTTGATGGCCATTAAATCACACTTTGTCCATCAACTCCTAGGGAATAAATAGAGCTTTGCATCATGTTCCATACATATTTTCTTTATTCTAATAAAGTTCTAGAAGTTTTGGATGATTTGTGAATGCAGGGATAGGTGTATCAAAAATAAGGCAAAATGGGAAAAATCCCAGGCCGACCGGCCTCACCTAGGCCGGCCGCCCAGGCACGGGACCCAATCACCACGTCATCGATCCAAGGGCAAGGAAACACACTTACCATGATCCTGAGCCGTGCACTTGAAGTCGGTTTGATCAAATGACCCGAAAGGCTTCACCCATCGATTGAAGGGCCCACCTGCATGCAAGACTTGGGCAAAATCCTAAGATTCGCCTCCCTGGACAAAGCACAAGCGTTGATCATCAAATCGGTAAAATAGAAGGACGAAACGCGGCAATGTCAGGCCGGCCGGCCTTGACCAGGCCGGCCGGCCCCTAACTATCAAACCTCGGACCAACACAACTGCCACCGACACCAGGAGAGCATCAGGTACGTCCAAGAGAAGGGCGGTGCCAAGTGGCACAAATCCTAGGCCAGCCGGCCTGGGAGAGGCTGACCGACCCCACTTTGCAGCCTCTCGAGCTCAACTTCGTGTGGAAATTACCTCAACCGATGAAGTGGCATCCAAGCTAAGAATCAACCTCAGCACTGACCTGCAAGAGCTATAAATAGAGGGTCACCCATCACTTGTAAAACACACCAAGGAGTTCTCTACTCATTTCACTTTCTAGAGTTCGGTTTAGTAGTCTGGGAGTTAGAGTCGAGTCGAGCTTGTCTCGGGATTCCGGAGTCATCATCGGAAGTCTGGTATAAGCTCTTGTATCTTTCCCTTTGACATTTATCAATATAAGTTATCCTCTTTATCTTATCGAGTCAGCTTTACATTCCACATTTATTTATCTTTCCAAGTTATTGAGCTTGTGTGCGGAAGTTCTATCCTCCAGCTTAGGCTTTGTTATCCTCCTTGTTTTATTGGGATCTTACCCTACGGGTTTTCTCGCTCGGACTAGGGAGCTCAAGTTAGGTCCCTAGGTTGAGGGGAATCTCTCTTGAATGCCTCAAGAGAAATCCTAACACCGAGTGCAGACGTGGTGTCTGGCTTAGTGTTAGCTATGAAGTGTGTTCCACCCCACGGAACAGTGTGGTAGGCGGCAGGTGGTGACAACCATGTCCATCCCTTGTAGTCTACCACGTTCGGGTGTTTTCATAGCAGTAGTAGCAGGTTGCCGTTGGACTCCCCTCTCACCCCTTTCTGCAGTCCTTCCTCTTCCAGCCGCCGAAGTAAGCTCTAGGTCCCCGATAACTAGTTAGAAACAAGGTTTAGTCTAGAGAGGCTAGCTTGTTAGTCTAGAAGTGTTTTAGGAGTATTTCTCGCTCGTTGTCCTCCCAGCTGCTTACCGCTCTAAGGTTTAGGGTCTCCTGTGCTAAACGGTCATTGCCTGGCCATTTATCCTATCTTATTATATCTGGCTTACCCCCACTAAGTTAGTCAGTGGATATTTCCAGTAAAGTTTATTACTCGTTCATTCGATACACTTTAGAACCATAGTGCTTCCCCGTGGAAATTTACGATACCCTAGAATACTCCAATGTGAAGTGCTACAGCGGTGGATTATGTGTGCTTGCGGAATACATATTCTATTGGGCATAAGAAACGCCAACAACCATATTTTTTATCGCCAATGCTAATGTTGGCAATTGGTCCAAACAAATCCATGTGTAGAAGCTTCAAAGGTCTTGATAAGGTGATGATTTTCTTGGCGGGGTGTGGAGCACCAACTTGCTTCCCGGCTTGGCATGCACTATACAATCTATCTTTCTCAAAAACAACATTGGTTAGTCCAAGAATGTGCTTGCCTTTTTGAAGTTTGGCCAAGTTCCTCATCCTGACATGGGCTAGTCAGCGATGCCAAAGCTAACCCAAATTAGATTTTGCCACTAAACAAGTCTTGGGCTCAACTTTCTCCTTTGAGAGATAAAGTTTGCCCTTCAAGCGACCCGTAAAAGTAATAGAGGAATCCTCCCTTCTAAAGACGGTCACACCCACATTAGTAAAGAGACAATTGTAGCCCATTTCACAAAGTTGTGAGACGGACAACAAATTGTACCCCAAAGATTCAACCAAATAAATATTTGAAATTGAGTTGTCATTAGAGAGAGGAATTTTACCCAAACCAATTACATCTTCTTTGCTATTGTCTCCAAAGACAATAGTTTCCTTAGGTATGTCATGAAGCTCTAGGGATGTGAACAAGTCCTTCTCCCCGGTCATATGATTTGAGCATCCACTATCAAGCAACCATGCGGTGCCACCAGAGGAGTAGGCCTACAAAACAAATTCAGGTTGAAATTTAGGTACCCAAAAATATTTGGGTCCTTGAGGGTTAGATGGATACACTTTTGGAACCCACACACTTCTAAGAATGGCCTTCTTAGTGTAAGCTCCAACATACTTGAGCACTATTTTACCATTGTGGTCCATTGTCACCATGTAGTCGGTAGTGTATCTTGGTGATGGCTCATGCTTGACAACCTTGGCCTTGATGAGAGCCTCAATACTTTTCTTTACTTGGGAGGGAATTGTGGTGGTCACACCATGAGCAATGTTCATCAAGTCCTCAAGATTTGCTCCTTTTGTGAACATGACACATTCCTACCTTTGACCACCTTCCGGTCATTTACATTTTCTCCCTTATAATGTCCAAGCCCATCCTTTTTATTAGGATATCTTCCATTGATGTAGTTAACCTTAGGCTTGGGCTTGACATTGCCTTCATATCCATTATTTACTAACATGTTCATTCTCTCAAGTTGAGCATCCTTTTGCTTGGATCAACTTCTCTAGCTTTGCCATGTTAGTAACACAAGCTTGCACTTCAATTTTATAGCATTTGGAGCAACCTTCACTTGTGAAGATATTGGAGTTAAGAGTTGCTTTGGAATTGGTTTTGGTGCTTTCCCAAAAAGCACTATAGCTAACTTCAAGACCATTGTATTTGGTCGTTAAGCATGATAAGCTTTCTTGAAGTTCACTGTGACTGACCTTTAGGGAAGCTAGAGATTCATTTATCAAAGTGTTCTCTTTTGTCATCCTCTCATTTGAATCATTAGATATGGACAAGTCAATAGCCAATTTTTCAACCTTCACCTTTTTTTCGGCAAGAGCTTTCTCTAAGGCAAGGTTTCTCTCATAAGGATGAGCAAGTCCTCTTGCCTATCGAGGCACTCCCTCTTTTTCTCCAATTTCTCCATAAGCTTTTTAATTTCTTTAAACTTTTCTTCCCAAAGTCTTTTATCATGTAAGCTCTATGTTGTTCTTCCTCAACTTTCAAATCATTTTGTGCACTATTAGATGTGGAGGAAGGATGAGAAGGAGAGGTTGATGATTCTTGTACCTTAGTCCCTCTTGCCATGAGACAAAAAAAGAGCGTCATCTTTATCATCGGAGATGTTGTTGAAGAGCTTCCTTGAAGACTTGGGTATGGCTAGAGTTGTCATACCTTCATAATCGGAGTCTTCATGACTAGACTCCCACTCTTGACCAACATGAGCATGACCTTGATATTTCTTCTTGTAGTCCTTGCTCTTCTCCTTGTACCTCTTCTCCTCATTTTCTTTGTACTTCAATTGTGGGCAATCAACAATGTAATGGCCCACTTCTTTTCACTCATAGCACCTTCTTTGTGATGACTTTTTCTTGTCATCACCACCTTTCTTGTAATACTTCTTCTTCATGAACTTCTTGAAGTTTCTCAAGACCAAGGCCATTTCTTCATCGGTGGAACCTTCATCACTTGAATCTTCCTTGTTTGACTTGAGGGCCTTGGGACTTGATTCTACCTTGTCACTTGAGGTAGCATTGAGTGCAACATTTTTGTTGATCTTGTGGCTAAGTGACTTGGCTACATCTCTCTCAACCAACTCTTGATGGAGAATTTCACCAAGAAGTTCATGGGTGTCTTGATCTTGAATTTTGGATCTCTTCTAATCATTGTTATAAGGGTTGAGTTCCCTAGTGTGAAAGCCCTAAGCAACCTCTTTGTCACCTTGTGATCATCCCACTCCGTGCTTCCAAGAGATCTAATGTCCGACACAAGGACACTTAGTCTGTCATACATTTGTCTCACTGTTTCTTCATCATGCATGACAAAGTGCTCCAACTCTCCTTGCAACAAGTCCATCTTGCCTTCTCCTCATGAGCCTCTCTTAATGTGTCCCAAATTTTCTTGGCTAGTTCAACATTGCGGATTTTGTTGAATTCTTGGGCACAAAGAGAACTTGTGATGACCCTTACGGCTAGCGCATTTCGGAAGTAGTCTTGAGCTTGTTCGGCCGTGGGTGCACCATTTGTAGGCGGAGTCACATCTACAATCACAACTTCCCAAATAGAGGGTGAAGCCTATAGAGATGCATTTTCATGTCATACGACCACTTGGGATAATCTGTCCCATCAAACAAAGGAGGTTTTCCCAAGTGGACGGACTAAAATTGTGAATAAGGATATTAAGATGAAGCATAGTTATGAGAAACTTGATGTAACCCGAAGAAAGGACTCTTTCTTCCTTGATTCCCTTCTTCATCAATTTCTTGGCCTTCTTCTCAATCTTGGCCTTCATCTTCTCTTTTCTCCTTCTTCTTGTTTCCAAGTCTTCACCCTCACCTTCATCACTTGAACTTGAACCTTCACTTGATATTGATCCATGGATGGAGGGTGGATGACTTGTTTGGCTAAAGGGATTCATGGTGCTTCCCCCAATGCCTAGACCAGCAATGGCTTGAGCGGCGGCAGCTTCGGTGACATCGGCGGTGCCATCCCCAACTTGACACATCTTGTTATCCCTTAGCGGTTAAGCCTTAATCAAGAGATTAGGCTCTAATACCAATTGAAAGGATCTTGGTCCTGATTGAATCAAAAGTTGTGCAATGATACTAGGAGACTTCTGCAAGTGATATTTGCAAGCACAACAACTTGAGTACGTAGATCGGCACAAAACAAATTCTAGGTCAACAAGAACTAAATAAATGCAATAAGTGCAAGACACAAGTGATTTGTTCTCAAAGTTCACTCCCACTAAGGAAGCTACGTCTCCGTTGAGGAGCTCACAAAGAGCCGGGTCTTCCACTAACACTTTACCTCACTCAATCAACCACAAATGAGGATTGAGTCACTTACTATGAAATCCACAAAGGATGGGTGATACAAAGTTCCCGAGGCACGCACACACACTCTCAACCGGGCAACGCCGAACCGTCTAGAAGCAAGCTTCGAGAGTAACAAACATGAATCGATGAATGAAGATGCTTCAAGTGTTCTTGAGATGAACTTGGTTGTCTTCTCACTCAAATGCTCAAGCCTCACACCTCAATCTTGCTCTCACCCAAGCCCTAGCTCGAATCAACTCAAGGATTAGCTCTTGGAAGGAGTGGGAGGAGTATTGAATGTTCTTGGAGGTGTTTGTCTCGGGTTAGGTCAGCAGCAAATGAAGGAGGGGCTGAGGGGGGTATAAATACCCGAGCCCCAAAAACTAGCCGTTAGTGTGCAGATTAAGTGATTGTTGGAACTTTCGACCCTATTAAAAACAGCCGGCCGAGGACCCCCTGTCGGAATTATCGAGTAACTTCCGACAGGGGTCGAAACTTTCGGCACATACTAAGTCAGTGAGAAAACTAAGTACACAAGTGTGTGATTTTGTGTCTCTCTTGGGTAGTTAGCATCTTAATTAAGCACTTTGACATCTTCAAGCTATCCATTCGCATCCTTCTTAATAGTACGATGTTTCCTATACTCAAATTCAAAATAGAAAATAAAATAAAGATCTTCTTTTGAGCTCCATCACCGTCTATCAAGTAGATTGGCGTCTTTTTCACGTAAATATTTCATTTCATTGAATTTTAACCTGTCCATTGCTTGATAAACAAATTAGCTCCTTAATTATGCATGTCATCAATACCAAAACCTACTTAGGAGGTGAAATGCACTTTCAGCAGGAAGGGGGGAGGAGATCGTGGCCCTCGTGTTCCCAGGCGGAGGGGCGCTCGGTTCACTCGCGCAGCTCGAGCTGGAGGAGAATGAGGGAGCCACTCTGGTTCTTGCGGACGTGGAGACCAAGGCCGGGCTCCTCGCCGAGCCTGAGGAGGCCCGAACTCGTGGGGACGAACACCTCGACCAGCTGGGCAATCCTTCGGTGTTGCAGGCGGCGCTAGAGGGGAACCAGGAGCGAGCAATGGTCTTGGCCTCCAGGCCGCCCGAATCTACGAGCTGGCTGGTCGGTGAGTGGGCCTGGCCTCACCCCAGCAAGCCGGGCGAGGCTCGGTTCGTCCTGCACGACTGGCAAGAGGAGGAACTTTGGGGCCATCTCGAGCAGAGCGGAGTGTCGGCCCGCAACGACCTCACCACCATGGAGGCGGGCTTGTGGAGATCCTCAAGAAAATAAGACTTGCTCGGTGGACCGCGTCCATCGACCTGCCAAACTTTGCTCAAATAAGTCCTTGCGGTTTCCCTTTGCTTCTTTTATCTTTTTTTTTTTGATGAGGGGCAATCTGTTCTGATGTTTTTGACTTTCTTGCTTTAAGGAGCCTAGAGAGGATCTCGCTGAACAAGTCCTAGTTCCTTCGGGAGGAGCACACCCGACTGGGGCAGGAGGCGGTGGCGCAGCGACGGGTCGAGGAGTTGGCCCGCGAACTGGAAGCCGCCTGGGCGTCGGAACTTCGCGAGTGTGACCGCGCGATCGTTGCCGAGCAGGAGCTTGCCGCGGCCCGGTCGGCTCTGAACACAGAGCGGCTGGCGCTGGGAGCGGAGCGGGAGGCCGGAGCTCGTGCTGAGGGGTACGCTTAGCCCAAGGGGCAGCGAATCACCCAGTTGGAGGCGACACTGACCCAGAAGGAGGAGGGGCTCAAGATCGTTGAGGATGCCATGGCCGGTAAGTAGCTCCTTTCCTCTGTCCCGTCGATTCTTGTTTTGCATTCTATGGCCTCTAACTTCTCCTTTGTTGCTGTCCAGAACTGGGAGGGAGGAACAGGCTCTTGCGGGATGAGTTGAAGCAGTCGAAGGAAGCCCGCCGCACCGTTGAGGCTGAGCTGGCGGCCACCAAAGAGGTGGTGACGAGGAACGCACAAGCACTTGCGGATTCTTTGGGGAGGAGCAAGGTCCTTGAAGAGGAACTTGGTCAGCTTCGGGGCGGGGCGCGGCGCGGTCGGTGTTCACGGAGGTCCTCCGGCTCCGCCCGGGGTCAAGCGCGTTCGCCGCCGATCTTTCGAAGATTCCAGGCGAGGTGGCGGGGCTTATTACCGATGGAATCTTTGACGGCGCCTCGGGAGTGTTGACGTCACTGGCGTCACACTACCCGACCCTGAATTTTGATGCGGTCGGGAGAGACTACGCCACCAGGTGGACCACCAACCAGCTTCGCGAACTCGGAGAGAGCTTGGTGCCGGTCGCGATGGCGATTGCGGAGGCAACCATCATGGAGTGGGTGAAGATAGCTCGACGCGCGGGGAGGGAGGCGACCCTGGGCAGCAGTGCCATCCAGGCAACGGAAACCGAGTCGAGTGCCCGACCGCGTTGGCCCCCGGCCAAGGGGCTCCTCCGGTTGACCCCGCAGTAAAAAGCATTTGTTGCATAGTTAGTTTTTATTTTGGAACAGTTTATGCGGGGGCCTTAATGGGCCCCTAAACGAAAAATTTTGAGTGCTTGTAATATCTTTTATATTTATGGTGTTTTGGGAAGCTTGTCCCGCCCGTATACCTTTGTTTCCTGGAGTGATTTTTGCCTTTGCACTTTTCCTTTCGAGCCCTCTCGTTAACTGTACGCTGCACCGTGTAGCCTGGGACTGACCCGAGTGGCATCAGCTGCTAGTTCACCATAGGGTGTGACGAGAGTTTGGTAGGTCAGGTGACCTAACAAAAATCACTTAGGTCGCGACCGGAGAACGGGTCGCCCTTTTGCTTGGGCGGAAAAAGTTGCCTTTTGTGCGTGATTTACAAAAGGAAAGAGGGGGAGCAGTGCGCGTGGCAGTGTACCGCCGTGGGGCCACCCGAGCGACCCAGGCCGAGAGTGCTCGGGCCGGGGTACTGTAGGAGCTGGTGTTTGGATGGAAGCGTGGGAAGGGACTGAGTTTAGGGGAAGAAGCAACGTAACTGTTCGATGTTCCAAGTGTTGGTGAGGATGTTGCCGTCGCTGTCCTTCAGTCGATAGGTGCCTGGTCGGACCACCCCCACAATCATGTACGGCCCTTCCCAGGGCGGAGTGAGCTTGTGCCTGTCCTCAGTCGACTGCGTCCTCCGCAGCACCAAATCGCCAACTTCGAGGGTTCTTCCCTGGATCTTCCTCTCGTGGTACCTACGAAGGGTTTGCTAGTAGTGGGCAGAGCGAACCAAGGCCGTCTTCCGTGCCTCCTCCAACAAGTCGACCATGTCATGCTGAGCTTCTGCGGCTCGGCTGGGGTCAAAGGCTTTGACCCTTGGGGCACCATAGTCTAGGTCGGAGGGTAGCACGACTTCTGCCCCGTATGTTAGGAAGAACGAGATGAACCCGGTGGATCAATTGGGAGTTGTCCTCATACTCCATAGGACGACCGAGAGTTCCTGGACCCAGCGCCCAGCAAAGTTTTTGAGCTGGTTGAAGATGCGAGGCTTGAGTCCCTGGAGGACCATTCCGTTCGCCCTTTCAACCTGCCCATTGGTGTGTGGATGCCCGACCGACGCCCAGTCAATCTTGATCCTGTATCCATCAGTGAACTCCAAGAACTTCTTGCCTGTGAAGTTGGTCCCGTTGTCTGTGATGATGGTGTTGGGCACACCGAACCGGTAGACAATGTCAAGGAAGAACTTGACGACCTCTTGGGGGTCGATTTTGGTGATGAGTTTCGCCTCAATCCACTTGGTGAACTTGTCCACCGCGACAAGCAGGTGAGTGAAACCATCGGGAGCCCTCTTGAGAAGCTCGACCATGTCGAGGCCCCAAACTGCGAACGGCCAGGTGAGGGGGATGGTCTGAAGCGCCTACGCTGGCAAGTGGGTCTGCCGAGCGTAGAACTGACATCCTTTACACATGCGGACGACCTCCTCCGCATTGCGCAGTGCTGTTGGCCAGTAAAAACCTTGGCAAAAGGCCTTGCCGACAAGTGACCGCGGGGCCGCGTGGTGTCCATAGATGCCAGCATGGATCTCCAGGAGGAGTTCCTTGCCTTGTTGGGTCGGGATGCATTTCATGAGCATTCCTATCACCGACGGGCTGTGTTTGTAAAGTTCGTCGCCGATGGCGATAAACATCTTGGCGCGTCAAACAATCCTTCGCGCCTCGGTTCTGTCAGCTGGGAGGACCTCGTCGAGGAGGTAGACCAGAAGAGGTGCCCTCCAGTCGGAGTCGATTGCCGCTGCGTTGGCCGCGGGAGTCGTAACCTCCATTGCGAGGCAGTCGGGCCCCCCGAGCCCTTGGTCGGGGGACGCCTGGTCGGGAGGCGCTAGACTGGGGCCCCGGGCATCGGGTCGGACGACCTTTGAGGCGGGTCCGGCTTGACGCGGATTGAAGGCGCGTAGAGATTGTTGATGAAGACCCCGTTGGGAACGGGATCCCGCTGGGCCGCCATCTTGGTGAGTGCGTCGTTGTTGTCCCTCCGCGGGACGTGATGCAACTCGACTCCTCGGAATTTGTCCTCCAGTTTGTGCACCTCCTGGCAGTATGCGTTCATGAGGGAGCTTTCACAGTTGGACTCCTTCATGACTTGGTCTACCACCAGCCTGGAGTCACCATAGGCGTAGAGCCGGGTTACTCCGAGCTCAATGGCAATGCGGAGGCCGTTAATAAGGCCCTCGTATTCAACGACGTTGTTTGAGGCTGGGAGGGTCTCAACATACAAAATGTTGAGGCTGCTGCCCCTATCAGCACCTTGGTCAGGCGCTTGTTGCCGACGATGGGGTCGACAAGGAGCGGGTAGCTCCCCGGTTGGGGAACGCTGGGAGGATGGTCGTCCCGATCGAAGGTGATCGGAGTGCTCGACCAACAGAGAAACTTGGGGACGGCACCCCTGGCAGCGCAGACTTCCCGGAGTCGGACTTGGTGTTGATGCCTGGAGCAGCCATCCAGCTCAGGAAGCTGTTCCCGTCCTTCGGCGGCGCCCCCTGATTTTTAGGCGCCTTCTCATCGCGGTCCCCACCCTCGGGCCTGCTAGGCTGGCTCAGCATGCGTTTGAGGAGCTCGCAGTCCTTGAGCTTGTGCTTGACGAGGTTAGCCGTGATCAGTGCACGGCTTTTCTAGAAGCTGCTCGAAGTGGTCGGGCTTGCCCTGTCGCTTGCCCGCGCGGTCGGTCGCCGCGACCGTGTTGGGGTTGGGGCGACGTCGGTCCTTCTTCTTCCTTTTCTCCTGCCTTGAGGAGGGGCCTTCATCCTGGTCTTCCCGCTTGGCCTTGCCTTTGGCCCGACCGTCGGTGAAGACCGCCTCGACTGCCTCCTCGCCGGAGGCGTGGTTCACGGCGATGTACAGGAGCTCGCGGGTGGTGCTAAAATTGGAGCTACCTAATACCAATTCCGAATTCTGAGGTTGAATATCTACGTCCAAACACAGTCTTAATAAAAAGCCAGGAGTGGTTTTAACCGCACTGATTCTAGTTTTTTTCGAAATTTTAGGTGACCAAACCATTGGTATCCGATTGAAGCTGTGCGGCGTACCAAGCGTACCGATGACGTCACTCTCCCATTCCGTTGGTCTCGAGCACCGCCCTTCCTACACCTGTTCCACAGGTCCAACCGCCTCCACAAACGCCTGGCGAACCGGGTCTACTGGGTACCACGCGTATGGACGCAGGTCTCCTAGCCCATCCCCGCACGCGTAACACACCCCACGGAACTGAACCAAACAAATTGGGAAAACGAATTGAATCCGCCAAATTACCAAGCGACCACGCGCACGTCGCAGTGACTCGCGAGTCCACGCCACGACCCAGGACCGAGAATCACGCAATTGCCCGCTCACTGACCATCTGGGCCACCAGCAAAGCGCCCCACATGTCAGCACCCCAGCGGGATACACTTGTTTCTTGTCCATGAACTCCCTTACACCCGGTGCACACGGCTTTCACGTCCTGACTGAGAGCCGGGTGCTCCTGTCAGTGAGACGTGTCACGAAGGTCTAGCCCACGGTGCACGCACGCAGCATTCACACCACTCGCGCTGCTCCACCACGCGAGCCACGACTGAGCGGTGAGCTCTAGTACGAGAGAAAGGGTTAGCAGTGGGCATTAAAGAGAAGGAAAAAGAACAAAAAACTGCTTCCGCTTCGATTCCGTTGAGCCTCGCTTCCGATCTAAACCCTCGCCGCCGCCGGAGGTCGCATGCGATGGGCGCGCTAGGGTTTCGGCGGCCCCAGCCTCTGCCGCTGCTGCTGCTGGCGCTGCTCGCCGCGGCGGCGGCGGTGGAGGCGCGCTTCGTGGTGGAGAAGAACAGCCTGATGGTCACGTCGCCGACGTCGCTGCGGGGACGACGCGACAGCGCCATCGGCAACTTTGGCATCCCGCAGTACGGCGGGAGCATGGCGGGCGCCGTCGTCTACCCCAAGGACAACGCTAACGCCTGCGACGATTTCGACGGCAAGCACCCCTTCCGCGCCAAGCCCGGCGCGATGCCAACCTTCCTCCTCGTCGACCGCGGGGGTGAGCGCCCCGATCCCTGGATTTTTCTGTCCTCGCGAGGTGCGCTCTGTTGCGTAGTCGTGCTTTGAGACATGGAGCGGGGGAGATTGCGACGTAGCTGCAGATTAATTGGTTAATTTGCCGGTAACGTGGTATAAAAGGAGTTTAGCATGTTCTAGTATTCTATCTGGCAAGGTAGTGAGCACCGCTTTAAATAGTAGCACCGAATTCGGTTTTCATTATCTCCATTTTGTTATTAAGCAAGTAAATCGGTGGATCCATGCATTGGCTGTTGAGTATGGGCTGCTGTAGCTACAACGCCTAAATTAGTGGTTTGGGCTGATTATGTCAGTTTGTATGAAGGTTTATGTTGCTACTTAATAAACTGAATGATGATTGATGCATAGTCTAAGCATGAGTAAAGAGCGCTGCAATCCATGTTGGCATGTTGCTGAATTGGCCTTTGTATGCTACGATGTTGTTTTACAATGCCAACTAAACTGAATGGATTATGCATTAGCTGTTGCTTCGATCCTTCTTATTAACTTACTAAATAGCCACATGGGTTTGCTCCCCACCCTCTCTTAATTTTTAGATTGTGGTAGGTTTGGATGATTGGTTAGTGATATACTCATATGACGCTCTTTTCAGATATTGTGCTGATCATGATGATCTCTTCTCCTTTATAATTCAATATATGTGCTGGCTAACTTTGATAGCTGAAATGATATTTTTTTGGCCATAAAGTCCACACCCTACCTCATTGTGGTGCTAACTTCTGTCTTCTTCCAAAAAAAAAAAATCATTCTGAGTAACTGTCTTACTGTCATAAAGTTATACATCTTCTGCCCTACCACAGATTATATGTGAACTCGGTTGGTTGCGCAGATTGTGTGCTGACTGAGTTCTTCTTTTGAGATCTTGATTCCTGTGGTCAACCAATTATCATGTACAGCATAAATTGCACCACCTTCAGTTCAGCTTCATTGTTACTATTTTATTTCCTCAAGCATCATGATAACCTACTTGTCCTCCATATATGTTTTCCAGATTGCCTATTTGCGAAAAAGGTTTGGAATGCACAAAATGCTGGTGCCTCCGCAGTACTTGTAGTTGATGACAAGGATGAACCGTTGATAACAATGGATTTACCTCGGGAAGATGATGAGGCTGCAAAGTATATACAGAATATAACCATTCCATCTGCACTAATAGATAAAAAATTTGGTGAGCAGCTGAAGAAGGCTGTTAAAGATGGGGAAATGGTTAATGTGAATCTTGATTGGAGGGAGGCTGTTCCGCATCCAGATGATCGTGTTGAGTATGAGTTATGGACGAACAGCAATGACGAATGTGGACCTAAATGTGATATGCTGATGAATTTTCTGAAGGAATTTAAAGGAGCTGCTCAACTACTTGAGAAAGGCGGCTATAGCCAGTTCACACCCCATTATATTACTTGGTACTGCCCTCAAGCATTTGTGATCAGTAAACAATGCAAGTCCCAATGCATAAACCATGGGAGATACTGCGCACCTGATCCAGAACAAGATTTTAGCACAGGCTATGAAGGAAAGGATGTGGTGGCAGAGAACCTCAGACAGTTATGCGTGTATAAAGTTGCAAATGAACATAAGAAACCATGGGTCTGGTGGGATTATGTCACTGATTTTCACATAAGGTGCCCAATGAAGGAGAAGAAATACAACAAAAGATGTGCTGAAATTGTCATCAAATCACTAGGTTGGCTCTCTGTTTTTTCCCTTACTGAAGAATCCACGTTATATATTTACTTTTTAAACTTGGTTGTAAGTTTTTAACATGCTTGGATCACCTGCTAGTCTCTATTTACTACACACTTAAATTAGTGTACTAATGAACACAGTTCATAGCATGACATATCACCCAACATGCAACTTGTAGATGTAATGGTGCTACTACTTCAGCATACATGTAATTGCATTAATGTTTTTACACTTGAAACAGGTCTGGATGTGAAGAAGGTTGATAAGTGCATGGGAGACCCAAATGCTGATTCTGACCACCCATTGCTTAAAATGGAGCAAGATGCTCAGGTTAAATGACTTAGTATTGCATAGTTTGTTGTGAAGTTTTATTTGTAAAATAAAGCAACATAGAGTTTTTGTTTTGTGAACAGTCACTGCAGACTATTTTAATTGAACATTTAACATATCAATTATATATGGGTTGATTTGTGCTGTCATGTTCCGTAGATTGGGAAAGGTTCAAGAGGAGATGTTACTATATTGCCTACTCTTGTTGTGAACAACCGGCAATATCGAGGTATAAATTCCACAGGAACTGTTACAAACTTACATTCACTCTGTATGATTTTAACCTTGAAAAGGAATACAGGGAAGCTTGAGAGGAAAGCTGTCCTCAAAGCTATTTGTGCTGGTTTTGAGGAAACTACTGAACCAAATGTTTGCCTGAGTGATGGTAAGAACAAATAAATTATTCAACACAAAATCTACACTGAGCAGGTCTTATTATGTACAAGCTACTGATTCTCGAGCTGTTTCAAAACAGATATAGAAACTAATGAGTGTCTGAACGACAATGGGGGTTGCTGGCAAGACAAGGCTGCTAATGTAACAGCCTGCAGGGTATGTGTGGATAACTAGAAGATATTCATTGACTTTGCTGTCTGAATAGTGCTTCAATTTTCTCACTTTGGTGTCAATTCATATCCAGGACACCTTCCGTGGCAGAGTGTGTGAATGCCCCACGTTCAATGGTGTACAGTTCAAAGGCGATGGCTACAGCAATTGTGAACGTAATATCTTCTGTTCTCATTGCTCACATCCTAACTTTGACTTGTTTAACAATATAACCTCGGTATCAGCTATATTAACAGCTTGCATATAGGAATTGGCATTTTGAAAGAAAAAGCTTACAGTGTAAATTGTGTTAGCTTTGAACACCCAAGAAATGTGGAGGATTTGTTTTCTTTGAGATGGTAAACCGTCATCAAATAGGACATCTAAATCTGCTAAACACTACTGAGAAGATGTTCCTTTCACCATGTTATGTACCATATAACATAATGGTGTAAATACCATGTTAGGGATGCTAGATGTCAGCAACTTGAAGAGAAGTGTGGGCAAGTAAAGCAAAAACATTTGACTTGGAGAGAATTATCTCATGCATAAGTTGTTCCATTTAAATAGAGAGCACCTCCTAAAAATTTGAAGAGGAGTGAAGGAGGCAGAAAAGTATTGGACTTGGAAGTGTCTGTTCCACTTACTAGCTTTGTTTTCTTTACTGTATCCAGATAGTCCAGACAAATCTGCATGGTTAAGTCCACGCTCAAGAGGTGATGCATATAAACAGGTCAAATGGGATCCAGTAACAGTGTAACACCGATAATAAAACTTACAATTGCACTATGGATTAGGTTCACAAAAATATTTGTTTTGTACTAATGTTCTATTGAGCAGTGACAGTTTTTATCATTGTAATTCTGGAATTGAATTGTGTTTTAGTATTATGAACTTGCACAGCTTGTATGCAGTTGCCTTCTTTTGATTTTGGAATATGCATCCCTTTTACCGCACTCTGAAACATGCACAGGTTTGTTAGACAATTAATATAAGGAGAATTTTATAATGATTATCTATGTTTCTTGCAGCTGCTGGACCAGGAAAATGCTTGATAAACCATGGAGGGTGTTGGCATGAAACTCGCAATGGAAAAACATTCTCTGCTTGTCAGGTAGGTCTAGAACTTATTAATGAATATTGATCTGTTGTTGCTTTAATAAAAGTTTTCTTTAAAAAAAATTCTTTCCAGGAATCTGGAGATGGGAAATGCCGGTGTCCAGCTGGTTTCCGAGGGGACGGTGTTAAAAAATGTGAAGGTGCTGTGCCTACTACTATAAGTTGCCTCTGCATCAACTTTTTCATCCCTTTCTTATGGTTCTAATGATAGTTATTTCGGTGATCTTAAAAGTTCTTTCATTATTGTGCTAGTGACATTATAGAATTTCTGTGATCTCACAGTTATCTGCTTTTGTAAATGTATGCATAAAACTAGGAAGTATGCATTAGTAGATATATGCTTAATAAATATTTGACTTGTTTTGTTTCAAATCTGCAACATCAGACTTGTTATCTTTCAAAACATTTTCTGCAATATCGTGTACTTGTTTCATCATGGAATGACGAGTCCATGCCTTCTTTTTGCTTGACATGATTCTCCTATTAATTATAAATCCATCCATCTAATTAGCACTAGCAACAAGCTATCTTTAGGGCAGTAGGGGCATTGGGTGCAATATTTTAGCTTGAGAAAGCAAAGCACGAAATATCTGCACCCTAAATCAACTTGCTACTCATCCATTTTCGATTGCTGGCAGTATTTATTTGTTAATGAAGTATATTTGGTGCAGTGCAAAATATACAATATGCCTTAAACCATATTTTCTTTTAATTCACCTTTGCAGACATTGATGAGTGCAAGGAGCGAAAAGCTTGTCAGTGTCCTGAATGCAACTGCAGAGATACATGGGGTGGCTATGACTGTACTTGCAGTGGTGACCTTTTATACATCAAAGAGCATGACACATGCATAAGTAATTTCCAACTCAGTTGATATTTTTTTTTACTGATATTTACTGTATCAATTAACTATTATATGGATGGCTAATCTGTAGGCAAGACAGCAGTTCAGGCTAAAGCAGCATGGGCTGCAGTATGGGGCATCTTGATAGTTATCGTTGTTGTCGCAGCGGGAAGTTACATTGTATACAAATACAGACTAAGGGTAAGCTACAACATGCACAGCCATGCTTTCGTTCTTACAGTTTCATTGTGACCTTGTTTAATGATGAATGGTTTTACTATATTTGAGCCTGTTCCTGACATAGGAGTAGCTCTATTTCATTAATTAGATTCCATTTCCTAAATGTGCACCCTTTTAGGTTGATTTACTGTCCCTTTTATATTGAGTAGATGCTTAGATTTTTGCTATCATGTGTAGACATATCCAACTAGTCAAATTTACATGCAAAACTATTACATCCATAATCAATTTGGTCTATAAATCTGTGCTATTTTACCATCAGTTAGGATCTGACCAATGTTAAATCTAAAACACAATGATAGAAGTAAAACCTTACACATGACCGCAAAATAGATGTCTCTTGTTGGTACTGTTTGTGATTCACTTCCTTGTACTAGGTCCGCAGAAATTTTAGTCAGTTTTACTTTACCACGTGTCCACCTTCAAATTTAGTCACTTTTGCTTTACCATGTGTCCATGTAACATGTGCCACTCTTGCTTGTTATACATGCATAGTTGTATGTGGCTGTGACAAGCCACTCCTTGGAATTACTGTCTAGAAAGCTCAGTTGCAATTTCAGCATCTTCTTTGTGTGACACCAAATACAATTTACCTTTTCCCAATCTCATGCTGCTTGCTAAACCTGGAAGACTGAGAGCTAATGGAGTTCTTTGTGAGTTTATGAAATTCTTCTGATAACAAGGCAGAAATGCTGTACCATTACTTAAATCATATATCTTGATTTTGTACCTGGTTACATGCTGCATGTTTCAATACTATGGCCGGTATTACTTTATCACACACATTAACCAGAGGATCTTATTTAAGGTACATATGAAATGTGACAGCTTTGTGTGCTGATTTTGTCCTTTTTAGTTTCCAACTAAACAGTCGTGAGTACAGTAACTTGTGCCAGTATGTTAAAGTATATTGTTTTCTGTTGAATTGTAGTTCGTATATGATAAAATATTTTACTACCGATGGATTCATGGTATTCTAAAGTTACTCCAACTTCCTGTTTGTTTTCTCTCTCTAGTTTTTACTCACTAGTATCAACTGATTAATTGAATTCCATTTGTTTGTTCTTTCAGTCATACATGGACTCTGAGATCAGATCTATCATGGCACAATATATGCCACTGGACAATCAAGGAGAGGTTCCAAATCATACACACGAAGAAGATCGTTCATAAAAAATCTGCTTTACATGCACACACCGTTACAATGTAGGCCCATATGACCAAAGTGACAGCAAGGTGGAAATGCGATGTTTGAGCAGTGACGACGTATACAAACTGATCTTGCAGGTGATAATGGTTTGACTTGGAGGGAATGTTGATCTTATTCGCCTGCTAATTTATTGGGAGCAGTTTCATCTTGTTTATCATTGAAAGCTCCATTTGTGCGAGTGTACATCAGTAGGTTTTTGTTGTGCAGTCCAGTATTCATAGATTTTTAGCCTATGAATGTGTGTTTTCTAGTTGCTGATCCATGTAATAGTAGCTTTCGAGTTTCCACTCAATGGCGCACGGGAAGACTCTTTGGACAACCATGTTTATTGGATATAACATTAGATGAGTCCTCTTGTAACACTGGGATTAAATAATGGCCATCGATATCCTGTGAATAGGGGAAACTTTCCGGTTTGCAAGAAGTTTCTTGGAATCCTTACTTTTTTTTTTTGCCAAAAATTTGTTTGATTCCTTGTGTCATCTATATCATTAGGAATGGGATTGGGTCAAGGTTCGAACGATTGGATAGCTGACACTATAAATTCCATGGTATAATTTCGCCAAAAAGAAATGCACGGTATAGTCGGTTAGTAGATCAATTGTTCTGCAATTTCATGCAGCCTGTCGTGAAATGGTGCAAGGCATCGTTGTACTGCTGCTTTTGGAGATCAATTTACTTCTCACTGCACACATGTTGCTTCAGGGCTGTTCTTCGCACGAGTTCAGTTTGGCTGTTGCTTCAGGGCGGCGGCTGCAGAGAGATCCCACCCCGCTTGCACTGCGATGGCTCCAACGCTTGCATAGGAATTTTTTCTTTTAGAAAAAGGAAGACTTTCCGGCTTGCATAGGAAATGGAGAGAACAAACATTATTTACTGACCACCTATCTCATGGGTATTTCATTGGGGAAGTGGATGATTTCATGTACGACTAGATAGTATTCACACTTTCTTAAGGACATTTTTCGCACTTTTGGATTGACGAATTGGGGCGTAAGCAAAATGCAGGAAACTTAGGATTGGCGTATCGACATCAGCTGGTAACTTTTTTTTTTTGAAACAAGCTGGTAAGTTTTTAAGATAGAAGGCGGAGTCTCAAAATTTCAAACACAACATTCTGACAACATTCATGAAAAAACACTACAAATTTTCATAACATAGGGTACGATGTTGGCTATCTCCTACAAATTTAACCCTAAATACAACTTCTACAAAAAAGAAAAGAAATTAAAATGAAGAATAGTATGGAGTAAATTAGCCCAGTTTAAGATGTTAAATGTTAAGACTTTTGCACGAGAGGGGTCAAGTGGACAAACTGAGTAGTTTTGGTCCCTGAATGGATAAATATTTCCCGTTCCCATCAAATAACAAAGGGTAGATGGCATATTTTCTATGATTTCTCCTCAGAGGCAGATAATACAATGTTGTATGGCATTATAGTTACATAAATATGAGCACGAATCAGAATATAGCAGCAGTCAACTATAACTCTTATATGTAACTAACAACTACCCACCTCAAACCACCAAAAAGGCCCACAGAAAGGGGTAAAGAAAAAGAAAACAGGAGGGTAAAACCCGTCAAATCAGCAGCAGAGCAGTACAAGATTGCAAGGTCGAAAATATCAGAGCTACTGAATCTCATCCTCAACGAAGTTTTCAGAAAGACTGCGCTGGGACAACCGGTAATAGAGAATTCCCATCGTTGCTATACATGCCCTGCAACAACAGTGTTTTGTACATTAGCCCAAATTCTTTCTCTAAGCAAGAGTAAGATATTATCGCCTTGAAAACCAGACATGGAAAGATAAGAGAAATGTGAGACTATGAAATATTAATCAGTGGTCTGCATAGCAGGCTAAATTCTCTCTAGATTTTTAAAATAGGGGCATGCTTGCATGAGGGGGTTATCTATAAATGTTTAGATTTTGGTTAATGTTCGAAACAAATGACAACAAAATCCTAATAATTTGGATCGAAAGCCCCTAATGGAAACAGGCCATAAAGAAATATTTCTCTTTAACCCATACAACAGATGAGAAAAATATGAGCAGGATAATAAATTTACAAGGTTGCTAATAAAGATAAATAAAAGGTACTGTGATCCAGTAACAGAGTGTATTAGCTTTATAAGGTTAACAAGTAAAAAAAGCTATTTTCAGTTTATTTGTTTAATTGCAAATATCAATTGAGACTTATAGTACAAGGCTACCATAATCAATGAAGAAGATAAAACTATCAGGTTTTGTTTGTACTCATAATGTCAAGTACTATCCATTAAAAAATTTATATACTCTGCATATTACAGTAGAAGTTCAACACTTGAAGATAATGATGAAAACACTGCTAATTCTAGGTACTTCAACAAGGATCCATCACCAAGTGATGCTGAATGCCAGTTCTGAATTACTGAAGAATAACTGGTGAGAACCAACAGGCTAGAATAGTTTAATGATAAATTGGCGATTTTGCTATTCTTGATAACTGGAATCCAGATTGGACCAGAGTTTTAATAGTAGTTACTAGTGATTTAGATAGGAAGAAGATGCATGGTGGTTTGATGCCTGCTCTAATGCACATCATTTTCGATCAGTGACTGTTCTCCCTCGCCCTCTCTCTCATGATCATACACAAGTGTGAAATGTGGTACAAACATTGGGGAAGAATATAAGCTTGTTTGTTTACAGCAGCAGTGCCAAACTTTGCCACCCTCAAGTTAGGCATGTTTTTCTTTTTTTTTGCTGGCAGCTATTTACATGTCTCACAATTGTGGCATGCCAATTCCTTGCAACCTGTCACATATGTCAGACTTTCAAAAATTGCCACTATCGATCTGAGATATACTAAGTACCACTCAGCAGCCTAGGTCGCTTGCACACCCAAGGCCATCACCAAATGTAATATGTTACAGGGTAATTCAATTCTTGTCCTATTTTACTGGTAAGAAGGAAGTCCCATTCCTTAGAGCACACACTAAAAAAAAGTTCTTGTCCTACATTACAGTTAATCAGGATAAGCGCCCATTCTTTAGATGGAGGTTAAGGGAGGGTGGGAGAATATATAAGAAAAAAAAAAGAGAAACTAATTAAAGCATGCCGGAAGACTTACAATATAGCCATTGCAAGTAAAATCTTCGTGGGATCCATTCTTGATGATCTCTGCCGGGGGCGACCCTCTGGGCCATCACTCTCCTTTTTTGAAGGTGCTGTGACTGGTAGTGTTGGCAGTGCACTAGACCAGAAAGGCAGCAGCATCCTTAGAAATCTATGACGAAATGTACCTGTACAAGGGATAAAACTATAAGCATCAAATGGTACCAGGTTGGATTTGAGGTAGCTTACGACCTCAAGATGACTAGGAAAAAACAATATTAATCGGCTATCGCAGCATCAATCTTGTCATAAATCAAGCTTGAGTAAGATGCAGAGTTTACAAACAGGTGTAGGTTATACATTTGCTTATTACGGGACTAAGAATAAAGTAAAGCTCAAGCATGAATTGAATCTAAATTCCAAATTCAGTGTATTTCAACCATACAACAGTACTTCACATAATCAATCATACATATCTCCCAGGCAAAAATTTTAAGTTCATCTAACACACTTCATTGCTAGAGTTTTTTGACGATGCTGCTCAGAGCTAAGGTGTTGCAGCTGCTAGTGGTCGTGAATATGTAAGTATTAGATCCGCTGTGGCCCAACATTGTTGACCATCCAACAATCCTGAGATTAATTCAAGAATTCCAAAAGGATGCAAAGAATTTTCCCAAGCCAATTATTCTTGCATATTTTAGGACCAAAGACAAAGACAGTGGTTGGTACATAAATCACATTCCATTTTTTTCATCAGAATAAATCATATCTCGGCCAAGATCTAGCTCAGGTAAGGCCATATACGCTCAAAACATGGCAATGCCATACATGCAGTAACATAGCCAATAAAAAAATGATCATGTTTTCAGCACACTGCACACATGAAACCACTGTTCGCCTGCACGGCCGTTTAGCCCGTGTACACGCTACACAGTGACTAGCCATGTCCGTTTAGTCAGCCGTTTACCCCGTTTAATGACCGTTTAACCCATTTAAATGGCCGTTTAGTCCGAATAAACACCTAAACAGTAGGTGGCCGACTGTTTAGCGTTTACCGTTTAGGCTAACACTGCATGAAACACATTAGTTCGAGCATGGTCTGGAAACTTGTCCCTACTGGGGCTGAAAAATGTAAGGTCTAGTCAGTTAAGTCAAAAGATGCTTAGAGCAGGAAGATGCCATATGTTACAAGCCATTAAAAATAGCTATCCTTAGAACTCAGGAATTTGACAGGAACATTTTAATGCCAGCAGAATCTGGTAAAACTTCAACGTACCAAATAGAGACTGAGTATCATCATACTTATTTGTGCAAGGTAACTAGCAATATGATAGTGCATGGTAACAAACTTGTAGAATAGCAGCATTCCCACTAATTTATTTCAGGTCACCCATTTACAAAATCATAGCATAATACAAGGAATCATAAGCACAAATAAAGATGAAAGAATGAACAAATCATCCTGCCTATAGCATGCTTACCCCTTTTGGTATACTTTTTGCGATTTCCATCTTCGTCATCAGCATAATAAGAAATCTCTGAATTTTGTCTATCAACGATGGTAGCACCTTTTCTTGTCATGGCACCAGGCTACAAAATGAAGAAATAGGATTGCTGTTCTGTGAATAAGCAAAGCTCAAAAGAAAACAGACATAGGGATATCACAAGGGTTACCCCATGTGGGCTCGGACTTCTGATGAAGTTGGACTCCTGTTCTGGGAATTGTGTTATCACTGGACTAGGACCCTCTATTTCAACAATTTCTGATTCAACATGGATAGGTGTCCCAGATCCTACACTAGCAGAAGAGTACATTCCAGAATGCAATGTTGATGGCAAAGACGCATCTTGAGCTGAGCTAATTATGTTTGCACCATTTGATTCTCTATTACCAGAACTGGATAAACGTTTAAGAGGATCTGATGCAAAAGCAGGAGGGGTCCGAGTATCAGCTTTAGATATTGTCACAAAATGATTTCCAAATACATTCTTCTCCAATCCAGTCTGCAACATATTAGAAAAGTGCAAGTTTTATCACAACCTAATGTCTCGACAGAAAATATCTTGCAGTAAACATACACTAAAGTCTAAATGTACTTGAGCAATTAAAACAAACTTGTTGTATATACAGAAATCTTAAAGTCGTTAAAGGATTATAAAATTAATAGTCAATATCAATTATAAAATCATGAAGGTTAATTTCAGATCTGCACTTTAAATTCCATGATACAATGCATTTCATAAATTTCATAATTCATAAGAACCAAATGAAGAAAATCAGAAATTGGACAGCACCAGCGGTTACAGAAATCTTAAAGTCGTTAAAGGACTATAAAATTAATAGTCAATATCAATTACAAAATCATGAAGGTTAATTTCAGATCTGCACTTTAAATTCCATGATACAATGCATTTTCATAAATTTCATAATTCATAAGAACCAAATGAAGAAAATAGGAAATTGGACAGCACCAGCGGTTGGAATTATTAAAGAAAACGAAATAAGATACGTATCAAATAGATCCCTGATAAATACAGAAAAATGAGCTATTCATCAATACTAGTATTTAGCCAACGCAGGTCGAGAAAACCCCCGAACCCCTGTCCCACCCATACACAACGGTACCGAGCGAGACGACCAACGACCTGGGCCAGGCCTTAGACCTGTGCTTTGGTGTGGGACAGACGAGGTGATTTTTTTAACCCCAGCCTGAAATTCGCTGAGTGCTACTAGAGCCACCTAACCAATCCAGCTAGAGGCCCGTTCAGCCAATGCAGAATATTGCACCGAAGAAAAATTCATTAGCAGATATCTTAACACCCGAATAAAATGGGCTTAAATGTTATGACAAACTTATAAAGAGAAAATCAGTGGTTTTGACTAGCACGAAATAGGTTTGAAGGATCTAACCTGGACTATTGCTTCTTTCAGTTTTGCATGAAGGCGAGAACCTGTATCTTTAATGCTTGATGGTGGCCATATCTGTTAGGAAAGTTATAGTTAAAGATCAAAGGATTGTGAGATCCTCGGAGTTGCAGCCGATTTACACATGCACTTGCAGGGAGAGGGAGATTGAGTTCAACATACAGGCGTGGAACATGAGGGGCAGACATATCCAGCTGGTGCTGTTTGGGTTGGAAAACTTTGGATATGTGATATCAAGCATTTTGTGTGCATCACATCTATAAGTCAAGAAACGAACACCCAGTTACATCAAAGAAATAAGGCATCATGAAATGAATGAGTTTAAGCATTCTATTGAGAAAAGCACATACGTAAGCATCCCAATCGTGTGGTTTCTTCACTTGCAGCTTCCAGAACTGAATTGCAAGATGAACAGTGTTGTGGCCAGTCATAATCCGAATTAACAACCCATTCAGCATAGTGTTTTACCTACAGAATAAGGACAGATGTTAGTTTCTAAATTAACGCAACACTGACTTGCTAAGATGCTAATTTGCAGCTAACATGTAAGTAGCACTGTAACATAAAATTCTGAACTTTCCGCTCATTGAAAATAAATAGAGCTGAAAGGATATGTGATTGTATGATGCACCCATCTGATGTTGCAATCTAATACTGCAAACCAAATGAAACCTGGATCAAAATTAATTGCAAGCACAACGTAAATCTTCTTACTTACTTATGAGGCAATACATACAAAAACTGAGGAGTATGCCAGTAGCATCCTATTCTTAGTTTTGGCTTCCAAATTTTAAAAATACATTACACATAGTCTAGTTCATTACACCACATGGGAAAATCAGCATTCTACCAATGAGTAACAGCAGGTATAGGACAGTCTCGATACAAAAAAAATGAAAGCTTTGTAGGTTTTAGGACTCTCGAAATAAAAACCTGAGACATAAGCGCAGTTATTAGAATGCGCTCAACGCATTAAAGAAAAAGCTGATGCTCTAGCAGAGGCACTAGTGAATTGAAAACCTTGCTCAACCAACTCATTATCATGGAACCCACATCCATCCATTTCTTATAAAACTGTAAACAATTAATAGCTTATCTCTTGTTCATTGAAAATCTCAATGGAAACCAAAACAGCATACAATAAGGCCAATGGCACAGACATAATTGTGAATGACTACATCCAGGAACAGCATGTAAAGAACTGGTAATCTTGTGATAACAGAACACTAACTCAGTTTGGAGCCTAGATGCTCCTTGTTTGTGCGCATGCAACCAGGACCGTAAAAGAAGGCAGGGAAGCTCACTCACCACGCACAGCTGATGCTCCGGGAAGCATATGCACTCGCCACAGACAGGGACCTGGTGGACGAAGCAGTAAACCCTCGTCGCCTGAAACAGCAGAGCAAGACCACATCCGCATCAGCTCCAAACTCCACCGCAAGCAGTCAAAGCACTGACAGCATCAACCAAACCCACTCCAAATAAATCCGAGAACACAGCCAGCACGTCGGCTACAAGAACACACGGAGGATGTTCGATGAAATGCCCAAGCGTGGAACCCAGCATTCATTCCAAGGGATGAGCATGAAAACCCCCAACGCCCGCCGTGAACCCATACAGCCTCCAAAATCCGCGCCTTTCGCGCCACTTGGTCGGATCCGGACCAAGCCGGCGCCGGGACCGCCCGCCCCGCACCCCAGATCCCAAATCCGCCGTGTGCTGCCGGCGGAGCAATACAAGACGACGCGAGAAACCGCGGGGTTTCGGGGCGGGGATCGCCAGATCGGCAGAGAGGGAGGGAGTTACCTTGCGGCATTTGCACACGACCATCGCCGGGGGACTTCGGAGGCCGCGCTCGAGGGGTGGATCGGGCGTGGCGGGGCGCGCCAGGGAGGGGCAGGGGGAGCGCGAGGAGCAGATCTCGCGGAGGCTGGAACGGTGACAGCAGTGTGTCCCTCTCGCTCTTGTCTCGGTGTTTGGTTCGGAATGGACGGTGTGCGGCTTGAGGCGGTCCGATGGCAATCGTACGGCTGAGGTCGTGTAGCTCACGTAAGTTTGCTGCCAACGTCTCAACGAAGGCAAAACAGAAACTCTTTCAAAATGATAAACATTGGATCTGATAAACATCAAATTTGCTGGTTACAAGTAATGGTAATATATTTCAATTACTCTAAGCCGATTGGAAAAAAGCGGACTAAGATTTTTAACATCAGTCCAGGTGGTAACTCTTTAACAAAGCTATCTCCTAATTTATTATGTTCTTCTAGAGTTCGATCCCTAAAGGTTAAGCCACCTATTTTCACCCAATCACTCGGATGATAGTTGTAGATGAGGTGCTTAGGTATGATATTAGTACTATAAACATGTTTCTTGTCCTTATCTTCACTTGATTTGAGTTCAACAAAGTTGAAAATCCCAAAACCCCAATTCTGACTAGAGATACCCAATTATTAGTCTTACATATTTTGGAGCCAATTTCTTGACGAGATAGATATACTCGAGATATTTTGGAGCTAAGATTATGGGGAGCTCGACTCGAGACGTATTGATCCTTAATCAAATCATACGGGCCACTAGTTAGCTATTTCTGTAGACAACAATGAGATGGAAGTGGGCAATGAAAGATTGCATAAAATCATTTCATAAAGTGAATATGCAAAAGACATAATTTCTTGCACGTAACTAAGTGACGGGTCCAGAGACCTGGGGTTCCCAGCGGGCCCACTTCCTACTGGCACTTAGAATGGCCTAAGACCACGCGTGGATCGAATGGGCGCCCTCCTAGACCGTCCAGGCCCACGGTCCCAACCGGTCGGCTGGAGTCTCGGCCTGCGTCTCGACTGAGGGGATGATCAAGGCCCAGGTCTGTACTATGGCCCTGACCTAAGACGCCAACCAAACTCCGCCACACACGTATCACTTTCCCCGACTTATGAGGTCGGGGGCCAGCCGGACCTTGCACACTGGCCGTCCCCAGGGGTAGGTGCTGAGGATAAGGATGGACACAACTACCATACAGGGCCAACCACTCCCCCCACGGGGTTACAGTCCCTCTTACTACCGCTGCAGGAGGACACTATTTCACCTGCTTGTCCTCGCGAAGGGATAGGACGCAACGTCATCACGACGCGGCGGACACGTCTCCATCACAACGAAGTGACGGGGCGTAGTGCCAGGGACGAAGCGTGACTACCGTACGTACTTATCGTGGTACGCTCGCCCTCCGACCAACGGAGCATGACGCACTAGGACAAGATAAGACGGCCACCCCACGACGCAGGACTTGGACGGTGGTCATCGAAAGGCCCCGACTGACAGAGTTGGCGGTCCCGATTGATAGAGCTGGCGACTCCGATCGGCGAAACAAGGAACACTCTCTCTTTCTACCTCACTCTTTATACCTTTGGTTCCCCTAACAGAGACCTCCCTTGGACTAGGAAAGGCATCAGAGACATCATATAGGTCAACAACTCTCGATCATACCACATTTGTAACACCCTAGGTGTTTAAAATGCTAAAACAAGATCATGCATATATCATCATGCATAATGAACAAGAAAAATTCACAAGGCTTTTCATTTATGAATACATGTACATGTATGTGTGCATATAAGGTTTTTCATAAATATGTTCATAACCATACATGCTCAACTTGTCATAAAAAAATGTAGCATAAAAACACACTCATATTTTAGTACCTTACAAAGTGTACTTCAAACACCATTTGCAAATTCAAATTTTAAACACATGAGATGAACAGGAATTAAAATCTTAGTAGTCTTAAATTCAAAATAACTTCAAAACTAAAGCTCAAATGAACTTTGGTCCAAAACGAAAGTCGTAGAGTTTCAAATTCCCTACAACTTTCATGTTGGCAGATTTCAAAGTTTCCATGCAAACTTTTGAGAAAAATTCATTTGAACCTAGGCCCTCACTCTTTCTCTCTCTTCCTTCACTCTCCTTCTCTCTCTCCCTCCCCTGTTCTATCCCGTCGAGGGGCAGCGCCCGCTAGCCACCTAGCCGGCGATGCTTGCCGGCGAGCCACGCCAAAGGGCAGCGACCCGACAGGCCCACGACCGAATCGCCCTTCCCTGCCCCGAATCCACCAATGTCCGACGCGCGCGCGCCACGCGGCCGTTGATTCCTAACGGCCGAGCCACGACGCGCCGACGACGCCGCGCCCTTGCCGCGGCCTTGTCCCAGCTGCACCTCCCTCAGCTTGGCCGCGCCCAGCCCCTCCTCCCCTTCCCTGTGCGCCTATAAAAGGGCTGCACCGAGCCCCTGCTCACGCGCGTCTGAGTACCACCATCACCGCGCCATTAGCGCTGCCACTCGACCTCGCCGTCGAGCCCCACCTTCTGCTCCACTTCCACCCAAGTCAAGCCCCTGAGTCGGTTTCCCATGGCCCCCTGAAGCTCCCCGACTTCCCCACGCTGCCCCTACCTCGCCGGACGGCCGCCGGCGAGCCACCTCCACGCCGCCGCCCCACTGCTCCTGCGGGCAGCCCAACTCTGGCCTTCTCCAGCCCCAACCGAGCCCACCTATAGGTAGCCCTCGCCGTCCTTGTGCTCCCCCACCCCTTTCCCCTCGCCGCCGGTGAGCCTCCTCACCGAATTTTGGTCGGGAAACACCCAGCCCCGCCTAGGGACTGCATTGCAATCGCCAAGTTCTTTTTAGGGTCCTTTCTGCTAGATCCAGGGATCTATTTGCGAGAACTCGAGTTAACTTTTGTTTTCAAGAGGCTGTCAATTGTAAAATCAATCTAAAATCATAGAAAAATCTGAAAAATGCAAACTAAAATTTGTTGTGACTCTCTTGATGAATCCTACAACTTTTTCAAAGAAAGATGACCAAGTACAAACTATAACTTGATCTAAAATTAATCTTATTGTAAATAGCCCATAAAAGTATCTCTTGATCTAGGACAGTACCGTGCATGATTTTTGGACTGTAAGCTAGTCTCTGTTTGTTAAGACTTGGGTAAAAATCTCAAGGCCAAAATAAGTCTCTACAGGTAGTTTTTGTTGGACTTTGTTTGATGTATTTTCCATGATTAATCTGCTCAATGAAATGACTGGAAATTTTACAGTGAGTTTGTACTTAAGTAATGTGCTCGGCATAAAAATCTCAACACCAAAAACTATCTATAGGAGTTGTTTTGTTGTTAATCCATGCTTACTCTTGAATAATAGCCGTTATGAAATGACAAAACCCCTCACTTACTTAATGAAGTTAGTTAATCTAGATACTACTCGATAAATGACTGCCCTAGGAAAAGAAAATGAAGTGCTTTACAACTTAACTTGAGTTTTGTTGAATTACAACTTTATAGTGAAATAGTTATTTATCTTGTACCATTAAAACAACTCATACATATGCATTCATATATAATCGACGACTCTCGCCGATGGAACCTACGAGCTGGTGCCAAAGTCTGAGAGTGAGCAGCGCGAAGCTCGAATCAATCTAACTGAAGTCATCAAAGACCCGAACCAAAGTTAGGAAGAGCCTAAGGCTAGCTTTGCTCAGGAAGGCAAGCCCCGGAGCATAGCTCCTATTTTTTTAAACTTATGCAACTTTTACTTATATATGATATTGTGCATTAAGTTTGTACGAGTTGATTGAAACCCTAGATGCATGATCCTAGGTATCTATGATATGAACACTAGTCTATGTCGGTCGCAAGATTTCCATGCTAATAGGACTCCGGTAAAAGTCGAGTGATTTCCAGTCACTCGCGAGATATAGGAGTTACTTATTTTACTTATGTTGGAATCATAAGGTCGAGGGACGGGGCTATGTTACGATATTCCTGTTGATGATTGAGGCCCCGTCTGTTTAGCGAAAATGCTAAAGTCACGGTGTGTGGTAGTGGTGGTTAAGTTTTTGAATGTACTAACCTCTGTACTCGAGGGGGGATGGCCCTGATCCACAACCCGAAAAGAAAGGGGAAAAGTTGCACGTGTGACTCTATGAATAACCACGTGACGTGTGTTTAGGTTTCCCCTTGCAAGGTTAAGTAATTCGATTCGAATCATCTGTTTCTCGCGGCCATTGAGACTTCTTGACCCTTTTACCACATAGAGTAAGAAGAGGAATAATGATGATGCTCAATTAATTATTTCCACAATGCATGATTTGGATAGTTGCTTACCTAGAATGGTTAATCAACAAGAACTTGATGGTAAAACTTGAAAGCAAGGACTCACTCTTAGATGCTTTTTGGCAAAACAACCCTCAGCCAAAAGGCTTGCATGTCTTGGAGTCGGCTAAGTATATACCATTAGTTGGGTAAGCCTTGCTGAGTATTAGTATACTCATCCTTACTTGTGGCTTTATTTTCAGGTGAGACCTTTGAGGACATGGTTGCTAGTTTGACTTGGCCGTGTACTCTTCCTCCTGGTTGGTCGGTGGAATGGGATGCGTCCCCGGCCAACGATGATAACGCTAAATGATGTCATGTACGGGCTTCATCATAATATCTTGTATTGTCGTTAGAACTATCGTTTATTTTCCGATGCATTATTAAACTCTGAAAGTACTGGTTTATGAATACTTTGGATCTTGATTTCTAATAATTATTCCTGTTGAACTCTGTGATATGAAATTTGTGGATTGTAATCTCTGGGCTAACTTTCATGTGGGTTGTATGTATGCATTATTTCGATCGAAATTCTAGTGGTTGCATCGGGATGTTACCCGACAGAGTGTCGTTTTACTCCGTTTTAAGTGCGTGTTAGCCCGGATTGCCTCTATGGTGATGGTTAGCGCACTTAAGCTGGATTATATCAGGCAGTTCTGCTGCAACATGATCGACTCGCAAACTTGTAACTCCCCAAACCCTCACGAGCACCTGGGCTCAAGCAATACAACCGACTGACCCCCGACTGGACGTAGGGTACGATTGTCTGAACCAATATAAATCTTGAGTCATTGTATGCTAGGCCACCTCCGATCGCAATGCACGATATACATTTCGAGTAGGTTTAGTTGTCGGCCATTTCAGGAACCGACAGTTTGGCGCCGTCCGTGGGGAGCGCATCGTGCGTCCACTGTCCCGGCGATCAGATGGCCCTTGTCTTCGACACATCTAGCATCACGAGCCTGACCTCGCGCTGGCTCGTTGGAGTTTCCCATGGCCTCGCGCGCTGGGTGTGGGAACCCCCGTCTTCACGCCTTTCCAAGCTTTCCACTTCGGAAGCCTGGACTTCGTCGCTGATCGTCTCGGCACGCTCCGCCTCCGCGAGGAGGCCACCCCTCTAATGTCGCTCGAGGGAGATACTACCTTGACCAACCCGCTGGCTGACCTCGACACCGAGGCGATTGCGCGGCGCATCGAGCTCATGCTCAGTGCCAACCCTTCAGCGAGTAATGTGGACTTGCTCCTGTTCTCGCTACGCAACGTTTTCCGCTGACTCTCTGGAGGGACCCCGCTGTCCCCGCCACGCTCGCTGCGTGGACACTTCCTGTTTGGCCTCACAAACGCCGCAAGCATGTACGCCAGGAAGCTCCGGAAGATGATGTCACAGCCCCCGCTCACCACCGAATTCATGGGCATGACGGGGTGCAGTCCTACCTCATTCCAGGACCTCTTCTTTGACAATGACCTCCTGAGCGAGGGTTCCAGCATTGACGACGTGTCATCCCCTAGCTGTCTCGCGCTACGGGAATGCGCCGTGGCGGACGTGCAAGGGCGACAGCTGATCCTAGTGGAGACTGAGGAAACGCACACCCCGCCAGACCCGCGCGCACAGGCCCTGGCTAACGTCGAGGCGCATGGCGAGGACTTATGCCAGCGGCGGCAGCACTAGCCGCCGCCCGCGTTGGTGCACCCCCGATGCAACTCCGATCCGAATGCTCGTAACATTGAGGGTGGCGCACGGGCGCGCGCCCGTCAAGTCTAGCAGGCCATCGTCGTGGACGCCGGCGGCCCCCCGCAGTTTGCACGGGCCGGGCAGAACATCACCGCCACAACGTTGCTCCTGTGCAACCTGTCCGAGCCTGCAGACCCTCAACAGCAGGAGCTCTACCGCAACATCAGAACGTTGATGGAGCTTGCCGCCGTGTAGCAGGCTCCGCATCACGCCACCGGCACACGTCCTCTTGCCCAGTCGGGGGGGGGGGGGGGGGCGGAGGCTCGGAATAGCTAAACCCCTTAGCGAAGGGACAACAACGACGCCGATGCGCTCGCCAAGATGGTGGCCCAGCGGGATCACGTTCCCGATGGGGTCTTCGTCAACGACCTCCACGCACCCTCGATCCTTGTCAAACAAAATCTGCCTCAGGGGCCGTCCGACCCGGTACCCTGGGGCCCCACTCTGGTGCCTCCTGACCAAGGGCTCGGGGGGCCCAACTGCCTCGCGGTGGAGGCTGCAACCTCAGCGACCACTATGCTGACAACCGACTCTGACTGGAGGGCGCCCCTGCTGGCCTACCTCCTTGATGAGATCCTCCCGGCCGACCGAACCGAGGCGTGAAGGATCGCCCAACGCACCAAGACGTACGTCACCGTCAACAGCGAGCTTTACAAGTGCAGCCCATCGACAGTGGGAATGCTGATGAAATGCATCTCGACCCATCAAGGCAAGGAACTCCTCTTGGAGATCCATGCTGGCATCTGTGGACACCACACGGCCTCGCGGTCGCTGGTCGGCAAGGCCTTCCGCCAAGGTTTCTACTAGCCGACAGCACTGCGCGACATGGAGGAGGTCGTCCACACGTGCAAGGGGTGTTAGTTATACACTTGGCTGACCCACTTGCCAGTGCAGGTGCTTCAGACCATCCCTTCACCTGGCCGTTCGCATTCTGGGGTCTCGATATGGTCGGGCCTCTCAGGAAGGCCCCTGGTGGTTTCACTCACGTGCTCATCGCGGTGGACAAGTTCACAAAGTGGATTGAGGCAAAACCCACCACCAAAAGCAACTCCCAAGAGGCCATCAAGTTCCTGGACATCGCCTACCAATTTGGTGTGCCAAACACCATCATCACAGACAACAGGACCAACTTCACAAGCAAGAAGTTCTTGGAGTTCGCCAACGGATATGGGATCAGGATCAACTGGGCCTCGGTCGGACACCCTCGCACAAATGGGCAGGTGGAGAGGGCGAATGGAATGGTCCTCCAAGGACTCAAGCCTCGTATCATCGACTAAATCAACAAGTTTGCCGGGCGGTGGATGTGGCAGAACCGCCCAAATTAATCCGGCTTTAGTGCGCTAACCATCCCCATAGAGGCAATCCAGGCTAACACACACTTAAAACAGAGTAAAATGACAGTCTGTCAGATAACATTCCGATGCAACCACTGGAATTTCGATCGAAACAATGCATATATACAACCCACACGAAGGTGAGCCCAGAGATTACAACAATCCATAATTTTTCACATCATAGAGTTCAACATGAATTATTATTACAAACCAAGTTCGAATTCATTCATAAACAAGTACTTTCAGAGTTTAATAGTGCAGCGAAAAATAAACGATAGTTCTAACAACGATACAAGATATCATGATGCAGCCCGTACATGACATCATTCAGCGTTATCATCGTTGGCCGGGGACGCATCCCATTCCACCGACCAACCAGAAGGAATAGTACACGGCCAAGTCAAACTAGCAACCATGTTCTCAAAGGTCTCACCTGAAAACAAAGCCACAAGCAAGGCTGAGTATACTAATACTCAGCAAGGATTACTCGACTAGTGGTATATACTTAGCCGACTCCAAGACATGCAAGGCTTTTGGCTGAGGGGTTGTTTTTGCCAAAAAGCATCTAAGAGTGAGTCCTTGCTTCCAAATTTTAGCATCAAGTTCTAGTGGATTAACCATTCTAGGTAAGCAACTATCCAAGTCACGCATGGTGGAAAAATTAATTGAGCATCCAACTAGATTAATCATCATCATTATTCCTCTTCTTACTCTATGTGGTAAAAGGGTTAAGTAGACTCAATGGCCACGAGAAACGGACGATTCAAATCTAATTTCTTAAACATTCAAGGGAAACCTAAACACAAGTCACGTGGTTACTCACAGAGTCTCACGTGCAACTTTTCCCCTTTATTCCCGTTTCATGGAACATGGCCACCATCCTCCAGTACAGAGGTCCACGAACCATGGTACGGCGACGGGCGTGGCTGCTCTTGCACTCACCATGTGCCCATGGGAACAGCGTCAAGACGGTGGGAGGTATGTCCACGCACTGGTTCAATCAGGTATTTAAGCTTACTGATTACCATATTCTCGGCATGTGGTTAGTGTGTTCAAAAACTTAACCACCACTACCACACACCGCAACCTTAGTATTTTCGCTAAACAGACGGGGCCTCAATCATCAACAGGAATATCGTAACATAGCCCCGTCCGTCGACCTTATGATTCCACAATAAATAAAACAAGCAACTCCTATATCTCGCGAGTGATAGGAAATCAGTCGACTTTTACCGGAGTCCTATTAGCATGGCAATCTAGCGACCAACACAGACCTAGTGTTCATATCATAGGTACTAGGGTTATGCAACTAGGGTTTCAATCAACTCCTACAAACTTAATGCACAATACCATATATAAATAAAAGTTGCATAAGTTTAAAAGTAGGGGTTATGCTCCGGGGCTTGCCTTCCTGAGCAAAGCTAGCCTTGGGCTCTTCCGAACTTTGGTTCGGATTTTGGATGACTTCAGTTAGATTGATCCGAGCTTCGTGCTGCTCACTCTCGGGCTCCAGCACCAGCTCGTAGGTTCCGTCGGCGAGACTCATCGATTCTATATGAATGCATATGTATGAGTTGTTTTAATGATACAAGGTAAATAACTATTTCATTGTAAAGTTGTAATTCAACAAAACTCAAGTTAAGTAGTAAAGCACTTCATTTTCTTTTCCGAGGGCAGTCCTTTATGGAGTACTATCTAGATTAACTAACTTCATTAAGTAAGTGAGGGGTTTTGTCATTTCATAACGGCTATTTTTCAAGAGTAAGCATGGATTAACAACAAAACAACTCCTAGAGAAAGTTTTTGGTGTTGAGATTTTTATGCCGAGCACATTACTTAAGTACAAACTCACTGTAAAATTTCCAGCCATTTTCATTGAGCAGATTAATCATGAAAAATACATTAAACAACTACTGCTAGGATCAAGATCCATTTATACAGAACAAACCATGCAAAAACTGGTGCTCAACATTTTACTGAGTAATCCTAAACTTATGGCGAGTATACTATAATTTTTTTAGGTTTTAGTGTGCAAGATACAGAGCATAGAAAATAAGTCAAGATACGTCTACATTAATCAAGATTTATTTCCACATGCAGTTCCACAAGGTTATTGTGTCTCAAACTTTGCCAACATGATAATCTGCTCAAAAGTAGTCTCTGGTTAAAATTTCTTATTTTTCTAAGCACCAGAACTTGTTACTTTGATTTAATGTAGTTTTTCTTAACTAAAAACATATGAGCAAGTTAGATAGAAGTAAAAAGTTTCAAACTTTGTCCATATGATTTATGCATCAAGGTTACTCTACTGTAAAAGTTTCAATCTTAAAATATCAGTAGAATAGCATGAACAATTAACTCTAGCAAAATAGCACATCAAACAAGATCCAACAAAAACTACTCGTATAGACTTGTTCTGGCCTTGAGATTTTTACACAAGTCTTAACAAGCAGAGACTAGCTTACAGTCCAATAATCATCCACAATACTGTCCTAGATCAAGAGATACATTTATTGGCTATTCAAAATAAGATAAATTTTAGATCAAGTTATAGTTTGTAACTGTGCAAAAGTTATCGGATTCATCAAGATAAGATAAATTTTAGTTTGCATTTTTCTGATTTTTCTATGATTTTAGATTGATTTTACAATTGACAGCCTCTTGAAAACAAAAATACTCGAGTTCTCGCAGATAGGTCCCTGGATCTAGCAGAAAGGACCCTAACAAGAACTTGGCGATTGCAATGTAGTCCCTGGGCGGGGCTGCCATGGTTGGCGGTCAAATTCCTATTCATCTCTTGTGTTTAACTAAAATATGAGTGTGCTTTTATACTACATTGGTCATGAAAAGTGGAGCATGAAAGATTATAAACACAAAAGAAAAAAAATCTCACATACACACATACATATACATGCACATACACATTCATACACATGCATATGCACACACATAATTAGCTGCATTGTTTCAATGATTCTGGATATTATGCATGATGCTATGTTTAGGTTTTTCTTGCTTAGAATTTCAAACACCTAGGGTGTTACAGCCTTCCCCCTTAGAAAGAATCTCGTCCCGAGATTCGGATAAGTACGCCTAGTGTGGAAAGTGCGTGTACCATTGGGTGAATTTAAAAAATCGTGGAAATTTTGATTCAGATAGCTTTCAGTTTTTCAAGTGGCTTCCTTTTCGGTATGATGACTCCATTGGAGTTTGTACATTTTAACCACTTTCCTTCTAGTGACCCTTTTCCTTTTGATCAAGAACCGTGATAGGATATTCAACATAAGAGAGGTCCGGTTGTACCAATATTTCCTTTTGTTCAACAATTTCGGTCGGAATACGAATACACTTCTTGAGTTGAGAGATATGAAAGATATCGTGGATGGCTGCAAGTTGCGGAGGAAGTCGCACTCTACAGGCCACGTGTCCGCAAATTTTGGTGATTTCATAAGGACCAACATATCGGGGAGCTAACTTTCCTCTCACTCCAAAACTTTGCACAACCTTAGTTGGTGAAACCCGAAGGTAGACATGATCACCAACTTCAAATTGCAAAGGCTTTCTCTTTTTATCAAAATAGCTCTTTTGTCTAGACTATGCAACTCTTAGATTCTCTTGTATTACGCTTACTTTTTCCTCTGCCTCAATTACCAAGTGTGGTCCAAATATTTTACGTTCTCGGTTTGGGACCAACTCAAAGGAGTTCGACACCTTCGACCATACAAGGCCTTAAATGGTGCCATTTTCAAACTTGCTTGATAGCTATTGTTGTATGAGAACTCTGCTAGAGGTAAGCATTTGTCCTAACTTTTGTCATAATGGTTGACACAAGCTCTATGCATGTCTTCGAGTATTTGATTTACTCTCTCAGTTTGCCCATCCGTTTGAGGATGGTAAGCTGAGCTTCGAATCAGTTTGGTGCCAATAGAAGCTTGTAAGTGTTCCCAAAAACGTGCTACGAATTGAGCACCACGATATGAAATAATCGTCTTGGGTACTCCATGTAAGCAAATGATGCGATCGAGGTAAATCTCAACATATTTCTTGGCAGCGTAGGTAGTGTGTACTAGAATAAATTGTGTCGTCTTTGTTAGTCGATCAACGATAACCCATATGGAATCATGCTTTTGGGAGGTGTTGGGCAATCCAACAATGAAATCCATACTTATGTCTTCCCATTTCCATGATGGTATAAGCAAAGGTTGAAGCGTACCGGCTACTTTCAAGTGGCTAGCTTTAACCCTCTGACATGTCACATTCCGAGACATACTTGGCAATTTCTCTTTTTATTCTAGTCCACCGAAAGTTTTACCTAAGATCTTGATACATTTTGCTACTACCCGGGTGAATAAAGAACCTGGAAAGATGTGCCTCATCAAGAATTTGTTTTCGGAGCTCATGATTCTTTGGAAGCACTATGCGAGATTCAAACCATAGAACTCCATTCTTGTCTTGGCGAAAACATTTATATTTCTCCTCTCCTTGAGAGAGTTTTTTCTTGATGATTTTAGCACCTTCATCATGTAATTTTGCCATGATGATTCGATCGTGGAGGGTTGGTTCAATGGAAATGTGGTTTAGAGTGCCTTGGGGAATCATTTCCAAATTGAGTTTCTTCATCTCATGACATAACGTTCCATTATAGAATTCTGCGGATAAGCAATTGCAATCAGCCTTGCGGCTTAGCGCATCTGCGACTACATTAGCCTTTTCTTGTCGATAGTGCACCTCAAGATCATAATCTTTGATCAATTCCAACCATCTTCATTCAGATCAGCTTAGGTGAAGATATATTTGAGACTTTTGTGATCATTGTAGATATTGAAATGAGTGCTGATAAGATAATGTCTCCAAATCTTTAAAGCATGAATGACAAGTACTAGCTCGAGATCATGTGTTGGATAATTCTGTTCATGAGGTCGAAGAGCTCGTGAAGCATAGGCAATGACTCGATTGTCTTGCATAAGCATACAACCAAGACCAGTGCCGGATGCGTCACAATAAACATCGAATGGCTGGTGTTATCAGGTTGAGCTAAGACTGGGGCTGTAGTCAGGTGTTCCCGAAGAGTGTGGAAAGTTTTTTCACATTTCTCGCTCCACACATACTTTACTCCTTCCTTCAACAGTTCAGTCATAAGCTTAGCAATTTTGGAGAAGTCCGGAATAAAGCGGCGATAATAACCAGCTAAACCAAGAAAACTGCAAATCTGATGGATGGAGGTGGGAGGTTTCCAATCCATCACCTCTTATACTTTGCTAGGATCAGCGTCTATGCCTTTGCTTTAAATAGTGTGGCCTAAAAATTGTACACTATCCAGCCAGAATTCACACTTGGAAAACTTAGCATAGAGCTGATGGTCTCTAAGGCGGTGGAGAACAATGTGTAGGTGTTTAGCATGATCTTCCTCATTCTTGGAATAGATTCGTCAATGGAGACCGCAACGAACTTGTCATGTTCGGGCATGAATACCGAATTCATGAGATACATGAAGTAGGCAGGAGCATTTGTTAGCTCGAAAGACATGACTAGGAACTCGAAGAGTCCGTATCATGTGGAGAAAGCAGTCTTAGGAATGTCACTTGGACGGATTTTTATTTGATGATATCCAGAGCGAAGGTCAATTTTTGAAAATACTCTAGTTCCGGCTACTACGACTACATCTCCGACTGCTTCAACCAAACCTTGGTCTAGTTCAATTACATCTCCAACTAATTTGACTACATCTCCCACTCCTGCGACTACATCTCTTACTGCTTCAACTACATCTCCGACTACATCAACTACTACTACGACTACTTTGACTACATCTTCAACTGCTTCTACATCTCCGACTACTTCGACTACTTCTCCTTGTACTTTGACTACAACTCCAACTGCGTCGACTACATCTCTGACTGTTTCAACTACATCTACTACTGCTTCGACTACATCTCCGTCTAATTTGACTACATCTCCTACTCCTTCGACTACATCTTCGTCTGCTTCGTCTACATCTCCGACTGCTTCAACTTTACCTCCGATTACTACGACTACATTTTTAGCTACACTGCATCTTTGACAACCTCGACTGCATCTCCGACTGCTTCAACTACTTTTCTGACTACTATGACTACATCTCCGACTGCTATGGCTACATCATCGACTACCTCGACTACATCTTTGACTACTTTGACTGCATCTCTGACTGCTTCATCTACATCTCTGACTACTACGACTATATCTTTGACCGCTTCAGCTATACCTCCGACTACTACGACTATATTTTCGACTACGTTGCATCTTTGACTACTTCGACTGCATCTCCGACTACTACGACTACATTTTTGATACTTCGACTATATTTTCTACTACTTTAACTACACCTCCGACTACTACGACTACATCTTCAACCTCTTCATCTAAATCTCCGACTACTACGACTATATCTTTGACTACTTCTTTGTTTTGGTAGTTTTTCGGCAGACCGAGATATAGTATTTTGCCTATAACTCTGACTACAAAAGTCCAATGATGCTGAAATGCTGAAAATTTATCAGCACCTGGATCAAGAAATTTATGAAAACTTTGGTATTCATCACACAGCCAGAAATGTAAGTAAACATGGATTAAAATTCAGACAAGTTTCTGGAACAGCAGATCCAACATTTACAACTAAACCACCAAGTCCTTAACCATGACCTACACGATTAGGGTATTCATACGATCAAGCTGCACTCATTACAAAAGAGGTACTCAACTCTTAGTTAGCCTGTTACAACACTTGCATGAAGTTAGGCTACACTATCAAGGAGTATGTGCAAAAGTCCTCCAAGGCTATCATCTAGAAGTCGTCGAGGTTGTTGACGGACGACTCGCTGCGCACGGGGGAGTGAGCTCCCTGTGGTGGTGGCAGCGGGCTCCCAACCTTGTAGTCAATCTCAGAGACACCCTCCATCTCCTGGGGCTCCTCATCACCATCCACATCCATAGCATCCGGTGGGGCATGCTGGGCTGCCTGTTGTGCATGGTGCATCTCAATGTGCTCATTGGCATCCTCCAACTTGTAGTTGAGATCATGGATCTGCTCCTCCATGAACTCAATCATGGCATCCCTCTCGCCCATGACAGTGTCATGATCCTGAATTTGGCCCTCAAGTTGGCCAATATGAGCATCTCTATCCTCAAGATCCTTGGAAAGCTTCTGAATCTGCTCATTCCTTGTGAATGCCATCATGTAATAGGCCTGAGCAAGGTCAGTGGCATGCGCAAGCCCCTGACTCTGAAGAGCCTAGAGACGGTACAGTGCATTCATGCACCGCATAGAAGTCAGGACGGTCTCCTAAGCTCTAAATTCCGCCAGGTAGTCCATGTGCTACACCCTATCAAGCCACATGGGATCGTCGTCTTGGACAACAGGGAACAAGCCAATGGGAGCCAAGGTGACCTCCATGGGGTGCTGCTCACAAAAGGTGGTGAGCACCCTCATGGCGGCAGTCTCTCAAGTGTCAGCAAGGTGGCGACCCATAGCCTCGATCTCCAAGACGGAACACTCCAAGTGTGCTGGGGGTGGAAGGAGAGTCATGTGCACTTGGCACCGAGTAACTCCCATCTCCACAAACTCCCGTCCCACGTAGCGGGGAGGAATGGGTTAGCCCGCGGCGCTCGTAACGTCCCACAAAATGGAGGGAAGACCCTCCTAGTGGAGGCACTCCGAGTGCACACGTCCGTCCTCGTCCACGACCATGACAACGGGGTCAGCGATCTCAACAAATGATCAAATGGGTGAGATATAGGAAAAATTATGCACAAGATAAATGAACAGATTCTGTTCTCAGGGCACTAAACAGTCATAACTTAAGAAGTTGATGTCCAAAAATTCCCAAATTTTACCAGAACCTTCCTAAGATATTTGTGCACATTTTCTAGTCAACCCTTTGGCTAGAACAGGCTCTAAGATAGTCATATCCTTAAGTTTTCCAGTTGCTATTTACCTAGATTTTTAGTGGACAAAGAGCTAGTATTTGGACCACCAGGGAAAAACTACTCAGCCAAAAATTTTCAAATTTGAACAGTAGCTGATTGAGTAAGTTTGCAACAAGTTTGATGTTGAACACTTCTGTAAACATGAAAAGTCGGGCCCCTGCAAGGTAAACATGAAAATATGTTGTAATTGATGTACATGATATCGAGTTGGGAGTGAATCCCAGCATTGTAAAATGCATGTAAAATTTTTCGTGTCTTGCTTTTGTTAGGCTATGTAATTTCCCTGGGTAGTTAGCCTATTACATTGAGATACCTGATCCCTGATTGTAGCTATAGCCCATAGCGCAAGGAGCTTGGCCGCGTGCACGCGTAGGAACATAGGCGTACAGAAGAGTCGAGGTTTCACGGATTAAGGCGTGTGCTAGCCTAGTACTTTAGTAACCGTTAAGAGAAGGTAACAAAAGTAGAAATAAGTATTCGGCATGCGACAAAGAGGATGCGCGATGCGCATAAAGCAGTCGGCGAGAGCGCGTGTTGTAGCGCATATGGCTGTAGGGTGTAGCTGCTGTAAGCTCAACACAGCTCAGCGTACCAAACACGTGGGCAGCGTCCTACGAACTCGATGTACCAAGCGTATGGGCTGTTAGCAAATCCTAGAAGTAATCGATCATGCGTAGCCCCTGAGGGTAATAGCCGATCCTGTTAAGAACAAGTCGGGAAAGGTACAAGTGACTTAGCTTGATTCGCGGACGATTGCCGATGAAGCTGCAACGCTCATCGATGAAGGTGCGGCAATTGTTGATGAAGCCCGACTAGTCGGAGTTGATTCCGACTAGTTGTTGACGGTGCAAGACCCGCTCCCATCTAGTTTTCTAGTCGAGGCGAGTAGTCGAAGTAGTCGTCAACGGGTCGTTGAGCGTCCTCGCGAAGTCGAAGTAGTCGTCAGCGGGTCGCCGAACATCCTCATGAAAAAAAAGTAGTCGTCGGCGGGTCGCCGAGCACCCACGCGAATTCGGAGTAGTTGGCGAAGCCAAGTCATTGTGGCCGAGCGGGCGGTTGACTGAGTAGTCGACGGTGTGTCGTCATTCGTGAAGGGATAAACAAAGGAACAAATCTTCCCTGCATGCTTTGCGCAGCTTTCTGGATCCACGCGTGAAGGAAAATTGAATTTTCCACCGCACAAGGACCTGCAGCTGCACGTAGGAGTCGTTGGACCCGTTGAGGTAGATCAGCGGCAGGCCCCATGGCTCCATCATGTGCATGAACAGTAGCATCAGTGTGTCGTGGTGGCCATGCTCCGTGCGACCGGGAAGGCCGCCGCCGCCGCCCTCGTCATCCGTGGCCTGATGCGCCGATGAACTGAGCAGTTAAAAGTTTTTGATTCGAGCTGATTCGACGCGATTACGAGTGGAAGCCGAGTTGGATCGCCTTCGTGGTTTCCGATTAGATCGGAAAATTGAATTTCGCCGAGATCGTTGATGTCGTGGCTTGATGCTGGAGCAAATGCATCCGGCTGCCTGGTGTCGGCGAGGTGGCTGTTGAAGCCATCACGGCCATTGGCGATGCAGATCCAGGAGCCGAAGGTGAACGTCATGGCCTCGTCGAGCACAACGCTGGTGAAGTTGAATTATGCCATCAAGTTCTTCGGTGGATGCTCGATAAACACCCGTACCTGACGCGCCAGCTGTCGGTGTTTTACCGTCAAGCCCACCGAGGGATACACCCGAGGTGGTAAGTTGTAGGTAAGGTGTCGTCGAGATCAGGAACTCGAAGGTGCAAGGAACACAAAGTTTAGACACGTTCGGGCCGTCGAGAGCGTAATACCCTATGTCTTGTGTGGTTTGTATTGCCTTAGAAGTTATGAGATTGTTGGTTATGTTTTGGAGGGGTCCCCACTCGCCCTTATATAGTCTGGGGGGATAGGGTTACATGGAAGTCTTAGTCGGGACGGCCTGTGGAGTCCTACCCGAGTACGGCTCGGGTAGTTTTCTTACGTCTGACTAGTCCTAGTGCTACACGGCCTTAGCATTTTTCTCTACTTAGACGGGGCCTCAACCATGAGCATCGTACCACAGCCTCGCCTGTCGACCTTATAGTTGCAGTATGTGGTAAATCATCAACTCCTATAATTCTCGCGAGTGACAGGAAATCACTCAACTTTTACCGAACCTATTAGCAGAGCATCTACTCAAACTCCAGCTCTAGTATTCATTACATAGGTGCCTAGGGTAATGCAGCTACGGTTCCAATCAACTCCTATCAACTTAAATGCACAGGTAAAAAGGAACAGTAGTTGAATCAATTGAAATACTGGGATCATGCACCGGGGCTTGCCTTCTTGGGCAGGGTTAGTCAGCTGATCTTTCAAACTTTGGTTTGGGTCTTTGATGACTTCAGTCACGTTTACTTGAGCTTCACAAGATTCGTTATCGGGCTCCGGCACCAGTGTGTACGTTCTGTCGACGAGTTCGGTCGTTTCTATATGGATGCAAACATGTTGGAGTTATTGAGTGGAGAAGTTTTATCATTTCCTTCACTATAAAGTTGTAATCCAACAAAACAAAGATTTTGTTGTGAAGTTTCTTAGTTAAGATAACTTGGGCAATCATTTATGGAATATACCTTAACTTAGTTATATTCATGAAGTTAGTTGGGGTCATTTATCAATTTTGCTCTTTAGCTTGTATATATATATATTTGATTTTTAATAAACCTTACTATTAGAACAAGTTTCTAATGCTAGGATTTTGATACAAGGTACATTTCATTGTTCTAAATCTACTGTGTAAAGATCATAGCTAAACAATATATGAACTCTACACACAAAATAATCTAACTATTTACTGCAGAAACAAACTTTCATTTTTACAGGATAAAGTATAGAAGTATTGGGTCTCAAACTTTTACCGAACAAACTTACTTGGATGAGTAGGCTACTGTAAATTTTGTAGATTTTTCCTATGCAAGAATCAGAGGCTAAAAATCTAGTTTAACTAGATCTATACCCAACATGAATAAATGTTACAGAGAGTTGTATTCAGTAGTTGACTTTCAAACTTTTTACCCTAGCATCAAAATTTTAAGTGGGTACTCATGTAGAAAAATTATAATTTTTCTAGTAAAAAAGCTATAGGTTTGGATTTTGTTTAGCTAAACAAGGAATAAAAGATTTAGCAAGTTCTACTAAAGAATTCTAGTTCAAATTTTTTACTATAGCTTCTATCTAGAAGTACCAGTGTGTCATAAAAATTGTAGCTCAAAACAAGTACTAGAACACTAAGAAAAAAATAATGCAACACTTGGTTCTAACATATAACAAAAGGTGCTCAAGACATCTAGTTCTGATTGGATTCAGTGCATGAAATTTTTAGGAAATACTATACTCTTAGTACAGAAGCTACCATCCAAATCTCCTGAGTAGTTCTTTCCTGAAACTCTTGGAACAATTAAAATACATTTAAACTTGATTTATATCTATAGCTAAAATTATGTGGAAACAGTCCAAGGTCCTTTTACAAAGTTGTAGATCTTAACTTAAGGAGTCTAGAACATTTTAGTTTGTATTTTTAGGATTTTTCTTTCAATTGTTTTGCATTTTCAAAGTTCATAGATTTGTTTTCAAAGTTCTAGTTTCTGGTTTACAAATGGGTACCTGAGATTTTATGAAAACTCCAGGGAAATATTGAAATCGAAGCAATTGGGTCCTTTGTTCAAGGGAACGGTGGCGGCCGGTCAAATTCCGGCGACCAAGGTCGCTGGCGGCGAGGGGAGAGAGTGGGAGAGGGAAGAGGGGACCAAACCGCACTTGATTGTGGCCTTGGATGGGGAAGTGGTGGACCGAGACGGCTCACCGGCGTGGCACAAAGCCGGCAGCGGTTGCGAGTGGTGGTGGCGGCGCTCCGGTTAGGGAGAGGGCACGGGGACCTGCTATGCAGGTTCAGTGTGAGGCGGAGAAGGTGATGGGAGGGTTGGTTTGGGCAATGTGGGGGGCGGAGTGGCGCGTCTACCCGCGGGTGGTGGCTCGCTGGAGTTGGGTTGGGGGCGGCAAGCTCTGGGGGCCTTGGGTGGGGCTTTTATAGGCGCGAGAGGGAGGATGGCGGCCTGGGCATGAGCTGCTGGGGGAGGCGTGACCAAGGGGTCCAATTCCGGGGGCGCAGTTGCCTCGCTGTCGCCGGCGAGGCTCACCGTGGCGCCAGCAGTGCCTGCGGCAGAAAAGTACCGCCGCGTGGAGGGTTCCTGAGGGGGAGAGCGGGATTTTGTGGGCCAGCAGTGGATCTCCAGGGTGCTGGCGGGCCCACATGGCCAGGCGGGCTTGGTTGCACCGGTGTGCGCCGGCCAGCTGGCCTGCCGGCGATGGGATAGGGCAGAGGGAGGAGAGAGGAGGGAGAATGTGAGGGACTTAAGCGCAAAAAGCAAAAACAACAAGGGCCTGGGTGAAAAGGGAGCTAAAACTCATTCTTCCTAAGGTCAAATCAAAAACATTTGAATACCATTTTTGCTCAACTATTCAAGATATATATTTTCTCTTTCATGACTATGTTCATTTGAGCAATCTATAAAAAGTTATTTTGAATTTCCAAGAACTAGTATTTAAATGACTTGTCATTTCATGTGAGTTTTTGCACTTTTAGCCCTTGAGTTCAACTAGACTTTTGTTGCTCTTGTTATGACAGATGTGCCCTTAAATTTTTAGGGTCATTTGTGATCAACTTTGAAAGTTACAAGGGTTTTTTTGCAAGGGTTCACATGTATATGCATATATACATATACACATATTGATTTGCTTGAAAGGTAGATTTTGATAGGTTGTTTTATACTTTTCTTGCTCTTTTATGCCTGATTTCATATTATGGATCTTTGTTTAGCCTTTTAGACACCCAGGGTGTCAGAGACTACTATGACTACATCTCTGACTCCTTTGACTACAGTCCCGACTACTATGACTACATCCTCGACTGCTTCAACTACATCTCCGACTACCACGACTACATCTCGACTACTTGTACTGTACCTCCGACTGCTACAACTACATCTCTGATTACTAAGACTACATCTCCGACTGCTATAGCTACATCATCGACTACTTCGACTACATCTACGACTGCTTCAACTACATCGCTCACTACTACAACTATATATCTGACTGCTTTAACTATACCTCCGACTACTATGACTGCATCTTTGACTACAATGCATCTTTGACTACTTTGACTGCATCTTCGACTGTTTCAACTATATCTCTGACTACTACGACTTCGTCTCCGACTGCTTCAGTTACACCTCCGACTACTACGACTACATCTTCGACTATTTAGACTGCATCTCCGACTACTACGACTACATCTTCGACACTTCAACTACATTTTCGACTGCTTCAATTATACCTCCGACTACTATGACTACATCTTCGACCACTTCAACTGCATCTCCGACTACTTCTTTATTTTGGCGGTTTTTCAGTGGACAGAGAGCTAGTATTTTGATCACCAGGGAAAATCTACTCAGCCAAAAATTTCCAAATTTGAGCAGTAGCTGATTGAGTAAGTTTGCAACAAGTTTGATGTTGAACACTTCTGCAGAAAACTTCATTAAGAAGGTCTAAGAATTTATTTGTAACAGGAGTGTTCAAAACAGCGGAAAACTAAGGTGTGGAAGTTTCTAGTGTTACCCACTGAGTACTAGTCCAAAAATTCTCAAAATTTAGCAGCAGAAAGGGGGTAAAATTTGAAGCAGCTTCCCTGTTCAGATTTTCTTCAGATAAGGTCATTTCCTAAGCCTAATTAATTCCTCTATCTAGATATGGTAGAAAAAGACAAATTTCTAGATAGCCCTTAAGTGAGTGCTCAAACGTGCTCTAGTGCAACTTACTCCCTTATAAACCCAGGATAATATTTCATTCAATTTTCATGTATGATCATGATGCATGCATGTCCTATTCATCCTCACAAAGCAAAACAATTGCCAAATAGCTTTGGTCTTACGTAGTTAATTTCGGTGGCATACATAATACGTCTCTCCTTATAGTAACTAGCCGACTTTTTCTAACCGTTCTTAGCTTACGTAATCGCGGTTAGCGTACTTGCAGAAGATTGATAGAATATAATTTGAACCTTTCGTGCCAGCACTCACGAAAGCATCCACATTCATTACCGTTCACTATAGAAACGGCATCCCTACAATTCCCGCCGTACGGACAACGTTAGCATACGCTACCGAGATAGCGTATTCAAGGGGGTACCATCACTTAATGAGACGGGAGTATGAACAACAATCGCCATACTCTACGCCAAACCTTTACTCCCAATATAATCAACGAGTGGTTGGTATATTGGCAGCACCTCAAGTAAGCCACTGCTTGAGGGCAGCGTTCGGTTCGCGTCACCGACGTGAGGGTCAAGCTCTCTCAGTTGACTGAGGATCCTTACCTTCTTACCTTAGCGATGAGTGTGTCGTTACAGAAATTAATGGTTGGTTGTACACAAAAGTAAGTTTTGACAGAAAGTAATATGCTGGAAGTCAGTTATATATAATATAGTTAAGATGGCCACCTAGTTACATTCCCATAATCCCCTAGGGCTTTACGAACTAGGCGTCATCCTTAATGAACCAACACATTTTTGCAAACGTAATTTTTGTTGTCAAGTTTTAAGAAAATGAGTTTTTATGGCTCCTTATACTCTCTGGTGTATGCATTTCGGCTCCGATGCCAGCTATGGAAGAACCGCCCGAATTAGTCCGGCTTAAGTGCACTAACCATCCCTATAGAGGCAATCCGGGCTAACACGCACTTAAAACGGAGTAAAACGATAGTCTGTCGGGTAACATCCTGATGCAACCACTGGAATTTTGATCGAAACAATGCATACATACAACCCACATGAAGGTGAGCTTAGAGATTACAACAATCCATAATTTTTCACATCACAGAGTTCAACATGAATTACTATTACAAACCAAGTTCGAATTCATTCATAAACAAGAACTTTCAGAGTCTAATAGTGCAGCGGAAAATAAATGATAGTTCTAACGACGATACAAGATATCATGATGAAGCCCGTACATGACATCATTCAGCGTTATCATCGTTGGCTGGGGACGCATCCCATTCCACCGCCCAACCAGAAGGCAAGAGTACATGACCAAGTCAAACTAGCAACAAAGTCCTCAAAGGTCTCACTTGAAAACAAAGCCACAAGCAAGGCTGAGTATACTAATACTCAGCATGGCTTACCCGACTAGTGGTCCTATACTTAGCCGACTCCTAGACATGCAAGGCTTTTGGCTGAGGGGTTGTTTTTGCCAAAAAGCCTCTAAGCGTGAGTCCTTGCTTTCAAGTTTTAGCATCAAGTTCTACTTGATTAACCATTCTAGGTAAGCAACTATCCAAATCATGCATGGTGGAAAAATTAATTGAGCATCCAACCAGATTAATCATCATCATTGTTTCTCTTCTTACTTTATGTGGTAAAATGGTTAAGCAGTCTCAATGGCAACGAGAAACAGACGATTCAAATCGAATTTCTTAACCTTGCAAGGGAAACCTAAACACACGTCATGTAGTTACTCATAGAGTCACACATGCAAGTTTTCCCCTTTATTCCCGTTTCATGGAACAGGGCCACCGACCTCGAGTACAGAGGTCCACGAACCACAATATGGCGCCGGGCGTGGCTGCTCTTGCACTCACCATATGCTCATGGGAACGACGTCAAGACGGTGGGAGGTATGTGCATGCACCGGTTCAATCAGATACTTAAGCTTAGCGATTACCATATTCTCGGCATGTGGTTAGTACGGTAAAAAACTTAACCACCACTACCACACACCGCGACCTTAGCATTCTCGCTAAACAGACGGGGCCTCAATCATCAACATGAATATCGTAACATAGCCCCGTCCGTCGACCTTATGATTCCAACATAAGTAAAACAAGCAACTCCTATATCTCGCGAGTGACAGAAAATCACTCGACTTTTACCGGAGTCCTATTAGCATGACAATCTAGCGACCGACAAAGACTGGTGTTAATATCATAGATAGAAGGATTATGCAACTAGGGTTTCAATCAACTCCTACAAACTTAATGCACATTACCATATATAAATTAAAGCTGCATAAGTTTAAAAGTAGGGGTTATGCTCCGGGGCTTGCCTTCGTGAGCAAAGCTGGCCTTGGGCTCTTCCGAACTTTGGTTCGGATTTTTGATGACTTCAGTTAGATTGATCCAAGCTTCATGCTGCTCACTCTCGGGCTCCGGCACCAGCTCATAGGTTCTGTCGGCGAGAGTCGTGGATTCTATATGAATGCACATGTATGAGTTGTTTTAATGGTACAAGATAAATAACTATTTCACTATAAAGTTGTAATTCAACAAAACTTCATTTTTTTTCCTTGGGTAGTCATTTATCGAGTAGTATCTAGATTAACTAACTTCATTAAGTAAGTGAGGGGTTTTGTCATTTCATAACGGCCATTTTTCAAGAGTAAGCATGGATTAACAACAAAACAACTCCTAGAGATAGTTTTTGGTGTTGAGATTTTTATGCCGAGCACATTACTTAAGCACAAGTTCACTGTAAAATTTCCAGCCATTTTCATTCAGCATATTAATCATGAAAAATACATTAAACAGCTACTGCTAGGATCAAGATCCATTTATACAGAACAAACCATGCAAAATTGGTACTCAACATTTTACTGAGTACTCCTAAACTTATGGTGAGTCTACTGTAAATTTTTCAGGTTTTAGTGTGCAAGATACAGAGCATAGAAAATAAGTCAAGATACATCTACGTTAATCAAGATTTATTTCGAGAGGCAGTTCCACAAAGTTTCTGTGTCTCAAACTTTTTTAACATGATAATCTACTCAAAGGTAGTCTCTGGTTAAAATTTCTTATTTTTCTAAGTACCAGTTTTAGTTACTTTGATTTAATGTATTTTTTCTGAACTAAAAACATATGAGCAAGTTAGAGAGAAGTAAAAAGTTCCAAACTTTGTCCATAGAATTTATGCATCAAGGTTACGCTACTGCAAAAGTTTCAACCCTAAAATATCTGTAGAACAGCATGAACATATAACTCTAGCCAAATAGCACATCAAACAAGATCCAACAAAAACTACTCGTAGAGACTTGTTCTAGCCTTGAGATTTTTACCCAAGTCTTAAAAAGCAGAGACTAGCTTACAGTCCAAAAATCATCCACAGTACTATCCTAGATCTAGAGATACATTTATAGGCTATTTAAAACAAGACTAATTTTAAATCATGTTTTAGTTTGTAACTGGTCATCCTTCTGTGCAAAAGTTTTAGGATTCATCAAGAGTGTCACATCAAATTTTAGTTTGTATTTTGCTGATTTTTCTATGATTTTAGATTGATTTTACAATTGACAACCTCTTGAAAAACAAAAATACTCGAGTTCTTGCAGATAGGTCAATAGATCTAGCAGAAAGGACCCTAATAAGAATTTGGCGATTGCAATGTAGTGCCTTGGTGGGCCTGGGTGTTTCCCGGCCAAAATCCAGCGAGGAAACTAGTCGGTGGCAAGGAGAATGGGGTGGGGGAGCACGAGGAGGTTGAGGGAAACCTGTTGGTGTGCTCGGTTGGGGCTGGGGTGGCCGGAGTTGGGCTGCCGGCGGTGAGTAGGAGCTCCGGCGAGGTGTGGGCGGCTATGGTCCGGCGAGGGAGGGCGGCGTGGGGAAGTCGGGGAGTACCAGCAGGTCAAGGGCGACCCATTTAGAGCCTCGGTTTGAGCGGAGGATGAGCGGAATGTGAGGCTCGACGGCGAGGTCGAGTGGCAGCGCTAATGGCGCAGTGGTGGTGGTACTCGGACGCGTGTGAGCAAGGGCTCGGTGCAGCCCTTTTATAGGCGCACAGGGGGAGGAGAGGCTGGGCGCGGCCAAGCTGATGGAGGTGCGGCCGGGACAAGGCCGCGGCAAGGGCGCTGCGTCGCCGGCCGAGCCATCGATTCTTGGTTAGGATTTTAAACACCTAGGGTGTTACAGTGGGTCCAGGAGCTCCCAGCCATCCTCTGGAGCCTAAGGACAACTCCCAATCGGTCCACGGGGTTCACCCCATTCTTTCTAACATACGGGGCAGAAGCAGTGCTTCCCTTCGTCCTAGACTATGGCGCCCCAAGGGTCAAAGCGTTTTACCCTGACCGAGCCGCGGAGGCTTAGCAGGACACGGTCGATTTGTGGGAGGTGGCCTGAGAGACAGCCTTGGTCCACTCGGCTTGCTACCAGCAAACCCTTCGCAGGTACCATGAGAGGAAGATCCGGGGAAGAACCCTCGAAGTTGGCGACCTGGTGGTGCGGAGGGAGCAGTCGACCAAGGACAAGAACAAGCTCACTCCGTCCTGGAAAGGACCATACACGATCGTGGAGGTGGTCTGGCCAGGAACCTACCGACTGAAGGACAGTGACGGCAACATCCTCACCAACACTTGGAACATTGAGCAGTTATGTTGTTTCTTCCCCTAAATTTAGTCCTTACACATGCTCTACTTTAAATGACGACTCCTACAGTGCCTTGGCCCGAGCACTCTCGCCCCGAGTCGCTCGGGGGCCCCACGGGGGTACACAACCACGCGCATTGCTACCCTCTCTTTCCTTTTGCAAATCACGCACAAAAAGGCATCTTTTTTTCGCTCGAGCGAAAGGGCGACCCGTTCCCCCTGCGCAACCTAAGTGATTATTGTTGGGCCACTCGACCTACCGAACTCTCATCACAACCTATAGTGAACTAGCAGCTGACGCCACTCGGGCCAGCCCCGGGCACACGCTGCAGCCTATAGTAAACGAGCAGGTTCGAAAAAAAGTGCGAAGGAAGAAATCACCTCAAGAAATAAAGGGATACGAGCGGGACCAGCTTCCCAAAAAACCATAAAATGAAAACGATTACAAGCACTTGGATCGTTCACTCGGGGGCCCTTCAAGACCCCCGCACAAACTACTCTAGAAATGAAAGCTAACTACGCTACAAATATTTCTACCGCGGACCCTCCTCCATGTCGGCCGACGACGTGGACAGGACGAGCCGCACTGCAGGGTCGACCAGAGGATTTCCATGATCGGGAGCCGGCCCGGTCGGGATGGCGCTCGACTCGGCTTCTATAGATTGGACCCTAGGTTAGCCTATAGTCGCTTCCCTCTTTGCGCGACGGGCCTCCTTCACCCACTCAGCGGTGGTCGCTTATGCAATTGCCGTCACGACTGGCACCAGGCTCTGACCAAGTTTGTGGAGCTGGTCGGCGGACCACCCGACAGCGGAACCTCTCCCGACCGCTTCAAAGTCGAGGGCCGGGTGATGCGAGGCCACTAACGTCAACACCCTTGTCAGTGATGAGCCCTGTAACCTCACCCGGGATCTCTGAGAGGTCGGCGATGAGCGCGCTCGACCCCAGGTGAGGCCCGAGCACCTCGGTGACCACCGACCTCGTTGCACCTCAGATCTGGCCGCCTCTTTGAGGACCCTCCTCCTCTCCAAAGAATCTGCCAAGGCCTGCGCGTTTCGTGCCATCAATTCCTTAGCGGTGGCCAGCTCGGACTCAGCGGCACGGCGAGTGTCTTCCGACCTCTGCAGTTTGGTCCTCAAGAGACCATTGCTCATTCCTAGCTCTGAACATGAAAAAAGTAAGGGTCAGAGGCCTCAAAATGTGAAAATAGGGTCGAGGGGATGCAGGGAAGCAACCAGTCATCAGCCGCGGCCGCCTCCGTGATCTTGAGCCCGTCTTCCCTCTAGGACAGTGTCACCTCCAACTCAGTGACACACTGCCCCCTGGATTGAGCCTGCCCCTCTGCAAGGGCACGAGCCTCCCGCTCCATGCTCAGAGCACGAGCGCGCGACTGCGGGTGGCCTTCAATTCACGGGTCAGCTCCTCGACCCGTCTCTGCGCCACCGCCTCCTGCCCCTGTCGGGCATGCTCCTTCCGAAGAAATCGAGACTTGCTCGATGAAATCCGCTCTAGCTTCTTCAAAGCAAAGTGTTAGAAACATCAAGACAGATTACCCACCATCAGAAAGGGAAAAGAAAATGAAGGCCAGAAAGGCGGCTGTTGAGACTCACCACAGGTCGACTCTCTGCTCTGCTTGAGAAGACCCTAGAGCCTCTGCTCCTGATAGTCGTGCAGGACGAACCGAGCCTCGCCCGGTCTGCCGGGGTCGGGCCACAACAACTCGGCGACCGACCCGCCCACAAACCCAGATGGCCTAGAGGCCAGGACCATCGCCCGCTCCTGGCTCCCCTCCGGTGCTGCCTCTGATGCCGAGGGTGACCCTCCTGGTCTAGGTGCTCACTCCCCCAAGTTTAAACCCCCTCGCGCTCGGCGAGCGGCCCGGTCTCGATCTCCACGTCCGCGAGCGCCGGAGTGGCCCCCCTCCTCCTCCAGCTAGGACCATGCTGGGGAACCGAGTCCTCCTCCGCCTGGGGACTCGGGGGCCACGATTTCTTCCTCCCTTCTCGCACTCGATGGGGGAGGCACTGCCACGGTCACCCCCGCACCAGACTGAACGGGGATCGCCACCATCACCGGCGGCCTGCTCGTAGACGCTGATCCTCGGCCTCCTCCTTGGGATGGAGCAAACAACGTTAGGTTCAGTCTACAAGGCACTTGCTCGACCCTAGGTTGTAGGCCAGTCGACATCAAGGCACTACGAGAAAAAATAGAATAAGAGAAGGAAAACATTCGAAAACAAAATCAAAACCACAAAGCGATGCCCTTACCCTGACGCCCGGCCGAGCAGGGGAAGTTTGAAGTCCCGGATACCCGACGGCGGCCGCAGACCGAGCCGTGGCGTGTCAGCCACGGTAGGAACTGGCTGCGTTGTTCCCCGTCCAGTCGATGGAGCACCGCGGCCGACGCCCTCAGTTAGGGAGCCCGGCACAGCCTCCTCCTGACCACTCATTGGGCTAGTCGCGCTCGAGCGCGCCTCCGGGTGAGCGCGCTCCTCTGACCACTCTACGTCTACCACTTCCGAGCGTTGTCCCACTCGGGCCCGCTTTGCCGCCTCCTCTTGCGCCACGCCCCCATCGGCGGCGCGCTTTCTAGACTCAGGGGCACTCTAAGATGCCCCAGGGGCCTTCTTGGTCCCCGATGCCGCGGTGTCACGTAGTCCAACCACGAACACAGAGCCATCTGACTCCGTCTTCTCAGATTCTTCACCATAGTCGGAGTCGGACGAAGGCTCCGACTCAAGTTCATCTTGGACAACATCGCTGTCCTCTCCCATTCGGACCCGATGCGCAATCTCCATCTCTTTCTGCTGCCTCCTCATGGCCTTTTCGGCCTTCTCCTTTTTTCTAGCCTGGGAGGCCACTACCTAGGCGGCCGGTTTGGCCACGCCCGCCGCCCCCTTCGGGAGATGAGAGCGGGATTGGGGACGACCGAGTACCTAGGGAAAAGCTGAGGTCAGGAGCCGGTCGGGCGCCCGAGGACCGCTAGGAAGAAGGAGAGGGGGAAAAACTTACCAGATCCGGCGGGTGCACCTTGTCGAAGGCCTGCGGACCGCCGACGGTCCGCTGATTCTCCACCTTCAATACCACATTGAGCCATGACCACACCTCGTCATCGGTCACCGCCGCCGTCGACACCCAGTTGGGATCCGTGATGCCAGTGTACTCCTATGGCAGAACCGTCTGAATTAATCCGGCTTAAGTGCGCTAACCATCACCATAGAGGCAATCCGGGCAAACACACACTTAAAACGGAGTAAAACGATAGTCTGTCGGGTAACATCCCGATGCAACCACTAGAATTTCGATCGAAACAATGCATACATACAACCCACACAAAGGTGAGCCCAGAGATTACAACAATCCACAAATTTTACATCATAGTGTTCAACAGGAATTATTATTACAAACCAAGTTCAAAAATATTCATAAACAAGTACTTTTAGAGTTTAATAGTGCCGCGGAAAATAAGTGAAAGTTCTAACGACGATACAAGATATCATGATGAAGCCTGTACTTGACATCATTCAGCGTTATCATCGTTGGCCGGGGACGCATCCCATTCCACCGACCAACCAGGAGGAAGAGTACACGACCAAATCAAACTAGCAACCATGTCCTCAAAGGTTTCACCTGAAAACAAAGTCACAAGCAAGGCTAATTATACTAATACTCAGCAAGGCTTACTCGACTAGTGGAATATACTTAGCCGACTCCTAGACATGCAAGGCTTTTGGTTGAGGGTAGTTTTTGCCAAAAAGCTTCTAAGAGTGAGTCCTTGCTTACAAGTTTTAGCATCAAGTTCTAGTTCATTAACCATTCTAGATGAGCAAATATCCAACATCACACATGGTGAAAAGAATTAATTAAACATACAACAGTATTAATCATCATCATCATTGTTCCTCTTCTTACTCTATGTGGTAAAAGGGTCAACCAGTCTCAATGGCCGTGAGAAACGGACGATTCGAATCAATTTTCTTAATCTTGCAAGGGAAACCTAAACACACGCCATGTGGTTACTCATAGAGTCACACGTGCGACTTTTCCCCTGTATTCCCATTTTGCGGAACAGGGCCACCGCCCTCGAGTACAGAGCCGCGCTCTGCACTCACCATGTGACCACATGGGAATGAAGTCAAGACAGTGTGGTGGTATGTTCCACGCCCCGGTTGAATCAGATACTTAAGCTTACCAATTACCATATTCTCAGCATGTGGTTAGTACATTCAAAAACTTAACCACCACTACCACACACCGCGACCTTAGCATTTTTGCCAAACAGACAGGGCCTCAATCATCAACAGGAATATTGTAACATAGCCTCGTCCGTCGACCTTATGATTCCAACATAAGTGAACAAACAACTCCTATATCTCGCGAGTGACAGGAATCACTCGACTTTTACCGGAGTCCTATTAGCATGGCAATCTAGCGACCGACACAGACTAGTGTTCATATCGTAGGTACCTAGGATCATGCATCTAGGGTTTCAATCTACTCTTACAAACTTAATGCACAATACCATATATAAGCAAAAGTTGCATAAGTTTAAAAATAGGGGTTATGCTACGGGGCTTGCCTTCCTGAGCAAAGCTAGCCTTGGGCTCTTCCGAAGTTTGGTTCGGGTCTTGAACAACTTCAGTTAGATTAAGATTAGCTTCACGCTGCTCACTCTCAAACCTGGGCACCAACTCGTACATTCCGTCAGCAAGAGTGGTACCGTCCACATGAGATGCATATGGATGAGTTCATGGTGGAAAGACATAACGTTACTTTCACTATAAAGTTGTAATCCAACAAAACTCAATTTAACATTTGTGAAAGAACTTTAATAAGTTTACGTGGGCAATCATTAAGTGAGTAGAAATCAAATTTTACTAAACTCATTAAGCAAGTGGGGTCTTCTTATTTTACTACTTGCATAATTTTATATTTTCCAGAATAAATCCAATGTGACAATGTGATTTTATTACTAAAGCTAAGTAAAGTTTCTGACATTGAGATTTTTACACAAAGTGCCTCTCCTAGTGACCATGTGTTGACGCCAGATTTTGACACGTGTTGAATCAGCGTCAGGAGGAGAAGATTGGCCGATGCGGCAGATCTGAAGGCTACAGTAAGAAATCAGCCGATTGAGGTAACAGTTGGAAATCGACCGATTGGTGATGCAGCTTGCGCTAACAGGATGGGACTACTTCGAAGGGTCCCGGTCAAAAGTTGGTCAACAGAGCTACGCTAAGTTGGTCAGGAAGCAATTAAAAAAGTCCTGATTGGATTAGGAGACAGCGGCTGAAGATTCTGCGGGAGTCCGTTTCCTTTTTAAAATATATTATGGATATAGTAGTTTTCCTGTTTTTAAATAAGGTTGTAACAAGTCGTAATCGACCAGGAGTCCTAGTTTTTAGGGTATAGATAGGAGTCGTCAGGGCTTGGCAAGACATCAACACATCAATCAACAACAATACTTTTACTTTTCCAGCAATTTACTTTCAAGTCGGCGACTTCGCCAATACTTTTCTTCTTTCACAAGTTCGTACGGATTGGCAGGGCTGCATCAACTTGATCTCCGGCCAATTGGTAGGTTCCGCTTATCGAGTAATGTCCGAGCTTTAACTACGGGCGCAACGCTGTGGTTTCGTTTGGATTTATTCACCAGTTATCGATATTTACTAGAATTGCAAGTTTTACCTGTTGTTCTAGTATTATCACCAGTTATCCAGCTTGAGATCAGAGTAATCGGCTTCGTCATCGTTCTTCTTCGATTTATCATCTTACAGCCGATTAGATCTATTCAAGTGTTGCATCCGTAATAATTGTTTAGATCGCTCCAACAGTCTTCTTTACAATTATTATGCGATTATCGGCTGATCCATAGCTGATCATCTTTACAGCAAATCGGCCGATTCGCCGATGCGCTCTTCAGGACAGATCGGAACTCCAGCCGATCGGAGCGCGTGGAATTTAATACTCTTATTTCCTTGTCAATCAACAGGTCAGATTGACTGGCACGCCGCGCGAACCGTACCAGGGCGATAACCCGAACAGGACCTAAGCAGATTCTCCCGGGTCGTGTGTCCGACGCTGAAGACCATCGGCCGATTCCTGTCTGGCCGATTTTAGCGCCAACACACTTTTGGCATGCCTGGTGGGACCACTTCAAGATCTGATATGTTGAAGGACGCAGAAATTTCCGACAGCAACATCATCGAGCTCACAGAAGCAGATCTCAAGGACGATCAAAGGGAAGAATTAGCTAAACATCTAGAAGATTACAAGAAGATATACCTACAGTCATTTAGTCGTACCAGAGGCGGAGAGGCTGTCAAGAAAGCTCCTATTCCAGTTCCCCGCCACATCACCATTGCTGAGGACTCGGGCAAGATGTCCGATATGATCCAACAGTCCGTCTACCAGGCGTTCATCGACCAGTCCTCGGTGATGACCAACACGGTGTACAACGCCGTCATCAGCTCTCTGGCCAGCGGAGCAGTTCAAGGCTATCAGGGGCTGGCGTATGCCCCGCCAATCACGCTTCCAGCCAGAAGCTTACCAAGCACGTCCCAATCGGCTCCTCAGCCGATATTGACGCAACGCAAGGGGTACAACACTCCGTTGCCTCCAGCGTCTCCAAGATACAGCGGCACACCATGTTTCCCATCACAGGCATCGCTTCAACCCGTCCAGATTGCTTCTGTGCAATCGCTACCCACAAGTTCAGTTCCCTGGGGGACATCAGCGACAATGGTTTTTCCCGAGCCAACAACCGGATACGGGAGCTATCCAATCCAGGCGCCGCACCAATCGGCTGTCCGGCCGACGGTCCCTCAGTATCAGCCAATCTCATCAGAAATCGGCAGGGGGGCAAGCGCTGTAGAAGCACTCAGAAGCACGGCGCCAATGATGACATACGACGGAGCGGCGGATTCACTTCGCCATCAATTATCAGCTGCTCAGCAAAATTCTCCGCATGCTTCGATTCATCACCCAGCCGTACCAGCCCTTCAACATATGCCGGCACCGCGAACGGTCGTTCATCAGCAGCAGGTGGACTGGACGGCAAGAATAGCAGAAGTGATTCAAGACTAGTTTGGGTTGAAGCCAAAAGTGCAGACTTACACATACAAGACGCCATACCCATCGGCCTATGACTTGCTGCCGTTTCCACACCGATACAAAGTGCCCGATTTCACCAAATTTTCAGAGCTGGACAATACATCCACCGTGGAGCACATCAACAGGTTCATCATCCAGTGCGGAGAAGCTGCCACGCAAGATGCTTTGAGGGTGCGGCTATTTTCATCGTCTCTTTCCGGATCGGCCTTCCAGTGGCTCACCACTTTGCCACCAAATTCTATTGTTACTTGGGCCGATCTGGAGAAATAGTTCCACAAGTACTTCTATGCAGGAGTACATGAGATGAAGGTCTCAGATTTAACCAGCCTCAGACAGAGAAGCGATGAACCAGTAACTGGATATATACAGAGGTTCAGAGAAGTCAGAAACAAATGCTACAGTCTGGCTCTAACCGATGCACAGTTGGCCGATATCGCTTTCCAAGGCCTCCTGCCACAAATCAAGGAAAGATATGCTTCGCAGGAGTTTGAAAGTCTAAGCTAGATCGTTCACCGATTGGCAGGACAGGAAGTCCGTCCGTTTGAGCAACGGAGGAATTTCCATAAGAAGGTGGCATATATAGAAGGATCTAAATCGGATGGAGAAGAGGAAATCGGCCTGGCAGAGTGGGTGAAAGGCAAAAAACCAATATCATGCCCTTTTGGAAAAACAGACCCCGAAACATTCGGCTTTGACACATCAAAAGCCGATAAAATTTTTGACTTATTACTCCAAGAAGGGAAAATTAAGCTTTCTCTGTACCATACCATCCCTACGGCCGATCAGCTCAAGAAGATGAAGTACTGCAAGTGGCACAACGCCACGTCTCATGATACGAATGAATGCAAAGTCTTCCGTCAGCAGATACAATCGGCCATCGAGCATGGGAGGCTCAAATTTGAAATCTTGGCTAAATCGGCAAAGCCGATGAAGATAGATCAGCATCCCTTCCCGGCTAACATGGTTGACACGGGGGGAAATTCACGTCAAACCAAGGTGTTGACGTCAGAATTGGCAAGAAGGGGCGGCGCCGTCGATCCTAGGAGGCAGATTACAGCGGATGAGATCAAAAGGAACAGGCGGGGGTTAGAACGACCACGCAAACCCGTCATCTCCCAGTTCTTGCTCAGCAAATATCGGCAGCAGCAGGAGCAATCAAGATACTACGACGAGATGATACGCCGGCATGAAGACCACTGGCAATGTCCGTTCTTCATCCATTGCTGGGAGAACGACATCAGATTGCCGTCAGCCGATAATTGTCCTGAGTGTAACGGATTGAGTTGCAACGATCGCCCGAGGTCATGCTCTAGGGACAGAGGATCAGAGCCGATCAGCAGAAATCGGCGCGAACAAGAGGGACAACGCATTTCAGTGCATGATCGGCTGGGGGGCAGAGTTGACCGGTACCACCGGTCAAAAGGCAGGATCAACCAACAGGATGGACTGGGGGGCAGAATCAGCGTGCACGATCAGCTGGAAGAGATGGCTGATGATAGGGTGTCAGATGAAAACCCCCTAGGAAGGGAACCAGATTGGGAACACACCAGATCATCGGCTAAGCCAGTAAACCCCAGGTGGTGTCCCGATGGCCTCTCCAGATCTCAGAAACGGAGGATCCAACGCCTGCGCCAGTGGGAGAAACAAGAGGAAGAACAGAGGCAGGTTCCAAAGAAAAGAAATGTTAAGTCTCGGGTGTGGCGCCCAAAGAAAAACAATGGTCAAGAAGCAGACAATCAAGAATCGGCAGCCGACATCAACATGGTGTTCATATTGCCGATGGAATTCATGGCGCTTGACGATCGAGACAAAGCGACAAGGATGGAAGAGCAAATGGCGCAACTGGTATTAGAGCTAATGACGGCTAGTTTTGAGAAACCAGAAGAAGAAAAACGACAAGAGCGATGAAGATCTCACCAAGACGGACATGATGCTGATGAATTTCGAAGGCAACGTGTCTCCCGCCCGTGGAGCGCTCTGCGTCGACCTCACCATCGGCAGTAAGACCCTTCCTACCACCTTTTTCGTTATTAACGGTAAGGGATCCTACAACATGCTGCTCGGTCGTGACTGGATACACGCAAACTGCTGTGTCCCATCTACAATGCATCAATGCCTCGTGCAATGGGTCGGCGACAGCACAGAGATAGTCACCGCCGATTCCGCCTACAATGTCGCAGCAGCCGACACGCAACAGTGGAGCTGCGAGCACGTCAAGTGTATATCCGGCAGGACTTGGGACACTGACTTCCTAAGGTGTCCGATTTCGGTCTACAGCCGATCCAAGCAGTCGGCTCGGAAGATTCAGAATAGATGGATCAGCTCGTTCGAGAAGACGGGAAGCTTGGGCATGGATTTACGTCGGCTGATTTATTGGAGATGGTAGATTTGGGAGGTAGCAGCAAATCAAGGCCGACGTATATTAGTGCTAATTTGGATCCTGAGTATAAGTGTAAACTGATAAGTTTATTAAAAGAGTTCAAGGATTGCTTTGCTTGGGAATATCATGAGATGCCAGGTCTAGACCGGTCCATTGTTGAACACCGGTTACCTATAAAATCAGGATATCGGCCATATCAGCAACCTGCACGGCGGTGCAACCCCAAGATTCTACCTGATATAAAGGCCGAGATCACAAAGTTAATTGAAGCAGGATTTATCCGGCAGTGCCGCTACGCCGAATGGATTTCTGATATTGTGCCCGTGTATAAGAAAAATGGAAAACTGCGCGTGTGCATCGACTTCAGGAACCTAAATCAGGCCACACCAATGGACGGATATCCAATGCCGATGGCCGATATCTTGATAGATGCTGCCGCAGGAGACAAAATTATCAGTTTCATGGATGGTAATGTCGGGTACAATCAGATACTAATGGCTGAAGAAGATATCTCGAAAACAGCTTTCAGGTGTCCAGGTCACCATGGTTTATTCGAATGGGTTGTAATGACCTTTGGGTTAAAGAACGCCGGTGCCACATATCAGCGGGCCATGAACTATATCTTCCACAAGCTTATTGGTACATCGGTGGAGATTTATATAGATGACGTCGTGGTCAAATCAAAAAGTCACCAAGAACATCTGGCCGATTTACAAGAAGTACTGGAGTGCACAAGGAAGCATGGGTTGAAGATGAACCCGAACAAGTGTGCATTTGGTGTATCGGCCGGGCAATTCTTAGGATTCATGGTTCATGAGCGCGGGATAGAAGTCAACCGGAAGACCATAGACGCCATCAACAAAGTTGTAGCCCCACAAAATAAAACTGAGCTACAGTCCCTCATCGGTAAGGTCAATTTTATCAGAAGGTTCATATCCAACCTGTTAGGGAGAATTCGAGCTTTTACTCCTCTGTTGAAATTAAAGCCCGATCAAGAATTTATATGGGGAGAAGAACAACGCAAAGCATTGGAAGATATTAAGCAATATCTAGTTTCACCTCCGGTTTTGGTCCCGCCACAGCCTGGTAAGTCGTTCAAATTATATTTATCGGCTGATGAACAGGCTATTGGATCGGTGTTGGTACAGGAGTTCGAAGGGAAAGAACGAGTGGTATATTACGTCAGCAGAAGACTCCTAGACGCCGAAACAAGATATTCCCCGGTGGAGCGGCTGTGCTTATGTTTATACTTCTCGTGTACCAAGCTCAGACACTATTTGTTATCGGCAGAATGCATAGTTATATGCAAGGATGATGTGGTGAAGTATATGCTATCATTGCCGATTTTGAAAGGACGGATTGGAAAATGGATCCTGGCTTTGTCAGAATTCGACTTAAGGTACGAATCGGCCAAAGCTGTCAAAGGTCAAGTAATGGCCGATTTCGTAGCTCAGCATTGTGGACCAGAGATTGCCGTCTTTGAACCGGTTCCATGGACTCTATATTTTGATGGTTCTTCATGTGGGGCCAGATCAGGAATCGGCATCATTTGTTATATCGCCTCGGGGGGCAAGTTATGATTTCTCTCTGCCGATAGAAGCATCCGCAACCAATAATCAGGCGGAATATTGAGCCATTCTAAAAGGAATCCAATTGTTAAGAAAAGTCAAGGTTGATGCAGTCAAAATTTTTGGAGATTCCATGCTCATTGTGGATCAGTTAACAGGGCGATCTGAGTGTAAAGATGATATCTTGAGAATTTATTATGAAGATTGCCTTCAGCTTTTAAAAGAATTCAAGTCGGCAATAATTGAGCATATCCCCAGAAATTATAATGAAGAGGCTAACAGGCTGGCCCAACATGCGTTCGGGTATCGGCCGATTCAGGGAGCGATGATGTTAGAGCTCGCGGCCGATGACTGGCGAAAGGAAATCACCGATTACTTGAAGGATCCCTCCCGGAAAGTGGATCGGCGAATACGTTTTCAAGCTACAAAGTATGTGTTACTTGAAGATGATCTATTTTACCGGACGATTGATGGAGTCCTTCTCAAGTGCCTGGGAACTGAAGAAGCAAAGGTTCTCATGGGAGAAATACATGAAGGCGTATGTGGAGCCCATCAATCGGCTCACAAAATGAAATGGATGATAAAAAACAATGGGTATTATTGGCCAACTATTCTTGAGGACTGTTTTAAATATTATAAAGGATGCCAAGACTGTAAGAGGTTTGGCAATATACAGCGCGCGCCAGCATCGGCTATGAACCCAGTGATCAAGCCGTGGCCGTTCAGAGGTTGGGGAATAGATCTCATCGGACAAATTCACCCTCCATCGAGAAAAGGGCATAAGTTCATATTGGTAGCCGCGGATTATTTCACTAAGTGGGTGGAGGCAGTTCCTTTAAGGAATGTGACATCGGCCGATATGATTGAATTCGTTAAGAATCATATTATCTATCGATTTGGTATTCCTCAAACCATCACAACTGACTAGGGAACAATGTTTACTTCTGGAGAATTCGGAGAGTTTGCCGCCGATATGGGGATTAAATTATTAAATTGTTCTCCATATTATGCTCAAGCCAATGGCCAAGCAGAATCGTCCAATAAAGGGATAATCAAGCTAATCAAGAGAAAGATAGAAGAACAACCCAAAAAGTGGCATATGTCTTTGGCTGAATCTTTATGGGCTTATAGGATGGCTTGTCATGGAGCCACTAAGATATCTCCTTATCAGCTGGTTTATGGTCATGAGGTAGTCTTGCCTTGGGAATTGAGGACGGGGTCAAGGCGTGTATCGCTTCAAGATCAGTTGACGGCCGATGATTATTCTTTCCTCATGAAGGACGAACTTGATGACTCGGCAGGTTTACGGTTGAGAGCCTTGATTAGTATAGAAGAGAACAAGAAAAGGGCGGCTAGATGGTATGACAAAAAGGTCAAAGTTAAGCAATTCTCTCAGGGAGATTTGGTGTGGAAGTTGGTGCTGCCGATAGGATCTAAAGATCCCAAATTTGGTAAATGGTCACCCACTTGGGACGGGCCGTACAGAATCGGCCGATGTGCCCCTGGAAATGCATATATTCTAGAAACAATTGAAGGGGAAGAGTTCCCAAGAGCCTTAAACAGACGATATCTGAAGAGATACTATCCAAGCATTTGGATAGATGCATAACTTGCGGTAAGATATATCAAGACAATATGGCCGATTTTCTATCGGCTTTCGTCTGCATATTTGATGCAGAGATGACATCGCCCGAAGAAAGAAACATTGGGATTCATATCGACTAGTTCACTATTGGATGAAAATGACAGAGTACATTGCCGACATGGTACAAGTCGCCCTTAGAATAAAAATACCGATGCATCTATTTACGCCTGCTCTGGATTTCTCTCTCGACGCGACCCAGTTCTATCATAAGACGGATCCTATTCTCCTTCGGGTTCTCTACAGTGGCTCCAGTCTCAGCTTGATTGCAAAGTTCTATCAGGAGGCGGGTCTTCTTCTCCTCCAAACTCTCCATGGTAGCTTCAGTCTTTACTTGATGAGGGAGTGGAGGACTCTTTTCAGAAGGTGGTCGCTTACGGACCAAGCAGTGAGCATCTATAAGGTCCCAATACTTCTGGACAACAGCGGGAACATGATCTCTGAGTTCCTCAGCATGAGCTCTTATCAGATCTTTGTCTGCCTGTGACAATGGTTCGTCTGAATGAATGATTTCGATCGCTCGTTCCAAACCAGGGCTGAGACGTTTTGGCTAAACAAGGACGAAAATACTGTCCAACATCAGAGCAATTGAGATGTCAAGGGTAAAGATGGTATTCTTGCCGCGCCGTCTACACGAATTCCAGGGGAGCGGTCGTTTCGCGCGCTCGGTCCGAGGAAATTGCAATCATTGTGCGGAAGACCGCGGAACGGAAGGAGATTTTTACTGCGCCCGTTTCGGAGAAAAGGATTAAAGAAAGAGTTTCGAAGAAAAAGTTATGTTTTACTCCGAAATTGGGGGCATGTGTTGACGCCAGATTTTGACACGTGTTGAATCGGCGTCAGGAGGAGAAGATTGGCCGATGCGGCAGATCTGAAGGCTACAGTAAGAAATCGGCCGATTGAGGTAACAATTGGAAATCGGCCGATTGGTGATGCAGCTTGCGCTAACAGGATGGGACTACTTCGAAGGGTCCCGGTCAAAAGTTGGTCAATAGAGCTACGCTAAGTCGGTCAGGAAGCAATTGAAAAAGTCCTGATTGGATTAGGAGACGGTGGCGGAAGATTCTGCGGGAGTCCGTTTTCTTTTTAAAAGATATTATAGATATAATAGTTTTCCTATTTTTAAATAAGGTTGTAACAAGTCGTAATCGACTAGGAGTCCTAGTTTTTACGGTATAAATAGGAGTCGTCAGGGCTTGGCAAGACATCAACACATCAATCAACAACAATACTTTTACTTTTCCAGCAATTTACTTTCAAGTCGGCGACTTCGCTAATACTTTTCTTCTTTCACGAGTTCGTACGGATTGGCAGGGCTGCATCAACTTGATCTCCGGCCAATTGGTAGGTTCCGCTTATCGAGTAATATCCGAGCTTTAACTACGGGCGCATCGCTGTGGTTTCGTTTGGATTTATTCACCAGTTATCGATATTTACTAGAATTGCAAGTTTTACCTATTGTTCTAGTACTATCACCAGTTATCCAGCTTGAGATCAGAGTAATCGGCTTCGTCATCGTTCTTCTTCGATTTATCATCTTACAGCCGATTAGATCTATTTCAAGTGTTGCATCCGTAATAATTGTTTAGATCGCTCCAGCAGTCTTCTTTACAATTATTACGCGATTATCGGCTGATCCATAGCCGATCATCTTTACAGCAAATCGGCCGATTCGCCGACGCGCTCTTCAGGACAGATCGGAACTCCAGCCGATCGGAGCGCCTGGAATTTAATACTCTTATTTCCTTGTCAATCAACAGGTCAGATTGATTGGCACGCCGCGCGAACCGTACCAGGGCGATAACCCGAACAGGAGCTAAGCAGATTCTCCCGGGTCGTGTGTCCGACGCTGAAGACCATTGGCCGATTCTTGTCTGGCCGATTTTAGCGCCAACACCAAGTTATAGTAAACATTTCAGCTCTTTTTGTGCAGTAGATTTATCATGAAAAATGAAATAGTAAGCTACTAATAGAACTTAGATTCATTTATACAAAACAAACTGTGCCAGCACTGGTTCTCAAATTTTTACTGAGTGCCTATAAACTTATGGTGAGTCTACTATGAATTATTTAAATTTTATTGTGCAAGTTACAGAGCATAGAAAATACAGCAAAATACATCAACACTATTAAAGATTCAATCAGTAGATCTAATGAGTTTCTGTACTTTAATTTTCTCTAGCATGACCTACTACTCACATGTGTCCTCTGGTCAAAATATCATAATTTTCTAAGTACAGAAACTATTTATCTTGGGTTAATGCACCTATACATGATCAAAATCAAAAGAGCATGATAAACAGTACAACGTTAAAGTTTACCCTAGCATTCTTTTAACAAATAGACCCTACTATAAAAGTTTCACATTCAGATCTACATTACAACATTATGAATGAACACATCTAGCAATCTAGATCTTGGATCAAGATTAAATCAAAAATCTATATCTAGAGACCTTAGATTGCCTTGAAATTTTTACAAAGGTCTCAAGATTTACATACTAGCCTACTGCCCAAAAATCAAGTATAGTATTAGACTAGAGCACGAGTTACATTCAAAAGCTCATAAATCTAATATTTAAGCTAGTTCAGAAACCATTACAAATTTTTCATGTAACTGAAGTTGTAGATATAGTTACAAGGAACCTAGAACATTTTAGTTTGTATTTTTTGATTTTCCCACAATTTTATATCAAATTTACAAGTTGCAGAGTCAAATAACAATAACTCAGCTTTTCTCTTAGAAACAGGTCCCTGAAGTTTTGCACTAAAGGCCCTAGAAAGATCTGGGGATTTGCATTGTCGCCCCTAGCCGGAGCTGGGTGGTTCCCGGTCGAAATTCGGCGAGTAGGCTCGCTGGCGGCGAGGGGAAAGGGGGCGGGAAGGATGAGGGAGACGAGGGCAACCTTTTCGCGTGCTCGGTTGGCGCTGGGAGCGGCCGGAGGGTGGTCGCCAGCGGTGACAGTGGTGGAGGCGACAATGGTGATGGCGGCTCTGGCAAGGTGGTGGCCGGGGCGGCAGGCTGACCGCTCGGGGAGGTCCAGTGGGGCGAGGGGAATCGGTTCTTTGAGCTTGCTGGGGTGGAGGAGGTGCTGGAATGGGGGCTCGGTGTACAGGTGGCGTGCACGGCAATGGAGGTCGCCGTGGAGCTTGCGTGCAAGAAGAGGAAGGTCGAGCTGCTGTTTATAGGCACGCAGGGAGGAAAAGAAAGGTTTGGGTGTGGCAGCAGCTGGGGAGGTAGCTGGGCAGCGGCGTCGCCGGCGGGGCGCGCGTCGCGGGGTGGGCAGCAGAGATGCCCCACCGCATGGCCGCCGGGCGCTGGCGGGCTGGGTGGCCAGAAGGATTGTGGTGTGCGCGGGCGGGATTGCGATGGCCAGGGATTGGCGCGTTGGTGGGGCCACCGGTTTGCCTAGAGGCGAGCTTGCCGACTGGGCTGTTTGGATGCGGCGCCCAGGGATTCCCGCGGCGCATGGCGCGCGCGCTGCATAGGCTCGCGACGCAGGGAGGGGCTTGGCGCGGACAAGGGCACGGCCAGCCATTGGCTTGGCTGCGAGCACGTGGCAGGGATACTCCACGGCGTGGTGAGCAGCTCGTGCGTACGGTCAGGAAGCAGAGGAAACAGAGGAAGGAGGGAGAAAGAGAGAAAGGAGAGAGAGAGAAAAGGAAAAGAGGATGGTTTGAAGTTGATTTTTCTCCAAAATTTGCATGGCAGCTCAAAAAGTTTTGATACAAAAGTTGTGTAAAATTTCAAAATCTAAAACTTTTGTTTCAGGCAAATGTTTGTTTGAGCAATGGTTTAACAGTTATTTTAAATTTACTACTACTAGTATTTGATTTTCTATTCCTGAATTCTAAAATTCGAATTTGCAATTGGCCTTTTAAGTGAACTTGCTAGGCACTAAAAATATGAGTGTGCTTTTATGCTACATTGATTATGACCAGTTGGGCATGTATGGTTATGAACATATTTATAAAAAACCATACGCACACATACATACACATGCACATGCACACCTACACCTACATACACACATGTATTCATGACTGAAATGCTTTGTTTGAATTTTACCTGTTCATTATGCATGATCTTGTTTTAGCATTTTAAACAAATAGGGTGCTACAGCCTACCACCCTTAAAAAGAATCTCGTCCCAAGATTCTGTGACAACCCTGGTAAAAATTTCATTTCTAAAATCAGTATCATTAGCCTAACCCTATGCTTAAACCAACTAATAAAAGGGTGGAAAGAATTAGAACGAGTTCAGTTGGAATTCAAAGTTAATTTGAGCACATTTGGTCACTTTTGAACTTTTAAATGTAACTTTCAAACCATAAGCCAAATGAGATTTTGCCTGAAACCAAAGTTGTAGAACTTTTTATTTTGAACAACTTTCGTGCTCAAAAGTTTTTGAAATTCAAATCAGAAAGAGGAGAAAACGCCCTGTTTGCACCCAGCCCCCTGAAGTTTTTCAAATTTTTGCACTTAGGTCCCTCCCTCACCCCTCCCTCCTCTGCTGCACCGCACCCTCGCCCGACCGCCGCCGGCCACCTGGCCCTCGACGCCTGCGCGGCACCAGGCGCCGAGCCAACCCACGGCGCCCTGCTGCACCGCCCCCGCTCGCCCAACCGCGGCCGCGCCTTCTTCTCCTCCCCCCCCCCCCCACGCCGTGTCTCTGCCCAATCCCCGGTGCGCCACCGTGCTGCCCAGTCGCTGGCCGCCGCCCCCTCCACCAGTGCCCCGTCGTGCCGCCCGAGCTCCCCAACCGCCCGCCAGCGTCGCCTACACGCGACGTCGCGCCCCAGGCGCGCCCAGCGCACGCACGCCACGCGCACGACGCGCCTCTGGCCGCTGGTCACCGCCGGCCGCCCCCAATGGCGCCCAGCCTCGCCGGCCCCTCCACCCCACGTTCTGGCCGTGCCAAGCCCGCCCCCACGAGCTTCACCGGCTATAAAGCCCGGCGCAGCGCCCCTCCCTCCCCTCCTTTCTTCTTCCCCGCAGAACAGAGAGCTCCATTGCCGCCGGCGCCCCCACCTCGCCGTGGAACCCCCTGCTCCGGCCCACCTCCGCCCGAGACAAGCGCTGAAACGGGTCCCCCTCAGTGCGCTGAAGCTCCCCAGCCCGAGCCCCGCCGCCCTCATCGCCGGAGCGCCGCCGTCCGCGCCGCCCCACCGCCGCCGCCTCTGCTCTCCGCGGCCAGCCCGCCACCGGCCACCCCGAGCCACTCCAAGACCACCCATAGGTGCGCCCTGGTTCCCCCTCCGTGCTCCCCCACCTTGCCCTCGCCGCCGGCGACCCAGCTCGCCGGAATTTGGCCGGACAGGATGACCCCGCCGTGAAATTGCGACCAGGGACCACATTGCAAACGCCCAAATCTTTCTAGGGGGTTTTCTGCTAGTTTTCAGGGACCCCTCTGTAAAGAAAATTTTAACCAAATCAGTGAACTTGTAAAATTCGTATAAAATCGTAGAACATTCGGAATAATGCAAACTCAACTGTTCTGGAATCCATAGAAGAAACTCTACAACTTTTGTTACATAAAGTTTCTCAGATTCTCAATATATTTTGCTCTAGATTAAATGGAAGGTTTAATGGACTTCTTTTGTACCCACTGTTGTAGATCATTGCTGACCCTAATTTTTGGGCAGTGAGTTACTTGCTTAATGTTTAGGGCTGTATAAAAAGATCAGGACCAAAAGCCATCTCTAGATACACATTTTGTCCAACCTTGTTTTAGGCCATAAAGTGTTAGAACAAATTTTTCCTACTGTTATGTGATGTTTAATGTCATGAAACTTTTTCTGTGTTGTTGTAGTAATACCTAGAGGCCACAGAAAAATTTAGGAACATTTTTACTATATGTAACCTGTTCATATGAATTTGTGGTAGGAAAACTTCACTAATTCAAAATAATTAGTAAATTGCTTAGAAAATGTTCATCTTTTTACTATGAAACACAATAGAGTAGCTCAAGCTGTAGAAAAAGTTTCATACATAGAAACCCTGTATAACATCCTGTAGAAAATAATCTTTAATAACATGAGTGTAGCTTGTCCCATTTATTATGCCCTAAATCATGTACAATAAAATCTGAAAAATTTACAGTAGCACAAATATGGTTATAGCAACACCCTGTAAAATTTGTAGCATCAATACTTGCATGGGTTGTTCTGTATAAAAGTAACTAGATCCTAGCAGTGGCTGTGTATTACATTTTTCATATTTAACATGCTACACAAAAATGTCTGAAATTTTTACAGTGATCTTATCTCTGCATAATGTACTTTGAATAAAAATTTTATTACCAGAAGCTAACTAGATTAGTAATTGTGTTCAACTCATTTTTGTGTTTAAAAAGAAACTAAGTTTTCAATATAACACAACCCCTTCTTCTTTAATAAAGTTAAATAGATTAAGACGAACTCTATTAACGATTGCCCAGGAAATGTTAAAGTAAATAACTTCACAGCAAAACCTATGTCTTATGAACTGCAACTTTATCGTGAAGGAAATAATGTCGTTTACCATCACCACTACTTAAACTTGTGCATTCATGTAGAAACGACGACTCTCGCCGACGGAACGTACGAGTTGGTGCCCGCGTCCGAGAGTGAGCAGCGTGAAGCTCAAGTGAATCTAACTGAAGTTGCCGAAGACCCGAGCCCAAGTTCGGAAGAGCCCCGAACTAACTTTTCTCAAGAAGGCAAGCCCCGGAGCATGAACCCTATTTTCTCAACTTATGCAACTTATCACTCTACTTTACTTGTGCATTAAGTTTATAGGAGTTGGATGAAAACTTAGTTGCATGATCCTAGGTACCCATGCTCTGAACACTAGATGCAAGGTTCGATAGAATGCTATGCTAATAGGACTCGGTAAAAGTCGAGTGATTTCCTGTCACTCGCGAGAAATTAGGAGTTGATTGTTTACTACACGCTGCAATCATAAGGACGACGGACGGGCTGTGGTACGATGTTTATGTTGATGATTGAGGCCCGTCTGTCTAGTGAAAAATACTAAGGCCGCAGTGTGTGGTAAGTGATGGTTAAGTCTTTGAACGTACTAACCACATGCCGAGAATATGGTAATCGGTAAGCTTAGTACTGGATTGAACCGAGGCCGGAATATACTCCCCACTGTCTTGAATTCGTTCACATCTAGCTAATGGCGCGTGCATCGGCCGCCACAGCCCGACGTACCGTGGTCTGTGGGGAGGTGTAGTCGAGGGCGGTGGGCCTGTTCCGTGAAGCGGGAATTGAAGGGAAAAGTTGCACGTGTGACTCTAGGGAGTAACCACGTGACGTGTGTTTAGGTTTCCCTTGCAAGGTTAAGAAATTCGATTCGAATCGTCCGTTTCTCACGGCTATTGAGACTGCTTAACCACTTTTACCCACAGAGTAAGAAGAGGAACAATGATGATGAATAAACTTGTTGGATGAAAATTTAATGCTTCACCATGTATGATATTGGATAGTTGCTTACCTAGAATGGTTAAAGAAAGCTAGAACTTGGAGCTAAAATCTGAAAGTAAGGACCTACTATATATGCTTTTTGGCAAAACAAACGCCTCAAGCCAAAGGCCTCGCATGTCTAGGAGTCGGCTAAGTATACCCCATTAGACGGGTAAGTCTTGCTGAGTATTAGTATACTCAGTCTTGCTTGTGACTCGATTTCAGGTGAGCCCTTCGAAGACATGATTGCTAGCTTGACTTGGCCCTGCACTTTTCCCCCTGGTTGGTCGGTGGAATGGGTTGCGGCCCCGTCCAACGGAGATAAGGCCGAGTGATGTCTCGTACGGGCTTCATCGAGACATCCTGTATCGTCGAGTAGTTTCCGTTGTTTATTTCCGCTGCAACTTAACTCTGAAGAACTTATTTATGTTAATTGGAGTATTTGGTTTCTAAGCTCAGAACTTGGCCTGTAATATTTACTTATGTTAATGTCGTAATATTTGCTGGAATGTGGTATTCTCTGGGCTCATCGTCGCATGAGCATTTGTATGTACGTCGCTCGATCCGTGCACCGTGGTTGTATCGGGAGGTTATACCCGACAGACCAGTGGATTACTCCGTTTGAAGTGTAAGGTTAACCGAAATTGCCCTAATGGTGATGGTTAATACACTTGAGCCGGATTAATTCAGGTGGTTCTGCCACAGCTGGTATCAGAGCCGTAGCTGGTGCCACAACTGGCAACAGCTGGCGCCAGAGCCAAAATACATACGCCAGAGAATGCGACAAGCCTTAAAAACTCGATTTACTAAAACTTGACTAGAAGGATGTGTTGCGAAATACGTTGGTACGTTAAGGATGGTGCCTAGTTCGTAAAGCCCTAAGGGATTATGGGAAAGTTACTAGGTGGCTATCTGACTTATGAAATATTATCAACTGACTTCCAGCACATTACTTTCTGTCAAAACTTACTTTCATGCACAACCGACCTTAAGTTCTGTAACGACGCACTCATCGCTAAGGTAAGAAGGTGAGGATCCTCAGCCAACTGAGAGAGCTTGGCCTTCCTGTCGGTGATGCGAACCGAACGCTGCCCTCAAGCAGTGGCTTACTTGAGGTGCTGCCAATATGCCAACTGTTAGTTGAACATATTGGGAGTAGAAGGTTTGGCGCAGGGTATGGCGATCGCTGTTCATACCCCCGTCTCATGACGGTACCCCCGTGAATACGCTATCTCGATAGCGTATGTTAACGTCGTCTGTACGGCGGAAATTGTACAGATATCGTTTCTATAAGTAAACGGTAATGAATACGGACGCTTTCATGAGTGCTGGCATGAAAGGTTCATGAAATATATATGCGTTGTCAATCTTCTGCAGGTACACTAACCGCGATTACGATAAGTTAAGGGACGATTAGGAAGACTCGACTAGCTATTATAGCGAGAGCCGTATTGTGTATGCCACCGAAACTCTCTTCGTAAGACCAAAAGTATTTAGCAATTATTTTTCTTTGTGAGGACGAATAGGACGTGCATGCATCATGACCATATATATCTGAAAATTGAAAATGCGTTGTATGAGAGTGGTAAGGTTCTTGCGTATCTAAGCGTGGTTTGCATAAGGACTATCTAGCGAATCTGTCACAAATCTGCCATGACCGAAAAGAAATATTTATTGACCCAAGAAAATGACCTTTTCTGGTAAAGTTCATGTTGAAAGAATTGTTCAAAATTTCGTGTTCTATCCCCTGTTCAAAAATCAAAAATTCTGAACTCATGGATAGTAAGAAATAACAGAAACCACGGAATGTCAAAATTCTGTCTAGAATAAGCACTTCTGCCTCTTAAATTTTTAGGCCCCCTTCCTACAGTTTTCTGCAAAAGAGTACAACACAAACCTTGTTCCAAATTTACCCAAGTAGCTGCTGTTAAAATTTGGTAAATTTTGGCTGGGTAGATTTTCCCTGGTGCACAAAATATTGGCCCCCTGTTCACTGAAAATTCTGGGTAGACAGAGAAGTGATACCTTAAGGGAACAGCCATGTTAGAGCCTAATCCAGCCACAGTGTTGAATACCAAACTTGTCCTAAATTATGTGATCTAGGTTCTCACCAAATTTCAGCCCTATTGGATCTTGCTAGTTTGAGTTATAGGCCAGATACTATAACTCGTTCTGCTGAAAAACAGCCAACCAGCGAAGCAAAGAGTGAACCGCTTGACCATCTTATCCATCGATTTAGCATCTTGGCTGAATATCAAAGTTGTACCTCCCTAAATTCCCTATCCACTGCCAAAATATGAGGAACTTTGGATGAACCTACCAGGAGATATAAGATTCTTATGGCAGACAGTTTTATGCTCGTGATTCCATCCAGGACCTTTTGGAAGTCTACTATTCCGCGTTAGATCCTTTTGGAGTCATGGAAGCAATATGGATCACGTTGCTAATGAAGAACATTCGCCTTTTCAGATGGTTGGAGCAACCCGTGGTAACCCGGATGGTTTTGGTGCTAGCGCAAGTGGATCACAACCACAACCGCCGCCACCACCCAGCTTGGTTGAAGTAATGGCCGCTCAAACCGAGTTGCTTCGCCAGCTCGTGCAAGGACAGCAACACCACCAGCGGGGTGGGCAAAATGCTCCCCAACCCCAAGTTGCAGGATACACGGAATTCCTAGGGACCCAGCCTCCCTTGTTTCACGAGACGGAGGAACCCTTGGATGCGGACGCTTGGATTCGCACAATCGAGTCCAAGTTTTCTCTACTTGTGGCCCCATGTTCGGATGAAAACAAGGCCCGCTTTGCCGCGCAGCAGCTTCGCGGTACGGCTCGTCTATGGTGGGACCACTATTTTGCTATGCTCCCCGCTGATCACATTGTCACCTGGGATGAATTCAAGACTGCGTTCCGGGCACACCATATTCCCGAAGGTCTCATAGAAAGAAAGCTAAATGAGTTTTTAGCTCTCACTCAGGATAACCACACTGTACTTCAGTATGCTCAGGCCTTCAACAATCTGTGCCAATACGCGGGCTATCACGCAGACACAGATGCCAAGAAGCGTGATCGTTTCCGTAGAGGTCTGAGTACTAAACTCAAGGAACGACTGAATCTTGTCAAAGCCGATACATATAATGAGCTAGTCAACATGGCCATCACTCAAGAGGACTGTATTGAGGCTCATCGTGCTGAAAAGAAGAGAAAGGCGCTAGCTGGACCCTCGGGTGCTCAGCCACCGAGGGATCGCTTGGTGCGAAATGCTGCGCCTACAGCTCCACCGAAGGCCCCTCAGCCAGGGCGTTGGATTATCAGGCCCCCGCAGCAGCCAGGCATGGTACGACCCCCGATGCCTCCACAGAATGGTCCGAGGCCCACTCTACAACAGCCTCTTCGACCCAGCCCCGCGAATCGTTGTTTCAAATGCGGGAGTTCCAGTCATTTCGCTCGCGAATGCCCTCAACCCAGG